>JAWPNB010000008.1:7525000-10025000 GCA_033996785.1 Trichosanthes truncata | reverse complement strand
AATCATATTAGATCAAATTTATATATGTACACGACTTGAGTTCATTTAATCACATGTGATTATCTTAATGATTTACTCTTTTAATTAATGTATTAGAGATGAAAAGATATATATATATATAGATCTAGTATTATTATTTTTTTTTTAGTTCAACAACATTTAGGAGGTATGAGAATTCGAACACATGACCTCTTAGTCGATGGCACATGTAATTACTACCAGGGGCGAATCTACGTAGGGGCCAGGAGGGGCACGTGCCCCCCCTCAAATTATCTTGTCTTTATATTTTTAATATAAATTATAAGAGCTATTTAATAATATAAATATATAGATACATATTGAATATCAAAATTGAAGTTGGAAGAGTTGGTAGGAGGGGCACCAACTATCTTGTGAGAACTTGGGATCAAAACACGCGGGATGCAATTTTGTTTTTGATTTTCCACCTTATATTCTCTTCTTGCAAATGATGGGCTTTCTCTCCACATGGGCTTGCATGTCCCCCCTCTTCCAAGTTTCAAATCTCTCGTATAATATTTTGTATAAGGTAAGTAAGTTTTTTATTTAAAATCAACACAATACTAGACATAGTATTTTTTTTTTATTTTAATTTAGAAATATTTTCACCCTTTAAATAATGCATTTAGTTCTATCAAAAAGCTAAAAGGTATCGTTTATTTATTTTTTATTTACGAGTAACTTCTTACTTTCAATTTACATAATTGATTTTATATTTTTCATTATTTTTAGAGTTATTACTAGGAGGTACAATTTTGCGTCACTAATCAGGATATACATAATATACCATTGGCATTTGACAAGTAAGATTCAAATTCTTTCTAGACTTTTAGTTTTTATAATTTTTAATCTAGGAAATTGTAATCAAAAAGCTAAAAACGTATCATTTATTGTTTTATTTGTGAGTAATTTCTTACTTTTGATTACATAATTGATTTTGTATTTTTCATCACTTTCAGAGTTTTTACTAGGAGGTATAATTTTGCGTCACTCGTCGGGATATACATAATAAATATATCATTGGCATTTGACAAGTAAGATTCGAATTCTTTTTAGACTTTTAGGTTTTATAATTTTTAATCTAGGAAATTGTAATCAATAAACTCAAAAGTTATCGTTTATTGTTTTATTTGCGAGTAATTTCTTTCTTTTGATTTACATAATTGATTTTGTATTTTTCATTACTTTCAGAGCTATTACTAGGAAGTATAATTTTGCATCACTCGTCGAAATATACATAATATACCATTGATATACATTTTACAAAAATTGTCTTGGGAATCACAAATGAGTTGTCTCAAGCATTACAAAAAAAAGATTAGGACATTGTGAATGCAATGAATTTAGTCAAAATTTGTAAAAAAAGACTGCAAACCACAAGAGAATCTAGTTGGGATTCATTGTTGGATGTAGTTTCTAATTTCTGTAATAGCCATGATATTCAAGTGCTTAAGATGGATGATATGTTTTTGGTTCGAGGACGACAAAAGCGAAAATCTCAACCAATTACAAGTTTGCATCATTATCGTGTTGAAGTTTTTAAGTAACTCATTTGCTGCTTTTGATAGACAAAAACTTAGTCGGCTTGCTCAATTTTATCCAAGAGACTTTTCAACTATTGAACTCTCTGTACTTGAGGATCAACTTCAAAATTACATTGTTGATGTGCGCTCCAATATTGAGTTTGTTGAACTATTAAATTAGTTCATTTATGAAGCTATGCATATTTTTTAAATTTTCATTATAGATTCCTTTTATTGAACTTGTATGTATATTGAGCCCCCCTGTATAAAATTCCTGGATCCGCCACTGATTACTACCGAGTTATGGTCACTTTGACAAGGTCTAACATTATCTAATCTCTTTTGTATATGACACATCTTTGTTTCTGTGTCTCAATATGAACTACCTTTTAAAAAAATTAATTATTAATTTAGCCTAACTGACTTAATTTAATTGTAAATATATATATCCTAACAACCAAAAAGTTCTCCAATAAATTTGAACAAATTTTCAAAGCATTATAATAACCATAAATTCAACATATAAGCATTAAAATCTAACCGCTTGATATATTTATTAGATGTGAGAATAAAACCCACAACAAAATTTGAAATAACATATTTTCACTCATTAAAACTCTTTCTAAATATTAGATTTTTAGATATAAAAATTAGTAAAGACAATAAAGACGGTTGGACACGTGGTATTTTCAAATTGGTTGCAGGGTTCAAATTGCTACAAAAGCAAAATTTTGAAATCCCAAAAGCTTGCTTAGAATTTGTCATGTCCACATATAATATATATTTTACAATAATGTCATGTCTATTTTTGATAGCCCGAAAATGCGGCAAAATTAAATGTTGGGAACTTGAGAGTCCTTTTGGGCAGGCTGGGCAGTGGGCGCATGGCAGAAGAAGAGTTTCTCAGGTCAACGGAAAAGACAAGAGGTCATCAGGGGCTTCAAGGTAAATTTATAAGCATTACATCTTAATATAGTTTTTAGTTTAAATTACAAATTTAGTTCATGAAAAGTTTGTATTTATTTGGTTCTTAATTTAAAAAAAGATATAATAGGTTTCTCAACTTTCAATTTTACATCTAAAAAATCTTTGAACTTTGAAAGTATCTAATACGTTCTTAAATTTTCAATTAGTTTGACAATATATGAAGTGAGAGATTCGAACATCTAATCTTTTAGTTAAGGATATATGATTTTGACAATATATGAAGTGAGAGATTCGAACCTCTAACATTTTAGTTAAGGGTATATGATTTATGTCAGTTGAACTATGCTCATATTGACTTAAACTTATAGATCTATTAGACAAAAATTCAATGCTATGTCTAATAGATCAATTAATTTTGAAAATTTTCAATATATTATAGGGACTTGTTGGACACAAAATTGAAAATTTAATGACTTATTGGATATTTTTAAAGTCTAGTAACCTATTAGACACAAAATTGAAATACTTTTTAAAGTTCATTGGACACAAACTTGAAAGTTCAATGACTAAATTTGTAATTTAACTTTTTTTTTTTTTTTTTTTGAGTTCAACAATAGGTGGTGGATTCAAACTTCTAATCTTCAAGGAAATAAGTAATGTGTTCATCAATTAAATTAGGCTCATGGCAGTATGGAGACGAGGATTATTTGAACATCTATATATCTTGAGTACTTATTTGAATTTTAAGAAAAAATTTAATATCTTAAAGATTTATTAGACACAAAATTAAAAGTTCATAGACTTATTAGACAACAAATCAAAAGCTTAAACTTATTATATTTTTTTTTTAGTTTGAAGATTTATTAGATACAAAATTAAAAATTTATAAATTTATTAGATACTTTTTAAAGTTTAGGGATCAATTTGATATAGGCCTAATTTAATCTCAAACATTTAAAATGGAATCAAATTTCTTCCACGTCTCCAACATCAACCAATGATCCACAATTTAATATTCCACACTATCAAGTCCAGGAAGACATAGTCTTCACAATTTCCAACATCAATTTCATTTTTTGATTTCATAGAAAAATAATATTCAATTAATCCAAAAAAGTCTTTCATATATCAAGAAGTCAAAGCAAAAAAATCAAAATCAAAATAAACAACAATCCAAACCCATCATTCATATATTCATCAACACTCATATGATACAACTATTTTTCCTCTAAACAAATACTTTATGAATATCATTTTTTTTTTAATCTTCAAATCAAGTTCAATATTCCTTTTTTTTTTTTTTTTTTGAGTTCAAGTTCAATATTCTTATCTCACATAAAATATAGTCCACAAAATCAAGCTCCATACTGAAATTTCATAAATTTCTACTAACAAGACCCTGGAATAAAAACAATTATCACATATAATATTAATTGTCATATTCCCAAGAGATTGCAAGACTTTTCAAAATAGAGCCTAATTTTCAACTTTTGAAGAGCCAAGGAAAGGAAATTAATTCTGAGATATAGAGCCTACCTTGTGGCTTAGGAAATCATATATTTCTCACTTTTGATTCTTGAACACAAACTTACAAAACATTTTGAAGAAAATTTTGGCACCATTAATCTTAGGAATTCATTTTCTTATTTTAATTTTAGTAAATAATATGGAGAAGATTTACGTCCAAACCTGCCAAAAGAAAAACATAATATTTATTATGCTAAAAAAAACTGTAAGTTCTTCCTAAAGGCTTTAACAACTCATTGTGCTAAAAATTAAAATGATTTTATCAAGTTAGTGCATTCTTTTCTCCATCATAACAATTTTCAATCCTAATATTATATTCTTCAAAACTCATTACTATTATTTTTCTAGCGTGCATTTTCTTTCCTCAATGATTTATTTTAAAATTCCAAGGTATATGAATTAAGGGACTTGCATTAAGCTCTCTATCTAAACTATTCTGGAGCACATCAAGATACATCGAGATAGAGGAAAGTTATATATTTGGTATCAATTTTGATCATACAATAAATCGACCAGAAGACTTTTAAGAGACCTAGAAATAAAGACACCAAGTGTGAATGATAGAAACATCATCTATAGAGAATGATAGCCCCACAAAATGGACACTTCTGTCTATTTCTTGAGAGAAGCCAAAATTCGACTTCACCAAATTACTACAAAAATTCAACTACATTATTATTCCAAAGACTTTAATATAGCTACTTTTCAATTTTACCCCTAGGCTATGTATTCATTATGGGTAAATGTATTCATTATGGGTAGTAAGGTTTCTGGCTCTGTATTCATTATGGGTCTGTCCCATTAACTATTTTGAATTGATCTCATTGACTTTTCTTATTTTAATTAATATCATATGTTAATTATTTGAAAAAAAAAATCCAACATATTTCTCTCCCTGATGCACTGCTTTTTGTTAGCCACTCTTTTATGTAGAATAAAGTTGTAAATATCCAACAGGGATATTTTCGACCCAATGCAATTAGTAGATTTTAGTTAAAAATGGTTTTAGTCATATTTGCAAATTAAAATTTGTTTAGACATTTTCCAAGTTGGGTGGGTTAAATTTAGACATTCTTCTTGTTGCCCGGTAGCATTTCACACATGGACTTGCAAACCCAAGTTCTTATCTTTGTTTATTGGAGTAGGGCTAACTCGAGGGGAAAAAATCAAACTTATTTGATCCTAAACTTGGAGGTTGTATCAATTTGGACCATAAACTTTCAATTTCATCAAATTGGACCCTAAACTTAAACAAATGTTGCAATTTTTACTGTCAGTTCAAATTCTGTTAATTCACCCACTAATTTTAACCAAAAACAGTGTAAAAATCTTCACAAACTCATTAATTTCAATAAAATAAAGTTTTGCACAAAAATAAGTTTGACCAATGTACAAATTAACTATTAAATAACTTTGCCAAAATTCATAAATTTCAACAAAAAAATTAGCTCTAATGTTGTTCTTCTCTAAAATTTTATCAATTTCATATCGTACATATGTTTTATAATTCACTGAACACATAAAAGAAATTTTCTTTTAACAATACTTGGAGTGAGAATTTACTGTAGTGTTAAAATTGCAACACTTTTTAAAGTTTGAGGTTAAGATTGCAACACTTATCTAAGTTTAAGATGTAATTTTTGATGAAATTGAAAGTTTGGGGTTAAAATTGATACACAACTTGACAAGTTTAGGGATCAAAATTAAATTTTTTTCCCCTATTTTTTGAAGAGTCCAACTTGAAAAATGGCTAAAAGTATAGATATTGCAAATATGTCTAAATGTGTTTTTAGTTAGAATCTTCAATTTAAATTTGGACTACTTTACTCCCAAGGTAGATTCTATATTTTTTTTTCAGCCAGTAAAAAATCTAAAACAACCCAGCATATTGGAGAGAAGAGATGCAGTAGTATAAGGAGGAGAGAAAGTGGGGATTTCAAAATAAAAAATAACAAGGTTGAATTAAATAAAACATCTTCTAATTATTAGATACCACCTAACTTGCAATCTACCGCATGAGTTTAGTATATATATTTGAAACCTAAAAAACTAAATTACATTAATTATATTTAATTGAGTGGTATAGCTCATTTAACATCTAAAATTAGCAAAAAACTCATAAAAACATAGAAAAATGCAATGGAGTATGAGTTTAGCATCTAAATTACATTAATAATGGACATATCACATTTAGCATCTAAAATCACTAAAACCCTAATAGGAACAAAACACCGAAAAAACCTAGGAGTAAATACGCATAAATCTGGGAATAAATATGCATAAATTCCAGAAACAATCAGTAATTATGAATCCTACTAGTACGATTATACATCTCATACTTGTCAGAGGTTAATGCATTGCATACCTATAAGCATAGTCGATTTGAATTCATGTTTCTTCTTGAGCGTTAGGTTTTTTTCTTCCAGCTTTTCCATCTTCTTTCAAAACCTCACTCTCTGCTCTCTCTGATGAGCTCTCAAACAACCGAGCTCTACATCTTCTGTGTTACTCCCTATTGCTAAGACTTGAAGGACCATCATGAGGTATGTACATGTGCTTACCAATCCTTCTCTTATTTCGTTTTTTTTATTCTTTGGATGAACTTTGCATTCTGAAAATTGGGGCTTGAAGATCGAGTTGTGTTCTTCGATTAACTAAAATTTTAAAAAGAAATGTTTTGTATTTTAAATCCTTAACTCTACCCCAATATTTTAGGGATTTTGTTGAATCTCAAAAAAATTGAGCATGATATGGTTATAGGACCCACATTTCACATTTTTAAATACCAATTTTGGATTCAAAAACTCCATTATGGTTTTTAGGAATTTTTTTAATGTTTGTTTTTTAAAATAATGGAGCTTATAGGATCCCACATATCACAGTTCATCTTTTGGGTTATTGTATTAATTGCACGTAAATACTCTGATGTACATAAAGATGCAAATGATTGATAGAATTATTAGGTATGTTTGGCTATAGTTATTGTTTTATATATATGCATATAGACATAAATTTGTTATATTTATTGTGTGTATCATCTTCTATACACATGTATGTAGGACACATGTGTTACTAGTATGTGTACAATAAAAATTTACAAAATTGTATTGGCCTTCCAACATTTACACATTTATTTCCTTTGTTTTGGAATGGTAATGTTGGAATTTAAGATTGTAATTTTATTTTTTTTAAATATTCATGAATATATAATTTTCTAAAAGAAATTATACATATAACATTTTGTTTTCAAACATTAGTAAAGTATCGATTAACTTTAATAGTATTAATTAGTATGTAGGTATTTTATGGGATAATTATTGATTTACATAATTGAGTTAACTCTATTAATCATTCCTTTCTAGTTGCCATAGATCTTCCTTTCAATTTTTTTAAAATAAAAAAGTTGTCATGAATCCAACATGCAAGATGCAAGTCCTTGAACTTTTAGAATTGTACCTATAACAAGTCCTTGATCTTTAAACAGGATCCAATGGATCCTTAAACTTACAAGTTTATCCTTAATAGGTCTTTAAATTTTAAAAGTGTCTAATAAATTATTGAACTTTCAACATTGTGTCTAATAGATTCCTAACCTATTGAACATTTTTTTTTTAAATTCATGAACATCTTAGAAACATAATTGAATTTTGTTTTAATAGAATTTTGAACTTTCAATTTTGTGTCTAATAGATTCGTGATTTTTTATTTTTAAAAATGTCAAATAGTTCAAGAATTTATTAGACATAAAATTGAAAGTTCAAAAACTTATTAGACATTTCTAAATTATATTTCAAGAATTTGTAAGACACAAAATTAAAAATTTAAGAATTAATTAGACATTTTTTAAAATTTAAAGACCTATTAAATAGAACTCTGAAAGTTTATGGATTAAACTTGCAATTTGACCTAAAGCTTAGGTATTATTTTTAGTTTTATTTTTTGAATTCAACAACATTAATTTAGAGGTGGGGAGATTCGAGGTCATAAGCATATGTTTCATGCCAATTGAGCTATGCTCTTGTTGGCAAGCTTAGGTATTAATTGGCGAGCCATGAAAAGTTCAATTGATTATTAATTTTGTTTTAAATTAAAACGAAAATTTAATAAATTAATCTTCAACCTAATTTGTCTTTTGCCATTGCCGTACAATCAAATAATTGGTATGAGAGTGTAAATTGAAGCATAGTTTAAGGAGTTAAAGATATTATATTATCGACCAAAAGATTTGAGGTTTGAATTTCTATTTGTAGATGTTGTTGAACTCAAATATATATATATGTTGGTGGTATGAAGGTTTTTTTTTTTATTTGAGTCCTACATGTGGGTGTGGGGATTCAACACTCTAACTTATTGAAGATATATGCCGTTGAATTATGCTCAAGTTGATATATTGGTGCATGAGTTAAACAGTTTCTTTGGATTGTAAATTCTTTTAAAATAAAATGTTATTTGATACCCATCATTTAAGTTTTACTCTTAACAATTATTGAGTTTTTTTAGTCCACCAACTTGCAATAAGGTGAGGAGATTTGAACTTCTGATTTCTTGATCGAAAGTATATATTTTAATTATTTGAACTATGTTCACGTTAACAACAATTATTGAGTTAAACATATTCAAAGTGATTATAAAGAAATTTTAACTGTTTTGAATCTTTGGTAAAACAGATTGTATATTAATTTAATAAAATCACTTTTTCAATCACATTAATTTGCAAAATCAAGTTAACTATAGCTTTTGAATTTGTCTTCCATCAAAATCGGATACATCTGCTAACAAAATTTGGAAACTTACATTTTATCCTTCCATATCTTAAAACAAAAATTTTCAAATGGCGCGATTCACAATCTATCTCATCTCATCAGCTTCTTTTATAAAAAAATTTAATTAGTTGCTTCTGTCTCTTATTTAATATAATGTAATTTATTTTTCTTCAACATTTCTTAATTTAGATTGAATTTACATTTTGATTGATACAAATTGTTATAACAATTGGTTTTTTTAAGGTTAAAATACCATGTTGGTCTCTATATTTTGATTTTTGTTCCATTTTAGTCTCTGTACATTCAAATGTTCAATTTTAGTCTTTGTACTTTCAATAAAGCTTAAAAATAGTCCATACTCTTAATTTATTGTTAACTTTTTTTAAAAAAATTAGTCTCTAATAGCTTTCCATCTATAAATTTTAGTAATATATTCACATTGTGTCTTTTCTTGTATTAAAATTATTATTATTATTAAACTAATTTTGATAAAAACTTACTTCAAACTTATTATAGGGACCAATTTTGAGCTTTATTGAAAGCATAGAGACTAAAATTAAACATTTGAAAGTACACGAATCAAAATGAAACAAAACTCAAAGTACAATGATCAAAATAGTATTTTAACCTTTTTTTAATCTTTTGTCGAATCATTTAGGATCAACAAAATATCATTTGTAATTTGAATATTATAATATTTTAAATAATTATCTTATGAAAACTTTGAAATTAAATATAAACACAATGCATAATTGAATTTTTTTTTTGAGTTCCAATATATAATTGAATTATTGTGTTTATTTTAGTCATTATAGCTACATCGCAACAATTTAAGATTAATTTATCAAACACTATAATGTACCATTTTATATCAACCAGAGCATAGCTCAACTCGTTAACGGATTATATTCTTGACCAAAGGTCAGAGGTTCGAATCTCCACCCCACGTATTATTGAACTAAAAAAAAAAACTTACTTTTTTATGTTTAAAAATGACATTTACCTTCATAATACAGCTAATTTTTTTTAAAGCATAGTTGACAACAAATATTTTAATAGCTATAGGAATCCTAAACTAAATCTAAGTTTAGATGAATAATGGTCTACTTAAATGTTTTTGGCGTGCAATTCTAAGAACAAGATTGCAAATAGGATTGAACCTAATTGCTCTCAAAGAGTAGGACACATAATTCATTCATCATGATCTGACTTGCATAATGTATGGCTTAGCCTTATGTAGGCATTCGTCCATTTAACCCTAATTAAGACTGGGCAATTAAAAGAGTGAATTTTCTTTTCAATTTTAGAAAAATATTGAAATTTTTTATGGAAAAAAATGAAAGATCCTTCGTCTGGGAAGAATTTTTTTTCCTTTGAATCTAACTTGTAAAGAGAAAATTTAATTAGTGCACAATTTTCCCCTCCACTTGCACACTCTCATATCTTATATTGATTCTTTTTGCATTTTAAAGGTTAAATTATCAAAAATATCCCTGAACTATGAGGTTAGTTTCAATTATACCCCTGGACTTTGAAAAGTTTTATTTTAACCCTTGAACTTTGAAGTTTGTTTCAAAACAATCATTGAAGGTTTTTTTTCGTTAAATTCATGGACGAAAAATGACGTATTTGCATATGTTATGATTTTTTTTCAACGTATATGTTCAAATATGTTCACATAAGCAACAATATAAATGCAAAAACATTATTTTCTGTTCATAAATTTAACGAAAAAAAGCCTTCAAAGATTGTTTTAAAACAAACTTCAAAATTCAAAGGTTAAAATGAAACTTTTCAAAGTTCAAGGGTATAATTGAAACCAACCTCATAGTTCAGAAGTATTTTTGATAATTTAACCCATTTTAAACTAAACAAAGGTTGGCTCATTAGGTTTAATCGATATTTTAAACTATACTCTTTTATTGAAATTGAGTTCCTTTTAGGTCTAATTGTGTTATTGTCCCCATAAAAACCAAAACAAAATTCTTTCAACCAAGCCAACAGTAACCAAATAACCAACGGTCTAAAAAGTAGAGACAATTTGGCACCTAAGTATGTAATTGAAATTTAAAAAAGGAACATTTGTAGGCTTACCATCATTATCAGTAACACAAATCAATGTAAACAAATCCTTTAAACCTATAGCACTACACTGAATTAGAAACCAAATTTGAACGCCAATACAGACTCCTAACTATTATAATAACTAAAAAAAAAAACAAAAACCTTAGTACTTCATTACTTGAACATATTTTTCTTTACAGAGCCATTTCAAAGCACATTCAACACAAAATCCCTAAAGTACAAAGCAGGAAACAGAAGCCAACTTGCATTGCATAAGCTCCCTCCTTCTGAACAACTCAGTAAACCAAGAATGAACACTCATTCCCAAACTTCGAGTTCTTCATTATCTTCCATATTATACCTGCTGAAGTGTTCAACCCTGAACTTCCATTCCCCTTTCACTGGGTCGTGGGATACGAACTCGGCCCCTTGAGCCTCCGTCTTCTTCCTTAGCAACTCCCTGTACTTCTCAACTTTAGGCCCTTCGGTATATTGATGACCGGTTTTCTTGTCGAAGCATTTGATGTTGAGTATTGTTACTTCAGCAGGCTTATTCAGACCTTGCCCGCGAGGGGGTTTTTTACTCTCGTCCAGGTAGACGATCACCTCACGGTTGTTAAACTGGACAATGGACTCTAGATCGAGCCTTCGCACGTCCGTTTCGCCAAAGAATTTGATGCTTCCATAACCATGGCGACCCACCACAAAATCTTTTACATGACGGCAAAACCCAGGTTCGGCCCTTTCCTTGGCAGCTAATTCTTGAATCTTTGGCTCGGTATAATAGTCTGAATGCCGGAGCTTTGGCATTAATGCCTCAATATCTGCCCCATGTTCATAAACAATGGCAGCCTCACCAGCTCTGTGCCCCCCAAATGTCCTATACAAGTCCTCCTTAGGAGCAGAGTGATCCTCATGGACCCCGTTAGGTTTTTGGTTTACTTTGTGGACGTTGTCTTTGCTAGTAGTACCATTCTCAACAACATTTCCTGCAAAAAAGAATTACTTATTTAACATGAAAAAGTGCAGATCCTACTGCTATGATGCACACTGCACTTCCGTAAACAAAGCATGATGATATGAACAAAACCCAATTGTTCACAAAGCTATCTATATAATGCTAATCCAAGCATAGCTTAGTGGATGAAGGCGTCAATTACCATCCCAAAGGTCAATGGTTCGATCCCTCACTCCTACAATTGTTGAACTCAAAACAAAGCTATCTATTATATAATGGAACCTTTTTCTTTATGTAGAAGTTCCAACATAGACGTCAGAGACTCCAATTTTATAAATAGATTCCACCACAAAAATATTCATAAGAACAATATGCTAGAGAAATTGCAATCAGAAGTCAAAAGAAGACATAAGAACTTGTTCGTTGGGGCAAAATAGAACAGCGAAACTGAAAATATACCAAATTTCAAAAGGGGAAAACTAACCATTAGTATCCTTCACATTGTTGACAGCGAAGGACGAAGTGTCTTCAGCAATCTTCCCTGGTAAAAATTAAGATTTGCTAGTCAGCATCATATTAAACTTAAAATCTCATCTCACCTCACAGGGCGCGCCAGAGGCCATTACTTGATCTTAGCAAAACCAAAAAAAAAACGAAATTATACTATCACGCACAGATAACATCACATTGTCATAAAAGTAATAAAAGATTAAGAGTTCAAAAACTCTCGAGGCAGATTTTTTTTTTTGAGAAATCCAGAGGCAGAAATTATAAGGGCGCTTTTGGGCTTTTTGTATGCAAATAATGTAGAGAAGACGATGGATTTCAAAAATCCATGTTAGTATGGGGGCATTGACTTCCTAAACCTGCCAAACACTACATAAAAATTCAATGTATAATTTAATTTCCATAAATTAAATATTCAATTTTTTACTTAGAATTTAATTAATTTATAAAAAATATAATTCCATTTTTTATAACTAAATAGTAATCTGAATCACATTGTACAGATCTCATAGCCAAATACCACCTAGCTATCAGCAAATCAACACTGAAAAAACGTAAAAACAACAAAAATTTCAGGACTATTTTACAATGCATTTCAAAAAATATTCCACAAGTAGAAAAAAACATCATCACCGAAAAAAGTAGGAACAAAAAGTTCCAAGATTATCTTAATTAATCCTTCCAATAGATAGACTTGTTGGTATCTCATCCGACTTCAATTTTTTGTTTTCATATTCATTGAATCAAATGAATTTAGTGAATTTCTGTTTAGTGATTTTATTTCTAAAAAAAGTATTTGGATTTGGATTTTATGACTCAAAAATTGAAAACTTTAGGCCCCGTTTGATAACTATTTAGTTTTTAGTTTTTGGTTTTTTAAAATTAAGCCTACAAATACTACTTCCACCTATGCATTTCCATATTTGCTTATCTACTTTTTACATGTTTTCAAAAACCAAGCAAAGTTTTGAAAACTAAAAAAAATAGTTTTCAAAAACTTGTATTTGTTTTTGGAATTTTGCTAGAAATTCAAATGCTTCCTTAAGAAAGATGGAAACTATTGTAGAGAAAATGAAAATCATTATAGAGAGATTGTGAGAAAACAAGCATAATTTTCAAAAACCAAATGGTTATGAGACGGGGCCTTAAAAACAACATTTACATGTTTTCAATATTTTAAAATTCTAAACCTATTACTAAACATATTAAAAATAATGAAAACATTGAAATAAAACTCTGTTTTCTATTAAATCTCTTGTTTTTAAATTCCTGGTTTACGATCACCAACCAAACAAACCGTTTTAAGTGTTCTCAACCATGAAACATGAACATTGGAAGGCACAAAACAAAAAAGTCAATACCATTTTCACGCGCTGAGGTGTCCTTTGATGGCAATACTCTCTCTAAACTGGCCCTTGAAGGCCACTGATCTGTGGGATGAATAACCAATGCTCTAGGGTTCTCTCTTGGAATAAAAAGAGCATCCGCCTTTGGAGTGCTTGGTGTTTCTTCATCTTCACTGAAGAACGGAACCTATAAAAGAAAGAGCTATAAGTTGTTTATAGACACAAAAATTCAAGTGAGGCGGCATATCAGTAACCACTAGCCCCAGTAGGAATGTGGGGGAGGGGAAAAGGAAAAGATCAACTATAGTAGAAGAAACATTCATACCCTGGGGCGGCCATCATTCTTAGGATTATATTTTCTTGCAGGCAATCTCATCCGTCGGTGAGATAGGTGGCGGGGCGTCAAGAAGGATGATATTCTGACAGGAGCCGCTTTATCAACAACCTACATTAGTAATATCAATTAATAGAGAGAATCAAAAAACAGCACCAAACAATATTCGTCCTGCAGATTTTAATGACATGGGCACCCAAATTAGACACCATTGATCTAAACCCACTCAAACTTCAGTAAATAAAGACACGTCCAATTTACCGGCATGCTGGAAATTCCATATTGAATAGAAGGTGCTGCTCCTGGTCTACTAATTGACATCTGCGGCATTGCAGGGAGTGTCCCAAATGGATTTGTGGCTGGTGCTGGTTGTACGACGGGGCTTTGAGTGATAGGCCTACAAAGTACATGCATGCAAATTACCGATACATGGCAATGAATATATAGGCAAAAGAGATTGAATGTTTTATATCTACACGGCCCTCAAGTTATATTAATACAAATCAATATCTGACAGATAAACTCACCATGGGAATCAATGGCAAGAACCAGAAAAGAAAATGATGAGCAAAAAAAAAACGAATACCCATCCAAACAAAGATAGAAAAGAAACATGTACAATGCAGGAACATCATCACCTACTAATAATAGCAACCAACTACAGAAACTAAATTCATAAATTCAGACTTAATTAATTAAGAAGTACAAGACAATTAGATCTTTTCTTATTAATGCCTGATGCAAAAATTACGATAAAATTTAAGGGTCATTTGTTAAAGAATTAAAAAGAAAGTTTATAATTTCAAAAACAAACACATCATAGGATAAACATAAAACTTCTAGTGGCCATGCTCTTTAAACGAATCTGGATACAAACCAAACTTAAAAAGTTAGGAAAGAAAAGAAAAACATATACTTTTCCCCTGCATATCTTAAACAAGTTAGTTTGCTCATTCTCGATTGCTTTGTCACCTGTTTTGAATAGAATTTCCTTTTATTCTTTTTAATGAGAAATCGGGCTTGAGGAAGATTTTTTTTTTTTGGGTAAGAAACCAAACTTTCATTGAGAAAAATGAAAGAAGATAAGAAACCAAGATTGAGAAAGATGAAGGAAAATAAAAGAACACAAAGAACAAGGCCCAAAAAAAAAGGAGCCATGCAGAAAACGAACTCCAAAAAATAGAAAGTTAAAAATCATTGGTAATATTCCCGTTACAGTTAGTAAGAACCTTGAGAAGATTATGAGCGATTTCTTGTGGGAGGGGGTCGATGAGGGAGGAGGGTTGCATCTGATTAGTTGGAAGATTGTTTCGAGGTCGTTGGAGACTGGGTTTTGGGTATCAGTAATTTGAGACACCAAAACAAGGTCTTGTTGGCTAAGTGGTTGTGGCGCTTCTCTAGAGAGAGCCTAAGGCTTTGTGGCGTAGAATCATTGCGAGCAAGTACGGTCTTCATCCTTTCGAGTAGATCCTTGTTGGTAAGTTGATGGGTTTTCCTAAAAACCCCTGAAAAGATATTGCTTCTGTTTTCCCTTTTTTTTTTTCCAGTTTATTAAATGTTTCATTAGGGATGGCTCGGATATCTATTTATGGGAAGACTTTTATGTGGGGGGAAAGCCCCCTTGCTCCTCTTCCCCTCGTTTGTACCACCTATCGAATATGAAATTACAGGCCATTGCCTTTGTTTTGCCGTCTTTGGGTGAGTCTTCTCCTTTTGTTGTTGGATTTCGTTGCTCTCTTACACAGGATAAGGAATTGTCCGAGGTTTCTACCTTACTTCTGACTGCTCCCTCGCTTCCTCTTGACAACTCTTCATTTTCCTCACTCTAGAAGATTAAGATCCCTAAGAACTAAGTATTTTGTTTGGCAAATCTTACATGGGAAAGTCAATACTTTAGACCGTGTGCAAAGACACTCCTCCTCCCTTTTGGGGCCTCAATGGTGTTTTCTCTACAGATGTGCATCTGAGGACCTGGGGATCATTATCTTGAGGAGCGGCCACTTTACTCAGTTGATTTGGTGCAAGTTTTTTGATGTTTTTGGTGTCTCGATAGCGTGGGGTAGGGAATTGGGATGTTTGAGGAGATTTTGATGAATCCTCCCCTAAAGAGAAAAGGCAAAAATCCTTTGGCAAGTTTTTTTTTTTTTTTTTTGCTATTATGTGGGGGATTTGGCTTGGGAGGAATCATTGAGTTTTTGGTGAGGGTGAGGGGTCCAAGGGAGAGTTGTAGGAGTTGATTAGGTTTAATGTCTCAATTGGTGCTTCTGGGATTAAGGATTTTTGTAATTATTAGCTAGATTTCATTTTTTTTTAGATTAGAATCTTTGGCAATAGAAACCTATCAACCTCCCGAAGAACTCTACAGACCCCTTAAACTTCTATTCTTATCGAGTCAAATGTTTTATTAAAACCCCCTTGTCTCAAGGACAAGAGTGTGAACACCACCTCCTGCAATGCATTGCTTATTTGGACTGATTTTTTAATTTTAATAACTCGATGATTATTTATCTAATATACATGAATGGAATAGGCTGCTGGTACTATCCTGATTCAAGTCATCTTAACATTTTTTTCTCGTAGGGGTCATACCTTTGATGATTATTTGTCATTTTACCTTTACTTTAATAATATAGAGAAAGATTTTTATTATTTGATCTTCTCTAATATTTATAATTTTCTTTTTCAACTTGTAATGGAAGACATAAGTTCTACTTTGACATTGATGATTTTTGTTCAACCAAACACATTTTTTATTAAAACATCCTAAAACACTTTTGCAAAATTACAATCAAACACATTTATAATATTAAACAGAATTCATCAGTTTTGATTTATTTGCTTTGAAAATTTGTTTCCAGATCAGAGACCCTCTAATATTTTTAGTTTTGACCAAACATTCAGTGATTCCTGCCTTAGCAAAATCAAGAGATGCCAACTTTATTAAATGCACAAAAAAAATCAAAAGATGAAAATCAAAACTCAACAATATGCAGATCAGAGCCAATAACAAGGGAATGCATGACTTACGATTGTCCAAAGTTACTCTGGCCAAAAATGCTTGGAGTTCCTGCAAAACTACTTGGACCAACTAGGGGGTAAAAATAATCAAGTTAGTACATTAATATAAAAGGTTTGAATGCTCAACAAAATAATTGGTCAATTTTTACAAAATGAGCTCACTTGGTTGAGTCTGACCCAGGTTGCTAAAAAAGGAAGTGGGTGCCTGTGCTTGTGCCGGTTGAAAAGGCATAGAGAAAGAGGTCTACAGTATCAACAAGATTAAAAACCTGTTAGTATAAAAACTACACATAACCAACACTACAACTTTCAAGTTACTAGTGTTACATGAGATTGAAACTATTACTTACAAAATATTCTCTGAAGCATTTAATCAATAATCATTACAAAATTCACTAATCTTGAAGAAAAAATAATAAAATAATAAAAAACAATTTCAAATCAGAGCCCAACTCATGAAGTACATCAGAGAATAGGAAATTGTGAACTTTACAACTCCTGCACCTACCAAAGTAAATACTGAGTGAATTGCCAAATATAGAGTTCCATTATCCTACACTTATTTTACTCTATGAAACTCTTTTCCATTTCTTCACACACAAGGAGGAATATGGTGACATATGATGATACATAAAAGTGATGAGATCTATTAATCAATACACAATTGTCTCACCTGAAGAAAACTCCAAAGTAATATGATAGCATCTTTTTTTTTTTTATAAGAAACAAAAGAATATGATAACATCAAAAGGCTACTTACAGATGATTGACCAAAACCCATTGGATTGCTTGAAGTTAGGAGTGATGGCGAGCTTGAGAAAAGGTTCCCTCCAACCCCAGACGAAGGTTGACTAAACAAGCTGGGTTGTGAAAAGGGAGCACCAAAGGCTGAACCTGTCTGCCCAATTGAAGGTGTTGTGGATTGGAAAAGGGAAGATGATTGGGTGTTATTAAAATTTAAGCTGGAAGGAAAAGTAAGATTTGGTCCTGGAGATGTAGTTGAACTAAAAGCAGATTGTGAGGCAAGGGGCTGAGCGTTAGATGAACTAAATAAGGATGAGCTTCCAAATTGAGAGGTTGTTGATGATAGAAAAGATGATGTTGATGCTGCTGTCGTTGATGCAAAGGGGTTTGATGAAGTGGAAGGAGCAAATGCTGAAGAATTAAATGAAAACGTCGTTGAAGGTCCAAAAGTACCAAAACCAGAAGGTTTAGGGGCAAATGGATTGGTTGATGCGGCTGTAGAAAAAGGATTTGAACTTGATTGACTAAATGTTGAAGAAGCTAAAAGGTTAGGCTGTGCAGTAGAAACACCAAAGCCAACACCACCAGCAGACTGACCAGCAGGAAGAGGTCCACCTGCAGAACAAACACAATAATTCAGAACTATTCATATCAGGGGCTAAACTTTGTACTTTTTTCAGGAAAAAAAAAAGGTACCTTTGTCTCCCAATTGATAATCCTCCCATCTCAACTCTTCGTGACTTTTATCTTTGTAAGCAGGCATGGCTGATATAGACTCCAACTTTCCAGCTGCTTGTGTACTGCCACTTCCAGGATCTGGCTCAGTTGTTGGTGCATATGGAGTTACTCTACTGCCACCACGCTGACCACCAAAACCAGCCTGCCCAAAACCACTAGTCCCAAATGTAGTTGTAGACTGTGCTCCTGTATTAAATTAAAAAAACACGTATTCATAACCAATGAAACAAAAAAGTCTGCAACTCCAAAAGAAATTTTAACTGTAAAAACTAGTAAGATATTTTAGAATGGCTCACCAAAAGGAGAACTCTGGGCTCCAAAAGGAGATGTATTAGTACCAAAAGTGCTGCTACCAAATGCAGAAGTGGACTGGCCAAAAGCTGGAGTGGACCCAAAGCTAAAGGATGGAGTGCTAGAAGCTCCAAAAGCAGGAGCACTTGAAGCCCCAAAAGCAGGAGTACTAGAAACTCCAAAAGCAGGAGTACTAGAAGCACCAAATCCACCTCCAGATCCAAAAACAGGGGTGCTTAATGAACCAAATGCATTCCCAGTACTACCAAATGCAGGAGTGCTTGTAGAACCAAAGGCGGGAGTGCTTGTAGCGCCAAAGGCTGGGGTGCTTGCAGCGCCAAAGGCTGGGGTACTTGCAGCGCCAAATGCTGGGGTGCTTGTGGCGCCAAAGGCTGTAGTGCTTGTGTTGCCAAAAGCAGGGGTGCTCGTGGCACCAAATGCCGGGGTGCTCGTGGTGCCAAATGCTGGGTTGCTGCTTGTGGCGCCAAAAGCAGGAGTGCTGGAAGCTCCAAATGCAGACTGACTAGGGGCACCAAAAGGTGATGAAGAACCAAAGACATTGCTTCCGAATGCTGGCTGAGATTGCTGGTTTGTGCTTCCAAATGGATTTGTTTGAGTAGGAGTAGATCCAAAGCCTCCAAATAGGGGCTTCTGCCCAAAAATGGAAGAACCTGCCAGAAAAGAGAGCATCAGATTTAAACCCACAGAATAAATGAAATATAAGTCATAAAAATACTTTCAAATTTTCCTAGTTGCAATCTGTGTTCTGAATCGAATGCCATTTAATAAAAGTAATGGTAGTGAGGGAATATACAGCGGCTTCATCAAAAGGAATATGCAAAGAAAAAGTATAAAACAATTCCTAATTAAAAGAGACAATGTATTATCAAACAAAATAACACTAGAAACCTTTGCCCAAGGAAGATAATAAATACATGAATATAAGCAGGAAAAAAAGCAACCATTACAATTAACACATTTAACAATCCCACAAGGAAAATTTTGAAAATCTATTGATACTCAAAGTTACTTGACTTTCATGTTATTTTTCATTTTTTATTCTAAAATTGCTAAACCATTCATTTAGTCCTTCATGAACGAATAGTTCTACACATTGAAGAAATTTGTTCACAGATTCACATGAACTCTCTAATGTTCATTGAAGAAATGGTCAACTCAAAATAAAATATAGATTTGAGAACTGCGTTTGCAGAAAAATGATGGTTTAAGAAGACAAGGAAAATTTCTCATAGCTGAAGAACCAAATAAAATGCATGTACAATCTACCACATATTTGATCTGATCCATGTAAAAGCACTAGCATTGCCAAAGCTCCAATAGGGTCAGTGAAGAACTGATCATCAGAGGACAAAAGATAATAACTTATAGACATACCTCCAAATGATGAAGATGATGAACTACCAAAAGCAGGAGTTGATGTTGATCCAAAAGTGGACAGAGTAGCTCCAAAAGCTGGTGATGACGAACCACCAAATGTTGTGGTGGAAGAAAAGGGGGAAGAAGACTGAGCTGCCCCAAACACACCCGTTGATGTACCACCAAACACCGAATTTCCTGTCTGTGAGCCAAATGGGGATGTGCCAAAGGGCTTAGGTGCAAAAGGATTACTATTTGCGTTGGCAGTTTGCCCAAAGACTGGTTGAGATGCAAAAGGGCTACTAGACGGTTGCCCAAAAGCTGTGTAAGGAATCAAGCCCAGCAATTGACAAAACAAGCCCACTTAGTACAAGAACTTAGAATTTCAATCAGTAAAACAGCTAAAGAAAGTTCAAAGACAAAGGAAGTTAAAGACAAGATACGCAGAGTTTAATAAGTAGACATTTTCAAAGTGTTAAAAGGAATTTCACAAGTTAAGTCGTGAGGCCATATACAAGTGCAAACTCAAATAAACTAGAAAGCAGGAAAAGAAATAGGAAGTCTATGATAGTTAAGCTGTACACATACCCAAACACAGGAACACATAGAAAACTGAGAAACGACAAGTAAACAAAACAAAATCCTATAGAATAAGACTATAATCTACATGTAATACTTCTGGGAAAAGTGCAACATAATTATGAAGCAAAATATAGAGTCCCATCAATTTTTGAACTTAAAAGGAAATATGAAGATGATAGATTAAACAATGTATTTAGACGACTACTACCAAAAATTTCCCACTTGGTTCCTTCCCTTCATATCTTTTTCAAAAGAAAACAAAAAATCATTCTACCTAACTTAAAGATGAAACATAGGGTACTGCAATTAGGATATCAAACTAATGCGAAGACAAGCACCAATCCTTTGAAATGTAAAAGAAAGGAAATACTTACGGTTGGGAGAACCGAACATCCTTCTTAATTAATCCCCAGCCGCAACTGAGTAGGTTAGCCACTGATCTCGAACTGGCAAAGAAACAGAACCCAAATCAATCAATCATGGAGCAAACAACATAAAACAAGAGTCTCCACTGCCACCAGCATTGAGTCACAAACCGCATAAACAAACAAAAAGCATATTCTTACTCTTACTCTTACCAACAATGAAGAAAGAAAATTAATATTCAACACAGCACACCACACAATTAGTTCAACAAAACTCAAATATCCCAGCAGGAAAAATAAAAAAATACGTCCAGAATCGAAAACACGCCCCCAAGAGAGCATTCAACGATGGAATAAACAAACTCAAAGCAAGCATAAAGACAACAAAATGAGCAACAAACACGTCGGGACATGGGGCATCCATTAAGTTCAGCAGATTTTCCGATTCCCAAAAAGAAATCAACAGCAACAACATCGATCAACACACACACACACACACACACAAACAAAAATCGCGATTAAAAACCAGAATGACACAATCAATGCACTCGCACCCGAACAAAAAACCCCTAGCATCAAACCATTCAACCAAGAACCAAAAACCCAGCTGCCTCCAATAAGGAAACGACAAATTCCACCATCAAAAACAGTAAAACAAGGGGAGGGAAAAACATGAAACCAATCGAGAAGAAAAATGCGGGAAGATAGGGATTTGGAAGAGGAACAGGGGGCATAGATCTGTATAAGGGAAAGAGAAGCGTACCGAATCGATTATGTGAGCATAAGCAGTGAGGTCGAAGGGGAAAAGAGAAACCCAGATGAAGAACGAACGAACAAATACACGACGGACCATGAAATGAAACGACGTTATTTAAATGGGGAAGGAATGAGCCGTGTAGCGTCGAAACTAAGTCCGTACTCGCTAACCCGTATTAGCGTTATAAACAAGTCCTTCCATTTCCAAATCCTTTACGACGCCGTTTTGCTTTACCTAATCTTGGTTTACTTGTAAATTAAGGGCATTATAAAATTAGTTAATGTTATTATTGATGAAATGCTTATGATAGTTTTGTTAAAAAAGAAAAATGTTTATGATGGTTTTGGGGATTATATATATATATATTTTTTTATTCTAATGAAATTAAAATTTCGAAGGTTTAGAATTTTGTAGGTTGAATAAGATTGGAGGTTTAATGATATTGAATAAAATTTAATTGTGTGTGTGTTTTTTTTAAAATTAAAATTAGTAAAATGATATATCTTAATGTATTATCTTAATTTTAGGTTAATTTATAAGTTTAGTCTTTGAACTTTCATGTCCATGTCTAATAGTGCATTGAACTTTAAAAAGTATCTAATAAGTTCCTTAATTTTGAAAATGTCAAATAAGTTCATAAACTTTCAATTTTGTGTTTAATGGATCATTGGTATATTCAACACTTTTTAAAATTAACGAATTTAATAGGACATTAAATTTTCAATTTTGTGTCCAATAGGTTTGTGAATTTTAAAAAATGTTGAATGGGTCAAAGACATATTAAACACAAAATTAGAAGCTCGATAACTTATTAAACATAAAATCAAAAGTATAAAACCTATTTAACACAAACCTAAAAATATTGTAATTTAACCTTGTTTTTATTATTGGCAAAAAAGAAAATCATAAATTTATTGTTGTAATGCTCCATATTCTTTTGTAATTTTATACTAAAATGTAGAATTATGAATTAACTTTTGTGTGTATTAGAAATTTCTTTAATTAGTTATAGGTATTCTTTATTAAATATAAATATTCAGTTTAAGGTTTACTTCCAAGTATAATCACACTATATATCGATCAAAATAGTTTTAATTTATTTTCTTTAAAAAAAGATAGGAACATATTAGTGATTTACAAATTAATTAGAAGATAAAAGATTTCAAACGTAAAAGGAATACAAAAGTGAGTAGGAATAATATCAATATAAAAATTCTTTTTATATTTATAAATTGGAAAATGAAAAGGAAAAGGAAATCGATATCTATATATATAAGCTTTTGTTCATGCAATTAGATTTCAGTTTAGAATTTGATTTGAACTTAGCTTTAATTGCATCAACAAGTCCTTTCCAAATTTTTTAACGTTACATCACGCCACCCCTTTCTTCCTTTATTTTTTTTCTCGAGTATTATCAACAGCACACAAGGCAAGTTACGAAGATGTATGCCATTGGTGTTATAGCTTCGGTGTTCGTATTAGTTTTTCTATTTTCTCTTAAATTTAATTCTTTGTCACCTGTTTATGTATTTCTCTATCAAATTATTTTCTTTTTATGTTTTTTGATGTTCATTTTATGTAATCTCGAACAAAGATCTTTAATCATACTAGAATATGTTTTCTAAAGCATATGTAAATATCATAAATATGCAAGTGGTAGCGTTGTTTGATAGTCTAAGTTAAAAAAAATTGAGTTGTTACGATGAAGTAATAAGATAGGTAAAAGCTCATATTAAATTGTGGTTTGTTTGTAATGTTTAATAAATCAATTTGAATCGTCCAAATAAATTGCATTCATTTCAATTGACGTAGTTATAAAAAGAATGTAAATATTTTCTTTCTTTCTTTATGTTCTTATGGTTAAATTACAAGTTTAGTCAAACTTTATATATCTAATAAGTTTCTAAACTTTAAATTTTGTGTTAATAGGTCGTTGTTATATTTGATATCTTTTAAAATTAATGAATCTATTAGACACAAAATTGAAGTATATAATAAGTCTGTGAATTTTTAAAAAATGTCAAATAGAATAGAATTTATTTATTTATTTAGTATACATATAAAAATTTAAAGTTTAAAGGCCTATTAAATAACATTTTCAAACTTCGTAAATTGAACTTTATTTATTTAACGCCGAATAAAGTATCTAATTCTCATGGAGAAAAACTCAAAACATAAAAGATGTTGAACACTTTGAATTTGTTTAAATGAATAAATGTTAAAATATTTGATTGGCAACCCTTTCTTAAAAGTTTATCCATTCTTTTTTTTTTTTTTTAATTATGAAACAAAAAGTTTGTCCTTTCGAGTTCTAACTTTATCCCAAATTCGTTCTATATATCCGGACTATTTCTAATGATAATTGTCAATATTTTATTTTTAGTTCAGATAATTGTCCACAGTAATTAAACTCTTGGGGTGTGTGATTAATTAGTGATCTAAAAAGAGAAATTGAAAATAAGATATTAAAATTGTATTTCATGTTTTCAATCATTTTGAATATGTGTTTAGAAGCAATTTAAAAATTAGATTCCAATTTAAAATATTGATCAAAATGTAGTTGTTAGTACATTCATAAATCATAAAAATAGTTGTACTATTATATCGAATCACAACTATTATCAATTAATTTATCAACATGTTTTATGCTATAAATTTTGGATAATTATTATTTTAAACTATTATATAATTTATTATGTATTATGTTATAGGTATTTTAATTTTAATAAAAATTAAATGAGTTTATACCGAAAATAATATATTTATCAATTTTTTAATTTTTTTTAATGTAATTCTGCTTTTTAAGATTTCAAATTCAAAATCTAGATATACTGAAAACATGAAAAATGTTGATTTTAGAATTTCCATTATTTGGATTACAGAATTCAAAAATAGTTTTAAAACAAATATGTCAAACAAACATTCGCTAAATTCATTTGACTCGTGAATCTAAAAATAGAAAATAGAATCTAAATTGCATAAATCCTTAAAGCATGTTTGATAGGCAATCTAAAAACAAAATTTTGAAAATAAGAGATTCAATGAAAATAGAGTTGTATTTTATGTTTTCAGATACGTGTTTGGTAGCAGATTTAAAAATTGGATTCCAATTTAAACAATTGTTTAAAATGTGTTCTATAATATATTTATAGACCATGAAACCAGTTGTAGTTATAAAACTAAATATTCGGTTGAATATAAACCATTAATAATAAATTTATAAACATGTTTTTTTTTATATAAATTTTGTATAATTATTATTTTACAATATCATATAATTTATAATATATTATATTGTACATATTTTAATTTAACAAAAATATATTGAGTTTATAACATGAAATACTATATTTATTAAAGTTTTTCTCCTTTTTAATATATTTATGCATTTTAAAATTTTAAATTCAAAATTTGAATACAGTGAAAACATAAAAGTGTTGTTTTAAGAATTTCCACTATTTAAATCACAAAATTCGAAAACAATTTTCAAAACAAATCTGTCAAACGCATAATATTCACCGAACTCAATGAATCTGAAAACATAAAATATAATCTAGATTGCCTACCAAACAAGCCCATTTCCTTACTAAATAAATGGAAACCTTTAAAACCATTAAAAGCATAAGAATTTAAATATTATAAAATTAAATAAATAATGTTCTATCACTAGAACACAAAGAACAAATAGAATCAATTAGAGAGTAAAGTAGAGAGCAAATGAATTTTTCTATTGAGTTGTGCCTTTCAAAGACTCCATTCAACCACTATTTATAGAATTCATAAGAATGTAGATATTTTGTATTTTTTTTTTAGTTCAACAATATGTGGGGCGGGTGATTCGAACCTCTGACATCTTGGTCAATAGTACATGTGTTATGCTAGTTGATCGAATTATGCTCATGTTGGCTATAAGAGAGTAGGTTACAGGAGTTACATAATTCAAAAGTTGTAACTCAGGTAAATAATTCAATGTTAATGAGAGGGATTAATAGGGATATGTAACCTATAAAGTTATAGACATCTAATTATAATATTCAAATAGAAATTAGAATATACATAATACCATATGTATTTTTTTAAGTAATGATATCGACTAAATTGAATCATTTTACAAAAGTTAAGAGTTTTTTTTTTTTTTTTTAGTTCACACAATTTAAGAGTTAAATGTTACATTTTGTCCCCAAAAAAATGCACGTTTTGAAAATTTAATGTCAACTTGAGCATAAGTCGAATGCATTGAAATATATCGACTAAAATGTAGCGAAGTTTGAATTCTCACTCTCACATGTTGTTGAGCTAAAGACAAAAAGGCGAATTGTGAAAGTATGGATTCGAAACTTCAACCTTTAAGAATGGTTATTGGTGTCAATTTTTTTTTTTTTTTTAAGTTCAACAACATGTGTGGGTGAAGAGATTCAAATCTCTAATATTTTAGTCAATAGTATATGTGTTAACCAGTTGAGCTATGCTCTAGTTGGCAAGATTATTAGTGTCTTAAATATTTAAATAGTTCGTGAAACAAAAGGTTAAAATTTAGAGAATATGTAATCTGATGTTTTTAAATTATTTATAAATAATTTTCAAAAATAGATATTATCGTTATATATTTATCAAATTATTTCATAACAGTCGAATAGAAATAAAATAGTTTTACGATTAATAAATAAACGTTATGTATTATTTTATTCATTATTAACAATTATTTATTTGTGCAATAATTATATATATCAAACTATCAATTCATGCCAACGCGAGCATAGTTTAACTGACATAAAGTATGTACCTTCCACACTTATTAGTTGTATTAATTTTTACTCTAAAGTTTCAATTTCATCAAATTGCATCTTAAACTTAGATAAGTGTTGCACTCTTAATTTTAAACTTAAATAAGATTTTAAAAGCAATATTCTCATACGCGTTCAAGGAATGATAAAGCACATGTATGATACAAAATTGATAGAATTTAAAAGAAAAATGACATTAGAGCTAAATTTTTATTAGAAGATTTGTGAGTTTTAGCAAAATTATTCAATATCTAATTTGTGCACTAATCAAACCTAAACTTGTGAAAACTTGATACTATTGAAATTAGTGATCTACAAAAATTTTATCTTATTTTTAGTAAAAATTCAAGGGTGAATTAGTGGATTTGAACAAAGGGTAGTTGAAGCTCTTATCTAAGTCTAAAGTTCAATTTGATGAAATTAAAAGTTTAGAGTGAAAATTGATATAATTTGATGAGTTTAGGAGTAAAAATTGAATTATTTTTTTTAGTTCAACAAAATGTAGGGATGAAGATTCGAATCTATAACCTTTTGATTGAGTCTTAACTAATTGAGCTCGGCTCATGTTAGCTTTTAATCTTTGATAGTTGTATCCATTAAAAAGAAATGAAAAAATTACGCCTATTGCTAAGACTATAACTTTAATGTCTAACCTTAAAAATTTTAGTTTCATCAAACTAAGCATTCAACTTGGATAAGTGTTCTATCAAAAAAAAAAAAAAAAAACTAGAATAAGTGTTACAACGAGTACTTTCTCAAAATAAATTAGAAAATTTCCATAAACCAATCAATAAACCTTACAAAATTTAACTAACAAATCATTTAGGCGTTGTTTGATAATCATTTTATTTTTTATTTTTGTATTTTGAAAATGATGTTTGTTTCTTAACAATTTTTTGGTAAGTTTTTCACATTTCTTCAAAACACATTTCTTAACAATTAAAGTCTAAGCCAATTTTTTAAATCAAGTTTTCAAAAAATATTTTTTATTTTTCAAATTTCGGCTTACTTTTTTAAAATGTTTATAAAAAGTAGGTAATAAACCAAAAAAACCATGGGTGAAAGTAGTGTTTATAAACTTAATTAAAAAAAATAAAACAAAAAATAAAATTATTATCAAACAAAGCCTTAAAGCTATCATCTTGAGCATAGATCTTAGTTATGATACTATTCATTTGCCCTAAAGGTTAAATGCTCAAATTTCCACTCTCACATTATTGAACTAAAAAATAAACATCTAAAACCACGTCACATAAATGTTCAAATTCAATCATGATATATATTTAAATTTAGTCACGTAACTTCACAAAGATGAAAAACAAACTAATCAAAAGTATTAATTGCACTTATTATTGAAGTGGACCGAATTAAAAAAAAATGAAAAGATTTGGTGTTTAAATCGATGAAAATTCAGACCACAAGAGTACAGGACTTGAAAAGGTATTAACCAGAAGGTGAATTGGATTGTATGGCCAAAACAGGAGGGGGGATTTTGAAAAATATTCAAAAATAAAAAGTTGTTGATTTATGACCACACGTGAGGAACTCGCGCATAATATATACTTTTTTTCCTGTTAAGCCTCTATATGTATTATCCGATATACACTGTATTTAAAACATATCAAATATCGGATCAAATATCTTTCTATATTAGATATCTTTTTATTTCAAATTTAAATCTAAATCTTGAGGTTGCTATCTTATGTAAATCTAAATTTCAAATCTCTTGCTCTTTATTGATCTTAATTTTTTTTTCTTATTTAAAATTTTAGATTATATCTTTCAAAGTTGTAAACTATATATTTAAAATATTTATATTTTTTAGTATTCTCATGTTTTTGTACGATTCTTTTGGTAACTAAGAAGTTTTTTTTTGCCAATTGATCATGACTTACGAACATTTGCTATCGACCTACAGAGATCGAGTTTCAAATCAAGCAGATCAATGACGACGGCAACGATGGATGCATTGATCTTGATAAAAAAAAAATCTAGAATCTTCAAGAAATCAAGCATTATTGAAAGAGTCAATTGGAGAAGGAAAAATGTAAGAAACTTGTCCGATTGAGCAAAGGAACAGGAAAAAACTTGTATCCAGAAGATCGGATGAGCAACGAGGAGTTTCAGCAGACAGTGTGGAGGTGTTCATAGCATGAAAGCAAAGGTTGCGAAAGGAGGACAAATTCTGTAAATATAGCAGAATAGTGAACTTCTTGTAGGAAGAAAAAGGAAGCGAATGTGAGGGTGAGGAAGAAAATGGTGGCAATTTTAAAGAGATTGAGAAAGACACAGTTTAAAAAATCGAAGAGTTTCAATTCAGGTAAAGGGTTGGTGATTTTGAAGAGATTGTGGAAAATCCGTTTAATTCAATAATGGACATTGGTTCCTGATAACACTCATTTAGTGTTATCTTATATTAATGCTAGTTTTGTTATGAATTCGTAAGCATTTATGCATATTTTTGTCTATTTTGTAGAAACAGAGCTAACGGAGCAAAATTGAGTGTTCAAGAGTATTTTGATTGATATTTGAGCCTTTTAGAGCCTTTTATAAGATTCAAGAAGAGAAGAGATGATTAATAAAATGTTAAGCAATAAAGATTTCATTTTGAAGGTCAAAGTTTGAAGATTTTCAAGTTAAAAAAAAAAAATACAATGTCTGTCGCCCCTGAACCGGCGCCCAGGCACCACAGACAGAGAGGGAGGGTAGAGTGATAGCGCCTAGGCGCTATGGTACTGATTTTCACGCTTTTTGGGCAGCGCCTAGGTGCTACGACTCTAGTAGCACATGCATTTTTAGACGTTGCTCAATCCCTGCTATAAAAACAACATTTTCTCTTCGATTTTGGGAGGCCAAACAGAGGGTTTTTACCCTAAACTTGACTTCATACTATTTTGAGAGGTTTTGGGAGCATTTTGTGAGCAGATTGGAGGGGTATTAAAGATTTGGAGCTTGGATTCTTGGGATAACACCTCAGAGACGCGAGATCGTCCTCTATTTGCAATTTCTTCCTTCCCTATTCCTTTCATTTATAGTTAATTTAGTGGCTGTAAAGTAGGAATTTTTGGGTTGTATTGACCGATTTTGTATGGTTTAATCCCTAATTACTTGGGTTGAGTTGTTAAACATTGTTTTATGCTTGATTATTGGAAACTTTGGATTAATTTCTTAAGTAATATATGTTTATTGCTTTTAGGGCTTTGAATCATTTATGCAATTGTTGCTTAATGCCTTTAATCATTGTTTCTCTAATTAATTGAGGTATTTCTAAGTTGAGCTCGAAAGAGGATACTTAGTTTAGCTTAATGCGCAATTAATTCACTACTCGAGTGACAACGAGATTAATAGTTAATTAATTGTAGTTGGTGATGAAGGTTAATTAGTTGGGCATTGGTTAATCGACTAGTTTTCTAAGTGGAAACTCGACGAAGAGAAGCTTAGACAATAACACAATTGCATAACTAGTGTTTATTTACTTGAGTGACAACCGAGGTTAATAAATAGACACTAGAAGTTTGTAATGAAGAGTCTTAACGCCTTGTATGAGTTAGCTAGCGCTAGGGAGACCTAGATTAGTTAATTAGTACTTAAGAGTGGAGGAGACCGAGAGGAGATTCCACGTCTTTAGAGCTTCTAGACTTATGAGTTCACTGTCCATTGGGTTATAATTGTCTGTTAGCTAAGTAGTTGATCATTTCCCAAGTTATCCCTGGTGTTTGTGTCTCCCAATTATTTTCCTGTTTTTATTTTCTTGTCGTTAGTTTAGCTTATCTTCATTTAGTCGTTTTCTCTAAATAAAGTTAAGTGAGAATATTCGTAGTAATTAATTAAATTAAAAACTAATCTATGTGGATTTGATACTTGGTAGGAATACTGTTTTATATTACTTAACCCGTGCGCTTGCGGAAACGTAAAAGTACGTGCATCAAGTTTTTCAATTTCTCAAATCGAAAACATTTGTTTGGTTCTGTATGTGTCATGACGACTATTTTAGCATGATGATGACTGTTTTAGAGTTGAAGATTGTTGAAGATCAAATGGCAATCGTTTGACAACACTATTAAACATCTTCAAATTCAAGGTATTTGCGCATAATTTTATTTTCCAATAATTATTTTCAAGAGTGTGTGCTCCACAAAGGAGAAGTTTCTTTTTTCCTGTCCAAGTTGTTGTTCTTAGAATATTCTATTCCCACCAAAAGATTTAGTTTGTTAGTACAAAGTATTTGTGGCTGAACCAATATTTTATTTTTTAGTACATAGTATTTGCAGACTTAATTTGATGAAAAACTTTAGCTGGAATTTGCGTGGCTCAGTCCAACGAAGTTTTAAGCTGCTTTTTAGTACATATGTAGCAAAATCTTACGAAGATTTTAGCTGTTTTTGAATATAATGTGTAGTTGTGGGGCTCAGTCTTAGGGAGGCTTCATCTAATAGTTATTTTGGATACAAGGTATTTGTTTATGCCATGCCTAAATTTTGAGTTATTATAATTAAATATTCTTGATGATTAATGTTAATTTTGTTGGAAATCAATACATAAATTTATGACTTTTATAGTTTCCATCAATTAATGTGTAATTATGTTTTTTAGATTTTGTAGCTTTTTAAATTAGCTTTGTTTTTGAGATATTGTTTGTAAGATATTACTTATTTTTTTTTTTAGGTGGAATTTTATTTTTAAGTAATTTGGTATTTATCAATCTAAGAATATGTATCAAATTATCCCTTTAGTTAGGTTGATTTATTATTTAGTTAGAATTTTAAAGATTATGTATTTTCAATTTTCAAATACATAACTAGTCCTATTTATATAAGAGATTTTGTAGAAGATATGTTTGTTGTAATTTGAGTTTCATATTTGAAATAATTATAGGATAATTTAGTATCTTGGATTCAAATTTGTGGTAAAGGGTATTTTTGATATTTAATAATTCAATTAAAAATGAAAAAAAACAAATCGTTTGGCCATTTTTCAAAGAAAAACATTCTAGGGTTTTTTTTTCAAAATGCACATTTAAATTTGGAAAATTGTAAGTAATGTCAACAAATAAATACCTATAATGAAAAAAGGATAAAAATGTTTCATATTTGGGATTATGGCTATTGATTTTTCAGGAAAGAGTGAGAAAAAAAAGTATCCCCATTTTACCCCCGGTATATAGAATTATCTACATTTAGGCCAATTCAACCACTAGATTTTTTAAAAAAAAAAAAAAATCCACATAACGATTAGTATGGGAAGGACATTTTGAAAGGCCTTAAAAAATCCCTAAATTTATGGGATTGGATTCTAAAAATGGAAAATTTGTGAATAATTTATATATACATATCTAATCATGTGTTTTTTGTTTGGGTGAATTCAAAAGAACGGAAAAAAAAAGGAAAAATGTAATCAGAGAAATGCACCTTTCAGTTCCCTTCCAGTGAACAGAAAGACTCTTGGTTGAAGAATACAAGACTTAGAGAGGGACACTGACCTTGGTATCTTTTACACCATTGAGACCTCAATGCGAGAGGAAGCAGTGAGGAAACTGAAATACAAAGGAATGAGTTCAAATACTTACCTCTCACCGTTGATCATCAATGCAACAAAGGAGAATCAAGGGGATGAAGAATTACATTGAATTGACAGTAGGGCTAAGGGTTTCAGTGCATGCGACTGTTTTGGGTATTCAAATTTGTTCTTCAAGGAGAAAGGTGAAGGGAGTTTTAGGTGGAGCATTAATGACATACTCAAGTGAATAATTACACATATTTACCTTCTCTAATGGTGTATGTGGGTGGGGATTATTTTTCTGTTTATTCTTGCACGTTGGGTGGGTATTTACACATATTTCTACTCATTTATTACATTAAAAAATAGAGATGTATATCCTAGTATATACATTAAGTTGGAGAAATGAGAGAGAGTTTAAGGTGGAGCATTAATGGCGTCAGATGGATAATTACACCTATTTACCTTCTCTTATAGCGCATGTGGGTGAGGATTAATTTTATTTATTTATTATTGCATGGTGGGTGGGTATTTACGCATATTTTTACTCATTTATTACGGTTAAAAAAAAACATAGATGTATGTTCCAGTATATACATTAAGTTAGATGGTCAAGATAGTTCATTATTTTCATCTCCGATCCTCTCTCATATGTGTAATTTATCCATTTTAGTTGTCTTCTGTTCTATTTTAGTGTTCTAGTTTGATTCATGTTGATTGGAGGTGCTAGATTTAAATTCACACTGAGTGGGTATTTACACATATTTCTATTCATTTATTACGTTAGAAAAAATAGATATGTATGTTCCAGTATATACATTAAGTTAGACGGTCTAGAGAGTTCATCATTTTCATCAAAATTTCTCTCTCATATATGTAATTTATCAATTTTAGTTGTCTTTTGTTCTATTCAAGTGTTCTAGTTCAATTCTGGTTGATTGGAAATGTTAAATTAAATTCAAGGTTGTTAAATTATTCTAATTGAAAGGATTTCTCTTCCTAGATGCACTCCCTTTTTGTAGCCCTCCTTATAGATTTTTATTTGAATTAAACTAACTCTCCCTTTTTGTAGCCTTTTTTTTTTTTGGAATCAATAGTTTATTAGTTGTAATTTTTTCTCCGTAATAAGTTTCTTTTTGTTAGCCAACTCTTTTAGGTAGAATAAACTCATAAATATCCAATAGGGTATTTTAGTCATAATGTAATTAGTATAAATTAGTTAAAAACGGTTTTAGTCATATTTGTAAATTAAAACTTGTTCAGACATTTTTCAAGTTTGAGGGGTTAAATTTAGACATTATTTTTGTCTCCCCTTTAAATTTGACCCTTCTTACTAGTAGTCCTAACAAGAATCCCTCAACCCAAGCCTATCATACCAAATCAAACGAGGGCCCATTACAAGCTATTAGGCCACGCAGGCACTTTCGGCCATTTAAAGCCCAATTTTGTACCATCAAAATTAGATTCAATATAAAAAAAAAAAAAGTTGGTTTACTTATAAAATCCGTCTATATACTCTAAATTTAGTTTCAAATTGGTATCTATGATTTTAAAAGTTTGAGTTTGATCTATAATTTGAGCTTTATTTTGTCAAAAATTTTAGAACTATTTTGAATCGACCCTAAAATTTTCCTTTTCCACATAATAGAGTGGTACACTGATGAAATAAATAATTAAAGCAGACAAGATGAAGAAAAGGAGAAGAGACATGAAAGAGTTTATATTGATTCGCCTTAAACTTAGAAGACAGGTAAGGTTCTACTATAATAATAAAAGATTACTATGGGGATTCACAATTTTAGACTGTTTCTCCAATTTCTCTTCTTGAAAAATACTTTCAAAAGGCTTAGCCATCACTCCTCGTTTTCTCTGTTTATCACATAGGAGTTACAAATGAATGGGAACATATAATTTAAATAGAAGAATCTTAGGGCTTTGTGATAGCATTCATTTGTGCTATCTTATTCTTTATATTAATACTAGTTTTGTTACAAATTCGTGAGCTTTTATGCCTGTTTTTATCTATTTGTAAAAATCGAGCTTGAGGAGAAAAATCGAGCGTTAGGGAGTATTTTGATTGATATTAGAGCCTTTTAAAGCTTTGTTGAAGATTCAAAAAGAGAAGAGATGAATAATGAAGTTTGAAGATTTTCAAGTTCAAATCTTAAAAAAAAAAAAAAGGCCTAGGTGCCACAGACAGTGCTGGAAGGAAAAGTGATAGCGCCTAGGCGCTACAATATTGATTTTTACGATTTTTAGGCAACACCTGGGAGCTTAGGTGCTATGATACTAGCAAAATGCATTTTTTTATACGTTGCTCGATCCCTGCTATGTAAACTACATTTTCTCTTCAATTTTGGGAGGCCAAATCGAGGGAAAACACCATAAACTCGATTCCATACTGTTTTGAGAGGTTTTGGGAGCATTTTGTGAGCGGATTGGAGCGCTATTAAAGAATCAAAGCTCGATGACCGAGGATATCAACTTGGGAATGCGGGATCGATCTTCCGTTTGCATTTTCTTCCTTTTTCTTTCACTTTTAGCTACTGTATAGGCTGGAAGATTAGAGATTTATGTGTTGTTTGCACTGAATTTATATATCATTGTCCCTAATCACTTGGGTTTATTGTATTTAGTTGTTTAGATGCTTAATTGTTGGAATTGTTGGACCAATTGCACAGTTTATGGATTTTTATAACTATTAGTGCTTTGAATCATCTGTGCTTTTGTTGCTTAATGCCTTTAATCATTGATTCTCTAATTAATGGAGGTATTTCTAAGTAGAGCTCGACAGAGAATATTTAGTTTAGCTTAATGTGCGATTAATTATCTACTCGAGTGCAGCGAGATTAATAGTTAATTAATTGTAGTTGGTGATGAAGGTTAATTGGTGGACATTGGTTAATTGACTAGTTTTCTATGTGGAAACTCGACGAAGAGAAGCTAAGACAATAACCAAATTGCACAGCTAGTGTTTATTTACCTGAGTGACAGTCGGGGTTAATAAATAGACATTAGAAGTTCGTAATGAAGAGTCTTAACGCCTTGTATGAGTTAGCTAACGCTAGGGAGACCTAGGTTAGTTAATTAGTACTTGAGAGTGGAGGAGACCGGGAGGAGATTCCACATTTTTAGAGCTTTTAGACTTATGAGTTCACTGTCAATTGGTTTATAATTGTTTGTTAGCCTAGTAATTGATCATTTCCCAAGTTATCCCTCGTGTTTGTGTCTCCTATTTGATTTTTTTGTTGTTAGTTAGTTTATCTTATTTTAACTTATGTTCTCTACGTAAAGTTAAGTGAGAGTATTCGTGATAATTAATTGAATTAAAAACCAATCTCTGTGGATTTGATACTCTGTAGGAATATCGTTTTATATTACTTGACCCGTACGCTTGTGGAAACGTAACAATACGTCCACCACTTGGCTAGTTGTATGTATGAATACCATGACCTTATAATTGGGCACCATGGCACTCCAAAGATTGAGTTTTGCTTCACATCTAGCACTATGACACTTTTGGTGTAGTGCTGTAGCGTTAGGGGTGATGCCTAGGTGCCCATGTCTAGTGCTTCAATGTTGTCTCCTCAAGTTTTTGGTTGTCTCATGTTGTAACACTTCTTTACTCACTTTCTCTATTTCCTCAATTTAGGCTTCAAACAAACCATCTAACGAGTCTTTAATGGAATTATCTTAATAATTAGACGCTACGAATTTCAACAAGTTTCAATTTGGTAACTATAATTTTAAAAGTTTCAATATATGGTCATACCTTAGAAATCATCTATGTCATCACTAATCATTTTACACATTCAATATAAGTGACACGTTTTCTATTTACATGACAATGATATATTATAATCCATGGGGTTTAGAATTGAGTAAAATTAAGGTAAAAAAAAGGTCGATTTTCAAGTGGGTAAAATACAGTTTAGAGACATTTTATGAAGTTTTATCAAACTATAAAAGCTAAATTGAAACTTATAAAACCATAAGAACTAAATTAAAACCGAATCGAAATCATATATATATCAAATTAAACAATTGAAAATCATAAAAATCAAATTAAAACTACACTCAAACATTAAACACTAAAAATTCATAATTTAACCTAAAAATTCCATATCACTTATCCTCTTTCATCATCATCATCATAACTTGGGGTTATCGAACACAGTTGAAATTGGGCATTAAACAACACATTGCTCGATACAAACAACCGTGCCTGCAACTTGGAATCAACTCAACACAATAAACAAAAACTCTCCTCAAATTAACATTTTCCAATTGGCCCTCCTCCATTTTCTTTCATTTGTCCTCATTCCATTTTACTTGCAATTATAAGCCAAATTAAAGCTCCACATTTGAGGCCCCCATGGCCATGGGGAGCTGCAGAAAGAAGGCATCATCAAGAGGCCACCATCGCTATGTAGGAGTTCGCCAGAGGCCCTCCGGCAGATGGGTCTCTGAGATCAAGGACTCCCTACAGAAGGTCAGGCTGTGGCTCGGGACTTTCGACACTGCCGAGGAGGCAGCACGGGCTTACGACGATGCGGCACGGACGCTCCGTGGCTCCAACGCTCGCACCAACTTTGACTACTTGCCTCCGAGCTCTTCGAGCTCTGTTGTTGGTAAGGATTTAAATATTGATGTAGATGAAAATGTTAGATATTAATTTTATGGTAATGTTTAATAGATATTAAAAGAATCAGGATCTATAAAAATATTTAAATCAATGATCAAACTCACAGTTCTTTTAAAAATCAATCACTTTAACCCTTAAACAGTTTAAATAGTGATATTTTGTCAAATATTTGTTATGAAAAAAAATTATTTTCCATCAACTTGTGACTTTTGAATTAATACTTTAAATTTCATCAAATGAAATTCTAAAATACCTTTTATTAGTTTAGTTTACATCTTTTTTTTTTTTTTTTTTGGTGGGAATTGATATTTTTTGTCATGTTAGATATTTTTTCTTTTAAAACTTAGTTGAGACATTTCATTGTTGAGTTTGAACACTTTTTTATCTCCATAAATTTGTTGCTATGTTCAAGTATTTTCATGGTTCAATTTAGAGATGTCTATGGCTTGATTTGGAATATTTTTATTTTGTTAGGTGAATTTTCTCTACTTTATTGGTTGGTTCATGATTTTTTTTTAATCATTAATTCCACTAGTTGTTATTCAATCTATGATTTGATTTAATAAACCGAAATATTGAGTCAAAGTATAGGTAAATAATAAAAAAAATTCCTATTTTTTAAATTTCGTGTATCTTTCAATGAGTTAATGGAAATACTTTAGTATCCATATACATATAAAAATGAAAATGAAAATATGGAAATACCGATGAATATTTATTCAATAGACACAGGTGACGCTAACCAGCTCACCGAGCCGCCCTTCTTTTTCGAGGAGGGTTGCACCGAAGAAGACGACGGGCTTCTGGGTGCCCTGAGGGCGAAGCTGTTTGACGGCAAGGGGCGGCGGGTGCTGCAGGCGGTGGCGCAAACAACTTGCTGCTCAACAGCCAATAATGTACATACAAACAATGATCACAATGAAACCATTATTCAATCTGAAGTCCACCGGCAACCACCGGCAAGCCAAGTCGCCGCTGCCGTCAGAGAGCTGGATGGGGGAGGAGGTGGGTGGTTCAATGCTTCCGCCGCCGTGGGAATATATGCGTGGCCGGTGGTTTCAGGTGGACTAGAAGAGGAGGGTATTGAAAATGTGTTATGTAGTTTAAATGGTTATGTATGTGGAGGAACCAATAATTTATAAGAACAAGAATAATGGGTTGCGTGTGAAAATGAAAGCAAAATTATGTATGAGGGAGTGGAGTGAAATTCGAAGTAGAAAAATATGTGTGTATTGGAGGATTTACACAAATCTAGGATATTCATTCTCATCCCATGTAGTTTCATCAATCATTCACTTGGTTGAATTTAAAATAAAATTGTTAGTTCTTAGTTCTTACCATGTTTAACTAGCCAAGGAAAAAAAAATTTATTGTCATTGACATGTTTGATAACATTATCGTTTCTTGTTTGTTGTTATCAATTATGGTTTCTCATTTCTTTTTTTTTTTAATAAAAATGAAAAATATATTTGATAATTATTTACACCACGTTTCATATATAACCATTATCGCTTTTAGTTTTATGCTTTTAAAAATTATGCTTGTTTCCTCACCATTTCTTTCTATGGTTTTCACTTTTCTTAAAAAAACATTGAGAATAGTTTTAGAAATAAATAACAAAGCAAAGAAATTTATAAGTGAAGTAGTGTTTATAAACTAAAATTTGAAAAACCAAAAAGAAAAAATCAAATGGTTATCAAACTTTTAGTTTCTTGTTCTTTATTTATTTTATTGAAAGAAGAAACAAAAGTACGTTTGATAACCATTTCTCATTTCTCATTTTAACAAATAATAAATTAAAATTTTATCTTGCACGTGAAAATTGTTTTTTTAGAAGAAAAATTATTCAAAATTATTATGTTAACTTTAATTTTTAAATATTTATTGAATAATTTTGTTTGTGTTTTTGAAATACTGGAAAACACAAACAAGAAATAAGAAACTAAATTTTGTTGTTTCTAAAATTTATGATAATTTTGAAAACTTTCATAGGAAAAACAAAAATAATTACTAAATATTTATGTTCCCAAAATAATTGAAAAACATGAAATAAGAAACAAGAAACATAAAAGAAAAAAAAAAGTAGTACGAGTTAGGTTAAATAATGAATTTAGCTCTTAATTTTTTTTATATGTTGGAGTCCATTAAACCTTAAATTTTTTTCACTCAAAGTTTTAGTTATGTTTCTTAAACTTTTATTGTAGTTTTATATAATATACTAATTGACATTACGATAATTGTTGATTTATAGTCAAACTGAGCATAGCTTAACTGACATAAAGCGTGTGTTCTTGACCAAGAGGTTAGAGATTCGAGTCTCTCTAACCTCACTTATTATTGAACTAAAAAAAAAATTGTTGATTTATAACCAGCAATAATTGATTTATTGATCTTGCTCGAAAATATGAATAATTTTGTCAAAAAAAAAGTTAGAGGGAATCTTGAACATATGGCATATTTGTTAATATTTTTTAGATTGCTATATATGTAATAACTTACTTCTATTTTGTAAGATTTATTTGCTCGTCGAGCCTCAGTTTCCTTCAAGGGAATGAGAATGAAATTTTCATTTAAAAAAATTGCTTTTCTCTCCCTCTCACTAACCTTCTTTCACCCCTCCTTGTTGCTGCCACCTCTTTCCGTTGTTGATCCTCCCTTCCCCCTTTTATCTTCTCCGTTACCGGCGAGTTAGGTTCAGAAAATTTTCCAAATCCACTCTAAGGCAGCAAGGGAGGTGGAGGTCGCAACGATGAAGGATCGACAACAGGAAGGGGTGGTGGTGGCAGGGAGGGGTAGATGAAGGTTAGAGAGAGAGAGAGAGGGAGGAGAGATAACATTTTTCTTACAAAAGTTCCACATCACCAAAGATAATAACTTAAAAGTAATTGTTTTGCTACATCACTATTAAAATTATTTTTAAAAAATGCCACATTATAATTCTATTAACTAATAGAAAGTAATTAACATCAAGGGACAAAGTGAGCATTAGAAAAAACTTAAGGGTAAAAATGTAACATTTTGAAATCTGGAGACCAAATGAAAACTAACTTAAAATTGATGGGTAAAAGTTTAACATTTTGAAATCTAGGGACCTAAATGAAAACTAAAATCCAAATTCAGGAGTAAAAGTGCAACATTTTGGAAACTTAAGGACCAAATAAGAATCATAAAACTTAGACACCAAAAAAATATCTTAAATATTGATGAAGACATTTATATTGTAGCGGTTATATTGAATAGTTTTTGTTTTTGTTGTTGTGTGTTTGTGCGGTGGAGTAGAGAGGACACAAATAGTTTTGGACCTCTTTTTGCTGAATTGGTCTTCTTCTTGTTGTTTGGGGCTTTGAAGTTGGTTTTTGTGTTCAAAGCCCAACTTGAGCTCTCTTCATATACTTGTCTTTTCAAGCTTCCCTTACTATCTCTAAAAAATTTGAGTAGTTAGCACTCATGTCTAAAATATTTAGATTTATCTATTTTGATTAAAAAAAGCACAAATATAGAATAATGTAAGCTCCGTTTGATAACAAGTTTGTTTTTTTAAAATTATGCTTGTTTTTTTCACTTTTCTTAGTAAGTTTTTCACTTTTCTTAAAAATACATTTGAATTATAAGTTAAATTTCAAAAACAAAACCAAGTTTTTAAAAACTATTTTTTTAGGCTCCGTTTGATAACCATTTGGTTTTTAATTTTTGATTTTTGAAAATTGTGCTTGTTTTCTCATCTAACTCTCTACAATGGGCTTCATCTTTTTTAACAAAATATTTGAATCCTTAGCCAAATTCCAAAAACAAAAACAAGTTTTTGAAAACTATTTTTTTTAGTTTTCAAAATTTGGCTTAGTTTTTTAAATGATAAGTAAAAAGTAGATAACAAAACAAGGAAACTCATAGTTGGAAGTAGTATTTATAGGTTTAATTTTTAAAAAACCAAATGGTTATCAAACATGGTCTTAGTTTTCAAAATTGAGCTTGATTTTTAAAAATATTTTTAAAAAATTGGTGATAAAGCAAGAAAACTATATGTGGAAGTAATATTTATAAGCTTAATTTTCAAAAACAAAAAATAAAATGATTATCAAAGGAACTTAATAAGCATTTGCAAATATAGAAATTTTAAAAAATCCATTAATCATTAATAAGCATTTGCAAATATAGAAATTTAAAAAAAATCCATTAATCATTAATTTAATTTGATAGTGGTAGCCAATATGATTTTATTTTATATGATAATGATAATTGATTTAGATATTTCCAATTATTTTAATTATGATTAATATATTTTCTACTTTTTATTATATTTGTAATTATTCTTTTAGCTATTAGTTTCATAATATCTTATATCAATTCTTATAAATTTAGGTACTAAATAATTTAGTTCACATGTTTGTCAATACAAATTATAAATATGAATAATATATAAACAAAAAAAAATTGATCCCATGCACATGAAGTAATTGCCATAAATAAGCTAAACATGGAACTTAATCAACTCATCAAATTTATGTAATTCTAAAAGTTTTATTACATTTAAATGTGTTATAAATTCTTTGGTTATTTTATACATAAATTTTGTAACCAAAATACAAAGTAAGCTATACGTTATTTTTATATATAAGAAAAAAAATCCAAAAAATCCAAAAAAGCATAATAGTTAGTAATGGTTTCCCATTCTTGAACTATATATTAAAACTGCATTTTTTTTTATTAAAAAAAAGGGCACTTTTTAAATGCAAGAGTCTCTCCAAAAGTATCTAAGTTTATATATAAAATCATACTATTTAAACTTAAAAGGAAGATTATAATGCAGAGAGAAATCGAAATTTCTCCCCAAATAAAGAACAAAACTTGTGAGAAAATAAAGCTTAAATTTTAGATATGAATAAATTTAAACAAAATTGTTACCTAGGTTTTAAATGTTGATGTCAACGAAAATGTCGAAGGTTTCAATTTTATAGAAATGTCGAAGAAAATAACGATAAAATGTTGATGTCGATGGATATGTATGAAAAAATTATAAATAAAAAAATTCAGAAAAAAACATTTTATAGCAAATTAGCATTTCACCATTTTAAAATAAATTTAAAGTTCTTATTATTAATATTAGGTTCGCATTAGTGATATTTTGTTGATATTTTTCTATATTTCTTCGATTTTTCTATGATATAATAGAAATGTTGATTCATCCCTTGTATCAATGTCTAATTCATCGACATATGAAAATATTGATGAAAACCTGATTGTTACTAAACTAAAGCAGTAAAAAACGTTTCATTTTTTAAGAGAAAAAAACAACTACCATTAAATAATCATAGAACCCGACAAAATGAGACATAAATCTTAAGAGAAAAATGAGGTCCAAATAACATAAACAAAAACATAGAATCTCCCTAACTAAACCATGGGCTACATCATTATAAAAGGTAATTAAGGAGATGTAGTTTTAATGGGGGGGAAAAATCTTTCTATAGATTATTTTAATATAAAAAATCAGAACACCTAATTCCAAGAGATCTTCAACTTCATCACTTAAGAAATCCTTTTCTACTTAAACAGTTAGTAGAAAATGGTTAGATGTTATAAGCCAAAATTTATTGCTCAACACAACTTTCTATAAAAAAAATATAAGCTATTGTTAATACAATTATATATATTATTATAAGCTTTTTTAGAAGTTTTAATTCCAAAACCAAAATGTCTGTGCCACATATATATTAAATATACAATTATATATCATTATATTATTATATGCTATTTAACTCGTTTGTTTAGTGTGGTCCACCATTTAAGTGAGACTATAGACTTTTATTGATTATAGACTTATAGGTATTTTTTACTCATTAATTCTTACTAAAGCTTAATATATAGGGACCACGAAAGAGTTTATATAAAAGATGCATAGACTACAATAATCTTCAATATACTAATTAAAGACATTAAGTTCTCCTGTTTCTCATTTGACAAACAAAATTTTCTAATTTTGAGCATGCATGTTTAGTCGAGGAAAACTTTAATTTTCTGTATACAAACTGTTAAGCATTATTCTATATGGATTCAAATTATATTATTTCTCTTTTGTTCTCGATTATGCCAATTCATCGAGTATAATTCTTGGATCTTTAACTTTAAATGAAAGCATTTAAGTTCAAAGTTATCGACACTCTATAAAGCTCAATTTTTTTTTTCATTTTAATTTAATTTCCTTGTTTTTCCCCTTCCTATATCTCAACTAGGGTTTTGTAATAGCTCCCAAAGATATTTTCCCTTGCTTGAAACCATGAAAATCCATTGGATGCATATATAGAGCAAGTTGGGTTACCATTATTTTTTTTATTAATAGTAAAACAAAAAAGTGATTCTTTTTGTTGGATAAACACTAAAATCTATATTATTTGGACCAAGTGAAGTGAACAATATAAATTAAAAAACTTATCTAGCACACAAGTAGGCACAAAAAATTGAATTAATCTCTTTTTCCAACTACCTACGATTTAGTGTTAATTGTGGGGACAATAATTTTCATCTTCTTTAGAATCCCACGTGAAGCTATAGCTTTAGCCACCACCAAATTCCTCAAACTCTCTCATTTTTACATTAATTTCATCATCCTTAAAATTTCATCTCTTTCCCTTTTTTATCATTACAAAACTTATGCAACACTATTTGGAACTATATTAGTTTCTATATATATATATATAATCTATAATGTGTTAAAAGTATGTTTAATCCTTAAATTTATGATCGGCTTGCCAATTACTTTTTTTTAGTTCAATAGGTGGGTGGAGATTCAGACCTCTCAGACCTCTTGATTGAGAATATATATGTTTTAACCAATGGAATTATCTATGCTTAGGTAGGCTAATGTTGTTAATAACTTAATAGATGTTTGGTGTGGTTTTGAATGTGTGTATTATCATATTGATGTACAACATGTCTTGACCAAGAATTGAGTCATTTAAAATTCAATACTACCATCTCACTTAATATGTGTTCCATCCAGTATTTTAGCTTATATATAGTTTCACTATATACTCATCTCAGCATGCAATATACCGATTCAAAGTCCTATCATCTATCCAATAAATAATTAATGACATAATAATGCAAGGAACAAAACAATTTTTTTTTTTAAAGTTCAAGGACTTTTAAAAATTTAACGACCATAAAATAGTGTAAATTTGAAAAATCAAGAACTAAAATGAAATTTATTAACTTCAAAAGTATCATAGAAGTGCCAGCACTAAAATGAAACAAATAACCTCCCCACAAAAGTCATAAATTTGGTATCCATCCCTATTTGGATTTAAATTCTATAAGAACAAAATAAAAATATAAGAATTAATTAAAGACGTCATTAAAAATCATGAAATAGGTTAGCTGGTAGAGTTGAAATACCAACCACTTTTATAGGTGTATAATTATAAACTGTAAAGACATTATTCAAAGTGAATCTCTAATGTCATAATTATTTGTCATTAAATATTATTACATAATTTTTTGGAACATAATTTAAGATTTTTACAGATGTGAGGACAATAAGTTAAATTGTACCTCCCAAATATCTCATATATATGCTTATGGAGATTCAAAGTTTTTTTTTAGTACAACAAATATAGGGTATGAAAATTTAAAACTTCAATTTTAAAAGAAGATATGCTCATTTTGACATGTGGATTCAAAGTCAACCATATAACTTTTAAAACATACAAACTATTATTGAACTATGTTCACATTGGCATGTGGATTTAAATTAACCGTGTAACTTTTAATTTTTAAATTTTAAAATAAAATTTAAAATCATTAATCTATTTGTGGCAATCTTCTGTTTTTTTTTTCCTTTTTCAAGAAACAGCAACACTTTTTCAATAACATTTATAAAAATATAAATTAAATCGCCCTTCAACTTAAAAAACTTAAATGGATAGGTTAGAGTATATTTATTATTTTTTTTTCTTATATATTCTTAACCCTTTGAGTCACATATAGGTTCAAATATTAATTTAATTTACAAACTCCAACACATGACGTATTAACTTCCATTGAGAAGGTCCTGTCAAAAAAAAAAGCTTCCATTAGGAAGGAACTGATATTGTAAATGAAATTTATGTTTATATTCTTATTTAAAATAAAGGCAAGAAACAAAAACATAAAATATTCATCAAATAGATGTGTAGTTACAAATATTACCTAATTATTAAGAAAAAGAGTTTAGGAAAAATATTGGTATCTGACAACTTGGAGGAGAGAGAGAATCCCAATTGAATCGTCCTTTGTTTTTCATCATCAATCGATGTGCACTCACGGATCATTTGGCAAAAAAAATAAAAATAAAAACTAAAAAATTATATATTGTAAAATGAACGGTTTAGGATATTTAGAGTGATATTGACACTTTTTTTTAATTTTTTTTGAATGATACATATAAGTTATTTTCAAAGAAGAAAATACATTTCTTTATTAAATAAAAGTATATGACAAATCACGAATAAATGGTTTACAAAGACGTTATAGACCCCGTGGTGGTCCAAACTAATAATCTTTCCCTTTTTTTCCCTTCTAATTAGCATTTCAAATTATTAAAAAATATCATACCATAAAATAAGAAACAAGAAACATCAATAGAATATCTAAGGTTTTGTATGATAACGACTTTATTTTTAATTTTCTGTTTTGAAATATTGTACTTGTTTCATCATAATTTCACAATTTTTTTAGTACGATTTTCAACTTTCTTAAATAAACATTTGAATTCTTAACCAAATTCCAAAAAAAAAAAAAAACAAGTTTATTTATATCTCATTTGATAATTATTTAGTTTTTGAAAATTAAGCCTATAAATATTAATTTCTCCTATATTTTTTTATCCACTTTTTACATACGTTTTCAAAAATCAATCCAAGTTTTGAAAACTAAAAAAAGTAATTTTCAAAAAACTTGTTTTTGTTTTTAAAATTTGGTTAAGAATTCAAATGTTTTCTTAAGAAATTTAAGAAAGATGAAAGCCATTGTAGAGAAATGATGGCATTGTAGAGAAATGATGAGAAACAAATATAATTTTTTAGAATAAAAAATCAAATAGTAATTGAACGGACCGTTAGATGTGGAGTACAAAGTTTTTCTCTTTCTCTGGTTTTCCAAGGAGGCTGGCGTCTCAACATCAACATAAATGCATGCAAAATCAAAAGGAGATGCAGAAGATAAACAAACATTTGTCAGGTAATTTATTTAAAATATGTGAAGGAATAATTGAAAAAAAAAGAGAGTTTGTGTTTATGAAATATTAAGGACTGTTTGGAGCGTGAATTATAATACTCTATGTTATAATAATCTGTGGAGTATTCTACATCCCAAACACAGACTATTATAATCCAAACTAAATAACTGTATATTTTAAATAAGGTTATATAATTTCACATATTATTATAATTCATTAAATGTCCCAAAGAATCCTACGTTAATGTGTCGTTAGAAGAAGGATAGAAGAAGACAAGATAGCCGCCAACTGTAGGGGGAGGGTGCAGAGAGTAATAGGTGGTCCAAATGGATCAATGAGAGAGAAATTGAAAGATGGCGCGTGGTCCTTTTCCTTCTTCCAAATGTACCAAAAACTCCTACCTATTTTAACTCAAAATATATGTTTAATTCTTTTGTAATATATTATTTTACCTCCATTGAATTTGGTAACACCGGTCAATTTTTGTACTAAAAGTTTTGATTTCTTCTAGTTAATTTGATCCTTTTTTTTTTTTTAGGGTTCAACAAATATAGAAATGAGCTGGATCGTACTTTCAGCCTTAAAAAAATAATATCTATTTTATTCATTGAATTATATTCATATATATGGTTGGAATTTAGATTTAACAATACTTCCCTCTTCTTTGGTCAATAGAAATTTTCTTGCAAGTTATTATTAAGAATTTGACGGCTATTTATTTTTTGAAAAGAGGAAAAAATGTCTCTCCCTCCCTTTTTGCATTCCTCTTTCAATTCTTTTAAAAACTTAATAGTGGTTAGCAAGAGAGTAGGTAAGTATTTTTCATTTAGATTTGGATACGTGTTGCAGATTTAAATTCTTATTTCACCTTATATATTCACCTACTAATTTCAACAAAATGTAAACATAGAGTTTTTTCTTTTAATTTATTTTTAAAAAATTCCCAGTTATTTCAATGAAAATGAAGTCCTAAAAAACCAAATTTCGTCAATGGAATAAATTTTCCAAAAACTCACCCAATTTCAATTTAAAAACAAAATCTACACATAGTATTTAGTCTTCCTCTAAACACCATCAATTTTGTGTACTAGGTTTATATTTGTAAACTTGAGAATATTGTTTTAACCATTCTTCAAAATAGAAGTTTAACAAAATAAAAATGGTAACACTCACCCAACTCTAATGTTTATTATGAAAAAAAAAAATTTATGATAGAAACCAACTTACTTTGCCAAATTCATGGGAAAAAAATGAACTTTTTGATATGTTTTTTTGGCTTGAATATTGATCTAACTCATCGAGTCTAACACATGACTTGTTAATATTAATTGAAAAATAAATAATTATTCCAAAGAGTTCAAACTCAAGACCCTCTTACTTTAATACACCATTTTATTAAGTCACTGTTGACTTTAAAACTGAAGGGAATAATAGAATCAAATCCACAACGGAAGCATTAGAATCAACTTTGATTTTATTTTAGAATTAAATGAAAAATAATTTAGGCTAAGCAAAACATACATTGACTTAAATATATATGGAGATATTTCTAGTGGGTCTTTAATCTTTTTGCTCCAACTCCAACAAGGTTGAAACTTCAATTCCATATGGGAGCCTCGTGAAAGAAAATGAGAGAGGAGAAGTTCAGAGAGAATTCTACAATTCTCTGCAGAGGAGATGTGTCCCTTATGAATAATACACACAATGGCTCACCCATAGGGTCCTATTTATAGTGGCCTAGAAAAAATAATTAAATAATACATTTTAATATCTAATATATTAAAATATATTTATCTAACCAATTTGAATCTTATTCAAACCTTTTAAAATTCTCCTACGACATCTATTTCCTAATTTAAATCTAATTCAAATTTAATAAATATCTTTTCTTTAATGTATCTTAATACATTAATAATTTCTTTGATATTTAATGTATCATATACATTAAATATATTTTTCCTCATTTAATATATCAAATATATTAAATTTTAATTTGAACATTTTAAAATTTTCTCTCAACGAATTTGATTTTTATTTGTTCATATGAGCTAGCAAGGGGACCTTATGGACCTAAAGATTATAAGCTCCAAGGATACAAAATTAATTAATTAAACTCCTTAATTAATCAATTTTTATTCATTAGCTCTAGGGCCACTTCACTATAGACGTAGAGTTACACTCTTATGCACTGTATGACAAGTTATGTCCATGGATATAACCACTACAGGAAAGTTGATCCTTCACGAGTTGTTCGTAATTACAACTGGGTCAAAAGTCTATTTTACCCCTGTAATTACATCTTGCACCTTAAGTACCACTGATCCTCTAATGAATAATTTTTTTTATGATCCAACCATAAACTAAGTACCTCTCGAGCCAGTGAGAGGGTGGGCCCCTATTGTTCAAGTCCTGAAATCAGCACTTAAGGGAACTACTCGTCTACTTACCTTATATGGGAATAAGTGAATTCCATCTTGTTAAATTATGTTCCTAGCTCCCTATTTGGTCAAGTCTCCAAAATGGTAGATTTATTGAATCGGCTAGAAAAGCCACTATCACCCATGGAAATTAAAGGACAAGCCCTCACATGCAGAAATTCATAACTCACTCATGATTAAGATCGAGTCGCATATGATTACCTTGATGAAATATTAATCTTCTCAATTAACGAATTTATAAAAAGAGATTAAATATTTCGTGCTCTAGTCTTATACAAACTCATTGTATAAGATAACCTCACTCACATATCTTCACATGAACGATTTGGATCAAATCATTTGTAACTTTTACAAAGTGGGTCGTATCAATAGTGTTACTAGGACAAGATACCCAACCTTATCCATATACTATGACCCTTTAGGTTATTTCTTGAACATGATCCTCATGTATGTCAACCACATACTGTTCAAGATTACACTAATAACTTGAGATTTTTCATATAATAGATAATATTATATTGCAAATAAAATAATCAAAATTATTATTAATTATTAAATAAATAATTAATTACGAGACTTTAGAATATAAATCCCAACAAAAAGTTGTTTAACCTAATGGGTTTATAATATATTTACTTGTTCTTGATATATTCTTAATAAAGAAAAAAGTACATTTTGGCAAGAGACAATGGTTGGGAAAACTCAATTAAAACCCTTAAATTGAGGAATTGACATACATACATTTTCCTAATGTTTCTTCTTGTGTGTCCCTAGAGTTAACTTTTACATATATATCATTAACATATTTGGTCAATCCTTCAACTAAATTTAGGAGGGGGTGGGTGTCCCATAAAAATGAAAACAACAATTAATAGAGATAGAGAAAGGTCCCACTCCCATTTTCCAATTCAAAGTCTATACCTTCTTTTTCATGTTGAAATAACCAATGCCCATATATCCAAAATTTACTTTTACATATAGAGAGAGAAGAGGAATGTAGGGTAGAAAGAGAGAAAATTAGGGTAGGGAGCATGAGAAAGTGGCATGGGGATGGGGGTTAGGCAAAGGCGTGGGGTAGGGGGTCCATTTAATTAGGACGCCGCATGCTCCTACACCCCCTCTCCTTTCTTCTGCACATTGTTTGATTCATCATTCTTATGTTACTTGTGCCCTTTATTGTATTGCCCCTCCTACCCTATATATGCCTAATCCTCTAAATCATTTTTCCTTTTCTAACACCGCTTTTGTTCCCGTTTAATGTCAAATTATCAAATCTAGTCCTTATGGTTTGAGTTTAGTTTCAATTTGATTTTTATAGTTTTAAATGCTTTACTTTTGTTTTCAAAATTTGGGTTTGATTGTCAAGATGATCCCTATAATTTTTGTTGTTGCCAAAATTTAGCTAAAAAAAAATCTCACCTGACCTTCACATGCTTCAACAACAAATTTGTAATTCTGAGGAAAGAGGTGAAACATGCAAAAGAGAAAAAGGTAGGCACCGGTGTGGCGCTTGCCACACCAACTTCGATGCTTAAGTTAGTTAGGAGAATTTGGATGTAGGAAACTAGAGTTTAGAGAATGAGAGTTAAGTTGAACCCCCTTTCTTTGAGTCATAATGACGTATTTATAGGATCATTTGATCTAAGTTTTTCATATACCTTTTCTAATAAGGATTCAAATGATTTTCTCCTTCTATCTAGGAATTAGATTTGAAAAGGTTAATCTAGACCTACAGGATTCTCTTAGGCATGTTTCGCATTTGAGCTCTCTTATCATCATGACTTTTATCTGGTTTTGGGATGTTTGATTAAATCCAAATTTCACCCATAACATTTTTCAAATTTTCATTTTGGTCTCCTATGATTTGGTCAAATCTCACAAATTATCTATGTTGTTATAATTAATTACTATATTGAATAGGAAAATACGTAGTAGGTGAGAAAAAAGAGAGATTTTTTTATTAAAAAAAAATTTGTCAGATTTTTAATAGTGGCTAGTAGGAAGACACCTATTAATTGGTAAATAGGTAAGTATTGTTCTATTCAATAATTTATGATGTGTTTTCTGTTTGCGTGACATATTGATCGAGCTGACATTTTTCTATTTGATTGATTGTCTATAGTAGATTGTATTAGGGTTTAGAGCTGAGTAAAAAAATAAGAAAAAGTTGTGGATTTTCATGTGGGTAAATAATAATTTAAGGACAATTTTGTGGAGTGTAACCAAAGCATTTATAAGAATCAAATTAAAGCTTTTGAAAGTACCAAGACTAAATTCAAACTAAATTCGAATTATAAGGGTGCAATTAGTAATTTAAGTTTTAACCCATTATTAATAAGCCAATAAACTTGAGATAATTAATTTAAATTATTTACATATGAATTTTATCTTTAATATGTATTCCCGACAAATAGTTTGACCATTTGGATAATGAGGTGTCAAAAGAGTTTCAAATATTTCTTGTCTTCCATTCTTTCCTCATTTCAAAAATAAATTTTCACACTTGTAATCAAATTAAAGGATAAGCTTGCATGCGAAAGAACTATCGATAAATCCATTTATTTTTTTTGGCAAGTAATAAATTAATAAGGATCACCCTCATCTTTGTTTTAATTTTTTTTTCTTTTTCTTTTTATAAAAAATACCTGGCCGCTTGCAAAATTTCAACTTTGAACTTTAACTTTAAATTATTTGAATTTTTCTAATTGAGTTGGGACAAATGGACGTGAAAATTTCTTCGCATCTTGGGTAAGTTTGATGAATTAATTTAACCTTTAAAACTTTTGATTTTATCCGATGAAACCCTAAATTTAAATGAATGGTTAAATTAATAGCTTCAGTTTAATTAGGACCGAAACTAAACCCAGCTTCAAAATCAAATAAGTAAAAAGCTTAAAACTCTCTAATAAAATGTTTGAACTAGCTAAATAGTATCCAATGCGCGACCAAAATAATTAGTATCCACAAAAAAGTCTCATCTAGCCACATAATAATAATAGTTAGGCACAAATCTTAATTAAGAAACTAAATCATTGAGTGCATTAATTTTAAAATTTATTCAAGTTTAAGAGTTCAATTTGATAAAATTAAAGTTAAATTATAAGTTAGTCTATGAACTTTTAAATTTGTGTCTATTTGGTCTATGAACTTTAAAAATTGTCTAGCTAAATAGGGCCGCGAACTTTCAAATTTGTCTATTTGGTCCCTAAATTTTAAGTGCTAATAGGTCCTTAAAATTTCCATTTTGTGTTCAATAGGTTCCAGAAATTTTAATTTTATTCTAATAGACCCTTGAAACTATTCGACGTTTTTTTTAAAATTCATGGACCAATTAGACACAAAATTGGAAGTTTAGGATTCCTATTAGACATCAAATTGAATTTTATATCTAATGAATCAGTTAATTTTTAAAAATTTCAAATATGTCAAGGACCTATATTAGACAAAAAATTGAAACTTCACGAATATATTAGACACTTTTTAAAGTTCAGGGACCAAATAAACACAAACGAAGTTGACTAAACTTACAATTTAACCTAAAATTAAAATTTTATTATTAAAACGCCTTACCTCAACTTAATACACGTGTCATCTCATAACCGGATAATTCTATATTTTTTTTCAATTGTTTTTGGAAAAATATATATAAAATAAACTTTTTATTACTTTTTTCTCATTTTTTTATAAAAAAAAAAATCTTACCATATTTGTCAAACAACCATTGCGTTATTTTGCCAGTGAATAAATAGAGGGAAATTTCGAAGAAAGTGGACCATTTGACAAAGTTTTCAACGCTAAAGAAATAAGAAAATAAATAAATAAACAAACAAACCATTGCCTAATTTAGACGGTGAATGAACACAGAGAAAAATGGACTATGTGACAAAGTTTTCAATGTTTCAAACAGCTTTTCCCAGTAAATCTGATAAACTGTTCAAAATTTTGTTGATTCTTTATTCTCCGAAGTCTTTGAATCAATTATTCTTAAGCATAAAAAATCATTGTTCTAACATTCAACTATAAATTTTCTCGTATTTTTTTTTCATGTTTGTGTTGATTTTGTTCATGTATTTTAAGGAATAAAGTTACTCATGAGTTTTGTGTTGTCGCTATCGTATACTCAAATTTTCAATTTGAACAATTATCTCATTGAATTTATGAAATTATCGCAGTTAAACTTTAAACGTGTTATAGCTTTGTAAGTTATAACTTGAAATATGCATCAACTATCCTTGAATGATTATAGGTTTAGTTATTGCAATTAAATCCTAAATTTTAAATCTTAAACATGTCCTAAGCTTTTTAGGTTGTTGCATGCAATACCATTAAAATTATTGCAAGTAAACCAATCACTAACGAAGTTATTATCAAAAGAATTTAATTACAATGATTTGATAACTTTAGAGAGTTTAAATTGTTATGGTGAGAAAACAAGTACAATTATCAAAAACCAAAAATCAAAAACCAAATGGTTATCAAACGGGGCCTAAACTTTTCTTATTTTTATGTTTTTTAAAATTTCATCCATTTATTTTAATTTATTAATCTCTATGTTTTATAGCCCTTTAAAGGTTTTAAAAAATTATTGACTAAAAACTAATTAATGATGTATTAAAAATATAAAGACAAAATTGAGACACTTTAAAGTACGAGATAAAAGGTTACATTTAATCTTTTTCTTTAATGAAGTATACTAAGAAAACCAAACAATGATTAAATTTAGTAATGTTAAATTGGGTGTTTTTGGGCTATGTGACAATCATATTGTACGGTCAAATTAGTTGTTTGTAAGATAAAAATTAGTACTATTGTGTTAAAATTGTAAAATAATGTTTTTGGCTAATTATTTTTAAAAAAATTCAATGCTAAAAAATGGTTTAAGAAATTAAAAAAAAAAAAAAGAACAATTAAAATACTTTTGGATGAAACATTTAACCTAATGTTGTTTTAAAAACAGTTTATATAACAAACCGCTTGAGTACTTAAATACACTTTTTTTTTTTTTTTTTAGGAAAACATGTCAAACACACATTTTTAAAGCTAGTATCAATTAATTGTCAAGTTTAACATAACTCAACTAGTCAAGACATATATTCTCAAATAATAAGTTAAAGAATCTAATATTTTATTCGTGATGTTGTTGAACTCTTAAAAAAAGAAAGAGTTATAGTCAATTAATTAATCACAAAATCATCAAAGTAAGTAATAAAATATATGACAAAGTAAGCATAGTTAAACGGTAATTGACATGTATCTTTAATCAAGAGGTCAGAGGTTCGAATTCCTCCACCTCTGAGTGTTGTCGTTGAACTTAAAATAAATAAATAATAATAATAATAATAATAATAATAATAATAATAATAAAAGAGATTTAATAATTATGTTGAAGAAAAGCAAACGTCACTGTTAATCTGCAGGTGATTGCAAAAAGTTCAAAACTCGAATCTTAATTAATTTAAAGCTCTGTACATCCCTCTTGCAACCTCTCGTGGAGAGAGAGATATGGAAGCACTAAATATAAATAATAGAAAATTAATTGCTGTTTTCTTTTAAAAATTATTCATTTAAAGTCTCAAATAGCTTTATATAATTACCAAATTGACACACAATTAATGTTGATTGAATTTTCTAATATGGTCAAGTTTGATATGGCTATTTAACATTTAAAAGATGTGTCAACCCGATCATAACTTAACTAGTCTTTTTTTTTTTGAGCTCAATAACATTTGGAGTGGGAAGATACAAATCTCTGACTTTTTGGTCGATGAAACATGCCAATTGTTGTTGAGCTAAGCTCACTTTAGCATAACTTAACTAGTTAAAACACTAATACCTCGACTAAAAGATTAGAAGTTCAAATTTACCATCCTCACACATATTATTAAACTAACAAAGAAAATCAAAAGATGCAAATTGTTATAATAATAATAATATTTCAGGAAAATAAGAATTACTTGAATTTATAAGAAATTGAAAGTACACAAAATTTTAGTTTATTTTATTGAGCAAAAAGATATATTGGTGTAATGGTGGACACTTGTTGGATTTGAAACTCATTCAACAATATCTATTTTGTCTCCCTTAATTATGTTCAACTAACACTTCATAAATGAAATGGAAATAAAATGAAGAAGCAAACATCTTTTATTAACATGTTTTGGGGGGAAAAACAATGTATTATCAATTTCTCAAAACGAAGTACAAGATGTCGTTTTCTCTACCTATGTGAAATAAAAATGAGTATATATACTTAAATTTAAATTTTAAAAAAATTTGAACGGTTGATAGAAAGATGAAAATTTTAGACAAGACTTAAAGTTCAATGTTGACAAAAATGCCGAAGTGATTTTAGATTTATAGAAATACTGATAAAATATTATTTTTAATAAAAATAAAAAACAATAAACAAGTATTTTACATCAACAATATTTTATTAGCATTTTTTAAAATATATTTTGATGATATTTTCTTAATACAAAGGAGAATATTGACAAATCTACTTTGTCGTTGTAAAATATTTGAAAATATGAAAATACGGACGAAAATATTGACACGTTGATAGACAATTAACACCGTAGTTGTTAGTATATTTTCATAGCTTCGAAGAGGCCAAAAAAAATTAAAAATATTGAGAGAGAGGGAAAAAAAAGGGAAAAAAAAAGAGTAAGGAAGTGGTATGGAAATCCAAATTAGAAAGCGCGGGGAATAGAGACCTTGAAGGGGACAACACCGTCACATGTGGGGAATGTGCTTTTTTCTTTTTTTTTTTCCTCCTTGTAAATTTCATTATAAAATATTGATATTAGTTTGTCTTTAGGTTAAATCAAATGCTTATTGAGTACGTAAGTTTTGATGCTAATTGTAAGTTTATTAATTGATTGATACTATAATACATTTTCTAAATTAAACTCGACTGTTTTTTTTTTTTTTTTTTTGTGTCATAAACATTTGTGGTCCTGTCCACTTTTCTTATCTTTCTTCTTCTTTTATATTTGTTTTCGTTTTTTTTTATACAATTATAATCTTATAGATATTTGTGTGTCTTATTTGTTGGACGGTGTGTAATATTACTATGGAAAAAATATTAAAAAAAGATGTTAGCTTCGGGCTCGGTTGGAATTTTTAATTCTGTTTCAAACGATGTAGTATTACTAAGGAGAAAAAGAAAAGTATATAAATATTAGTTTAAGGCTCATTTAGAAATTAACGATATTTAATTTATAATAACGTTGACATTTATAAGTCAAAATTATTTGGTGGTTCTCATAATTTTTTTTCTAACGACAAATCAAAGTTGAGTCTGTGAACACAAATGATTTCAAAGTATATGGTAATATTGATATTTATATATATTTTAGAACATACTTATGAAACACAAAAGGAAAAGTTGTTGTTTGAGAACAATTCTTAATTTTGAGATAAGAAACAATTTTTATAACAACTTGGAATTCGTTTTTTTAGTTTTTTTTTTTTTTTTTGCATATGTATATTTTTTAAATTTAACAGTGGGATAGAAATTCAAACATTTGATTTCTTGGTTGAGGATATATATCTTAACCAATTGCTAGCAATATTCATGTTGGCTTAAAAATTGTACTTGTATTAACCATTTTTTAAAGAATTTTTTTTTAAACATCTTTTTTATCAAACAAATTTGTTTCATAACCATCTTGTAAATAACAACACTTAATTCACTCTACTTTATAATTTTAAAACATTTTCAAAACTACAGTAAAATTTCAATTATATTATAAATAGTAAGGTAGCGTTTGGAATTTTTGTTTTATGTTTTTAAATTTAAAATTTTTCTTTTTCAAAAAAAAAAAATTGATAAAAAGAATTATTATGAATCATTAATGTCAAGTTTGCATTTGACCCTAATTTAAAGAGAGAGTGGCCTTTTTGTTGTATAATTAAGTACTCAACTGTTATCTAATATTCGCTCTAAAAAAAGGAAGAAGAAAAACCATTATCTAATTATATTCAGGTGTACATGTAAAATAATTCCACCATCCAGGTGTCCTTCATAGAGTCGTGCTTCAATTTTCTTTTATGTAATAATTTGTTTTAACCCAATGTTTTATACTTAATAAGTAGGGATAGTAAATGAATTCTTTATTAAAGAACAAAACAATAATTAAATTAAATAAGATGCCATCTCAACTCCCAAGGGGTTGTTTGAGGTGCTAGGTGGATTATAATAGTCTGAGTTATAATAATCTGTGAGTTATAATAATTTGTAGAGTTATATAATATGTGTTTAGAATGCAGAGTTGTGTAGTTTAGGTTATAATAGTTCGTGTTTGGAGTGTAGAGTTATTTAACTTCACAGACTATTATAACCTAGACTATTATAATCCACTCAACGTCTCAAACATGTCCTAAGAAATCAAATTGTGTCGATTTATTTTTGAGTTGTGAAGTGAAAGGTTCCTATATATAATATTTTAGGATAAATTATAATATTTTAGCTGATTAAACTATGTTTAGATTAATAAATTGTGTCGATTTGAACCTTGTTAGGAGTGCTAATAAAGTCCCACATTGGTTAGGGAAGGAAAAAATCTATGGTATATAAGTGAGGACAATTATCTCTATTGGTATGAGGTGTTTTAGGGGAACAAAAAACAAAGCCATAAGGGTATATGCCCACAATGTGAGTGATATGTTGGAGTAGACGAATTTGTTCGAGGGGAGGATTGTTAGGAGTGCTAACAAAGTCCCACATTGGCTAAGGAAGGAAAAGATCTATGATATATAAGTGAGGATAATTATCACTATAAGAATTTTGAGGTTTTTCCTACGCCAAAATTGGTCGAAAAAAGTCCAAAAACTGTCGGAAAAGGTATTATTGACGAAAAAATGTCTGTTGGCACGGTCGTCGGCATATCCCTTCGGGGAAGCTTTTGCCAACCAAATTTTTGTGGTGTCGACATTTTATGGCAATGCCGACAACACTTTTTGGCCGACAATATCAAGGAATTTTCAACTAAAATCTTGTGGTCAGCCTTTTCAAGAATTGTCGACCAAATTTTTGGTTTGGTCTGCATTTCCTTGAATTGCTGACCAAACTTTGTTTAGTCGGCTTTTCCTTGAAAAATGCCAACTAAACAAATTTTGGTCGACAATTCTTGAAAAGGCCGACCAAAATCTGTTTGGTCGGCAATTCCCCTAAAGGCCAACCAAACTACAAATTTGGTCAGCAATTTAAAGAATTGCCGACCAAACGCAATTTAGTCGGCAATTCTTTGAAAGGCTGATCAAACCACGAATTTGGTCGACATTGCATACCTTTGATATTTTATTAATTTCAATAGATTTTTGTCTAGATTTTCACTATAATTTGAATATGTTGTACTTAAAATAAATTGTACACAAAATAAGTCAAATAATACTTTATATTAAACCAAATTTGATTACACTTTGTTCATAAATTCATACAAGATAAAAATAAAACTTTTACACAAATAAACCTAATCTAGAAACAAAAAAGTTTAATGAATATAAGTTTTCATCATCTTCATGGTAAATCTTTGTCCTGCTCAGAATAATGTCGACTCAACCCACCTATGACAAAAAAAGACATGAACATAAGATCAAAACTCTAAACACATAACAACTAAAATAACATTTCAAAAATATCAAAATTTAACTAATTAAATTACAAAACTATATAAGCAAAACACGAAATTTAAGAAAGCAATCAAGTTAATCTAACTTTATTAAGTAAACCAAATTACAAAACTATATAAGTAACTTTTTCTAAACCAAAAGCACAAACATGTACATTTAAGTATATACATATATACCAATAAAATCATCTAACTAACGAATTATAAGGAACTAAAAAAATTAAATTTAACAAAAACAATCAAAACTTTCTACTAACTTTCAAAGTTACAAAACCCATGAATATAACGAAGTAAAACGATCAAAACAACTAAATTAATCTAACTTACTAAGTAAACTAATAATAAACTCATCAAATTACTATAACGAACTAAAACAATCAAAACAACTAAATTAATCTAACTTTACTAAGTAAACAAATAATAAACTCATCGAACTATAACAAACAAATCTTTATAAATATAACACCAAATTTAATAAAACCAACCAAATTAATCTAACTTTATCAAGTAAACAAAAGTTATAAAACTACGTAAGTAACTTTTCCAAAATCAAAATTACAAACATATTTACATAAAACTTAACGTAGACTTGTCAAAAAAAGTTACAAAACATATATGAGTGTTACCTAAAACTTTTCAATAGATATACATAACATCTAAAACTTAATCATCATGAACATAAGCTAAAAGAAACCAAATAATCAACATATCAAATTTATAACAAACTAAGAGAATGAAAACTTATAACACTAAATTTAACAATATACAACCAAATCTAACTTTCCCCAAGTAAACTAAAGTTACAAAATTACAAGTATCTTTTTCAAAACAAAAATTACAAACACACTTAACTTTACTTAGATTTGTCCAAAAGGTTACAAAAAATATATATGAGTTTTGCCTATGCTTATCAATAGACATACATAGTATCTAAAACTCAATGATCATGAACATAAACTCAAAGAAACCAAATAATCAGCCATTCGTTGTATAACGAACTCAAACAATCAAAATTTTACCAAATAAACTAACTTTACCAAATAAACCAAAAGTTACTAAACATAATAAGTAACTTTTTCGAAAACCAACTATCATGAACATATACTCAAACAAACCAAATAAACTCAAAACTTAAGAACTTAAACTTACAATTTAGCTAAAAATTTAGACAAATAAAAGTGTAGATCACATAATAGTTTACCTAAAACGTTTCAAAATTTACGAACATACATACATAGTATTTAAAACTCAACTATATCATGAACATACATACAAACCAAATAAACTCAAATTATTGGCTACCTTTACTGCAAGGTAGCCGTACACAACTTATTTTACTATGTATAAGCATCCCAATTCAATCTCAAAGCGTACTAACCCCCATCTCCAATGCTCAAATTCTTGGCTACCTTTACTGTAGGATAGCCATACACAAAGCAGTTGTAGAGAGATCATACCTATTTAGATGATCCTTGTGAGTGGATGAATTGTGTATGCATTGCTCGGAGGCAACACAAGTCTACTTATCAAGTAGCTACCTATTAAAATTCTTATTTCAATTTCTACTTATCAAAAGCAAAACTCAAGTATGAAAAGTATGTATATGAAAAAAAAAGTATGAAAAGAATAAGTTAGGTAAATGTAAACAACATAAATTGTTACAATTAAACTCAAAAAAGTAGGAAAAGTATAGGCTAGGTAAAAGCCAGCTTGAGAGGATGAGAATTGACCTTGAGTATGTAGTCTGTTTGAAGACTTTGTTTTAATCCTTTAACTGAAATGCCCTGTTTTAAAGCATATTTAATTTGATCATTATGCAATTGGTACAATTAAACTTTAATATTATAACCATGGCTAATTTGATAGTGACAAATTGAAAATTGCACAAACCACTCCTCAATTATGAGGATTGTTACAATTATACACTCAAACTATAAGATTATTACAATTTAACTTTTTTTTTTCCTTTGTCAGAGTGAATATAACTCATTTGAATTTCTACTTATCTTCAAAACTTAAATAAACAACATAAAAAATATAACCAACCTAAGTCATAATTATATAACCAACATAATTATATAACTCATCTAGAATTTATCTTGTTTAATTACTTGATAACGAACATAAAAAAGTCTAACCAACAAAAGTCATAATAACCAACACATCTACTAACTTTTTTTTTTTTAATTCCACAACATTAGGGAGTGGGGGGATTCGAACCCATGACCTCTTAGTCATAAGTACATACTTCATGCTAGTTAAGCTATGCTCTTGTTGGCAACACATCTACTAACTTATGTTGTTTACTTGATAACCAACATAAATATATAATCAACATAAGTCATAATTATATAACTCATCTACAACATAAAAAATCTAACCAACTTATGTTGTCTACATAACCCAACTAACCTAATTAGTACTAAAGTGTCTAACCCACCATATGTAATGTTCAACTCCATATCCATGAATAAGAATAATTAACATTACAAAATATCTAAAAATAAGTTTTAAAGTACAATAAACCAAATACATGTAGATCTACTTATTTACAATAAACTATAAAATACAACTTCAAAATAGAGAAAAGAAATGAAGAGTTCCAAAGGTTAGATATCAATCTAAACTATTTTAACTGTATTCGAAATCAATCCAAACCAACTTTAAAATTTCTTTCAACACTCCGAGACGGAACCAAATCCTAAAACAAAAGAATTCAAAGGTTAGATACCAATTTAAACTATTTTAACTGTGTTTGACAAAGCCTAAACATAGATTTATCACCTAAAATTTACAGAAACATACTTAATCTTTGTTTAAAAGTGTTTGAAATATTAGCGAAAGTGTTCGAAACTACAAAAAAAAAGACTTTTCAAATGTTAGAAAATGAACTAACATACTTTGTTGGACTTCGAAAAGGTTTAAAAGTGAATTTCTACATACTTTCTTCACCAAAGAAGTTAGAAACTTAATTTGTTGGATTGAGTTCCAAGTGTTCGAACTCGCAAATCTAAGATTACACAAACCAAAACATAATAGATTTGCAAAATAATCTTGAATCTAAGTATATTAACTACTCAAGAAATAAAAAAAACCTTACAATATTACCAAAATCCAGTAGCGGCAACAATGTGAGGTTGTCGGCGGTCGGTTGGATAGTGTCAGAGAGTTGGGTGTGTGGAAGAGAAGACAAAAAAAAAAACCAAAGAAAATGGTGGGTGACAGCGTGTCGGCAGATTGGACGATGAGCAGTGGGGGGTGTGGGTGGAAAAGAAGGAAAGGGTGAGGAGAGAAAGGAAAAGGAGAGGAGAGAAAGGAAGGGGGCGGCGACAATAGTCGGCGAGAGGGTGGGTAGGTGGATGGGAGAGAAGGGAAGGGAGAGGAGAATATGAAAGGGAGAGAAGAGAAAAGGGGGGAAAATTTTTGGAAGGAGAGGGAAAATGTGGCTCATTTTCAAGCCCCCTTAATGAGGAAATGCCGACGGTTTGATTGAACGATAGACAAAAGTGGAGAGAAATGCCGACGGTTTAGTAAATGTCGGCAAAAGTGAGGAGAAATGCCGAGGGTTTGGTAAACGGTTGATAAAAGTGAGGAGAAATGCCAAAGATTTAGTAAATGGTAGGCAAAAGTGAGGAGAAATGTCGACAATTTAGTAAACGGTTGGCAAAAGTGATTTCAAGTGATTAAATAAAATTCGGTAGGGGCGGTTCTTTGCCCTTTTGCCGACTGTTTTATAAACAGTTGACATTTCTCCTCCCTTTTGCCAACCATTTAATAAACGATCGACCTTTCTCTTCCCTTTTGTCAACTGTTTAATAAACGGACGACATTTCTCTTTCTTTTTGAGGACTAATTATAAAATGATCGGTATTTCTCCTCCTTTTTGCTGACTGTTTACTAAACCGTCGGTATTTCTCATCACTTTTGCCGACCATTTACTAAACCGTCGGCATTTCTCCTTACTTTTGTCAACTGTTTACTAAACTATAGACATTTCTCCTCACTTTTGCCGACCGTTTACTAAACCGTCGGCATTTCCTTTTTTTTTTTTTGACCATTTTTAAAGCGTCGGGATAAATAACGTCGAAAAATGGCAAAATTCTTTTAGTGTATCTCCATTGATTTGAGGCATTTTGGGGAAACAAAAAAAAGTCATGAGGGTTTATGTCGAAAGTAGACAATATCATACCATTGTAGAGATATGTGGAGAGTCGTTGTCCTTATCAGAACCTAACTTAACTAGTTGAGGTATTTGTTTTTAAGTGATTAGGTTCAAGTTTCTATCTTTTATATTTGAATTGTAATATTAAAAAGTTTAAAATTGTGGTCGGCAAAATTCCATGGGGACCAATATTTTGTAGGGTGTATCTTAAAGATCTTTCAAGATTTGAAAATGAAGAACGGAAAAAAAAAATTTCGATAATGACATTAAATTTCTTGCTCAAGAAAGTGTTGTGTTTCTTTTGAAGAAGATTTTTTTTTTTGGAGATTTCTCGTATCCCACATTGAAAGTGAATAAATGTGAACTAAACAATTTGTTTTTTTGGCATATTAAATGTACTTTTATATGTTTAATTAATGACGTGGAAGCAAGGGGAAATTACTTAATTTATTACAAAATCCTAAAAAGAAATTAATAGATTGCATGGATCTGAAAAAATGAATAAAAAGTTAAGTACTTATGAGGCCAATAAAGTCCTATAAAGAGACTTAATAGAAAATATAGAAGCAGAGCTTGAGATAAGTGTCCTGAAATCATTGTTGAGAGATTCTTTATACAGGTAGAAAAGTGTTAATTAAACATGTTGAGATAATTGGTTTTGTAATGGAACCTTATGTAATAATCTAATAAAACAATAAAAAAGATTAAATCTTTTAAAATGAATAAGAAGAAAAATTATAAACAATTAAAAGATGGAATCCTTTAATGCTTAACTTATTAGACTATTTGTATTAAAAAAAAAAAACTTATTAGACTATTAATAATTCGTATGGTAAAATAAACAAATATCATACTTTAATTAGTGAATGTCAGATTATGTTTTAGTCCAAAAATTTTAGACCGGTTGCATAGTGACTATTCAAAAGTGTAAAATTAAAGAAATAGCATTTCCAACGACAAAAATTAAATACACTTTTTGATATAACATGTACTAATTATCCATTTAAAAGCAATCAATCTAAAACCAACAAAATATTAAACCATAGTAAAAAAAAAAAGTTTCACATTTTTCAAATCTAAAAAAAATGCTACCCTATCACAAAATTTCACAGATTTACTTATATTAGAAATATGTAGGATTTTTGGCAATATATTAGAAGAGTAATTATCCCACATCGAAAATGTACAAGGAAGCTTGGGCTCCAAGTACTATAAAAGAAGTCTATGACTTTAGTTCAAATCATTCCAATTCGAAATACTTTAAACTTGGTATACTAACTCTAGTTAAGTGAACGGTATAAAGCTTTGAGAGAGTGTTTCTTTGTAATTGGGGTTGAGGAGAGAATTCTGTGTGATTGTAATAATTTTTCACATAGTGAAATATTTCTTTATGTCCGTAGTTTTTTCTCCTATTTTGGAGTTTTCTATGTTAATTCTTGTGTTTCTTATTTTGTTATTTTCTTTTAATTTCTCAGTTATTTTTCTGTTTATTCCTGCGGTAGTAGTGGGAGGTTTTTTTCCCAACAAGTTGTATCAGAGCTTTAGGTTCGTAGTTTCTTGAGTTTCTGAGTATGCTCTGTGGTTGCAGCACTGAATAGTGTGGGTTGTTCACTATTTGCAGATTCGCTAGGAGTGAAAGCAGATATGTCAAGCTTTTATGAGTCCAGTGAAAATTGACGTGGAGAAATTTGATTGAATGATGACCTTTGGCTCGTGACAAGTGCAAGTCAAAGATGTGCTGATACAATCTAGGTCACACAAGGCTTTGAAGGGAAGACCAAATGGTGGTGCTTTTGAAAAGTTAAGCGGTGATGGTGGTCCACTGGAGGTTCCAGTAGAGGTTCTAAGATGTCCAGCATGAGTGATCAAGAATAAGATGAATTGGATTTGAGAGCTGCAACTGCAATCAGACTAAATTTGGCTTAGAATATTCTTGCAAATGTGCATGGAATTTCGACAGCCAAAGAGCTTTGGAAGAAGCTTGAAGCGATGTATCAGGCAAAGAGTATCTCAAATTGGCTGTACCTGAATGAGCAGTTTCACACGCTGCAAATGGAGGAAGGTACGAAAATCTCATATCATCTGAGTGTTCTCAATGGCATCGTCTCTGAGCTGGAGGTGATCGAAGTGAAGATAGAGGATGAGGATAAGACACTCATGCTTATCTTGTCACTTCCACCTTTTTATGAACACTTGAAGCCAATCTTGATGTACGGGAAGTAGACTTTAAATTTTGCTGAGGCTACTAGTAAACTTCTATTAGAGGAAAGGAGGTTGAAGAGTGACGGACGTACTTCATAGGAGGATTCAGCACTAGTAGCTAGCAATTGGAAGAAGAAGAAACACTTCGTGAAAAAGAAAGGTTGCTGGGAATGCGGACAGTTTGGACACATGAAAAAGAATTGTCCTAACAGAGCAAGTTCGTCAAAAGGCTCTAGATCGGATGCTGATGTGGTCTCTGTCGTCAGAGGAGATGGGGACTTCTTTTGAAGAAAGACAGAATTCATCATCATGGTATGTCTACTTTACCATGATAGAGGATGTGATATTAGTGGTTCCACAAGTTTGCACACGGGCATTGGCTTGGTGGTTATGCAAGGTGTGCGTGGTGGAAGTTATGTCGATGGCTGTAGAACTTCCGGGTAAGCCAAGTAGGTGGAAGTTGAACCATAAATTTTAGCAGGGTTTATCGACATGTGACGAAGAAGAAAAGTCTTGGAATGTGACATTCCAAGTAGTCGACTTTTATGGTGGAGTAGGTTATAATTATATGAGTTGATGATTATGTTTTTCAGTGAAGACAATTGGTGTAGTAGGAGTTGTGAATTCTTTAAATATCTTGCCAATGTGGAATTTGTAGAGTTTTTGGCAATATATTAGAAGAGCAATCAGAAATGTATAAGGAAGTCATGGGCTCCAAGTACTATAAAAGAAGTCTATGGCTTTGGTTTCAAATCATCCCAATTTGAAATACTTTAAGCTTGGTATACTAACTCTAGTTGAGTGAGTGGTATAAAGCTTTGAGAGAGTGTTTCTTTATAATTGTGGTCAGGGAGAGAATTCTGTGTGATTGTAATAATTTTTTACATAGTGAAGTATTTCTTTCTGTCCGTGGTTTTTTTTTTTTCGATCTTGGAGTTTTCCACGTTAATTCTTGTGTTTCTTATTTTGTTGTTTTATTTTAATTTCTCAGTTATTTTTTTGTTTATTCCTGCGATAGTAGTATGAGGTTTTTTCCCAACAATATGATAGGTCTCCTATCTCTCTTTCTAGAAACATTAATTAGTGAAGGATTGTGAATTACATTTTAGTTTTAATATGCAAAAAGATACCATTTTACATATAATTGGCACAAAAGAGTTGGTGTATGCTAACTTGAGCATCGTTGATCAATGGTTAAGAGATACATCTTTTTGACCAGAAAATAATCAAAGGTTCAAATCTCTATTTCATATGTTATCACACTAAAAAAAAAGTGGGTTGTGTACAAAATCTTGAGTTTGGCGCTAATTTTAATCTGTCATTTAAAAATTTTGTTACACCTAACATAGGGCCAAAGTCACAAAGTCACAAGTCACAAGTAGTGTCTTTCCATGACCTTGGCCCCTTCAGACATGACAGGCTCCTATCGACCTGAAATAAATAAATTTAAAAAAATAACCAAAAAGCTAAGTTCAAAGTGCACTGAAGATCATGGAAAGACACCCTTACACAGTTTGAAATATTGATAAAAATAACTTATGCCTAACTTAGACTTTATAGGTCATGGTTGATTTCGGTTCTTGTTTAGTTCAACGTTCGTAGGATAGGAGATAGAACCACCAACCTTTAAAATGATAGTTAGTGTTTTATTCAATGAGTTATGCTCAGATTGACATGATTGATTTTAGTTTGATACTACTTAAAATGTCCTTAAATTTATTAAATGTTGATGATTTTCTTACTTGACATGTGTTTTTTTTACACAAACTCATTGTCTCTCTTTGTCACGATTCAAAGAAAACACGTCATATGAGAGAAAATTGTTGAAGTTTAGTGTGAAATGTTAATAACATTTTGACTTATTAAATCATAAAGACCAAATGAAAACTTTTAAACCTAGAACAACTGATCGAGTTGAAATAACTTCGTCAAATGATGTGGTTAAATGCCAACCTGAGTATAGCTGAATTGATCTATGCATATATTATAGACTAGAAGGTCAAAAGTTCAAATCTTCACTTATCATGTTGTTGAATTTTTTTTTTTAAAAAAAAATGATGTGGTTAAATCTCTAAAAAAACATCCATAAATATACTAAACATTTTGATAATTTCTTTTTGCTCTATCATGTTCAAAGCAAATACGTTAGGTAAGAAAATAATAACTTTTTGACCATGAGATTTAACAGGATCACATAAGACTAAATTAAAACTTTTAAAACCGGTAAGAATTCAATTCAAAATGAAACACACGGTGAAACACTAAAGAAAAAGGTTGGAAGATGGGAAGATTGTGAGCAAAGGAAGAAAATAGAAGGCCCCAATTTAATGTGTAATTTGACACAAGAACACAGTTAATTAAGAATTTAAAACGTGGCTAATCCACAAACCGAGCCGATTTAGAAAAAAAGAAAAAAGAAAAAAGTCAAAGAGTCAAACATTTCAAATGGCAGCAGTAATCTCAGATTTGGATTCGTCAAGCAACTGATGGTCGGCAACCAACATCATACTTCCGTCCACACACAATGAAAACCCTAAAATTTCATTTTTCTTTTCTGTCTTAAAAACCCTCACGTGAAAAAATAGCAAAGAGCAAATGGGTAGAGAATTTAGGAGTTTCCATTTAAATTTACCTAAAAAAAAAAAGTAATATTATAAATACATATATATATATATATATATTATGAAAAAAGAGGGAGAGAGAGCAAAAAATAAAAAAAAGATCCCACTGGTATGGAAAAAATGGAAAGTATTAAATGAATGATATTTTAGGAGAGAGAAGAAAAAAAATAGAGAGAGATGAGAAAAAAGCATGCAGTGTGGTGTGAGAAAGAGAAGTGGGGCTACAATTGTGAAGTCTCAAAGGCAAAAATAATTAGAAAAAAGAATATAAATGAGAGTGTGTACCACCCAGGATGTTGACAAGGACAGCCTCACATGAGACCCCTAAGCAGATAATACATGGGGTCCCTAAAACCATACCCCACAATTTTCTCTCTCAAGCCTTATGAGGGACCAATACCCCAAAATACCAAACCAACCAACCAACCAAGAAAAAAAAAAAAAAAAAAAAAACTCTTCCCTTCCCTGCCCTTCCCTTCCCTTCCCTAGATACCTATCCTATTCTCAACTTCTTTCTTGCTTTGCTTTGCTCTTAATTTCCAAGTCTTTTTTTTTTTTTTTTTTGGTTTTTGTCTTGCTTGCTTATTTACTGACTTACAAACTAGTTGATCATTTTGAAATTCTTTTTTTCTTTTAACGTCGGTGGTGTAGTGATATGATTTCTTGTTCTTTTTTTTTTTTGGAGCTTTTTAATTTGTTGGTCAAGTTAGATTGCACCGACCCTTTCATTTCTATTCATTAATCAACATCCATCATCATCATCATTTTCTTCTTCTTCTTCGTTTCTTCTTCTTCCCCTCTTTCTTTTTTCCCAACCCTAAGCATACCCATCATTCTTTAGATCTTCAAAACGCGAAATTTCGATTTGGGTTTTGTTAAAGGATGAATTTTGGGCTCAATCGACTCCAGAATCACCATCTCGACCCAAGAAATAGGCTCGATTTGGAGCCGGTGGAGGAAGCTGGTTCAGCAGCCGTGGAGTTCGACGGCGGCGGAGAAGTTGAGAGGGAACACATGTTCGACAAAGTGGTGACGCCGAGTGATGTCGGGAAATTAAACCGGCTGGTGATTCCAAAGCAACACGCTGAGAGATTTTTTCCATTAGATTCGTCAACGAACGAGAAGGGTTTGCTCTTAAACTTCGAAGATCGCAACGGGAAATCATGGCGGTTTCGTTACTCTTACTGGAACAGCAGCCAGAGCTACGTTATGACCAAAGGCTGGAGTCGCTTCGTCAAAGAGAAGCGCCTCGACGCCGGTGATATCGTCTCATTTCAACGTGGGGTCGGTGAAATTGGAAGAGATCGCCTTTACATTGACTGGCGCCGCCGCCCTGACCATCCCATCGACCACCACCACCACCACCCCGTCACAGTCGGCATCCGTCCGAGCATCGTCATGCCCACCACCGCTACCGCTTGGGGGTCGCTAGTGTGGCGGCCACTCAACGCAGCAGCAGCTGGATACCACCACCATCCAGCTGCCGTAACGCCGCAGGACCACGCGCACTTGTCACGAATAAACAACAATAACAACAACAACATGAGCAGCAGCAACAACAATGTTAATGTTATGTATGATTGGAATAGAGCGTGTTGTCCGTACGGATATGGGAGTGTTGAATCATCATCAGAGGTGGTGTTTTTTAGGACAGAGGGAAGAAGGGTAGTCCCAAGATTAGGAGATGAATTGGAGTTGGAGATGATGGAGGGGAAAAATCAGATGCAGCAGGAGTATTTTAGTAGTGGTGGAGCTGCTGTTGGTGGTTCAATGGTGGTCCAAGGAAATTATGAAGATTTAAAAACAACAACAACAGCAAATACAAATTACAGTGAAGAAGATACACCAGTGAAGAGATCAAGGCTGAGACTTTTTGGTGTAAACATGGAGATGGATTGTCCAATTTCATCTTCTTCTGATGAATGTGACTTATTACTGTCTTCTTCTTCTAATTCAAACCCCAAAACCACCACTCAATTCCAATTGCCTTCTCCTTCAACTCCTCCTCATCATCCACATCATCAATCATGACTTATCTTATTTACAAGTAAGCAAAAGTTCAAATCTTTGGGGTTCAACTTTTTTATTAATTTATGTCTCTCTCTCTCTCTCTCTTTCTCTCTCTCTCTATATATAAATATATTATGTATTTCCAATTTCAATTTCACCCCCCTTTTGTTTTTGTTTTGTGTATAAGAAAGCAAAGCAAAGCAAAAATATATGAGATCAATTTCCAATCAAATCACAAAGTGTTACAACATTTTTATATATTTATATATATAGTTGGATTATGTGAATGAAGTATGATTGTTTATATGGAGGAAGCTAAGTGAAGTGAGAAAGTGGTTGGAAATTGGACATGTGTTTTTTTTTTTTTTTAAATTCTGTTTGGCAAATTCTTCCAACTATTATGTCTCTTTGATTCTTCACATTTCCCACTGAGAGGGCTCTTTGTTTCAAATAATTATAACAACCTTATCTTGAGACTGCTGAGGCATTATATTATTGACCTTTTTTTAAAAGAAATTTGTTGTTGTTGTTAATTCCAATTTCAGAATTTGGCAGTGTGGGATTAAATTAGAGGCAGCTAAGGCTAATAAGCTTTCTGACATATTTGGACTTTTAACACACTCACTGCCCCTCTCTTCATTAGTTTGTTGTTCTTGTCACTGCTTCCTTGGGCATGCCCTGCTCTATTTTCAGTCCTTTGTTTCTTCCTTCTCTTCTTATTCTCCTCTTTTTTGCTTAACCCCATTTCTTTATTTCCCCATTTCTCTCTCTTTTTCTCTCTATTTTCAGGTTTTTCTTCTTGTTTATTTGCATGCAATGTCATAATGTTCATCATTTTGGGTTCTTAATTTATTGTGTTTTGCCAATCCAAATATAAGCTCAGTAGATAAATATATCAATTACCATTTCAAATGTTGATAGTTCGATTCCTACTCTATTGAACTAAAAAAAAAGGTTGTATTTTGAGGGAAAAGTTTGTTTGGTGGATTTTTAGGATCAATGTTCATTATTGCATTGTAATTATTAACCCATGAAGTTATATATGTTTCCTTGATTGTAAATTGAAGGCAATATTCAATGCATGTTTCAATTATTTTTTTGCTTCTCTTCTTTCTCTCTGCAATTTTGCAAGTTGGGATTATTTGATTTGGCATTATTATTATGTGTGTATAATGCCTGTTTGTATAGTTGGGATTAATTCCTTGAGTTCTTATGTTCATTATGGTGGGAATTTATTGCTCTAGCCTAATTATTATCAGCCTTCTTCTAATTGAATAGTTGGGATTAAATTTTGTAGCTTTCTTCTTCTTCTTCGTTTTGTTGTTTTAGTAGTCTTTAGATTATGCACTCGAACCTTTTTTGAGGTAATTTACTAATCTAGCTAATTGACTTTTGGGTGTCTTTTTGTTTCAAAGTAATGACTTTGAAATAAAAAGTAGATTGTTTAATTAGCCAATCTGTGCTAAAAAAGTTGCTTCTTTTTCTTTTCTTATCTTCTTTACCTTTCAATTTTTTCTGATGTTCTATTGTGTTTGGTTTAAATTGGAAGTAATTATTATCAAAGTTTAGAAATTGCATCTGTGAGATGGCTGAGTTCCTCATCATCTCTATAGATTAACTTTGGGAACATATTCATATATATATTTTATATGAAATCATGTTTTTTAGAGAAATACTTAGGGTTAAATTACATTTTTCTATACTTTTAAATTTTTTTATCACAATTTCAATCTTCTAACTAAAGATTACTAAATAACTTTGAAGTTAGGGCCACCGTGACAAATTATTTGTTGATATGTTGAATTAGAGATAAGTTTTGTAAATGAGACATTTCTGTTTAAATGTAGGAATTTAGTAGAATTTGGATTTTGTCTCGAGACATTATTTTTTATTAAACAACTAAAAGAGGCTAGGATTGATCTAATTTTGCAGTGCAATGATAGAGTTTGTTGAAATTTTGTTTGTTTTGAAATTCAATCACAAATAACTTGTTTAGCTAGGTTGGATATATATATTATAATTTCTCTCTAATGCTAGGGACACATTTAGCAAATTATAAGGATAGGAATAATAATAATATAATATTTATAAGTATAGGATTCAAATTGAAATTAAGGCTAGAATTACTTAACGACTAAAAATATAATTTAATTTATACTTCCTTTGAATAGCATAATTAAGAACCCATTTTTCAAATCTTCTGAAAACCCTTTTTGATATTCAATTAAAGGAGATGAGATGGAAAATAAATTATTTTAAAAATCAAATCTTGTATAGATTCTAAATAGTGTGTTTTGAGATTATTTTTTAAAAATCTTAGAAGTGTACTTGACTAGTTAAAATGCTTTTCAAATTATTCATGGACTAAGGAAAAGAAACAATTGAGACATGTTATGTTAAAAATATTTAAAAGTACTGTTAGCAAACAATATAATTATATTTTATTTCTACAAAACATTCTCTAATACTTCTGAAGTTTACTCTTGGCCATAAACATTTCCATGGTCGAATAAATAATTGAATTTGCAACAATTTATATGGTATGAGATGTGAAATTAATTGTTACGCAACATAGTTTATTGAATAACGTTTTAAAATGGATGGTTTTAACTTCACATTTGAATGTGTTAACGACTACGAGGTCTATGGTTCGAATCCCCCCAATCCCTATTGTACTCAAAAGAAAAAAAAAAAAAAAAACTTCACATTTGAAATTATATTAAACTCAAAGAAAAAAAAGATGTGTAATTAATTGGTTTTTTCTTTCTTGAGTAAGTATATTTAATGGTATATTTTAAATTCAAGAATACATACGTTGGATGTTAACCAATTTTATTTTGAATTTTTTTTTTTTGTGGCTACTAATTGAATCATTGATGATAGAACAGGTTTACTTCCAAGAAATTAATTATATAATATCAAGATCAAAATTTTGATTTAATTCCTTAAACTTTTTAAATGATCCCTGGAATTTGATATTGTCTATTTTAGTCGCTATTTTTTTTTTAAATAACCAATTGATCCTTGTTATATTATTTTGTCACCTAAAGTTAGCTTACACAATAATAATAGATTTCAACCAATGTGGGTTTGAATACATACTTGTGTTAACACATTTGTACACATTCTTCCAAGCGCTATGTTCTTAATTTGTTAAAATTAAAATATAGGTAAAGATCGAAAGGGTTACTTTTTCAATCGTATTTTAAAAGTTTAGGGTCCAAGTGCAAACTTCACAATTATTTTTATTATTATTTTTTATATCGATGAGTGTCCGTGCCAGTTTGCGCGCACCCTGACTAATCTCACTGGACAATAACTTGATCCTGTTACATTTAGTTGGCAAGGAAACACGTGAAATTAAATTCTAAATAGGTGGCCACCATAGGTTGAATCCATTCCCCTTTATTTGTTTAAGGCTCTAATGACTACTAGGCCAATCCATGATGGTTAACTTCATAATTATTCTTATATATAGTGATGAGAAAAGAACAAGAAAGTTGAACCAAAATGGAACAATCTTTAACCTTCCAAGACTAAAATGGAATTTATACCCCATAAATGGCATTAACAATTTTACACAACTAGATGTATCATGCATTTGATAGTTGTAAAACAACACTCACACATTGCACTATTCTTATATTTTTTTTCTTCTAAATATTAGAATTTAAATAAGAGAGTGAGAATTTGAACATTTAATGTCCATTAACTAGTTCAATTAGCTCCAAATTGAAATGATTTGTTTTGATTTTACTCCACTTTAACTTAGAATTCATTGAACAATTTTCAAATAATGGACAGACGTTAAATATCTGTGGGAGGTTCACTAGTTTTAAGAGCCAAATAATTTCATATTTTAAACATTGTATCATGTCAATTAAAACATTCGATCTAATCTATACATCTTTTTATAATCGAATTTGATTCTTCAATATTTAACTTTGCGGCAAGAACATTCCTTCTTATCATTGAAATTTGTTATCTTTTCACTCACTCTCTCTCTAAGAAATAATTGTACTTTACATTTAAAAAAGAAAAAGAAAAATGAGAAACATTGGTTCTTTTCTAGTCAAGTGGTATAGTTTCTTTTTCCTTTTGGTTTTGGGGGGGCATTTTCATTACTTGTTGATTTCTCCATGATTTGGAACAAATAGTGAGAACATAAAGTGGCACATGAAGATATGAAAGTAAATGGAGGGACGATTTAGTGACAACTACATCTGAAAAATCATCTTTAATAGGTACTGCATTTGCTTAACTTGACGACTTAAGGATTCTCGCGGGTCTAAAGAATTCAGCTACAGGAGGATCAGAAATAGACTTCTCATTTTTTACCGGTAATATTAAGAATTTTAATCCTAAAAATGATACTCGCCAAAATTACATTATATATATAAAAAAGTGATGGACAGAAAAAATTAATTAGCATACTTTTTGTTTTTTAAAAAAATCATTGATCATTTGATTGGAACTTTTGATGATGATGTCATGTATGTTTTTATCTTATACCATGTTAAGAGTATTAAAATAAATATAACTTACTAATCTATGCTCAGCAAATAGAATCTTGAACCAAATTAGTATGCATAACAATGACCCATAAGTGTGAAACATGAGACTTTTCATATTATTTTTTACAAATAGACAGACGTGTAGTTTCGTTATTCTTATTATTATATAGAAGAAATTACAAAAGTTACAATTGATACCACTTCAAAAAAAAAAAAAAAAAAATTACAAAAGTTCTCACAATAAGTGACATCAATATCCAACATAGATAAGTGGTTAATCAAATAATTTTTTTTTAATGAAAAAAGTTTGAAAACTCAACCTTGAAGAAAAAAAGGCTAAATTATGCAAAAGTGCCCTGAAATATGTAGCTGCTTTTAATTTTACTCTTTAATATTCTAAAAGTTTCAATTTTCCTATCAAACCTTTTAATTTGTGACCAAATAAAATTTTGACGCCGATTTCATATATAATTCATTGCAACTTCTAAAATATTAGAGGAAAAATTGAAATTAAATACCCAATGCTGATAGAATTGAAGATTTCATCAAAGGTGGTCTCCTCCCCCATTTTAAACACAGCTCGTAAAATCCTTTGGTCAAACATAATGTCTTTCCATATGGCTTCAATGCAACGATAGAATTTTTAATGATTCCTCTAAAGATCCTTTGGTCCTATGGGAAGACATTATATCTCATGCTGCATCTTGGAGTTCAAAATCCATTCTTTTTTGTAATTATGATACTTCTTCTATAGCTTTAAATTGGAGAGCCTTTTTATAGCCTCCATCTTTGTATGTTGCTCACATACCTTGAAATGAAGTATCATTTTCAAAAAAAAAAAACCAAGTTAAGAGTAACAGTGACACCATAAAAAAAATTATACAAAATATCACCAATATGTATAGTTAATTTCTCTTCAAAAAAAAAAGTTAATTTTAAAATTATCCTTAATTTTGAAAAGTTTCAATTATACCCTAATCTTTTTAATTTCCTTCGGATACTTTGACATAAGTTACTAAAGGATCCTTAAAAACAAATGAAAAGGTTAGAGAAAAAAAATTATTAAACGAGCCACCTGACTACATTCTAATAACCATTAGATTTAGATTCAAGATTTGTACGCTTTTTAATAACAGTTGAAAATACAGATTTAAAGTAGTTTTGTATATATTTCTTTCTCATATATCAAACAGTGTAAAAATTACCAGCCACATAGTGATCGCGTCCTCCACTGATTTCTCGAAAGTAGACTTGAAACTCAACCTACACTAGAGGCAAAATCAAAACCAACTAGAACGACCAAGAGCGTATGACATAATTTAGCCAAGAAGACAAAAATTTCCAAAGCATTGAGGCTGAGGCTGCTGTGGCTGTGGCTGAGGCTACAAAAATTAAAAATGCCATTTTCTGATTGATATTCTTAGCCAAAAACTTTGTACCAAAAAGAGAGAGAAATTATAACTGTCCCAAACACCATATCTCTGTCAGCTTTGAGGGCAAAATCATTGCTTTTGCCAACTCTTATTTTGAAAGAGACTGAAGAAACCCAAAACAAAAACCACACAGTTTCCAAACTCTCTTCTTTAATCTGTTAAAAAAATTGGATCTCTTTTTTTTTTTGGCTTTAATTATTAGATCATTTTTCTGAAGGGGTTTTAAGACCAATAAACAAGTACAGAAAGATGGTGCAGTGAGGCAGTGAAATGAAACTATTCTGTATTTATTAAATGAAACTGGCTTTAGTTTATAGCCAAACCTTCTAGCAGCTTTTGTGGACTTTGGAGAACTTAGCATGTGACCAAATAATTGGTTTGCAATGAGAAAGACAATTCTTCATTTGATATCTTGTTTTCTTTTTTTCCCACTTTGGTCATTTTTGTGTAAGAAATGTGCCTTTCATGCCTTTTCTTTTCTTTTCTTTTTTTTCCATCATACAAAAGTGGCTTTGTTTGGGATCTTAATCATAATTATTTTCTCGAAAAATTTTGGTCATAAATTGATTGTTTTTTTGTTCGGTAAAGATAGAAGTCGGCTGAGAGGTTTGAACATGTGGTCGTGTGTTTTGCACGCGAATCCATAATGCAAAAGGAGCTTGTGTCGCAGTCATGGTATAAAATTTTCGTCGACATGTTGACATTACTACATGTCCATGAATTCGACATTGACATAAGGGAGAATCAACATTTCCACTATACCGTACAAAATTGATTAAATATTAAAAAAAGTAAAAAAAATGTAACTTAATGTGAATATAATATTGTAACAAGTATTTTATCTCATTTAAAAAATGTAAAATTTTTATTTATTAATTTAAATGTATATTTTTGAATTTTTTGTTGTTAAAATTTATCTAGAAATATCCATCGACATCGATATTTCCATCGACATTTCCATAAAATTGAGACTTTGACATTTTCATCGGTATCGATATTTTAAACATTGGTTGCAGGGCAAGTTGGGCAAAATGATACCCTAGGTCTTCTTTTAGGAGTTTGTTTTGAGGGAAAATATAGTGGAGCTCAATGATGGACGACAAAGAGTGGTTTTTTTTTTTTTTTTTGGAGCGTACTTAGGGCTTGTGTTTTAAGAGAAAATAGAGAAGAGAAATTCCTTTTTGTAACTTGTAAAAGGTTGGTGAGATGTATTCTTAAAAGTCTTGTCAATTGTTCTTTTTATTTTGAACGTGATAGATAATTTAAACTAATAAGCTAAATTAGACCAAATTTCTTAGTTCGCTTCAGTTTTTTCTTTTAATGTTTGAAAATTTTCAATTTCATCCCATTATTTTAATTTGTTTCAAAAGCATTCTTTTTTAGCAAGTTCCCTTAAAATGCCCAATAGAAATTAAGAAAATTAGTGTGACGTTGAAATCTTTTATTCATTAGGGGGAAAATTGAAATTAAATACAGAGGTAAGAGACTTTATGAATAATTTATTTAGTTTCAATTTTTCCCTTTAACTTGGTATTTATTGTCTTTGTCTCAAATTAAAGAGTAGGATAAAATTAAAACTTTAAAATATATTAAAGAAATAAATAATTTGTATATATAGAGTTCAACAACCATGACAAGGATATAGGAGATCAAACCATTAGCATTTGAAATAAAAACATAGGTATATTCTCCACTAAGCTAATGCTCCAATTGGCTGCCTTTAAACTGAATGAACTTTATTCCTTAAGCTAATTTGATTGTCTTATACGCTAAAGATTTATGAAGATAAATAATTTTCACGTTTTACAATTGTAATGCCAATATCTTCTTTTAATATGGGGTAATGAAAGAATAAGGACGTGGCTGATCAATTTAACCAGCTTCAAAAAGTTCTTTGCTTTGGTAGAAAAAAAGCTAGCCACTAATTAAGAAAAAGAAAAAAGAAGGAAGATTAAAGAGCGACTCCAAGAATTTGTCTTGATAATGTTGCACCAAATTAACTTTATACCTAAACAACTGTATCTCAATGTTTGGAGACAAATTCTTTCAACTATATCATGTTTTAAATATTTTATAAAAAAAAAAATCATGTTTTAAATAATATTGTTTATATATTATATAGTTCAACAAAATATGAGGATGGAGATTTGAACCTCTAATTTCTTGGTCATATGCCTTAATTAGTTAAATCATGCTTAGGTTGACTCGTTAAGATATTAATTTTAGATGATTAATAATTTGGCTAAATATTAGGATGGCTCCCTATACTATTTATAATATTTTCTACTTTTGTCCTTATTTTTTAAAAAAACGGTTCAATTAAGTTCTTTTGCTAAAAAAGTTAAAAGAAAAAAGGTTAAAGCATAGGTAGGGTTAGAATTAATATTTTTTTATAAGAGTGGGAGGTAGGGTTAGAATTAATCCTTTTTTTTTTTTTTATAAGAGTGGAAAAATTTGACGTTTGAACTCCTTTTTTTATTATTATTATTATTATTTATATATATATACTATTTAAATTCTCAAAAACTAAGGGGTAAATTAGAGGAAAAAGTTAAACTTAATTATTTATTTATATATTTTTATAATCCAAGACAACTAGGAGAATGCAATTGCCAAATCTTACTTTGGTTCGTAAGCTGTACCCCAAAAACATTTGAATTGAAGTACGTATATGACAGTAAAATATGAATCTATTATTTGAAGTGGACATACTCCTCTGATGACTAAAAAATCTGCCCACATAAAACTTATTAATTACTCGAAATCTTATCTACATGGAATAATAAATGAAGAATTTGACTCATGTGCCTGCCCACTTTACCTAAACTTTTAATCTTTTACCCAACCATTACTTGAATGGAAATATATATATATATATATAAAAGAAAGAAAAGAAAGAAAGAGAAATCAAGGGAGTGAGTTTCTAACGGGTGAAGATAAAAGAAGAATCGGAGATTCCTAAGCTTATGTATTTTATTTGGGCACAAGCCGCACAGCTAAGGACAAACTAAACTAGACTCCTAGAGAGAGAGAAAAAAAAAACTACCTATCTCATTTTTCAATTCATTTTTACTTCTATAATATAAATCAACTAAAAAACCATCAAAACCTTCATAGCTAAATATAATTCCCTATAATAATCAAATAGGTTCCAACCTAAACATAACTCAATTTGGTAAAAATATTATATATTTATCCAAAATATCATAGGTTCAAATTCCCACCTCATATTGAACTAAAAAAGATCAAATGGTAAATATGATATGCACATATAGACTAAATCTGTGTTAATTAAGAATTTTTTTTTTTTGGAAAGAGAATATACTTTATTAGAAGTATGTGAGAAACATACAAGATCAAGGATTACAAAAAAACTTTCCAGTTGAGGGCAATACTAGAATCCTCATAGTTGACAAAAAGATTAGATTATGTAGACCAAACAAATGTTGTGGCTGCTATTCTTAAAAATCCTATTGTTCCTCTCATTCCACAAAACTCACAAGATAGTTGAGAAAATGTTCTAGTGCAATAAATCCGACTGCTTGTTAATTAAGAACATGAATTAAAAAAATAAACATTTCGTAGCCCATTAGCTTAAAATTTTGAATTTAGTGGTAAATTAACATGTTACCAAAACAAGAGATCTTATGTCAACCTGGGTATAGCTCAACTAGTTAAGACATATACTATTGACCAAGATGATAAAAGTTCGAATTCCCACTTCCACGTGTTAAAAAAAAAAACCCAAAGGTCTTATGTTTGAACCTGCCTGATGTCGTTTCAAACTCCATTGTTATATATATATATATATATATATATATATATAACAAATATGGAGTATGGAGATTTGAACCTCTAACTTTGAGAGAAAGAATAGACGTTAATTATCACAATCCCACTTCACGTCACGTTAATTACCACAATCCCACTTCACGTCATTGACATTTGAACTAGGAAATGAAAATGGAGAAGAGAAAAAAAGATGTGTGGATGGGGTGGTGTGGCGTGCCCCTACATCCACCAAACAAATTACAAAAGCCAAAATGTCTATGAGTATATAATTTATGTACTAAACGTAGGCAGCAGTCAGGTATCAGACATAATTCACAACCCTTTTTCTCATCAGCATATCATCACTTTCTCATAAAAACATGAAGACAATTATTTAGCCATTTGAAGAAATCAGGTTTATTAAATTTTTGTCTAACATGTCAGCATTTTCATCGACATTTTCATATATCCATAGATTTCACATCAACATCAGGGGTGAAAATAATGAATCGACATTTCTATTATAGAAAAATTAACAAAATATAACTAAAGTATCACTAATATGAATCTAATATATTAATAATAAAAAATTTATTCTTATTTAAAAAGAATGAAATATATTTTTTTTGTTAATTTAAATATTATTCTATGATCTTTTAAATCTATTGACATTTTTATAAAACTAAGACCACGACAGTTTCATTGACATGAACATTTAAGTTTTGGTTTTTTTTTAAAAAAAAGATTCCAAATTTTATTGCCACAAAGTTCTGAGTTCACACGGCTATGTAAGTAAAGACGTATTTAATGACCACACAACTCAATAAATCAATAACAAACCACTGACATATATCTTAACTGGAGGGCTTTTAATTTTTCTTCTTTTTCTGTGGTTTGTTATTGATTTGTGTGGTCATTAAATACGTTCTGCAAATTTCTTTATTGATTTATCAACAAATCAATGAATGGTGAAGAATTTGCTGAACGTTGTTAAGTTTGATTCTGTTAATGTATGAAGTACGGCTTGTCCATGCAGAAATCTAGGAGGGGAAAGAAAAAAAGAAATAAGAAGCAACAATAGAGAGAGAAATAAAAGAAAGTATAGAAAGTGACAGAGAACCAATCTCTCTATATTTCTAAACGATATGATTTTATTTCCTATAAATGTAAGTTTGTATGATTTTCTTTTAGTTTCATTTAAAAATTCTAACACTCAGTGGTGGAGCTATAAATTTTTATGAGACGGGTCAAGATTTTATATTTTAACTTTTTTTATATATAATTTTTTCATACCTTGAAAATTTAGGAGGGTTAAATTGGAGAGAAAATCTTAAAATCATAACTATAAATTTAATACGATTTTGGACACATATTCATGTAAAAATCAAGGAATGGAAGAGAAAAACTAAAAGGAATAGAAAGAAAAGCATAGAGGAAAAACTGAAGGGTCTGTTTGTAATGACTTTTTAAATGTTTAAAAAGTGTTTTTAAGTTTTTGAAAAGTCATTTCAAACAGGCCCAAAGTTTGTTAGAACAATGAACCTCCCTTTATTTCTACAATAGTATGATATATTATCCCCTTTGAATCTAAGTTGTACGCCTTTACTTTTGCTTTCATTTAGATGATCTTTTGCCCAAAAGGGCTTCAACTGTACCAATGGAAATGCTACTCTTACTTATATACAATGGATATTCCTCCTTAAATCTATGTAATCATGTTCAAATCTTCAATCATAAGAAAAAAAAGTTGGTGGGGAACTTTAATTTTATCCAAATGATTTCATCTGAACCCAAAAGAGCTCGAACTATACCATTAGAAATGTTGTCCTTATTTATATACCATATATCGATATTCCCTATCTTTAATTGATGATGTAAGAGTCCAAGATCTTAAATGTTGATGTTTACAATATTAGATGAAATGAGGTTCAATCTTAAAATCAATTGGCAATGAAAAAAGTAACTCATGTATCTTATGGAGATTGTGAGATATCTTCATCTTTTCGATGTGAAATCTTCAAAATAATACAAAAAGGAAAAATGATATCAATGGAGATATTGTCTTTATTTATACACCACATAGATGCTCTCCTTTTTAGTCGAGATGATTTGGGACTACATTCGCATCTCCAACTAAAGAGAGAAAAAAAAAATAAAAGAAGAAAAGCTGGTGGGGGACTGGGTAGTGTAGGCAGCTAGGGGAAGGGGGGGGCTTGGTTGGTGTTTTGCTTTGAGACAGTGCATTTAACAATGACAGTGCAAAGCGTGGCAGCCGATCCCATAAATCAATAATTATGATTGAATATATATATATACACACATATATACGTACATACACATTTACAAAAGCTTCACTCGAAAGTGACCCATCATCTTCCTCCCATATCCATCACCAAAAAAAAAAAAAAAAAAACCCTAATTCTCCATCTCTCTCCCCATAATACCAAACAAACGAAAAACCCACCACTTTTTGGATCAAAATTTGATTTTTTTTTAGTGTATGTGTCTGCATTTTGTTTAAAGCTGAGAGCAGCAAAGTTCTGTTCTGACCCATTTCAAAGGGGTTATTAAATGCCTTGAGACTCACACATTTTGGTATTGTTAATTTGTGTTATCACAATCCCTTCTCTTTGTTTAACCCTTTCCTTTTTGGTCACTGTCCTTCCCCCTTCTTCAATGGTGAAATGGTCCTTATACTTAATAGGGTTTGGACCATTTTTTAATCCTATACTCTCAATGTTCACACCTTTTAACTTCTTTTATTATTACTATGCCATTTCCATCTTAATTCATTACCTCTCTTTCTCTATGGGATAAGAGCTTCTTCTTTAAGGTTTTTTTGTTTGTTTGTTTTTTTTTCCTTAGTGAAGAACTGGTTTTTTCTTTTAACTCTTCAGCTCTTCACTTTTTGGTACTTGTCAATGTGCAACTTACTTTTGTAAACTTTTGTTTTTTAATTTGTAGATCCCTTTGTCCATATTTGCAGTTCTTGAGCCTTCCAAGACAACTAATTTGCATTCTTTTTGTCCAATTTTATTGGGGAGAGATGGGCATGCCCATGAAGGCTTCTGACTGGCTATTTTCTTTTTTGAGTATTGTGTTGTTTATATCATAATTGATGTAAAATTAAAAAAAAGCTAAATAAATATTTCAAATTCAATAAAGAACTAGGTTGATCAATATATATAATAATCCATATGATAACTATGATGTATACATGATAGTGAATTAGTATCTAAGCTAGGTTAACTTGAGTATAACTTAACCTGATTCGGGCATTAGTAATCTTCTTTAAAGGTAGTAGGTTCTAATCCCTCATCCATTGTTTGAATTGTAATATTTTTAAGGTTAAATTACAAGACCAGTCCCTAGGGTAATTTATGTTAAATAGGTTCTTGGACTTTAAAAAATGTCTAATAAGTCAATCAACTTTCAATTTTGTGTCTAATAAATCTCTACACTTTCAATTTTGTGTTTAATAGCTCATTGACCTATTCGACATTTTTTTAAAAAATTCATGAACCCTATTGGACACAAAATTGAAAGTTTAATGTATCCTATTAGACACAAAATTGAATTTTATGTATATAATAGATTCGTTAATTTTAAAAAATATTAAACATGTAATGGACCGATTAGACACCAAATTGAAAAGTTAGAGATCTCTTTGACATTTTTAAAGTTCGAGAAGAACCTATTTGACACAAAATTAAAAGTTCAGGGACTTACTAAATATTAACATGAGAGTTCAGAGACTAAAGTACTTGTAATTAAGTTAACCTATTGTTCAAAAGAAACTATCTATCTAAATTAATTAATTATTTTTATGATTATATAGTCCATTTTTAGAGAAATGATTATATAGTCAATTGATGTATAGGCCAATAAACAATTATCATCTCATAAAATATATAAAAACGTATTAATTATTATTATCAAATCCAATTAATGATAATGCAACAAATTTATAACAATGAATCCTCAAAAAGTAGAATATCAATCCCAAAGAAAACAGAGACATTATGGCCAAAAAAAAAAAAAACAAACAAACAAAAACAAAACTCGACTATTCATATGGTTGAAAACGTCTCCAATAAATCAAAAGTGAGCATAGCTCAACGGTAATTAACATTTACTCCATTCCTTTAGGTTGAAGGTTCAAATCCTCATATCTCACATTTATTGTACTAAAAAAAAAGAAAAGTCTCTAATAATAGAACTCTATTTTTAGCTATTTATAGTGACAAATTGAAGGAGGCCGAAGGGGGAGCTATTGTCCTACTTGACTCATTTTAGATTAAAAGATATAAGGACATGTTTGGAGCACTGAGTGAGTTATAATAGTTTATGGAGTTAAATAATTCTGCATCCCAAACACATACTATTATAACCCAGATTAAACTAACTCTACATACTAAATACATATTTTATATAACTCTACAGACTATTATAACTCAGATTATTATAATCTATTCAGCGCCTCAAACGGTCTCTAAAATGTTAAAATTTAAAATTTCTCTCCTAATTTCTGTCCCATTTGCCTAAATTTTCAAATTGAAACCATTAAAATGTAAAATTTTGTCTCTCTCTATGAAATTTCTAATTCCACTTGTTGTGTATAGTTTTACAAGACAATGAGATGTACTAATATACCTTAATGCTAATCAAATGGTTAATATACGCAATTAATTAATTAAAAAAAATAAGCTAAGGATTTATGCCAATACAAGCAACTGGTTAATTAGGACATATATCTTCGACCAAAAAGTTAGAAGGTTTAAAACCTTCCACTATATATTGTTGAACTTAAAAAAAATAATAACGGGTAGATTAATTAATGGTCTAACTTATTTACTATCTGAATGAGGATGTGTATTTGAGAGTTCTTTTACAAGTAGTGCTTTAAATTAAAGAATCAAACCTCAAACTTGCGTAATGGTAAAAGTTTGAGTTATTCCCTTGGCCTCCCTTAAAAAGTTTGTTAGATGAGAAAGAAATCTCTCTCTTTCTCTAAAAAAAGTCTCTTTCTTTCTCTAAACAATGTCTTTATTAAAATATTCTCAATAATTAACCACTATATGTACAATTGGATTCTAATATTTCAAAAGTGCTTTTGCCCTAATTACATGGATTTGCTAATTAAGGGTCCGTTTGGAATACCTCTAATTTAAACACTTATTTCAATAAAAATGTTATTATATCATACATTCCATAAGTATTTTAAATAACAAATTTGTTTGGTTGCACTATATTCAAAAGTGATTCTAATATTATTATTGATAAGCCTTAGCATTAAGGCTTATTTAACTTCCATATACTTCAAGTATGCTTATTTTGCTTTGAAAATAATGAGAAATAGTCCTAAAATATGTAAGAATTGATTATGAAAGATAATTGAAGAAAGTAGGAAGAGAAACTAAAAAATAAGTCTTTTTGTGCAGGAAAGGACAAAAATTACAAAATCAACATTGCAGAATCGATTTTGCAAATATACTGCAGTTTGGAAGGAAACGTAAGGCAAAAATTGCAGAATCGATTTTGCAACGTGCAACAGTATGAAAAACACAAGAAAGGAAAAAAAATTTAATGAAACCCAAATTTGAAAAGTGCTTGATTCTTGCATGAAATGGATGGATTATGGACAAAATTGATTGAGTTGTCAACCCTAATGGAAGACCATAAAAGGTGAGCAAAGGCAACACAAAAAGGGTGGATTTTTGGAGCTTAATGAAGGAGTTATTTTCGTGGGTTTTCTTCCCGTTTTCCTCTGTTTTTACCGAGTTGCTGAAGTTTTATTTTTGTTATGTTTTTCCTTTATTTTTTCAATCCAATCCAAACGAAATTTTGGGTTGTGATGATTCATTCTTTCCTAGAAATAGTGGGAGTTGAATCAATTGAAATCAAAAGAAAAAAAAGGGTTTTGTTCAAGTTTTTTTTATTTCAGTTGGTTCTTAGTTTAGGTGAATTTGATTTCTGTGTTTTTTAGTTTGTTGGGTTGTAATTTTTCATGCTTTTTGTTCCTTACATACTATATCAAGCATTGGAATTGAGTTGAGATTGATGAAGCAATTGAAAACATTTTTCTGGAACTTTTTTTCTTCATGGGTTTTGTCCTAGAATTTAGTTTGAATATTGATTCCTCTGGAGTTGATCAAAGTTGCTTTGTTTTTATTTTGCTCGTGGGTTTTCTTGATTCATGTTTTAAATTCTGATTGGACAACATACTTTCTTTAATTCCTTTAGTTTTTGGTTGCAATAGGCTTTTAAGTAATTCTTGTAGCATGGATTTTCTTTCTAGAATTTGTAGTGAGAATTTTAAGTTAATTATGAGCTAAACTTCTTAGGAGGTTCAAAGATGTGAATTCCCTAAGAAGTAAATCTAGTCAAAAGTACAATAAAAATCGAGCCTACATTTCAATTGTTCGCTTGTGTTGAATAAAATGTCATTGAGATCCTAGATTGATCAACTAGGGTAGCAACTTAAGCTTAAATCTAATATCGACAAGGTTAGTGATAAGTAGATTTCGCACAAGTGATGGAGACAAGAACTTAGACATAAGTCAATTATTTATCCTGACATAGGGATTAAAGACTCCAAAACTCATAAAATTGTTGAGCCAAATTATCTAAGCTAGAAGGACTATAGACATATAAGTCACCTACTTAGCCTCCTAAAACCTAATTACAAGGTGAATAGGAGTAGCAATTTTAGTTTACAACTGTGTGTAGAGTAGGTTGGATTTGCAATTTACAACTTAGGACACTGACATACTTGAGCCTCCCTTTCCCTTTTAAGCATTTTTCTTGCAATTTTATAATTATTCACCATTATGTACTTTGTTTTTAAGTTGTTTTTTTTTGGTCTTTGTCAATTTTGTCAAATATATTTTGCAATTTTGTTTCTGCAATTTTGCCTTTACAATTTCTGTTTTCTTCATTTTGGTTGTTACCTTTGTCATTTCAATTTACAATTTCGATTATGCAATCTGTTGTGCATTTTAATTCCATTGCTAAATCCCACCAACCCAAAATCTATTTTTTCACTTTTTAGTTTCCAAGTTGCAATTCTACTTACGTTGTTGTTTTTACAATATTTTTGTTACACCGTTCCCTGTGGGATCGATACTTAAGAATACTCATGTTTTATTACTTGCATTGACAATGTGCACTTGCACTGGAGTTTAACGTATTTATTTACTTTTCTTCACCCAAAGTTCACTCGATCAATTGTAAATATATTTTTATTTTTTGAATTACATATTTTGAGGATATTCAATTAATCACTTTAAAGTCATTTTTGGATAATCCATCTATCAAGTTGTTTTTTCCAACAAGTGCCACCGTAGGATAGGTCAAGTATTGGAAACAAAACTACACTCCTATTATTCTCAGGAGTTCACCATGATATTGACCCATGCAAACACCTTCTGTAGGGGGATGGTCCAAAAGCTACCGCGAGGCCCCACATGGATCTCACATTGTAAACTAATAATAGAGATTGTAAGATATGTTACACACATTTCCTTCTCCTACTTACTATTTTGAAATCAGGTTTTCTCTTACTTAGATAAATTAGGATAATCTCATTTATCTAAGTTCCTCAATTTACCCTTCACAACCCTTATGTTGGTTAGATTGATTTTAATGTGAATTACCAAGTTTTTAAACTATTTCAAAAAATAATAATAATCACATTATTACTTAGTGAAATTAAATAAAATTTGACTAATTCAACTCCCAGGTCGGTTCACAGTTAGAGGTGTTCCCTTTCGGTCAGCTTAAATACCCCAGTCTAGACAAAACCTTTCATAGACAGAGTTTCCTTATAGTCAATTTTTATTTTAAATTCATTAATTTTTAATTAACTATTAATTACTAGATTGATGAATCTAAGTAAATTTAAGTAATGTTTTTAGTCCTATTAAAAAAAACTAATTCAATTATTGGATAATCTTAAAATTCTACAATTTTAAATCATTTAAAACAAATTAAAAGATCATCCTGGATATTTTATTCTAATCCTATTAGAAAAAATAAAAGATAAATTAAATTCAAAACTTAAACGATTTTATCTTTGAATAAAATTATCTTTATTTATGAAAGACTAAAAGTATCTTTATTTATGAAAGACCTAATCTTATTAGAAAATTAAAACATCTAATCTTATTTCGAAAGAATCTAATCTCATTAAGAAAAAAAAAATTAATTAAATTCAAAGTTTAAACTATTTAAAGCATGAATCACAATATCTTTATCTTAAGGAAATCCTAATCTCATTAGGAAATATCCTAATCCTATTAGGAAAACATGGATTCCAATTATGAAAGGAAATATCCTAATTTAATTTTTCAAATATAACAATTATAATCAAATATATGGAAAATAAAAACTTATTAAGAAAACATCTTAATTCTATTAGGAAACATCCTAATCAAAATTTTCAAATATAACAATTGACCGGCATATTTAACATATCCTAATAAATTGAAAACAATCTAGGTGTTGAACCCAAGACTTAGAGTATAACAAAAAGACTCCTTACCAAAGAACCAAACACATGTTTTATGATATTGGAACGCTTAATAATAAGATAAAACTCCAGCCAAATATGTTTGACTTTGATTTTTCCTTTTTTTTTTCATGCGCCTTTTCGTTGTCGGCTTCTTCAACGCAGGTGGTCGAAATTTGCAGCAATCGTATTCATTGAAGTAAAATACATGAAATCTTTACCCTTATGGGTTTTACAATGTTCTAATCAAAACAATAAATCTAATGCCAAATAGCCTAAACAATCAATTTGCAAACCACAATATATTACATATATGATAAATTAAAATACCCATCGTCACAAAAATTTAATTCTAAATAAAACTCAAAGATTACTTTGATACCAATCGAAGGAATGAAAGTTTCACTCCGCAGCGGAAGCATTGGATCTTCTTTGATTTTATTTAAAATTAAACTAAAAAATAAGATTAAGCAAACTTACTTGGAGTAAATATGGAGATATTTCTGACGGGTCTTTATCTCCTCTACAAAGTCTTCCTGGCTATGACTCGAACATAAGACCAAAGCTTGTGGGAGCTTCTTGAAAGAAAATCTACAAGGGATTAGAGAGGAAGAGGTTTAGAGAGAATTCTCTAATTCTCTATTGAGGAGATGTGTGTTATCTTTAATGGCTCAACCCAATGGTCCTATTTATAGAGACCAAGGGCAAATCTTTACCATAATTAAAATATTTATTTTAATATCTAATATATTAAAATATATCTTATACTTATTTGAATCTCATTCAAATCTCCTACGATATTTATTTATTTGAATCTTATTCAAATTTTATAAATATCTTTTATTTAACATATCTAATATACATTAATTATTTTAATATTTTAATGTATCAAATACAATAAATATATTTTCCTCTTTTATATTTAATATATCTAATATATTAAATATTAATTTGAACATTTCAAATTTTTCTTTCAACTAAATTGATCTTTTAGTGTTACTATAAGCTAGCAAAGGGACTTATAGATTTACATATTATAAGCTCCAATGATACAAAATTAATTAATTAAACTCTTTAATTATTTAATTTTTATTCATTAACTCTAGGGTCACTCCACTATAGACCTAGAGTTGCACTCTTATGCACTATAGGACAAGTTGTGTCCATGGATATAATCACTACATATAAGTCGATCCTTCACGAGTTGTTCGTAATTACAGTTGGGTCAAAAGTCCATTTTACCCCTGTAATTACATCTTGCACCTTAAGTACCATTGATCATCTAATGAACAATTTGTTTATGATCCAACCATAAACTAATTTCCTCTCGGGCCAATGAGAGGGTGGTGCCCCATTGTTCAAGTCTCGAAATCAGCACTTAAAGGAATTACTCACCTTATCCTATATGGGAAGAAGTGAATTCCATCTTCTGAGATTATGTTTCCAGCTCCCTATTTGGTCAAGTCCCCAAAATGATAGGCTTATTGAATCGGCTACAAAAGTCACTCTCACCCATGCATGCAAATCAAAAGACAAGCCCTCAGAGGAAGGAATTCATAACTCACTCAAGATTAAGATCGAGTTGCATATGATCATCCTGATGAAATATTAATCTTCTCAATTAACGGATTTATAAAGAATGATTAAATATTTCGTGGTCCAGTCTCATACAAACTCATTGTATAAGATACCTCCACTCACATGTCTCCACATGAACAATTTGGATCAAATCATTTATAACTATTACAAAGTAGGCCATATCAATAGTGTTACCAGGATAAGACACCCAACCTTATCCATATACTATGATCCTTTAGGTTATTTCTTGAACATGATCCTCCCGTATGTCAACTACATATTGTTTAAGATTATACTAATAACTGTGATTTTTCATATAATGGATAATATTATATTGTAAAAAAATAATCAAATTATATTATTAATTATTAAATAAATCATTAATTACGAGGCTTTAAGACATAAATCCCAACAATACTAAACATATTTTGAATTATTAATATTTTCAAAAGTGTTTATAGAAAAATCAATTTTATTCAAAAAGTATTTTTTCCCAAGTTATTCCAAACACACTATAAATGGAGCAAGACTCAATTATTTAAGGCATTAGTGACCTGTCTAGTGTTATAATTGATGGAGGAGATAAGATGTTAGAGAACTAATCTAGTTTAGTTAATTTGGTTCTTAATTAGTATTTTAGATGCAATTAGTTCTTTGTTTATTTTATTGTATGACTTTAAATAGCCTATTTTTAGAATTGTGAGGAAGGTTTTTGGAATATCATTTTGAAATAAAACTTTGTTTTTGGAATATCATTTTGAAATAGAACTTTGTTCTTCAAGTGTTCTCTCAACTTTAGGGATGAATTTCTCTTGTTTAGCCATGGACTTGGCCTAATCTCAAATTCGTTGCATCAGTTATAGTCTAAAAGAACACAAATATTTTTTAATGATATTAAAATTAACTTAATAATAAAGTCTATTTTTTAAAAATTATTAAAATAAAAAAAACTTTTTTTTATAAAGATAATTAAAATGAAAGAGATTCAAGTTATAAAAGGAATTAAATAAGAAAGAGAAAATGTGTGTAGAGATCACATTCACATATTAGTGAGAGAAAAATTGTGGTGTAGAAAGAGATTTGTAAGAGAGTTTTTATAAAGCGAGATAAGTGGAGAGAAGTTAGTGAGAGTAATTAAAAGTTAGTAAGAAAATCTGAGGTCAAGAGAGAAAACACGATGAGATCAAGAAGTGTATATAAAAAGGAGCTAGTGAGAGGAAGCATGTGTAAAGAGTCACGAGTAGTGGAAGAACGTGTATCATGAGAGATTAAAAAGTGTTTAAGTCAATAACACCTTGGATAAAGCTCCCTATATATCAATTGCTTTTGCTTCTTTTGATTTTCACTTTTCTAAGAAATGCTTCCATTTTTTTAAAATATTTGTGAGTGTTCAAGCTAGTTCACATGTACTTCGATTATTCTTATGTGATAACTACTTGATTGTACTACATTTGGCTATCAAGAAATATCATCACTTGGCTTGAGTTCATTCTTGTTTGAGGTTTTTTATTATTTATGTTGACTTTTTTTTACCACTAAATCAACTCATGGTGATTTAAAAAAGTACTTCTAATTTTTTTTTTTGAAAAAAAGAAGTAGTTGAACAAAAAACGTTTGGGACATGAAGTGCTTTTAACCATTTAAAATGTTTGTTTTCATATTTTGAATACTCCAAAAACATTCCTTAAACATTTGTTTGAGAGTGCTTTTAAAACAAGTACCGTTATCAAAAGTACTTTAACTAAAAGTATTTTAGTATATAAAAATTTCTTGGTTCTACACTCTTAGCAATATTTTGGAAAAAAGTCAGTTTACACCCCTAAACTTTTGGGGTTGTATCGACTGAAACTTTAAACTAATAATTATATCAATTAAAATCCCGAACTTTTATAGGGTATCAATTTATACCCTATTTAGAATATTCTGTTTAAAAAACGTTAGTTTACACGTGTGAAGGTTTGTAATTGTATTGTTTAAACCCCTAAACTTTCATAAGTAAATCAATTTAATTAGACCCTCAATTTGGATTCTCTTTTAAAATCGTTAATGTAACAATTCTCACACATGTGTAGATTTTTTCAAATGTCAGATTAACAAAATGAGAGTTTTTCATCTTCTTTTCTTCCTCTATTTTTATCTATTTTTTTTTTCTAATTTGGTAAGATTTTTGGAGAAGAACAATATTATTTAGGTAAATTTGAGTTGATTTTAAATGAAATCAAGTGAAAACAACATTATTCTTTTTCAAAAATCTTACCAATAAAGTACCAAAAAAAAATTTGTTACATAACTCTTCCTAAATAGGTAGAGAAAAATAGAGGAAGAAGAAAAGATGAAAAACTGCCCATTTCGTTATTATGATATTTGAAGAAGTTTACACACGTATGAAAATTGATGCACTGACAATTCTCAAATGGAATTCTAATGGAGGGTCTAAATTGATTTACTTATAAAAATTTAGGGGTTTAATTGATACAATATTTATAAGCCTCCACATGTGTGAACTAACATTTTTCAAACGGAATTTAATAAAGCGTGTAAATTGATACACTTATGAAAGTTTAAGATTTTAATTGAAACAATTATTAGTTTAAGGTTTTAATGGATACAATTCCCAGAGTTTAGGAGTATAAATTGATTTTTTCCCTAATATTTTAAAATGTTTTCCACTCAAGCAATTATTTTTCCATAAATGGTGATGTTATAGATGGCTGGAAATTTACATATATATTTGTTGTTACGACTTAATAACAACATAATAAATTTTAAGCCAAGTTTTTTTTTTTTTTAAGTACAACAAATGTAGGTTGGAGATTCGAACTTCTAACTTAAGAGAGGTAGTACATTGTCAATTATCGTTGGACTAAGATTTTGTAAAAAAAAGAAAAGTATTGAATGTGCAAAATATCATATTTATCATTTCTTTGCAATATTACACGAGCATAGAAAGCTAAGCATTGATTTCATTTTTTTTTATGTCAAATAAATTTATTTATTTATTTTAATTTAAATTAAGAAAGAATAATCAACAAATCTACATCACATTAATTAAATAAATGTAATAGGAAGAATTTTGTTCATGTGTAGCCAAATTATCATTAGAAATTTCAAATATTTTTCTTATTAATAAAAATAATATTAGAAATTTCAAATATTTTTCTTCTTAATAAAAATAATATTAGAAATATTAGACAATGGAAGAAAATTTCAATAGTTGTGAAGATTTATCCCATTGTTTTGATTTGTTTAAATTCTACAATATACTGTTTCAAAAAAAAAAAAAAAAAACCTATAGAGTACCCATTGCATCTCGTTCTTCGAGAACTTTTAGTTTTTTTTTTTATTTTATTTTCTATTTTTTATTTTGTTAATCTCAATCTTTCCTATGGTCCATGAGTGTTAAAATGATGTTGACAACAACAATATCAATATTCATTCGTGGTATACATTATTAGGGTGGAAATTGAATATTTTAAAAGTACAAAGATAAAATTAACACAAATATGAGAATATACAACTAAAAATATCATTCCTTTCCTATTTGATAATGAATATATTAAAAATTTAAAGTGTGTATTTGGCATGTCTTTAAAAAAATGTGTGTTTTAAGTTAAAAGCACTACAAGTGCTTTGTATGAATTTTAGAATATTTTATCAAACCATTTTTTATTATTAAACATTTTAAAAATCACTTTTAATTGGTCAAAACACCTTTTTACCCCTCTAAAATTTTAACTAAGCACTACTTATTTAAAAAAAAAAAAAAAAACACTTTTAGTCATCTCATAGATAGTAAAAGGCATGCCAAACACACGCTAATAGTGTGTTTGGAATAACATGTGAAAAGAATGCTTTTTGAATAAAATTGATATTTTTATAAGCACCTTTTTAAAAATTAATAATTTAGAGCATGTTTACTACAGTTAATTGAGTGATTTTAGATGATAAATGTGGTTTTTAAAAAAATCATAATAAATAAAAAGTGCTTCAACTAAATTGGATTAATTCAAAAACCTTTTTATGAAGAAACACTTGAGAGAGGATTATTCAAAAATGAATTTAAAGTGATTAATTGAAAATCTTTAAAATATGTAGTAAAAAGTAAAAACAAATTTATAATTAATAGAATCACTTTTAAATATAATGTAACTAAACAATTTTTTTTGTTTTTTTTTAAATAATAAATAAGAGGTTACAACATTTGTTAAAAATATCTTAATCATTGAGCAATAGGGCCCTTACCCCTTAAGTTGTAGGTCATCACAGCCCAGTGGGGTGCCAAAAAGGGTCCAAATGGAGACCCAAAGAAGAGATCAAAGGAACAGCCCTAAACTTAGTTATCCTAACCCTCACAACATACCCAGAAACCACTCCACTTTTGATCCTATGCAGTCGCTTATACCCAACACTACTCTCCTTCACAATCATCTTCCCATCCAAATAAATCTCATGCCGTATGATCCTCTGACCAAGCCCTATGGCCTCTTGGATCCTCACCACATTGAATCTCAGCAGTTGGTTCTGCTGACTTCTGATCTCAATCCAATGGTCACCACCAGAATCAGCATCAGCATCAGCATCAACTTCAGCTTGCATGGGTGCCCAATAAGTCCACAAATGGTCATTGTCCAACACATTTTCAGGCCCAAAAGCACTTTCTTTGCCACCCCTTTGGCTGCTGGCTTTTAGTGAGCAATTTTGAGCCAAATTTGTGGAGAAAATTATGTCAATGGCTGCTTTGAATTGCTTGAGAGTGTTAGCATCTTGTTGGGCAATTAAGCCTGTGGAATTGGGAGGGACATTGAAGAGAAGGACACAGTTTCTTCCCACTGAGTTGTAGTAGATTTTGAGGAGCTTTTTTAAGCTTTTTGGGGACTCTGATTTATGCCAAAACCATCCCTTTCTTATGGATACATCACATTCTGGTGGTAGCCAATGTGTCCCTTTTGGGTCTCCTTTGTTTAGATACCTGAAAATTTCAAGTGGGTTTTAGGTTAGCTTTTTGGTTGTGTCATTAATGCTTTTCTTACATTAACTTTTGTTTTTGTTTTAAAAGCACTTCCATAAGAGAGCTTTATGATGGAATGTATGAGGTTTAAACATAAAATGTTTTATTTAGGTCTTTATTTATTTTTTAAATGTAAATCCCTTGTAGTTGTACTTTAGTTTCTTGCCGACAAATATACAGAGAATTTGGAATGACTTTTTAAGAGCATAACTTTTAGATAAAATGCCTTTTCTATTAGCTAGCATTTTTGAGAAAAGCAATACAGACGAGTTTGATCTTTGGTGTGATTTTTAGTATTATCAAGAAAAAAGAGGTGTTTAGCTTATTAGAAATGCTTTTGAAAATTTAAATTTTCATAGTGTTTGATAAGAGGGTTAAAAGTGATTCTGAAAATTCTAAAACACTCCATTACCTAAAAAATGAATAATAAAATACTTTCTTTTAAAAGTTGTTTAAAAAGAGATTTTTGATGTACTTAATTAATGTTTATAGAGAAAATATTTCACTTAAAATATTACTTTCAAAATTCATCCTAAACTCGCTTAATTAAAATACTTTTAATTAAGTTCTTATTCTAAAATAAGGAATTTATTGGGTGGGGATCTGATTGGAGATTTCTTACCGGGAACTCACAAGGATTGAAATTCTTAGAATTATTCTCCGTTTTCCTTTTATTTTTTAGAAAATTCTCTAACTAAACGACTTTTTAAAATAAAATTTTAATTATATAGCTAATTTTTTACACTATTTAAATGGTTAAATTTCTAGGGAGAGTCCATTAATTTTTAAACTTCCTAATAAAATAAATATAATATTTCATTATAGACCAAATATTTTATACAAAAATTTGTCCAAATAAATTAAAATGCTTAAGTCTTAAATATCAAATTATACATAAAAAAAAAAAATCTAAAATGCAAAAATGTCACAAGCAGCCAACAAAATATTAGGTTTAAAGTTTTTTTTTTTCTTTATAAGAAAAGAAAGAGGTGGGAGATGGGGAAAACTTCCCCCACCCCGCTCTATTCCCTGTACTGTTTGAGGTGGGTTCCCACGAGAACAAGTAATATCCCAACTCTAAAAGTCCTTTAAAGTGCTTATAAGTTTTCTAAAAAGTAAAAAAAAAAAAAAAATTACTTTTTTCTATGTAACTAAATATTATAAGAAATATGAAAAGTTAGTTTAAAACACATAGGTACATAGGTAAAGTTAGTTTAAAACAAATATGAAAAGTTAGTTTAATTTAAAACACACTACTCAATCACCTAAAAAACTTCATAGGTAGCCACTTTTTTTAGTTTAAATGTTTATTTTGAAAAGTTAGTTTAAAACACACTACTCAATCACCTAAAAAACTTCATAGGTAGCCACTTTTTTTAGTTTAAATGTTTATCTATGTAACTAAATACTATAATAAATATGAAAAGTGAGAGAATTTGAACCTCTTACATAAAAAGAGGTTATCAAATGTTTTCATCCAGCCTCGTGACTAATTTTTTTATATAAATATGAGAGCACTGATTTCAAAATTGATTTTGAAAGCACAAACTCATGTGATATTACTCATAAAATTCCAACCAAAATAGGCTACAATTTTTTTTAATGACGAATAAAACATTTGATAAAAGTGAAGATGTAAGAACTAAAATAGAATTCAAATCAATGTACAATAATAACAAAAACTCTGATAATTAGAAAGATGATAGGAAAATATTGTCAAACCTTTTTTTAGTACAAACCAAACTCGGATTAACGATTTTAGAACGAAATTCTAACAAATGGTCTAAATTGATTAACTTATGAAAGTTCAAGATTTTAATTGATGCAATTATTAATTTGGAGTTTTAAGTGATACAACCTCCAAAGTTTAGTGGTATAAATTGATTTGTTTTCTAGCTAAAGTGAACTTAGTTTAAGAGTAATTGGCATGCACCGATTAAGAGGTAAGTCTATCCTCAAATGTTGTTGAACTCAAGAAGAAAATTTGATTTTTTCCAAATTGATTTATTATTATTATTATTATTATTATTTTCCTGTTAGATGACTCCCAAATTTAAATTAATATCATACACACATTCATCAATAAAATCAGAGTTAGATGGAGCTCAAAAAGTTATATTAAATTCACGAGTGACTAATAAAAAAAACTTTTCACTATCTTTAGTGAGATTCGAGTGTAAAGCAGCTTTTCAAAACTTTTTGAAAACAAGCAAAAATGCATTGAATTCAGCAACAAGACTCAAAATATATGGCATATAGGAAAAACACTTACTGGGAAATGCCTTCTGCTCCGATGGCCAGCGAAGTCCGGTTGATGGTCGACCAGCACGGCGTTCCGGCGAAGCCGTTCTCGTTTCCGACCCATCGAACATCGGGTCCGGCATCTGAAAATATGTTGATGGAGTTCTGCAATTCCTTCACCATTGCAAACCAGTCGGTGAAGTAATATGACATGTTCGGAGCATTCTTACCTTTGGCTCCATCAAACCAAATCTCCCTCACATTCCCATAGCTAAAATCGATCCAAAATCAAAATGTTATTTAAAAGAAATGGAATAAAAAATGATTAGGTTATACATTTCAGATCTCCATCTTTTAGATTTGTGTCTATTTAGTTATTAAATCAAAGTTATTAATTAAGCCATAAAAATTATAGTACAGATCTATTTGACATGAAATTGAGATTTACTAGAAATTTGGAAAACTACATTTCTTTGTTACTAAATTTCGGTTGATATAATCATTTTGATGTTTAAACTTTAAAAAGTTATATTTTAGTTTATGAATTTTGAAAAAAAAAATTAAGAAGGTCTATAACACCGATTCAAGGACTTTTAAATCCATTTCTGGAAGAAAAAAGATTAAAATTTAATTTTTAGAAACTAAGAAGTCAAAAGCCACCAATGAGTAAATATTGAAGGATAAAAATGTAACTTTATCTTAAAAACTTTAAAATATCACTTAAATAGATGCCGCCAAAAAAAATTATGGAAGGTATGTTGTTAAGTTGGTTAAATTATCAAAAATACCCCTGAACTATGGTTTCAATTATATCCTTGAACTTTGAAAAGTTTCATTTTAACCCTTGAACTTTGAAGTTTGTTTCAAAACAACCCTTGAAGGCTTTTTTTGTTAAATTCATAGACGAAAAATGATATTTTTGCATTTTTATTGTTGCTTGTGTGAACATATTTGAACATATACGTTGAAAAAAAAAATCAAATGGAAATACGTCATTTTTCGTCCATAAATTTAACGGAAAAAACCTTTAAGAGTTATTTTGAAACAAACTTCAAAGTTCAAGGGTTAAAATGAAACTTTTCAAAGTTTAGGGGTATAATTGAAACCCACCTCATAATTCAGGGGTATTCTTGATAATTTAACCTTTTAAGTTCAACCATATAGGAATGAGAATTCGAGACGTTTAAACCGATTCAAAATGAGAATAAATAGAGGCAAGATAAGAATTAAAAACCAAAGTAAGGAGATTAAATAGAGATGAAATAAGAATCCGAACGAGACTAAATAGAGACAAAAACGAGAATAAAAACTGAAATTTATCCATAAAAAAATCAAATTCACTCACTTTTTGAGAAGCTCTTGTAACTGAGCCAAGTAGTACTCATTATACGGCAAATCATGGCTATATCTCCGATCATGCCGATCCCACGGCGACAAATACATCCCAACGTCGATACCACGGGCAGCGGCGGCGGTCACAAACTCCTTAACGACGTCGCCGTGGCCGTTCTTCCAAGGGCTGCGGGCGACGGAGTGGGTGGTATATTTGGAAGGCCAGAGGCAGAAGCCGTCATGGTGCTTGGCAGTGAGAATCATCAGAGAAATTCCGGCGGCGGCTGCGGTGGCGGCCCACTGGGCTGCGTCGAGGGCGGTGGGGTTGAAAACGGCGGGGGACTCGCGGCCGGTTCCCCACTCGGAGTCGGTGAAAGTGTTGGGACCGAAGTGGAGGAACATAATCACTTCTCTCTGTTGCCATTTCAATTGGGAGAAAGAAGGGAGTGGGAGGATCGGCAATGGGGGCGGCGTTGAGACCTCGAGTTTTGCAGAACAGAAATGGAGGAGATGGAGCAATGTGAGGATGAAGATGGAGGAAAAATGGTGACCCTTTTCCGCCATGGATGGTTTTGTTTTTGTTTTTGTGTGTTTTGTTTAAGCAGAGGAATGTGAGAGATGATGGGGGTGGACAAATGGAGGTAGTGGGGGTGGGGCTGTGGGGGAAGATTCTTTTGAAGATATGAAAAAGTGTTGGATCACAATGATTAAAAAGTTGTTTCATTGTTGAATTTAAGAATTGGCAAAAAATCCACCAAGAAATTAAATTCGTACAATATCACATGAGAGTATGAATTCGAACTCTAAATGTTAGAAATCTCTTAACCAGTTGTATAATGGTTAGCTTCATATGACATTTAAATCCAAAAATTGTTTATTGTTGGGAAGTTAAGATGTACTTAAAGCTTATATTTGAATAATAGTTTTAATTGGTCCATAAATTCATTTGACATTCCCTAGTAGTTGACTAATAGAAAGAGGATGTGATCAAGTTTTGCTAATTTTACGATTTGCAAAATATATTTACTATGATCCAATTTGATAACCATTTGATTTTTAGTTTTTGAAAATTGTGCTTGTTTTCTCATAATTTCTCTACAATAATTTTTATAATATTGTTTTTTTGTGATTGGACTTATGAGGCGACCATTCTTTCTCTCTTTCCCTCTTTTCCAGTGAACCTTGTTGCGCTTCTGTCCTATCCCACTCGTCAATCGTTGCCAATGTTTTCCTTGTCATCTCTTGTCATCATCGACATTTCAAATCTAAAATTGAAACGATTCAAAATGAAGGATTGTTCTTCTATTCTAGATCTAGAGTGAAGAAACACCTTCAGTCTAGATCCAAAAAAAAAAAAAGCCTTCATTTTAGAGATTAAAGGAGATCTCAAGACGAAGAAGAGGAAGGATACAACAATTGACAAGATTTGTTGAAGGAGGGGGTGAAGGAGGGAGGAAGGAGAAGACATAATGAGAAAGAGGAAAACGACCTCATATATTTTACCACGTCAGTAAAGTTTAATCAATAACTTAACTACCATATCATCTTTTTTTTTTGTTAGTCAACTAACAATCAAATGAATTCAGTAACTATTTAGAATTATTTTTTAGATTTTGAGAACTAAGATCCCATTTAATAACTATTTGATTTTTATTTTTTATTTTTTGAAAATTGTACTCATTTTTTCATCATTTCTCTACTACATCCTTTTTTTTTTTAAAGAAAAGCTACATCTTTTTTAAAAGAGCCTTTGAATCCTTAGCCACATTCTAAAAATAAAAACAAAAATTTGAATACTACTTCTTTTAGTCTTCAAAATTTGGCATGGTTTTTTAAAAAATGTGTGAAAAAATAGTTAACAAAACAAGAAAACTCATAAATAGAAATAGTATTTATAGATTTAATTTTCAAAAATTAAAAGTACCCTTTGATAATCATTAGGATTTTAATTATAAAAATGAGGCTAAAATATTCAATTTAAAAATTGAAAAATCAAATACACATAAATCTTAAACTTATTCACAAAAAAAAAAAGTGAGTAAATTTGAGATTGGGATCTCCACCTCATTTTTTTTTCTTTCGAAGAAAAAAAAAGTAACAGTGAAAATGGAAAGGGTTTTGTGAATTGATTGGAATTTGGAGCGTTTGAAGAATGGTGGTTCTGCGCTGGGAGATGTGACACAGCGACAGTCAGTCACGGGAATGGATTGTGGTTTCCCTCGTGAGGTTCCCAGAATTTCAAAATGATTCCTTTTAATTTTGAAAAAAAAATCAAAAATGATTTTTTTCCCTAATTTTATTTATTTATTTATTATTATTATTATCTTTTACCAAAAATGACCACAAGGTGTAATGTTTGTTTTTCTCTAATAGGAGATTTATTTATTTATTATTATTATTATTATCTTTTACCAAAAATGACCACAAGGTGTAATGTTTGTTTTTCTCTAATAGGAGATTTATTTATTATTATTATTATTATTATCTTTTACCAAAAATGACCACAAGGTGTAATGTTTGTTTTTCTCTAATAAGAGATATACATATTAGAGATATTCAAATAAAATAAGAAAATTTGTTTAATCAATTATTGTAGCTGGTCATAATTTTAGACCTAATGATTATAATTTTTTTTAGCCACTAATGTGAATGCTAAAGACTTAAAAATGGTCCAATTCAAAACCAACTTAATGAATAAGGCACAAATTACCACTTTAAAATTGATAGTTCCATCTTTCATCCTGCGATAATTAAACTCAAAAGAAAAGAAAAGAAAATCTTAGCAACATATGCCAATAATGTAGAGGGAAAATGTTGAACTAAAAAATGTAGGGAAAAAATTAAAATACAGCTTCAATGGTCGGATAACATTTTTTGTTTTAACTTTTCTATTTCTTAAAAGGAAAAAAAAAAATCATTTTTGACTCTAAACTTAACAGGTTGTATCAATTTTAACCTTGAACTTCCAATTTCATCAATTTAAATCTCAAACTTAACAGGTTGTATCAATTTTAACCATAAACTTTCAATTTCATCAATTTAAACCTCAAACTTGAATAAGTGTATCAATTTACACAATCGGTTAATTTTTCATTTTAATCCTCGTTAGAAAGGTTTCTCACATATGTCCAAAGCCATGTGTTGCTCTATAATAGATACGTATATGTTCTTTTTAAAAAAAATAAAATTATTGAAGAAAATTGGAGTAGACTCGCATATTGTTTTTCGATTTCAGAGCATGACTTCTTTTCATTTATTTTCTTCTCTGATTCTGTTGCTTTTTATATTTCATTAATTGAGGGTTTTTCAATTTTAAGACAGGATTTTACTCGATCTATCGGCTTTTAGTAGAAACAAAGCTTATTTGCACTATATTTTTCCTCAGTGGAGTACTCTAATTCTTGAATCGGTTGCCAATATTGATTTCTTTTAAATTTCCCGTCAACCTCGAGCTCGATTTGTCCTCCATCCATTGCAACGGACATAGGGCTTCCAGAATCGCCCTTGTCAGAATCTGTGTCCCCTTTCTTTCTAGCATCAATGTCACTTTGATCCTTTGTAAGACTGTCAACGGGGTCGACAAGGTCGACTATAACCAGTTCATTGTGTTCATGGGCGTCACTCTTTCCACCACTGCCTTCCCTGCTCTTGCATTTTAGTCGAGCTCAAACGCCTCACCACCGAAGTCGACAAAACCACCATGGTTTTCGCCGCCTTCAATGACGTCATCATCTGGATATTCTTCACACTCATCGACACAGTATCGACACCAAAGGTGAGGGGGAATACAAGAGTCCATTTGTTTTCGTGTGAGTCCTACTTTCGACTGTTGAGTTCGTGGTTTTCATAATGGTGGTGACCCAATCTGAAATGATTTAATTATTTTTTGGTAAATTTTTTTAAAAAAATAACAAACAAGTACATATCATAGAGCAACAAATGACTTTGGGCATGTGTGGGAAACCTTTCTAACGGTGATTGAAACGGAAACTCAATCAATGGTGTAAATTGATACATTTATTTAAGTTTGAGGTTTAAATTGATGAAATTGAAAGTTTATGGTTAAAATTGATACAATTTGCCAAGTTTGAGGTTTAAATTGATGAAATTGAAAGTTCAGGGTTAAAATTGATACAACCTGCCAAGTTTGTGGTCAAAATTGATTTTTTCCCTTCTTAAAATTATGCTTACTTTTTCACAATTTTTCTATAGACATTTCTTGCATTTCTTATATTATACATTTGAATTCTCTACTAATTTATAAAAAAAAGGAAACTTTTTAATTTTTTTTTTTTGAGTTCAACAACACATTTGGGGATGAGGATTTAAACATCTGACCTCTTGGTCTATGGTACATGTCAATTACCAATGAACTATGCTCACTTTGGCAACAGTAACTTTTAGCTTTTAAAATTTGGCTTAGAATTTGAAAGCATTTTAAAGAAGAGATAACCAACATAGAAACTTATAAGTGAGAGTGGCGCCTATCAACTTAATTTAAGCAAAATAATTATTAAACATAGTCTAAATAATTTTCTAATACATAAATAGTAGGACTATAGTCTATAACAAGTTCTTTTCTAATAGAAACCATATTAAAATAAAGATAATGATAAATGATCTTTATATAATGCAATTCTAATAGAAACTACTATAATAAACTCTTTTTAATCTATATTGATGAAGTTTTAGTCTTTAGAGAGTGAAAAAAACAAGAAAGAATAACTTCATCTATCTGGACGACAAGAAGAAGTATAACCATTTTTAACGCAAATTCCAACTAAATTTACGGAAACCTTTCCACTAATTTGGGTGTAAGTTTAAAAATATTATTATTTTAATATTAATTTACAATAATATATTTTTTAAAACTTTTTATTTTTAAAATAATATGCTATGTTTTAAAAACAATTAAAAAAATATTTCATTTGAGAAATCATAACTTGAAACAATGATTTTAGATGATCTGACTTTGCAAGTCAAGAAATTGTCTCTCTTCAAAAAGTAATTTCTTCAATTGGCATAATAGTTTTGTTAGCTTTGTCTTTTTAAGAGTATGAATTCAAGATACATATATTTTTTTTTTCATAGGGACCTGTAACGGGATGGAGAATCTCCATTTAGTAGAGTAATGAGGGAGTGAGTAGAAAAAAAAATTTCCGTGAGCTAAACAGAGAGAAGACGAAGAATATAATGGTTTTATAATATCATGTATTTTTTTTTTCTTTGATTATGTAAGCAAATCGACTTTGAAATAACTACTATTTATTTTGACACTTCATATTCTCTCGAGCTATCTATAAATAAATAATAAGAAATGATAAAATATATTGTAAATCTTTTTTCTTTTTTTTTTCTTTTAAAGTAAATTGAATTTTAAATAATTATTCTATATTTAGACATTTCATATTTAAATAATAATTGTTTGTTTAGAGTTCATATAATTTCTCAAGCTATATAAATAAATAATATTAAAATATAAAAAGAATAAATTATAGTTATCTTTTCCTTCTTTTAAATTATTATTATTTATTTAGACATTATGTATTTAAATTTATTTTAAAATAAGTATTTTTGCTATTTTGCCCAAACTCTTCCACTAGTAATTTTAGTAAATGTCATTAATGTATTTTCCATTTAATTCCTCGGTTGTATAATTCATATATGTATGTGTTCGTCTCTCTCTCTCTCTCTCTCTCTCTCTCTCTCTCTCTCTCTCTATATATATATATATATATATATTTACAGTTAATTTAAATATTTGAATAATTAATTTATCTTTATAGTTATAATAATAATATAGTTTACTATAATATATTATAAAATTTTCATGGTTAAATAACATTTATTTTTACTGAATTAAAAATAGTGTATTAAAAATGTTTATATAAAAGCAGTTTTGAATGTTAAATTTGTATGGAGAGAATTAATTAAAAAGAGAGGACACATAAATAGAGTTTGATCTAATGTTTTCAGTATTTTTGGATATGTATTTGGTAACAAAGTTTGAAATTCGATCCCAATGTTCAAAATGTATTTGATAATACATTTATAAACCATAAAAGTAGTTTTAGTCTTCTAGATACAATTAAATATTAAGTTGAATTTCAACTAATATTAATTAATTTATCAACATGTTTTATATTATAAATTTTGTATAATTATTATTTTACAATATCATATAATTTATAATATATTCAATTCAACAAAAATGAAATTAGTTTATAACATGATATATTATATTTCTCAAAGTTCTTTTTTAATCTTTTTTAATGTAATTCTACCTTTTAAAATTTCAAATTCAAGATATGGATATATATATATATATATATTTATTTAAATTAACTATTTGATCACAAAATCCAAAAATAGATAATAAAAAAAATATGCCAAACAGATATTTGCTAAATTCATTTGATTCCGTGAATCTGAAAATATAAAGCAGAATTTAGAATGCATATCAAACATGTCCTATGCTTTTTTACTCTTTTCACTAAAAATTTTATGTTACTCAAAACATGATGACTTTAGAACTTAAAAGATGGCCCAAACATGATAAAAGTCAAACACAGTTTCAAATATAGCCCAAACATGTGTATTTAGAACTTCAAAGATGTAACGTAAAGCTCATTTAATTAGAATATGTTGTCTTCAATGTTATAATTACATGTTATCTTTGAATCTCACTCATTTGCATTAATCTAATTCATCATGTGCCACAAAATATATAATAATTTAAATAATGAACATTTAATTCGATCATGTGCCACAAAAGATTCAAATATTATCTCTATCTTTTGAATGGATTAAGAAAATCTTTTCAATAATACCCTTAATATATGGGTAAATCTTATTCCAGCACGAATTTCTTTGAATAGCAACTTCCTAGCAAGCTGATTATTATTTATCAGATATGAAAAATTTGATAAATTTAAATAATATGATAAAATCTTCTAGGTCATCTCTATTCTTTGAATGGATCAGAAAACATTATTTAATATTATAAAATAATTTTTGGGAAAAATACCTTTTTAGTCCCTGAGTTTTCAACCATAGGTGCATTTAGTCCCTGAGTTTTCAAAATAGATCTTTTTAATCCCTGAGTTTAGAGAAAAATACATTTTTAGTCCCTGAATTTTGAAAATAGACCTTTTTAGTCCATAAGTTTTGAGAAATAGGTTTAAAAGGTCCCTCACATTATTTATTATTTATTTTTTTTTATATAAAATCAATATTTTTTATTAATTTTTAATATTAACAATTTTTAAATTAAAAAAAATATCTCATCCTCCCTATCCTCCGCCTCATCCCCCGTCGCCGGCTGCAACAGTTGCAAATCCCTTTTTGTCGCCGAGGGCGGAGCCGGTGGATAAAACGCCGGACAATTTTGAGCCGCCAGCAATGTCGTTCTCTCAACCGGTCGGGTATCCGAATAACCCGATGATGCATTATTTCTCGGGGTACAAATTATCCGAGTCATCAACTGGTCGTTTACCTTTTTCCCGGTCAGATTCCGCCCGAAAATGTCCCGTTTCAGCATATTCCAATCCGGACTCCGCCGCCGTAGTTCAGCAGTTCCCTCCGGTGGGTGGCGGTCAGGTGCCGTTAGCGTATCACCACCCAGTTACGATGGGCGATCAAGTGTACGGTGGAGGAATGGGTCCTGTCAGTGGTTACGATCCACAGGCGGAGGCGGCGAGGATCGCTGCATATGGCGGTGTTTGTAACGACCCTATAGGCTCAACACGCTACCTAAGAGTCATTACTAAGTCACGTCGCTATATTACCGAAAATTTCGGCAGCATAACGACGTAACTACGCGAAAACCAAAAATTTGACCCTTACCTGATAGGACATAGAAAAACGCACTTCTAAGATTTTCAAACAACCTCCTAGCATCCAACAAACTTCTCAATATGATGCTAGGGTTCAAACAGCAGAAAACCAAATACACGTGCACGATTTACAAAGAAAGGTTAAAAGACTTTGAAACATTCTCCTAAACATTAAAAAAACTCGACATGAGTTCTATGTACATCCAGAAACATAAAAGAAGCGGAATAGCGATCGGTCGGCTCCCATGACTTGAGTAGCTGATCTCCGGTCACTCGCTAGGGCCGATCTTAGCCTTACCTGAAGACATTTTTAAAAGGAAAAGGGTGAGTATTAACGAATAATACTCAGTAAGTCAATCATAGTTTCAATCGCATGCAACATGTCATTTTAAATCATAAAACCATCGTAAACCATCGCTTTAGTAGGGGACCTAAAATTCATTTTATAAACCATGTACTTTTCCTCGCGGCTCTCCTGACGATTAAATTCTCCCGAGGGCCTCGTGAACAGTCCGAAGACAGTTTTTCCATCGAATAGAGTCCTCCCTAACTCTGAGAGTTGAGCTCGAAAGCTAACATACATCGTGGAGTCCGAAGACTCAGCCCGAAGGCTACCATCGTGGAGTCCGAAGACTCAAGCCCGTCGGCTACCATCGTGGGGGCACTCTCGAACCCCGGGAGCATAGAGAGTCCGAAGACTCGGGTTCCCTCATAACCCACATAAAACTTTTGGGAGAATTATCGTCACGGCCTTACATAAATCTTTTCATGAGCACACAACACATGCATGAGGTCCCATTCGTTTTAGAACATAGTTATGAATGCATGAATCAAGACAATCGCATTCCAAAGACATACATATCATTTCCATTCCTTTTTAACATGAAAACTCAAATAGAACTCATGGAAATAGCGTATAAAGGAATATACATATAAAACACTTTCTTTCTTAAATACTTAACACGAAAAACATAAACTTTCAAAGTAAATATAGAGCTAGCTTTAGGTTTCGAAAACTTCTTTCGTTGTGAGATCCCTTACCTTAAATCTTTACTTACTAAATACCCTTTCTTCACTAGTAATGAGCGTCTCGAGTCCCCCCTCCAAGTACAATCCAAGGTCCTCGACAAATCACCTAAAAAAGTTTCCTAAACGTGTCTTAAACCATCCGAATTACGCTAAAACACATTCTAACATTAATAACTCGACGAAACGGACCAAATGGCAAAATTTACCCAAATCGTAACACGATCGTAACGGGCACTGTTCGGGCTCGAAAATTGGAATCGGAGACGGCGGCGCGTGGCCGGAGCACGGCGGCGCGTGGGCGCGCGTGGCCGGCGCGTGAGGACTCCGATCAGCGCGTGGAGGTTCGTTTCTGGTGTGTTGCAGCCCGATCTACAAGAATCCGAGGCCATTTTGCTGAAAATCAATCAAACTCGAGCCCAAAACGCCAAACATCTCACGAAATCGAAAACCCACCTTGAAAACGCGGCTGAAATGGTGTTTTCCGGCGATGTTCTACGGCGGCTTTGTTCGGCAACTGACGTGCGACGGAGCTGAGCGTGCAGGTCGACGGGCTGGAGCTTCGTTCGGCGGTTGGAGGACTGGCAGAGGTGGCCACCGCCGGCGTGAGGGGAAGAAGATGAAGATCGAGAGAAGGAGAGAGGGGAAGGTGGTCGGCAGTCGAGCTGAAGCGAGAGGCGGCTGGGCGGACGAACTGCACCGGCGGCGTGTGGCTTCGCCGGCGATGGACGGCTGCGCGCGGTTTGCTCGGCGGAAGGGAAAGAGATCGACGGGAAGGAAGAGAGAGAGAGAGAGAGAGAGAGAGAGACTGCGCGCGAGAGAGAAGATGAAATTAAATTTATTTTATTTTATTTTTTTTTAAACTAATAATAATAATAATAATAAAAATAATAAAAACAAAATATCTTCTCTCTAAAAGACCAAAATACCCTTTCCTTTTCCAAAAATCACCTAATTACCCTCAAAATAATTAAATTCATAATAAAACTTTACCAAAACAACATTTTAAACTTACCCAAAGAGTCTCGGGTGTTACAGTGTTAGTCAGCAGATGTACTATGGAGTCCAAAACACGGCGAGGGTTCTGCCGTATGCGGCGGGCATGATGGCTCCTCCGGTGGCAGAAGATGTTCAGGGAAGTGGATCGGAAACAAGGATTGGTAGCCGAGTATCGCCATAGCTAAAGCAACACAAGTTGAAAAAGATCAGTAAATTGATTTGTAATTTTTACAACAAAATATTATTTTGGTTGCGTAATTGGGTTAAATTGGGACTGTAATTAGTGGTTAATTTTGGGTTTTTGTTGTTGGCCGGAGATGAGTTAGTGGCAACTGTTGCAGCCGGCGACGGGGGATGAGGCGGAGGAGAGGGAGGATGAGATATTTTTTTAATTTAAAAATTGTTAATATTAAAAATTAATAAAGAATATTGATTTTATATATAAAAAATAAATAATAAATAATGTGAGGGACCTTTTAAACCTATTTCTCAAAACTTAGGGACTAAAAAAGTCTATTTTCAAAACTCATGGACCAAAAAGGTATTTTTCTCTAAACTCAGGGACTAAAAAGGTCTATTTTGAAAACTCAGGGACTAAATGCACCTATGGTTGAAAACTCAGGGACTAAAAAGGTATTTTTCCCATAATTTTTTTTCATTGAGGATGCAAACATCATCTTACTTTAGTTAGAAGAGGGGAATACTCAAGCATAGTATATAAGGATAACATCTTCATAGGTGTGTGATTTTGTGGCTGAAATCAAAAGCAAATTCATGGGACTTGGTGTTGGCCCAAAATAGACAGTATCATACAATTGCAAAATTATTAGGAGTAAGCTCTTGATATATAGCTCTAACAAGTGGTATCAAGTCATGGCCTAGACTTGGTCATTTTAGTGGAATGTTTGGGTATTGAACAAATATCAATAAGCTTTAGAGACTATCATGTGGGGGTGATAAGAAGTAGTTGACATCAGTTATCCTGCAGTGTGATTTTCTAGTTGTGTTTTATCAAATAAGAAAGCGTGCTTTAGAGAATGACTTGGATATCAAACAAGTGGTATGCTCTAGAGAAAAATGAGTTGGCTTGAATATCTAAGAGTAAGCTATCGATTTGACCTTATAATTAACTTAAGATGGACGATATCATGCCATGGTAAAATTCTAGATATTGATGCGTTGATTTGGTCTAGGAGAATAGCCTAAAATGCATGATTTGATTTGAGAGAGGGACGGAATGATGCCTACAAAACAATCAAATTGCACGCCAACGTAGTGGCTCGCCAAACACATGCACTTTGATGCATAAGTTAGCTAGGGTTTGTGCTAAGCGAGAACATACTAAGGTTGTGTAACATATACCTCGCATATGAAACTCCTTTTTCCCTTTATAATGGGGTTGATCTAAGGTTTTAGGTTATCTCATCCCTACCGGCCCGATCCTTAGGCTCTCTTAAACCTCGAGTTGAACTACCCCTGGGCCAAGTTACCTGGCTTAATCTCGAGAGGGGGGGTCAGCCTGCTGGGCTTGACTCTAGGGAACCAATATGCTCGAATCAAGGGAACAAATTTGTATGAGGCATTCATTAAGATTTTCCTTTGAGGTACCTGATCGGTCAAAGTACATTGATCGAGGTGCCTAATAGGTCAAACTGCGCGGACCGAGATCAATACACATTTATCAAGGCATTGACCGATCAATGCACACAATGACCAAGGTGATTAATCGATCAGTACACACTGACTGATGGGCCTGATCAGCCAACTCATGTCGACCAATGTGTTTAGCCAGTCAACACATCTCCACCAAGCTATTAATAAGCCGATCAAGGTGCACATACTAAAAAGATGTTTGAAGCTCTTTCAAACATAACGTGGGAATGACATGTGCAGATCTAGTATATATGGAAGGAAATTCTCAATCAACAATCAACTAGACATATCTTAAATGGAGAATAGTACTCCTTAAATGGAATTCTAATTTGAGAGCAGAGACAATTGTTATGGGTGAAATTAAACTCAAGCCATAAACAGGCGACAAAAAAACCCAAAAAGAAGGTACTCAAAATTAGACCAAGGCAAGTTTTGGGTATAGGGGAAATGAGGCAACGCCTAACTCTTGTGGGTGGGTTCTAGGTTGAGCCAGCTCAAATGGGATGAGGCCCCTAAGTTCGAGCCCAATAGGCTAACCCTCTTTCGAGGTCGAGCCAAGTAATTTGGCATAAGGGCAATTCAACCTGAGGTTTGAGAGATTTTGAGGATCACGTTGATAAGAATGAGACAACCTAAAACCTTATATTAACTCCCTATAAAGGGAAAGAGGAGTCTCGTAGAAGTATGTTACACAACCCTAATATTGGCTATGCTTAGCATAAACTCTAGCTGACTTGAGCATCAGAGTGTGTTTGACGAGTTGCCACACATGCAGTGTGAAGTTTGATTATTTTGTAGGCATTATTTTATACCTCTTTAACCAGATTGTGTGAATTAGGCAATTTTCGTAGGTCATATTTGCACATCAACAATAAAGAAACTCATTTTCCTATTTTTTTTTTCTCAACCTTGAATTATAGCATGAGATCAATGTGAAAGAACAATTTTCACAACAATTTTAAGAAACAGAAAAATTTATATTGAATATAGAAGAGTCAATATTAGCTACATCAATGCCTTGAATTAAAATATAAATTAGACACGTTCTCAATATAATTGAATAATAAATGAAAGAATGCACTAGAGTTCAAAGAAAAAAAGACGATGATCTATCACATTCAACGTCTCTCCTTCAATGTTGCATTTCCTCCCCATTCTTCTTTGGTATTTCCATATTTATCACATTTCTCTTTTCCTCTTCTCTGGTCCTAGGTGATTATAAACCATTTGGACATCGTGGTTCATGGGCTCTAAGTCTTCAATAGGCATTTCACAAGCGTCTAAGTCTTACGCGTCCTTGCTTTGCACCTATGTGCTCCCAATATGCATCTAGGTCTTGAGACTCCTATCAATACTTTAATTCTTTCATCTTTTCTATTTGTCTCTACAAATTCAATTGTTTTACTACTTGTAAGAAATAATAAGTGAAATTAACCCTAGCGTAAGAGAGATTACTCAATCAATTAGTCAATAATTATTCAAAGATTTAGAACTACCTAAACTAACCTAAAATTAATTATATTGAGTACCCAAATAATCATTCAAAAAACTATCTCTATACTTTGGTTGGGAGAATCAAACCTTTGACCCCAAGGTCGATAATACCAGTTGAGCTATGCTCATTTTGGCTACTATCTCTATACTTGATATACCCACTCATGTATATTGCAAGTTACGTTATATATGCCTAAAATCCACGTGCAAGTTGATTAACACAAATGACCGGTAATTATTGTTAAAAGTAGTTTATTCTTACCACTATAATTATATTTTATTCCTTGAGTTCGAATAGCTCCCTAATATACAACTTTTTATAATTAAATAATGAATTAAATCCTACACATGCTAGTAAAAAAGTAAGACCCCTAATTTAAGTCTCGAATTTAGTAAGCATCACATTAGGCTAGGTCGGGCTAACTCAAAGAAGAACATGCCCAAATTTGGCCCAAGCCTAGCAAAAGATACTATTTGGGCCTTGGTTGGGCCAATTTAACCCATATTAAGACCCATGGCTCAATTCATGGGCTTGGATCATCGAAGATTTGGGTCCGACCATTAGATATTTATTTCTTAAAAAAAATTTTAAGACTTTTTAATTGAACTAAAATTTGTCTCTTTAATATGTTAAATTCAATCTAATTTCAATTTTTAAAATAATTTTGTTTCTTTTTTCTCAATAAAACTATTGAAGTTGTAAATTCTGTTTAAGAAAAAAAAAAACTTTTTATCAGTTTATTGAATGCTTTTATTTATATAGCTCTAATTACAAGCTTGTTGAGTTGTCCCCTTCATTCCAGTCGGTCAATTTTTTACTTTGGAATGATCTTTGGGTCATCGGCATGGCTGATCACGAATATGCTCTAAGAGTTCTCTTCCCAAAGAGCTTTTTTTTTCTTTAATATTATTTTTTAAATTCATGAGTGTTTGGACCTTTGAATTGAAAGATTGTGTTCACATTTCTTCTCTATTCTAAAGTTTCTAATTGAAAAAATAATCTATATTATTTTAATTCCCAATTTGAAAGATGTTAATGTAATAAAACATCCTCCACATATTGTTGAACCAAAAAAACAAAATAAAACATGCCCCACATTTTTTTTTAGTCAACAACATATATATGAGTAAATATTCAAACCTCTTAACTTTTAGTCGAGAATGTAATGCATTAACTAATTGAGTTATGATTTTTTTTTCTTCCTTTTTTTGAGTTCAACAACATGCATGTGAGAATAAGGGATTTGAACCTTTAATCTTTTTGACAAGAGTACATGTCTTAATCAATTGAGCTATATTCAAGTTGATTTGCTCCACCTTTCAATTATTGAGTTTTTTTTTTTGTTTTGTTTTGTTTTGTTTTTTTGTTTTTTTTGTTTTTTTTGTAATGTATAGTTTTTCATTTAGTACAAGAAGAATACAAATCAAGAGGAAATAAAACAATGAAGAGGACTAAAAGGCTCTTCATACCATACTTCATCAATCCTTAAGTTTTGAGCCCTCTGAGCCAATTTATGCATAACCACATTCTTGCAACGTTAAATGTGGGAGAATCGAATTTGAGACCAGTTAAGGGATATCTCTTTCACCTCTCGAACAAAGTTCTGAACCTCCGTCAAGTCATCCATCTGGCCATTTATAAGACGAATTGCAGTTAAAGAATCAGATTCCACCTCTAAAGGGAATGATCGATTATCAATAACGCGCAACCCCCTAACAATTGCCTCAAGTTCTAGTATAAGAACAAGCCATCTTGTGAAAAATAATTTTGACCAGCCCCAATAATTCTTCCATTTCAATAATGAATTATCCAACCCAACCCACCACTAGTCTTTATCTCATTCCAAGACGCATCTATATTAAGCTTCCATCATCCATATGGTGGCATACACTAGCTAGATATCGGTTGGGTTGGTGGCAATGCAACCTCCGCCGTTGGAATAGCATTTGCACCACTGGGCACCGCCACCTGTTCATCCTTTTTTTTTTTCTTGCATTCCTCTATCTCATTGTTGGTATAGTGCTTCTATCCATTTAAAGGAGTTGCAGGTTCTATAGTCTGAGTCACTCTTTTTGAGATCTTTAGCTTTGAAAAAAGCTTATAGGTTATCTGTGTAGCTTCTGGGCCTTTTTGGAGGAGTTTCTTACCCTAGGCCTTTTTAGCTCTCTGCCCAATTCCTCCCTCACTCGGACCTATACAGAATACCAGCACAATATCCTTCTTTTGGCACATGTTCCCTGTCAAGGAAAGGGAAAATTCTATGAATGGCTAAAAAGAATGGGTTGTTTTGGTTAATGGCCATCCGATTTTTCTTTTTAATTATGGCCACACGTGAGGTGCACGTGTGACATTTCTTTTTTTAAATCTCCGTTTTGCCCTCGTACACTAAATCTTCCTCTCTTCTATTTTATTTAAACTGTATCTAATCTATATTTTGAAAGATTTACATTGCAGTTATTATCTTTATACTTATTTTTCCGATTCTCTCCCAAGAAATCTTCCTCTCTCCGAAATTTTCTCTCCCAAGACAATCCTCTCTTCAAATCTAAATATCTCTCTCCTATTTTATTTAAACTATATCTAATTTGTATTTTGAAAGATTTACATTGCAGTTAGTATCTTTATACTTATTTTTCCGATTCTCTCTCCCCAAGACAATCATCCTCTCTTCGAATCTTAAGCCATCGGTATTTTTTCGGTAATCATCGCTGCACAAGCCAATTTCATGCGCGTAATTGTTCAGTCACTTCCTTCTCCACTCTCCAAAATTCTCTCTCCCTAAGACAATCCTCCTCTCTCCTCCCTCTGAATCTTAAGCCATTGGCAATTTTTCCGGTTTTCTCTCCCCAAGACAATTCTCCTCTCTCCGAATCTCAAATCTCAAGCCATCGGGACCGGCGCTATTGCACAAGCCAATTTCCTGCGCGTAATTGTTCAGTCGCTTACTTCTCAACTTTCTGACAGTTCGAACAACGATTCAGAGCTTTTTGGAAGCTTAGAAGGTGATTCGTAGGAATCTTCGAGGCTTGGAATTGTGTTGCTATGCGTGGTGAAGGCGTTGCTGAAGAAGATGAAGAGCAGAGTGGTAGTCGGGGACAAGGTGGTTGTTGGTTCCATTGATGGGGAAGGCATAGAGGGGTCGCAAACTTGCCTTGGATTTTATTCATGGTCCACCTGCATCCTTCTATTCGCTTATTATTCATGCCTGTTTTTCTGCTCTTATTGATAAAAATCCAGGTTCGTCGTAGTGTGATAGGACCAATATAGTTCTATATTTTCATACTTAAATCATGTTAGTTTGGAGGTTTTAATGTAATTAATTGATCATTTTGTAGGGATTTGAGCATAAGGCATGTTTCGAGAGATTCTACGTTGAATCACGATTCCAACGCATCAAACCAGAGGTCATTCGGACACCTGAGCGAAAAGTTAGAGCAAAAATAAGCAGTGTTGCGCGCTGGATAGCGTCTAGACGCTGTCCAGAGCGTCTAGATGCTATCGGCAGTTCCCTGAAGCCTCCCTCGACCCTACGGAGAGCCCCTGTGACTCTGTCCAGAGCGTCTAGACGCTCTGTCTATTCCTATATATAGATTTTTTCGTCCTCTAGGTCATTTGTCTTTGATTTTCAGCCGTCAAGAGATCAATTTAGGCTTTCTCCTCTTTGTTTTTTAGTAGTTTAGGATAGATTAGGAGTTTTTTTTTTCATCAAACCTCGGTGTCGGGCTACATCATCACGATGAGCGGCTAAGGTAAGTGTTCCAATTCATAGGTTGGTGTAGCCAATTACAATGTTGTGAGGCTTGTATTTTAATGTAGTTTTCTTTCAATTGCAAGTATTCTTTAATTCCCATGTCAATTTTATAAGTATGTATTTTGATTAAATTGACGCCTTAATCACTCTGCATGTTTTATTGCTAATCATGATCATGATCCGTAATTGTCATGTTGAATGAACCGGTAACATTAGGATTATCACATGTGTATGTTTTGTGGGTTTCCATATTACATGACTTGCATGTTTAATTCTAGGAATTAAAGAAGCTTCTTAATTAGGTGAAAGTTGTTTTACCTGATTGGATGTCTTGGTCGTTCCAAAGTTCGTAATGCCTTTATCTAAATAATTTGAAGCGGTTTCGTAAAAACTTGTTTAGATAATTTGCGTTAACTTGACGTTCGTTAGAGTTAATGACTTTAGGGAATTTGCACTTTTTGGGGTTTCCTAATAAGTTGACAAAGTACTTGCATTGTTAAGTTTAAATATTTTTAATGCCTATGATAAATGTTTGCAATTGGATAAAACCGTACCTGTGAATTGGATTTTGGTAAGATTTGATTGATCTCTATCTTTATTGTTTATGTTTTATTTTATTTATAAAAACACAAAACCCCCCTTTTTAATTGCTTTCTCCTTTGCAAATTTAACTTGAGAAATTAATATTCGGTTCCCTGAGATCGACCTGGTCCACTCAATGCTACAAGTAGCTTAGGATCGATTTATAAATTTTAATTTGACGAGCCCTCGACAAGCTCGCTTCATAGTGTTCGTACTTTTTATTATTTTTTTATTTATAGTGTATTTCTCTGTAGATATTTTGTTCCGTTGATTTTTACTCTATATTTATTTCAGACACATACATAGCTCAAGAGGTAGATGAGTTCGTGGTAGTGTTCGAACTTTTTATTTTTTTTATGTACGGTGTATTTGTCTATAGGTATTTTGTTCCGTTGATTTTTACTCTATATTTATTTTAGGCACATACACAGCTCAAGAGATAGATGACAATGGTAGGTTTAGGTATAACAAACTACCTAATTTAAACTCTAGCATAAAGAAACCGAATATATTTATATTTTATTATATATGTACCTTGTATCTTCTCAAAATATCAGATTATATTTAAAAAAAATGTGTAAATATGTTAATCTTCGTTATTTTTGGAATATTTTTATTTTTTAGTTTAGTATTTCATATTGCATGTCACTTTATTGGTTTGTTAATCTATTATTTTAACTAATTTTTTAATCTTTTTGTTATGCGATCAATTTTTAATTGTTGTGTATTTTTGTTTGAATTGTAAATAATCTGTTTGAATAAGGTATTTTGTTTAGTTGATTTTTACTCTATATTTATTTCAGGCACATACACAGCTCAAAAGATAGATGACAATGGTAGGTTTAAGTATAACAAACTATCTAATTTAAACTCTAGAATAAAGAAATCGAATATATTTATATTTTATTATATTTGTACCTTGTATCTTCTCAAAATATCGGATTATATTTTTAAAAAAATGTATAAATACGTTGATCTTCGTTATTTTTGGGTTACTTTTATTTTTTAGTTTAGTATTTCATATTGATGTCATTTTACTGGGTAACTTTTCATATGTAATTTGACACCAAGACTCCTCTGCCATCACCCCAAATTTCAAAGGTGCTAGCACGGTTGATCATCAACTTTTCATGTCCCGGTAGTTCAACTTTTTTGTAATGTATAGTTATTGCATTGGGAATAAAATATATATTCATGCTTTATGCATATTTTGAATGCTCATCTTGTGAGGTTTGAATTTTTTTCAATGAAATTCTTTGATTTTGAATTGTTCTCGATCAGAATTTCCAATCTATTTTCCTAAAGTACTAAATATGATTTAAATTAAATAATTAAAAATAATTAAGCTTATTCAAATATAAAATATTCAAATTATGGTATTATTTTGCATTCTATAACCTTTCTTTTCTTTTTTGAAGGTACATTGTCCTATGACACATGACACATGCTTTATATGTTTCGACTTGCATTTAACTTTTCTATTCATGTGCTATATAACATGCAAAATCTTTTGAGACACTAGCAAGTCTAAACATACTGATCAACTGGTTAAGACATATGTTCTCGACCAAAATCAGGTTAGAGGTTTTAGTCCTCCCTCCTCCCTCCTCCATATGTTGAACTCAAAAAAGAAAAAAAAAAGTCTTTTGACACTAAACATTCACTTGTTGGATAGATGACTAACTATTAATAAAGACAAGTTTCCAATGATCACATGTTGAAGCAAAAGATAGGGTTCATACCTCACTTATAGTTGGGCTTGTCATCTCGACTCAACCACTCATATTAATATAGTCAAATATGTCATCTTCATATGGACCATATTCATGAGGATCATTGTCCTTATATATCTTCATTTCTAATACAACTAGAACTCTACTATATCACGATTCCTCTGCTAGACAACATATCTTTTACCAGAGTTTCCACCAAATATATATGTATATTCAATAGCCAACAATGGAGTTCAAACATGCATTATTGATTATATACTTCATATATCTTGTGCTTCTCTCTCTTTATCATTCTTTTTTTGAAACTGGAATATTATAAATGCTAGCCAACCAACTACAACATTGGATCCCTCTTAAGAATGAGAGAAAGAATGTTCTCTAAAAAACTATATTTTCAAACCAAAGAAGCCTTGAATCGATAATTATAATTAATGAAAACAAACTTACGTCATATATAATACAATTGATGAATCCTCCAAACAATAATTGTTGTTTTTGCAAGGTAGTTGGTTTTTTTTTTTTTTTTTTTTTAACAATAAATTTCAGCATACGCACAAGTTCAAAATAGTGATGATGGATTCATAATTATCGCGTACACTAAGGAAGGAAATTTTCGAAGTAGTTTGAGAAAGGAAAATTGAAGACTGAACTCTGAAGTTAGATATTTAATTTATTATGGTTCTTTTCTTTTTTTCTTTTTCTTTTTCCAGAGTTTGGACAAATGGAAATTTGACTGAATCCACGTTTTTATCATGTTTTCTACAGAAATTGAAAAGAACAAGATTGAATTTGATTAAAGAACAAGTCAGATAAACTTGGATGAAAATGGACGGAACTGAAAAAAAAAATATTATAAATTATAATACGTGCATGTTTAAAGAGAGAAAATGATTTGGTGGGATTGCAAGTGCATGCGTATTAAAGTTATATGAGAAAGATATATTAAAGAGAAAAAAAAAACAATATGATAATCAATGTTAAATGGAAAACTATAAGTAATCCATATAAATAAATGATTGAATTTGAGGTTCATTAGATTGGTGATGAAAATTCCTTCTTACCCTTTTTAACTCTTAAAAAGGGTAAAGTTTGCCCACATCTATCATCATTTAACTAATTAAGGTGTTATTAACTTCATTTATATAAGTTAAAAGGTTGAAATTTCAAAGGTTTTGAAAATCCCCTCAATATTTAATTTGTGTAGTATGTTATTTTATATTTTTTTTAAAAGGTAAATTTCCTCCATAATACATATGCTATAATTTTCTCCATAATACATATTTTCTAAAACGGTTTTTTTTTTAATAAGTTATAATTTCCTCCGTAATACATATGCTATTTATTTTATTTTGTTTCTAATGATTTAATATCTTTAGTTTAATCTTAATTGTACAAAATATTTCTTAATCAAGTTCCTACCCTCAGGTTATGGTTTGGATATTTTTCACGTTTGGGCTTCATTTCAGTCTTCATGGTTTTAGAAGTTTTAATTTTTTTCCTTAGATTTGGTAAAATTTCTCTAAACACCCTTTAAAATTAGCAAATACTAACAATTTTCTAATGTGACACTTTTTAACATCGAATCTGATAGGTATTTTGTGGAGCCAAAACTGTATTGCAAGGTTTGAAGCCCGTGAGGATAGTGTTGCAACACTAGGGAGAGTGTCACTACACCATCTTTTTGACAGAAATATCACATTACCCTTTTTGTAACGTCTCAATGCTACGATATTGAGTCCTTTTTTCAAAGGTACGTGATCACAGACATTTGATGCTAAAGTCCACTTCACCAAGGCCCATTTTGGGCTAGGCTACCGATACAAAACAAGCTACCAAGTTGTGGTGCTTGGCAATCAAGTAACTTTTGTTGGGTTATTTGAGGATCGATTTATAGCACGAATGTGAGGGTCATTTGTAATCTCCAGATATCATAGTAGAACCTGTTGTTGCAGAAGACTGGACGCAGTCCCGAGTTTGGGGTGAACAAGTATATCTTTTGGTGTTTTTTTTCTCTATCTCTTTATTATTTGTCATTGTGATTTACTAACTTGTGTGGCTTAAATCTATGAGTGATTAAACAAAATCGAAAAACTGACCCGACCAACTAGAACCAATCGAATTGACGTCGATCGGTCAGTATAGTCAATGGTTTGATCGGCGTTGAGGCAAAACTGAAGTATCGATTGATCGGCGGCGTCAGAACACAAATTTCTAACCTAACCGACCAACCTTAATATTTATAAAAAAAAAAAGGAAAAAAGCCTTTATTACACTGCTACAACAACATGTTGCAGCATCACCTTAGGAAGACCAGCACCGATGGTCTTCCTAAGGAGACCAACATCGATGGTATTCCTAAGGTTTTATTAAAAAAATAATTAGGGCAAAATACACTTTTGGTCCCTGAAGTTTGAAGTTGATGTCTATTTGGTCCCTGAGGTTTCAAAAGTTACATTTTAGTCCCTGAGGTTTGGGAAATGATTCTAAATGGTCCCTGAAGTTAGTCTAACCGTTAGTTGACTAACGGAAAATGATGTGGCAAGTTGATGTGGAAAATTTTGAATGATGTGGAAAACTATCTCCATTTCTGTCTCTCTCCTCTCCCCGAACACCTCATTTTTGTCTCTCTTTCGTCTCCCCGAACACCAGTAGTAGCCAAAATGAAGTTTCCAGTATCAAGAATGGCAGCGTAGGATACAGATTGATTAGTACCTGCCAAATTTGCAGCCCATATTTTTTTATTTTTTATTTTTCATTAAAGTTCAACTGCAGATTGAAATTGAATTAAATATTACTTTGCTAAAATCTGCATCTGATCAATTTAATAAGATGTAACTCATTTAATAAGATCAATTTAATAAGATGTAACTCATTCAAACCAAATTGGAAAGTCTCGATTCCTACACAGCTCCCATGGCCATGGCTTCCCCTACTTGTCACCTCTGCTTCTTTTTCTGCTTCTTTTTCTTTCCCCATCCTCTACCGTTGTTGCTCAGACGGGAAACAGAAATATAACTTTGGGCTCATCTCTCACTGCTTAGAATGATCACTCCTTCTGGTCCTCTAAATCTGTTGATTTTGCTTTCGGTTTCATGCAATCTAGAGGAGGAGGAAACTATTTGTTGGCCATTTGGTTCAACAAAATTGTCGAAAAGACTATCGTTTGGTCTGCTAATCGGAACACACTCGCACCGGGAGGATCCAAAGTTGTACTTACAAGCAGTGGTCAACTCGTGCTCAACGACCTTGAAGGAAAACAAATATGGGCTGCAAATTTGGCAGGTACTAATCAATCTGTATCCTACGCTGCCATTCTTGATACTGGAAACTTCATTTTGGCTACTACTGGTGTTAGGGGAGACGAAAGAGAGACAGAAATGAGGTGTTCGGGGAGAGGAGAGAGGAGAGAGAGGAGAGAGAGAGAAAGAGAAATGGAGATTGTTTTCCACATCATTCAAAATTTTCCACATCAACTTGCCACATCATTTTCCATTTGTCAACTAACGGTCAAACTAACTTCAGAGACCATTTAGAATCATTTTCCAAACTTCAGGGATTAAAATGTAACTTTTGAAACTTCAGGGACCAAATAGACATCAACCTCAAACTTCAGGGACCAAAAGTGTATTTTGCCCAAATAATTATTATAGTTTTTCTACTCGTCTGCCTTCTTAATCCTTCTCTTTCTCCCATTCCCTCATTCTCCCTTATTCTCCATCTTTTCTTTCATTCTCCCTTCCTCTCCTCCGACCATCTCTCTTATTCTCTATTTCTTTTTTTTTTCCTCGTTTTGTTGTGGTGATAAACGGATATGCGATTGAAGTTTTTTTGTCGATTTGTCTTTTCTTCTTTTCCATTTCTTTTTTTTTTCGATTTGTCGTGATGATAAAGGAAAATAAGGTTGAAGTTTTTTTCTCGTTTGTTTCTCTTCTCTTCTTTTTTCAATTTTTTTCGTTTTTAGTTCACCGAAGTCACAAAACCGACTGACCACCAGTGTAGTTGGTCGGTTGGTGACACAAACTCCTCTAAAACTAACGACCACTGACCGATCAAAACTGATCGGTGTTCACGCAAGCGCACGCGATTGAAGTAATATAAAATGGTATCTGAGTACCAAGTATCGAATCCCACAGGGAACGGAGTAACAAAGATTTTGTTTTGCAAAAGTGTAAGGCAAATTGCAAGTGTGAAAAGTAAAAATGCAAAAATCAAGTTGTTGGTGGAAGATTGAAATTGCTAAATTGATTGCTATTCTAGAATGACAATGTGCGAAATAACAGAAATTGCTACTCCAATTGCTAATCCAGAATGGCAATATGCGAAATACTAAAATTGTAGAATTAAATTGCTAATCTAAATTGGCAATGTGAAATGACAATTTGAATGAACTTAAGAATGAAATGATAAAGGATGGGGCTCAAGAATTTCATTGCCCTAAGTCGTAATTGCAAACCAAAATTGCAATTCCAACCTACTCCACACTCAATTGTAAACCAAAATTGCATCTCCTATTACCTCAAATTGGGTTTTTTAGGAGGCTAAGTGGGGGCTCTATATGTCTATAGTCCCTCCATCATAGATGATTTTTGGCTCACAATTTTATGGGTCTTGGAGTCCTTGATCCCTATGTCTAGGGTAAGGAATGGCTTATGTCTAAGCTCTTTTACTCCATTACTTGTGTGAAATCCGCTTGTCACTAACCCTGTCGGTATTAGATCTAAGCTTGAGTTGAAACCCTGATTGATCAATTTAGGATTTCAGCGGAAATTAAATCAACACAAGCAAACAATTGAGATGTAGGCTTGGTTTTCATTGAAATTTTGGCTACATTTACTTCTTAGGGAATTCACATCCTTGAACCCCCTAAAAAGTTTTAGCTCATATTTTTAATGAAAAACATAAAACTAAATTTAAAGAAAGATTTCATAATGAAATTAAATAAAAAAAAAACTACTTATGAATTGTAATTGGGTTTTCCTAGAAAATTCAAGCAAAAATAATTAATTGAAAGTAAATCAAAGAGGCAAGGGTAATTATGTAATTCTTCCCTTTCTCCTTCCTTGTTTAATCTCTTCTCCAGAAACTAAATTGAAGGCAAACGAAAAACAGAGCAAGAATTAAGAAATTTAATTCGATGCTATCCCACTTCTTCCTTCCCAATCGATTCAATCTCCTTCACTTTTAGAGAGAAATTGATCTTAACGATCCAAGAATCTCTTGAATCGGATTGGAATTCCAAGGGAGATTCGGAAATTGCTTAACAGTTCAAATTGAAGAACACTAAAGAAAAAGAACTTCGAATGGATTTGGAAATTCCTACGCAATAATACTTGTTTACATTCACTTAAGAGCAAAAGGAGAATACCCAAACCCATTCATTTTGACAATACCGAAGAGTTGATGTACTGTATTTGAAATTTTGGTGAAGAAATCAACTAAAACCGAAGGAAAAACAGAGGAACATTTGCGAACAAAACTATCCTTGAATCCAATAGAGAACAACTCAAACTTAAATGAAATTATAACAAATTGAAAAACAAGGTAACTTATAGTATTATGTAACATAAACTAAAAGAAAGTTGCAATGGGAACTGATTAAAAATGATAAGAACAGTAGTGAACAGCCAAAACAGAGGCTGTCCAAAACCAAGAAAAACAGAAAACAAAGCTTCGAATTGACCCCTCAAATCGTCCTCCTTGTTCGGCGTTCTTCAATCTCCTTATGTAGACCAATATAGGGTTCCAATTTGCCAAGAATAATGCATTAAATCCCTTGATTTGTGCGAGAAATTCTCTATCAATTATGGGTTCATCAATCACGGAATTCTCGAAATTTCCTTATTTGCAGCTGCTGAAGATTGCCATTTGGTCGGTTTGGCAATTGGTTTGGCAATTCGTTTGGCAATTCCTGCAAAATAATCACAATAGTTAGAAATCTTTTCCAATTGCTACCATATTTCATTACTTTCTTCTTTCAACCATTTTTCACCATTTTCCATTAATAATAGGACAAACACGAGTTCTTGCAAACAATTTAGGATTAAAATAAGCCTTAATTTCACGGCTTATAAAAAACCAATAGTCAGTTTTCTTAGTTTTTGTCCAAAATTGACGTCGATCGATCAATGCTCACCCCTACTTAAACCTATAAATTAAAGGGGAGAGTATTCCGCCTTAATATTTATCATTTTCCCACCAAAATCTCTGTCTCACTTTATTATGGCCAAATAAAACATGTGCATGTCAGAAAGAAAATAATGGTAAGATATCTATCAATAGTTCCTGGCCTTGCCCCCAAAATTTTGCAAATAATAATTTAAATAATTAATTAATTTATAGAAATTAGGTTTTTTTTTAAATTAAAAATATATAGAAAAATACTATCTATCTATCTATATGTATATCATCTCATTCCTTTTTAAAGAGTTCTCCTTTCCCTCTCTTTCTTTATTTTGATCTTGAGTTAAGTTGAGAGCAAGTATCCAAGAGTTCTGCCAGATCCGAGTAGTTCGAGGTTGTTGTTCTACCGGAGTTACTCGTTGTATCTTCGGAGACAATCGTTGTAGTTTGCTTGCAACCCATGCAAAGCGAATAATTGTGTTCAGGACAACGCTTTGTAAGCGTGCCTTGACTACCAATCAACTCATTCATTTGTTGTTTCAGGTTCTTTACATTTGGTGTTGTTGTTGTTATCGATCTGATCATCTACGACTATTGGAAGCTCCTAATCTTCTCATCTGGTTCATTTATGGTTTTCTACAATTCTTATTATATACAGAGTCTGTAATCATATTTACTCTGTAATTGTATGTAGCCAGTTATGTGTAATTTGTTTGCTAGTGTTACACATTTTGTATATACAACATATTTTTCCAACAATAAATACCTTATGTACTGAGTGATAACATTAATTTAATGTTATATTTATACCTTCATTTAGCTAGCTTTACGGTTTAAATGTGAGCTTTCACGTTGATTATTTGCTTATTTCAGGAAACCGAGCAATTTGAAGAGAAATGGATGAAATTGGAGCAAGATGTTGAAGATGGTGCTAAATCAGAGCCATTTGAGGAGCCAAGGAGTGGAAGTGATGAAGTGCTAACTATTGGGGCCGTGAGGACGGTGTTGCAACGCTTCATTTTATCAGGAAAATCCGAGATCTAGCGTTGCAACTCTAGAATCACGCGAGGATGAGGCGTTCCATCCGTAGAGTTGCAACGCTACTAATAGCGTTGCAACGCTGCCAGTGAATACAACATCGTTTTGGACAGCGTTGCAATGTTGTCACAATAGTAGGTTTAAGTAATTCGCTTCTTTACTCGATTTGGGGGATAACACTTAGGGTTTTAGACCGCTGTTACAGAAACTGACCAAATTGGGATGGTTGGGGAGCTTTTAGAGGCTGTTTAGTGAAGGTTCAAGGTTCGGGATTACGGAGATCGAGGAAAAAGTTAAGGATCGACGTGGTTTTAGCTTCCTTCCCTTCTTATTCCATTTGAGTTGTTGTAATTGGGTTGTAATGACTGGTTTAGAATCGTTTTGAATATGTTTGTTGGCTAATTACATTAGTTTGGAGAATTATTGTAGCTAATGGATCTTTGTAGTTAATTAATTGACATTTATAGATACTGTATATTTTCTTAATAGCTTTGTGCATTGGGTTCTTAATGCCTTTAACAAAACAAGGAATAAGGTTAATTGATCGTTAGTTTAATTGAGCTCGACAGAGTAGATTAAATTTAGAAAAAGCAATGCATGACAATTAAATTCCGCCTAAGTGACATAGGAACAACGAAAATTAATTGAGGCTTAAAATGAAGGTTCGTAATGCCGGGTAAGGATTAATTAATGAGACAGACACGAGATTTAATTAATTACACTCGAGATTAGGATGAGCTCGACAGAGGATTCCTTGAATTTAGACTTCTAGGCCTAGTTAATTAAATGAGTTAATAATATCAATTGCCCAATTAGTTAATTGCAGGATCAAATTAGTGAAATTAATTCCCTAAACGTCTTTAACCCTGTTATTCTCGATCATTAGCTTTCCTTGCATGTTTTTATTTGTTTTAATCACTTGTTACTTGCTTTATTTCTCTAAACATAATCAATTGCAATTATTTTTGGTATTCAACCAACTATAACAATTTCCTGTGGATACGATATTTGGTATACTCATACCACTTTATTACTTGGGCCCGTACATTTGCGGTAACGCATAGCTGTGTGCTAGCATCTCTGAGCTATGTTTAGATTGATTAAAAAGAAAACAGTTTCAATTCAGTCCTCATGGTCAAATATCTCACATCATCCTCACCAATATATTTTAATATGTGACATTTTTTATTTGGTTGATTATATTAACTTAATAATGTATTAGAGTTTAAAGGCAACGTAAAAGAAAAAAAAAATGAAAAAATAAAATAAAATTTCAAGTGGGTAAAAATCGATTTAATCAAAAGCATAAAAACTAAATAATAAAAAAGAAATTAAAACATTCAAAACTATAAAAAAAAAAAAAATCATCCTATTAACTTAAAACTTTAGAAACTAAATCCGTAATTTAACTAGAAAAAGACAATTGGAAGTTAGTAGATCAAAGTGTAGAACATGAACATGCAACTGAACAAAGAGAAACAGATAAGGATGAGAGAGCCCCCCACATGTCCCACTCTTTTTTGACTTTAGTTTGATAATGTAATTTTACTTTTTTTTTAAAATAATAATTATTATAATATGCCAAAATCAACAAAAGAGGGATACTATAAGAAACCAGGGTCGCCAACGTGGATATGGTAGCCGCACACTTTATTGTTACAATAATTTTCCATTCCACATTACATTGGCGCCGTGGCATTGGCATCCCCATTATTTCTTTTAATAATCCCAATCCCCAATCCCAATCCCCAACCCCAACCCTAAGTCTTTATTTATTTATAATTATTATTATATTCCTTCAAAATTATATTTATTAATTGAGGTGTTCCAATAATTCAATAAAATATTTGTCAACCCAATTGGAGTTTTGAGTTGAATTGGATTCAAATAAAGAAAAATCAATAAGTTAAGATTAGATTAATTCATGAGCTCATTTAAAATTAGTTTTGATAGAGTAGAAATAGAACTTTCACTCGAAGTTATTATTAAATTTTAAAATATATTTCTTTTACTTTTCATATAAAATATATATCTACATGTTTTTATTTTTATTTTATTTCATTTAGTAATTCTTTTTTGGTTTATTTAGTTTCTAACAACTTTTTTTAGATAGTTGTTTGAGTTTTGGAGTAATTTTTAGTGATAAAAATTGAAATCAAGTTATTGATTTTAATTCAAAGTTTGGAAATAAGTAAATTGATGTTTAAAAGATAAACATTTTTATGTTTTATTTTTTTTAATAGTTGATGTGAATAAACAAAACTATTCCAATTCAAATATTTCATGGTTGGGTTCATTGAATTATTTATTTATTTATTTATGAAACTGACTAAATTTTTTATTAAGGTTATTTAGGAAATCTCCAATCCAAAAATTATGTTGAGTCTAAAAGGCATCTCAACCCAACCTATGAATACCTATATATTTTGTAACCATGAATCATGACGAGGCAAAAAAAAAAATTAAGGAGGCATCAGCTTAGTTTTTCGTAATTCAAAAAAGTATATATAAAATACTTAAGATTTTGTAGTTTACGATTGAGTTAATTCCTCCCCTCTAAATTTTCAAAATTGTAACATTTTATACCTAAAAGGTTAGCTCGTAAAATTTTGTCTCTCTAAAAAAGTTTCTAACTTCGCCCTTGCAATGAGTGCCTAACCTAATCTATAAACCTTACTATATTTAGTTGTTAAAAACATCATAAAGGTTTCAATATCCTAAGCTATCCCCTCCATAACCCTAACTAATAAACTAGAAATTGATAAATAGTAATGGTAATAATAACAAATTAAATCTTATTTTATAAATATTCTTTAATATAAAGTTAGATTATTTCAAAATGACCTCTTAAAATTTAACATTAAAAAATTATTTTTTATAAAAAGAAAGAAAAGAAAAAAATCTAAAATTTGGGGAAGATAAATATGAACAAGAACTAGTTGGATTTTTCAACAAAAATAATAGTAGTTAAACTGCCCAAGTGGTGATCTTACTTCAAAGTTGAAAACAATTATTATTACGTCATTTTCAAGTTTACTGAATTATCAGAAACGCCCTGCGGTTTTCGTCGTCTATAAATAACCCATCCTCACTGCTCGAAAGTTCCATCACATCAAGAGAAATCAAATCATCTTTCTAGTCGCCGAGAAAGAATTTCGAGACGATTCATAATTGCGATTGCTTTTGCAGATTGATTAGAGAGCCCTAATTTGACGCCGGAGATGATGCTCGTGTCGGTAGTGGCGGAGCTTCTGGAGGAGTACACGGTGCTGCTCGCGGAGGTGCTCCGACAGCTCTTCCATTCCGCGCCATTTCCTCGCCGAGTCCGATTTCTCATCCTTCACAATCTTCCTTTCGCCCATCACTCCTCCTCTGCCCTAATTCACTCCAATAGGCGAAGCGGCGTATCTGCGTAGGCGATTTTTGTAGTTCTCTTCTCTCACAGCTTGTATCATATATCATAGCTCGATTTTCTTCTTCTTCTGGTTTGTTTCTGGATTGTTATTCGAATTTGAGATTATGCCGATTTTGTTCTTTTAATCTTGTGTTTTTTTTTTTTTTTTTTTGTGAATGTCCTTTGCGGATTTGGATAAGTGTGGAGTTTTTGAGCGGTTCTTTTTTGGATTTCGATTTTTTAGGATGAAGGTGAATTGGATTGGAGGTTTTTGAGAATTTGGATCTCCGTTTTCCTCTGTTTGAATTAGGATCTCTGTTTTCCTCTGTTTGAATTTGGAAGTGGATTGGGTACTGACGACTGAGCGAGGGCCACAGATTGATCGGCGGATCTTTTTCGTTGGAAAGGGCAGAATTAACAAGGTTGAATACAAATTTAGTCTTGACAACTTTAAAGTTTGATGATGGAATCTATACAACTCCTGAACTTCAACAACGTTTGAATGATTACCAATAATTTCTCATGAGTTCGGGTCGTTAACATCATTATTTTTCTAAATATAAATTATTGATATGACTTGTTTTGTGAATGAATTCGAAATTGTTTTTAACCAGAGATGGCGTTAAATGGAAAGAAAAAAAAAAGGAGAATATACATGGATTTATTCCAATCAACATATTCAAACTCTTTTTTTTTAGTACAACAAATATAAGGTACGAGAACTTGAACCTTTCACTCAAGAGAAAGAGTATCTCAATTATTGTTGAGGTATGTTTTGGCACATATTAAAACTCTTAGGATTGTTTGGTTTGGGTTTCAGTGTTTTGTTAATCCTTGATTTATTAAGCCGGAGTTGTTAAGTCTGTGTTTGGATAGTACATAAAATAGGTTTGCTAAGTCTGGATTTGTTAAATCAGTGTTTGGATGGTATTACGTTTGGATTTGTTAAGTCTGTGTTTGAATTCTAATTCGTTAAATTTGAATTTATTAAAAGTGGTATTTGGTTGGTAAATTTAAAATTTGTAATAAATAATAGAAATTATTTAATTAAAGTAATAAAAAATGTATATTAAATGTAACTTTTATTATAAAATTAGAGAGTATTATTTTAATAATAAATAAACTATTTTTAATACATTTGTCTACTCAATTTTCTTCCAATAATAATTTTATAGAATAAATATTTAATTGTTCATGAAAATATTTTCGGACTATTTACCAAAGTGTGAATAACTATAAACAAATTTTTTTATGCAAATATATCTAACATAAAATTAACCATAAAGAAAATGTCATCACTTGTTTATTTAATGATTTATAACTTGTTGTGCTAACAAAAGTTATTTACTACTTATTATACAAATTACTATTCAACTTAACTTTCTATATTTAACTAATATATAAGGTTATAAAGTTAAAGTACTTTAAATAATATTATTTTAAAAGCTATTAACTTCAAGATACACTAACTAAAATAGTTTAATTAATTAATTTTATAAATATTATGTCTTTAATTGACTATGATAACATGATTTTTGCATTTTCACAAGAAAAATAATTTAGAAAAGTTGTGGATTTAGAGAAATGGACTTTTTTTTATCAAATGGAAATTGACGTATTAAATTTAGGTTTATATAACGTGTGTGATTTAAAATTTATAATAAAATAATTTTTATTATAATTTATATGTTAATAAAAAAATTTAAAATATAATAATAAGTTTCTTTTGAATTAGGAACTATTACTTTGTAAATGAATAATTTATTTTTTAATATATTTGTTAATCTGAACACTTTTTGAATAATTATTTTGTAAAAGAAATATTTAGTTAGTTTTGTAATTGTTTTTTATAATATTTGTCAATGTAGGAACAAAATACAAAGAAATTCCTTCTTATTAATTTATCATTATAATTGCTCTAAAACATGAAGTATAACAAAGATGACATATCGATTTATGAATTAATTATTACTATTTGAAATTTAAACTAAAATTATTTACATATTTATTATAAAGTTATCATTAATTAATTATTTTTATTTAACTAATATATTTTTATTAAAAATTTAATGCATTTTAAAAGCATGATTAAAGACAAAATATGTATTTTAGCAAACTTTGAGAGTATGAATAAAGTATTACAGCAAACCTGATGAGTAAGGTAAAGCACTGTAGCAAATCTGAAGGGTAGAATAGTATGTACTGTAACAAATCTAGATTAACAAAACTGTGAACCAAACATGAGTTTGTTTAAACAAACTCATACTCCACACTTCCAAAACAGGGAGCCAAACACCCCCTTATAGTGTAGAGTTTCTGTAACGACCCTACTTTTCCTATTAGACTTTCTAGGGGTGTTACTAAATGCATGATAATGAAATTAAAAAAAAAAAAACTTAAATGTTCTCACAAAAAGGAATAAACTTTTATAAAATAATAAAAAACTTTTACCTCGGGAACCCTTTAAATTTGTTTCCCAAGCATAAGCATAGATTAAAACATTTAAAAATTTAGTTAAATTTTCATAACACGTCTACTAAAAAGATATTCTAAAAATGCTAAAAAATATATATATGAAGAAATTGTGGAAGAAAAACTCCTATAGGTCACCCATGGCCTCTTGCAGCAACTATCTTGTCATTCGCCTAAGATGTCCTTGCCTTTACCTAAAAAGAAAAACATTTTTGAAAAGGGTGGGTATTTAAAGTACTCAGTAAGTGACCTCACTACCAGGGTCAAGATATGCAAACACATACAACGTGTTTTTTTAAAACTTTTTCCTCTAGTGGGACCTAAAACATTTTCATAGTGGAAATATTTTCCTTTTAACTTTTCTCTTCGGCTTAATATGGACAATTAACCCAACCTAACATTTCCTTTCCATTTAACCATTTCAGGTTCCTTTTCAATTAGCCTTTTCAAGTTCATTTTCATTGAGATGTACATCTATAATTTAGGGGGTAATTGCCACAGCCTTCAAAATTATTCTATAATGAAAATTCACATGTATGCATGAGGTTCCAAAGCATTTTAAATTTTCATTCCATGATGCATCACAAGGCATCATTCTCATAAATCATAAACCATAACCCATGCATCACATTCACAAGAATAATTGGCAATCAACAAGTGAAAAACCCATTTTCATATACAATAAAGCATTTTAAGATTCACCAAAAATCATAATAAAACTTTTATAAAAGCTTTTCATTTCAAATGTAATTAATTTTTTTTTTCAATTCAGTTCCTAACTTGCATTTAAGCATATCGGCATAAAAGTCCCTTACCTTGGCTAAGCTTAAGAATCCAAACCACCCAAATGCTCACCAAAATTCCACTGCCTTGAACCTCAGTCAAACGATTTGGAGCCTAATTCAAACCATCCCTAAGGTTAGAAACAATTCCTAAAATTCATAATCAAACCCAAAGTTCCTTCCACCAAACTAAATTTAGTTCACCTAAAATCACTATGACACTTAGAGAAAAGTCAAACAATCCATGGTAAATGGCAACTCAAACTCTACCATTACAGCCAAACTATACATAACCAAATTCCAAAAAAAATTAGAATTAATTATTTGCATTTAACTTAGTCTCAAATGGGTAGGTAAAACTGAATTTAAGTCACAAGATCCATGAATTAAATCTTATTTTTAATTTTAATCTTCCATACAACCCAAAACTGAAGGACCTTCGTGACTTACCGAAAATTTCGCTCCAACAGTCCCAAATACCCACTGGGCAGCGACTCAAAGGCATAGCGCTCGTGCTTTTTGCTTCCGAAATGGAGTGGGTATCCTTGAAACAAAGCCAAGATTCATGAATTAATCTTACCCAACCAAGATCATCAAAGTGTAGGGATTTTGGCAATATGTTTGAAGAGAAATTGTCCCACATTGGAAATGTACAAGAAAGTCATGGGCTCCAAGCACTATAAAAGGAGTCTATGGCTTTGGTTTCAAATCATCCCAATTCGAAATACTTTAAGCCTGGTATACTAACTCTAGTTAAGTGAGTGGTATAAAGCTTTGAGAGAGTGTTTCTTTGTAATTGGGGTCGGAGAGAGAATTCTGTGTGATTGTAATAATTTTTCACATAGTAGAGTATTTCTTTCTGTCCGTGGTTTTTTCTCCGGTTTTGGAGTTTTCCACGTTAATTCTTGTGTTTCTTATTTTGTTGCTTTCTTTTTAATTTCTCAGTTATTTTTCTGCTTATTCCTGCTGTAGTAGTGGGAGGTTTTTTCCCAACACAAAGAAACTATGCAGAAATCGATGCTTACCCACAGATGAAAACTTGCCGGACTGAAAAAGGATCAATCTGATCGATTACACGAACTTGCAGGAGATGGCAGCGGCGTGTGAAACAGGGGGCGACGGTCGAGGTTCGCTGATCTGCTCCAGAGGCCTAGCAAGCGGCGGCTCGGGATTCGAGCAGCGGTTGGGGGCGGTCTGCGGTTTAGGCTAGCAGCGGTCTGCGCGTGTGGTCGACAGTATGACGGCGGCGCGACGGAGGGAAGGCGAAATGCGGCTATTAGTCGGGGGATCTAGAAGAGGTGCTGAAATTTTTTTTTTTTTTTTTTTTTTTTTTGCTTTACTGGTGTGGCTGTCGAAACACAAGGAATGAAGAAGAAGAAGGATGAGGAGGATGATGGCTTAACTTGAAGTTGGCTTGAAGGCTTGACTCCCAACCTAGGGTTGCGTGCAATATAAAATAATAGAGAGGGAAAATTGGGTTTGGCTTCTCCTTGGGCTTGAGCTTGGCTCAAAGTCACCTAATTAACAAAAATGCCCCCAAAACAATTAAATCCTTTTTTCCCTTCTTTCTTCCCAATTTACCCTCCAATTCTCCAATTTCAATTATGCAAATCTCTAAAATTCAATTTCAACACAACTTTAAACATGAAATTGGCCTTACAATTAATTCAAATCTCAAAATTAAAACTTTAATTAATACCTGAAAGTGTCGGTCGTTACAGTTTCAAACTTTCGACTTCAAGAAAAAAATTACATGTCAATTATTATAGAGTTATACTCATTTTGGCACATATTTAAACTCCTCATATTTTGGTCGAGAGTTTCAAACCTCCTACTGCCTCTTGTTTTAATTAGTTGGCGATATTCAAATAGTTCAAGTTGGTAAGGTAAAGTGAGAATTTAACCTTAATCTATTGCGGATAATGGTTGGTAGAGTGGCAAAACCGTAAAAGTAAAATGAATGCCCAAAAACAAATATTTTCGGAATGGGCTCCTCTTTTGTCGATTTCAATATTTATTGTCGAACTCATAATTAATCAATATTACAACTCAAAATTAATTTATCAAGGTTAAATTGCACCAATGAAAAAAATTAAAGTAAAATTTCAAGTTTAGTCCATGAACCGTCAAGTTTGTATCTATTCAGAGAGTGTTTAATAAATTTCTGAAATTTTAAATTTGTATCTATTTGATCCTTGAATTTTAAAAATTATCTAATAGATCCTTAAACTTTGAATTTTGTATCCATTAAGTTCTTGAATTTTCAATTTTGTGTCTAATAGGTCTTTGACCAATTCAACAATTTAAAAAAAATTACAGATCCACTTGACACAAAATTGAAAGTTTAGGATCCAATTAGACAAACAATTCAATTTTACATCTAATAGATCTATTAATTTTTAAAAATTTTGAACATGTTAAAGACTTATTGATCCGCTAACACGCAAGTGCACGTGATCGAAGTAATAAAAATTGGAGTATTCCAGAGTATCGTACCCAAGGGAACGGAGTTAATAAAATAAATTTCAGTTGGCACGAAATTGTTGGCAATTTGCAATTCAAAGTAACCAAGGATGAAAATAAATTGAGAGGTGTTTTAACTAAAAATGTGTTTGAAAATTCAATGGAAATAAAGAGGGATTCAAGTATGCTAATGCCCCTTTGGAAAGAAAATGCAACAAGAAAGCAATTGCAATCGTAGCTAACTCAGGAACTAAGTAAACCGAATTCAACTCCCATTCGACCTTCTTTGAAGTATCTTTAGGAGACTAAGTGATTAAACCTATATGTCTATGGCTAATCTAACTTAGATAGTTTTGCGCACAATTCTAGTGGTTTTGGAATCTCGCCCTATGTCTAGGGTCGATGTTTCAGACTTATGTCTAAGCCCTTTCCTCCATTGCTTTTGCGACATCCGCTTCCCTTAACCCTTTCGGTATTAAGTTTTAGCTAGACAAGCAACACTAGATGGCCAGCTAGTTTTACCCAACAATTTACTCACCAAAAGCAAACTTGAGTCCAAGAATTAGCTAGATTGTTTTTACTCTCGAGCTTTACATCTTTCCTCTAGGGCATTCACAACTTGAATCCCAAAGGAAATTTAGCTCTTCATGATGGAATAATTTGGAATTGATAAATTAGAATGGTAAGAATTCATTAAAAGAAACTCAAGGTAAATAATGCAAACCAATTGCAAATGCAATGCAAGTGACTAGTTTAAAGAAACAACTCAATGGTGCAAATACCAACTAACGCACGGGAGACTAAAATAACCTTGCTAAAATGGGAAAATAGATTTCGTAAACTACCAAAGACTGAGGTGTAGTACTGGAATTAAAATTGAAACCCAGACGTAACCAGAAACAAAAAGCTTGTAGCAACCATTCTCCACGATTTCAACGTCAAAAAGTAAAAATTACCAACCACTCAAATTGAGAAACTGAAATTCAAATTCATTGCAGAAGGTAAAATTGAAGAATTAAAAGATACAGAGGCTGATTGTAGCCCAAAATACAGCAATTCAAATGCAGAAAAATTAGGCTTCTTCGTAAAAACCCATCCTCTTCGGCTCAATCGAGCAAATTCGCTCTTGACCACTACCAACTTTCGTTGTTGTGGGATTGAGAGAAAGAATTCTGGGAATTCAAGAGAAGAACAAGAAAGAAAATAAAACCCTCGGATAATCTATAGCTATCGGCAGAAAATAAACCCAAATTCCAAAAAAAAGCTTTTCTCCCCAGAAAATCTTCTACAATCGAATAAGTATTGCTTTCTACCAACATATACTCGTTGAGATAAGATTGAGGAAGAAATTCGGACTGAGATCTACAAGAAACTAAAACAAAACAACAACGAAAAAATGAAAACTTGCAGAAAGTAAAGAAAACCCAAAAACATAAACTAAAATCTTCTCCAAATCGAGCTCTCTTTGTTCGGCTTCTTTGTTCAATATTTATAGGGATCTCATGCTAGGGTTTCCCTCTTGATTGATGGAAAATCATGGCTAATCATCTTGCTGAATTTGTGGGTCAAATTTCCTTCAAAATCCCGAAATTCACGTTTTTGACTTAAATTCCAGATTTTCCAGATTGCAATTGCATAGCATTTGCACTGCTGTTGCATTCCACGAAATTTCTGCATCAAAACATTAAGTAAGTGTGAATTTTTTTCTTCTTTTGTTTTCTTTTCTCAACTTACTTAATTTAAAGGTCTTCCATCAATCATGTGATTAAATTCAAGCATTTTTTTTATTTTTCATCAAATAATATGAATAAAAATCACAAATATAACTAAGTTTAAAGGCCAAATAATCCTCATGAATGAGAATTATCACTTATCAAATATAAAATTGAAAGTTTAGGGATCTAGTAGATATTTTTAAAGTTTAGGGACATTGTTCACACAAGATTTCAACACAAAAATAAAACGTGTGGAATGAACTTGAATTTGTATTGATTTATGTGAGTGTAGTACAATCTCTAATATTTATCCTCTGGTTCTTTCTTGCTCATGTACAAATGTCTCGAGGGCTTTGCAGCTTGTTCTCAAATGTAGATTTATCTTAAGGGCTTCGCAGCTTGTTCTCAAATGTGAATTTATCTTGAGGACTTTGCAGCTTGTTCTCGAATATGAATTTATCTTGAGAGCTTTGCTACTTGTTCTCAAATGTGGATTTGTCTCAAGGGCTTTGCAGCTTGTTTTCGAGGTTGAAGCTTCAATCAATCTTTAGAGTCTTCAAGTTTTCAAGTCTTGAAGATTTTTTTGTCTTCAATGAGTATTTAGCACCTAAAGACTTCATGGAGTTTCAAACTTTCTTTGTTCTCAATTCTCTCTGAGTTCTTTGGAGAGTTTTTGTTTTTTGAAGGGGAGCTCTTCTATTTAGAGCTTTTCATGAGCACGTAGGCTTGGGTCATAATGGCTTTTGGGCACAACCATTAAACTTGAGTTTTGTTAGCTTTTGGACCTAACCATTTGGATTTACGTTTTGCCTAACTTTGACCCATATTCAATATAACAAATTTTACCAAATTAAGTTTAATCATTTGGTCAAATGGTCATAATGAAGACATGTGGCCTTCTAATTTTAGAATTCGCCAATTCTTGTCTTCAAATTAAATTTGAGACACATGTAAATTTATAATTTGTCCCAAATTTAATTATTTGTAATTTTGTCATTAACTTGGCATAATGAAGTAGTAATTGAGGATTGGTTGAAATTCTTCATTCAACAGACCTATCAGACATAAAATTGAAGTTCATGAATTTATTAGACACTTTTTAAAGTTCAGAAACTAAATAGACACAAAATTAAAAGTTCAAGAAAATTAAAAGTTCAAGGACTAAACTTGTAATTTAACCATTAATTAATCAATATTACTTAGATTTGGATAAAACTCCATCCAAATATTACTTGATTTGTATAAACAATAACTCAATCAAGATTTTCAATCTCTCCAATTTCTCCTGCATTTTCCTTTTCTTTTCTTTTTTTGTTGAAAAATTTTAGAAAAAGATTTTCATTGTTATGTTTAATTTTAGTTAGGTTAAATTACAATTAAACTTAAGTACTTAAAGTCTTAGAATTGTGTCAAACAGGTCTCTAAACTTTAAAAAGTGTCTAACAGGTCTTTGAATTTTTAATATATAAGTCTACTTGAACTTTAAAAATGTTGTTCACACGAGATTTCAAAAGAAATTTAATTCATGTAAAATGAACTTGATTTTATTTATATTTGAGTAGTACAATCTCTAATATGTTTATATTATTGTTTCTCTCAAATATAAATTTGGATTGAAGGTTAAACAACTTGTTCTCGAGATTGAATCATCTGCTTTAACGATGAGTCAATTGATATCTTAAAGGTTTTTTATCTTTAAAGTCTTTTGATCTTCATGTCTTCAGTCTTCAAAAAGCCTTTTAGACTTCAAAGAGTCTTTAGTCTCTTCAAAGTTTTTCTCTTTTCTAAATTTTTTCAATTTTAAATCTTCTTGGTATGGTGTTTAGAGGGGTTGGGTCTTGTGTTATATTTCTATAAGTAGTTAAGGCAACCTTTTCAAGCATTGGTTATGAAGTTGGGTTCTGGAATGCATGTATGAATATGATTGTGTTTGCTTGAGATGTTGGATGTTTGTCTGGGTACAGTATGTTTGAAATACTTGAATGGTTGGTTGGAGTTCGGTTCTTGAGATGGTAGATGGGTTGACTGCATGGATGATGCTTAACTTGTTGGGTTGACGGGTTGGCAATTGAGAACCCCCTAAAAGAGTACAATGTCTGGGTCACTATCCACATTCCTTGTGTTGGAATGGTTCGGGACGACTTGTTATAATTAACGTCTTATAGTTGGGCGAGAATGTGAATGGGAGAAGGATGACCTTCAAGGCTTCTAGCGTGTTTAGGGGTTAGCTTTGGAAGGAGCTACTTAGGACTATATGCTGCTAGAGTGCATAGAGGCCACGATTAAGTGAAAGTCTTGTTTAAGAATGTTGTTGAGCTTATGCACGAGTTGTGCCCAAGATTCATGGTTGATGGTTAGTGGAAAAGTAATGATTAAGGATTTTGTTGCTTTTTGAGACGTGGCCCTGAAATGAAGGGAATAATCTAATTAAACCTAAGCGGAATCGTAGGAATCGGTTTGAGTTTATTTAGAATTAAATAATAATATTATGGTTAAGCAATAAATACCTTCCAAATATGGAGATTCTTCTGGCGGATCTTTATCTCTTTCACAAAGTCTTCTCAATTTTGACTTATCAGTAATAAAATTAAAAATTATGAGAGAAACTGACATAATATTGAAATATATCAAATATATAATTTAACATCATGCAAACAATTATCCATTCAATTTTAGCATAGAAATCAAACAATTTGAAAAATGAACCCTATAAACCATTTCTAATGTTATGGTACTTTAGTGAGTTAGAACAAGTGTCGCCGTAGGGTAGGTCAAGTATTCCTTCACTAAACTGAGACAATCTCAACCAAGTATTATACCAGAATAACTCTTATTCCTATAATATTTAGTTACCATTAGTTTGGTCAAAGACATCATTAACAACTTTAATGAGCCATTTGTAAATGTGGCCCATAATTTTAGATCCCGTAGTTTTATTCCAACAAGCGTCGCCGTAGGGTAGGTCAAGTATTAGAAACAAAACTACAATTCTATCCTTCTCAGGAGTTCACCCTGATATTGACCCATGCAAACATCTTCCGTAGGGGGACGGTCCAAAAGCTGCCACGAGGCCCCGCATGAATCTCACGATGTGAACGTAACCAATGATGGACACCGTAGAATATGTTGACACATTTCCTTCTCCCACTTACTATTTTGAAATAGGATTTTCTCTTTCTTAAACAAATTAGGCTAATCTCATTTATTTAAGTTCCTCAATCGATCTTTTATAACCCTTATGTTGTTAGATTGATTTTAATGTGAATTACTAAGTTTTTAAACTATTTAAAAAAAAAAATTAATCACATTATGAGCATACTTAGTGAATTAAATAAAATTTGACTAATTCAACTCTTAGGTTGGTTCCCAATTAGAGGTGTTCCCTTTCGGTCAACTTAAATACCCCAGTCTAGACAGAACCTTCCATAGACAGAGTTCCCTTATAGTCAATTTTTATTTCAAATTCATTAATCTTTAATTAACTATTAATTATTAGATTAATGAACATAAGTGAATTTATAAATAAATATTTTTAATCCTATTAAAAAATAATTCACTTACTGGATAATCTTAAAATTCTATCATTTTAAACCATTTAAAAAAATAAAAGATCATCTTGGATATTTCATTCTAATTCTATTAAAATTTTAAAAAAATAAATGATAAATTAAATTCAAAATTTTAAACTATGGATAATCTTGAAATTCTACCATTTTAAACCCTTTAAAACTAAATTAAAAGATTATCCTAAATTCTAATCTTATTAGCAACAAATAAAGATATATTAAATTCAAAATTTAAACTATTTAAAACATGAATTAGAATTATTTTTATTTTAAGGAAATCCTAATCCTATTAGAAAAACATGGATTTCATTTATGAAGGAAAATAACCTAATTTAATTTTCCAAATATAACAATTATATTCAAATATATGGAAAATATAAACGTATTAGGAAAATATCTCAATTCTATTAGGAAACATCCTAATCAAATTTTCCAAATATAACAATTATATTAAAAAATAATTAATCTTAATTCTATTAGGAAACAACATAATCAAAATTCAAATATAACAATTATATCAAAGATAAGATAAGATGCATGATCATGCTTAACCTATGGTGAGATTTTAATCTATATAGCATACTTTATGCAACAATCAAACAATTTAAAACATACATCTCATGCATAATTAAATTTAAAATAGCAAAATTGACGGGCATATTTGACATATTTTAAGAAATTAAAAATAATTTAAATTACAATAATTTAAATCCAAGACATATCTTGGTCTTCAATAACTTCCTTGTTTGAACCATTCCAAATTTAGGATTTATGAATCCTAAATTTTTAATTGCAGAAGCTTGACTTCAATTCACGTTTTTTTTTTCGCGAACGTTTTTCGATGTCGACTTCTTCAGCCCATATAATCGAAATTTGCAGCTATCGTAGTCATTCAAGTAAAATACATGAAATCCTAACCCTTATGAGTTTTACAATGATCTAATCAAAGCAATAAATCTAATGCCAAATAGCCTAAACAATCAATTTGCAAACCACAATTTATCACATATATGATAAATTAAAATACCCACAATCACAAAACTTTAATTCTAAATAAAACTCAAAGATTGCTCTGATGTCAATTGAAGGAAATAATCTAATTAAACCCAAGCGGAAGCGTAGGAATCGGTTTGAGTTTATTTAGAATTAAATAATAATATTATGGTTAAGCAATAAATACCTTCCAAATATTGAGATTCTTCTGGTGGATATTTATCTATTTCACAAAGTCTTCCTGGCTATAACTTGAACACATGACCAAGGCTTGTGGGAGCCTCTTGAAATAAAATCCACAAGAGATTAAAGAGAAAGAGGTTTAGAGAAAATTCTCTAATTCTCTCTATTGAGGAGATGTGTGTTGTGTAGAATGTCCAATGGCTTACCCTTAGGGTCCTATTTATAGTGGTCTAAGAAAGATAATTAAATAATATATTTTAATATCTAATATATTAAAATATATTTATCTAACCAATTTGAATATTAGTCAAACCTTTAAAATTCTCCTACAACATCTATTTCCTAATTTGAATCCAATTCAAATTTAATAAATATTTTTTCTTTAATGTATCTAATATACATTAATTATTTTAATATTCAATATATCAAATACAATAAATATATTTTCCTCTTTTATATTTAATATATCTAATATATTAAATATTTATTTGAACACTTCAAATTAAATATTAATTTAAACATTTCAAATTTTCTTTCAACTAAATTGATCTTTTAGTGTTACTATGAATTAGCAAGGGGACCTTATGGACCTACAGATTCTAAGCTCCAATGATACAAAATTAATTAATTAAACTCTTTAATTAATTAATTTTCACTCATTAACTATAGGTCACTCCACTATAGACCTAGAGTTATACTCTTATGCACTGTAGGACAAGTTGTTTCCATAGATGTAATCATTACATGCAAGTCGATCCTTCACGAGTTGTTCGTAATTACAGCTGGGTCAAAAGTCCTTTACCCCTATAATTACATCTTGCACCTTAAGTACCACTGATCCTCTAATGAACAATCTGTTTATAATCTAATTATAAACTAAGTCCCTCTCCGGCCAGTGAGAGGGTGGGACCCCATTGTTCAAGTTTCGAAATCAGCACTTAAGGGAACTACTCATCTACTTACCCTATGTGGGAATGAGTGAATTATATCTTGTGAGATTATGTTCCCAGCTCCCTATTTGGTCAAGTCCCCAAAATGGTAGGCATATTGAATCGGCTACAAAAGCCACTCTCACCCATGCAAATCAAAAGACAAGCCCTCACAGGCAGGAGTTCATAACTCACTCAGGATTAAGATCGAGTCGCATATGATCATCTTGATGAAATATTAATCTTCTCAATTAACGGATTCATAAAGAGAGATTAAATATTTCGTGGTCCAGTCTTATACAAACTCATTGTATAAGATACCCTTACTCACATGTCTCCACATGAATGATTTGGATTAAATCATTTGTAACTATTACAACGTGGGCCGTATCAATAGTGTTACTAAGATAAGGCACCCAACCTTATCCATATACTATGACCTTTTAGGTTATTTCTTGAACATGATCCTCCCGTATGTCAACCACATACTGTTCAAGATTACACTAATAACTTTGGATTTTTCATATAATGGATAATATTATATTGCAAATAAAATAATCAAAATTATTATTAATTATTAAATAAATTATTAATTACGAGGCTTTAGGGTATAAATCCCAACATGAAACTCTTTTGATAGCAGATGAACCTTATCCCCCAGGTTGTCTTGACCTTGTGCTCGAACCATGCTTTCATAGTTTGTTCGTTATTGAGTTTATGTCTAGGTTGTGCTTAGGGTCTAGGGGTTTGATTTGTGGGAGAGGTTTGTGACCGATTGAGTGGCTAGGCGTGGTGTTATGCCCCTTGGCATTCTGAGTGTATTGCGAGTGAGAAAAATGTCATTAGTTGGCATCACTTACACTTTCCCCCATATGAGCGTGCTTCCTTGGATGTTGTGAGACATGTTTGGTATGAGGGTTTCTTTCTCTCTTGCGTTCTACTGGATTAGGGGCGAATCCCCACTGTGTTTTGTATGGAGGTTGCTTTCTTTTATGTTGTGTGCTAGCTTATGGGCAAATTCTTATTGTGTTTAGTATGGAGGTTGCTTTCCTTCATGTTGTGTGTTAGCTTAGGGGTGAATTCTCAATGTGTTTAGTATAGAGGTTGTTTTCCTTCATGTTGTGTGTTAACTTAGGGGCGAATCCCCACTATGTTTAGTATGGAGGTTACTTTTCTTCATGTTGTGTGCCAGCTTAGGGGCGAATCCCCACCATATCAAGCTTGAGGGTTGCGTTACTTCATTGCGTTAGGCTAACTTAGAGGGAGACGGTACAGATAGGTTGCATGACTCATAGTTATAGCAAGGGATCAAGTGAGGTGCACAGGTGCTTAGTTGGGTGTGAGATCGTTTGAGAACGACGAGGAGTTAGTGAGCTGGGGCAGGATCATTCCTTGTTTAATTCGAAACTTTGGTTTTTAAAAATGGGTTGCTTACTGAGTATACTTATACTCACCCTTACAACTTTGTTGTGTGTCTTTTCAGGTTGTACGCAACCGCGAGGCGGATGACATAGGCGATGACTAAGCGAGGCTATGGAGATGTCGCGAGAGTTCCTCCCTAGTGTCTAGTTTAGTTTTGTCCTGGCCTTGTATCATGTGATAGGGTTGTGGAATTGCAGTTTCCTTTTTTTTTTTTTCTTGCGTTCAGTGGTTTCTCTTAGTGTTAGAGTCTGTTGTCTGGTTGAACTAAGCTTTTATTGGTAGTTTGGTGGATGCTGAATAGTTCCTTTGAGATATAGAAGTGTTTTTGTCCCTTTCAGGTCCTTGTAAAATTTTTAGTTTCTTGTAGTTATGTTGTTATGCTGCAGAAATTTCGAGCATGGGTAGTGTCACTCAGTTTCAGTTCGTCCATAGCCTATCCAGGTTTAGGGTCGTTACAATAAGCCTATCTAATTTTGAATCCACAGGCAACGTGGCACAATATGATTTGACCAACTTATGTAATTATTGAAGGAATGAACGTTTCACTCCGCAGCGGAAGCATTGGATCGTCTTTGATTTTATTTAAAATTAAACTAAAAAAATTAAGATTAAGTAAACTTACTTTGAGTAAATATGAAGATATATCTGGCATGTCTTTATCTCCTCCACAAAGTCTTCCTAGCTATGACTCGAACACGGGACCAAGACTTGTGGGAGCCTCTTGAAAGAAAATCTATAAGGGATTGGAGAAGAATATGTCTAGAGAGAATTCTCTAATTCTCTATTGAGGAGATGTGTGTTCTCTAATGACTCAACCCAATGATCATATTTATAGAGACCAAGGGCAAATCTTTGCCATAATTAAAATATTATATTTTAATATCTAATATATTAAAATATATCTTATAATGATTTGAATCTCATTCAAATCTCCTACGATATTTATTTATTTGAATTTTATTCAAATTTTATAAATATCTTTTCATTTAATGTATAAAATACAATAAATATATTTTTCTCTTTTATATTTAATATATCTAATATATTAAATATTAATTTGAACATTTCAAAAAAAAAATTCAACTAAATTGATCTTTTAGTGTTACTATGAGCTAGCAATGAAACCTTATGAACATACAGATTATAAGCTCCAATGATACAAAATTAATTAATTAAACTCTTTAATTAATTAATTAATTTTCATTCATTAACTATAGGTCACTCCACTTTAGACCTAGAGTTGCACTCTTATGCACAGTAAGACAAGTTGTGTCCATAGATATAATCATTACATGCAAGTCGATTATTCACGAGTTGTTCGTAATTACAACTAGGTCAAAAATCTTGTTTACCCCTATATTTACATCTTGCACCTTAAGTACCATTGATCCTCTAATGAACAATCTGTTTATAATCTAATTATAAACTAAGTCCCTCTCGGGCCAATGAGAGGGTGGGGCCCTATTGTTCAAGTCTCGAAATCAGCACTTAAGGGAACTACTCATTTACTTACCCTATATGGGAATGAGTGAATACCATCTTGTGAGATTATGTACCCAGCTCCCTATTTAGTCAAATCCCCAAAATGGTAGGCATATTGAATTGGATATAAAAGTCACTCTCACTCATACAAATCAAAGGACAAGCCCTCACAGGCAGGAGTTCATAACTCACTCAGGATTAAAATCAAGATCGAATCACATATGATCATCTTGATGAAATATTAATCTTCTCAATTAACGAATTTATAAAGAGTGATCAAATATTTCGTGGTCCAATCTTATACAAACTTATTGTATAAGATACCTCCACTCACATGTCTCGACATGAATGATTTAGATCAAATCATTTGTAACTATTACAAAGTGGGCCGTATCAATAGTGTTGCCAAGATAAGACACTCATTTAATTTTAGGTTATTTCTTGAACATGATTATCTCGTATGTCAACCACATACTGTTCAAGATTACACTAATAACCTTAGATTTTTCATATAATGGATAATATTATATTACAAATAAAAATTATTATTAATTATTAATTACTAGGCTTTAGGGCATAAATCCCAACAATTATTTGATAGTCATGAGAGATAATTTATGTTTTCATATAAACATGGGACAATCTGATTAGATATTAACCTATGTCATCACATGTAGACTTGATGAATTCTAATTTGACAAATTTATGTCATCATATAGACAGGGCAATTTTTTGTGAAGGACCTTTGAACCAAAATGGCTGTTCTTTGGGGAAACCTTGGCTGCAGTTTATACAAGGCTTTCACCACTTAGTCCAATTTACTTCTTCTTCACATGTTCTAGCCACCTTCTTCTCAAGTCTCACGTCTTCAAGATCATTCAACTTGACATCATAGATTAGGAAACCTCGCCCCCAATGTTGTTCATCAAGTTTTGGATATACACCTATAATTTGAAATGTAAAACTACTGATGGTTCTTTCTTTTGGAAAGCGTGTCAAATGGTCAAAAGCTTTTTCACTCCTTTTAATCTTGTACATTCTGATAGATGGGTACCTTCCCCCGTTCCTTCAATTAATGGACCACGTTCTTTTCTTTCATTCTTTGATAATTTTAGCTGGTTTTACATGGCTCTATGTTTTTAAGTCTAAAGCAGAAAATTTTCTCTTCTTACTTACCTTTTTAAAGTGATGGTTCACTATCAATTTAACACAAATATCAAGGAAATGCAAACTAATTGGTGCAACGAGTATCGTTGATCCCTATCTAAGCTTCTAGCATCTCATGGAATTAACCATCATGTTTCTTGTGCCTACACACCACAACAAAATGACCAAGTTGAGTCGAAAAATTAATCGCCACATTGTTGTGGTTGGCCTCTCTTTCATGATTCCCTTTTTAATTTTATCAACATAGATTTTTTTGGTTGTGCTTGTTTCTTATTGTTAAATCACCAATCAACCCAAAAGCTTAAGTTGATGAGTTATGATAAATTTAATGACAATACATGGATTCGAACTCATGATCTCCTGCTTTAATATCATGTTAAATCACCAGTCAACCCAAAAGCTTAAGTTGATAAATTATGGTAAATTTAATTATATCAACACTTGCAAATCCTATCATCATTTTCCCAAATTCTCCTTTGTTTCTTTGACTTTGACTTACGCAAAAGACAAGATTTGTTTTTTTCCCCATCTCTTCTTTTCCATGTAAATCTCACACATTTTCATGTTAATGTTTGCAACAAAGAAATTTCTTGTTTTTTATTATTTTATTTTCTCTTATTTCCCTCTCTCGCACACATACATAACCAATACTAATCTTTTTGGAAGGTGGTATATTTTCTTTTGCAGTAATTAGTTTTTCCTCCCTATATAAAAAATTCTTTCATGGATTCGATTAGGGGGGGATAGAGAAAATTAAATCGATTTATTTTCTTTTTCTCCCCACTATCTATCTAAGAACAAAGTTCTAAAAAATATATATATTTTTTCTCTCTCTTCTTCCATCCTTCATTTTTGGGAAAAGAGGGAAAAGGGAGGAGAAAATAGTGAAGAGATTGTTCCAAGTATCTTTCTTCGATGGAGTGGCTTTTATCCCAAAATCTCATAAAATCTCCCTTTCTCTATCCTCACTACATTTCAAAATCTCTCTCCCCTCAATACTTTTCAAACAAAATTATTTCCACCACTTTTCCAAAAAAAAGGTTATCTCCAATCTTCATGAATTTCTCTCAGCCGCATATGGAAAGCTTCTCTTTTGGAAGCAGAATAAAATTTGGGTCAGAGATTTTCTTTACTGTCAAATTATATATACACATATTTTAAGTCAATTCTTTTTGTTAGTTTCAAGTCAGTTTAGTTTGTTATCACATGTATGCATCTTTTATCATGCAAATTATAAATACAAATCTGAAAGTTTAAAGATTTATTAAACATTTTTTAAAGTTTAGAGACCAATTAAATAGACATAAATTTGAAAGTTCAGAGACTAAACTTGTAATTTGACCTTTTTGTAACATTTACACAATAACCCTAGTTATCATACAAATGATTGAGCAATTTTAATTTTCATGTCAAATGAATATGCTATTCAGAGTCAAATTGATATAAGTAAAAATATTTTGGACATGGCTCGTGTTTGTTAATATTTTCTTTTAAATTACTAATGGACTGAAAAACTCAACATGTAATGTGAGAAGCTGAACGTTATTATAAATTAATAGTATGTAGTTGGCAATTTATAAGTATTTTATACATCAAACTTTAGTGCCTCAAATTTCATTTTACAATTTACATGATTATATATAGGTCAAAGATTAAGGTCATTTTTCTACCTTTTTTCTAAGAGTTCACTCTTATATTATGATATAATATTTTTTTTAATAAAATCTCATTTTCAATCTTTGCAAATTATTTCATTCAAATGATAATTCATCTTTGTTTCCAATATAATAAAAATTGAGAAAAAGAATACGTTTGGGTAAATTAAAAGAAATGAGTTTATTTCGAGAAATATATTATGGTAATTAATGCCAATTGTAATACCAAAGTTCTTGGGTGTTTTTTTTTTTTCTAAATGTTTGTTGAATGTCAACTTTTATTATTGAACTACCAAAAAAAAATTACATTAAACCCTAGCGTTTTGACAGATAAATGAATGAGAGATTTTTTATAATGTTTTAAGTGGTTGTTGTTAGTTTTACCATTTTTTTTTATATTTTATATTTATTTTTTTTTTGAGGTACACCATTTTTTTTTATTGAATTACTTCATATCAACTCCAATAGAGATTTTTTTTTTTAACAAAAAAAAAACCCGTTAAACCCTAGCATTTTTCAGTCTCTTATTCTTCATCAAGTAGTAAGATCATCAATCTTACAAATTAGATCAAATAATCCTAATCAATTCTCTCCTTGCATGGGTTCCATATTTAGACGATCTAAATTTATCACATCCAGCATCAGTTTTCTTTTATATTCGCACTTAGTTTCCTTTCAATTAAAAGAGTATAAATGTATAATATTATTCTCGAACGTCAATTATGCCAATAACCTTAGATTTAAAATCTAAACCTAAATCATTTATAAATCCAACCGCTTAATATATTCTTATTATATATGCTGTCCTTTACACGTAAGTCGTTTGATATTAAATTGATAAACGATACTCAATAAGTGGAGGAAGAGAAAACAATGATATCGAAAGTTAAACTCGAAATCTCTTTGTTGTACCATGAAATGACACTTATATTCTGTCGTGTGCTGGCTACTGTGTAATGTTTGTTTTCTCTGTGTTAGGCAGTGGTTTCGTTGGGTTGTTGTCTTTGTGCCGCACATGGTATCTTGTGGATCAAAAGGCCTTTGGAACTTGGAAGATTAAGGCAACTTCTAAAGTCCAATAAAGTCCAGAAATATCTACAATATATATATATATATATTAGCTGCACTGCACCATTAAACATGAAAGCTTTATTCTTTTGAGGGCCCAAGCCCCATTGATAAGGTTCTTCAAAGGGTATTAAATTTTCGTCGACATGTCGACATTTTCATCGAAATTTTCACATGTCTATGGGTTCGACATCGACATAAGGGGGGAATCGACATTTCTACTATACTGTACAAAATTGACGAAATATTAAAAAAAATAGCAAGAAAATATAACTTAATATGAATATAATAATGTAACAAGTATTTTAACTCATTTAAAAAGTGTAAAATGTTCATTTATTAATTTAAATATTTTTTTTGAATTTTTTGTTTTTAAAATTTTTCCAAAAGTATCCATTGACATTGACATTTTATCGATATTTCCATCGACATTTCCATAAAAGTGAGACTTCGACATTTCCGTCGACATCGACATTTTAAACCTTGGTTCTTCATTTTTTTTTTTTGGATAAATTATAAATTTAGTCTTTAAATTTTGATCGTCGTATCTATATAATTTTTAAAATTTGACAATTTTTATTTATATTTTTTGAATTTTCAATTTTGATTCTTGTGAATTTTCACTATTAATGTTGTTAGTTAAATGTTAACATGGTATATTGATTGAACTACAGATCAATTCAAAATGTATTTTACCTGTCTATCCTATCGAATTTTTTAGTTTGTTTATTATTTTAAATTGACCAAGGACTTATCGAAATTAAAAGTAGGGTTTAGGCACACAATTGAATATTTTAAAATTTAGAAACTAAACAAATACGACTTCCAAAGGGTAGATTTGTAGTTTAACCATTTTGTTTTTCATTTATTTTCCTGGGTTTTCGTTTTTGAAAAAAAAAACAACTTTTACCCTAATCTTGGCATGAATGTCAATTTTCATCTTAAAATTTTAATTTAAACTTTTACCCTAATCTTGGCATGAATGTCAATTTTCATCTTAAAATTTTAATTTAATTGAACCCTAGAATGAAATGAACAAGTATAGAAATTTTTAACTTCTGTTCAATTTCTGCTAAATTCATGCACTAATTTTAACAAAAATAATAATAATAAGTAAAAATATTCCAAAACATGAATTTCAACAAAAATCCAGCGTCAAACAAAATTAAGCTCGATTAATATAAAAGATTAACCATTGAACAAATCTTCCAAAATTTACAAATGTCAACTAAAATTCAGCTCTAGTGTTAGTTTTCTTTGAAACCTCATCAATTTCGTACTAGATATATGTTTCATAATTCATTATAAACACATAAGAATTTTTTAACGGTTTTTTCAACCAAATTTTATTAGAAGGTAAAAATTGCAACAATGATTTAAGTTTAAAGTAAAGATTGCAACAATTATCAAAATTTATAATACAAATTAATGAAATTGAAAGTTAAAGGTAAAAATTGATACACTTCCCAAATTTAAGAGTAAAAATTTATTTTTTTTCCTTTGTTTTTTTTAAGAACAAATATATTACGTAATTGTTTCTCTCTCTTTTTCCGTTTAGAAAAAAAATGAAATATGTTTGATAACAATTTCTTTTTTTTTCCTCAATTTTTAATTTTTTTTTATAAAATAAGATTTTTACTCAAAATATTTTTTTAAAACAAAGTATTCAAATTTATTATGTTACATACATATATTTTTCACATTTTACAAGTAAAAAGTAGCAAATCATGTTGTTATTTTTTTATAAAAAAAATTGGAAACCAAATAATAAATCATTTTTATAATTTTCAAAATTCATGCATATATAGTTTTAGGAGAGTTTCTAAAAAAAAGAAATAGAAAACAAAGTTAAATTACAAATTTGGTCCCTATGGTTTGAAGAAAGTTAGAATTTCGTCCCTATGATTTGATAAAATGCTCATAAATATTCTCTATGAGTTGATAAAACACTTATAAATAGTCCCTTAGGGCCTGTTTGGGACAATGTTGAGTGGGTTATAATAGTTTGGCTTATATAACTACACAAACTATTATAATCCATTAAACGTCCCAAACAACTCCTGATTGACTATTTATGAGAATTTTATCAAACTATAGGGACTAATTCTAACATTTAAAACTATAGGGACTAAATTCTAACTTTCTCAAACTATAGGGACTTAAATTTTCAATTTAACCTAGAAATAATTATCCAAGTATATGTAGTCTAAAAAACTGGATGCAAGGAAAAGAAATAATAAACTGTTAATTCTGATATTTTATATTCTGTTATTTTTCAAATGGAGTTGGCCACGTGTTTGTTACTGTGGTTACAACAGCCTCAGCTTACTTGACCGGTTGGAGTGGTTATAGTGATTGTTCTCTGTTTTACTCACATAAAAGCAGAGTATATTGTTTTAGTAAGCTCTCTGATGTATGGTTTGATTGATTCACTTGATTAAATAAAGGTTCTCTCTCCCTGGCGATTTGAAAGTGGATGTAGACCATAGGTCGAACCACTATAATTGATTTGTGTTCTTTCTTCCTCCCTTTTTTTTTTGATTTTCTTCTTTGAGTTTCTGGACTGCTTCTGCCTTGCGTTTCAATTTGTTATAACATAAACAATAAACAAAATTCAATCAAAGTATAATTGTTAGTAGATAAGACACCTAGCTATTACCATCTCAAAGATCGATGGTTTGGAAATAAAATGGTAAATTAAACAACAAACGAAAGAAAGAACCGTTGATTGCTTTATTTCCTCTATTCACATACATACAATAAAGAGATTGGATTATTGAAGTTCTTCCTGTCGCACATTGGATTACACAAGAGATTATTAAAATACATAAAAGTGGATAAGAATATGAAGTGACTTTGTATATGGAGAACATGTGCTGTGCCCTTTCCAAATGCGCAGTGTGGCCCATGCATTCGGAATTTCCAAACCACCAGAAGTAATTTCTTTTACATTTGAAGTTTTTTTCAAACTAAAATAAATGAGACTTTTGTTTTTAATTTGTGCGTTGCTATTTAAAAAGTATAGATTAAAAGATGAGGTCAAGTCCATGAATAACATCTTAAACTAAACTAAACTGAATAATAAAATATAATTTCTCTTGTTCACACTACTCAACCGATCTCGAATAAACATAATGGAAAAAGTAAAGGGAACAAAAATATATTTGAAGAGCATATCTCAAATAATAGAGAAGGGATTTGATGAGATGAGAATAATGCCTCTTTTAGCTATTGTGTCACAGTGCACTGATTAAATGTAATATTAGTGCTTGTTTACATGGCATACACTTGTGTATAATGTAATGCAAATGATACCTATAAGAAAGCAACGTGTTTTGGAGTGATTTAACCAATTTAGTAAAAAGTGTTTTTAATAACAAATTACTCCTCTCAAAGTGCTTTAAAAGTGTTTCTCTTAAAATCATGCACTTAACCCAAAAGCCTTCCACTGTAAGTGCTTTCTCACGGTGCTTGACTTTTCTTTTTTAAGAATATTTATAGGTTATACTTAAACATGATAATTTTGAGAGGGAACTGTTTTTGGTCAAAGTATTTTTTATCATGCCAAAATATTCTCAAATATAGCCTAAGAGTGTGTTTAAAATGTTTAATTACTTCAAATGAAACCCTTTTTTCTATCAAAACAATTTTTGAAGATAGTACTTTTCTAAGTGAATTTTTTTATTTATTTAATTTTTCTGCTAAATTCACTTTGATTTAAAGCTTTTTGTTTTATTTTTTAATATGACATCACAAACATGGTGGGGGATTGAACCTAAAGACACCAAAGAGAGTACACAAATATGTCTTTAACCAATATGCTATGCTGAGGTAAGCTTTAATTAGCCCCTATTGTTGGCACTATTAATGGAAGACTGGAGTGGTATGCCAATTAGAAAATTGTGATTTGGGTTAACATGAGAGGACAAATAGTTGGATAAACTAGGATGGATCTTGCTTCTTATTAAGGTTAAATGCTTTTCCAATTATTGAGAATTTGTGCCAAACACACTCTACGAAATAAATATATTTCGCTAATGTATATTTTAGCCTCTAATGTTTGGATTTTTTTTTTAATTCATTCTTATTGTTTAAAAATTTTCAATTTAGTCCTTCATGCTTTAAAATTTTTCAATTATATCATTTCTACTGGGAATGTTAAAGTTGGCTAATGACAAACTTACATGACATAATACTTAATAAGTTATTATAAATTTAGAGGAAAAATCGACTTCCTAAGAGAAGAAAAATTGAAACTCTTGCTAACATAGAAATATAGAGGAATTAGGAAATTTCCTTTTTTAGATGAACTAATTTCTTCTTGAAATTTTTGGCAATAAATAAGTATTATATCATATAAGTTTATTATCAACTAATTTTAACATTCATTAATAATGAGGGTATAATTGAAAAATGTTTAAGTATGAGACTAAATTGAAACTTTTTAAACCTTAAAGACCAAATTGAAAAAACACCCAAACATTAGGAATTATCTAGCCTAATGTTTAGTTAAATTATAAATTTATTCTCTTACTTTAAAATTTATGTTTATTTTATTTCTTGGACCTTAAAAGGTTTTGACTGCATCTTTAAAATTTCAACTTTATTCTAATAAGTCAATGCATTACACATGGTTACTTAAATATTAGGCTAAATTATAAAAAATATCCCTGAACTTTGCCTTTTGAACTTTGCCTTTTGGTTAAAAAATACTCATATTCTTTCAAAAGTTGCAATATTACCCTTAATCCTTCATAAACATTTCAAAACTACCTTTAGAGTAGAAATCTATTAGAATGTTGGATGGAAAATCGATGTGGCAGTAACCTGAAACGATGTAGCAATTGTTGGGATTTATTATCTAAAGCATCGTAATTAGTGATTTATTTAATAATTAATAATAATTTTGATTATTCTATTTGCAATATAATATTATCCATTATATGAAAGATCAAAGGTTATTAGTGTAATCTTGAACAGTATGTGGTTGACATATGAGAGAATCATGTTCAAGAAATAACCGTATCTGTAGGTCCATAAGGTCTCATTGCTAACTCATAGTAACACTAAAAGATCAATTTAGTTGAAAGAAAAATTTGAAATATTCAAATTAATATTAATTTGAAGTGTTCAAATTAATATTTAATATATTAGATATATTAAATATAAAAGAGGAAAATATATTTATTCTATGTGATACATTAGATATTAAAATAATTAATGTATATTAGATACATTAAAGAAAATATATTTATAAAATTTGAATAAGATTCAAATAAATAATAAATATGATAGGAGAATTTAAAAGATTTGAATAAAATTCAAATAGATTAAATATATGTATTTTAATATACTAGATATTAAAATATATATTATTTAATTATGACAAAAATTTACCCAAGATCTTTATAAATAGGACATTTGAGTTGAGCCATTATAGCATACATCTCCTCAATAGAGAATTAAGAATTCTCTCTAGACTTTTCCCTCTCCAATCCCTTGTGGATTTTCTTTCAAGAGGAAGTCTTTGTAGAGGTGATAAAGAGGAGATAAAGATATGTCTAAAATATCTCTATATTTACTCCAGGTAAGTTTACTTAATCTTTTTTTTTTAGTTTAATTTTAAATAAAATCAAAGACGATCTAATGCTTCCGCTGCAGAGTGAAACATTCATTCTTTTAGCGATAACTAGGACAATTGTTTGGATTAAGTTGGATATAACAGAATTCAGACACATATCGACCTTTCGTCAAACATTATAACGGTTTTTCTACTACAATGTAGTTTTAAAACATTTATGAAAGGTTAAGGGAAAATTGCTACTTTTGAAAGAATATCGGTATTTTTGAAATAAATGACAAAGTTTAAGGGTATTTTTTTTATATAATTTAGCCTAAATGTTAATATAACACACTATTCGAATCAACGAAGTGATAACTTGAGAGGATGTTGGGCTCATCCACCTTTATTTATTTCAATTGGCATACTCTTTTATATCACGTCATGTCAAATTATCACTCATTAGTCCATTCAACTTATCATGTCAACATTTAAGATATTATGCCAACGTCAAAAACTTAATGGAATCAAAATCAAAGATTCATAAATGTCATTATAAAACTTTTAAAAAATTTAAAAAAAAGACGCAACCTATCTACGCTTTCATCAACTAATTTATAATTTAGGGCACAACTTGAGTGCATGCTGGGCTACACCCAAGTCTGGTGTTGCCCACTTTACAACCATAAAAAATTGATTTTTTTTTTAAAAAAAATTATGTGGTTATAAATGGGGCAGCACAAGACTTGGGTGCAGCCTAGCCTGCACCCAAGTTTTTTCCTATAATTTAACCCAAACATATTTATTCTAAACTACATTTTAGTTTTTGACATCTACAAAAAAAATGTAAATTAAATGAAAACATTTTTAATCAGTAAAAATACGTATGAGAATATTAAAAGGGCCCCTAGCTTTGTATGAGTATTATTTCTCCATCATCACTACTAAGATGAACAATAGAGAACCAAATAAATATTAAAAAAAAAAAAACAATAGAGAACCCAAATAAACTGAAAAGGTTCTTTTTAGTATTCTGAGACATAAGATTTGACGAATAGCAATGTGGGGCATATTACTTTGCAACTAAAGCTCTAGTGATAGGGAAAAAAAACACAACACACACACACAAGCACACATACAGAGAGAGAAACGGAATGTTGATCATTCTGGTGGGTTGTTCCAAATTTAATAATTGTCATAAAGTATAGAACCAAAAAAAAAAAAAAAAAAGAAGATATTTGGAATATATGTTAGTTGTTACCCTCAGCATCAAAGTTCACATCTTTTACTGCATAAAAGTTTCCCCTTTTTCCCTTAAGCCAATCCACATCACAACATAGAGAGACCCCATTGATCAATTGACCAAAAAACTTCATCAAAAGCATAACTTTTTCCCACTTCTTTTATTCCATTTTTATTCCCTCCTTCTCAACGTTTTAGTAAGTAAACCCTCCATGATCTCCAAACCACATATATTTATATATACAAAAGAAAAGAAGAAACTTTGGGATTTGGATTTGATTAATAACTTTTAGAGTTTATCTCTCATAAGAGGAAAAAAAGTGGTTTTTGGATTAAGCATTAAGGAAGCGATTGTGATCTCAAGAGGATGCCTCTGACACAGAAGAATATCTTCAAAGGCCGGGGATTGTTTTGAGTTTTTATGCTTTGTTTCTCTCTCTCTCTCTCTCTCTCTCTCTCTCTCTCTCTCTTTTATAACAAGTTTTTGTGTCTTCAAATATGGCTACCGTACTCCATAGAACTACGTTTGGTTCTGTCGTTTATTCGTATTTCCTACGTTGTTTCGGAAATCCCCATAATCATAATCATCACCCTCATCATCATCACAAAAGCTTCAATCATATCCTCTTCAATATGCCAAAGGCAAAACCCCTTTCCTTGCAGGTAATTAAGTTTCAATAAAAACGTATTCTTTTATGTTAGTTTCTATGTAATCTTCTCTTTTTAGGAGAAAGATTTATAAAGTTGGTTTTTTTTTTTTTTTTTTTGTTGCTCAAACTGAAAAAAAAAAAATCGATTTTTTGAGATTTTCTAATTTTTGCATGTCTCTTGGCTTTTTTGTGTCGATTTTTCATGTGGGTATACTTTGATCTTTTGAAAAAGCTCAATTTTAAAGGTATAATTCGACAATGGTTTTGAAACATGTTGACGAGCTCCTGTTTTTTTGGTTCTTTTGTTTAAAGAGAAAAAGATGAACAAAGGGTTTTGATCAAAGTTCTTAATGGATGTGAGAATCTTCTAGATGTGAAAAAGGAACTACAATTTGCTGCAACATGACTTTTTCTTAATTCCCTAGGCTTCTCCTTTAACCCCTTATGAAAGGGTTTTTTTTTTCTTTTTTTTTTTTCCAAGATCAGCAAAAGGAACAAAGGTATAATAATAATAATATCATGAGAGAATCTATATCTATCTATTGCTAATTGTTTTTGCTTTTACAGACTGTTGAACTAAAAGTCAGGATGTGCTGCAGTGGTTGTGAACGGGTCGTTAAAGATGCGATCTACAAACTTAGAGGTACAAAAAAATAAGAAAAAAAACCATCTGTTTTTAGGGTTGTTAGGTTCAAAAAGAAAATTCCGATGAAGGGTTGTTTTTAGTTATGATTAGGGTTTGTGTTGTTTTGAGTAGGAGTTGATTCGGTTGAGGTGAACTTGGAGCTGGAAAAGGTGACGGTGATCGGGTATGTCGATCGGAACAAGGTGCTGAAGATGGTCCGAAGGGCCGGGAAGAGGGCGGAGTTTTGGCCGTACCCAGAGCCGCCATTGTACTTCACGTCAGCCGCCGATTACTTCAAAGATACAACCCGTGAGTTCAAAGAGAGCTATAACTATTACAGGCATGGCTATAACATCGGAGAGAAGCACGGCACGATTCCGATATCTCATCGCGGCGACGACAAAGTGAGCAACATGTTCAACGATGACAATGTCAATGCTTGTCATGTCATGTAAATATATGATTTTATATGAATGTGAGCCCTAAGCTAGCTCTAGCGTGCATGGAAACCATTAAATGGGGGCTTAAGTGTATCTTGGAATTGAAGGGTTTATGATTTCATGTTGTTTCTAAGTCATCTGTACAGTGTGTAAAATGCAGTTTAATTCTGTTCCTTTCTTTTCCCTTATGTTTGTAAGCATGAGTTTATATTATGAGCAAGTTTGTGTTACCAAAATTTCTAAGCGAAGTGTAGTTTTTGTGATTTTGGTTTCTAGTTTAACTTTATCTTACTTAATCCTATAATTGGAAGGAGTTGGTGTCTTTGATCTTTTCGGACCTAAGGCTTCCATTTGATAGGTAAATTCAAGCGAAGATATTGTCTAATGGATGTTAATTTTAGGACCTTGTATTTGTTAACTGATAATGTCTTTATGCGATGAGTTTAACAAAAATTGAGATTTTGCATAGAATAAAAAGAGTAAAAGTTCGTTTGATTCTGATTTTCAGTACGGATGTGAACGTGTGAATTGATTGTTTAAAGGTTCAAGAAAGTATATAACTTAGGCCAGGTTTTCCATTGTGCTGTATATACTAAACGTAGGAGGACCATGCTTGTAATTGTGGATAAATTCAACATTGGGCTGAACCTACTAGCAATGAAATGGGCTTTTCTAGGCCGATGGGATCGGATGTGTCCAACTTAGCTGTAATATTTGGAAATTTGTAATCTTTATAAAGATATGGTCTTATGGTTTTCCCGTTGAACTAAAAAAAAAAAGTCTTATGACCAATCTTTAAGGATATAATAGTCCTAAGAATTTTCAATTTAGCGTTTGAACTTTTGAAAATAATTATTTTAGTCTGGCTATTGTTTTGTCACATAATATCTACTCGTCTAGCACTTGTCTTAGCTAACTTATGCAATTTCTATACATCTTTGTACCAACACGTTAAATACATATAATCGAAATCAAAACTACGTTTTTCATTTGTTTAAAAAACAAAGATAAAGGACCAAAATGAATATTTTTCAAAGTTCAGGACTAAAATAGACATTTTTTGAAAATTCAATGACTAAAATAGAATAAATCTGAAAGTTTAAAAACTAAAATATACATTTTAGAAGTTGAGAGACCAAATAAGAAAAAGATTAAAAGTTTAGGTACTAAAATGAGATTTAAACCTACATTTTATATCAATAATTGATTTGTTAGAATTAGAAAAAAATGCAGAATCCCCAATTTGATCAAGCACATGGATCAAATCAAGGAACTAAGTTAGTCCCTAACTAATGAGAAATTATTGGGGGAGGCCGGTACATTGAGGCTCTCCCCCAATTTGATGCCACCTGTGGATGGTTAACTACAGGTTAACCATCTTGGTTAATTTTTTTTTTTTTTAATAATTAGATTGCATACACGGATTCTTCTCTCATTTTAACCATTTTTTTTTAAATTTTCAGATTGCCAATTTGTTCTCTCATTTCTGTTTTATTTTCTTTTTTTATAATTATTTTAGGGTTGGTTAGGATTCTCTAGTTGACCAACTTAGTTTTTTTTTTTTAATAATTCTCTTTTTTTCTATTTTATCTTTTCTTTTTTCCATTTTAAAATTTGTATGTTGCTTTCATTTTTTTTACATTTCTTATTTTTATTTTATAATTTAAGTTTATGAAAGTTTGTGATACTAATTTTTGTTTTTGTTTTATATATAAAAAGTACGTTTAGAAGATCAACAAAGTAGTTTGATTACAAGTCAAGTGTTACCACAACAGTTTTTGCTTAATGATGATTTTAGTTTCACCAATAATCAGGTAGTCTTAATTTTTTTTTGAAATGTTGCTTTCATTATCTTTATTAGTTCACAAATTGTATATTTATATAATGCAGGCTATGAACACATCTACTTCTTCAAGTTTTACAGCTTTAATGCAAATGTGTACTCAAATGCCCCATACATTTCAGGTATCATTTTTTTAACTATTTTTAATATGTTAAGCACTGTAACAATAATTTTACTTTTATTTTCTATTATTAATGAAATTAATCCTAGTTGATTTCACTGATCATAACTCATCATATAATAATTTTGATGGAAGTACTTCGAGAGTAAATGATGTTTGCATAAATTTGTCTCATGTAAATTAGGTATGCAAAAATATTTTATTTAATAATTAATATTACGCCCTTTAATATTTGCCATATTAATTTCAAATATTTTTTCATTATGCAGGATGTACATCATTCTACAGGTTTATGTAATTTTGAAAATGATGTTGAACATTGACATTTCGAAGATATGAATCTTTAGTTCTATTTTTGCTATTCATATCGAATTTTCATTTTTTTTACCCTAAATATTGTCATGATTAATTAATTAACTTTGAATTTAATATATTATTAAAACTTTTTTAATTGATTCTAAGTTCATTAATTTTCAAAGGACAACTTTTTCTTTCTTAAATTGAAACTTGCTAGCCATTATTGTTTTCATTTTTATTTCATATATTTTAACCATGTTTGAATACAGTAAACAAAAGTTATTGTTGTGGATAGTGTTTTTGTTTTAACTAAAATTTTAAATGTCATTCTAGCTAATTGTAATGCGTAAATTTTGTGAACTAAATAATTTATTAAATATTATTTTTGGTAGACATAACATTTTATTTATTAATCTTGAATTGATCTAACAAATTTATAAAAAAAAATAGATTAAAAAATAACATTCAAATTATTTTAGCTGGATCATATTTTGTTCCTAAAAAAACGCTTAAAAAAAAGGAGAAAAGTAACATGAAAATTTTAAATGGAAATAAAAAAGATTAAAAAAAAAACAAAGAGAATTATTTAAATAAATAAAATAAAATAAAAACTAAGTTGGTCAACTAGAGAATCCTAACCAACCCTAAAATAATTATAAAAAAAAGAAAATAAAACAGAAATTAGAGAACAAATTGGCAATCTAAAAATTAAAAAAAAAATGGTTAAAATGAGAGAAGAATCCGTGTATGCAATCTAATTATTAAAAATATATATATATTAACTAGGATGGTTAACCTGTAGTTAACCATCCACAGGTGGCATCAAATTGGGGGAGAGCCTCAATGTACCGGCCTCCCCGAATAATTTCTCCTAACTAATATGGGTGAGCAAAGAAGACCAAAAAAATTGAGCCAACCAATCAAAACCGACCAAACTGACTTCGATCGGTCGGTTTAATGTATATATTAGTCGGGGTCAATTTACACATAGCAAAATCGAGGTCGGCGAGCCCAAAAAGGCTCAAGCCAACCGAACGGACTGACATACTTAAAAAAAAATTATATAAGCATGCATAGTTACACACTATCAATGTGCATTGGAGAAGACAAAAATTAGTTGCTGGTTTTAAAACCAACCGTGGTTTCCTTTAGGTAATGATTACTTAAATATAAGTAATCATTACCTATGCTAAAATTGTATATATATATATATATATATATATATAGAGATAGATAAATATATTTTTTATTTTCATGATAATCACCTTCACTCTCTCTCCCTTTCTAGATTTCACATTTCATTCATCTTCTTCTTTTCTTTCTTTTTTTCTCATCTTCCTTTTGTTGTTTCTTTCTTTCTTCTCTTTTTTCTTTCTCTCTTCTTCCTCTTTTTTTTTTCTTCTCTAGTTTTTTTCCACGTTTTTTTTCCTCATCTCCTTTTTTTCCTTTTCTTCTATCTTTTTTTGGTCTTCTATTCTTCCTTTCTTTCTTTCTCTTTTTTTATCTTCTCATGCTCATTTTTTCTTCTGTTCCTCTCCCTTTCTTCTTTCTTCACTTCTTCTTTTCTTTCTTTCTCCAATTTCTTTTCTTTAGTTTGTCATATGGATGAAACCGACCAAAACTGATTGACCGATGGTGTGGTCGGTCGGTTGGCCTAACTAAGCTCTCTGAAACTAATTAGAACCAATCGACAAAAATCTACATCTCGATGGTCGGCATCAGTTTAGGCCCAAAATCGACTCCGACCAACTGATGCTTGCCCTTACTGACCAGGAACAAATAAAGTACTTCGTCCAGCCCTCGAACCTACCCCAAATTTATATATTTTTTAAATTAAGCCCAACCCACTCCTATTTCCAATACAGTCCAAGCCCAAGCCCAATGCTTTTTAATTTTTTTTAAAAAAAGAAACCCTACCTTTCGTATTATAAACCCTCATTTTCATCTTCACTTCACCACACTTTCTTCTAAGCTTCTTCTCCATCTTCACTCACTTTCTCTCATGTTGCGCAGCCTCCCAGCCTAGTTGTGAGCCCCACCATCTTCCAAATCCAAAATCATGTTGACACGTCGACGCCTTCTATTATACTTAAGGGTTAAGATGTCAATATCGATAGAAATATAGATGTCTCAATTTTATGAAAATGTCAATAAAATATCTATAAAAAATTGATGTCGATGGATATTTTTCAAAAAATATTTAAAACCAATTTTTTTTTAAATATTCAAATTAATAAATAAATATTTTACATTTTTTAAATCTATTAAAATTCTTATTATTAATATTATTTTCATATTAGTTACATTTTGTTGCTATTTTATCACTTTTTTTATGGTATAATGGAAATGTCGATTCACTCTTCATGTCAATGTTGAACTCATGGACATGTGAAAATGTCGATGAAAATTTAATACATTGATTATACCAAGGGAACCCATCCTCAATAGAAAATCCTTATTCCCCACCTCATCTCTCGAGTTGCAGGGATGGGGACGAAATGTCCCCATCTGGCTAGGGATGGGGATCGACCCTCGTTACCAACCCTAAAGTGGGCTCATGAACTTTTCTTCGGTATGGAGTACTTATGGGTGGATATATATTCACTAACTCTTATGAGCTAATGGGGACCTAGGAAAGAGTCTATATAAAGGATGAAATTATCATCTCTAATACATTAAATATATTTTAGTTCTTCTATTTCTCATCTACCGAGTGCGAGGTTGAAGTTCGTTTTGCTAAATGGTAATATAATGTGGTATTTGCGTACATATACCATCAAATTATGAAAACAATTACAAAAGTATTACACCTATGACCTACGCGTGCATTAAAAAAAAAAAAAATCTATGTAAATGGACGTCAAAAACCCTATCAGAAAAAATGGAAGATCGCATAAATTTAGAGGTATAGGAATTCTTTTAATTTAAATATTGAAGAGATAATTAAAAATCAAATCTAGATTATTTCTTGTGTTTTGTGTTTTTCATTCTAGTAATAATTCTGCATATAATCTTCAAATATTAGCTTTACATTAAAGCATATAGTTTTAAAGTTTTGCTTTTCTAAAGTGTAAAAGTTTTTTTTTTATATATACGCGAAAACCATCTACCTTTAAGATGGTAACTAATGTTTTATCCATTAAACATATGTTCTTTTGCTTACTAAAAGAATAAAAATATATGAGATGTTGACGCTAAAGTTGTTGGATGGTGTCAGTCGAGCAACCGTTTACTTTATTTTTTTTCTGCGTCTACTTTGAATCTTTCAATCTTGTTTATTATCAAAATGTCAAATTAGCATTCTTACGATATTTACAATTTTGTACCATATTTGCAATTTTTTTTAGATCATATTTGCAGTTTTGTACTAGGGTCTACTACATTTGTAATTTTACACGCTAACAAGGTTATTTTTGCAACTAACCCTAAATATTTATATAAATATAAATTTGACAAATTTATCCATTTTTATTTTGAGATTTTGTACTCCTACTTTTCTTTCCATACTATACTATCCAAGGTTTGAATTTTAGAAATTCAAATTTATGTTATTTAGAGTTGGTAAATAAATAATGAAAATTGATCTATTTATACATACTTAAATAATTTCCTCCGGTTCTTTTTTCAAATTCGTAAGGCTCTTACTAAAAAGCTTTCAATTGTGCTTCTTTTCTCATTCCTCTATGCCTTCAGAGTAGGCGTAAGAGTCGCAAAATGTCTTAAGTTTGGACGCAATTTTCAATTTTCTTTCTTTCTTTAGTGCCTTTAACAAATTATGGATTGGTTTCTTTAGTTCTGGTTTTATTGTTCTTGGTATACCTTTTGGATTTTTGCAGATGATTTCCTACCAAATGCAATTTGTTTGTTAAAATTCCTTCGCCCGATTTCAAATATAAAAAATTTCTTGTCTCCTACCAATGGAAGGATTTATATCACATCATTTCAGTATTAAACAAGATTAAAGAGGGAAAATATACACAAAAAAGACATCAATTTGGACATGGCTTATCAGATTGGGGGAAGACAAATATGAACAAGGAAAAATAATCAAAGAAAATGACTAAGATTTTGACTAATATAAAATTTACAATTAAGAAAACGTTGTCAAAACATAATATTCTATTATTGATCACTTGCAATCTCTCTAAACTTATTTACTAATTTATTATCAAATTTTACCATTAGAACACAATATCCTTAACTAATATGTTTGATCAAGAGGCTAATACATCTGGGAAAAGACAATAATAAAATATATTTTCACTTTATTTATTTATCGTTTTTTTTTTAAACAAACAGTCAAAGACTTACTATATAGCTGGAAAGTACCCAATAGTGACATTTGATTCCACCCTTTGCGATCCTCTTGTTGAATTCCACTCCTGAAAGAACTCCAGGGCAAGTCGAAACACAGTTCCAAGTCCAAGCACCACAATAACTCCTGTTCTTCAAGGTTTCAATAACTAAAAAAAGCACGACACGAAACTAGATAGCTCAATTGACAAAAGTTATGAACGTACCGATGATTATATTTACGGGCAATGCCGAAACGCCAAGGGTGATGGATATAAGGATGTCCAGTAGCAGACCTCCTATGAGGATGGCAAAAGCCAGCCAAAGTGGACTGAAGCAGCGCTGCTGCATAAATAATTATGAAGAAGGTTGATGTTTTTGACTACTCATGAAACAAGCAGGAAAAGTGAGACTCTTATTACCCTTTCAGGATCTTGGGTTCTGTAGGTTGGATCAATCCTCCAAATCCAGTAGTTGGTCTGTGCGTGTCAAATTATAAGGAATGATCGAAATTCAGGTTAGTTCCGATACGATATCCTTCCATCAAGATCATAAGTTCAATGCTAAATATATAGTTTTAAGCTGCAATTCTCATTAATTAATAGTTTGAATTTTTAGGTAGCAACGATACAAAGCAAAAGAAAACTCATCTTTCGATCAAAACAAAACCTTAATAATTTTCAAAGCCATTTAATTAGTTGTTTAGAAGTTTGGTTTGTTTGTACATAGTTTTGAGTGCGAATGACTCCTTGCCACTTTACACGTCTCCTCCCTCTTTCTTAACAAGGCATTTCATCAATAAGCTAACATTTCTAAGTTTAGAGATGAGAGGAAGCATTGTGAATGATAAACCAGTTGTTTTCAGCCTATAATACTTTTCTTGTATTTCACTTTAATTCTGAATAAACCAGTAACGCAATTTCATACGCTCGACACGTCAACCACCATGAGTTGGCCTAATAGTCAAGAAGGGCCATCTAAATAACGAAGGGCCTAGAGGGAATGGGTTCAAGTCATGGTGGCCACATACCTAAAATTTAATATTCTATGAGTTATCTTGGCAACCAAATGCAATAGGGTCAGATGGTTGTCCCGTGAGAATAGTCGAGATGCGCATAAGTTGGTCCAGACACTCACATATATTAAAAAAAAATATGCTGATACATCATGTAGAAATATTCACTATTCCATGTCATAAAGCTTTTCAAAATAAAAGGAATGCTCAGAAGCAAAGATTACAGATGAAAATGCCATGATAAAATGTTCCTAATGTGGGAAACGGAAGCAAGAAAATGTAGCAAATACAAAACTAAGACACTGATGTTGAACATCAACTAAAAACACTAACACTGTAGTCAGGACAAAAATTCTGATTCAATATTCATTGAGGCGTTTGATTTTATAAGTTTTACAATTAGACTTAATGGAGATGGAAGAGGCTAGGACTTGAAAAGTACTAATCAAAAGCATTGCCACCAAAAGCTACAGAATACCTACACCGTGATGTGATTGTGGAGGTGATACATTCGCTGCTACAACCCTGCAAAAGTTAGCAAAATAGCATTTCAAAATGCCCACAAAACATATGATTTTGTTAAGTCAATGAATGTCGTCCTCAAAAAGACTAACTTACTGGCATATCTCACATCTGTTTGATCCTTTAGTACGAAACCAAGTATCTATGCAAGTCCGATGAGCTTTTGCGAGACCACCTCGACAGTGGCATCCAAGTTCTATCAAGACTTCTTCCTTTTCTTGTTGACAAATTCTGAATAATAGTACTCAGGCTTAATGGCCTCAACTTCCTTTACAACACATTAACCAGATAAATGAAGCCAATGGTAGTTGTGGACATACTCCACCATAATGCAGAATGCACGGAAAGACAACAGTAGTTGAAAAAATGTTATTTACAATGCACAACGTAGGTAAGATTTCCAAAAGGAAAACCGATATCATTACGATTTCTTTAGTGCAACAAATGTGGGGTAGAGACTTAAACCTTTAACCTTAAGAGAAGGAATAAGTTCCTTAACTGTTGAACTATACTCATGTTGACAATTTTAATCTTATTACGACTATATATAAAAAAAAATTAAATATATCCTATCAACTTAAACTTTTAGATTTAGTCAGAGTTCAACATGATATCAAGACTCTTCCCTGCAAAGTCATTTCCCCTCCTAGTTTACATTAATAGATCACATATTTGACTCTCGGATTAATCTTTTGGGTTTAGTAGTGATTTAACAAACAACAGACAGCATCAATTTTCGACAAGCAAACTTGGGAATATCTAATGTTTTATGGCTGACAAGCAATGAACAAACAACATAAATAGCAACAATATGAGGAGGAGAGGAGGAAGAAGGAGGAACTAACTAAAAGTGATGCCAAAATGGACCAACAGAAATGAACAGAACAACAAAAAGAACATTTTTCAGGTAAGAGCAGCACTTAAAATGTACCTGCACTGCTCATCAGAACTAGAAGTTGTAGACAAGAGCTCCTTTTTGGGGGAAACTGCACAAGGCAATAATTCCACATGAGGAGTCCCAGGAACCTCAGAGATTGATTTGGGCTCCCCATTAGAAACAACAATTGTCAATGGTGTATGATCATCAGCATCACTGGTAGAGGGCTCTGATGCTGATGGCTGAGCAACCCTCTGCTTCTCAAGGTCGGTTTCATCGTTCTGATTGGCGCTGGTGTTAGCCTTTACATCATTTGAATGGCAATCCGACATATTTGGAAGGTCATTCAAATTCCAAACTCCACAAACTTGAATCAATTGAACAAAAATCCTTGGCTGACATTTCTGAGCATCATCCCTTTCGCCAATTTCTCTCACCCTAAATTGAATAGAAAGTTTCTTTAACTCAGTCTTCATCCCACAACACCAATAAAGAAAAATAAATAAAGAGAGAAACAAGTCCACCAACCAATTGAAGCCAAATTTCCACCTACCAAAATTTCTTTTAGTCCAAACAAACAACTGAGACACAAAATACATTGAAAAATTGCATTACATGTCACAATTGAACTTAAAAATTCACTCCAAAACAAAGCGAAAATCACGAACCAGCGTCAATTCACAAAACCCAATTTCAGAAATCTAAGCACCAAACAAATTGAAGCGAAATAATTTTCTCCAACCAAACTTCAACCAGTCCAGACAGACGACTGAGCCACAAAAGACCATTGAAACAATTGCATTACACACAGCAATCGACAACAAAATCACAAACGAGGTTAACAGAGCAAACAGTAGCAAAATCGAGAACAAAAGCGAATAGAATCAAAAGGGGTCGTACCTGGGGAGACTTAGATTTGACGGATTGAAAATTCTACAGTTGAAGCAGTAGAAAGAGAGCTGAAATTGAGAAAAAAGAATAGAGAAAATTTCAACTTCAACCCAACTTTTCTCTTTTTTAGGTGAGATTTGAAAAGCAAAGAAAAAATGGGTTCTGAAATTGCGTCGTGAATACTGGTTGATTAGTTTTGTACATGGAGTTGACGCTGAATGAACTGAACAACAAAGAAGGAAAAAAAAACCCAATTTATTTACGCAAGGAAATTACGTATTTATGAGAAGAGTATATGAATCCACGTTATTTGTAGGCTTTCAACAAACACAAGGATATTGCTTTAGCAATTCAGCCGCCAAATCTCACTCCCACATCGAAAGAGACCCGACCCCCTTAATTTATTTTTTTCAACTTACAAAAAAATAAAAAAGACAAATGAGAACTTTCTTGAATTATTCCTATGAAATATCCTGTCTTTTTTATTGTGTTCATTGGGGTTGAAATTCTTAGGGATAGCCATACAAACAGCCTATAAATGAGGCCTAAATTCTAAGTTTGGCCAAAGTCCACTATTTATTACATTTATAGCCAACGGGTCTATGAGTTTTATACAAAAGTTGTAATTCATTTACCATTTAGCCCTCCTGCTTTGTAAGACAGAAATAAAATAAAAAAAATTAAAATCCATTTGAGGGATGCAAACGATTTTCATTTATTTTTTAAAAATTACAAGCTGGCACTCTCCTATAAGGAAAAAATGGAATTCTTACATGATTATAGTCCAAACAAAAAATACTTTCCATTTTTCTCTCAAGCCCTCGACGGAAGAAAACAAAAAGCATATTGTCTGAAACCCTCAATGAAAGAAGAAGAAGCAACAGAGAACGCGAAAGGAAGAAAAATGGAATATACCACTGGTATTATCGTCATCCCTAATTTAATTATTGATTTTTGGTCGTCTGTTGATTTTTTTTGGTGGTTTTAATACCACTATGTCCGAATTCGATATTTCATTAGATATTTCATATATACATTACTATGTATATAGTTGTTTGGTTATTGCTCCACTGTGGCATTTTGATAATCGAGTTTAATATATTTTTATATGTTTCATGTGTATTTATGATATATATGGCTAATATTAGGAATATTGACCCTTTGTCTTCATTCTATGTGTCGTTGTATGTTTAATATATTACGTTGTATGTGTATATAGTAGTTATATGTTCATGTGTATATAAGAAATATAACAAATATAAGCAGTTATATGTTCATGTATATATATCTCTATATGTTCCAAATATATTCATGATATATATAGCTAATATTATGAATATTGCCCATCTGTCTTGATTCTATGTGTCATTGTATGTTTAATATATTACGTTATATATGTATATATTTTTTTCAGTACACGTTGTATATGTATATAGTAGTTATATGTTCGTGTGTATATAACAAATATAACAAATATAAGTAGTTATATGTTCATGTGTATATATCTCTATATGTTCCATATATATTCATGATATATATAGCTAATGGGTGTTGAACGCAAATGAATACTGCTAGAAGATGGGTGTTGAACGCCAATAAAGACTGCTGGATATGTGATGCAAGTCAATGAATACTGAACGAAAAGACATAATAGATGGTCAAAGGAAAATCGATGTTAGGGAGAAATTAGAAAAAATCGGGAAATGAAATATATCATTTGAAGAAAATCTGTACTAAAATCATGTGATGAAAATCTATGCTAAAATCATAGGACGAAAAATCTATCCTAAAATCATGGAAATATCCAAATTATTAGGGAAAAAAATCAGAGACGAGATATGGAAGATGGTGGTCGGAAGTTGACTTCACTGTACAAGTAAAGTGCTAAAATGGTGGCTAAAACAGTGTGATCAATGAGTGATAATATCTATGAATAATATCTATAAATACAAAAGAAATATATCATAAATATATATATTCATTTAGGAGAGATATTCGTAAATAGGGGCATAGTGGTCTGAAATTTCACACAAAATCTATAAATAAAAATATTCAAATATTTGGCTATTTATGTAAATAAGATCTTGAAATAACCTATTAGCCAAAATTTCTGAAATTCTTATTCTTCCACCCATCTTAATTTTTTTTTTTTTTAAAAACTGTGTATTTTAATGTTTTTTAAAAATGTCCCATTTCATTAGTTTTTTGTGAGTGAATTGATACCAAAAAGGCTAAAGAAAATTCAGATCAGAAATTGACCCATAAATAAGAGAACAAAATCAAAGGGTAGCTTTGAAATTCTCTCTATCTTTTGTAAAATTATATATATAATAATATCTTGTGATGGGACAAATGGTCAAATAGTTTCAACTCACAAAAACCCAATCCTCTCTCTCTCTCTGGTTTCTTTTGTGTTTCAAAAAATATATATGGTTTTTGTTGTAAAATTGAGAGGCGAAACCGGGCACCAAAATTTTACCAAAACATATAATAATAATAATAATAATAAATAATAATAATAATAATAATAATAATAATAATACAAGTGGAGTATATATATATAATATAAACAAATAATACAAGTGGAGTATATATATATAATATAAACAAATAATACAAGTGGAGTATATATATATAATATAAACAAAAATAGGGATTTATGGCAAATTAAAAGCAAATGAAATTAGAGAGGTTTTTTTTCCAAATATCTATATCTTTATTTATCCACCAAAAACTACTATTTATAGGCAATTTGGAGAGCATGATGTGGTATATTTGGACACCAATCTATGGCCTTTGTTGGACACATAGAAGACACTTTGGCTATGGAGAAAATGCCACTTGGCATGGATATTAAGTGGGCACGTGGAATGGGCATTTACATGTGCCATATTTACAATACTCCCCCTTAAATGCCCATTTATATAAAATATGCCTCGTTAAAACCTTACTAGGGAAAAACCCAATGGGAAAAAACCCTAGTGAAGGAAAAAGAGTACATATTTTATATAGTTTACTATAATACATTCACTCCCCCTCATGGAGACATCACTTAAAGTCTTTGAGTCGCCGCATTCCAATGCTATATACTAATTTATCGAAGGTTGCAGTTGGTAATGCCTTTGTAAATAAGTCAACCAGGTTATCTTTTGAACAAATTTGTTGTACAGTGATATCGTCATTTTCTTCAAGATCATGAGTATAGAAGAGTTTTGGTGAGATATGCTTTGTTCTATCTCCTTTGATATATCCTCCCTTGATTTGAGCTATACATGCTGTGTTGTCTTCGTATAACATCGTTGGAAGAGGTTTACTTGAAGACAAGCCACATGTCTCATGAATGTGTTGTGTCATCGATCTTAGTCATACACATTCTCGACTTGCTTCATGAATAGCGAGGATTTCAGCATGATTTGAAGAAGTGACCGTTATAGTCTGTTTCACTGATCGCCACGATATAGCAGTTCCTCCACATGTGAATAGATAACCTGTCTGAGATCTAGCTTTGTGTGGATCAGATAGATAACCAGAATCTGCATAACCAACTAGATCATATTTTGATTTGTTAGAATAAAATAAACCCATATCAATTGTCCCTCGAAGATATCGGAGTACATGCTTAACTCCGTTCCAATGTCTTTTTGTAGGACATGAACTATATCTAGCTAATAAATTTACTGAAAATGCAATATCTGGTCTTGTGTTATTAGCCAAATACATAAGTGCACCAATTGCACTAAGATATGGTACTTCAGGACCAAGTAGTTCTTCATTGTCATCTCGAGGTCGAAATATATCTTTCTTTATATCCAATGAACGAACTTCCATTGGAATGTTCAATGGATGTGCTTTATCCATATAGAATCTTCTTAAGATTTTTTCTGTATAAGTTGATTGATGAACAAATATCCCATCTGCTAAATGTTCAATTTGCAAACCAAGGCAAAATTTTGTTTTTCCAAGATCTTTCATCTCGAATTCTTTCTTAAGATATTCTATTGCCTTGGATAACTCTTCAGGAGTTCCAATAATATTTAAGTCATCAACATATACAGTTATAATAGCAAATCTTGACTGAGATTTCTTTATAAAAACGCACGGACATATTGGATTATTTTGGTATCCTTCTTTCAACAGATATTCACTCAGGCGATTATACCACATTCGTCCTGATTGTTTTAATCCATATAATGATCTCTGTAACTTTATTGAATACAATTTCCGAGAACTTGATTCATATGTTTCTGGTATTTTCAATCCTTCCGGGATTTTCATATAAATGTCATTATCGAAAGATCCATATAAATACGCCGTGACTACATCCATTAGATGCATATCAAGCTTTTCATATACAGTCAGACCAATCAAATATCTTAGCGTTATTGCATCCACCACAGGAGAATATGTCTCCTCATAATCAATACCAGGCCTTTGCGAGAATCCTTGTGCAACAAGTCTCGCTTTATATCTTGTGATTTCATTCTTTTCATTTCTTTTCCTTACAAATACCCATTTATATCCCACAGGTTTGACGTTTTTCGGTGTTGGGACTACTGGTCCAAAAACCTCACGTTTTGAAAGTGAGTTCAACTCTGCTTGGATTGCTTCTTTCCACTTCGGCCAATCCTTTCTACGTTGACATTCTTTGATAGATTTTGGGTCAAAATCGTCACTTTCATGAATAATATCGTGAGCAACATTATAAGAAAAAATGTTGTCAATAATGATATCATTTCGGTTCCATCTCTTTCATGTTGTAACATAATTTATAGAAATTTCATTATTATCCTCAAGCGTTTGATTTTCACCAATACTCTTTTGAGTAGTTGTATTCTGGATTTCTTCTGGAACATCCATACCTTTTATTGAATCATTTTGATTCTCAACTACTTTTCTTTTTCGAGGATTTTTATCTTTAGAACCTATTGGTCTACCACGCTTCTGGCGTGCTCCAGACTCATTATTGACAACTTGTTCCTTTAGGATATCAATTTTTGATGGAGCATTTGCAGCTGGTATATATGATTTAGTCACACTTTTAATATCTATGAATGCATCTGGTAGTTGATTTGCTATATTTTGCAAATGAATTATCTTTTGAACTTCAAGTTCACATTGATTTCTACGAGAATCTAAATGAGATAATAACGATGCATTCCATGTAATTTCTTTTTCCAACTTCTTAATTTCTCCCCCTAATGTTGGAAAATTTGTCTCATTAAAATGACAATCAGCAAATCGTGCAGTAAATACATCACCCGTCAGGGGTTCAAGATATTTAATAATTGATGGGGAATCAAAACCAACATATATTCCTAACCTCCTTTGAGGACCCATCTTAGTACGTTGTGGTGGAGCAATCGGTACATATACTGCACATCCAAAAATTCTTAGATGGGAAATATTTGGCTGCTGGCCATAAGCTAATTGCATTGGGGAATATTTATTATAAGCTACTGGCCTAATACGTGCCAGTGATGCAGCATGCAAAATAGCATGACCTCATACCGATGTAGGAAGTTTAGCTTTCATAAGCAATGGTCTTGCAATTAGTTGCAGACGTTTTATAAATGATTCTGCTAGACCATTTTGTGTATGAACGTGAGCTACAGGATGTTCAACACTTATCCCAATTGACATACAATAATTTTTAAAAGTTTGGTATGTAAATTCACCAGCATTATCAAGTCGAATGGTCTTAATTGTATTATCAGGAAATTGTGCTTTTAACTTAATTATTTGAGCAAGTAATCTTGCAAATGCAAGATTTCGACTTGATAATAAGCATACATGTGACCATCTGCTGGATGCGTCAATTAATATCATAAAATATCTAAATGGACCACTTGGTGGGTTAATAGGTCCACAAATATCACCTTGAATTCGCTCTAAAAATGCAGGTGATTCAATCCCCACTTTAGCTGGTGATTGTCTAATAATTAATTTCCCTTGAGAACAAGCATCACATGACAACTCATTGGATTGAAGAATCTTCTGGCTCTTTAAAGGATGTCCATGTGAATTCTCAATAATTTTTCTCATCATTATTGACCCTGGATGACCCAATCGATCATGCCAAACATTGAATATTTCTGGATTCATGAACTTCGGGTTCATTATTGCATAACTTTCGATTACTCGTATATGAGTATAGTATAATCCAGAAGAAAAAGCAGGCAGTGTTTCTAATATACGTTTTTCATGTGAAACAATAGATGTTATATAGAGACACTCTATATTATTTTTACAATCAGTTTCAACATGATAATTATTTTCACGTATATCTTTAAAACTTAATAAGTTTCTTTTTGATTTGCTAGAGAACAGAGCATTATTAATTGTAAATCTTGTTCCTCTAAGCAAAATAAAGTTTGCTTTTACAAAACCTTCAATCAGATTTGCAGAACCTGATATAGTATTGACTTTTGCTTCCAGCATTGTCAATCTAGTAAAATATTTTCTATTTATGAGTATCGTGTGCGTAGTTGCGCAGTCTGCCAGACATAAATCCTCATTGCTCATTTTCGAGTTACTCAACATATTGAAATTGTTCATATTTCTTCATTGAAAAGAAAAGAAAAACGATTACAAAGAGTCTTAAATATATATACAAACAAAACAACAACAAAAACATACTAAACAGTATTTAATTATATATTTTCATACAAATCATCCTCTACTTGTTTGATTGCATCAATTCTCTCTCCAGGAGATTCAAAATAATTAGCTACATCAAGATGCATCATATTGGAGGGGTCAAACACATCATCTTCTTGAATGGCAAGATTTACCTCCACATTCTTTCCTTTTCCTTTTTCCTTCAGGGAAGCTTGATAGAGGTCAACAAGGTGTTTTGACGTACGACAGGTACGTGACCAGTGCCCAGTCATTCCGCACCGGAAACATTTATGTTCATCACCTTTCGAACTTCTATATTGTGGAGCCTTTCCTTTATGATCATCACTTCGTGTGCGTTTCTTAAAATTATAATGCCCACCACGAAAATAGGTATTTCTTCCTCTACCGCGGTCCCGACCTCGACCACGACCACGACCTCGACCACGGTTATTAAAATTCACAGCATTCACTTCAGGGAATGGTGTTGCTCCAGTTGGTCGGGATTCGTGATTTTTCATCAATAACTCGTTATTTTGTTCAGCAATGAGAAGACATGAGATAAGTTCAGAATATTTTGCAAAACCCTTCTCTCGATATTGCTGCTGCAGGAGCATATTCGAGACATGAAAAGTGGAAAATGTCTTCTCTAACATATCAACATCAGTAATCTTTTCTCCGCATAATTTTAATTTTGAACTAATTCTGAAGAGTGCGGAATTATACTCACTTACTGATTTAAAGTCCTGCAACCTCAGGTGCATCCAATCATAACGAGCTTTTGGAAGAATAACTGTTTTTTGATGATCGTACCTTTCTTTCAAACCTTGCCATAGAACGTAGGGATTTTTTTATTGTAAGATACTCCATTTTCAATCCCTCGTGAAGATGATGGCGAAGGAAGATCAGGGCTTTTGCTTTTTCTTGATTTGATGCATCATTTCCTTCTTTAATTGTTTCTCCAAGATTCATAGAATCTAAATGGACCTCAGCGTCAAGGACCCATGACAAGTAGTTATTTCCATTAATATCCAGGGCCGCAAATTCTAGCTTTGTAAGGTTTGCCATAATAACACTATCAAAATAATAATATATATTCATATTAGAAATTTAACATAAACCAAATGCGTAAAAATGGCTTACCAATAAGACTTACTTTTAGCGGGAAAAATGACAGAGATTCGTGCTGATAACGTGTTGTAAAATTGAGAGGCAAAACCGGGCACCAAAACTTTACCAAAACATATAATAATAATAATAAATAATAATTATAATAATAATAATAATAATAAATAATAATAATAATAATAATAATAATACAAGTGTAGTATATATATATAATATAAACAAATAATACAAGTGGAGTATATATATATAATATAAACAAATAATACAAGTGGAGTATATATATAAAATATAAACAAAAATAGGGATTTATGGCAAATTAAAAGCAAATGAAATTAGAGAGGTTTCTTTTCCAAATATCTATATCTTTATTTATCCACCAAAAACCACTATTTATAGGCAATTTGGAGAGCATGATGTGGTACATTTGGACACCAATCTATGACATTTGTTGGACACATAGAAGACACTTTGGCTATGGAGAAAATGCCACTTGGCATGGATATTAAGTGGGCATGTGGAATGAGCATTTACATGTGCCATATTTACAATAGTTTTTTCTTTTTTTTTTTCAGCCTTTTTTTCCTTTATATTCTAATCACAAGGCTAAGAGGACCCCATAATTCATAAAACTAGATAACATGGGGAGAGCCTCTCCAAAAACAACTGAAAATGACATGTTAATAAAATGCACGAAAAAAATTTGAGTATAGTTCACTTCAACACCACATATATTTTTAAAAATAAAAGATAAAAAAAACTATTTTTTTTGTGGTGTTAAAGTGGGAATGCACCCAAATTGTGCTCTTAAATTCACTCTACTTATAATGTTATATTCTTAACTTGACAAGTAGTTAATATATTATAATGTTTGGTTTCGATTGACAATAGAACTGATAAAATTAACACCTAATTTCCTTCTCGATCTCTTTTTTTCACCACTCTATCGATTTTACCCCTCTCGAATCAGTAACACTGTTAAAAAAAAAAAGACAAATTACATAACCCCATATCTCAAATCTTTGTGATAACAACTTCTCATGGCTGATCTTGTAATTCCTTCATCATCTGATCTTGAGTGCTACTTGTTGTAATTTCCTCCTCCACCACCACTTTTGAAGCACAAGTCTCCATCTCTTTGTTCTTCCCCCACAGAAGAATGTAGAGTCCAATTATCACAATGACTGATCCCAACAAGCTGTTCCATCAATGGTGATTTGAAGGCCATAACATTAATGTTTGTTTTTTTTTTAAGAAATGGAATTGATGGTTTGTTTGAAATAACTTTCTAAGTGCTTACAAAAGTGATTTTTAAGTGAAAAAAAAAATGCTTTTAAGCACTTAAAAAGTCATTTCAAACAAATCCTAAGTTAGAAGCTTTTTTTATCACCTTCCGAGATAGAGTGGTTGGTGCATTATGGGGATGTCAAACATGGCTGCCATTATCTGAACCAATGGGCTGAATGCTGCTGTGAACACTGGCCCTCTCTTTTTGACACACCATGACATTCCCACGAAGCATATTCCTGACCCAATCATACCCTGTCGTCACGAGAACAGAGCCATAAATTTTCTTAGAGAGAAGTAAAATTCTAAATTCTAAAATAAAATAGAGTTATGTCTGTTTAATTATTTTGTATTGTGTAAAAAAATGAAAAGAATTAAGATGGTATTAACTTATTTTCGGTACTTTCAAAAATTTCTAATGTAGAGACTATGATCTTATGTCTTTATCATTAACTTTGTTAGTTTAATGCTTTTATGAACATTTTATTTAAGAACTGCTTACCTGATTTGAACTATACTAACAAATCACTAGAAATCTCCATGTTGTCACCATTAAGATTTTGATAGCTATATTTTCTTTTAGAAAAAGAAAAAGGCTCTCCCTCTCTAACTTTCTCTCACCAAACTATCAAAATCTTAAATGGAAATTTTCCAATTTTTTTTGTTGCTCAGTCAGTAAAAAGGTATTATTTTGAGAAAAATTTTCGGTGCAGCCCACTTCAACCCATACAATTTTTTTTTTTTTTAAAAAAACCAATTTTTTTTTTTGCATGTGAGATTGAGGCGGGTTGCACCCAAGTTATGCTCATTATTTTATTGCATTTAAGGCAAATTTAGATATTTGATGGAGTAATCTCACTAACAAAGTTAACTAGGGATATATTATGCTCAGAAAGTAAATAAATAGAGGCAAGCCTAAAACTTAGAGACCAATCTTATAATCTAACCTATAAATTCTAAATAAAAATTTGGATAGCTGAATTTAAAACAAATTAAAACTTTGCATCATCCTTCCTTCTTCCAACCTAACCAAATCAATGGCTTTCAATTTTCATATGATCAAAACATCAAACACCTTGCATGCATGCAAATTCTGACCTGATCATCCATTCATTTAGGCCATTAATTTTGTTGGGTTTTTTTTTTTTTTTTTCTGGTTGGAAAATGGGTTTGTGAGACTTACAGTGTACAAAACAGTGAGAATCTGAATCTTTCCAGTGAGAGCCCAAGCGGAGACCTTCGCGCCGGTGGAGAGGCTCAAGACGGCGGATTGGAAGGCGCCGAAGCCAGACATGATGGCGGTGCTCGAGTACTGATACGGATACCTCTTTCCGATGTTCGATTGCAACAGAAACCACGAAGACCAGAGCAGAGTTCCGGCGACCAGCGCTATGCACCCCACCGTCCAGCTCTCCGCCGTCTTCTTCAGCTTCACATCGCCGCCGTGTGCGGCGGAGACGGCGGCGTATGAACCGTTCACCAGTGCTGGACCTTTGTACACCGTCAACAGCACCGCGCCGGAGATGCACACCACCGTCCCGATCATCTTCGCTTTCCCACTGCTGCATTTCAACTTCACTGTCTCCAACCTGCCGGGAGAAAAATTGTAAATTGTTCAACTGGATTTCGTGGAAATCCAAAACAGGAGGGGAGCTAGAAATGTTTTATATCAATGGTGAACTTAATAATAGCTCGATCCGACGTTTTAAACAGGTGCGAGTTGGCATTTAAACTTAAGAATTAAGTAAAGCGAGTAACGAGCATGAAATATTAAAAAATTCGCAATTCTGGGTCCAAGTTGAAAAAGCTCACAAGAAAGTAAGTTTGAAGTACGGTTGAAATCCACGAGTTTGTCAACCGGAAGTCCAAATTTGACAAACTCACAGACAAACATGGATTCGACATCTCAAGTCAAACTCCTCCAAATCCGAACTCTCATCTTGAAAACCTCTCTAAGTCCTCCAATTGAAAAAGAAAAAGAAAAAGATTTTTGTCCCGTTCTTCCTTCTCTGCTCCGAGAAGTGACATTGGAGTGAGAGCTTTAGATATAATTACCCAAATGGGAGAGCGAGTAGAAAAGTGACCACAGGGACTATGTTGACAAATGCACAAGCAAAAGTGGCAGAGGTGTGCTGGATGCCCAGAAGAAAGCAGTATTGGGTCAGTGAAGCCCTGCAAGAAAACAGACATAAACAAATTAAAACCCATAAATTAAACAAAAGAAGAACAAAAAAAAAAGCCTCAAAAAATTAAGCTTTGAACTGACCCAACAATGGCGCTGAAGAACAAGTAACAGAGGATTCGAACAGAGAGATTGGCTCTGCCATCTCTACAAAACGAAAAACAGAGCAAAACATTTCATAATCCACACAAAACCCAGAAGCCAAAAAAGAAGAAGAAGAAGAAGAAACAAAAAGATTCAAAATTGATTACTTCTCGCAGAAGTAGGCAATTGGGGCCAAGGAAATGGAAGCCATTGAGAGACGATAAGTGATAAGAACCAAATGGTTCATTCCATGATCAAGAACTGTCTCGAGCAGAATATTCACAATGGCGAAAGCCAAATCTATGGCTACCATCGCCATCAATGGCTTGCAATCTTCTAAACCCTTCATTCTAAACATACCCATCTCTCCAAAATTTCAACTTTTTTCTTTTTCTCGTCACAAAATTGCTAAAAAAAAACTTCACACACACGAAAAGAAAAAAAAAAGAAAAAAAAAAACCTCTCTGTTTTTGTCTTTGATTTTCCCCTTTCTTGTTCTTGTTGTTGGTCTGTTCTTCTTTTAAAGAGAGAGAGGTGAGTGAGGGTGAAATTAAATAGAGTGAGACCCCAAGAGAGGGGGTCTGCTCAGCCTGTGGAATAAGTGGGCACAAAGCAAGATTAAAATTCCTTTAAATCACATCAATGGCTTTAAGCAACCACAACTTTGAATTTTGTTTATTAAAATAATATTTTTATTATTCAATTTATTCCCTCTTCTCCTTGATAAATTATTCAAAAAGGGAGCAACAATTAGTTGACTGTTTTGCATCATTTGATTTATCGGAGAGAAATTACAAAAGTACTTTAAATTTATATTTATATTTATTAAAATATGCAGGTTTTTTAATCTTCATCCAATAGTTATTAAGAGGCAGTTATGTTGTGGTAGCTTCATTGAGTAATTTTTCTTTCTCCTTCGGACTTTTTTAGACTAACAAATAAAATGGAAAAAAAAAACTAATTAGCTTAAATATTGTTATTCATTAAATGGCTATAACCAATTAATTAACCATTAACGAACCATATTTTCACACAGTACAATCACAAGCATCACTAAACACAAAAAAGAACATTTATCATTTTTTGAGTAAGCCTAAGCCATCAACCCATCAACCCTATGTAATCCAATTCCAAGTATTATAGAACATGAGTTTCCCATTTATTAAAAAAAATCTTAAATTTGTAATGTATTTTTCTTCAACCATACATGTAAAATGAAAGGCATATATACAAAGCTATAGATTAGCTTTTTCTAAGGGGTGGTGGAGAAGAGAAGTTTGATATATTATTTGATCTCTCTGGTCTTTGGTCTGGCTATACTTAATATACATCTCAATATATATTTAAACACATTTAAAATTGTGCCTATTTGTGCAAAGAATCTATCAAAAAGAAAAAATACCCAATGTTGCTAGATTTGTATTTCTTTTTGTTTGTAAATTTCACTAAAGAGGATAAAAATGTAGTAAAATAGCGCATTTTATCATGCTTATCTTCTGTATATTTTTCTCTTCTCTTTTTTTCCCATTTTGTGTCATATCAAAACTTTTTTATTTTGTGGTCTTAATTTAAAGAGGTGATCAGACACCCCCACCCAAAAAAAAAAAAAAAGACCCATGTAGAATAACACATTATATTCAAATCACATTCACATAGATGTATAATAAATGATACCACAAACCCTAAAGATATATTATCTCAATACATAAATTAATACAAAGCTCCAAAAAGAATCCAATAACTCAACTTTTGATACTCTTTGCATGGAAGGTCAATGCACAACAAACATGGCAAGAAAGAATGAGGGTTTGAAGTTTGTATTAGTTTGAAAAAAAAACTCAAGTTCCAACAAGAGAGAGGGGAAAAAAAAGAGCATTTAAAAATAAAAATAAAAACCCTGAAAATGGGAGAATTTTTAAAAAAAAAAATGATTTAGAGCGTTAAAACAGGAAGAACAATATGTCAAATCCAAAAGGGTTACTGTTGAAAAGAAAAAACATGACAAGTATAAAGCTAAAGCCAAAGTCCCTTGCACCATGCTCCAACGTGTAAAGACATTGTTTTTTGTTTTGTTTTTTAAGAAATAGAAGACATTCGCAATTCCTAATGTCTCTCTCTCCCTTCTCTTAAATAATAATATTTTTCCCTTCTTTTTTTTTTTTTTTTTTTTTTTTTGCTTTTACCAATGTTGCATGTTGGAGAGTCTATCATAGGATGAAGAAGATTCTCTTTTCAATTTTTATTCAGAACAAAATATAGTCTCACGTGGGTTAGAAATGAAAAAGACAATAACATGCATAGACTTAAATCGAAAGTGAGCAATCTTATACCTGGAATTTCTTGATTATATAGTTTGATTTGAAAAATCTTTTGTAAATGGATGGACACAATTGTAACTTGAAGCCATTTTGGTGGTGCTACCACCTTTCAATGTTTGCTTTCTCTCATCACTATTAAGTTATTTGTGTTGGTGGTTTCTAGGTCTATTGCAAATATAGGTCCTTAATTTTAGCTAACTATACTAGTGGTTTTTTAGTTCTATCTTAAACCAATGGACACAATTTCCTTTAAAAGCTATTTTGTTCACCACTATAATATTTTATTTCAACGGTTCTCTACATTGACACAATTATCACTTAAACTGACTTAATCGTTACATAATTATTTTGAATGGTTTTTGGTAAAGAATTAATAAAACATTAAATTTACCCTTACTCATCAACTTAAACTTTGGAGTTTATCAAAGCAAAAGATCATGTGTTCAAACTCTTGTAACATCCTTTCCTCCATAACTAATATCGCTAATTATTTGTGCACATAAGCTTTTGATTTCAAGATTTTTAAATTAAGATCGACTTTATACCACTGTAGGATTTTTTTTTAGAACAATTAAATGTGGGGACAGAATTTGAATCTTCAATCTCAAAGTAAGAAGTTACATGTCTTAACCACTAAGTTATAAGGAGGTACGTTGTTTTATCTTGTTTATGTTAGGAATACGATCAAAGTCTTACATCGACTAGAAAAGATAAAGATCATAAATATACAAGTGAGAGGCAGCTTTTCAGTTGGTATGAGGCCTTAGCAAAGCCACAAAAGATTTATGTCCAACAATATCGTACCATCATGAAGATATGTAGAGGTCAATTGTCCCGAACAATTTATTTATTTAGGGTTTGATATCTCTCTTTTTAGTGTCAGAGTTGTAAGTATTTACCATATTGGATGACCAGAGACCATAGAGATTCTATTATTCTAGACCATCTCAAAGTACTCTTTTCTTGTTTTCTGAATGTTTGATGACCGTTCATTATAAGTTTCCTTTCATGGTTATCCAGTACTCTGAACCTTCACTTTCTTTCAAAAAACCTAATAAATATGGCCATTAAATTTCTTGCATTTTTTTAAACCAACCTCCTTATATCATTGGTTACTCTTTTTTTTTTCTTTTTTTTTTCCTCTCTTTTTTCGAGTTGGAAATTACTCCTTCTCTATCTCAAATCAGACTCAATTGAATTCAATGAGATGCGTTAATTAATGGGATTTTGGAATCCAACAGTAATAAATGTGTCACCAAAATTCTCTCTCTCTCTATATTTTTTGGGAATAAAGGAATCAAATTGGAATGAGATATTCCACCCTTCAGTTGCCCTATATTTATGCCTATTTTATTGAAGAAATGGTAAACTTGACTAGTTTGGTAATAGGTTAAAAGGAAATTCCATGTATTCAAAAAAAAAAAAAAGAAGAAGAAGAAAGAAAAAGAAGAAAAAGGATGATTGCATAATATGTCTTTGGAAATAATTTTTTTTTTTTTAGTTTAACAATATGGGGGTGAGGCTTCGAACCCATGACCATGTTGAGCTATGCTCCTGTTGACTTGACAATAATTAGTTTAATAATTTATTGTTGTCGAATCTAACTTATCACTAACTATGTTTATTTCTTCAAAAAGAAAAAAAAAACATTATTGGTTATGTTCCAACAAGAAAAAATACATGTTAGTTTAAATTTTCACCCGTTTTACAAGTGTCAACCTAAACATTATTTGCCCACACGAGCATAGTTCAACTAGCATAAAAGTATGTACTCTCGACCCAAGAGGTCAGATGATTGAATCTGTCACCCCACATATTGTTGAACTCCAAAAAAAAAAAAAAAAAACAAAGCAAAACTTTCTTTGTAAGCTGAAATGATGAATTCCCATTCCAAATTTGCAATGTTGTAAGGTTAAAAAGAAAAAAAAAAAAATCTTTATAAGTTATAGATTAGAAAATAAAACCCCACCCTACATTTGTGATGTTATATTCTTAAAAAAAAATAAAAATATCCCTTATAGATAGAAAATTTGAACTTTCACCCTACATTTGTAATACTATATTATAAAAAAGATAAATAAGTATATTATTTGGACTCTTTTTTTTTTTATTCATCAAATGATGTGTAGGAGATCAAATCTTCGACCTTAAAAAAAGTAATAGATGTCTTATCTACTAAAATATGTTTGATGTGACTTACATTTATCACAGTTAAAGCAACTTAAAATGTGTTTAAAGTACATAATGTGTGTTGTCGATTTGGAAATAGCTTACGCAATCAAATATCATCAATGTCTCTTTTTATAGATGGATAAGTTCAAAACTTCTTTCTTTCATTTACAATGTAAAATTCTAAAAAAAAATAAAATTAAAGTAGTCTACGTTAAAGCAACAAATTTGTATTATTGAGGAAACTATGACCCTACACTTTGATACTGTGCATTAAATATCCCACACCAATATGCACTTGGCTATTTATTGAATTCACATAATAAACCTCATACTTGATGCCATAGGCTAAATACATTGTAACGATTAGCAAAATTAAAAATTTTTACAAGCAACAAAATCTTACATTCTAATTTTTTACATAATATAATCTTTCAATTCTAAAATTTTAAGTCAACTTGAACATAGTTCAATTGATTAAGACATGTTGTTAAACTAAGAAAAAATAAATTTAACATTTTAGAGGAGCAAATTTGAGAAAAAAAGTTTAAATCCTAACTTTCTTGTTTTTTATTTCTTTTCTTTCTAAAATGAGCCAAAAAGAGGGGCAATACCCCAATCCTTCCTTTTTCCTTCTTCTCTCCGTCCTTGATTGTAACCATTAATATCCATTATGGCTCAAGCAACATTTGAAATTCAAATAATTGAAGTTAACCGTGATTTAGAAAGAAAAAAAAAAGTGCCATTAATGATTAGAGTGATAGTTTATTTATCTCTTTGGTGAAATAAAGTTGCAAAAAGACCCAAGTACAAAACTATCCGAGAAAATGAAGGTCACCAACTTTATGAGGAAAAAAAAAGTAAAACCAATTAGGAACTTGAGACATTCAGCTTTTCTTTCTATCGTACTAACTACCAACCTTTGCATATATGTTTGGCAGCTCATCAAGTGTACTACTAACTCAATGGAATAAAATAAAAGTTAAATAATATATAAGTTAAATTATCAAAAATACCCCTGAACTATGAGGTTAGTTTCAATTATACCTCTGAATTTTAAAAAATTTCATTTTAACCCTTGAACTAAAGTTTGTTTCAAAACAACTCTTGAAGGTTTTTTCTGTTAAATTTATGGACGAAAAATGACGTATTTGCATATGTTTTGATTTTTTTTTTCAACGTATATGTTAAAATATGCTCACATAAGTAACAATATAAGTGCAAAAACATCATTTTTCGTCCATGAATTTAACGAAAAAAAGCCTTCAAGGGTTGTTTTGAAACAACTTCAAAGTTCAAGGGTTAAAATGAAACTTTTCAAAGTTCATGAGTATAATTGAAACCAACCCCATAGTTCAGGAGTATTTTTTATAATTTAACCTAATATATATATATATATAGAGAGAGAGAGAGAGAGAGAAAGAGAGAGAGAGAGAGAGAGCGCTCAAAATACCATTCATCCCCAACCACATCATTTTCATCCCATGTTGATATTTCTATTAATATTTTTTATAATTGGAAGATTTGACATATCAAGAATGAGTACTTTTAAAAAGAAACCATAAATAATAATAATAATAATAATAAACATGTAGGAAATATAGACAACAGATAATGTGAGTGTAAGCACTAATCAAGACTCTTATCGCTTAAAATAAATTCTATGAATTTTTGTAAAAAAAAAGAATCTTTTTGAAATATCTACCCATTAATACCGACATTTTCACGTAGGAGCGGTTCGATGGTTGTTCTTAAAAAACTTTAATGCTTTTAAGGACAAATTTTGGATGAAATATAAATAAATAAATAAATAAATATATATATATATATATATTATATTTTTGGTTAAATTACAAGTTTAGTCCTTAAACGTTTAGATTTGTGTCTATTTGATCTCTAAACTTTTAAAAAATATCTAATAGATCTCTTAGAGCTCGTTTGATAATGTTCATGTTTCATGTTTCTTGTTTATGTTTTTCATTTTTCAAGAAACAGACATGTTTAATAAACTATCATGTTTCTTATTTCTAAATTTTTTAGAAACGTTTCTAAAAAAATGGCAGATTTTGAGAAACTTCAAAAAGTAGTTTCTCAAATTATGTTTCCGTTTTTTTTTCAGGTTACATGCATGTATTCCTATTTCTCTTTTTACCAATCTCTCCCCTCTCTCTTCTTTCTCTCTCTTCCATTCTATTTTTTTTCTTTTAATACTTTTTAATCTTTTTGTTTTTTTTTCTTCTTTTTTATTTTTATTTTTTGATTTATTTCTTTCTATTCGTTCTCTCTCTTTCATCATAATATTTTTTTTCTTTTAACGGTTCATTATTATTTTTCTTTTTTTATTTTCTTTTCGTTTATGTTTTTCTCTTCTCTCTTATTTTCTTATTTTCTTTTACTTTACATTAACGAGTTTATAGTTATTATTTTATATTTAATTCTCTATTATTTTTTCCTTTTAGTACGATTTATTTTTTTATTAAATAAATAAACTAATAATGTATTTCATGTTCACCATTAAATGTAAAAAAATATATACATTCTCTCTCTTTTTCTGATTTTGCTTACGTGTATTATTGGCTAATGCATTTTTAAAGAAAAAATAAAAATAAAGTTTATTATTAAATTAAAGAAATGTGGGTATGTTCGATTGTCTGACCTTAGACAATTTACAACTTCGTCTAATTGAACTAACTCTTGTCAGTCAAAATCGTTCAAGGTGAATTGATTGAAGTGAGAAATAACATTGCAAATCAAATTTGAACAACATTTGAAGAATAAAATTTATTATTATTATTATTATTAATTAGGTGTTGGGTCTTAATAAAATACTATAACATCTTTATAATTGTTTTATATTTATTTTAATGCATGTTATATGTTTTATTATAGTATATGTACTAAATTTTATTTTTATCAAAAACAAGAAATAAGTAATAGAAATAGTTATCAAACATGTTTCTGTTTTTAGTTTTTAAGAAACAAAAACAAGAAACGAGAAACGAGAACGTTATCAAACGGGGCCTTAACTTTCAATTTCGTGTCTAATAGATCTTTGAACTTTAAAATGTATAACATGTCTATAAACTTTTAATTTTGTGTCTAATAGCTAGATCTCTGACATATTTATTTTTTTAAAAAATAAATTGATATATTAGATATAAAATTGAACTTTATATCTAATAGGACCCTAAACTTTCAATTATGTGTCTAGTAGATCCTTGAATTTTAAAAAACATCGAATAGGTTAAATACCTATTAGACACAAAATTGAAAGTTTAATGACTTATTAGACACTTTTTAAAATTTAAGGATCAAATAAACGCAAATTTAAAAGTTTAAGAACTTATTAAATATTATTTAAAGTTCAGAGATTAAATGACACAAACTTAAAAGTTTAGAGACTAAACTTATAATTTAACCTATATTTTTAGTGCACTTGAAATTATTCATAACGTACAAATAAATCATGAGAAAGTGCTTTAAAACATATGGAGCCATTTTTCCAAAAACTCTCAAAATAGTATCGAAGATATTTTCAAAATTTTTTAGGACAAATTTTGGATGAAATATAAAAATATATTATATTTTTAGTGCACTTGAAATTATTCATAATGTACAAATAAATTATGAGAAAGTGCTTCTTCTTTTTTTTTTTTTTTTTTTTTTTTTTTTGAAAAGATATGAGAAAGTGCTTTTAAAACATATAAAGCCGTTTTTCAAAATACTCTTTAATAGGATCTAAGATATTTTCAACATTTGAAAATATGTGGGTCCACATGATGAAAAGTTTTGTCACTATGAGAAACGTGGAGAATATGATCAACTACCACATCGAATTTCATCATCATTGCCATAATTTGAGAGAGACCCATTTTTTTCATCTTTTCTCTCCCTCTCTTTTGTTTTCCTTTAATTTTTTCTATTAATTAATAGTGGGTTTAGAATAACTTTTTTTAAAAAAATAGTTTTTAAACAAAATCAATTTTTCTATAAATACTTTTAGAAAAATTAATAATTCAAATAATTCAAGTTATGTTTAGTATAACTTCTTACAAATGAGTTTCAAAAAAAAATCTTCTTACGAATGATTATAGATGATCAACAATGTTTTTTTTTTTTTTTTAATCTTAATAAATAAAAAGAACTTTTAAAAAATTTAGATTAATTTAAAAGTAACTCTTGAAGAATAGATTATCTAAAAATAACTTTTAATTGCTTAACAAAAAATCTTTAAAATTTGTAGTAAAAAAACATATTTGTTATTAATATAATCACTTTTAAATATAGTATAATTCACTACAAGAAATACTGCAATTAGCGACGAACCAAAAATGACGCTAAAACCAATAAATCGTTGTACAAAGTCTTCAGCAACGAAATTATAATCGTCGCATAAAACGTCGATGAAACCATGTCAGTGATAGGCTTGAGCAACGTTGTCGTCGAAACATCGCGAATTGCGACGTTTATTGAGGAATGTCGCAACCTGCAACAAACGACTAAAACATCACAACTTGCGACTGATCGCTATGCTTTGCTACAACACGCAAGTGCACGTGATCGAAGTAATAAAGAAACTGGAAGTATTCCAGAGTATTGTACCCAAGGGAACGAGGTTTAACAAAATTTACTTAGAATGACACAAAATTGCTTGCAAAACACAATTGGGGTAACATTGTAAAAATTTAAGAGGTTTGTTTTGTTTAAGAAAAGTGAATGAAAATTCAATGAGTTAAAAATAAAATAGGGATTCAAGTGATTCAAGCACCTTTGGAAGAATGCGATTCAATTTGCAATTGCAATCATAGTTAACATGTGAGAACTAAGTAAACCGAGTTCAATTTTGATTCAAAATCTTTAGGAGACTAAGTGATTAAACCTATATGTCAATGGGTAATCTAACTTAGATACTTCGCACACAACTCTAGTGGTTTTGGAGTCTCGCCCTATGTCTAGGGTTGATGTTTAGGACTTATTTCTAAACCTTTTCCTCCATTGCTTTTGTGACATCGGCTTTCCCTTAACTCTTTCGATATTAAGTTCAAGCTTGATGAGCAATCACTAGTTGGCCGGCTAGGTTTACCCAAATCTAAATTCAACAAAAGCAAACAAAGTTCACATGCTAACTAGATTGTTTATGCTTTAGAGCTTTGCATTTTTCCTTAGGGCATTCACCAACTTGAACCCCTTGAGAAAATTTAGCTCATTGTAGAGAAAATGGAAATCCAAAAATTATTTGTTGAAAATTTCATATTTTACAAAAGAGGAGATAATTAAATTCAATGAAAACCTAATTGATTCACCAAGTACAATTGCCCATTAAGAAAAACAAATTTCCTAGAATATACTACTGGAATTAATATTTTGCTTACCAAAAGAAAAACCAAGGATGAATAAGGAATTGAAGTATATAGAAAAGTAAATTGTATAAACGGTGGAAGAAGTTAAAATCCAGATTTCTTTACTTTAATCAACTCCACACATGCAAGAAGTGTAAGTAAATAAGGACTGTCTCTTTAACTAAAGTTGTAGCAGAAATTGAAAAATAAAAAAAAACAGAGCATAGAACAAAAACAGAGCAATAACTAACGTATGTTCCTCGCGTTGATCGACCCCCACACACCTTTACGGGTTGTTGGATCTTTACCTCCTCGAACTCTCTTTGAGGAGGGATCAACCTCGAAAATTATAGAACTAAGATGAAGAAAAGCTTGTTGTAAATTGACAGAAAAAGAAGAAGAAAAACAGAAAATTCAAAACTGTGGGCGAGCAGTCAAAACCCAGCCACCTTTGCTTCGTTTTCCACCATTTTTATAGGCATCGAGGGCTAGGGTTTCCATCTTGGAGCTCCTTAATTCGTGGGTAATTGATTGAGCACAAGATTTGGCCGTAAATTCTCCATAAATCAAGCAATTCCCATGGGTTTTGGTGATTTTCTGAAAATTCTGCACTTTTTAAAGTCTAGAGAATGCAATTGCATTCTTCTTCCTTGTTCTTCACCTTACATTGCAAATGGGAATGCAATTGCATTCCCTTTTGCAAAGTCTTCACTTCTTCAAATCTGCACAAAAACTCAACTTAAGCCAACTTTCTTGCATCTTTTCACTTAATTCCTTTTTTTATCATATTCCAACAAGCTTGCATGAATTTATTTAAAAATATTATTTTTAGCTTGCTCGGTAATCAATAAAGCATGCAAAAATGGCAAGAACAACTTAGTTTTAGGGATAAATAATCCTCATAAATGAGAATGATCAGCGACGAATGTAGTAGAAGTCTCATTATGTGACATCCTGAAAAACCGTCCCAAGCTGCGACGACTTATAAAAATGTGTAGGTGTTCCAACATGCGATGAAAATACTTTTTGTCGCAAGAATGATTGCTACTAATAACCATTTCGTTGCAAATTAAAATGTGACGATATTTATTTTTCGTCGCAAAATTTTAATTTTTTTAAAAAAAATCTTATTTGTCAAAGAAATCTTTTAAAATTGTCCCTGAATCCAAACACGAGCAACTATACAAGTAATAAAATAATACAAGAATATAATCATTATATATTCATAAAAATCTTGAAAGTTACCAAGATAAAACCGATATACGCATGTACTAGATTTTGGATAAAGTTTCCAAATTACAAAATAACTTTTAACATGGAATGTGTACACTAAATGAACTAACAAAATGTAGTATCCCAAAAAGAGTGAAAAGATGAAGATACTTCTTTTGTCGTGCCGACAACAAGGGATCAATTTAGTCCTACACATAAACATAATTGTTGCACCACACCAATACTTTAATTAATTAATAAGTGTTCAAACAATATGTCATCACTAACAAGCCCACCTCATTTTTTCAAATATAAATCACGTAATCTCAAACTTAGGTCAAGCCAGAAGTCAAATAATCTCAAACGTCATAAACATACCACTAAAAGATTAATCCTAAGCATAGTCACAATCAACACAATATTCACAAAAAATTGTTCTCCCTCTCATTCTTAACCACATCTACTAAATCATAATTCACATTAAGACTTGCAATTCTCCCACCTTCCACATATTTACAACAACAAATATCTACAACCCTCCCCCTCCCCCTACCACAATATAATAAATCTTCAACCATAAGTCACATGGTCTCAAACATAATCATCACAAAACTCACTAACTACCATCACAATAACAAATATGAATACCCATCCCCCTCAATCCTCAAGCACATTCACTACAAAAGTTACAAGCATAAGTCAAATAGTCTCGAACATATGTTATATAAGCTCAAACTTAAGTCACAAATCAATTCTTAAAACAAAGCATAGTCACAATCGAAATAACTTCTTTCTCCCCAAGTCACTTCTTAAACCTAAGCATAGTCACAACCATAGTCACAATTCTTAAACTTAAGCATAGTCACAAGTCAATTCTTAAACCTAAGTATAGTCACTCCCCTCTCCCTGCCACCCACCCAATCCTCAAACTTAAGTCATAAGTCAATTTTTAATCCAAGCATAGGCACAAGCATGGTCACCCCCCTCCACCCCACCCCACACATACAAAACAAAAAATCATCAACCACAGTTTCAAACATAATCATAATAAAACTCAAGTCACATAGCCCCAAACATAATCATCACAAAACTCACTATATAAACTCAAAAACCACATTTAAAGAAAAAATGAACAGCCCTCTCAAATCAGAGTCTCAAAGTCTTCCAAACATTAATCAGAATCTCAATCTCAGATATAAGCCAGAATCAGAATCACTATACACAAGACTAAATCTAATATATATATATATATATAATATGAACATAATTTAAAAGTTATGAAATTAAATATGAACACCCCCCTCCAATCTGCTTGCTCATTTTTTTTCCAAAATAACATACAATCATTTTTACAAGCATGTATGCATTTATAACCTAAATCTAGGTCATGTAATGCATTTATAACCTAAATCTAAGTCGTGTAATGCCTTTTTTGCACCATATAAGATTTCTAAATTTTGGTACCATCAGGTAAAACTTTAAGCACATAAATGACCTCCAAATCACACCTTTAAACACACAAAATAGACATAAGATCACAATTAATCATACTTTTATCAAACAATAAACTCAAAATCAAACTCCAATCATATAAATAGGCTCTAAATTGCACTCTAATATTGATTTGCATATATATATATATATATATATATATATATATATTAAACGTAGCATTGCAACACATAAGGGAACATTCAAATTTTTGATCGATAAAATAGGTCACTAATACTTTAATAGTTATGTTACGTTCAAGTTAGTAGGTATAATTTTGACTTTAGTATGTTAAATAAAGTAATTTTTTTAAAACAATTTATTTGATACAAATATGGGTGATCTATAAAAAATGTAAAAGAGATGATAAAGAAAAATTCTATTAGAAGGCCCATTAAGTGGTATCTTTTGAAGCACTTTAAGTGATCTATCAAAATGAGTTTCTTTCTACTTTTAGTTTTCCTTTTCCCATTTTGCGATTATTTTAAAGTAGCTACATATTTCTTTTTAAAATCAATGCTTATTTCTTTTTCGTTTTTTACTGGATATTGTGGCTGGAATTATTTTTAAGAAATGATACGACCTATTAAAGGAAAAAATCTTTTTCAATTGGGGCCCTGTTTCACCATCTTGTTTTTAATTTTCTGATTTAAAAATTATATATATTTTGCAACATTTTTCTCTATCTTTAATCTCAATTATGAAAACATTTTCGAAATTCTAGTTAAATTTTAAAAACTAATAATTCCTTATATTATTATTTTTTTCAGAATGTTATCTTTGTTTTGAAAACGTTGAGATTATTTAAAGAATATTTTTTTATAAATTTAAAAAAAAAAAAAAAAAACTAATCAAAGAAAATGTAAGCAATTTTCTATCGTTTGAGGTAGGTTTCCATGAGAAAAATTATCATCCTAAGTATTAATCTTCGACCTTATCTATCTCTCAAGCCATCTTCATAACACATTTCTATAGGGAAAATTGTCACTCCCTCCCTATTGTAGTCTCCAATCTCTCAATTCATCCTGCTCATTTTTCTCTCGAAAATTTGACATGGCTACTCTAATACGACATTTATTGAAGGAAGAAAAGACCATTTACACGTGGTTCTTCAGATGTCCTAAATTGAATACAAACACTTTGAAATATTTTGAATGTTGCAGCTCCTAAAAAATGATTCTTTTGAGTCATGTGTGTTTGCAGTTGGAGTTTTCTTTATTATTACTACTCTTGCTTCATCATTCTTCTCCACGATTTCAAGTACGTACATAGACGATAAAAAGTTCTCAAATTGATCTAATAAAATCTTAAGAAAACTAACGGGTAAAATAATAGTTTATACATAGAGGATCAAAAGTTCTCAATTTTGGTCTAATAAAATATATAGAAAACTAACAAATTTGAAGGGGTAAAATAATAGTTTATACATAGAGGATAAAAAGTTCTCAAATTGGTCTAATAAAATATTTAGAAATCTAACAAATTTGATTGGGTAAAATAATAGTTTAAATGCAAGCCAACAACTTGCAAAGTTCATCAAAAGAGCTATGAACTATGCAATTTTCAATTGTTTAGTGGATGAAAGTACATAAATCATGTAGTCAAATAGACAATTGAAAAATATATTGATGTTCTTAAATGTCTCTATTTAATAGATTACCCATAGCCAATAATCCATATTCACGAGTCAAAAAGAAAATTTCATATAAGGTACAATCATTCATCTAAATTAATAAAGTCCAAGCAACAGACAAAGAACTAGACAATATTTTGTGGATTTAGTGATCAAGATAATCATATAATAAAGTAAAAAGTTAACAAAGTTAAGAGAAAAGATAAATAATTACTCATGGGTGAGTGAATTAGTGATTGCCAACATGTGAACATATATAACTTAGTGGTTAAAACATTTCTACTTTTCTCAAAAGCTAGTAGGTTTTATACTCTCACCCTCATATTTGTGATGTGATATATATTCTAAACAATGGTTTAGTGATCAAGACAATGAATATGCTTTAATTGTTGATATTGAAAATCAGTGCATAGAGATGAATGATCACAACAAGAATTTAGGGTTTTTCAACTCCAAAAAGCATCGAAAAAAGTAACAAACTGTGTAGGTGAAGGTTCTCCCAATGCAAAAAAATGCATCGAAAAACCTTTTGTCAACACCAAAACAAGTCGCATTGGCAAAGACAAGTTTTGCCGATGCCAACACAACGCGTCGACAAATGCTAGTTTTGCCGACGTATTGTGTTGGCATCGACAGAACTTACCTTTGTTGATGCATTATGTTTGGTGTTGACAAAGGCAGGGACTGCTGATGGTCATGGCAATTTTTTTCTCTTTAGCTCCCTCACCTTAACGCCTTTTACCTCGTTTCACCTTTATTCGTTCTCTCACTTCTCTAGTTCTCATTCGAACTCTCTATTTTCTATTAGGGGTGTACACGGGTCGGGTTGGGTCGGATTAGGGGGATTTTTTGGACCAACCCGAATTTTCGGGTTGGTTAGTTCCCCAACCCAATCAACCCTGTTAGTGAGAGTAACCTAACCTAACCCAACCCTTATATTTTCGGGTTGGGTCGGGTCGGGTCCAACGGGTTGTGTTTTTCTACAAAGTTACAAACTGGGAAGGGACAGCAATGCAGATCAAACAAAAAACCTAAAATGTTGTGTAAGCAAAATCCTCAATAAGGCTTCTTCTTAGACCTAAATCCATACATTAGAAGTCTAAAACCATATTTGGATCACAAGAGAGAATTTATGCTAATGACAAAAGGAACAAAAGAAATAACCTAAAATGAAATTAAAAGCCCCTTCATAACAAGTTCATAAATTTAAAATTCATCAAAATACAAAAGTATTTTGAAAATTTGTGACTAGAGAGCTCCAATCCAACAATACTATGGTTCTATACTACCATGATAATGATATCATTGAGTCAAAAACCCATTTACAGCCCAAAATTGGTGCAAATTTGAAGAAAGAAGATGAAGATTCTTTTGAAACTTGTTATGCCTTTTTAATCACACCCTTTAATTTCAACATTTAAGGAACAGAAACAAACTAGAAACTCAAACAACAAATACATGAAGAAGAAAAAGAAAGGAGAAATTTGTAGAGACAAAAATGGAGGAGCCTAATATTTTCAATATTTGCTTAGGTTGAGAGAAAGAGACACCGACCATGCTTAGGCTCAATATTCGTTGCTGCCGTCCTCAACTCTAGAAAGGACACCATCGGTTGAGAGAAGAGAGATGGACGGAGAATAGTGAGGCAAAAACGAAAATATGGGGCGGCGACATGCTAGAGAGAAGAGAATGTGTGTTGTCGACTGAGGTTTGTACAAGATGGAAAGATGCAAAGAGAAATGAGTGATGAAACCCTAAATAAATAAATAAAATATATATATATATATATATATATATATATATATATACACACACACAAAACCAGTTCGGTTCGGGTTGAACCGATTTTTTTAACCTTCAACACGAGAACTGAACCGAACCGGTCGGTTCTTAAAAAAATCAACCCAACCCAAATCGAGAACTTACTTAACCCAACCCAACCCTTATGATTTGGGTTGGGTTGGTCGGGTTTTTCAGGTTGTTGGGTTTTTTGAACACCCCTATTTTCTAGAGAGGTTATGATAACTAAAAAAAAAAAAAAAATTTCAAAAACTTGTTTTAGTTTTTGGAATTTGACTAAGAATTATAATATTTTCTTAAGAAATATGAAATCCATTGTAGAGATATAATGAGAAAACAAGCTCCATTTTCAAAAAATCAGAAGCTAAAATTCAAATGGCTATCAAATAGAGTCTAAATATTTGACAAGGATTAGACAATATATTATTAGCATAAGTTAGCAGGCTAACTTAATAGATTAAGGGGGACGAGTTGTCAACTTCGATAAGGTGGGGAAAAATGAATTGCATTTTAAATAGAATTTTTAAGGTCACTTGCTCTTATTTTGTCCAATTGGCTTACACTCTTGAGTCAAATGTTGCAAAATCATAATTATTTTTTCCTTAAATCATCATGTCATGCTAACATTCAAATAATAGTATTAACATTAAAGATGTAAGTCCCGTTTGAGGATAAATTATTCAATGAGGTCGCCACAATGTGGCTACCACTTAATAATTGTTAGATGTAGATAAAAAAATATGCCTTTTCCCTAATAATCATTAGATACAAAAAGAGAAGTACATTTACAATTTCTCTCCATGCAAGAGATTAGGAAATGATCTTAACTGTCTAGGTTGTTTGGTAAAACAAATTATTTATTAATTTGTGAAGAATCACTTTTCAATTTATTCTAACGTGCAAAAGTTATAGATACCAACTTTTAAATTCAGCTTTTCTAAAATTTGTCACCTTCTCTAACCATTTACAAATCTTAATCTTATCATTCCATATATGTGTGTGTGCATGTGTATGTATGTATGTATGTATGTATGTATGTATGTATGTATGTATATATATATATATATATATATATATATATATATATATATATATATATTCACATCCATTCTCTCATGTCAACGAAATTTTGATTGATTCAATTTTTATAACAATTATTTTTCTTAAACGTTTATCAAATACTTTAGATTAAACAAAATTACATTAATTTAAATCATATAAAATTTTAAATAATTATCTTATAATAAATTATAAATTGAATATCAATATAAAAACAATTGAAATAATATGCCTACTTTCATCATTATAACTAAATCACAACAATTTAGTATCAATTTACTAAATATCATAATTAGTTTTTTCTAATTTAAAATTGAAATATACCAAATACTATTTTATTTCATTTCACAGTTGATTTTTCTAAAAGCACAGTTGTTGCCAACAATTATTTTAAAAGCTACAACAATTTCAAACTAAGTCTTATGGCATGTTTGGGAGTGATTTTGAATTGTCTAGAAAAATCGGTTTTGAATAATTAAAAATCTGTAATGATTTAAGTTGTTAAACACTAGGTAGATTTTTCATTTTGGCAAAATTATATGCAAGAGTCTTTTTATTTTCTTTTTTGAGTTTAATGATATGTAGGGATTCAAACTTAGGTCCTTTTGATCAAGACTATAATGCTTAAATTATTTGAACTATGTTCATGTTGTCAACAATAGCCATTAATCTTTTAAAATTCTCAATCTGAACTTTAATTTTTTTAAAAATTCTAATTAAGTCCTTTGGCTAAAAAAACTGTAAAAAATTGTCAATAGAGAGGTGATGTTTCATTCAATATTGTTTTATTAATATATTTGAACACAAAACTTTCATGCTATTTAATATATGAATTTCGATCCATTAACATTTCCTCCTAATGACATGTCTAAATAGAATGCCCACATTTTCAAAGGATTTTTTTTTTAATTTTTAAATAATGTAGTTTTTTTAAAAAAATAACAAAAATAGGATAGTTTTCAAACTAATTCCAGATTTGGGGTAGCTAACTCGTGTACATGGGATGCGAATTAACTAACTCGTGGCCCACGTACACATTTGCATTAATGAAATGCAGTCTTGAGATGCGAGTTACTTGACACGTCACGCCACATAGGCGAAAATCGCCACATGGAGTAACACAAAAATCGTGTACACGGTACACGAGTTCTTGGCCTAGTACACAATATTTATATTTTATATGTAAAATGTTAGTTTGATTCTATAATATTGCCTTTGGCCTAGTGGCAAGCCCCCCTTAGATTTTTCTTATAGCCTTCGGGCTAAAGTTCAAGTCATGCACCACTAAAACTTTTTGAATATAATGTTTTTTTTCCTTTATTATTATTATATCAAGGTTAAAATACCATTTTGGTCCCTGTACTTTGAGCTTTATTCCATTTTGGTCCATGTACTTTCTAATGTCCAATTTTAGTCCATGTACTTCCAATAAAGCTTAAAATTAGTCTCTACTATTAGTTTATGATTAATTTTTCTTAAAAAAAGTTAGTTTCTATTAATTTTTCCTCTATAAATTTTGAAGTATGTTCACATGGTGTATTTTCTTGTATTAAAATTATTATTATTATTTAATCAATTTTGATAAAAATTAACTTCAAACTTGTTATAGGAACCAATTTTAAGCTTTATTGAAAGTACAGAGACTAAAATTAGACATTTAAAAGTACAGAGACCAAAATGAAACAAAGTCCAAAGTACATAGACCAAAATGGTATTTTAACCTTATATCAACCAATAAAAATAAAAACACAGTTTTTTATGTAACTAATTCAAATCAATTTATTATAAAATATCAATTTAGAAAACAAAAAAATCTATTTATAAAATATTTACATAAAAAGAAACTACAATAATTCTATGAATTCTTATAAATGGATTTTTTTTATAAAAAAATTATTACTTGTTACTTCAAGTATACTTATATAAAAATTTTAGTCATACTTCTAATATAGAAATATATAAACTAATGGATTAAAATATCATTTTGAGGCTTATAATATTTTAATTAGCCCCTATACTTTTAAATGTCTAAATTTAATATTGGTACATTCAATAAATCATAAAATTAGTTCACACTGTTAGTTTATGGTTAAAAAAATTGTAACCTCTATTAGCTTTTCGTCTATAAATATAATTTTGAAAACATATTCACATTGTATATTTTTCTTAAATGAAATTATTATTATTATTATTTTACCAAGTTCGATAAACATTAACTCCAAAACTAACAATAATGACTAATTTTAATATTTTTTTGAAAGTACCGAGATTAAATTTGGACATTTAAAAGTACATGGTCTAAAATGGAATGAGACTCAAAGAATAGGGACCAATATGGTATTTTAACCCAACTAATATCAATGTGTTTAAAATAATCTTTATACAAATTTAAGTTTCCTGACATAAATTTCTAGATTCCCCTAACATTATTAAAATTATTTTTTTCAAAACTACTTCAATTTTGCCAATTTACACTATATTATTCATAAAATTACCCATTTAATAGGATGCATTTATTTAAAGAAATGAAATTATTCAAACTTTGCTTACTCAAAAAAAGAAGCTACAATAGTCAAAGAAAGGAAAAAAAAAATAAAAAAACGTAAATTGTGTACATGGTACACGAGTTCCACGTCAAACGTGTACGGTGTAAACGAGTTTCACGTAAAACGTGTACCATGTACACGAGTTCCACATCACTTGACAACGTGTCACTACACGTAAATCGTGTACATGGTACACGATTTAGCTACCTTATTTTAAACAATACTTTTATTGTCTGCCCTAGATTTGTAATTTTAGGAAAAAAAAATAAAAAAACGTAAATCGTGTACATGGTACACGAGTTCCACGTCAAACGTGTACAGTGTAAACGAGTTTCACGTAAAACGTGTACCATGTACACGAGTTCCACATCACTTGACAACATGTCACTACACGTAAATCGTGTACATGGTACACGATTTAGCTACCTTATTTTAAACAATACTTTTATTGTCTGCCCTAGATTTGTAATTTTTTTTTTTTCATTTTCAAAATTTTTAGTTTAAAAACTACCCCAATTTTGTCATTATTTATTTAAACATCATTATCTACAAAATTAGCCCCATATTCAAATATGTAAATAAAAGAATAGTTTAATGAGACATAAAATAGCAAATTTTAACCGTTTAGTTTTTGAAAAAGACTTAATTTCATATGTTAATCGAATTAAAAACTCTAATATGTTATTCTAATAGCTAACTTAAATATAGCTCAACTAGTTTAGACATATATCATCAACTAAGATGTGAAAGATTCGAATCTCCCACTCCCGAATGTCGTTGAACTTAAAAATAAAGGTAAAATACTTTGGTCCATAAGTTTTCAAAACTAACATTTTTGGTTCTTGAGATTTGAATTTAGTTTTCCATTTGGTCGTTGAGATTTCAAAAGTGACATATTTGTTCATCAAGATTTGAAATTGATTTCTAATTGGTCCCTAAGTTTGAAATTGATTTATGAAGTTTGAAATTAGTTTCTAATTGGTCCCCGAGTATAAAAAAATAAAACATATATAAAAAAATTTCAACTCATTTAAAGAAAATACATATCATTAAAGTTTAGTTAGCATATGTTAACTTATACGTCATCAATCCATTAGGTTAATTAACGTCAACTGTACTAAGGTCTATTTAGAAACCAATTTCAAGCATTAAGAACTACACTTTTAAAATTTCAGGGACTAAATAGAAATAAAATTTAAATCTCAAAAACTAAAAGTGTTAGATTTTAAAATTTTAGAGATTAAATAAAAAATAAGTTCGAGATAAAAAATGTATTTTACCAAAAAAAAAAAAAAAACTATTTTAGTAACAGTAGCTTGGTAAGGTTGAACCACACCAAACGCGCCCTAATTGTATTGCCATAGCCATCGCCTCCGAAAGCAAAATCGGCTCTAGTGCGCAACCAAACTACAAAAGGGCAGTGGTTTATAGGGTTTTGCAACCACCGAACAAATGGATTCATTTTCATCTCCTTCAAGCGGTTCTTCTTCCCAATTTTCGGCCAATGAATTCAGGGATCAGCTCAAGACTCAGCTTGCCCAGGCCTACGCCGAGGAGTTTCTTGAGGTTCAATTCTCCCTACTTGTTTCTTTTCTTCCAAACTTGTTGGTCGAGTTACCGATATGTCTGTGCGGATGTATCTGTATCTGGACTTCTTAGAGTAGTCGGTTTGATGAATGCGTTTCGCTATTGTGTGTTGTGTTATATGATAGTTGAAATGGTAGAAATGAATTAGTAATTTCTGGTTTTGAAACTTGGGTAGCGATAGGAGCTGGCTTTTAAAGATGGGATGTACGAATTAATCAATGTGAATTGTTGAGACTATAGATTTTGGAGTATTATTTCGCAGCATCAAATGGGATCGTTTACATTCTCATTTCTCAGTTCTACTTCGAACTTGTTTTTTATATCCTCATTTTTTAAATTTACTAATTGAAGATGTAGAAATGTACAATCCATGTACAAGTTCTTTAGTGATTTGAGTGCAATAGAAACAAAATACACGATCGTGCTCTCTGTTTCTAGAGTTCCTTTTTCGATGAGTTATTTTGTTGATTATTAGTTCGCAAGTATCTTCTCGTTTTGTTGTATAACTTGTAGTGTAGGATTTATTGACAGAATCTTTTCTTCCCGTTGATTTTGATGGGGAGGGGAGTGGCTAGTACTAGTAGGAGGATCAAACTTTCTGAAAGTAATTTCTTGAACCTTATAAATAGTGCTTTAGCATGAAATTATTATTGGTGTGTGGTAGAGGACTCGTTCATTATAAGTTTCCATAAAGATTAGTACAGAGAATGATTTTACTTGGCTCAAAAAGTTCTCTAATAAGATAGGGACTTTAGTGAAGAGGTCTTGAGCAATAGGAGAAAGAAGAATCTAATTGTTCCTGTTGAGGTTAACAGGAAGGGCTAGAAAGGGATTTTCTTTGTGATTCAGAATTTCTTCAAGATCAACACATGAGAAAGTGTTTGTGCAGGTGGAAATGAAAGATTAGAAATCATTTTTAGAGATTTTGACAGATAATCTAGGCCCCTACCAGTCCTCTGAAAAGGGTAGCTCATAGTGGTTGAACCTTGCTTGCGCTCATAGAAAAGTGACCACAGGACAGTATGAAAATAGGAAGTTTGAAGATTTGATGGGACAACGTCATCCTAAGTCATTAATCATTAGGAAATGCTTACAAAACAAATGGAAGCTTGAATGGAAGTGGTCCCATCTTATGGGGGTGGGATTAGGATTTAAAACTAAGGGGCTTCTTTAGCAAACCATTTTCAAAACAGTTTTCTGTTTCTGTTTTCATTTTTTTAAGAATTGTGATTGGATGACTTGTAAAGGTTAGCGTTGTTATGCACGTTGATGTTATTATACACAAATCAATGATTTTGAAAGGAAGAATAATTTTACTTAGTCCTGAAAACCTTCATCCATGAAATGACACTAAAGGAAAACAAGAAAAAAAAACTTAAAGATAACAATTATCTGACCATACTTTCATTCTTTTGCTGAATTTTTGTTCTAAAGAATAATAACTACTTGGAAAATAGTTCCCAAGTAAGCCCTTATCATTGAATTTATAGGGTTGTCGGACTAAGGTCTATTGGCAATATATGTGAAGGTTTCTTGGAGTGCTCTTAGATTGGAGGATAATTTATGTTGATTCCTTCCTTTAGAGGCTCGTGTATTAATTAATTACAAAATGAAGGTCGAGTTCAGGTTTTCACTTTTTTATCCTAAGATATTGATGAGCAGAGTAGTTGCCTTCCATTCATTGTTCTGTATACCAGTTGCTTTGAGATACCATGTTTCTTCATACAGTCTTTATCCAATAAATTGTTGGGGTGTGTTTGTTGGGTTGAAGCGAGCAAAAGTGGCATTAACAGACAGGTATGAATTACGATACTTGACACACCTAACATAAAGGGAGAACAAAATTAAAGGAGGCCTAAGGAGTAAAGATATAATGTAAGTTTTAGAGGTTGTTTTTCTTTTTGTAACCCTTTAATTTGTTATACTGTCCCCAACTATTAGCGTATCAGAAGTAATCTTATCAAAAGTGGCATTAATAGACTGTAGACACGTATGATACTTGCGACACTTGACACAAATATAAAAAAAAAAGTAAATAAGGCCTAAGGAGTAAAAGTAGATTTCAAAATTTAGAGGCTGTCTTTACAACCAATGAAAAGTTAAGACATTTTAAATATTGTGCCCCATTATAAGTTTAAACTCAGAAGAAAAGGGCTGCACCTCCAATGACCTGGGCTTTGTTGAAGTATGTAGAAGATGAACAAGATCTTGTTAAAAAGGGGAAAAAATGGGGGAATATTTTTCAGAACAAGCCCTGATCGGCTCAATTGCTTCTAGGAACCTAGTATCTTCAATAAGTAGCTGTAATACTATAGCTTCCTTATCTAAGTAAGTGGTAAACTGGAGACATGGGAGTTCGGGAGGCCTTTTCCAGTAGAAGAGCTGACATTAGTGTCAAGGGAGCAAGAAATTGCTAGTTCGAATCCCAATCCCTTGATGCAGGAAGAAATTCCTTTGGTATCAGTTATCACAACTTTCTAGTTACTATGAATTAGCCAAGCTATTCAATAGAAGGCTTAGCCAATCACTTGCAAATTACAAAAGTTGGCATGTATGTAGTTCCTATACCTAGAAGAAAAGAGATCTACGATAAAGAGTTAAAATAGAGTTAGAGAGATTCCAACCCTTTCCTTTTTTGTTTTTTAATAAGAGAGATTCCAACCCTTTCCACACCGCAGTCAATGCTAGAAGAAAAGGAAACCAGACTAAAAGTGTTGATATTGATGCCACTTGCGTTGTTGAAGAAGATGAGAGTGGGGTTTTAGGCCGTCTCCTTTCAAAGCTTTGTATTTGGTGACTTCTTAGTGAATGACAGACGATGGTCAGAGCTTCACTTTGGAGGATAAAATCTGGAAAGAACAAAGTTAAGGAACTTGATGGCTTTACCATGGAAAGATTTTGAAATATTGGAACATTCAAAGTTAAGGAACTCGATCACTTTAAGGAAGATAAAATCTGGAAAGAACAAAGTTAAGGAACTTGATGGCTTTACCATGGAAAGATTTTGAAACATTGGAACATTCAAAGTTAAGGAACTCGATCACTTTAAGGAAGATAAAATCTGGAAAGAACAAAGTTAAGGAATTTGATGGCTTTAACATGTAAAGATTTTGAAATTTTGGAGCATTTAAAATCAGTTTCTCCAGGTATTCTAAGATTTTTCTGGGAAACTTCTCTACTTACACATGCTGTTTCAAAGATAAGGAACTCGATCACTTTAAGGAAGATAAAATCTGGAAAGAACAAAGTTAAGGACCTTGATGGCTTTACCATGTAAAGATTTTGAAATTTTGGAGCCTTTAAAATGAGTTTCTCTAGGTATTGTAAGATTTTTCTGGGAAACTTCTCCACTTACACATGCCGTGGAAACCTTTATTTCCTTGATTTTGAAAAAGGAGAAAATAGTTCATTTGAAAAACTCTGCAGTATATTTGAGGTGATTTTTGGTGATAGTGTTATTAGGTGAAGCACAATGCTCTTTGGCTAGCGAAATAACTTGAAAAAATTAAAAGTACTTTTAATTAGTTAAAAACATTTTCCATGAGTCCAAAAGTTGTGCTTAATACACTAAAATTGGCAAGTCTTCTCAACAATATCTACACGATCATTTGGAAGTGTTTCCTGAGAGCCTTAAAGTGATTCTCCCCTGTACAATTTCAATTGAGAAATTGTGAGTAATAGGCAAATTTTGGATCTAATTTTGGTTGCCTATAAGTTGGTGGAGGACTTGGAAAAGGGGCACGATTTGGTCTACTGGGATTTTCTTATGAGAAATCCTTGAAGAAGTATACCTGGGGAGAAATGGGCAACTTTGATCTAAGACTGTATCTACTATACCAAAATCTCTATTTTTTAATTTAATTTAATTTAATTTTAATTAATGAGAGGCCTAGAGGAAGAATGGTGGTTTCTAGAAGTCTGAGACAAAGGGAGCTATTGTCTTCTTTCCTTTTTATGGCTGTATTTGTAACAGATGTATTGAGTGGATATGATAGAGGTCCAAGTCATGGCACACCACCTCCAATTTTCTGACAGCACTTTTTTTTTGCCCCTAGAATGATAAATCAACGGATGACATCTTCAATATTCTTCACATTATTACCATATTCTCAAGCCTTAAGATTAATGCGAGGAAAGTTGTGATTGTGGGCATCTATATATATGCCATCTGGAGGTGCAACAGCTAGCCATTAGGCAAGGCACTGAAGGGGCCAATCACCCCACCCCTGCAGACTTGAGTACCCCGTATGCCTCTTGGAGGAACCCATTAAAAAGAACATTTCGAACCTGCCGTATTTGGAGTGGAAAAGGGATTGCAGAAGTGGAAAAGCATATATTGCATTTAAAGGAAAGCAGCTTACGGTGGTTGGTCAATTGATGTTGTCTAGTACCCCTACGTATTCTTTCTCTTTTCAGATCCAGAGTACTTTACATAAGGAGATTTAAAAGAAAATGACAGACTCTTTGGGCTAGCAGTTATCTCGTAAATGGGAAAATTGCTTTTTTGGAATATGGCAACCTGCACAAAATTTTCTGCGTTGTTCAATCGAAACTATAAAAGGGAGAAGATAAGGAAAAGAAAAGGATGGTTGTAGAATAATTATGGGGTAATGCTATGATTCTATGACTAAATAGGCTAGGCTAGTATGGACGATAGACATCATCTTCGTCTCATCAAGCTCACTCATAGGATGAAAATATTGCTTATTGATTGAAACAATATAGTAAAATCGGGGGTTCAATAACGATTTAAAGGGGAGAGTCATTTTTCCAAAATATCAACGATATCATCGATATTTGTTGATATTTATCGACATTTTACCGATATTTCTTTTGACCATTGACTATCAAAATATCTGTGATATTTTATCGATATTCATCGATATTGTACGGATATTTTGCTTATATTTGTGATACTTTGCAGCTTTTCTTCTCTCCCTACTCCAACATATACCTTGATTTCTCTCACTTTAAAAAGTTGTAGCGTGAGTTTTTAAGTTAGGCTAAGAATTTAGGGTTACAAATCCGCACACAAATCATATTAAAAATCTTTGTCTTGATCTCTCCGTCATTGTTTTTCTTATACAATTATTAATAACATATTAATGGTTGTCTACAACCTCAAAAAATATCTTATTATTGTTAAATGATGTATTTGTTTGTATTGACATGTCTATTAATTAATTAATTAATCAAATTTTTGTTCATTTTTTGAGATACACATTATTTTACTATCTATTTTACTATTAATGTATATGTTAATGATATATATGTTTAAAATGATTGTTTAGGACTTAAATAAGTTTTTTGGGATGTTTATTAAGAATTTTTCAAATTTTCGTGATGTCGGTGATTTTTTTCCGAATATATGTTGATATATCTGTAAATTTGAGTTATCGATATCGATATTGGCTTTGACATTTTCATCATATTGTAAAAAATAGAAGAAAGAAAAATCATACTACATGTTCTTTTTGGTGATTCTTAGACTTTAATTTTTGTAAATAGAAATTAATAGTTTTACTTATGGGATAAATCTCAGGAGGGTAGGACACTGATGATATTGAGTTCAGTACAATTTCCATTTTTGAGGCCCTGTTTGATAATAATTTTGTTTTTTATTTTTAGTTTTTGAAAATTGTGCTTGTTTTCTCACCATTTCTCTACAATAGATTTTATCATTCTTAAGAAAACTTTTGAGTTTTTAGCCAAATTCCAAAAACAAAAACAAGTTTTTGAAAACTATTTTTTTTAGTTTTCAAAACTTGACTTGGTTTTTGAAGACATGTAAGAAGTATATAAGAAAACAAGGAAAACTATAGGTGGAAGTAGTATTTATAGGCTTAATTTTCAAAAACCAAAAACCAAAAACGAAGGCCCCATTTGATAACCATTTGATTTTGAGTTTTTGGTTTTTGAAAATTAAGCCTATACATATTGTTTCCACTTATGATCTTTCTTGTTTTGTTATCTACTTTTTACCTATGTTTTAAAAAACCAAACCAAATTTTCAAATAAAAAAAAAGTAGTTTCCAAAAACTTGTTTTTGTTTTTGGAATTTGGCTAAGAATTCAAATGTTTTGTTGAAGAAGATGAAACCTATTGTAGAAATAGAAAATTGATGAGAAAACAAGCACAAATTCTAAAATCTAAAAAACCAAAAACCAAGGCCACGTTTGATAACCATTTGGTTTTTGGTTTTTGAAAATTAAACTTGTTTTCTTTCAATTTCTCTACAATGATTTTCATCTTTCTTAAGGAAACATTTGAATTCTTAGCCAAATTCTAAAAAAAAAACAAGTTTTTAAAAACTACTTTTTTTAATTTTCAAAAACTTATTTTTGTTTTTGGAATTTGGCTAGGCATTCAAATGTTTACTTATTAGAGATAAAAACCATCGTAGAGAAAATGAGAGAAAAGAAGCTTAATTTTCAAAAATAAAAAATCAAATGGTTATCAAATGGGACCCAAATGATTATTAAATGGGACCTAAATGGTTATCAAACGGGATCTGAGTTTTTTCAATTGTCGAGGTTTTTTGGGGAGCATACCTATGGGTCTGTGGTGTGTTGTATTCACTGGTTCCTTTGCAGTTTGCACCTTGTGTGTGCTTTGTAATATCAAACTTGGCAATAGTTTTATTTATTTATTATTATTATCTTGATATAAAAAGATCTAAAAGCCAATTTCAAATTAAGTTTTTGAATTTTTTTTCCTTCATGTGTCAATTTTAAATTGCTCATTTATATGTCATGCACCGTGTGTATTCCTTGTAGTAGCATCATGGTTCTTGCTAATAGTTGCGATTAATGAAATGAAAGGGTAGACTTTCCAACCAAATGATTCACGAGTCAGTCTCTTGCTCTCTCTGACCTGGGATTAGATTCCTTTTTTTTTTTTTTTTTTAAATTTTAAATTAATTAATTTTATTCATTATTTCCCCTCTATTTGTACAATTTTGAGTTGCTCATTGCTCTTCCTTGCAGACCTTAAGAGTGAAGTGCTTTGACAAGTGTATCACAAAGCCAGGGTCAAGCCTAAGTGGGAGTGAGAGCAGTTGCATCTCCAGGTGCATGGAGCGCTATATTGAGGCCACCAGCATCGTCAGTAGAGCCCTGTTTAAGACACCACACTGAAAGAAAGGTTTCGCTGAGACATTATGAGTTCGAGGTATCCTTAGCAACCTACAATTTTTCTGAGATTCACCATTTGATATTCGTTTTCCAGCTCTAGAATCTTTCGCCAGGAGACATACTTTTGATTTGAGGCCCCATAGATAATATTGGTATCATGTACCTGATTTACTGACATGTCAACTTTGGGTCAATTAAACTCTCGTTTCTTCACAGTTAACTGCTCAACCAAGCTGATAAGATACTATTGGTCGAATAAAATAGATGAGTGGCTAGAACGAGGTGAAAGAACCTTGAAAGTTGCACTGATAGCAAATTTCAGATGATTCTTTCAAGATTTGGATAACATGTTTTAGACTCGGCCAAAAAACATGGTCACTGTCCTATACATGATAGGAGTAGGACCAGCAATTACAAATTCTCACATTGGTAACCTAGCTAGAATATGAGCAATGTTTGCATCTCTGTTTATATGAGATGCTTCGAAAACATTGACAGAGATCAGTGTTTTCAAAGCGCAAGGCGCACCTCAAGGCGACATGCCCTTTGATCGCCTGAAGGCGAGAGGCGACAAAAAGGCGTCGCCCGATGAAGCGAGACGCAATAAATAAATATATAAATAAATAATGAGCATAAATTTATATAGTAAATATAGTCACATAAAATTCCAAAGCTTAAAAGATTAGTAGTTCCAATAATAATCAAGTTTTAGTAGTTCAAAACATGATCAAGTCATTAATAATGAATCAATGAACCAAATTTGTTATCCAGCACTTCGAATGACCTAGTACGGGGGGGGGGGGGGGGGGGGGGGAAGCGCCCTGGTGGGGGTTTGGGGCAATGCCCCCAAAACCTAAATCATATTCTGGGTTGGTTCATTATCCTTTATATATATATATATATTAAAAAAAAGCAAAATCTGCATAATTGAAGCAGGCGCTCGCCTTCGATAGAGGCGAAGGCGCCGCCAGGCGCAGATAGGCGCAACCAGGCGAGCGCCTGTTTAAAGTCGGTCGCCTGGGCAACATACGAGGCGCACAACCCCCCGGTCGCCTCGCCTCTCACCTGAGGCGTGCGCCTGGGGTCGCCTCAACATCACTGACAGAGATTGATAATGTTTTAATCTTAGTATTGATATGAAAACCTACACCAATGGGAGGTAGGAGCCTTTTGGTCATGACGTAGAAATGTGCAATTGATATGAGAAAATGAACCTTTAGAATTGAGTTAGATTCAAATTGTCTTGATCAAAGCTCTTGAGGAGAAGTACAAATTTCTTAACTTTAGAGTCATACTTTACAAGATAGGATGATCAATCATGCTTGAATTTTCTTAACATGGCATTCAAGATCAGAATTGCAAAAGAAGATTAAGTTGTTTTTAGCTAAATGCGGAGAAAGGCACTAAGGCACTCAATTCATAAAAATGGAAAAAAAAAAAAAAGGGGAGGGGGGGGGGGGGGGGGGGGAATGGCATTTTTTGAGTGCTAAGGAGGGTAATAACTAATGGCAAGTATAGCTTCTAAACCGTCCACCCTATCCCACAAGATTAGGTTTCTTAACTCATTTAAAGCTCTTATAATTGTGCCGGCCCTATATTACTATATATCTACTAAGGCCTAAATCAAATCAAATAATACCAGGGCCCACAAATAACACAAAGCTAACAAAATAGCAAGGCCTAATATGCAAATTGTGTTCTTTAAATTCTTGTTTGATAATCATTTAGGGGCTGTTTGGGGCGTGAGTTATAATAACCTGTAGAATACTTTGCACCCCAAACACAGACTATTATAACTCCAAACTAAACAACTCTACATTTTAAATAATATTATATAATTCTACAGACTATTATAATCCACAAACTATCATAACCCATGTTACTATAACTCACTTAGTGCCCCAAATAGCCCCTTAGTTTTTTATTTTTGAAAATTGTGTTTATTTTCTCGTCATTTCTCTACAAATGGGTTTCATCTTTTCTAGGAATATATTTGAATTTTTAGCCAAATTCCAAAAATGAAAAAAGTTTTTGAAAATTACTTTTTTTTTTTAGTTTTCAAAACTTAGCTTGGTTTTTGAAAACATATGTAAAAAGTAGATAACAAAACACAAAAATTAATATAATAATTAGAAGTAGTATTTATAAGCTTAATTTTAAAAAACTAAATGGTTATAACATGGGACTTAAAATATCTCTACCAAATTTAACTAAGGATAAATAAAGAAATTGACATGATGGTGTTGATCAACTCTCCAATGGATGCTCCACGATGCAAGCAAATGGTGGTGAGTGAGAAAATAGTCTCTAAGCTATATATGAAACAAACCCTATTTGATTTTGATTTTGGAACTGGATTCTGAGTATTTTTTAGGCTTGGGCCATTTTGAGTTGGATTTTGGGTTTTCTTACCTTTTTTTTTTAGTTTAACAACACGTGATGGTGGGAGTATTCAAACTTCTGACACCTTAGTCAATAGTATATGTCTTAACTAATTAAGCTATGTTTAGGTTGGTTATTTTAGTCAGTTTATTACTTTGACTTAATACAATTATCTAGCTTCTCATTAAGAGGGTATTAATTTCTTCACAATTTAAGTTTAATCTTTAATTTGAAAAAAAAAAAAGAACTTTAAGATTAAACTCTTTTGACAAATTGCACAAGTATAATGACATTATAAAGAAGCTATTAATCGTGGTTCATTCATTATAGCATTTTTATTGCGTTTAATAAAAGCTATGAAGAATCTTATACTTTTATAATAATAAACATTTTTATCAAGACTTCCTATGCTACCTAATGGCTTTTCCTCCCCAATAATTAGTGATTTTGCCAATACTTGAGACTTTCATATGCTAAATCACTTCCCCTTTAACAAAATTAAAAAAAAAAAGAAAGACTATATGTTATAAAGTAACCGACAATTTTAAATTAAGTTGTATATTTTGTCTTCCGAATCCATTTGCGCCCTTTCACATACTATATCAACAAGATAAATATTCACAATATTAAAAATTAGAGTTTATTTATAATATTTTCATGAAAGAGATATTAAAATTTATTGTACTAGATAAGATCTTTTATTTGTTAGAGTTTATCTCTAATTATTTATTCACAAAAGTATTTGAGTACCTTATGCTAGATATGATTTTTATTTGCTAGAGTCTATCTCTAATATATATATATATATATATCCAGCAAATAAAAATTTTATCCAGCACAATGTAAAATACTTTTGTGAATAAATAATTACGGATAAACTCTAACAAATAAAGGTCTTTTCTAGTACAATAAATTTTAATATCTTTATCTATAATATTTTCATTAAAAAGATATTAAAATTTATTGTACTAGAAAAGACCTTTATTTGTTAGAGTTTATCCGTAATTATTTATTCACAAAAGTATTTTACATTGTGCTGGATAAGATTTTTATTTGCTGGAGTCTATATATATATATATATATTTTGAGCAATATAATATATATTTTTTAGAAAAGTGTTTGACTACGTTATATTAGATGTCTCTTATTCTTTCAAATAGATAAGAAAAGAATCACTAAGATAAGAATAAGTAAAAGATTGGTTGGTGCATTAAGAGAGTGGATTTTCTTACTACTCGAGCAATATTGTACACAATTCTTTATATATTTATATATTAATCATGTAGCGTGGAACTTTGATTTCAGTATATCCTAAAGTAGCCAACCTGAGCATAGTTCAACGGTCATATATTCTCAATCATGTCAAAAGTTTGAATCTTCCTACTTCAATTGTTGTTGAACTAAAAAAAAAAAAAATGTTAGTGTCTCTTGTCAACCTTATGGTTTAAAACGTTTCAATTTAGTCTTTTATGTTTTAACACTTTTTAATTTAGTTTTTCATTGTTCGTGAATATTAAAATTGATTGATAATAAAATTACATGACATAATACATAATATATTGACGAAAATTTAGAAGAGATAAAAACCATCCAAGAGAAGAAAATTCAAAGTTTCTATCAATTTCTTAAAAATTGTGAGTAATTAGAAACTTTCATATCCTACATAACTTTTTTTCTCCTCTAAATTTATGCCAATTTACTAAACATTGGATCTTATATGTATATCATAAATCAATTTTAACATTTACCAATAGTGAAAGCCTAAATTGAAAATTATTAAAATATATGGAACAAAATTAAAAATAATTAAATAATAGGGACTAAATTGACAAAATATCGAAATGTTTGGAGCTAAAGTATATATTTAGCCTTTTATATATTTCATCTTTCAATTTTGAAAATGTATGGAAAAAATTAGAAAAAAACTTGTTCAAACGTTTGAACTTTTTAATGTATTTTTTTTAATCTAACACGAACTAAAGGGGTAGATTGCTCCTCTCCTTTGATCTCTCCATTTATATAAGCAAAAGCATGAGATTTTTAAAGCAAAAACTCAACGACAAACAAGCCTTTTTTTTATTTTTTATTTTTATTTCAGTTATTTTTTGTTAAAATAGACTTTTTTTTTTGAAATGCTTATGAAATAGATTAGAGGACAAAAAAGATTGAAGGAATATATATTTACTCCCTTTAAAAATATATATAATAATGATGAGGACCATCTATCTAAAATTTTAAATGTTGATATCGGTGAAAATGTCAAGATCTCAATTTTATAAAATTGTCAATAAAAATATCGATAGAATATAAAAATTGATGAATATTTATTAAAAATCATAAAAATAAAAAAAATCATTAAAAACATTTAAATAACAAATAAACCTTTCACATTTTTTTTAAATAAATAAAAGTCTCTCAATATAAATATTATATTCATATTAGTTACATTTTGTGGACATACATATTTTAAAATTTTTTCAGGTTCTTGACCATTAATAAAAATATCTATTTACTCGAGGTTGAATTTGTGGAGGAATAAAAACATCAATTTGACAGGTCCTGAAATTTTTTTAATATGACCCATCTCTCTCACATGTCCTAATAAGGATGATTATCAAAATGCCACGATAACACATAAATAAATTTCAAGATAAAAAGGCAAAAGAGAAGAAAAAGTAAAATGAATAATTGGGTTTGTGGAAATACAGGTCATGATTGATGAAGATAAGGCCTGGGCCGTGTTCCTTCCACCGTCCGAAAGCGCCAGCTCAGAGATGACTCATTGACATTAATACATGACGTCAAGGATATTGCATCATGATAAATTGAGCGCACGTCTAGCTCAACTAACATAAAATATATATTTTCGACAAAGAAGTTAAAGGTTTGAATCTTTCATCTAATATATTATCAAAAAAGGATAATGATTTTTAGCTTATTATTATAGCGGAGTATGAATGATAGACAAAGGTAAGGTGTGTTTGGTTGGTGATCAAAAATATAAATTTGAAAATAAGAAATTCAACGAAAAATAAAATTGTATTTCATGTTTTCAAATCTGTGTTTGGTAATAAATTTTAAAATTGGATCTCAGTTTAACAATTATTCTAAATGTGTTTGATAATATATTTATAAACCATAAAAATAGTTTTAGCCACCAACTAAATATCGAGTTAAATCTCAACTAGTTTTATCTAATTTATGATGTTATAAATTCTATATAATATTTATTTTACAATATCTTATAATTTATAATATATTATATTATGTAATTTTAATTTAACAAAAATAAAATGAGTTTATAACGTGGAGTATTATATTTATCAAAGTTTTTACCTTTTAAAACGTAATTCTACTTTTTAAAATTTAAAATTTAAAATTGGGTACACTGAAAATATAAAAATGTTGTTTTTAGAATTTTAACTATTTTGGATCATAAAATCCAAAAACAATATTCAAAACAAATCCGCTAAACGGGTATTCGTTGAAGTTAAAAACATAAAACAAAATCTAAATTGCATACCAAACATATCTTAAGATTTTATGAATTTTTTATTGTTTGAAATTAGTCCATAAACTTTAAGTGATGAATTTATGAGCTTTAAAAAATATCTAATCAGTTGTTGATAATGTTGTGTCTATTGAGAAAATGGAGCAAAATCAAGAGATGGTAAATTTTTTGGGTAGTCAGGTATGCTAGAATTTGAGAGAAGCATGTCTAATGATTTGTGAGCATTTTTCCAACTCCTGAACTATGCTTTCTAATATTTTAGTAGAACCTGCATCTGTATCAGAGAACTAAACATATCTCATATTGGGTGAATCGATATAAACTTGGTGTTGATTTTTCTTCCCTTATCACGATTTATTATCGTTCTCGTTGCTTAAAATTAAAGTTCTAAGTTGGTTTATCTATTCTTTTAAGATGTAAATTCTAATTAATTTAATCCCACTATAATTGAAACTAGAATATGATCTAGAATTTAATAATATATATTTCTTGAATTTGGTTAATTAAATTGAAATATATATTTTTATCGATCCCTAACAGTATGTAATGGGTCTTTGACATATTTGATATTTAAAAATTTTATTCACATAGTAGACATAAAATTGATAGGCCAGGACACTATAAGACAATTAAATTTTGTGTCTAATAAAGCTATAGATTTTTTTAAAAATATATTAAATAGAACAAGGATCTATTAGACACAAAATTGAAAGTTCAAAGACTTATTAGATACTTATAAACTTCAAGGATCTATTGGGCATATAGTGAAAGCAAAAAAACCTATTGACACTTCTTAAAGTTTATGGACTTATTGAAAAATTTAAAAATTCAAGGACTAAACTTGTAATTTAGCTTATTTAGTTTTATATCATTTGTTTCATTTGTGTAAGGTGGTGGTTTGTCTTTTAAAGCCACGAACGTAATATGGTTCTACATAGTGTTTGTTACAATAAATTATTTAAGAGGATTGAACAATATAGTTGGTAATTTTATGCTATTCGATGTACTAGAGAAATTAAAAATTACATTTTGAGCATGCATAAAATGGTAAAGATTAGCTATCCATTGTAGCGGCTATATATTAATAAAATTCTGTCTATTGCACTATTAGTCCAAATCCATATTAATTTTCTCCCACGGAATCTCTATAACGTCATGGTTTAAAAAATTTGAATACTTAATTAAAAATAAAAATATAAATATAAAAAGACTTCTAAAAACTGCATCACTGAGTTTTTAATATTGAGTAGTTATGCCCCTAAATCTACAAAATCATTGCAATTAAAAATCTTGTGTAGTTTTTTTTTTTTTTTAGTTTAATAACATTTGAGGGTGAAAGATTCGAACCTCTAACTTCTTAGTTGAGAGTACATACAAATTATTGCTGAGTTATGCTCACTTTGACATGTAGTCCGTTAATCATTAGGTTCAAAAAAGAAATAAATTATAACTTCAATATTTATCACCATTAAATTTTTTTAATTATTAAAAATATTTTTGAATGAGAAAATGTTCTGGTGACAAATCCTTCTCAATTGGAAAAAAAGATGGAATTTTTACAAGTTAAGAAAGGGAGTCACATCCTCATCATCATCAAAATTATTGAATAAGGTTGGGCAACTTTACGAAGTGATTGTCGTTTGACCATCAGATTAGATGTAGATTTAATGTATACATTTCAATAACTATTAGATCTAAATTTAATGACCGTTTGGTTGGGTAGCTCGAAGTTCTCTCCTGTTTTCAAAGATGGACGAGAGGATATCATTAGTAAACAGTAAGAAAAACTCAAACTTATAGAGAAAGAAAAAGGCGTGGTTGAGATTGGAGATGACGAACTAGACTCAACAGACAAAAATCTAATTAGTTCAACGTTTTGCAAAGTCCTAACTTTGAAGGCAATCAATCCAGAGCTATTCAAAAGCCTGATGCCCAGAATTTGGAATATGGAGAATAGGGTGAAAATATCCAACGGAGGAAGCAACAACTTCATGTGCACTTTTAGGAACAAGAAAGAGAAAAAAAGGATAGTTGAAGGGGGGGCCCTTGGAGCTTTGATAAAGGTCTTAATACTTTTTGAAGACCTAAAGGGGAATAGCAGACGATCGAAGCTTGATTTTAGGTATGCATACTTTTGGGTCCATTTCCATGACTTACCAATGGTTTGCTTTTGCAGGAAATTGGCTATTGCAATAGGAAATGCAGTGGGCTCATTTGAAGGAGTAGAGTTTGATGAAACTAGAGAATCTTGGGATGATACCCTCAGGGTCAAAATAAAAATTGACATTCTGAAGCCACTAAAGAGAGGAACTCAGATAAAAATTGGCTCAATGGCAGAAGGAAGTTTGGATCCGAGTCACCTACAAAACACTTCCTGACTTTTGTTACAAGTGTGGAAAGATTGAACATGTGCTTAAAGATTGCGAGGAGACCCAACAGAACACAAGTGAAGAATGGCAGTACGGGAAATGGTTGAGGGAAACGTCCACTTCAAAGTTTCTGTACATAGGGAAAAAAGAAGATGGTAGCATGGTATTAAATTTTCATCGACAGATCGATATTTTCATCGATATTTCTATATGTCTATGGATTCGACATCGACATAAAGAAGGAATCGACATTTTCACTATACCGTATAAAATTGATGAAATATTAAAAAAAATAGCAATAAAATATAACTTAATCTAAATATAATATTATAATAAAGATTTTAATTCATTTAAAAAGTATAAAATATTTATTTATTAATTTATTATTTTTTATTTTTTTATTTTTAAATTTTTTTAAAAAATTTCAATCAATATCAACATTTTATCAATATTGATATTTTATCGATATTTCTATTAATATTTCATAAAATTGAATTATCGAACATTTCTGTCGACATCAATATTACCTAACGACAGAAGTCGAGGGAGAAAAGGCCGATTTAATCTGTAAAGGATAGAATTTTGATTTCAGCGATGAGGAAGTCTATGAGGAAAAGGGCAGTCGCCAGCCGCCGCTGCAATCAAACGTCGGACAGAAATCGGCGGACTGAAAAGGGTTACCAAAGGTGATTAGCCGGCCCCAGGGGAAGAAATGAAAGTAATTAATGCTCTGACAGCTCAACGTTCAAAAGGGCGGTGATGACTTATACTTTGATGGGAAAAGACGTGGTCATTGATAATGATTTTTGGAAATTTTACAAAGGAAAACAGTAGATAAAAAATGTGAGGAATGGATCAATGTCAGGTAGGGCCACAGATGGAGATTTGGGCAATAATGCAAGTCAAACTGCCAGTCCAAAGCATCTTATCACATATTCAGAAATGATTTTAGAAATAGTAATTTTAGTACAATTTATTTATTTATAATTAATTTGTTAAAAATAATTTTATATAATTATTTTAATGTTTGATTTCACACTTTTAAATAGTAGTTTTCATATAATTAAAAGTGATTTTCAACGAGTAACTTTAGAATAAGTATTTTAAACTAAGTGATTCAATTATAATTAATTTTGTAAAAATTTTAGTTATAAATGATTTTAATATTTGGTTTCACCATTGTAAAAGTGATTTAAATTTAATTAAAAGTATTTTTTTGCAAATGATTAATGTTTGTATTCAAAGGTGATTTTAGAATCACCAAATTACTAAAAAGAGTATCACATTTGAGATTAAAATAATTAAAAGGTAGAAGACAAAAGTTATATAGAGAGAACTAAAAAATTGAGAGCGAAAAAATATAAAGCTAGAGAAAAGTTTTAAAGAGAAAAAATGTTAGAGACATGGAGGGATAAAAAATTTAGAGAGAGAAAAATTTAATAGAGAGCGAAAAATTTGGGGGTTTTTGTACGGATGACCTAAAAAATAGTGTGGAAATGAAATTTAATCTAGTTTCTCAAAATAACTTTATATAACCTTTTGTTGATGTCATCAAACATTTTTTTATTATTTTTTCTTTTGGCTTTCGACCTATCTCCTCTCACTTTCTCTAACTTCCAATTTTTCTTCTCGCTCTCGCTTCCACTTCCTTTTCCCTCTTGGCTCTCACTTCCATTTCTTTTCCCTATCCCTCCAGCTTTGTATTCTCTCTCACTCTGGCTTCATATTTTCTTTCTCACTTTGTCTTGCCATTTTTCCTCTCGCTCTGGAATCATAGACGATCAAATCTGGAAATTAACGAGAGAGAAGAGAGAGAAGAGAAAGGTAGGAGAGAGAAAGAGGAAAAGTGAGAGAGATTAGGAAACGAAAGCATGAGGAAAATGAGAGATGAAAGAAAAAAATAATATTAAGTACATATGTGCTGACATCATCAAAATGTTATATAAGGTTATTTTGAGAAACTAGGTTAAATTTCATTTCCACACCATTTTTTAGGTCATTTGTACTAATATCCCGAAAATTTGAAGATAGAGAAATAAAGTTAGAGAGATATACAAAAAAAAAAATTTTTGGAGAGAATGATAAAAATTTTGGGGAGAAAAACTTTAACGAAGATAAAAAAGTTAAGAGTCATGGACAAAGAAGTTTAAGAGCAAAAAGTTAGAGAGAAAAAAGTTAAAGAAATACAAAAATTATAGAAAGAGGGACAAAAAAATTTATAGATAAAAAAAGTTAGAGAGTTAAAACCATTGGAGAGAAAAATAAATAAAAATTTTTAAATGAGAATAAAATAAAAGATAGAAATTATAAAAAAACTTTAGAACGAGAAACTTTTTCATTTGTTAAACAATGATGGATGATCTCAATGGTGACGGTTTTGAGAAAACATGCTTTTTGTTAGAAATTAATGAATTTTTTTAATAAAAGATTACGTTTTTTAACCGTCACAAAAAGTAATATTTTTTAAAATAGGAATTATTTGTCATTTTAAAAACAAAATCACTTGGGAATCATCTCCCAAGTGATTGACTGAGAATCACTTAAAGTGATTTTGGATGTTTCCAAAAGCACTTAATCATCATTGCCAAACATCACAATTTTGAAAGATAATTGATTTTGGGCATGTTAAAATTGATTTTGGGCATTCCAAAATCACTCCCAAACATGCTTTTAATGGGGTGGGACAAAACTTGAAAGGTAAAGAATATGGAAAATCTATTGTAACAAATTTAAACAACAAAGGGCATAATGTTAAATTGTTGAAGAGACATACCAAATAGGAAGGTGGAAAGGGCAGCGAATAGGAAGAGGCTGATGAAAATATTATGTTGGAATGTTTGAGGGGCGGGAAACCCTAGAACGATCTGCAACCTACGCCACTTGGTGTGTAAAAACAAACCCCTTTTGGTGTTCTTGTCTGAAACGAAGAATTTTGGTTCTCTTGAGTGGAAATTAAAAGCATAACTAAGCTTTGATAGTTGTCTTTGTGTTCCTAGCGTTGGGTTGAGCATGGGTCTTATGCTTCTTTGGAACAAAAGCCTTGATGTCTCCATCATCTCTTACTTAATCGGACACATAGATGCCACGGTTAGGAATCACCTCGGCAGGTGGAGATTCACTGACTTCTATGGAAAACCAGATCAGGAAAAGAGATTGGATTAAAAGGATCTCTTAGATATGCTTAATGTCTCTCTAAACATCCCTTGGATTATTGGCAGAGATTTCAATGAGATTGCTTCAATAGATGAAACAGTCAGCGGAGCTTTAAAAGATTTGAGATTGATGGAAAATTTTGGTGATGTGAAACTTGTGGGTAAAAACTAATAAGAAAAAAAGCTTAAACCTAGTGCAAGTATACATTGCCGATGCAAGTAATACGAAAATATTCCAAGATATTGAATCCTAAGGGAACATGAACAACAAAATTAATGTGTAACCACGATTGTTAAACAACAACAACTTTTAGTAGCAAGAAATCTAAAAGAAAAATATTTTGGGTGTTAAGAGACTAAAAAGACTGAATAAAAGATACTGGAAAAACTTATGGACTTTCACTTAAGAGAATGAGGAGATTCAAGTGCACTCATGCCCTTTGGTGAGATTACTAATCAATTGCCATAACAATTAGACATTTTCACATAAATATTATAAACCGAATCAACTCCTATTTAGTTTTGATTCAAAATCCTTAGAAGACTAAGTGATTGGACCTATATGTCAATGGCCAATCGTACTTAGATAATTAAGATCACATTCTTGGTTTTGAGGAGCCTATCCTATGCCCAAGATCAAGTGTGGCTCATGTCTAAGCTCCTTGCCTCATTGCTTTTATGAAATCCATCTTCTTCTAACCTTTTTGGTATTAGATTGGACTTAAAAGCAACCTAAGTTGATCATTCAAGGGTTCCAATAAAACAGTGAAATTAGAAAAAATAAACAATGTTCATGTGATGTCGATTGTTTCGGTTTATTGGCTAAGCATCCTTACCTTAGGGTTTTCATGTTCTTGAATCCCTATGTAGGTTTTAGCTCATGATTTGGAATAAAAACATAACTGAAACTAAGTGAGAAACCATGAAAAACAGAATGAAAACAGAAACTCAATTAACCCAAAAAGTAGGAGTTCTTTTTCCAATAAGGTAAAAACCGTACATCAAAAGAAAACTTTTAAGAAATTCAATCGAAGTATTCTTGCATAACTAAATTCAGCATTAATACAACGAAATAACTTAACATAATGTAAAGTTTGCTATTGGAAAAATTGAATTGAAACTAACAGACCTAAACAACTCTACGGCTAAGCTCGATTACAACCCTTAATCGATCACTAGTACAAATTTGGCTTTTAATGACGGGCATTGCCCGTCATTAAAGGGAAATGATGACGGACATGTGTCCGTCATCTTTTCGAGTGTCATTGTAGGCTACAATGACGGACGCTTTTTAATGACGGGCAATGCCCGTCATTCAAAGGTGTCCGTCATCGTAGCCTACAATGACGGTCAACTTTTAATGTCGATCAATGTATGACATTAAAAGTCAATGTCTGTCATTAAATGTCTGTTTTAATGACAGACAATGTCCATCATCTTTTCGTGAATAATTTAATAAAAAAAATTATTGGTTGCACACATAACTAACCAAAATATTTATCTTTCTCAACCTATGCACAAAATAAAATATCAATAATATTATTATTTTTACAAAATAATTAACTCAATAAAAACCTTAATTAATAAAATATACAATAAGGAAATTAACAAATCGTTTAACTAATAACATATCAATTAATTAAAAATATCAACTATCCTAGTAAATGAAAATTTAAACAAAGGTACTTGCATAATGTATACAAAATTAACAAATTCATAAGTCTACACATCTTCCAACAAATTCTGCCCATTCTATTTGAACCTCGTCAATTTCTTCTTGTTGATATATGCATTTCTCGTATATATTTTTGTACATAGTACTTGCACCCTTCAAAAATCCAAAAATCATTGCTTTAAAAGCACCCATAGACAAAAAAGATCTCTCAACAGTTGAAATGCAGTAAACAAAATTTATTTCTTTGTGGTTAACTTAAAGCTTCAAGATCGACACAAAACAAATGAAATCAAAATAAATGAAGAAGATAAAACCATAAGCTTAAACACTTTAAAAGCACTATAAGAAAGTTAAATTGAAAGTTCAAGATAACAAATTCAAAGGAATGGGTCAAGCATGCAGTTCAACAATGAAAAGCAAGCCATCTATTGACAAGAATTCACAAGGGATAAAACTAAGTTGAAGAATACCATTTGTAGAACAATTGAGAGAAAGAAAGCTGGAAATGCTCTAGTGGAAGGATGGAGAAAAGATATCTCATAGGATTGTTGAGCTTACCAGGAGTATAATGACTACTAATAACAATTCAACAAAGCAGAACAAAAAATATGATATAACCATATAGTAAAAGTAGACCATTGATGGACTCTAGATAAGTTAAAGACAAACCTGTAGATTTACTCCTAGCGAGTCACAATGGCAAATGTCACTAGAAATGATAGTTTTTGTTACCATTACTATAAAAACTAATAGGTGCATAACCATTCAAATTATAATTTAAAATTATGAAGTCATTGAATTTTAATGAATTAGCTTGAAAGAAGACACGTTAAAGCACAAAATACAAACAAGTCCAAGTAAAATACTGCTCAGAATCTGAATTTTAATACTTGTAGCAGCAAACTTTTAAAATGAAATTTAGAACCAAAAAATCGAGCTTGGAAAAACTAACAATCAAGTTGAAAAAACACAAAACTATACACAAACTATACATAATCACATTAAATTCTAGTCATTCATTTAGAAAAATTAGAGATATGACATGGAGTTATAATGATCAACATTCATTTCGATACATGCTTAAAAAAATTTGAGTTACATTAAAAAAGTACGTGCTCTACCACAACATGTAGTATTCAACAACTTTAATAGAGGAAATTGGGTGTAGTATACTTTGATCTGAACACCATTCCCAACGACGCTTAAATTGGAAGGGAATGTGGGAGGGGGAAGTATCAGTGCAACTTTAACCCTCAACTCAATGCTAAGGTGATTACAAAACATAGAATTCCCTTTTTTTAATAGAACATAAGAATTTATCGGGCTAATTGTTTAAAAAAAAATTTACAGGATAAAATCAACAAACTATAAAATTCATATGCTCTTTCATGTAATCATGATAAGATACCTAAACAACATATAATGAGAATGCACAAAATCTAGTCTTAGCATTGTTCAATGGAGAGTTCGTACAATCATCTAAGTTTTGGTGTGTGTAAATCTTTGCTGAAAACCACTTTTCAAATTCAACCCCAGAACTAAACCATTTAGCAAAAATGATGATGATGAAGAAAAGAAAAGCCAAACAAAAGTTCTGACCATTGAGATAAACGGAAAAGAACATGCAATATATTGTAAAGTAAATATAAGTTAAAGTATTACCTAATGAGAAATGGGTGAGAAGTAGCTAAGGCTCTCCCTTAACAAGCTATTCGACTGTGTTCTTATATTTGGCCATCGGTTCCCTACTTGAATAGAGAATCAATAACAAGTTCATTGATGAATAAGACAATTTAATGCAAACCACATCAAGCAAAGTACAACTAACACTTCAAATTTCAAAGGTGCTCTGAAACAAGGAAAGGAAGACAAGTAGTTTATAATTTGGATCCAACACTTCAAATTTCAAAGTTTGCAGAGATACAATTATGAGAACAAAAGTTTCAAATAAGGTTTTCTTTTACGAGACTTCAAATAAGTCAGGTTTACAACAAAATATTGCCAAATATTCATAACCAGTACAAAAATACCTTTGCTCCATATGATCGATTAAGGAGAAATTGCCTCCTCCAACACTTTAGCTGCAGCTATAGAAGCGATATCTCTCCTTTGCATAGCCTCATGATAACATCAAGTATAAATACAACATTAGTCCATGTTTTTCACTAAAAGTACACATTCTTTTCCCTAGTTTCAAATCAAGTATGTTAAAGAAAAACTCATTAAATTACAAGCTCAAATCATACCTTTGCAAGTATAAGAAGATTTGCAGGAGCTGCATCAACTAGAACACTGCCATCAAACAAAAAAAAAAATTACCTAGTTCATGTTTAAGTATACTTGGCTCAAATTACCTGGAATTCACAAAGACTAACAATACTTGGCTCAAAAACCAAAAATGGAATTAGCAAAGACGAACAAAATATCAATTAAATGATCCAAAAGCTTCACCACACATTTTTTTATCGTCAAGGTCTCCCTCTGCAATTTGGTTCAAGATTGTAATCTTGTCCATAGCTGCCTCAGTGTAGTGCTGAGCACTCTTCAAGCTTTTCAATCACTTCAAACATTGCCATTCCCCCATTAATTACAATTCAATCACCCACTTGCATACCTGCCAAAATTCAAAAAACAAGCCCATCAACTTCAAGCTCATATCCTAATTAACAATGATGACCAGAGAATTAAAACTCCAATGTTTTTTAATTAAAAAGGGAAACAATAACACACAATAGGATACTTCTCCACTCATTTGATTACAACTTCAATTACAAAAAAAAAAAAAAAAAAAAAAAAAAAAACAGAGACACGAATTACAACAAAAAAACAGACAATAAGCAGAATAGGATATTTCTCACCTTTTTTCAGATACATGCTTGAGTAGTTTTTCCCTTCACAAAAGAAAAGAACACACTCAAGATCTGTTCCAAAAGAAAAGAACACCCTCAACTACCTTCATTCTGTTACAATTTCAACTCTTGAACATATAAAAAAAAAAAAAAAAAAAGTAAACACCCCCCTTCACCCCAAACAAACAAAAAAAAATCCAGAGAGTTATTCTTATTCTTCAATTTCAAACTATATTTACCTTTTTCAAAAATCTTTGAAAATATCAAGTCATCAGAAGTAAGCATTAGAGATGATAAATCCAACCATCTTCCCAAAACCCAAGCTCACGGCATACAGATCCACCACGATCCACGACAAATAGATCTACCGCGACCCATGACGATTTAACCCAAGGCGCACAGATCTACCACGACCCACGATGTAAAACTCACGGTGACTGAAACCCAAGCTAACAGCGGCGAAAAATCTGGACTGGGTGGCGGCGATGAATGAAAACCCCACGAAAGCTCAGGAACGATGGCGAAGAAAATGCACGGCTGCCGATTTGGGGGAAGTATCAATTGCTTTAGGGATGTTGATTTGGGGGGAAGACACGTTTCTTTTAGGGCTGTCTATTTGGGGGAATATAAAAAGTAAAGCCTTTTTTTTTTAAAAAAAAAGGTAAAAATAAAAACATCCTATAATGTCGGGCAATGCCCGACATTGTACCCTTTTTTAAAAAAACAAAAGTTTCGCACATTTTTTTTGCCGTCTGTCATCGTTTCCCCGCGCATTTTTTTCTCATCCGTCATTAAATGCATAATTTGTTGTAGTGACCAAATTCCCTTTTTCACTTTTGAGCTAGGGAAAGTCTTCACAACCAATGAAAAAGCAAAGGTTGGATTATGGGTGTTTCCTAAGAACAAAACTGATACAAAAGATGCAGAAAGATGGAGAGAAATAACAAAGTAGAATCGAATAAAATAGCTTGAATGAAACTAGAATTACAATAAAAATAGAATTCTCGTCAACCTTTATTTCCTTCCCTTTAATCGAACACAATTCAATCTTTTTCAAGATGAATTGGGTCTTAACAATCTTAGGTTTTTGACCATATTGGACTAAGTATTGGGAAAAGGAGAGGAAGAAGAAAAAGTGCAGGAAAATGGGTTTTTTTCTAAGGAGGAATTCTGCCTTTTTGTGAGTTTTTTTCTTCCCTTTTATAGACAATGGCAGCTAGGGTTCCTTCACACTACATATACGTCTTGATGTATGAAATCGTAGCTTGATTTAAGGAGAAATAAATGCTAGAATCTTTTAAATTTGGCCAATCCCGAAAATCCTTTTTTCCTTTCTTGGTTCCAGATTGCCATAGCAATTGATCAACAATCGTGTGGCAATCGTGCATTTTTGTCAAAACTACAGCCAAAACACTTCATTAGTACAATTCTTTTATTTTCCTTCCATTTTATTGGTTTTAATTTACTTTGGAAGATTCATGCTGTTTTTCTTGGAATTTAAATGAATTTATAAAGAAAATGCTAATAAAACAAAACATAACCTAAATTTATGAGCTAGATAATTCTCAATTATGAGAATTATCATGATGCCTTAGACTGATGCCATCTTATTGACTTGGGCTTCGAAGGGGAGATCTTTACTTGGAAAAGAGGGAGGGATGAGGAGAATTTGATCAAAGAGCGCCTTGATAGATTCCTTGTGAACGATGCATTATTGGAAAAAGTTAGTAAAGTCTTAGTGGAGCATCTCAGTTATCACGAGTTGGATCACAGGCCTATCCTAGTAGAGTTTAAGGAGTTGGGGCATATGATTGGAGGAGGTGGGTAGACAGGAACCTCGGATTCGAAGCTAGTTGGATCACTTTTGATGCTTGCACCGACATTTTTAGGGATTGCTGGAATATTTATCCACATAGTAGGGTCACACACTTCAACAATAAAGTCTTGAATTGTCTGAACAGGTTAGCTAACTGGAACAAAGTTAGGCTGAAAGGCTTTATAAAGGGTGCAATAGAAAGAAAGGCCAAAGAGCTTCATGAGATGGAGTCCAGGAACGTGGGGGACCAAGAAGCTATTTTGAGAGCTGAAAGGGATCTAGACAAGTTGCTTGAGGAAGAGGAAAGATATTGAAAGTTGAGATTGAAAGAAGACTGGCTTGCTTTGGGGGACCATAACACCAAATGGTTCCACTCTAGAGCAACGCAAAGGAAAAAACGCAAGATTATTATCGGGATTCTCAATTTGAATGGGCTATGGGTTGAAGACTTGGATGGAGTTGGCCTTGAGGCCACCAATTATTTTAAAGATCTATTCAACTTAGCTTCTCCAAGGCCCAAAGCAATGGAAAGAATTTCTGAGTGTATAGTCCCAAAAGAGTCATCTGAGAAAAACAGAGACTTGCTCCGCCCTTTCACTAGAAGTGAGATTGAGAAGGTGCTCAAAGACATGAATCCTAAAAAAGCCCTAGGTCTTGATGGGGCACATGCTTTATTTTTTCAAAAGTACTGAGATACTCTGGGAAACGAAACTGTCAGAGTCTGTCTCAACGTGCTTAACGATGGACAAGATATTTGTCTATTAAATTCTACGTGGATAGCTCTAATCCCTAAGATTCTCGAGGTTAAAAAGATGTCCGATTTCAAATTGATAAGCCTTTCCAACACAAATTATAAACTGATTGCCAAGACATTAGTGAATATGTTGAAAAAGAGTTCTCGATTCAATTATTTCTCCTACACAATAAGTCTTCGTTCCGAGGAGGCTTATTACTGATAATTTACTATTGAGGTTCGAATGTATACATGCTTTAAACAACAAGAGGAAAGGAAAGAATGAGTTTATCGCGATAAAACTCGATATGAGCAAAGCCTATGATAAAGTAGAATGAGCCTTTCTCAAGCAAATGATGGAAAGAATGGGCTTTAGGGTTAGATGGATTAATTTGATTGTGAATTGTGTTAATACTGTCAGATATTTAATTCTTATTTATGGCTCCCTCCATCATGTTGGGTTTTGTGTCCTAAAACTCGTGCTTTTGTAAACTGAATGTATATTCTATTTTACAATAAAGATGTTATTGAGGTTTATTCAGTAAATGTGTTATTGAATAAAGTGAATTGTGTATTCTATAACCCAAATCCAATGAATTAAGAACCCTTGACTATAAGATGTATACTTGAACTTTATGTGTGACATAAAAGTGGATCAAGTTCGAGTAATAGCCAAAACGGTCTATAGTATAGGGATAAGGCTGGGTACCTTATTCTGGGGACACTATGGACGCGGCCCACTTTGTATAGTACTAACGATGTGATCCTAAATCGTTCATGTGGAGACATGCAAGTGGGGGCGTCCTATGCAATGAGTTTGCATAAGACTGGACCGCGAAATAGTCACTTAGACTTTTTAACTCCGTTTACTGTTTTAACTGACTATATTCATACGATGACCTAGGTAACTCGATCTTAATCCTGAGCGTGCTATGAACTCCTGTTTATTCGAGATTATTCTTAGATTTGCATGGGTGAGACTGGCCCGAGATCGCCGACTCAATAAGCCTCCCATTTTGGGGATAAGACCGGATAGATAGTTGGGAACATAGTCATGCGAGATGGAATTCACTCCTACCCGCTTTAGGGTTTAGTAGAGAGGTTGTTCCCTTAAGTACTGACTCCAGGTCTTGAACAATGGGCCCACCCTCTCGTTGGCCCGAGAGGGATACGGTTTGTTGGTTGGACCACAAACCAAATTGTTCATTAGAGGATCAGTGGGACTTAAGGAACAAGAAGTAATTACAGGGGTAAAACGGTTTATTTGACCCAGCTGTAATTACGAACAACCTGTGAAGGATTGACTTACTAATCATGGTTATATCGAGTGGACAGAAATATATCTATAGTGAGGAGAGTGCAGCCACTGGGCTATAGTGGAGTGTCCCGATGGTTAACGAATGTTGATTAGCTAAGCTAAAGAGTTTGGCCGGTTAATCTCGTATCGTTGGAGCTCATGATTTGTAGGTCCATTAGGTCCCCTTACTAGCTCAGACTAAGCCTTGGAATAATTTGAGGAAAATTTTTTTTTTTGAATTGTTCAAATTCGGACTTGGGAGAAAAAGTTAATTATATGCGATATACTTAACGTTTCATAGCTTAATTATGAATTAAACTATGATAAAGAAGTGGAAATATTTAAATATGATTTAAATATTCGTTCGATTTAAAACATGAATAGGGATTCATGTTCGAACGTTCGTTTTGAGAAATTAAGATTGGTCCAATTATTTAATTTGATATTTGATATTAAATTAAATATTTATTTAAAATTAATTAAATTGTTTAATTAATTTAAAATTGATTTTAATTTAAAATTAATTTTATATTAATTTTGAATTAAAATTAAAAAAGAATTCAAATTCATTTGGAAATGAAATATGGACTAAGTTCATAACTTCTTCACCAAGCTTATTGTTTGAAGCATATCTTCTTTCATTTGGCTTCTTCACAAAGCTTCTTGTTTGAAGTTTATCTTCATTCAATTGGCTTCTTCACTAAGCTTGTGGCTTTCTATAAATAGAGAAGAAACACAATGGAGAAAGATGATTAGAAAAACAAGAGAATTTTATAGAAAACTCTCTAGCTTTTTTATTTAGATCTTTACTCATTCTTCTCCCAATTTCTCTCAATCAAAGATCCCACAATCCATTCCAAGGGCTGAGAATAGTAGGGAAGACTCTAGTGGTGGTCCAAGTAGTGTTGGTGATCCAAGATTTGCAAAGAATTTGGAGATTTTGAGCTACAAAGGTATGTGTCCATACTTTCCAGTTTTTTCCAGTTTTGAGCATGTTTTTTGTATGATAAAATTGATCAAATTAGAGTGCTCAAGATCTAAAATTGCTTCCGCTTTCTTAATATTCACCCCTTCACATCATACTTTCGTGCCAAGTAGGGAGTTGAGATAGGGGGATCCCCCTATCTTTTCTTGATCTATGCTGATTGTCTATGCAACTAAACAGGGAGGAACATCTTTCTACTTTTATTGGTTTTCGCATTAATAAGTATTGTCCCTCTATTAACCATCTCTTTTTTTTGAAGATGATCGTCTTATCCTTTTCAAAGCTTCTGAGAAAGACTGCAAGATGGTTAGAAAAGTCTTTTGTGACTACGAGCTGGCTTTGGGGAAAACTATCAATTTTAACAAATCCTTTTTTTATGGTTAGCAAAAACATAAACCATGAGAAAGCGGATGAGCTTAGCACCATCCTTGGAGTAAATCACACCCAGTCTTTGGATCAATACCTTGGTATGCCGTCTCAATCAGGGCGAAACAAGAACAAGATTTTTAGGAAAGTCAAAGAATGAATCTGGAAAGTGCTTAAATCTTGGAAGAATAAACTTTTTCTTTGGGGGGGGGGGGGGGGGGGGAGGGAATAAGTTCTCATAAAGTCTATAGTCCAAGCTATTCCTACATATACAATGAGCTGCTTCTGCATCTCGAAGAGCATATATGAAAAGATTAACAGAATTTGTACCTGCTTCTAGTGGGGTTCATTTTAGGAAAAGAAGAAAGTCCATTGGATGAGTTGGAAGAAGTTATGTAGGAGTAAGGAGTCATGGGGCTGGGTTTTAGAGAGCTTTCTCTGTTTAACCAAGCCATGCTTGCTAAACAAAGTTGACACATCATCCGTAATCTTGAAAGCATCCTCGTTAAAATGCTTAGAGGCGGATATTTCAAAGAGGGAGACTTCCTCAATGCAAGAGTGGGTAACAACCCCTCTTTGACTTGGAGGAATTGTTTGAGGCAGAGATCTCTTCAGGAAAAGATATTGTTGGAATGTGAGGGATGTAATTACGAACAACTCGTGAAGGATCGACTTGCATGTAGTGATTATATCCATAGACACAACTTGTTCTACAGTGCATAACAGTGCAACTCTAGGTCTATAGTGAAGTGACCCTAGAGTCAATGATTGAAAATTAATTAATTTTGCATAATTGGAGCTTATAATCTGTAGGTCCATAAGATCCTATTGCTAGCTCATAGTAAGTTGAAAGAAAAATTTGAAATGTTCATATTAATATTTAATTTGAAGTGTTCAAATTAATATTTAATATATTAGATATATTAAATATAAAAAATATATATTTATTGTATTTGATACATTAAATATTAAAATAATTAATGTATATTAGATACATTAAATAAAAGATATTTATAAAATTTGAATAAGATTCAAATAAATAAATATCGTAGGAGATTTGAATGAAATTCAAATAAGTATAAGATATATTTTAATATATTAGATATTAAAATATAATATTTTAATAATGACAAAGATTTGTTCTTGGTCTCTATAAATAAGACCATTGGGTTGAGCCATTAGACATAACACACATCTCCTCAATAGATGATTAAATAATTATCTCTAAACCTCTTCATTTCCAATCCCTTGTGAATTTTATTTCAAGAGGCTTCCATAAGTTTTGGTCATGTATTCGAGTCATAGACAGGAAGACTTTGTGGAGGAGATAAAGACCTGCAAAAAATATCTTCGTATTTATTCCAAGTAAGTTTGCTTAATCTTTTTTTTAGTTTAATTTTAAATAAAATTAAAGACGATCAAATGCTTCCGTTGTGGAGTGAAATGTTCATTACTTCAGAATGGCCGTCGGAGTGAAAGATTACAAGGAAGAGGGAGACGGCTGCGTAGGGAAGGAGATGAAGGAAGAAAGAGAGAAGGTGGGGTCTGGGGCCTATTTTCTTTTTGTCATTTAATCAAAACTCTAATTAAATCTTCAAAATGATCTTAGCAAAATCTTGAAGAAACTAATTTGGAGATGAAAGAAAATTGAGTTTTCAAACTTATCTAAAATTTCAAGAATTGTTAAATACTCGAAATTATTGGTTTGAGACTTAATTAAGAAAATCTCCCACCAAAAATTGAAAATTTATTCACCTTAATTTAATTGACTAAAGTCAAATTTCACAATTTAACCAAGAAAATAAATCCGATAAATCCAATCTAAACTAAATCAACTTCAAATAGATAGGAAATTAGACCAAAGTTAACTCCGAAAGTGGAAGTTAATCTCTCCTAAAAATTTGGGGCGTTACATGTAGTTTTGTAGCGATAGACCACAGGCTAACGTTTTTCGTGGTCTATAACTGCGTTTTTCGTTTATTATACAGTCATAGACCATGATTGCCAATAGGCCATGGCTAACGGCAGTCGTAGTCTATACAATAAACTATATCGTAGTAGATTATGATTTCAAAAGTCAAAATTATGGTCTAATCTAATAAACCACAGCCATATAATCGTGATCTATTGATATATTTTCTCTTCATCATACTAGTGTTTATTTCATACTTTGTCCCACCTCGTTGTCATTTGTAGCACGATCAAGAATTTTGTTTTGCATGGTTATAGATTATTAAAAATATGGCAAATTAACTTTTCCACCACCGTCAATGAGGACTTGTGTTGCCATAACATTGAATCAGTCACATTTTATGAATTAGGCGTGTTTTCCTTTCCAATTATAAAATTCTGCCGACTACCATTTGTACTAAGTGAATGTTTTCTTTATGGCCGACGCATATTGGAAAAATTGTTCAATAGACGGCCGTAATGTGACTAATATTTTTGTATCTATTTGATGGATGATTGAAATGTGTTTTTAGTTTTTTTTCTTTCGAATTCAACGAGTGAAAAGATGTGAATTCAAATATACGATTTAGAGGAAGAAAAGCAATGTTTTGATCACGTATACTATTTGAATTTTGATACCTCTATTTATTTAATTCTTGAGTTTTAGAATATTTTAATTATTTCCTTGAACTTTTATTTTTTAATTTTTATAAAATTTCTATTGGTACCACTATTACTTAAATGTTTAGGTAATTATAAATTTTGATTGGGCCAACAAATTATAGTTTGATATGAAGTGTGACAATGATTAATTATAGGCTAATTAGAAAGTCATTAAACTTGGTTTAAAATGTACATCGTGTGCTTGTTGCATTGATTTTTTTTTTAGCACACATGCATTTTATCTAGTTTGCTTACTCTTGTATCACATTGGTGCAAAATCGTCAATTATTATTCCAATTAGCATATAATGTCAATATTTAGGTAATATGTTAATAACTAAGATTTATTGGAATCAAAATTGAAAGTTTAAATATGTATCTCATACGTTTAAGTTCAAAAACTAAAAAAGATACAACCATCCAAGTTTAGAAAGTATACTAATTATTCTTTAATATATCGATTTTTTTTTTTTGTTTCTAGTTTCTGATAAATATATTTGAGGGGGTCATTTTGTAATGCTTATGTTTATTGTTTCCAAATTTTGAGAAATATTAGTGTTTGGTAATGGTGTATATTTCTTGTTTTTCATTTTTAAGAAAGGTTTTCAAAATTGTGTCTACACCTTGAAAACACAACGAAAACAAGTTTCTTGTTCTTGTTCTGCTTATCGGTTTTTTCCAAAGCATAAAAAAGATATTTTATTCATAAATATTTTTAAAAATAAATATAACATCAATTTTTTAACATTTAATTAAAAAAAATCATATAAAACTTTTATTTTTTTTAATTTAAAATTTTAAAAAACAAAAAATAAGAAATAATTATCAAACAAGTTTATGTTTCATGTTAAAAAAAATAATAAAAAAATAGTTACCAAATACAGTTATATATATATTTTTTATTAAGATAGAAGAAACAAGAAACAAGAAAAAAGAAAAAAATACGCCATCAAACGAGCCCTAAACTGTTATTTGTTTCTCATTTCTCCTTTTCAGGAAATGTCATTTCCTAACATTATATACCAAATTTGGAGAAAAAAAATAAAACCTAGTTCATTGTTTGTTATCATTTCATTTTTTTTTTCACAAGTATAAACAAATGCACTATTTTTATTATTTGACTTATCAAATGCATAATAAATATTTAAAAAATTAAGATTAAAATTAAACACAAAACATTCAATATTTTATTTTTAAAAAATAATTTTTTATGTCAAACGTTGATTTTTAAAAAAAAATTAAAATTTGTAAAAAAAAAAAAAAAAAAAGCTACCTAACATTTCATTTTTTTTCAATAAAAAAGAAACTATTAGAAACACAATATAATTTTTCTTTCTTGAAAAAGGAAGAAAGGGAAAACGAAGAAAATAAATAATAAAAGTCAAGAAATGAGAAAGTTGTGAAAACTAGAGAAAAGAATACCGTAAAAAAAAAAAAAAAACTATAGCTCATATATATTGAATAATTTCACATTCTTTAAAAAAATAATAAAGAATAGAAATGACTTTAACCGCTTTCAATCAAACTAACAAGCATCTATAGACAATTCGACCATAGTTTAATAGATAAGACATCACTTACCATTCTAAAAGTCAATTGTTTGATTTTTCACTCCATAATCATCAATAATAATCATCAATGACAATGACAACGACTTCAACACACACAGTCCATCAAGTGCAACTCCCATCAAGACTGCTGCACCCAAGTTGTACTGTAATAATAAACTACCTCTCTACCATCCATAAAGTTGGATCATTGATTATGCTAAGAGTGCGGCCAAAGTCCCACATCGGCTAGATAAGGGGAAGATCATGAGTTTATAAGTGAGGGACACTATCTCCATTGGTATGAGACCTTTTGGGGGAACCAAAAGCAAAGCCATGATGGCTTATGCCCAAAGTGGACAATATCATACAATTGTGGAGATATGTGAGGGTCGTTGTCCCTATCAAGTGGTATCAGAGCCATGCTCTTGAACACAGGAGGTAAGCCTCAAAGGCGTAGTCATGGTAGAGATCAGTGCTAGAGAGCTCTATTGGATAGACGGTGTGCTCCGGTAAAGGAGTTGGCCTGGACTGGTGGTGCGCTTCCGGTAAAGGAGTTGGCCAGGATAAAAAAGTAGACAATATCATACTATTGTGGAGATATGTTGACTTCATTTCCATGGTCAATTTAAAACGTTAAAAAATCATTTCATGTATTTTTTATCTGTCCACTTTTTTTAAAGAAAATCATCATAAAATAATATTCCTAGGACAATTTTCTTGACTTCATTTCCATGATCAATTTAAAATGTTAAAAAATCATTTCATGTATTATGTATCTGTCCATATTTTTAAAAGAAAATCGTCATAAAATAATATTCCTAGGACAATTTTCTTGACTTCATTTCCATGGTCAATTTAAAACGTTAAAAAATCATTTCATGTATATCTGTCCACTTTTTTTAAAGAAAAGGCCTGGACTGGTGGTGCGCTTCCGGTAAAGGAGTTGGCTAGGATAAAAAAGTGGACAATATCATACTATTGTGGAGATATGTTGACTTCATTTCCATGGGCAATTTAAAACGTTAAAAAATCATTTCATGTATTTTTTATTTGTCCACTTTCTTAAAGAAAATCATCATAAAATAATATTCCTAGGACAATTTTCTTGACTTCATTTCCATGATCAATTTAAAAAGTTAAAAAATCATTTCATGTATTCTGTATCTGTCCATTTTTTTTAAAGAAAATCATCATAAAATAATATTCCTAGGACAATTTTCTTGACTTCATTTCCATGGTCAATTTAAAACGTTAAAAAATCATTTCATGTATATCTGTCCACTTTTTTTAAAGAAAATGTTTTTTTTTCCTTCCAAAAAAAAAAAAAAGATAAGGTTTTTTAGGGTTCTATTTGTATTTTATCAGTTCTAAAACACTTTTGGTCCTTGAACTTTCAAAGAAAGAACAATTTGATCTCTAAACTCTAGCTTGTAATGATTGAATTCCTGATACTTTCAATTTTGTAACATCATAGTCTCCAAACTTTAATATATAACAATTTAATCGTTGTACTCTAAAATTTATGACGATTTAGTCCTTATTGTGAAAATATTATTAATTAAGATTTAATGGAATTTCTTACATACGTAGATTGATAAATTGATTAGAGACCAAATGCATTTATGAAGTACAAAGATGTTACATAATAAAAATGACATTGAATTTATATGAGATCTTTCATGTTAGGGATTACTTGTTAAAAATTTGAAAGTATAGGGACTTAATTGTTACATGTTAAAGTCGAGGGACTAAGTTATTACAATTTTAAAAGTACAAAAACTAAATCGTTTCTTTCATGAAAAGTTCACAGACCAAAAATATTTTTTAACCTATTTTATTTCTTTAGATAAATTACTATTTCACACCCTATAATAATTTGAGTTATTTTGATTTTGATCTCTATACTTTATTAGAATTTTTGGTGAATTAAATATTTTTTTTATGATCCTAAGTTTTATTATTTTACTAACCAAGTTAGTTTCTTTAGATTTTTTTTTAATATTTAGTTCATTAGGAGAATATTTATCTTTTTGTATATTTCATCTTAATTTTCATTTAAATTTACTCAATTAAGCAGTTGCATGATTTTTCATAATAATGAGATTTACGTTAAGATGAACCTAGCTTAGTAGTAAAAGCATTTACCCTTTCTCTTGAAGTTAAATATTCAAATTTTCACTCCCACATTTATAAAGAAAAAATTAATTTACCCATGGAAATGAACCAAATGTACGAGAAAGCTTCTATCCAAGAAAATTTCTAGTACGAGAAAGCATCTACTTCCGTCATTGAACTTTTGAAAAGTAACAATTTTGATCCTTATTGCCACTATTTTATCTTTACCTGTAACAACCGGAAACTTTCAGGTACTAACTAAGGCTTTTGAATTTAATTTAAGTATAAGCCCAATTTGATGTTTAATTTGTGCATTTGGTTTTAAATTGAAGTCTTGAATTATGAAATTGGAGAATTGAGAGTAATTTGGGAAGATTTGAGGAAAATAGGATTTTATTAAAGTTGGGGGCATTCTTGTAGATTAAAGGACTTTTAGCCAAGCCAAGCCCAAAGAAGCCAAGCCCACAATTATCTATCCCTAATATTTTATTCTGCACGAAGCCCTAGGTCAGCCAAGTTTTTTTTCAAGCCTCCAAGCCACTAAGCCATCATCTTCATCTTCTTCCTTCTTCCTTTGAGTTTCAAGAACCACCATTGAAGCTAAAGGATTTTTTTTTCTACAAGCTCTTCGTCGCCGATCGCTCATCTCCGGCCGCCGCTACAAGAACCGCCGCTCGCCGAACCCAGATCCGCAGCCCGTGGCGTTTCCGATCGTTCCGCCGCGCCAACCGATCGCCGAGCACCGCTGCTCGCACGTCAGACGGACGCCGCCGCACGCCAAGATCCACGAACTGCTCGCCTGAACGCCAGGCCTCCAACCCGATCTGTTGCTAGCCACCGCGCGAAGCCCAGATCTGCCGCCCCTGTACGCTGAAAGCCGAGCGTCGAACCGCCCCAACCTCCGCCGCTTCCCCGTCGCGCCCCGCCTCTAGTCGAGCCTGCAATCCGCCGCTCGGGTCCGTTTGAGCAGCAGCCCAGACCGCCGCTGCTCACGATCTCGAATTGCCACACGAACAGCGCCCACGCGCCGCCGCCTTCCGATCACCGTTTTCGATCGTGCTCTGACCTGGGTAATTTCGATACTAAGCCAAATTTAATTTGAGAACTTTAAGATTGGATTAAGGAAGTAGTTATAAATTCTTGGAACTTATTTTGGGGAAAAGAATTTTAGGATAATTTATGAATTTTAGAAATTTTCCTAACCTTAGGATGATTCGATCTAGGCTCTAAATTGGTTGGCTGAGACTCAAGGAAGGAACTTTTGGTGAGCAAATTGAGTACTTGGATTCTTGAGACTAACCAAGGTAAGGGACTTTATGCCAGTATGTTTAAATGCAAATCAGGAACTTAACTGAAAAGAAATTTCACCTTCAAGATAAAAGTTTTATCCATGTGTTATTCATGATGTTTGATGAATTGGTAAATGTCTTGTTTGTGTGAAAATAGATTTTTACATGTATGATTCATGATGTATGATGATATGAGAACTTTGTTGCATGTTGCATCATGAAATTTAAAAGTTAAAATGCTTTGGGACCTCATGCATACACTATGTTTTCATATAAAAATCTATTTCGAAGGCTGTGGTAATTACCCCCTAACACTATTGATGTACATCTATATGAAAAGGAACCTGAAAAAGTTATATGAAAAGGAGCCTTAGGGCTATATGAAAAGGAATTTATGAGGCTATGTGAAAGGTAAGGTTAGGTTGGGTAATTATCCACATTAAAAGCCGAAGGGAATTTTTAAGTAAATGCTTACACTATGAAAGGAAGTTAGGTCCCACCAAAGGAAAGAAAGAAAAGAAAAAGGTTTTCGAAAACTCATTATGTGTGTGTATGCATATCCTGACCTGGTAGTAAGGTCACTTACTGGGTATTGAAAAATACTCACCCTTTTCAAAACTATTCTTTTCAGGTAGAGGCAAGGGCATTCTAGGCGAATGACAGGGCAGTTGTTGCAGAAGCCATGGGTGACTTTGGAGAAGTTTTTATTCCGCAATTCTTCTTTAGGCTAGCATGTCATTTATTTATTTATTTATGACCTTTTTAACTGTCGAATGCTACAAACTATTTCAGATTTTAAATGTTTTTAGTTGTCCTCATGTTTTTAGTTTTTACAAGGGATCCCGAAGGATAAAGGATTTTTATGGTTTTAAATAAATGCTTTAAAGTTTTGTGTTTCATTAAAGATTTCTAACTTTTAGTAGTATGCATGTAGTATCGTCCCTAGGAAGTCTAGTAGAATAAGTAGGGTCCTTACATTACCAAATTAAATAAAGCTTGAATATGTGTACTAGCAGGTTAATACGAGCATCTTTCAAGCTACATAGGTTAGAGATGAATATATATTAGGCAAATGGACATTAGATGAAAAATAATAATATAGCAAGGACCAAAATAGTTTTTTAAAGTTTATGGACTACTAAAATAGATATTTTGAAAGATATAAGATACCAAAATAGAACAAACTTAAAAGTTTCAAGACTAAAATGGATATTTTGAGTTTTAGAGACTAAAATAAAATAAACTTGAAAATTTGCAGAAACCAAGATAGAGCTTAAATCTTTTTTCTAGACTTATTTGAAACAGGTTTATGTCTCAATATCCCAAAGCGTTTATGTGATTATTAAGGCCCCGTTTGATAACCATTTGGTTTTTAAAAATTAAGCTTGTTTTCTCCCAATTTCTCTACCATGGTTTTCATCTCCCTTAAGGAAGCATTTGAATTCTTAGCCAAATTCTAAAAACAAAAACAAGTTTTTGAAAACTACTTTTTTTAGTTTTCAAAACATGGCTTGATTTTTGAAAACATAGGTAAAAGGTAGATAATAAAACAAGTAAATCCATGGATTGGAGTAGTATTTATAGGCTTAATTTTCAAAAATCAAAAACCAAAAATCAAATGGTTATCAAATGGAGCCTAAATGTTAAAAATTTCTTATATTTGACACTGCTTTAATGTAACTAAGAGAGATGATGACTTGATATTTAGTATGAAGTAGGTAAGAAGGTAAAATCGTCCCATTATTTATTCAGGAATGAATTCGGTAAAAAAAAAAAAAAAAAAAATCAAGTGAGTGTAAATAAGTTGGGTAGAAATGGTGAGTTTTGCTACACAAGAAAACCAGTTCTCTCTATTATCACGTCCAAAAGACCATCCACATATTAAAAAAAATTAGGGAAATTAATTCCTCCTCTAAATTTTTGCTAACTCATCAAGTATTATGCCATGTAAACTTCTTATTAACCAATTTTAACAGTTATTGACATGAAGGGTATAATTGAAAAATATTAAATATATATGAGATTACATTGAAAAGTTTTAAACAATAAGAATTAATTTAAAAAACGACTCAAACATTGGAGACTAAAACATATTTAGCCACTAGATATTAAGTAGCAAAATAATAGTAATGACCAATTTCTCTTTTTTTTAGTACATTGAATAAAGTAGACACTTTAAAATTTAGATATCAAAATAGTTTTTTTTTAAAGAAAATATTTTTCCTGTTGACTAGGTAGTAGGAAAAGTCTACCCACTCTAAATTTTTTGACAAGTGTTTATAGTTTTTTAAAAAATGAAAAGTCTACCTTTTCTATCATCTTCTTCTCTTTTTCCTATCCCACTACAAGGATTTCAACTTTTTCCAACGCCAAAAAGCGACAAAAAAGCCAAGAAAGCGTTGAAAAAGGGTTATCTTAACCAAAAAAATTGATATCTAGTTAATAGATCTTAAATTTTGATTATTAAGGTCCGTTTGATAATTATTTAGTTTTTGAAAATTGTACTTATTTTCTTATAATTTCTCTACAATAATTTTCATCTTCTCTACAATAGTTTCATCTTTTCTAAGAGAATATTTTGAATTCTTATCCAAACTCTAAAAACAAAAACAAGTTTTTGAAAACTATTTTTTTTAGTTTTCAAAACTTGGCTTGGATTTTGAAAATATATGCAAAAAGTAAATAGGAAAACATGAAAACTCATGAGTAGAAGTAGTATTTATAGGCTTAATTTTAAAAAACCAAAAACTAAAAATCAAATGGTTATCAAATGGAGCATAAGTTTTCAGAATATACTCTCTATCATAATTAAAACTTCTAAAACTGTGTAAATTTTGATTTTTAAGGTTTATAAAATTTAACATTAATATAAAATTACGAAAAGTACCTTTTTGGTCCCTTATGTTTTAAGTTTGTGTCTATTTAGTCCATGCATTTCAAAATCGAACAATCAAGTCCTCAAATTTAGTTAAATAGTTCTATTGGGTCCTTGGGCTGTTAATTATTTCACAGAGATTAACGGAGGGTTGACATGGATGTTTTTAATATTAAAATAAAAATAATTACTAAAATAAAATAATAATATTATTATTATTAAAATAATAACAATTTAAAATATACTCCTTTCTCTCTCCCCCTTTTCCCTTCCCCTTCCCCTCAACTCATGGCTATGCCCCATTCCCCTTCTCCATCTATGGTGCTAGCACCGACACCGGCAAACCTTTTTTTTTTCCTCTCTTCCATTTTCTTTTCTTCTCCTTCTCCTATTCCTTCTTCTTATTCTTCTTTCTTCTTTTCCATTGCCAGCAAACTCGAAGGAATTTGGCTCCGACATCTTTATCTTCTTCTTCCTCTCTCTTCTTCAAACCCTCTTTTCTCTTCCCCCTTCCCCTACCCCTCCCCTCTCTTCCTCTGTTGGTCGAATTCGCAAGTGTACGAATCGTTACAAGTAATATAGTAGTGTGAGTACTAGTATCATTCTCCGTAGGGAATGAATGCTATCAATTACCAAATTAGTAAGCTTCAATTTTATCTAAGAACCGAATAATTGATGATGGGTGAAATTAAAACTAATAGCAAAAGAACGAAATAAGGCTCTAAAAATAACAACGTAAAACAGATGATTAAATTTAATTGCAATAGGTTCTAGAGCTATGACTTCACCATTATCTCCTCATATTCTTCATTCATTAATAATTTAAGCAAATTCTATTTCTAGATTGTTGGCAAGTTCTACCCTATAGACTCGATATTCTCTCTCAAGCAATAACGATATTCATTGAAAAGTAAATTGCCTATATCTCTATGACAATTCCAACAATTCAATTATGACAAACGTAGAACCTAAATTGCCACAAAACCAACAAAAATATCTTTATCTTAAGTGTAAATTAGGGAAAACTATTCAGATCTATCAATAATTCTTGTCTCTCAACCTCGAATTATGACATGAAATCGATGCAAAGAGTGGCCAAATCTAAACATGCATTAAGCTCAGAAAAGTTTTCACAACCAAATACGAAATTGAAATATCAACTATTAACTAGGAAGAATAGGAATCGAATAACGATTACATCAAAGCTCTAAAAAGAGTAAATTAGTTCATACTAAAAATCTCAATAAAAGTCCTAAAGAAAACTATTAAAGTCATTACAACCAATAAAAGAGAAGGGAAAGGGAAAAGAAACAAATCCAGGTGATTCCACGAGTTTCCAATCGTCGCTCTCGCTCCGTTCGGTTGCTCAGATCCTCCAAAATAGTATCCAGCCGTCGTCCTCTCGTTCTCCCCCTCCAATCCTCTTCAAATTTGATAAAGATATGTATTTATAGGCTAAAAAACCCTGGGCGCGCGTCTCAAAATTCATGCTTCAAAGTTCGTAGCGCCTAGGCGCTAGCATTATGTTCTCCCGCACTGCCTGTGGCACCTAGGCGCCGGTTTGGGCGCCTAGGCGCTGTTTATTTTATTTTTTATTTTTACACTTTCAACTTGAATATCTTTGAACTTGGCCTTCAAAATGAAATCCTTAATCATCTACAAAAATACAAAAAATGCATGAATTAAAATCCAAAAATTATAGAAAAATTAACCAAAAAAAAAAAAAAAACCTAAACAAGATATAATAAATAAATATAAAATTAACTTATCATCCTCCCTCATCTATATTTTCTTCGTTTTTATTTTTCAGATCTGGGTAATCCAAAAATCTAAATTTTTTTCTTCAGATTTTGGGACGACAACACCGTTGACGAGCAGCAGGAGTCTCGAGTTCGAAATAAAAGACAAGGCAAAGCGTCCTTTTTTTTTTTTTTCTTCTTCTTCTTTTCATCTTCTTTTCCATTTCAAATATGAGTTTTTCCTTCTTCTTCCTCTCCATCATGATATGTTTTGCTATTTTTCTACTAGATTTGAGAAAACTCAGATCTGGGTTTAACTCAGATCTAAAAAACAAAAAGAAGAAAAAGAAAAGAGAGATGAGGGAGGAAGAGAGGGGAGGGGAAGAGGGGAAGGGAAGAGAGAGAAAAAAGAAGATAAAGACGCCGGTGCCGACGCCGAAGCTCGAAGAAGGGGAAGGGAGGTCGGGTGGAGGGGAAGGGGAAAGAGGGAAGAGAGAGATTTTTTTAATATAATAATATTATTATTTTAGTTATTATTTTTATATTTTTAAAATTATTACTTTAATATTAAAAAGCCAAATTAGCCATCCGGTAAAAAAAAAATAATTGTGGAGAGACTTAAAAGAACTATTTTACAAAATTTAGGGACTTGAATGTCCTATTTTGAAACACAGGAATTGAATAGACACAAACTTGAAATATGAGAGACCAAAAATGTACTTTTTCCTATAAAATTAGTATTGATTTAATAGAAATAATCAACAAAATTAAATAGTATACCAGCCAAAATTAAATAATTTCAACCTAAATGAACAAATTAAATTTAAACCTAAAGAGGCAAACCATGTAATTTAAAAAGAAAAGTCCGATCAAAGTATCCTTTCCAAATGAAATTTCTGTGAACATCTAATTAGAGTGAACTAAGAGAATCAATATCACCAAACAATTGGCATAAGGTTTCAATCAACTACAAACTAACTAAAATAGACTATAGTACAAACTCAACTCCAAACATATTACTAAATAATTAATATTACAAAACAACAAGTAAAAAGTTAAAATCAACTCCAAACATATTAATAAGAATCATTCTCACAAAAAAACTAACAAAAAGTTTAAATCAACTCCAATTTCTAAACCCATTAATAATAATCAATATTGCAAAACAATTATCTTTCAAATCAATTCCAAACTCATTAATAAGAACCAACATTACAAAACCACTAACAAAAATTTTAAAATCAAATTCAAAATCATTAATAAGAATCAATATCACAAAACAACTAACATAAACTTTAAAATCAACTCCAAACATATATTATTAAGAATCATTACCACAAAACGATCACATAAAGTTTAAATCAACTTAATCAAATATTGCAAAACAATTATAATAGTTCAAATCAATTCCAAACACATCAATAAGAATCAATATTACAAAAAGAAAAAAATATTAACACAAAGTTTGGAGCTAATTCACCCAAATTTATGTTAAAAAAACCTTATAATGGGTTGTATAGGCGGCGATGGTGGCAGAGAGAGGCGGAGACAGTGGGCGGCGGTGGAATCGAAAAAGAAGAATAATAAAAAGAAGGGATTGCACAGCAGTGAGGCAAGCAAAGGGGGGTGGCAGTGGAAGAAGAAGAAAGAAATAGAAGAAGAAAATGAATAGGATGGCGGTAGATGTTAGAGTGTTGATATAATTAAATTTACCATAATCCATCAGCTTAAATTTTTGGATTGTTTGGTGATTTAACATGATATTAGAGCAAGAGATCCTAAGTTCGAACTCCTTTAATGTCATTTCTTCTCCAATTAATATTAATTTCTACTTGTTGAGCCTCTTACAAATTTTTAAGCCCACAAGTGAGGGAGAGTGTTAATATAATTAAATTTATCATAACCCATCAGTTTAAGTTTTTGGATTGATTGATAATTTAACAGTAGAATGGGATGGTGACGGGCAGAGGCGATTAGACACGAAAGAACATGAAGGGTATCGTGTGAGTGACGGCTATGGGGAGAAGAAGAAAGTGGAAAGGGAAGAATAATATGTTAGGGCTTTAAGAAAAGCCAATGCCGACGCAATGAAAAAAAGTGTCGACATCGATTCGTTTTGCTGACAATTGATAAAATCGTCAGCAAAACTACCATTTTTGTTGATAGGTTCTAGAAACCGTGGGCAAAAATACCTTTTTGGCCAATGGTTTTTAACTGTTGGCAAAACGACTATTTTTTCATTAGTTGCTACAAATTGTATTTTTGCCAATGGTTTTTTAACTGTCAGCAAAACGACTATGTTTCTTTCGATTGCTACAAACAGTCGAAAAAAGTAACAGTTTTGCTTCGATTTTTTAAAACCGTCAACAAAAACAACCAAATGTTGACGCTATAAAAAACGCATGGGCATTTGTGTTTCTCCCAACAGTATTTTTAGTGTAGAGAAAACTTGAAATTCTTGCGGCGTGTGTAAAAAAAAAAAAGTAATGGTAGGTAACAAAAAATTCTTGCCATCAACATAAAAATGTTATTTACTTTTTAAACTTTAAGGATTGAAATTATGGATCGAACTAAACCGACCCGACAATGTTTTTTGTTTTTTGTTTTTTTGTTTCTATTTTTATGTCCCATATCCCATCTCACAATTAATCGATGTCCCTTTCTCTCTCTCAACCTTTACATCAGAATCTCTATCTTTTGTTTCTTTTCCACACCCACACATTTATATTCCACACCCACACATTTATACTCCCCCACCATCATCTTCGTCCTATACCCTTCAGTTCACACCCCCAACAAAAATCAGTAAGGCCAAACTCCTTAGTGGACGATGCAACGACTAAAGGCACCAGATCCCACAAAACACTAGCTAGCTAGCAGTTTGCTGGACTCTATTTTTGTTATTTTATTTTAATTTTTTTAAATCGACCCGAATCAAACCATGAATAATGCACTTAATTAAATCGTTATTTTAAAATTTTATCGACAACTTGAATATAGCTAAAAATATACTTTTGAGACATTCAAAAAGTTTCTTCATTACAGAACCTAATTCTCATGAGTATACTATTTAATTTGAATCAATGTTTACAAATTTATCACCGATTGTCAACACACACACACATATTGTCCTCCTTTTCTTCTCCTTCATTTTCTTTTTTCTCAATTCTCTATTCATGTCCATTTGTTTTGTCCTTTATATTATTTTCTCTTTTAAATCTTTTTCTAAATCCTATCGCACGGTCTTTTTTTTTTCTTTTTTCTTTTTTTTTTTTTGTGTTTTTTTCCTTTTTAATTAATGTCTTCGTTCCTTCATTATATGTTTTCTTTTTCAAATATTTTTATTTTACACACTTCTAAGTACAATAACCCCATCTTTACGGTACTACTTTTTAAATTGGTTAAATTATAAATTTGATTTTTATAGTTTAGAAAAAGTTAAAATTTAGTCTCTATGATTTTAAAAGTTAGAATTTCATCTTTATGGTTTAATAAAATCTCACAAATAATCTCTATAGGAGACTAATTCTAACATTTAAAACTATAGAAACTAAATCTTAATTTTTTTAAAATCATAAGTACCAAATTTATAATTTAGGCCCCGTTTGATAACCATTTGATTTTTGGTTTTTGAAAATTAAGCCTATAAATACTACTTCCACCTATGGTTTTATTTGTTCTGTCATCTATTTTTTACCTATGTTTTCAAAAACTAAGCCATATTTTGAAAACTAAAAAAAGTAGTTTCTAAAAATTTGTTTTTGTTTTTAGAATTTGGCTAAGAATTCAAATGTTTCCTTAATGGAGATGAAAACTATTGTAGAGAAATTGAGAAAAAACAAGCTTAATTTTCAAAAACTAAAAATTAAAAATCACATAGTTATCCAAAGAAGCCTTAACTTTTCAAATTACAAGGCACACGAGTCATTTCTGATTTCATCCCCTTTCTACTTGCATGAAATACAAATTAAATTTGGAATCATTACATGACCGTTTCAACCATGAAAATTTCAGTGGCAGAAAACGTCAGCAAAGTGACGTCACCCTATGGACACATGTATTACGATTTATGAGTCTAAGATAAGCTGTGCTGTAATATGGTCCAGACGAGAGATGCTCTCGTCCATTAATTCACATGAATAGTATAATGTAGGTATGAACGTTAAATTGATCACTTTTATTTGGGATTTGAATTGAATAAAAAAAAAGGGGCGGGGGGGAGTTTGGAACCCATAATTTTGAAAAATAACGACAACAACAAAAAAAAAAATTTAACGAAATATGACCACTATAGATTTAGATTAAGGGTAATTTCCGTTTGACATTTTTTTTTCCTTCTTTACCTTCCTTGACAAGCTAGATGTCAACCACTATTTTTAGGGAAGCTGTATCTACTTATTAAATCTTATCAAGTTTGAAGTTCAAAATTGAAACGATGACTCACTCACTTAAAGTTTATCATTTACAGCTTTGAATTCCTGTTTATCTTTCATATTCTTTAACCATACTCTTTTACCTACGTAACTCTTGTCGGAATTATTGAGAGTGCTACCAAAGTCCCACGTTGGCTAGATAAGAAAAAAAATCATGGATTTATAAGTGAGATAAATTATCTCCATTAGTACGAGACCTTTTGGGAGAACCAAAAGTAAAGCCATGAGGACTTATGCCCAGACAATATCATGAGAGATATGTCAGGGTCTGTTGTCCCTAATAAGTGGTATTAGAGTCATCTTCTGACTTAGCAATGTCGGTAGAATCCTCAGGTGTCGAACAAAGAAAGCGAGCCTCGAAGGTGTAGTCATAGTGAATTCGTGGTTGAGCTTTCGGACAAGTGGTGTGCTCTAGTGAGGAGTTGACAGTAATTTGCTCAAGTGTAATTCGGAGAAATGATTATTTGAGCGGAGGCTCAATGTGGTACTTTGTTCGATGGGAGGATTGTTGGGATTGTCAGGAAGCAAAGACATGAGGGCTTATGTCTAAAGTTGACAATATCATACCATTGTGGAGATATGTCGAGGTCTGTTGTCCCAAACAACTATATTCAAAATCTTTAGATTGTATATCTTTCTAATTTTTAAATATAAATGTCGATTGCATCCATGATGTTGAGGTACAAAAAAAATGATGAGATAGTTGAAGTTGATTGAGAAGAATGCTCGATTATGGTGAAAACTCACAAATGACAATGGAGGATGGCCTTCGTGGCCATTTATTTCACCAGAAGTATTATTTTTGTGTCGAGGAAAGCCAACGACTGCAAGTCCCGACAACCTCTTGCACTTGCTTTCATACATTAGTATTAATGTAGAGTCGAATGATGATGATAGTATGTATTAACGAATGGTCATGTATGGCCACATTTTCAAACTTTGATCAAAAGTTCTAATTGAAATGGTGAGAAAGAAGAATTCTGAGTGTTTGGATCAATTTAGAGGTGTTGAAAGATTGACTAATCTTCTTGAAACTAACGCCAACAACATATTTAGTGCAACTGAGGATGATTTAATTTTTAGAAAAAAAAAAAGCTTTCAGAACAAATACATACTCAAAGCTCCATGGCAGAAGCTTTCTGAGTTTTGTGATTGAGGCATTCAACGATACAACGATTGTTATTCCCTTTTAGGTAGCAGAGTGGAAGTGAAAATGCCTAAAGAAAAATACAAATATTGTGTATTTATACATAAATACAATCGACTTGATAGGAGTTTTCAATCGTTTCTCATGCTATGAAGATTGAGTATAAGGTGTTTGCATGCCTCAATATTGAATCCACAATATTTTCTTACTTTTTGTGAGGACGAAAAAAGTGTAAGAAGTGCAAATTTCAATATCTTCTCTTCTATTTTTCTTTTCTTTCACACATATAACCAAGGAAATTTCCCAAACTGAGTAAATTTTGTTCACTATTTTATTCCAATAATTCTTACCATCTAAGCTTTGAAGTTTAGAAGACCTATTTAAGGCCGTCACAATAAAAGGTGTTAAAGCTTTAACTATTTTAGAATGCCACTGTTGAGATTATAGAACTTATGAATTAAATATACAAATTAAATATACAGGATTGAAGTTTAAGTTGGGTACAAAGGACATTGGAACCACAACACTAGAGGAGATTTATTGACGTGTACGATGAAAGAAGACAAAACAAAATAATAATAATAAAATAAAATAAAATGCAAAAAAAAAAAAAAAAAAAAAAACCCATCCCACATCCTAATCCTATAAGTAGAAAATGAATTGAGGCATACATGCGTGCGAACATTACTTGGCTACACGCTGATATGTAGATATCTTCCTATCAGGGTTCGAAATGTTGATGTCAATGGAAATGTCGAGGTCTAAATTTTATGGAAATGTCGATGAAAATTTCGGAAAAATTTACAGAAATCGTGGAAATTGATGAAAATTGTTTGAATTAGCCAATGAAACTTTGATTGTAGCTTAATTAGACTATAATTGACCATCTTTAAGCATCACATCTAAAAACTAAGATAGTATTTAGATATAAATATCGATGCGAGCAGAAATTTGAGAAAAAAAATATAGAAATTGATAAAAATTATTTAAAGTATTTCATGAAATTTTAATTATGGCTTAATTATATTTATACCATAATTGATTTATTTTAACATCATATATTGAAAATATATGTAATATTTATATTCAATGAGACTTTAATTATGATGATTTAATCAAACTATAAATATAATTAACCATTCCTAAATCCTAGTTGACTACATAAAATAATATCAAATAATGATAATTAGAGAAGATTTGACATATTTGTATGTGACAAAGTAATTGTGAATTGCTTAATATAAAATGTACTAATTTACTAATTTACTAATTGTATAAGTAAGTACTAAGAAGACATAAGAATTAATATTAATAATAGAGTCTGTATGTATTTGCTTTGTTTGTATTATTTGTTTTGTTGTTTATATAATAAAAAAAAAAGAAATACAAAAACAAAAAATAAAAGGAAAAGAAGGAGAAGACATTTAAAGTGAAGTTGGAGTGTGTAAGTAAGGTATCAAAAAATCAGAATTCACATTAAAAAAAAAAAAAAAATTCGTCGACACCTTGAAATGGGGGGAAAAACGAAATTTCCCCCACCAACATGTCGAGCGACATTTAAAACATTGCTTCCTATACACCATTAAAATGTTGACAACTAAAAGACATAAAGGTAAATTTTTTTTTTAAAAAAAATCTCTCTCAACTATCAACATTTTAATGGTGGTGTATAGAAAAATATTTACACACCAATATATAGCCAAGTATTGTTCCATCCATGAAGTGAAGTTGTGATCTCCATATGTTAGTAGCATTTTGCTTGGGTTGCAGCGCATGCAAGATCCAAATTAGAGGCAGCATTAAAGAGAGTATTCTCAAAGATAATGTTGTTACATTTTAATATTTACTATTAATTTTAGAGAAGTTTTATCTTTTTAAATGAGAGAGTTTCATATAATAAAGAGAAGAAAGTTTTTGGTTTTTTATTTAAAGAGAGGTTAAAAGTTTTACAATTCAATTACTTATTTTTGTATTAAATTCTTAGATCTAAAATTCTCCTATAAATACCTCTCTTACCACACTCTCAAATACACAACATTTCAATCTTCTCTTCTCTCTAATTTCTCATATTTTTCTACTTTGCTCTTTTAAGAGCAATTGACCAAAACAATGGTGTTATTTGTTGTGGAGCTTTGAGTTCAACCTCATAGTGTAGAGTGGTTTGAGCTACACAACATTTCAGTTAGGTTGTTGTATCTTGGAGGGGATAGGCCAGAGAAAAACTGCTGCACCAGTGGTTGATAAATAAATATACACCGCAGAGGGTTTGATTCTCCTTAAAGAGAGCGAGATACCTGCGCCCCAACCTAATTGTTTACGTGTTTGTTTCTCAATATTTATCTCAATATTTACTCCATTTTCTTTTGTCATTTGTAATTCCCCCAACAGATAATCAAAGGAAATTCATGATAGAAAAATTGTAAATAATTTATAAGGGTTACAAGACTTTCGATTGAGAGAAACTAACAAAAAAATTCGTTTGTTCTATTAGTGTAATCTTCATAAGTATAGGGAAAGCTACAACGTACGTCATAGCAGCTACAACATACGTCATAGCTCAAATTTAGTAAATTAATATGAATCACTAGTGAAATTTCTTCTCTCTTTTGTTTTCCTTTTCTTTCACACATGTTATTGAATTGTTATGCATTTAGAAAGAAAAATTAGGTTTAAATCTTATTTTAGACTATGAACTTCAAAATAATTCTATTTTGTTTTCTAAATTTTGAAAAGGTCTATTTTAGCTCTTTTTCCTTTTTGAGTTCAACAATATGTGAAAGTGGAGATTCAAACTTTTGATCTTTTGGTCAAGGATGTATGTCTTAACTAGTTGAACTATGCTTAAGTTGTCATCTATTTTAGTCTCTACACTTTAAAATTTATGTTGTTTATATAGTCTTTGAATTTCAAAAATGTCTATTTTAGTCTATAACCATTTAAAACACAATCCTTTTTGCCCTTACTCTTATTTTGCTTATAACCAATGGTTAATGTGACTTCATATGTTCATATTGACACATAAACATATATTATAGATCATCGGAGACGACGATTAGTGGTAGTTAGATTTATATGGTAAAATAAACTAAATTGTTTATTTTCTTAAAAGTCAAGGACAAAAATAGACACTTTAAAATTCAAAGACCAAGTAATTATTTATTAAAGTTTAGAAATTAAAATTAAGGATGGAAAAAAAAGCGACTAAAACCAAAGTCGATTAAGCTCAATTATCGATTTTGATTTTGTAGCATTTCAAATACCTACCTTATGAGTTAAGTCAAGTCTTCTAGTTCAACCAATTGAAAACCGAACCTAACCGAACCAAATATAATATATGGATTGTGGAAATTCATCTAAATTAAAATTTCTTTTGTACCTCTCATCCCTCCTCATGATCACTATCCCTGTCTCTCTCACAACCTTCACAATTTATCTGTCTTCTACCCACATCAGTGCACCCTCCCAAATTACATTATCTTTTTGCTTTCTCCCTTAATTGACGGGGATTTAATTTTCGACGCAAAAGACAACACCAAAATCAGTAATGACAAAACTCGATGCAACAGAGACACCGACGCATCAAACCCACGCATGCAGCAGCCGGTTGGCACTTCGGTCGACTCCATTTTTGTTTTCAATTTGAAGTTTTATTTCTCATTAGTTCGATTTCGGTTTCTTTTGGAAAATTAAGCCAAATCCAACCGTGTACAATCCTAAATTATGTTTTTAGTACAACAGATCAGAGGAGGTAGAGATTTGAACCTTCCCATTCACGAAAAAAATATATATGCATTAAATGTTAAGTTAGACTCATGATTTTTTTTTCTTTTATTGAGTTCATGTTAGAATCATGTTGGCACTATAATATATATTTATAAGCACAATCTTATGTTATTTTATTAATTTCTAATAGTTTCTTTCTTACATCGTCTATAGCATTTTAGATTTTTTTGGGCTAAAATAACCATGTTAGCTCTCTTGTACTTTGACGCTCATTTCATTTTGGTCTCTTTATTAAATGTACAATTTTAGTTCCTGCACTTTCAATAATTTTTTTTTTACAAATTTGGTAAAATAAAAATAATAATTATTTCATCGTTGTCGTTGAATCTGGATCACCACACCTAGACTTGTACCATGGGCGCGAGTGGAGGGCAATCGTGAGTAGAGGTGATAAGTTCATTTTATATATATTTATTCTATCTTGTTTAGGTTGTTTTTAGTTAGTTTTCATATAGTTTTTGAATTTTAATTCTTGCATTTATTTTATTTTTATAGGTAATCAAAAATTTCATTTTGAAGGTCAAAGTTTAAAGCTTTTCAAGATGAAAGCTAAAAAAATAAAAAAAAAATTACAGCGCATAGGCGCCACGGACGATGCGGAAAGGCAGAATGACTATGCCTAGGCGCTTCAAAAAAATTTTAACTCTTTTTTTGACAGCACCTAGGCTCTGTCCATGGCGCCTAGGTGCTACACCGACTACCCTAAGTTTAAATGAGCGTCTTTTATCATTTGAAGGGATCAAAAATTAGAGTCTTGGGAGGCGGAAAATAGAGAACAAATTGAAGAAAGACCAAAGGAGAAGAGAATACGCCACCTTGGAGGATCGAGCAACCAAACAGAGCAATAGCTAAGCTTGGTTATTTGTTTAATCAGTTGGATTTGTCTCTCTTTTCAATTTTCCTTTCTCTTTTGCTGTTTGTAATGACCCAAATGATCACATTTTTTACAAGTTTTGTTAAGTTTTACATTATGAACTAAGTTTTTATCTAGAGCTTGATGTAATCGAATACTTGAATCCTACTCTTAGTTAATATATGATGTTTCTATTTCATTTGTGGTTGTGAAAATTCTTCTGCACTTAAAGCATGTTTAGATTTGGCCATTCTTTACATTGTTTCTATGTCATGATTTGAGGTTGAGAGACAAAAATCATTGATGAATTGAAGTGTTTTCCCTAATTTACACCTGAGATAGAGTTATCCTTGTGGGTTTTGTGGCAATTTTAGGTACTATAGGCTTAATAATTGAATTGTTTGAATTGTCATAAAGATATAGGCAATTTACATTTCAATGAATATCGTTATTGCTTGAGAAAGAATATCGAGTCTATAGGGTAGAGTTTGCCAACTCCCTAGAAATAGAATAAAACATTGGCTACTAATGAATAAAGAGTAAGAGGAGGTATTCGATGAAGTCATTGCTCTAGAGTTTTTACAAATTAAGTTTTATCCTCTATTTTGCATTGTCAATTTTAAAGCTTAATCACATTTATTCTTCAAGCAAGTATAACTCTTTTTCATTCATCTTTGATAATTCGGTGCTTAGATAAAATTGAGGCTAGAGAATTTGGTAATTGGTAGCTTCAGTCCCTGTGGAGAACGAACTTTTTATTCAAACATTGTATTACTTGTAACGATTCGTGCACTTGCGAAATCGATCAATAAGGGGTGTGCAAGAAATTGAGAAAATCGAAGAACCGGATCGAACCGATCAAAACCAACTGGTTTGGTTCGATTATTTTGAAAAGAAAACGATTTTCTATATTTAAAATTTTAAAAAATCAAAATATTCGGTTTGGTTTACGATTTAGATTTTTTCAAAACTAATAAAACCGAACCGAACATAATTAAAAAAAGTAAAATAAATAACCCTTAAGCCCACCCAAGAAAGCCCAACACACATTTTAAGAAAACCCTAATTAATTCTAGCCACCTATTTCTCTCTCCATTTTTAGAATCACGTGATGTATGTATTTTCTTCTTTTTCAAAGTCTTTTTACCTTCTTCTTTCTACCACTTTTCTTTTTCCATCTTTTCCTCAATCTTCTCGTCTTCTTCTCTCTATCAAACCCACTTTCCTTTTTCTTCTTTCCTCTCTTCTAGTCTCTCACGTCTCCCTCTCTCTTTCCACTCAATCTCTTCTCTCACAGACCTCAGCGACGTACCGATGGTAGCAGCGGCACAACCACAAGTCTCTCCTTCCTCTCTCATGCTCTCTTCTACTTTCTCTTGGCAACGGTGACATAAACTTACGACCACCATCTCTTGCCGACAATATCCTTCCACTCAAGCTCCGGTCTGTACTATAATTTTTTTTAAAACGGTTAAAAACCAAAATCGAACCAAGTAAACTAAAATTAAACTGGTTTTCTTTAAACCAAAACTGACGAGTACTTCAGTTTACTCGGTTTAACTACTCTAAGAATCGAGGGGTTCGATTTGGTCTTTAGTCGCTGTTGAAATCGGACCGAACCAAACCGTGCACATCCCTAATCGTGAGATGGTGAAAATGACAAGGGATAGAGCGGCTCCTCCGTGAGGGTTTGTGATGTCGAGCCTAATCATCCACATTGTTCATTATTTTTCTTTTTATTTCAAAGACGGTCATTAATAGGTTAATTTCCAAAAACTAGTGTCACTAGTGTATTTTTAGCGCATTTTTCTATGTCTGTCATTGTTTCTAACAGTGAAATTTTAAGACCGTCATTAAAAGTATGATTTGTTTTAGTGAAGAACATACACAATGTGAATATTTTTTCAAAATTTATAGAGAGAAAGCTAATAGAGACTTGTTTTTAAAAAAAAAATTAACCATAAGATAAGAGTAGGGACTAAATTTCATATTTATTGAAAGTACGGAGACTAAATTTAGATATTTGAAAGTAAAGAGACTAAAAAGAAAAGCATTGTCGCTAGAGGAAGAAAACAGGGAAGAGGGGGTGGTCGTCGCCACAGGAAGAAGGCAAGGAGAGGGGGCTGTCATTGGAGGAAGAAGACAAGGGGAGGGGGGCCGTCGCCGAAGGAAGAAGATAGGGGGAGGTGGCAGCGACTAAACATATGAGAGGAAAGAGATGGTGGAAGAAAAAAGAGTGAGAGGGAGGAAGGGAGGAGAAAGCGAGAAGGGAGAAGGAACAAGAGAAAGACATAAAAATAATAAAATATGTTTAAAAAGGGTTAGAAAAATTTAACTTGAAAAATTAGGTCAAATTCTATTTAGGCCCAATTTTAGTATGTCAAAATACTCTTTTTTATGTCATCTTTCCTTTGTTTTAGATTTTCTTTTTCAATTTTTTTTTAATTTTATACTCTTTTAAAGAAATTCTTCTAGTCCTTAAAAAAATAAATGATTATTAGAAGTATAAAGATTTAACAATAATTATTAGAGGACAACCATATATATTGTAGTGGTCTCCTCCAGTAACTTCTACCCCTAGTATTCAAATTCTAAGGCACATAGGTCATTTCATACAATTGTATGAAATTATTATAGAAAGGAAGATATTCTTTTATAAATACCTATTGCAAATGGTAAAGGTGAATTATATTCATAGAATATTTCAACAAATGGTAAAGGTAAGTATTCCTAGAATATTTCACCGTACATGTGTCAATAAATGACTTCTCTGTCTAAAATGAAACTTATAAAAGGAAAATAAGACGCTAAAGTGAACTTAGCTCAACAGAAATGGACATGTACCTTCGATCAAGAAGTCAGAGGTTTAAATCCTCCCTCTCCCAATAATGTTGAACTCAAAAAAAAAAAAAGAAGAAAGAAATGGCAAACAAGACAAACATTTTTTTATTTATTAATAATGTAACTTTTAGAACTTTTTATTAAAATATATATTTTTTAAAAATTATAATAAAATTATAATTTTATTTATAACAAGACAATATCGTATCTTGAAGAGATGACTTTGCCTCACTCAAACTTGTCATCTCTTCAAGAGACAATATTGTTTGCCATATGTCATTTTTTGAAGAGATAACCTTATTATAATAGAGACAATGTTGTATCTTGAAGATATGACCTATACATGTAAAAAATAAAGGGTTTAAAAAATACAAGAGACACCTACCAACACGACCTACACAAGTGAAAAATAAAGGGTTTAAAAAAAAGAGACGACCTACCATCCCTGGAATAAAAAGTACAATATTTCAATAATAAGTTTAGAAAAAAAATATTTTAATAAAAAGTTTTTAAAAAAAAAAAACAATATTGATAAAAGATCATTTGAATGGCTGTCACTTCGCAACGTCACACACAACAAATTTTTTTTAACACGCCTATAAGAAGCAGAGATTGGACTGGAAATTAAAGAACCGCATTTGCTTTCTTCCTTAAATTAGATTAGTCTTCTAAACTGGTTTGCTGATAGTTATTTCCGGCCATGTCCGCCGCTGCAGCAGCCAAGTTGCTTGTGGCAGATCTCGCTTCCACCGTTAACCACGTCCCTTCCCGGTACGTCCGCCCCGTCTCCGACCGTCCAGACTTCTCCGACGTCCGACCATCGGACGGCTATTCTTTCTCCGTCATTGACCTCCACGGCCTTCATGGCCCCACTCGCTCTGATGTCGTTAAACAAATCGGCCGAGCCTGCAAGCGCGACGGTTTCTTTCTGGTAATAGATTCTATAGATTTTATAATTTAGTTTTTATGACTTTAAAAGTTTTTTTTTATATTTCTTTTATAATTTTGTTTTTATGACTTAAAAAAACTTTTTATTCTAAGTTGTTCTATATTTGGCTAAATTATAAAAAATACTTCTCAACTTTACAATTTCTTGAACAAATATATTTATTCTTTTAAAAGTTGTTATATTACTTTTGACCTTTTATAAATGTTTTAAAATTATCTTATAGTAGAAATTTATTAAAATGTTGGACAAAAAATCAACATGAGACGATAACTTAAAACGATGTGACAGTGATTGAGACGCTTGTCTGGATTAAGTCTGAATGAATGATATTCTATCACGTTAACTTTTCATCCAATATTCTAACGAATTTTCTATTTCAAATGTAGTTTTGAAATGTTTATGAATGCTTAAGGGTAATATTGCAACTTTTGAAAGAATAGCGATATTTTTTTTAAAAAAAGGGTAAAGTTCAAGAGTATTGTTTATAATTTAGGCTAAATATTTTAGTTTTGTTTCTATTTATATGTTTTTAATTAGCGAAAATTGAATGTGGTTAATGATAATATTATGCGACATGCATGGTCCGAGAGGAATTCTACCAATTTTTTATAAAAACCAAATAGTTTGATCCTCCATCCATGTAATTATTGTACTAAAAAAAATTCCTCTTTAAGTATGTAAGGAAAATTTGTACAGATGACATCTTTTCACGTGCTTTAATATCATTTGACTTGCATTCTGAAATTAATGACATATAACATTTTCCGTACTCCGCAACTTGACCAAATTACCATGAGGGCAACATACTCTCACTCTCGTTCTCGCTCTTCTCTGACTTAATTTTATCTTCTTTCTTTCTTTCTTTCCAATATTTTCTTTCGTTCTGGCTCTCACTCGTCTCTGACTTAATTTTATATTCTTTCCAATCTTTTCTTCTTCTATCTCGTTCTCGTTCTAACTTATTTTTTTTCTTTCTTTTTTCGATCTTTCTTCTTCCATCTTACTCTCGTTCCTCGCCATTATAAGCGAGAGCGAAACTCTATGAGCAAGAGCGAGCATCTTTTAAGATCCAAGTAATTTTGCTGACGTGGCAAACGAGAGCGTGACCAAGTGAGACAACTTCATACTGTGACCAAGTGAGCATTACCCTTATCCTAGGTAATTTTGCTCTCATTGTCATGTCAGAATGGGTCATATTTCATTATTTTCAAATGAGATGTTAGATTGCATTAAAGCGCGTGAAAATGGATTTTCCGTACAAAAATTCCAATATGTAAGAGTGTCTCAACCACATTTAACATTGTGTTAAACTGGAAGGAAAAAAAGTACAATAAAAAAAATGTTTTAATTTGAAATCTTTTAAACTATAAAGAAGAAATTTAAGCTAACAAGAGCATAGCCCAACTTGCATAAAGTATGTGCTCATGACCGAGGTCATGAGTTCAAATCCTCCACTATTGTTGAACTAAAATAATAATAATAATAAAGAACAATTTTAAATTTAAAATATATATATTTGTCCAAATGAAGTGATAGAATATAAAAACAAATGTGAATATAAAAAATAGGGGTGAGCAATAGAACCCAAAAAATTGATACGTCTGACCAAAATTGGCCAAACCGAAGTCGATCGAACGATTTATAAGCAAAAGCGGTAGGAAACCAACCTGTCGATCGGTCGATGGGCTCAAAAATGTCCAAATCGACTAACTGACCGAAAATATATTTTTAAAAAATTTATATATATATTTTTAAATAACCAAATTTTACGACCGTAACTCCTCCTAATTTCTTCTTCTTCTTCTCGTTCAACTACACGCCCCGTTGCCGCCCTCTGTGAAGTCAGTCGTCCCTGCCTCCCTTTCTCTCTCCGACGTCCACATTGCATCAGCACTGTCTCGACGTCTCTAACTCTCCTCGTTTGTGCTCCAAACTCCACCGACATGGTCTCCAGCGTTCAGTCATCCCTCCCTTTCTCTCTCCAACATCCACACTCCACTGGCACCGTCTCGACGTCTACAACTCTCCTCGTCCACGCTCCACACTCAGCAGCACGGTCTCCAGCGTAAAGCGCACTCCTGCACAATCCTCCTTCTCCCTTTCTATTGTCCGCCCACCGCTCTCTGTCTGTGACTTAGTGAGTTTTCTTAATCGTCCAACGGCCACACTCCACACTCTATCATCAGCCGTCCAGTCTCTACCGCGCACAGCTCTCTGACTGTGGGAAGTCGATTTCCATTGAAACCAACTGACCAAACTGACTAGTCGATCGGTTTAAAACTGCTTTTTTAACAAATCAATTTTCAGTATTTGGAAACTGATCTAGTCTGTTCGGCATCAGTTTGGGTAAAAAACCGACCCTGATCAACCGATGCTCACCCCTAATAAAAAGTTTTTGGTATTTAAAGAGTGAAGCTTGGTGTTCAGGTGAAGAACCATGGGATACCAGAGGAGATGATCAATGGGATACTGAGTTTGGCAAGGGAGTTTTTCCGACTACCGGAAAGTGAGAGGCTGAAGAATTATTCCGATGACTCGACAAAGACGACAAGGTTGTCGACGAGTTTCAACGTGAAGACGGAGAAGGTGGCAAACTGGAGAGATTTTTTGAGACTCCATTGCTACCCTCTTGAGCTTTATATCAATGAATGGCCTTCCAACCCTCCATCCTTCAGGTAGCACTTTCAAATCATGCATAAATATTGGTCCTCTATTATTAAATTAAACAGAAATGTGATATTTTTATAGGCATAAAATTGAAAGTTTAAAGATTTAATGTATAATTTTTAAAGATTAAAAGCTTTCTTTTTTGTACAACAAATGTAGAGTATTAAGATTTGATCCTCCAATCTTAAGAAAAAAAAATATAAAATGTGGAGTATGGAGATTTGAACCTCCAACCTTAAGAAAAAAAATATATGTCAATTATGAATTGAGCTATGTTTCACTGATATATTAGTTGTAACATCAAGTTCAAGAATTTGTTAGCATTTTAAAAAATTGGAGACTTATTATACAACTCTTAATGTAGTTTTTAACATATATGGAAAGTTTCAATTTTATCTCCATGTTGGCACATCAAATATCGGTAATTTATTATTAAATTTCTGTTAAAGAACTTTTTGTATATTTATTGTACATTACTGAAGAATTAAATATGTATTTTGATGATTTTTTTTTTTTAAATTTTATGATTTTAAAAATATTTCTCAAATCTAACAAAAGAGGAATATGTATTTGGGTGATTTTTGTTTTTGTTTTGAAATTTTATTTTATACTTCTCAAGGTTGGTAGGTTTGATCTTATTATATAAAATTCCATCTTATAAAATAATATATTATATTTATATATTTAGGAGCAAACCAACCACGCTAACTCACAGACACGAAGAATTGATTCTAATTATATTATATTTATATATTTATGGAAAACTAATTACAATTTTTTAAAACTTAAAAGGTTACGTAACGTAAGTACCTCTTTGAATAAAATACAAAATGAACACGGAATATCTAAGTGGTCGGATTGTCGAAGCCTCCAAAATATTTATTGATTGTCTAAAAATAGTAAACCAAGTCGAATTTCGAGGGAACTAATTAATTTCTCAAAGTTAAAAAATAATAATAATAAAATAAAGAAAATTTGAATTGTTGAACAAAAATTGTAATTAAACAATAACTAAAAAAACGAATAAAGAAAATAAATTTTATGAAACTTTCAATTAAATGGTATAAATTTCATTCAATTGTAATCTTGAGCAAAAGCTTAAGAAGAAGAAAATATCAATTTCAATTTCTCTAATTTCAAGAACTTAGTCAATTTATTCAGAAAAGCCGCAATAAATGTAATTTCTCCTAATTTAATTGATTTTAACCCAACATCAAAATCAAAATTTATCATTTAATCAATTGGGCATGATAGCGTTCCATATTGATTAAATAATAGCATTAAAAATAATGAGAAAAACTAAGCCAAAACTAACTAATTGAGTTAGCTACAAATTAATTAAATTTTATTTCTTTGTTTCATGAGAATCTATTATGCAAGTTATGTAAAATGAAAAAGTCATAATTATACACACATAAGTCAACTCCTTGCTACATTATTCAATTATCTTTCATAACCGTATTAAGATAGCAAAGCATGTCATTCACTTCCATAGAGGACCAGAACACAAAGAAAAGAGGTCGAGTTGATGCTAATGACCTAGGCTTTGAATTGTCTCAAGGTTAAGCAACCTAGAAACATGACCAACTTTGATTTCAATCCTACTGTTTAGAACCTCGACTTGATCGTAAATAATTTTGTTGAATACAACTCGTCTATCTGCTCGTCATCAATTTCGATGGAGAGGGAGAAGGGGGGAGATGGAACCTTTTCGAGCTATGTATCAAACCTAAAACATTAAATCATAGCTTTTAAAAAGGGACCAAATTAGTAAAACTCCTTCATTATTATTATTATTATTATTATTATTATTATTATCATTATTTGTTTTTAATATATCATTTTAACCTCACTTATGTTGTAGAAAAGTAGTGTCCGAGTATTGTACTAGTGTGAGACAGCTGACATTGAGCCTACTAGAGGCCATTTCTGAGAGCTTGGGCTTGCCAAAAGATTTTATATCCAACTCAATTGGAAACCATGGCCAACACATGGCCTTCAACTACTATCCGCCATGTCCACAGCCGGAGCTCACCTATGGCTTGCCCGGCCACACTGACCCCAACCTCATCACTCTCCTTCTCCAAGACCAAGTCCCTGGCCTCCAAGTCCTCCACAACGGCGCCTGGGTTGCACTCAACCCCATTCCCAACACCTTCATTATCAACGTTGGCGACCAGATGCAGGTATAACACTGAATATTAAGAAAAATTATACAATGAAACTGCCACAATATAATTACCTCTCAATAAACCGATAGATATATATTGAAAAATATGCATGTCTCCTAATAACTATTGGATATACATTTGATCTACTTTCGTAGTTTCGCAGTTTCTATATTATGCATCCAACTGTACAAAATTATCAACTACATTATGCCTCTTCGAATAATTTCTCCAATATTAATTTGTCTGACTTTTTTTGTTCAGGTGCTGAGTAATGACAAATACAAGAGTGTGCTTCATCGGGCTGTTGTGAATAATGCAAAAGAGAGAATTTCAATACCGACGTTTTATTGTCCGTCGCCAGATGCGATGATCGGGCCAGCCAAGGAGTTGGTTGACGGCGAACATGGAGCTGTGTATAGAAACTTTTCTTATTCTGGATATTACCAGACGTTTTGGAGTGGAGAACTTGCGACTCAAAGATGCTTAGATTTGTTTAGAGCTGCTGAATGATTTCAATCTCATTCGTCACAACACTATAGTTCGACATTTGAACATCAAAAATCATTATGGTGGGCCTTCAAATAGGTTAAAGTTTTTTCTCCAACATTAGAGATCCTGAATTCTCAAAGCTCCATCAACGTTTTTCCTCCTGTCATAGTTTAAAATGTTTGTTATTGTTGCTTGAGTCTAGTTAAAGAGAAAAATTTCTTTCTTCATGCCTCATAATAACCACGAGATACACAAAATTGAAATACTTTTGTAGTTTCTCTCTCCTACATTTAATGGTGTAAAATTTATGGCCACAATCTTGCATATCTTTATTCAATGTGTGCAAGCCATATAAATAGCCAGATGTCGATAAGTTGAGTACAACAAATTATAACAACCATGAACTAATTCAACTAAAACAGGTAACTATTTATTACAAAGCTTATTACACCCCCCCCCCCCCCCCCCCCGCCCCCCTTTCAAGATGGGCTTAGAAGATTGAAAACTCCCTTCTTGGATAATAAGAAAGAGAATGAGGAAACATGTAAAGCTTTTGTAAAGACATCTGCCAGTTGCAGATGGGATCGTACGGGCATGAGCTTGATTTCTCTAGCTAAGACTTTATCATGGACGAAATGGTAGTCAAGTTCTATGTGCTTCATCCGTTCATGGAAGATTGGATTAGATGCAATATGAATGGCAACATTATTGTCACAAAAAATCAAAGCTGGTGGTGGAGAATCCACTCGTAAGTCTTGCAATAGTTGTTTCAACCTTAATATTTCGCTTGTTGTGCCAGCAAGCGCACGGTATTCTGCTTCAGCAGAGGATCGTGATACGATGTTTTGTTTCTTTTCCTTCCATGAACCAAGTGCCCTGATAGAGGGCTTATCGAAGGCCCTATCAATATTAAATTTATAAAAATCATACCTCTAAGTATTTTGGGTTAATAATGGTCAAGGTCATCTACAGGGATTGGAGTTCTTAGATTAATTAAGTACCATAGTTAATTATGCCCAATTTTATTTAGAGAAACAAAACTTTAGAGTGATGAAAAAAAAAATCTAAACTACTATTTACATGCTTTTGAGTCCAATTTTGAGAAACATGCATAATTGATTACCTTAAGCCCAACTTGAATTGATTAATAACTTGATTTTATACTAACAATCTTAAGCCAAGAATTTCTAAATAATCAATATCCTCTCTCGAGCTCAATTGAACTATTTAAATCTAGCAACAAATCAACCTCTCGATCCTAGGAAATAGTGCAGTGGTCCTAGATCCTTCAGTTTAAAAGCAGAATTGAGATGTGTTTTTAAGACATCAATGGCTGTAGAAGATGCACCAGTGATGATAATATCATTAACATAAACTAAGAGAGCTATGAAGGATGAACCAAAACCTAGTGTGAAAAGTGAGTAATCAGACCTGGATTGTTTAAAACCAAGGGATAACAAGACACAAGAGAATTTTTCGAACCACTGTCTCAAGGCTTGTTTTAAACCATATATGGATTTATGTAGCTTGCAAACAAAGTGCTCCCCCTGACTGCAAACATTGTGTTTATATTCGAAGGGAAGATTCATGTATACTTCTTCAAAAAGATCTCCATGCAAGAAAGCATTGTTTACATCTAATTGTATCAATGTCTAATTGAAGGAAACAACCATAGTGAGCAACACCTTTATAGCAACCAATTTGGCAACGAGTGAAAATGTTTAACCTTGTAAATCCATTTGTAGCCTATGGCGTGATGTCCTTTCGGCAAGAGAACAATAGACCAAGTTTGATTTGTCTCCATTGCTTTTAGTTCAGTTGCCATAGCTTCTTGCCAATGGGCATGAGGAATAGCTTGGTGATAAAATTGTGGTTCATAAGTGGAAGAGACATTTAAGGCAAATGATCGATACGTAGGTGATAAACGATCATAAGATAGAAATTTGTGTAGAGGAAACTTGGTCTCGGTATATGTAAAGGGCTTTGAATGTAATAAGCTACAATGAAAATCTCTCAAATATGAAGGTTGCCTTACTTGTCTAGAGGAACGTTGTGGCAATGGTTGTGAGTTCTTGGCAATCATAGGTTGTGTATTGGAATCAGAGGGACACATCAAAAACTGATCAACAGACTCAATGGCATCGTTGGTAGATGGAGGATCTGGTGCAAGCCTGTCAATATGTTCATGTATGGGCTACTGACAGCGTCAAGGGCTTGATTTTGTGAAGGATAACCACAATAGTCGAATGACCTCGGTAAAACAAGATCTAGAAAAGGGTCAAAGACATCCTTGTGTTCTGCAATATTGTGGAATGGAAATATGCCTTCATGAAATAATACATCTCGAGAGATAAAACTGTTGGGTTTTATGTAAACTGAATGTATATTTTATTTTTCAATAAAGTTGTTATTGAGGTTTATACAGTAAAGTTGTTACTGAATAAAGTGAATTGTGTATTCCATAACCCAAATCCAATGAACTAAGAACCCTTGACTATAAGATTTAAACTTGAACTTTATGTATGACATAAAAGTGGATCAAGTTCGAGTAATAGTCAGAACGGTCTATAGTATAGGGATAGGGCTGGGTACCTTATCCTAGAGACACTATGGACGCGGCCCACTTTGTATAGTACTAACGATGTGATCCTGAATTGTTCATGTGGAGACATGAAAGTGGGGGCGTCTTATGCAATAGTCACTTAGACTTTTTAACTCCGTTTACTGTTTTAACTGACTATTTTCATACGATGACCTACGTAACTCGATCTTAATCCTGAGTGTGCTATGAACTCCTGTTTATTCGGGATTATCCTTAGATTTGCATGGGTGAGAGTGGCCCGAGATCGCTGACTCAATAAGCCTCCCATTTTAGGGATAAGACCGGGTAGATAGTTGGGAACATAGTCATGCGAGATGGAATTCACTCCTACCCGCTTTAGGGTTTAGTAGAGAGGTTGTTCCCTTAAGTGCTGACTCCGAGTCTTGAACAATGGGCCCACCCTCTCATTGGCCCGAGAGGGATTTGGTTTGTTGGTTGGACCACAAACTAATTGTTCATTAGAGGATCAGTGGGATTTAAGGAACAAGAAGTAATTACAGGGGTAAAACGGTTTATTTGACCCAGCTGTAATTACGAATAACCTGTGAATGATCGACTTACTAATCATGGTTATATCGAGTGGACAGAAATATATCTACAGTGAGAAGAGTGCAGCCACTGGGCTTTAGTGGAGTGTCCCAGTGGTTAATGAATGTTGATTAACTAGGCTAAAGAGTTTGGCCAGTTAATCTCGTATCGTTGGAGCTCATGATCTGTAGGTCCATTAGGTTCCCTTTACTAGCTCGGACTAAGCCTTGTAACAATTTTAGAGAAAAGAATTTGAATTGTTCAAATTCGATTTTGGGAGAAAACGTTAATTATATGCAATATACTTAACGTTTCATAGCTTAATTATGAATTAAACTATGATAAAGAAGAGGTGGACATATTTAAATTTGATTTAAATATTAGTTTGGTTTAAAACATGAATAAGGATTCATGTTCGAACGTTCGATTTGAGAAATCGGGATTGGTCCAATTATTTAATTTGATATTTGATATTAAATTAAATAATTATTTAAAATTAATGAAATTGTTTAATTAATTAAAAAAATTGATTTTAATTTAAAATTACTTTTATATTAATTTTGAATCAAAATTAAAGAAGAATTCAAATTCATTTAGGAATGAATTTTTGACCAAATTCACAATTTGATGAATAAGCTCCTTGTTTTTTCAAATTCATCAAAATTGGCCACCTCCTTCTTGAATTATCCTCATCACTTGTGTGTTGGCATCTTCACAAAGCTTAAAGAAGCTTATGATTTGTTTTAAATAAGAAAAAACACCATGGGTGAGGTGAATTTTGCAGAAAATTGGAGAAATTCTCAGTTTTAGACATTTGCTCTCTCTCTCAAAAATTCTCTCAATTAAGGATCCCACAATCCGTTACTAGGCCTGAGGATAGTAGGGAAGACTCTAGAGGAGGTCCACAAAGTATTTTTGTTCAAATAAAGCCCACGGATTAAGAGAATTTTGAGCTACAAAGGTATGTGTTTTTATTCTTTGTTTTTCCAGTTTTGAGCATGTTTTTTGTATGATAAAATTGATCAAATTAGAGTGCTTAAGATCCAAAATTGCTTCCGCTTTCTTAATATGCACTCTTTCAAAAACAACATTTATTCTCAATGTCATAAAGTCTATATCCTTTGATGTGTTGTGAATACCCAATGAATATAGAAGGTATGGCCCTGGGATGAAATTTAGGCGTATTTGTAGCCAATGTTGAAGCAAAATAGAGGCAACCGAAAACCCAAAGGGTGCTTCAATCAGCATTCTTTCCATTCAGCCGATAAAAAAGAATCTATCAATCAATCACTTTTGACGGAGTCCTATTAGTCAGGTATGATGCTGTCAAAATGCACTCTCCCCAGAATTTAATAGGTAACCGAGATTGAAAAAGAAATGCTCTGGCTACATTAAGCAAATGTTGGTGCTTCTGCTCTATAACTGAATTCTGTTTAGGACATTCTACACAAGAAAACTGGTGAATAACTCCCTTTGACTGAAAAATTTGAGTAGAGGAAAGTTTAGGTGCATTGTCCGAATGAAAACTCCTTATGGAAATACCAAATTGATTGTCTATGTATTTGAAAAAATGGGAAACAATGGAAAGAGCATCTGATTTGTTTTTCATTAGAAACACTCATGTATATCTGAAAAAATCATCTACAATAGTTAGGAAATATCTGTAACCAACATGCGTAGGTGATTGGTAGGGACCCCAAATGTCATAGTGGACTAGATCAAACAACTTATTTGCAACATGAGAGTTAGATGGGAAGGATAAACAGTGCTGCTTGGCTAATGGACAAATCATACATGGCATAGGACTATGTTTAGAGGCAGTAATAGGTAAAATCTGACTCAAAACATCCAAATGTTTATTCAAAAGATGACCAAGGCGGTCTTGCCAAATAGAAACAGGGGATTGTTTAACAGTATTGCAAAAATCAGTAGAAATAGAACTACAACGAGAGATGGTAGGAGCTGCTCGAATCAAATATAGTCCCTGCCAAATGTCAGCCCTGCCAATTGTCTTCAAAGAGGACTTGTCCTGAAGTATACAAGAATCACCATCAAACATAATCAAAATATGTGATTTCGTGACTAATGCACTAATAGAAATCAGGTTGAACAAAAAGGATGGCACAAATAAGACATTCTAGAGGATCAAATCAAAAGAAATCTGTACATCTCCAGCCAAATCAACACTAATTCGAGTCTGATTGGGCAATGTACCAAAGATTCCAAACACAATATTGAGATTTAAGAAAAGACATTTGGAATAAAAAAAAATATGTGTTAAGTCCCCAGAGTCAAGAATCCAATCATTTTCATTTGGAAGTAAAACAGAACAAGTACTTGCAACATGAGAGTTCCCAAAAGTCGAAGGAGAATAAAAATCCATCTTTGCAAGTCAAATGTGACTGCAACATTGACAAAATACTTTGACATTGCTCATGGGTCAAATTAGGTATCCTAATTGATTCTGACTTAACAGTAGGGGAGGATTCAAGCCTAGTACTCTTTTGATTGAGATATCCCATGGAGATTGTAACAGTAGTCAACAGTGTGACATTGTATTTCGCAATGAGTGCACGTTGGTTGCTCTTTCTTCCTCACTAATTGAGTTCGAGAGGTAGCATTAGACAGCTGGGAGCTTTTAGTTAGGAAGCAGCATTATTGGTAGGGGGATTGTTGATAGGCATAAAAGCACGTTGTTTAACTTCTTGTGCGACTAAGGAGAATGCTCGAGCAATTGATGGCTCAAGTTCTATTAGAAGCAGCTGAGTACGAACTTGACTAAATTATTCATTTAGCCCCATTAGAAATGCCATGGCGTGCTCTGTTTGGAAGTATTCAACAAGTTGCTTCACTCTTCCACATGAACAACGACTGCATAAGCAGAAAGGTCAATATGAGACCATTTCATTCCATAGAGTTTTTAGCTTCGCATAATAAGTGGTAACTGAGTGTTGATCTTGAGTCAAATTCGAAATCTCTCACTGAAGCTGGAAAATTCATGGTCGATTCTTTCGCTGACAACATTGTTGAAGATCTAGCCAAATGTCCCTAGCTGATTTTGAGAAGTTTACGCTCACTAAAATTTCCTTTGAAAGAGTATTGAGAATCCATGTCTTGACCATGCTATTGCAGATAATCCATGAGTGAAGAAGATCGCTGGGTGGGACGAAGAAGAGTGTTGTCGACAAAACTGACTTTATTCTTCACAGTGAGTCCAATAATCATTGCTTGGCTCCAAGAAATGTAGTTCGACTCTGTAAGCAAATCGGAAACCAGAACGAGATTCGTTCCATCATAATGGTGAAGGTAGTACGAATTGATGTATTGATCGATGATCAATTGACTTGTAGGTTGATTTGCCACAGACGAGGAAGACACAAGACCATTAGGGCTAATAGTTTCATTCTCTGCCATTGGAGGAGAGAAAAATATGACGCAAGAAAAAGCCTCTTTCTAGAAAATTGAAAAATCATCTGATACCATATTGAACAAGAGAGCTAAATAATCTTGAATATCTTTATTCAATCTATGCAAACCATATAAATAGCCATATGTTAACAAGTTAAGTACAACAGATTATAACAACCATTAACTAATTCAACTAAAGCAGGTGACTATTTATTACAGAGCTTATTAACCTCCTCAAATAATTTCTCCAAAGTTAGGTCATTCTTACAAATAAACTTTTAGAAAAGTTAGATTTGTTGTATCTTTTTTATGCTATTTTTTTAACCTAAAGTTTAGGGGTTAATTAGATTAGTTTACTTTTCTAGCCTTTCTTTATCAAGTTGTAACCTTTAGGTGTAATAATGTGAAAATAATTTTCTCGGCGAAAAAAAAAATAGGTGATCTTTGTAAAACATTTTGTTTGTTCTTGAAATGAATGATATATTTATATTTCTCAAAGGAAAAAAGGGGCATATACAATTCTTTTTATTTCACCTTTGGTCTACTCGTGCTCACAATTGCATTTAGAAAATTTGTCTTTCGACCACTATTGGTGTGACAAATCCATGAACTTTTCAAATGGGAATATACAATTCTTTTTACAAATTTGATACAATTTTTATCATTCCAGATTATCCAAGAGATAACTTCCAAGATCGAATTCAAAAGAAGAAAGATTTGAAATCCACATCCTAGCCATCTCTCCAATAGTTATGTGTTGGGAGCTCTTCCAAATTAAAATAGATTAATTGTCATTATTTCTTCTTTGAACTTTCAAATTATATGTTGGGGACGTCTTATAAGTTTAAAATGTTTATTATTATTATTATTGCCTGGATCATTTGGTCAAAGAGTTATTTTCATAAACAAGTATAAAATGAGAGTGATCTTATTTCAAGGTGGATATGGAGTTGTTATATGAGGAAAGCTTGGAAAACTTGCCCCTTTCCAACACAACAAATAGAGATTTTGGAGGGGGCTAAAAGTTAGGTATTGCTAGTTCTCTTTTTTGGGAGAATTATTTGAGTAGGCTGTCACAATGTGGTTGTAATTTTGTATCGTTAGATGTGTGAGAGAAATTCTAAAAATACTTTGCTTTTGTATTCAATAGTTATTAAGGGATAATAGACATATTTTTTGATCTACATTCAACGGTTATTTAGAGGCAGCCAAGTTATAGTGACTTCATTGAATGATTTATTCTTTCTTTGAGGATGGTGAGAATCCCAAGTGGATGTGTTTGGTTGCATTCCCATAATATAGAAGGTAGAGGAGTCGTGATCTTTTCAGATGATAATAAGGCTCTTGTTGTAGCTTTAAATGTCTCAAATTGTCAATTGCTAGAGTGCTTAGTCAGCAACTTCTACAGCCACTCACTAAGGTGTGTAATTGGTTGGTGAATTAAAATAGGATGGAGCTATCATTAAATCAAATAGTTTGTTAGTCAAGATTGGAGATGATTTCTTAGGTTTATCCGTAATTTTTTTAGTTTCACAAGTAGTCAAGAGATTCAAACCCCTAACTTTTTAGTTAATGATACATGTTTTACACTCAGATTGACTATATGTAATATTTGTATTTAGAAAAATATTCAATACATTATACATATAAGATTTTTATACAATTGAATAGATAAAGAAGGAATCAATAAAATAAGAATTTAAAAAAATTAAAAAATATTCTTTTCTCCTTTGTATTCTTTCTACACGTTGTTTCGATTTTTGGATCAAAAGGAAGTAGTTCACATGCACCTAAAAAATTGCAACTGAAAAGAAAAGAAAAAAATTAACAATTTATAATGAAAATAAATAAGTAAATAAAAATTAATCTAAAAGAATAAAACAAAGCAAAAGAAAAATAGAATAAGAAATTAGAAAAAAGGAAAAAACAAAAAAAAAATCAATTTTTTATTGATATTATCTGTAAATTAGAACGATATTCTTTGATAACGGCAAAAACTATCTCCATTAGTACGAATGCAATATAGTAGTGAATAAAGTATCATTTCTACAAAAATTGTTAATTAACCAATAATTACTAAAAAAAATATTTAATCCTAATTTATTTGATTGATTGATAATGATGATGTGAATGAACTAAATTTAAATCAAATGACAGAAATCTAAGAATTCTGACTTCACCTAACTAATTCCTTTTCAGTTTTCTTTAGTCTAATTAACCCAATTTATTCCCTATGTGGATAGCAAATCCCCACAAATTAGTTAGTGATCTTTCTCAAACACAATTTAAAAGGCAAATTCCTATGTTTCTATGAAATTTAGAATCTATGAAACAACATTAAACCTAGGAAACCTATAAATTGCTACAATTGAGAATTCATAAACATCCTTTGTCACATCCTTTGTCTTACTAATGTGACCTACGACTAAAACATTAGGCTTAGGGACGTTCAAGGGGTAGGGAGGGCCACATTTAAATCTCCATCCCTGCGAAATTTCTCGTTAAATTTTACGGGGATTGGGTTCCCCGTAGAGAATTATTCCCTATTTAGTTTTTTTCTTTTTTTTATCTCAATTTAATTAAATAATTATTTTGATAAATTTTCAATTAGATAGTTAATTATTCATGAGAAATATATCCATTAATTTTAAATTAGATAGTTAATTATTCACAAAACATCTCCATTTAAATAGTTAATTTAGTACGAAAAATTTCAATTTAAAGATAAAATTTTTAATCCTGCTAATAGAAATAAAATAATATTTCTTATCAAATTATCTAATTATTTATGCATGTAATTTTTAACCATATAATTCAAACATATCTAATTATCTAAATCATAAACAATAAAACTTTAAATTTATTTTTATATATTAAAAAAATAATAATAAAGATAAATGGGATGAGGACCGAGAATAGGGTGGGGGAGAGGTGGGGGAATGTTCCCCATCCCTGTCTCCCTTTAGCTTGTGGAGAATTTTTTTTTTCCCACTCTGAACATCCCTAATTTAGGCTACATGGTGGCCCTAGAAAAGAAATCTAGAACATAAGTAAACTAAAATTCATAATAACATTTGAAAACATCAAAAGAAAAGGAAAATGAAGAAAAAATAGATGAAGAAATCTGATAATTGCACCCCACCCAAATTGGTCTTTTCTTCGTCTACCTCCCTTTATCTCTTTGAATCCATTCAAATTATAACAAAGATATGTATTTATAGGCCAAAAAAATCTTAGGCACGTGTCACTTCAAAGTTCGTAGTACTTAGACACCAACATTAATAAATAAATACAGAATGATTAAAAAATTATTTAAATTAATAATTAAGTTATTTTTACTTCCAAATTAAGTTATAGATCTTGTTATTACTATTTATACTTATTTTGGGATTAATAGATGATATCCTTTTATGTTTTATGGGTATTTATAAAAGATATTGAAGATATTGATTAATCCTCAATATCCATGTCGAACCCTTCTATTTATGAATATATCGACATATTCTTGACCATTACACAATTCGACTGTGACATCTATCTTTAATTTTGTTCTTTTCAGGTTAAAGAGAATACCACAAGACAATAGAAGCTAATTTTCTTTTCAATGGTCTGCCATTGTTCATAACTACTTTTGAATAATTTGTCTTTCGACCAACTTTCAATTTATATTCATAAATCAACAAACTTTCCAAAGGGGCATCTATTTTTTTTTTACCTCGTATGATATCATTTTTATTTTTTTTTTAATGTAATTTTGCTTTTTAAGATTTCAAATTCAAAATCTAGATACACTGAAAACATGAAAAATGTGATTTTAGAATTTCCATTATTTGGATTACAGAATTCAAAAATAGTTTTCAAAAACAAATATGTCAAACAAATATTCGCTAAATTCATTTGACTCATGAATCTAAAAATATAAAACAGAATCCAAATTGCATAAATCTTTAGGGCCTGTTTGGTAGGCAATCTGAAAACAGAATTTTGAAAATAAGAGATTCAATAAAAATAGAATTTCAAGTTCCAGACATGTGTTTAGTAGCAAATTTAGAAATTGGATTCCAATTTAAACAATTGTTCAAAATGTATTCTATAATATATTTATAGACCATGAAACCAGTTGTAGTTACAAAACTAAATATTCGGTTGAATATAAACCATTAATAATAATTTATAAACATGTTTTTTTGTTATAAATTTTGTATAATTATTATTTTATAATTTCATATAATTTATAATATATTATATTGTATATATTTTAATTTAACAAAAATAAATTTAGTTTATAACATGAAATAGTATATTTATTATAGTTTTTCTCATTTTTAATATAATTCTACATTTTAATATTTCAAATTCAAAATCTGAATACAATGAAAACATAAAATTGTTGTTTTAAGAATTTCCACTATTTAAATCATATTTTTCGAAAACACGTCTGTCAAATGCATATTCACCGAACTCAATGAATATGAAAACATAAGACATAATCTAGATTGCCTACCAAACAGGCCAGTCTCATTACTAAATAAATGGAAATCTTTAGAACCATTAAAAGTATAAGAATTTAAATATTATAAAATGAATAAATAATGTTCTATCACTAGAACACAAAGAACAAATAGAAGCAATTAGAGAGTAAAGTAGAGAGCAAATGAATTTTTCTATTGAGTTGTGTCTTTCAAAGACTCCATTCAACCACTATTTATAGGATTCATAAGAATGTAGATTTTGTATTTTTTTTTTTTTTTTTAGTTCAACAATACGTGAGGCGGGTGACTCGAACCTCTGACCTATTGGTCAATGGTACATGTGTTATGCTAGTTGATTGAGTTATGCTCATGTTGGCTATAAGAGTGTAGGTTACGAGATTTACATAATTCAGAAGTTGTAACTCAGGAAAATAATTCAATGTTAATGAGAGGGATTAATAGGGATATGTAACCTACAAAGTTATAGACATCTAATTAGAATATTCAATTAGAAATTAGAATATACATAATACCATTGTTTTTTTTATGTAATGATATTGACTAAATTGAATCATTTTACAAAAGTTAAGAGTTTTTTTTTTTTTTTAGTTCACACAATTTAAGAGTTAAATGTTACATTTTGCCCCCAAAAAATGCACGTTTTGAAAATTTAATGTCAACTTGAGCATAAGTCAAATACATTGAAATATATCAACTAAAATGTAGCGAGGTTTGAATTCTCACTCTCACATATTGTTGAGCTAAAGACAAAAAGGTGAATTGTGAAAGTATGGATTCAAAACTTCAACCTTTAAGAAAGGTTATTGGTGTCAATTCTTTTTTTTAGTTCAACATGTGAAGGTGAAAAGATTCAAACCTCTAATTATTTAGTCGAAAGTATATGTGTTAACCAGTTGAGCTATGCTCTAGTTGATAAGATTATTAGTATCTTAAACATTGAATTATGCTCGTATTGTTAAATAGTTCGTGAAACAAAAGGTTAAAATTTAGAGAATATGTAATCTGAAGTTTTAAAATTATTTATAAATAATTTTCAAAAATAGATATTATCGTTATATATTTATCAAATTATTTCATAACAGTCGAATAGAAATAAAATAGTTTTACGATTAATAAATAAACTTTATGTATTATTTTATTCATTATTAACAATTATTTATTTGTGCAATAATTATATATATCAAACTACCAATTTATGCCAACGTGAGCATAGTTTAACTGACATAAAGTATGTACCTTTCATACTTATTAGTTGTATTAATTTTTACTCTAAAGTTTCAATTTCATCAAATTGCATCTCAAACTTAGATAAGTGTCGCAATCTTAACCGTAAACTTGAATAAGATTGTTAAAAAAAATATTCTGATCATACGCGTTCAAGGAATGATAAAGCACATGTATGATACCAAATAGATAGAATTTAAAAGAAAAATGACACTAGAGCTAAATTTTTATTAGAAGATTTGTGAGTAGCAAAATTATTCAATATCTAATTTGTGCACTAATCAAATCTAAACTTGTGAAAACTTGATACTATTGAAATTAGTCGGTCTACAAAAATTTTATCTTATTTTTAGTAAAATTTGAAGGGTGAATTAGTGGATTTGAACAAAGGGTAGTTGAAGATCTTATCTAAGTCTAGAGTTCAATTTGATGAAATTAAAAGTTTTGAATGAAAATTGATACAATTTGATGAGTTTATGGGTAAAAATTGATTTTTTTTTTTTTTAGTTCAACAAAATGTAGGGATGAAGATTCGAATCTATAACCTTTTGATTGAGTCTTAACTAATTGAGCTAGACTCATGTTAGCTTTTAATCTTTGATAATTGTATCCATTAAAAATAGGGAAAACAAAAATTTAAGCCTATTGTTAAGACTATAACTTTAATGTCTAACCTTAAAAAATTTAGTTTCATCAAACTAAGCATTCAACTTGGATAAGTGTTCTATCAAAAAAAAAAAAAAACAACAACTAGAATAAGTGTTACAATGAGTACTTACTCAAAATAAATTAGAAATTTGCAATAAACCAATCAATTAATTTGATTAAGAAATTGTAGCACATACAACGAATATAAGCAAAGAATTACAAGATTATTCATTTGACTATCTGATCGGGTGAACTTTGGGTGAAAAAAAGTAAATAAATACGTTCAACCCCAGTGCACACTGTCGATGCAAGTAATAAAATAGGAATATTCCTAAGTATCGATCCCACAGGGAACGGTGTAACAAAAATATTGTAAAAACAACAACGTAAGTAGAATTGCAACTTGGAAACTAAAAAGTGCAAAAATAGATTTTGGGTTGGTGTGAAATAATAATGGACATAAAACTCAAACTGTAAAAACAGATTGTGAAAACATATTGCAGAATCGAAATGGAAAAAGAATAAATTTCAAAATCAAAATTGTAAAAACATATTGCAGAAATAGATTGCATAAATGAATTTGCAAAATCAAAATTGCAAGAAATGTAAAATAGAAATAAAGATGCAAGAAAAATTACTCAATGAGGGAAGATGGGGCTCAAGTATATCATTGCTCTAAGGTGTAAAATGCAAAACACAAATTGAAAATCCAACCTACAATACACACAATTATAAACCAAAATTGTTATTCCTATTCACCTTGTAGTTAGGTTTTTAGGAGGCTAAGTGAGTGATTTATATGTCTATAGTCTCTCAACAATTTTACGTGTTTTGGAGTCTTTAATCTCTATGTCTAAGGTAAATATTGGCTTATGTCTAAGCTCTTGTCTCTATCACTTGTGCGAAATCCGCTTGTTACTAACCCTGTCGGTATTAGATCCAAGTTTAAGTTGCTACCCTAGTTGATCAATCTAGAATCTCAACGACGTTTTATTCAACACAAGCAAACAATTAAAATGTAGGTTCGGTTATCATTGTAATTTAGGCTAAAATTACTTCTTAGGGAATTTACATCCTTGAACCTCTTAAAAAGTTTAGCTCATAATTAATTCAAAAAATTCAAAACAAAACCTAGAAATAAACTCCATGCTAGTAGAATTACTTGAAAGCCTTTTTGCACCAAAATCTAAAGGAATTAAAGAAAGCTTTCTATCCAATCAGAATTAAAAAAAATGAAGGCAATTAGAGCAGTAGACCAAACTCTTGGACAACCCACGAACAAAAGAAAAAAAAAACTCCAAAGGAAATCAATATTCAAACTAAATTCTAGGACAAAACCCATGAATCATGAAAACTTCCAGCAGAGTCACGTTTGAGTTTCTTCCATCTAAATTGAATCCAATAAGTGCATTAAAACAAGGATTGAAAATAACACAACTCAACTAAAGTAAAATAGAATTTGAATCCAAAAACAGAGCAATACATCAACGTTCATCACCAGTCCCTCTCTTGCTCCCCAATCGATTCAACTCTCATTATTTCTAGGACGAGAATGAATCTTCACAACCCAAGTTTTCCTTTGGATTGGACAAGAAAAGACAAGGAAGAACATAATCAAAACTCTCAGCAACTTTTTCGGCCAAAAACAGAGGAAAATGGAAGAAAAATCCACGGCTTCCAATTGAGAATTTCGAGCTCCAAAAATTGACCCAAATCATGTTGCTTATGCTCTCCTTTTATAGTCTCACATTAGGGTTGACAACCCCAATCAATTTCGTCCATAATCCATCCATTTCGTACAAGAATCAAGCGCTTTTCAAATTTGGGTTCCGTTAATTTTTTCCTTTCTTGCGTTTTTCATACTGTTGCATATTACAAAATCGATTATGCAATTTTGATTCTACAATTTCCAAATTTCCTTCACAAAAGAAACTCTTCTTAGTTTATCTTTCTCTTTTCCTCATTCTTTCTTTCACATGCACTTCTCATAAGTTATTAATGTTTTTCAAGCATTTACCAAATTTCTCCTATGATTTATAAAGCAAAGCAAGCATATTTTAAGTTTATGAGCATTAAATAAGCCTTAATTCTAAGGCTTATCACTCTCTCAAGCTCAAACAAACTCATGCTTTAATATAAATCAACATCTCGGTCTATTTCTACACTAAGCATGACATTAATGAAATTCTTTTAACGACTTCTAACAATAACTTATTCATTCTCATGCAATAGGTTATTTTTAGTCATGCATTTAAGTTCTTTAATTAAGTTTACTTTCTCAAGCTAAACTTAATACATTAAATAAAAGCTATGGCCAAAAGCTTTTAACAAAACATCCCAAAATTGCATAAATCCTCATTACGATATACTACAACTCAAAAACCAAATACAAGTTCAAACATACAACCATCCAAAACTCTAAACACTCAAAATTATAACATAAGTTCCTATCTAAAACTCTTATAACAACATAAACACAGTAAGGGAAAATAAATAAAACTGGATGAATCGTGCCAACACTCGTTTCCGTTGTGATGTCCCGCGATCTCGAGCCTTGAGTCTCCTTCTTAGCCCTCCAAGATGATCTCTAGGTCCAAAACAATGTCTTGAATCGAAATTAGGGTTTTAGGCTCTCTAAAATGGCTTCCTCTGCACAAATGAAAACTTTCCATTTATATTGTCAAGACTGCATTGCAACGCTAGGAGCAGCGTTGCAACGCTGTCATTTCGAATCGAATAAAGAAGGAAAATATTTTTGGTCTAGCGTTACGGATTTCTAGGTTTGGAGGGCTGCACGTATGGCGTTGCAACGCTTTGCTAGTGCACTTTTTCTCTTTGTCTCTTTGGCCCAAAAGCTTACCTTTAAGCTTTTCTTTATCTACAAACCACTTCAAATCATCGATTTAGCTCCAAATGCTCGAATTCTGCAAATCATACGATAAAAGCATCAAAGTCCACTAAAAATAGCACATACTGACCTAAATTTAAGTTTAGAAATGGCACTCTTTTGTGTGTTATCACCCCCACCAAGCTCCAACGAAGCCAAACATCCCCTACCAAGCCTCCTTCCACTTCGACTCTGCCTCACACCAGAACACAGCAATGTCGCGACCAAATTTGAGGAAGAAGAGAAGAATATTCAGCGACGGGAGAGGCGACAAGGGGTGTTTGTTGGAGTAGTGACTGCTAGGCTTACAGAATAAAGAGGAAGGGTAAGGGTTTCTATTAAAATCGAGGAGGATAATTGTTTTGAGAGTTGGATCGAAGGGAGAAGAGGAATTTGAAGCCAGCAAGGGAGACGAAGCAGCCATTCGAGCGAGAGAAAAGATGAATTCGTTCGACGGAGGGACACCAAGCATGGATTCAAGAGATCTTTTGGAAAAACATCGATTTCAGAACGGAGGTTAGGGTTTCATGGAGGGAGATGAAGCATAGCTTCAAGAAAGGAGGAGACGATTCCATTCAAGATAGAGAACAAGGTTAGGGTTTCATGCAGGGAGACAAAGAGATGACGCATTAGAGGAGAGGAAGCGACTATGCACGAAGAGTGAAGGAATTTCCCAAACCCTCGTTTTCCTAACCCGTCGGACCAAACATGGGTTTGGGTTTCAAACCCAAACCTGGCCCATTCCAAAACAGGCGCCCAAACGCCCCATAAGTGTAATACCCAACACTAAGGGTGATCATCGGTCCGTCGGTGTCGATTTTAGGCATAAACCGGCACCGATCATCGATATGTCGATTTTGCTTGGTCGGTGGTGGTCAGTTTTAGGGTGATTATGAAACCGATCAACTGACTAGATGAATAAATCAGTCGGTTTCGATCGATTTTGAGAGTTCACCAAGCTATTGGAGCTTGTGGGAGTTTGTCGGAGAAAGTTTTAATTAAAAAGAAAAATGTTCAAAGAGAAGGGGAGAATACGAGAAAAAGAAAAGGGAGAAGGAGAAAAAATATAGTTTGGTGCCAAAACGACGATGTAGTCCATGGCGGTGGAGGCGTTGGATCTCTCCGGCGAAAGACAACACTAAAAAGAAAAATAAAAAATAAAAGAGTAAGATAGAAAGGAGAGAGAATGGGGAGAAGAATGGGGAGAAGAATATGGTCTTCGTGAGTTGAAATTGAGAGAGACGAAGTGAAGAAGAAGAATGTGATGGTAAAAATAAAAAATAAAAGAAAATATTTTTTTTTTTAAATCTACAGCCAAAACCCCTGTTGGTTTTAAAAACCAGCAGTTGGTTTTCTCCTTCATGCACACTGCACAACAAATGAAGTTGGTTCGATCGGTTTGAGCCTTTTTGGGCTCGCCGATCGACCGACTGGTCAGTTTTGCTATGTGCAAAACCGACCCCGACCGACATATACATTAAACCGACCGACCAAAGTCGGTTTGGTAGGTTTAGGTCGGTCAGCTCGATTTTTCAGTCTTCCTTGCTCACACCTACCCAACACTTGCCTATAAAACAAGTCTGTTCCATTGGTCTAAACTTGAATATGTATAGTGAAACCTATGATATAGCCCAAATCTAGTAAATTGAGTTAAATCTCTAGTACATAACTCATTTGATCACAATCCAGCTAAGAAAAACTGCAAAATTAGGTTGCTACTAGGAATACAAAAATGTTCATCAATCTAAGCTCATGAAAGTTTATTGCAAGCTCACTCAATTAAGTGTAATTTCAATAAATTGAATGTCCATCACCAATAATCATCAACTGTCTCAAACTGGCTAGTCAATTGGTACTTGACCATGCTCAAGCAACGGCAACAATATATAGGATGGGGATTCGAACCTCTAATCTTTTGCTCAAGATTATAACGTCTTAACCAGTTGAGCTACGCTCCGATTGATGCTACAAGTGGTTGTCTAAACTATAACCGGTTGTATTGAGGTAGATAAACGGAAGTGTGTCACTACCACATACATGTACCAATGTGATGTTAATAAATTAGTTTGATAAATAAAATTAACTTAGACGAATTCTATATACAAGATTAATGTACATGACAAAACTGTGTCAAATGATACTAAAAAAAGATAGGTCTTTCAAATGAAATCATATTGATTTTTTCATATACTAAATTAACAGTTCATACCAACGTTAAATTAACATATAAAATATATTTAATATACAATAGAGATAAATAGATCAAAAAGGACTCTAAAGGCTCATGTTCTGCAAGTAATAAAAAATAATAATAATAAATAAATACATTTTACTATCCCCTCCTGTTTTACTTAGTAAAGGGTTAAGAAATTAATGTGATTTGCAATTACAACAATAATTAGGAAACAATCAAAATTGCTATCACTGTAGGTGAGAATTCATTTTCAATACGATCAGTCACTAACAAATTTTCAATGAAATTAAAAAAGACTAGATAATTTAGATCCATTCTACAAGAAAAATAGAATAAACTAGAAGATCAATGAAATTAAAAGAGACTAGATAATTTAGATTCATTCTACAAGAAAAATAGAATAAACTAGAAGGTGCACTTGATCGAAAAGTTCATTCATTTTGAAATTAAATTACTGCTAATTAATAATGATAGGTACAAATTTGAACCAAATGAAGTAATTGGTATAACTTTTTATAGTATTTTTCTTTAAATGAAATACTTTTTTATCCATACTTTAAAAAAAAAAACATTAATTAGATAAAAGATAAGATAACTTATTTAAGTAGTACTTTTAACAAGTAAAACATTTTGAAATTAGTACTCTTGAAAAGAATATTAATTAGATGCTTATCTATAAATACTTTAAATGCTATGCAGTAGATTTCAAAATTCTAAAAACACTTTTGACACCATAGCCAAACACCATGAAATGTTAGCAGTGTTCACAATTAACTTGAAAACACCCTTCCACCTATTCTAGAAATCAGGCCAAACTGACCGCATTTGTTTTTGAAATCGTTAAAAAGCACTATTCTATTAGAAGCACTTCTAAACGAGCTCTTAGCAAGCCAACTTTCAATTTCCCATACCAATATAATTCCATTCAATAGTAATTCTTTTTTCCTTCATATGAAAGAGGACAAGAAAAATGAAGATGCAGATGAAGACATTAAACACATGGGGAATTCAAAAGAGGCAAATCTTCCTTTTAAACCATACCTACAACGAACATTCAATCAACCTTAAAATCTACTGGCGCTCTATCTGAATAGTGACATGGCTGATGTTATACTCTCTTCTGATATACTCTATAACCTTGTCTAATACCATGTCTGCATTTGCCTCTGCCTTTATTATAACATGGCATGCCAATAGAACCTTTCCAACTGTTATCGCCCAGATGTGCAGTTCGTGGATTGCAACTACCTCATCCATCTCGCACAGACCCTTCTCGAGCTTTGTTGCGTCAATCTCTCGAGGCGTGCTCTCCATCAGAACCTCGAGGATGTTTCGGAGCATTTGAATTGTTGTGCAGAGCACTACTGCAGAGAAAATGAGGGTGCATATCAAATCAAGAATCTTGTATTCGGGATTATACCATATGGCTGCCCCACCGATCATCACCCCAATGCTTTGGATGGAATCTCCGAGTACGTGAAGATAAGCCCCCTGTACGTTTATGTTTCGTTGTTTCTTCTCTGTTTTGGTAACCTTTTGTAAATGATTTTCGTCGTCGCAACTCTCAAGTAAGGGTGTAGTTATTGATCCCTCGTGTGCGTGATGATGGTCATGCTTAACACCATCGCTGGCAGCTCCCTCCTCTTCTTTACGGTGGTGGTGGTGGTGTGTGGTGACACTTATCCCATGGTGATGCCTATGATCTTCGTGGCCATGTTCGTGGCTGCCATGACCGTGGTCATGATCACCATGTCCATGACTGTGACCATGAGAATGGGCATGACCATGTTCGTGACCAAGCAGCACAGCCATAGCTATATTAACAACTAACCCAAATGCAGAAACAGCAAACATGAGCAACCCCTTGACTTCTCCTGGACCGTTGATAAGTCGAACAACAGCTTCGTAAACTAGAATTCCAGCAAGAAGCCAGATCATCTGAATGGAAACGAGAGCACCGAGTATTTCAATCCGAAAGAAGCCATATGACTGACGTGGAGTTGCCTCCCAACCAGAGGCCCAGAGTGAGAACAAAGAAATGGCAAAAGCAGCAACATCTGACAACAAATGAGCAGCATCAGTCAATATTGCAAGACTGTTTGCTTTAATACCTCCAACTACTTCTACGCTCATAAAAACGATGCAGAGAACAACTGCTATGAAAAGCTTCCGCATGGACGCAGATCGCTCCTTTGCATCTTTTGAACTATTTTTTGCATCAGAAAATCCACAAGAAGGTGCCTCCCCACAAATTTTACTTCCCACAATGCTAGGCCCTACAGCTTGCACATCTCCACATACTTCAATTATGTGACCATGATCATGATTGTGCACTTCCATCTGAGATTCAGTAAGAAAAGATGTTTAAAAGAGAAGTCAAAAATATCAACACAAAAATATGAAATACAGACATATTATCAGGATAACAAGCCAAAAACATCATAGTTACAACTACAAGGCTAGGCTAAAAAACAAGGGCATAAACATCTCAGTTCTGTTAGTAAGATGAATTAGTATTCTTAATCCTACAAGAAAATTTAAGATGAAAAGATATCTATTACATGCATCACTTAATAATGCCTCATGATTCATTTTAATACGACGACAAGACTAATATGAGCTCTCAACTTTGAAAGCTAACTAAAGGATGACCATTTCCTTCACATATATAAACTAACACTCCATCTCCCACCATCAATGCAGAACAACACAATAATTCCTTAACTAAGTAATTAAAAAAATAAAAACTTTGAAAGCCCCCTACAAATCATTGCAAAGATATTTGAAGGGTAAGATATTAAATTGGAGAGAGATTAACAAACACAAGTGAAGATGTTAGAAAAGTAAAATGTGAAAAACGTGATACAAATCAAAAGCATTCACAATATAAAAAAAAAAAAAATCAGTCAGATAATTCAAACTACAAAAACTTAAGTAGTCGCGGAAAAAACATAATTTCCAAATTAATTAGCTATGCCAACAAATGTGACTGGACTAAGGCCTGTCAGGAACGGAGGCATAAGGCAGTTCTTGGTTCTTCCAAATCATGAAAATAAGTTATCCATTTCCAATTTGCAATCAACAATGGGGAGATCTATAGGACATATACAAACAAATACCTCGCAAGCAATGTATTTATTAAATTCAAAATGGATTCAACATTTCAACTGCAGAAACACTGTGATGCAATTAAGTTTTCATAAGGATATTGAATAGGTACATGCAAACTATTAGGAGCATGAGATAAAGTAATTGTGAAACTTTGACCAAGGTACTTTACAGAGGTTTGCTGACCAAAGTTCATGAACCCATCGGGTTCATATTGTAATCTCAAACGAATTTTATGTTTGTTGTTATTGATTCAGAACTAAAGTAGAAACCAAATAGTCATTGGCTTCAGATGAGAGGATTTGAGAAGGGAAATGGAGAAACAGGAGAAAAGGTCCATTTTCTCAATGGACTAAGAGCACCATAAAAAAAAAATTTAAAAAAACTATGTTAATATATAACTATAATGATTGAAACCTCTGTATCAGATCTGTTTGCTATTCCATTCATACGGTATACATTTAGGCTTCTAAGTAGCAGGTTAGATATGCCAATGATAAAAATTAACTTGTAAGTAGAAGCACCACATAAGACCAGTATTTGTTCATAGTGCAGGGAATTGAGAGGAGATCAAGTCTAGACATTCTTATGCAATAATAGCTTTAGAAACAATTTTGGTATTAAACATAAAAACTAAAAAGTAGATAAAAAGTTTGGGAGACAGAACAATACAGCCCGTAAAGGCTGACTACTTTCCACTATTGCAAAAACAGGGTCATCATAGAACTTCATTCGCAATACAGACAGAAATAATAAATGCTCCTAGAGAAATTTGTTTCCGAAAGAAATTGATTTAACATGCAATCTTCCCTATCTCTTTCTTCTATGCACTAAGAAACTCTGCCATAACTTGAAATTTTCAGTTTTGTATTTTTTAATGAAACGCAAACCTTTCATTTCCGGAAAAATGAAAGAAAACAGGGGCATGCTAAAAAAACAGCCCTACAAAATGAGCCAATGCCAAACAAAACCAAATTTTATGAAAAATGTGTGATTATAAATTTGATCAAACACAGTCTATTAGTTGTTGTTATTCCTTTGAGACAAGAAAGGCAAAAAACAACTCATAGAAGTAAAACATGTTCCAGTAAGAGAGTGAACAAAAAAAATTCACCATATAGCATAACTATACCATGGAAACAAGAAAATGAATGAATCGCCTATTAACTTTCTCATACCATGGATCATCAAAAGTTCTAACATCAAAAATTCACTTCCTCAAATCATAACAGTAAATTACTTCTACCAAAAAAAAAAATGGATGAACCAAACAATATTTTAAAATATTAGCCTTAACGTCATTTACGGCACCAAGCATCATTTTTACCTGACGCTATATCTTTGATTTCAAGCAAAGTCATAACGTTAATTGGCAGGATAGTTGTCAACAGCCTCAACAAGCTTTGCAATTTCAAACAGAGTCATGCATTACATATCTTTAGGCATCATGAACTCCAGTTTATTTCTCAACCCCTCCCCAACCACAGTGCTCCCACAAGGAAAACAACCAATGAACTGACAAAAACAGAACATATAAACGGCCAAGAACTACTGGAGGGGGAAAATACATGTGAGTAGAAGAACAATGAAAAGTGGATAAAGACAAGCACATAAAGACAACGAAAAGTAAAACACAGCAAGCCTTGCATAATCCCTCAATCGGTAGCTCACAATTCTAGGTAGAAAGGAAAATTGGAGCAAGGGTATTCAGTTTGCTGTCATAAAGAGCATTGCAATAGTAAAATAGAATTTTACGATATTCAATTCACTATGAAAGAGATCTAAAGTTGGAGAGTCAAAATCCATATTAACAACTACGTAATCTATATAGAGTTTCTTGTACTCCCTAGTAGACAACTCTACTAATATCATGATCATCATCTCCAATAAATGATACAAGTATAAAACTACTGGGTGAAGTTGAACTACTTTTCTGCCGAACAAACAATAGAAGTTCAATGTTAATCATCCAGTTTTCCCCCCTTTTTTAATAGAATCCTCAAAGGACTCTTATAGTTTGTAAAACAAATTCTTTCATTATTATAAAGAATATCATTCTTGAGAAAAAAAATTGAAATAAAAAAGGTGGCAGCTAAAAGTTTTTTTCATCCTCAAGCATTGAAACCGAGAAAGAGTTACATAAAGCTCATTATATCAGAGGCAGACCTCCCTTCAGCATGCAAACAAAGAGGGTAATGCTAACTGCTAAGCAACACAAAAAGGCCAAAGAACAACTCGATCAGAGATCCAAAGAACAAGACCACAAATACCATAACAAAGATAACAAGAAAGAAACTCAAGTCACAAAACCTAACACTATTAATCGATCAAATCAACATTGCAAATAATGTAATCCATGAAAACTACGAAACCCCATCAAGGCAAATCACGTTAAGATAAGCAAACTCGAAAACCCAGAAAAGAAATAGCGAAAAAGCCAACACCCAATACGCTTATCCAAAAAGGGATTACGAACGAATATTCGCAGGATCCTCAAAAGCTCATGCATCAACAAAACCAGATTGATCCCATAGGATTAAAATAAATGGGAAAAAAAACACCCAACAAGAATCTAAGAGAGAAAGGGAGAGAGACCTTAATAAAATGCCGATATACTCTGAAAAGGAAGAGTACAGGGAAATAGGTATCGCTAAAAATGAGTGCCAAAGGAGAAATAAGGGCGGCCGTCGGTTTTTTTTGGTTTTCTTGTAGGCGCAGTGTATGAGATTGCAGCAAGGATTTGGTTTCGCCTTTTAGAATTTGGAAGGAAGGAGAAAACCAAAATGTAAATAAGTGAAGGAAAGAGTTGGACTGTGTATGATAATGATATTGATTAATAATAAATTTTCAAATGCCACCTTTTTCTTTTCTTTTCTTTTACTTTCCTCTCTCCTCGAAACAATTTGGAAATTGGAAACGACGGCTTTACTTCCTGTGCCCATCCCATCCCAATCGACTTTTTTTTTCTTTTTTTTGAAGAGTCCCAATCGATTTTTTTATGGCACTTTCCACGCCACTTTTCATTTGCAGTAATTTATTCCTATATATATATAAGTGACTGCAAGAGAGAATCTTTAGGTTTCATTTGAGCTTATCTTTAGGTTTCATTTGAAGGCAAATTACTATCAAACCCAAAATTGTAACTTTTAAAATTATATAGAATAAATACTAACTTTTTTCAAATTATAAGAACTAAATTTGTAATTTAACTTTTTTTTATTTTTTTTTATTTTTTTCATTTATTTTTATTTAAATTTGTAATTTAACTTTCTTTTATTTATTTTTATTTTATTTTACAATGTGAGCTCCAGTTTTTTTTTTCTTTAAAAAAAATTGGGCCTAGTTTTTTTCAGTTTTTTCAAAAAAAAAAAAAGTGCTTGATTCTATTGTGGATGGTACACCGTGGATAGATTAGATTTTTTTTTCTTTAACCTTTTTTAATTTATATTAATCTTAAAATATATTTTTTAATTTAATTATCTTTAAAAAATTAATTTCATGTAAACTTTCTCTTCTCATTTTATCTCTCACCTTTTCTTTTAACTCATTTGTAATGATTTTCTTTTTCATTTATTATTTTCATTTTTTAATTAAAAAATATCAAAATTAAATATAAATTTTATATTTTCGTTTTGTGCTTTAATTTTAGCTCACTATACCAAATGACTGGTATGACCACTAATGTATCAGGTAATTCTCAATTTATTCTTTAATCTTTTAAATTTTAATATTTTTTCTTTGATGTTCTTATATATTTGTACTCTTTCCTATAACATATTTTATTGTTTTAGTTTTTTTTTCTTAAAATACCACAACTTTTTTCTTATTAAAAAAATAATAATCTACTTTATTTTAAAATAATAATTTGGCTCAACTATATTTACTTTTTTACTTTTATATTTTACTGAATAATTTTTAAATCTTACCATCAAATATTATTTTAAAACATTAAAAACACATGTATCGCACGTAATGCTCATTAGTGAATCTTAAAATATTAGATTTTTTTTAGTTCAACAATTACGGAGTGGAAGATCAAACCATCGACCTTTGTGATGGTAATTAGTGTCTTATTCAATTAGCTATGCTCGGATTAGCTTTTAAAAGATTAGATTTAGTCTTTTACTTTGTAATATTTTTTAATCATACTCCAAAAATTTTCGATATGACATGATACTTGGTGAAATAACATAAATTTAGAAAAAGAATCAAACTTTTAAGAGAAACTTTTTTCTAATTACTCATCTACATTTTTAAGAAGTTGTCTCTTAGGTTGCTTAATTTCTCTTTCAAATTTTTGACTAAAACATAATGTTGCATAAGCTTACTGTCAACAATATTTAACATCTACTAATGAAAAAGGTATGATTGAAAAATGTTAAAACATTAGGTAATAAATTGAAACTTTTAAATATTAGTGACCAAATTAGTCAATTCGAGCATAATTTAGTGGATAAAGCACTTATTTCCATCCTAAAGGTTGAACTTTGATCCCCGTTCCTACAATTGCTTAAGTAAAAAAATATGTAATTGGTGTCTTATCCATTGAACTATGTTCGGATTGGCATTTCATACTCAAATTATGATTTGAGATTAACTATTGGATAGATTTTTATTTTAATTCTATTTTAATAGTCTAAATAAATTATTAGGTTTGTATAAGCAATTCTATTCAATGAAACCATTGGCGTGTTTGCATTTTCTATTTTTTCTTCCCTGAATTCACAAATAAGTCTCCAAACTTTAAAAAAAAAGTATAAAATAGATTCTAAATTTTTAACTATGTATCTTCCATAAACTTTCAATTTTATGTGCTTAATACATTCCTAAAATTTAAGAACCTATTAAACAAAAAATAAATATTTCAAATAGGGATGGCAAGGGCCAATGATGCACTCCTCATCCCGTCCCCGAGAATTTTTCATCCTTGTCTATACCCCATTTCCTATTTTTGAAAATCCAGGGCGAGGTTGGGAATTCTCGTTTGAGGATCAGATCTCCATGGAAAAAAATTTCCACTTCTCATTTTTACTTTTAATTATTTGTCAATTTAAAATCAATCAGTATATTAAAATTATATATACTTTATGCATTAGTATTATTATTATTATTATTATATTTATTTAAATAATTATTTTTAAAAAATATTTAATATTTTTATTATGAATTTAAATATAAAAAGTTAATCAAACATAAATAATTAACTAATTATAATTGGGATTCTGGACATGGAATGCATTATACATACGCGTCCCTAAAAAATAATCAAGGAGATGGTTTTTCCCTAACCCTTCTCCATTCTAAAAGGGGAAATCTCCACCCGACAAGTCTCATCCCTAATTTCAAAGATCTATTAAACACTTTTTAAAACTCAAAACTTATTATACACCATATTGAAAGTTTAGAAAATTTCTTAAATGCTTTTTAAAATTTAGAGGCCTATTAAATAAAATTTAGAGAAAATTCAAGGACCAAACTTACAATTTATTCAAAGAATACATATTATAAACAATTTGACTATTTTTAAAATAACAGCAAATTAGTTTATGTACACGTGGTCAAAAGGGGTTAGAGGTTTACGGGGCGGCCGTATTTTGACTAAGAACCTTTGTCATTTTATTACACTCTTTCTCCATTACCCATATTGGAAAGCCGCCTTCCTTTCCCTTCCCTTCCTAGTTACAACACTCCCATTTTCACCTCATATAATATAATATCTATTAAATTCAATATTTTTTATGGAGACATAAAAACAAAACATCCACATTCTTTGTTTTTTTTTTTTTAGATTAAAAAAAAACCACCCATGTTGCTCATTGTCTTGTAGCAAATAATAACATTTCTTTGAGAATGGTGTCAGAACTTTTTGCTTTATAAAAAGATATTTATAAATTAAAAAAACTAAAATATTTACTAATATGAGTATGTTCATTTTTTAGGTGTAAGCTTTTATACAATTTCACTTGTTTTTAAAGAATATTATATTGTAAACAAAGGGAAGGGGATGTTTGGATCTATAACTATAACCCATAATAAAATATATATATATATATATATACCTACCTAAGTATTTAATATTATTATAATGATTAAAAAGTTACATACAAGTTACAACTATTGGCATTGTCCTTTTCAGTTTGAGAGATAATGTTATATTTATATCCAAGAAGACAAGTGCTCACCATCCACCCAATTATATAAAATATCATTTATTTTAATCTATCACCTTTGTCTTTTTTTTTTTTTTGAAAAATCTTAATCCATCACTTAATCGGATGAAATCATTATTGTAGAATAAAACTGGAAAAAGAAAAAAGGAAAAGTTAATATAGATTTCGTCTTTAAATTTTCTACCTCATTTCTAGTTCTTTTATAAATTTTAGATTCAATTCTTGCCACTTAATCATTTAACTAAAAGCGACGTAATCTCTTTAAAACAAAATAAAACAAAACAAAAGAAGAAAATAAAAAATTGTCTTTTTATTGCTTGATCTATCTATGATATTAAATACTCTCTAGATAATCTTAAGTTTTTTTTTCCTATGGTTATTAAACCCATTTTCTCTGACTATTAAACAAGATTCAAACTTATCAATATTTAATTTTGGGTGGCTGAGGTGTATGTAATATGTTTCTGTTATCATCTCTATATCATAAATGATTAATTTTACATAATACGTAATCGACAATAAAATGAAACAAGTTTTTTTTTTACAATTTATAATTCATATTTTAAAGTTAGGAATTAAATTTAAAAAATTTGGTGGATGATGTATAAGTATAACGTATTCATTTTAAAATAAAATGTTGACATTTTGAAAGCTCGATTATATTTTTATTTAAGCTATTTGTGATGGGTAGCAAAACCATTTGACAAATGTAGCAACAACAATTTTGCCTTCGTTATTTTTTAATTTTAGAAATATATTTAATATAAAATATATTAATTTGAGTGATATACTTCATATCAAGTATATCTTTGATATAACTCCTGATATGAAGTATATCTCAAATATAATAAGTCATTAATATATCTAATATGAAGTATATCAATGATGTAATTGATATTGATGTATCAAGTATATAAGGGGACGTTTGGTGCACAAAGTTGAGTTGAGTTGGGCAGAGTTAGTTTGTCAGTGAGTTCAGAAGTCTTTGTTTGAGATGCAGAGTTGAGTTGAGTTGTCATGAGCAAGGTTCGAAATGTCGATGTCGATGGAAATGGAAATGTCGATGGAAATTTCGGGGGAATTTACGGAAAATCGTGGAAATTGATAGAAATTGTTTGAATTAGCCAATGAAACTTTGATTGTGGCTTAATTAGACTATAATTGACCATTTCTAAGCATTACATCTAAAAACAAAGATAATATTTAGATATAAATATCAATTGAATATTTGAATTGTCGATGCGAGCAGGAATTTGAGAAAAAAAATATAGATATTGATTAAAATTATTTGAGTATATCATGAAACTTTAATTATGGCTTAATTATAACATATTGATTTATTTTAACATCATATAATATATGTAAATTATATGTAATATTTATATTCAATGAGACTTTAATTATGATGATTTAATCAAACTAAGTATAATTAACCATTCATAAATCCTAATTGACTACATAAAATAATATTAAATATTGGTAATTAGAGTAAATTATTTAATATAAAATGTACATGTCTAATACCAAAAAGATGATCTTGGAGCATCTAATCCAGAATCTTGATAATTCTGATAAAAATTACAATATTGCTCCCAAGTCATCCTATATTGAAAATGTTGAACATAGTTGCTTACATGAAAACGATATGACTCGTACGGCCAACATATAGACCCTATTCGTGGATACATCTCATCAGTCGATGGTCCTTGATTTTCAGATGGATGGAGTGTGTAAGTGGAGAATGTAGATAACTTTTTCCCTTTTTAAATTTGAATATTAATTTGTTTCATTGTTTATTGTTTATAAAAAAAAATAATACATGAAAAACAAAAAAGTAATTTAGTAATCAGTATGCAAATTTGACCATCTTACATTAAAAAATAAAAAATAAATAAAAAAAAAAAAAAAAAAAAACGAAATTTTGCCGACATGTCGCCGACACCTCGAAATTTCGAGGAAATTTCGAGACATGTCGGCGAAATTGGGGGGGAAACGACATCCCCCCCTGTACGGCATGTCGAACCGGTCGACATGTCGAAATTTCGACATGTCGACCGAAATTTTATACTATGGTCATGAGTATCTAGTGTAGTTTTTTGTAACCCGAAGTAGATTGATTTTTAGCTGACTGTTTTTTTTCCTTTATTTTTATTTTTTCCAATCATTCATCTAAAAACATATTTTCCCAACTTTCCAACACTGAATTCAGATGTTCACTTCAAAAAATATATAAATATATATTTCAACATTGTTCTTTTTTTTAGAAATTGACTTCTTCCAAACTATAGGCAATGTAGCCTTGTTTTCTCTTTCTGCTACATATTGAATTTCTTTCAATTTATAGAAATTAAATATTTGCATTACACATTGAACTTCTTTCGATTTATAGAAATCAAAAGTTGCATTCTTTATAACAATAAATAGCAATTAATGAATGGAAAAAAGGCAATGTATCTATATATATATATATTTTTTTTTAAATACAAATTGAACTTCTATCAAAATATAAAAATCTAAGGTTTCATTTTTTAAACACACATTGAACTTCTTTGAAACTTACAAATGAGGACCTTATTATGACCTTTTTCAATTACTAATAGGGTCTTCATTATGAGGGAGTTTTTTTTAAAAAAAAAAAAAAACATTGACCATTATGTTTTTTTTTTTTTTTTGGAAAAGGAACATTGTTTGTTTGCATTTGTTTAAACACATGTACTAAATTGAACATCTTTGAAAAGAGAAGCCAGTATTTTACTTTTTGAATATGACAAGAAAACGACAATATATTTCAACATTAGTGTCATGTAGGAGTGGAATATTCACAAAATATTAGTAGGTCATCAAAGGCATATTTACATGATTCACAAAATATAAGTAATGGCCAACAATGGGTCGAGTTCGTAAGTTAGAAGAAAGATTGTTGGAGCAGAGAGTCAGACCAACTAAGTACATGTGCATTTCATATTATTTTAAACCATGAGATTGTCTCGGTCACTGGGAATTGTTGCCGATGATAGTCACCCGAGACAGTCGCAGGCGATGAACGTCGGTTGTTGGATATGGTCGCCAATGATTGTCGTCGATCGTCGGAGAAGGTAGTCGGCAGTTGTTGCATATTGTTGTTGATCGTTAGAGAAGGTCGCCAGCGATGGCTGCCAGTCGTTGCAGAAGCGGTGATAAAATATGTTAATAGGGTTACTGTATAAATCGGTAGAGTTAATATCCTAACATTGTAGCAAGTCGGTAGAGTTGAGTTTTTTTATAGGGAGTTAATTTCTCCATGGATCAGACGATGAGTTAGGTTTAAAACCCAACTCAACTCAAGTCAGGGGGCCAAATGCCTCCTAAGTGATATACTTTACTTTAGGTATATCAATGATATGACAAAATTGATAATATGACAAAATTGTCTATTTTAAAAGTATAACTTACTTTTCCACATTTCTTTTTTGAGTTAGGCCTTCAGTTTTTGCTAAGTTTGCAAATAAAAAAAGTAGTTGCTAGATTTGCAATTAACTATTTACATATATCAATAATGATATAATTCATATTAGGTATATCATTAATATAACTATAATTGATATATCCAATATGATGTATATCAATGATATAATAAAATTGTTCATTTTCAAGGTATAATTGACTTTTCTACGTTTGCTTTTGAGTTGGACTTTTGTTTTTTTTTTCTTGTTATATTTGTAAATTAGAAAAGTGATTTCTATATTTTTAATTAACAATTAATTTCTTTAAAAAAAAATTAACTATTAATTTGTTTTTTGGCTATATTTGCAAGCAACCTTTTTATTTAACGGTTTAGAGTATCAAAATTGACTAAAATTGCATTAAAACTTGAAAGTTAAGAGTTGTGCGGTTCATTGTTCTTCTTGATAAGTCATTAGAAAAAAGTTTAAAAGTTATTCGTTGAGAAACGGGACAACCAAGACCCAAGTCAAAGAAGAAGAAAAAAAAAAAAGTCGCTATGAATGGGCAAGGTTCACGTTGTTTTTTTCTTTTGTCCTTTTCTTTTTTCAATTTCTTCAATTTTTGAAATCAACAACATGTAGGGGAATTTCTTCAGTTTCTTCAATTGTGTTCTCTCGATCTAAAAAGAAGTAATTGTTACAATCGCACAACTTAACAACAATATAAGCCTCCAAACTTACATAATTGGAAAAAATTGAACCTCAAATTTAATAATTTAACAAAAAAAAAAAAAAAAAACATCTATCGCATTGATTCCGTTAAAAATTCTAGAAACCTTCATTTGCCTTCCATAATGGGACGAGTATTTTCATTGTCTTGTCAAGATTTGTTTGTATAGTTGTTTTCGTTGCATTCTGTACATCTTCCCAATTTATTTTAAATATATTACATCATAAATGCAGGAAGAGAATTTAAACTTGCAACATTTTCGAGGAGGTAAAAATTAGAGAAAATATCAATTTTAATCCTAAACTTGATAAGGTGTATCAACTTTTACTCTAAACTTTTAATTTCATCAAATTGCAACTTTCACTTGGATAAATGTTACAATTTTTTATAGTACACAAAAGTTTGTTATTTTTAGACTTAAATTATTGTTAGTACGTGGCTTCAATGTGTGCTTTCACATACTTATTTGTTTATTTTGTAGGATTCGAGCAAGTAAAGCAAAAGTGATCAATTGGAAAATATAGTAGAGAATTTGGAGCATTAAGGCATGTTTTGGAGCTTTGGAATTAAAGAGAAGATAAGTTGAAGCTTCAAGGCCTGAGAGGATAGCATCTCAATGTTGTCCCTAGCGCCTCAACGCTATAGATGTAGCTAATCAAGTTTAGAATCTCGTAGGAGTGGCTTGAGACGCCACTTTTAGGCATCTCAACGCCCAAAATGCGAGCACAAAAGTCTCAACGTCCGTAGCGTCTTGACGCTACTTATAGTGTCTCGATACTACCCTAATATTTCCTTTTTCTATTCGTGAATTAGGTCACAACGTCTCAACGTTGTCACGATACTATAAAAAGAAAAGAAAGGCTCCAGAAAATGGGAGGCCATTTAGAGAGGAACCAATCTATTTTCGAGTTCTACCTCATATTTGGAACTAAGGGAGCACTCTTGGAGCCAAGAAAGACATTCAAGGCTCGAGATCGCACCATATCACGACCAGAACGATGATTGGCACGCGTCAGTGTGTTTTCATCTTTTCCCTATTTATCTTGTAGCTTTTGTTTTTAGATCTCCACATGAGTTTAGGGTTGTAATTTTGAATTTGAATGAATGAACTCATTCTTTTAAACTTGGTTGTTTATGGATGTTTGGTTTAATTTAAAGACTTTTGTATTTCAATAATTATTTATGCATTCTTGTGTTTAGTGTCTAATCTTTTGACCAAGGGTTAATTTTGTATGATTTGTGTTTTAGCTTGAAAAAGTAGAACTTAAATCTAGATTCGTTTGCATAACTATTAGTAGACATTTGCATGAGAATTAATTATTTGCTAATAGAAGTCGTTAAGAGAAGTTCCTTAATGCCATGTTTAGTTATGAAATTAGACTAGAAAGTTGATTTAATAATTGAGCATGAATTTTAGTTCTGCTTGGGAAAGTCAATTAAATATATTTGTAACTTCTTGGCTTATAATTGTTGCATGTATGAATTGTTTCTTAATTTGACCAATTTAATGATGTTTTGATAAAACCAGTGTTTAAAAAGGTTCCCTCTAAGTGTCTCTACCTTGTAAATATAGTTTGTTCCTTAGTTGCGTTATCTCTTGATTATAGGTTCTCTAGATAAAATTAGGTGTTAGTAACTACGATACTTAATTAACAAAAATTTCAATCATGTGGACGAGATTCTCACTCATTCACTATATTAAAACTTGACATCGTGCACTTGCGATTTTGCTAGCACTTAAAAGTGTGCAACAATTTTCACCTTAAACTTTAAAAGGTGTTGCAATTTATACTTTATAATAGGTTTTTATTTACATTCAAATAAATTATAAAACATATATTTGGTATTTAAGTAAAAGGATTTGGGCAAATATGACATTAGAGTTCCTTTTTTTTAAATGAAAATGGTAAGTTTTTGTAAAGTTATTTAACGGTTGATTTTGTGCATTAATCAAATTTTATTTTGTGCAAAATTTGATTTCCAAAAAATCTCGAGGAATAATATTTATTGTGTTGGGTCCTGAGGACTAGGATGGCTGAAGATTGTGTTGGGTCCTGAGGACTAGGATGACTAAAGATCAAAACTTAAATGTATCAGGGGTTGATCATCGAAGCCAGGGCAATAACTCAGAAGGAATTTGAGCGCTGATGTAGCTAACAACTTAAATTAGTGAATTTTTGAGTTTTTTTATATTATTATTTATTAAAATTAGTGGGTGAATTAGCAAAATTTGAATAGAGGGTAAAAATGTAACACTCATCTAAATTTAGAGTCCAAATTGATGAAATTAAAAGTTTAGAGTGAAAATTAATACAGTTTATCATATTTAGGGGTATTGATTTGTTACCCTAAAAAATTAATTGAGTATATTGAGAAGTAGCTAAAGCCAAAGTATGTAATCAACCTTTGTAATTAAAACAACAAATTATTTAATTTAATGTATTTTTAATTGAGAAAAGAAAAAGAAAAAGAAAACCATGTTTCTGAATGGATCAAGTTTGGCATAACATTGGTTTTCTTTTTCCTTTTTATGATTCAATTTCTTCACAAAAGAAAATAAAGAAAAAGAACTCAAATATGTCATCTGACCATAACAAATAATAATTCTTCTCTTCATGTGTGACGGTAGAAATCCGCTTAAATTGCCAAAGTAAACTTAGCTCAACAATATTTTACATGTACTATTTTTCTTTGGTCGAAGGCTCAAATCTTTTTTTTTTTTTTAGTTCAACAACATTTGCAAGTAAGGGGATTAGAACCACCGACCTCTTGGTCAATGGTACATGTCAATTACCGTTGAGCTAAGCTCACTTTGGCCGAAGGTTCAAATCTTCATAACTCACATTTGTTGTAAAAAAAAAAAAAAAAAAGCCCACTTAAATTGCAAAAAAAAAAAAACTCACATTTGTTGTAAAAAAAAACCAGCTTAAATTGCAATAAAAAAGTATATATTTTATAATTTCAATTATATTTATATCTTTCATTTTCAATAGATGAAAATACTTTTTGTCACATGTGTATTGAGTATTGATTAATTTTACTAACACATATTTGGTATGGTTTAATGATATAATGATCATGCCAACAAGAGCATAACTCAACTGGCACGAAGCATGTGCTTATGACTACGATTATGGGTTCAAATCCCTACCCTAAATGTTGTTGAATTCAAAATAATAATAATAATAATAATATAATGATCATGTATTTGCGTCAATAGATACATTTTTAACAAGTGACCTCTTACATTGAAGGTGGTGCTTGCAGGGGCGGATAAACGTAGGGGCCAGGAGGGGCACGTGCCCCCCTCAAATTATTATGATATTATATATCTATATACTTTGCTTACCAAATCTCCAAAAAATAACTCTTGGTAGGATGGTTGAGGGGCACGCTGGATTTAATAATTTCAATTTGTGGTGCCTGAGTTCGAGATGAGGTGCGCTCAACTTTTCAAATTATAAAGTTCAATTTTTAATTTAACAATAAAAAAACGCTGGAGTTTTTTTTTTAGTTCTTTGGAGCTCTTTATATTTAATTTTTAATTTTGTGTGTATATATATCTACAAATATTATTATTTTTAATCTAAATAAATACAAATACTTTTTAATTGTAGTGAATTATTCTTTAAAAATTTATGTGAATAACAATGTAATGGTTTATTATGATTTTGTAACTAATAATATTTAATCTAAATGTTATATATAAACCTTTATAAAATTATATTTATACCAAGTTTAAATTAAAGTTTAATCTCTAAAATTTCAATTTTGTGTGTTAATATATTCCTGAACTTTAAAAAGTGTTTAATAAGTCTTAAACTTTCAATTTGTGTCTAATAAAGTCTTTGAACTGTCAAATGTCTAATAAGTCTCTCAACTTTATTTCAATTTTGTATCTATTAAATCTTTGACATATTTGAAATTTTTAAAAATTAACTGTTCTATATTAGACATGAATTTTAATTTCGCATCTAATTGGACCCTAAACTTTAAATTTTGTATCTAATAGATACATGAATTTTAAAAATTTTCGAATAGGTTAACGGCCTATTAAATACAAAATTAAAAGTTTCGAGACGTATTAAACAAAATAATTGAAAATTGAAGGACCCATTAGACTTTTTATTTTTAATCTTTAAAGAATTATTAGACACAAAATTTAAACTTGATGGACTTATTAGACATTTTCAAATTTCAGATACCATATAAATACCTGAAAGTTTAGGGACTAAACTCGCAATTTAGTGTTAGATGTAGTTGTGCCCCCCCTAACATAAATTCCTGGATCCGCCATTGGGTGCTTGCACGGCCATCATGTAGCTAAAAATTGATTAAATTTGATTATTGACCTATAGATAGCATATTTGGTCCACCTTAATTTTTTTTTAATGATAAATCATTTTAATTCTTTAAATTTTCATAATTTAATCTAATTAACTAATTGAAAAGAGAAAAAGTTATTTATTTAATTTGGAGTAGGAGAAATGAAATGGAATGAGGGAAGAAAAGATGGGAAGCCCTACTTTGTAATGATGGCAGTAATTAATCAAAAGTATGTATGGTATGGCCTTCCTATACTTAAAGCTACCTACCCTACTCTATTTTTCTAGTATTTTATTTTATTTAACATTATTTATCCTAGGTTAAATTTAGTCTCTGAACTTTGAAGTTTGTGTCTATTTAGTCTCTGAGCTTTTAAAATTATAAATTTAGTTTCTGAACTTTCAAATTTTTTAAAATTCACAAATCTACTAGACATAAAATTAAAATTTTAAACTTCCATTAGACATAAAATTCAAATTTATATCTAATAGATCAATTAATTTTTAAAAGTTTTAAATTTGTCAGGGATCTATTAGACACAAAATTGAAAGTTTAGGGATTTATTAGACACAAAATTTAAAGCTTAAAGATCTATTAGACAGTTTTAAAAATTTAGAGACCAAATAGACACAACAATGGACTAAATTTGTAATTTAACCATTATCCTTTGACTTTAGAGGCTGTGAATGAAGATGGTTCATCTAGATAAAAATGGAACTCCTCACTCTTCCTTCTTCCACATCTAAACTCTCAATTTTTTTTTTAATAAAAATAATGTAGTCCGATTTTTGAAAATTTAAAATAAAGTGATTTTAAAAGACTAAATATGTGCATGTTTGGAAGTGATAGTTGAAATAGTGATTTTAGAAAAATAGATTTAGGTACAATTGATTTTGTAAAATTGATTTTCAAACAATTATATTGATGTTTGTTTCCAAACTTTTAAAAGTGATTTTCATATATTTAAAAGTGATTTTCATATATTGATGTTTGGTTTCAAAAATGATTTTAGAATTACCAAATTACTAAAAAGGGCATTTTCTATTTGATAAATTATTTAACTAAATAATTATGATAAATATCTATTTTTATTAATATATTTTTTTTCATTTGTTTTATTGTTAAACTTTTATATGCATGATTAATATGTTAAGTAAGAAAAATACATATAATAAATATCAAAAGAAAAATCAAAATCTATATATCTCATTCAATCTAAAAATGTTTGTATCATTACAAATACTTAAGCTAGATATCATCTATTAAAACACAAACTATATATTAAAGATATTAACGAGACATAAGAAGTTTTGCAATTTTCTCCCGCTCCTCTTCCATCTCCCTTCTATGACAAGAAGTCTCACTTTCTTCAGTAATACTCAACTCATTTCGTTCATCACTTGAGGGGAGCAAATCTTCATCATCGTCATAAGGCTTGAACTCAAAGTCAGTTGTAGAATGAGTTCTTATAAAATTATGAAGTGCCATTGATGAAACAACAATCTTCACTTGTTTTTCAAAAGGAAAACGATGCATATGACGTACCATTCGCCATCTATTTTTCCAAACACCAAATGTCCTCTCAATTGTACACCTTAAAGATGAATGCCTATGGTTAAATATTTCATTCTTACCTCTTGGTTGACTCCCACGACGAAAATCACGAAGATGATATCTTTCGCCTTTATAAGGACTAATATGTATATTTTCAAAGTTTATCCCAAATGTCCTCTCAATTGTACACCTTAAAAATGATAAAATAAAATATTTTAGAGTATAAAAGATAGCATGGCAATGATTGAAACCCTTTTTTTTTCCTAAGGAAATATAATTAAGAAAAAAAGAGTACAATTGAAGGCTAATTACAAACAATTTCCACAGGGGTTTGATGGTCCATGCCTCAGCCTCAGCCTCCCTTAATTTTGCTATAAGAAGAGAAGCCATTCCATTTTGCTTCTCCCAACTACTTTCAAAACAAACACAATCCCATTTCAATTTCATGTTGAAACAGAAGAAGAAGAAGAAGAGAAAATATGAAGATGACCTTGAACAGTAGTGGAAGCTCCAAGAGAAGGATTTCATCTCCAAGTAGAAGATTTGGAGGAGTTCTTAGAGAGCAAAGGGCAAAGCTTTACATTATTAGAAGGGCAACACAAACTCAAAAGTTTATAACCATGAGCCTTAAAAAATGAGTCCAAGAGGAGAAAAAAAGCGTAGAAAAAGCTCTGCCAAATAAAGCCTAACACAAACCCCACCCAAAAAAGCATGTTCATTAGGTTCAACAAGCTAAAATCAGCTGAAAAATAGGGCAAAAAGGGCTAAAGATTAGAAAGAAAGCAAAAACCATAAAGATCCAATTATTTACTATAACCAAGAAAGCAATCGAGAGTCAACAGAGTACAATTGTAGATAATATCACTTCACAAAAGATCAGATTGACCCATTTTTCACATTTTTTCTGCTTCAATATTTTTGTTACATGTTTAGTTTTGCCTTTTTTAAATGTTTCTTCAAGAGTTCTAAATGGTAGTCTCAAACTGTTGTAGATGCCACGACTTCAGCAAGTCTGGTTTTGGTCCTCGAATTGTGATTCTTTGTGATAAGGTATTATTCTTTTAAAGTTAATTTATCTAGCGAGGTGTTTTTTCTTAATCTTCCTTTTACCACTATTCTCTTAATCCTAAAGTACCAAATGCCAATATTTTCTCAGTGTGAGAAGGAGTTTCATGTTGGCTGCTAAAAGGAACACAACATGGAAGATCTCAAGGTTAACATAATGTAAAAAATTTGACAGAGAAAATAATCCCCACGAGAAAAAATAGAACACGTTTATCTTTTTTATTGAATAACCAAACCGTATAAGCAATTGTCAAAACTTGGCTAAAACAGAGTAACCAAGAAGTTAGATAGTGTAAATTGCAAGAACTTTATGCATACACAAATATCTTTTAAGAACAAACATAAAATGACACATTTACATTACTAGCCAAAACTGACCATCTTCAGCAAGATTTTCAGCAAATAATCAACAAATTCACAATTAAACAGAGCTGAAGAGAACAAATGAAAATCAAACAAAATGTAAGTCCAAAAAAAAAACTCAAAACCCAGAAGAGAAAATTATTCAAGTAATCTGATACATAGGAGAAAAATTCCACAAGATTTTCAGTTAACCAACATATCTCACGATTGAACAGAGCTGAAGAGAACAAACGAACATGAAGCAAAATGTAAGTCACAAAAAACTCAAAACCCAAAAGAGAATCATCTATTACAAGTCTTCCAAATGAGTTGAAAACAAGAACACTATAGTAAGAGCCAAAAAAAATTTTTGATTGGGGATAAGAAATTCACATACCTACAAAAAAGAAGCCATAAAGAATCCTAAGATTCTCAACTTCTAATACTTAAAACAGAATTTGGTTTTATCATGTAGCTTCCCACCTAAATCTAGAATAAGGAATTCGTCCAAATAGAACCCCAAAAGATTCCCAAACTTAGTTAATCAGCAAAAAAAAAAAAAAAAAAAAAAAAAACCCAACCCCAACAAATGAATCTGATATGAAAAACAAAACCCAATTCTCAAAAAAAAAAAAAAAAAAATCCAGCAACAAAAAGGGATCAATCTAACGTGAGATTTCTGCCCCCAATTTCTAATATCGTTATCCTAATTCAGCACGAAATTTTCACAATCTTACATATTTTCTTTCCCAATCATGATGTTTTATCATTTTTATACACAAATTTTCTCTGCCAGAAAATATCCAAATACCAAACAGATCTGCAAAGTTTCAAATAGTAGAATTGAACAATGTAGCCAATCAATTTTGCAAGAAATGAAAACAACGGATCTTATAGACAATGAAAGAAGCCAGTTCATAATTGAAAGGAGCAGATATAGCAATTGTTGCATCCTCTTATCTTGTTTGGTGAACCTAGGAAAGTTCTAAGCACAGACATAAGGATTTTCAAATGCTAACACTAAAATCCTCATCATCACTCCTAAACACCAAATAACCAATCGCGAGCCCTAAGACAATTGCAACGAAAACTTCGCCATTAAAGGGCATGACTGAGAACGCAAAAAAATCAAGAAAGAGGAAAGTGAGGAAGAAGAACACCTACTTGAAAGAACGAGGAAAGCAAGATAATACCTACCTGAGAGACCAAGAAGCAATCACGAGAAGCTGCTGCAATGGTGAAGAACCTCCAGTCGAGAGAAAAAGAAATGAGCTAGGGTTCAAAATTTCTTCTAAAATATGGGGGCAATTATGGTATTTCCACCCTTGAATAGAATGAGGACAAATTTTGGGTGTGATTCCGGTCAATCACCTCGTCAAGAATCACCTTCCAGCTAATTATTGAAAAATCAATTTCATAATTTGCCAAACATCAATATTTAAAAGGAAAGTGATTTTGGCAATGGCAAAAGTGATTTTGGCCATGCCAAAATCACTCCCAAACATACCCTATATCAAATTATCTTTGAGGTTAGATAATTCTCAATTTTGTCTTTAATATTTATATTTCTCAATTTGACCCTTAATGTATTAAAAATTTTCAATTAAATACTTCAATAAAAAACAATTGTTAAGATCTGATATTGAAAAGTCGATGTATCATTAAGTTATTGTTTTATTAACATATTTAAACACTCGAACATGTTACGTAGATGTTACATAACACATGAAACTCAACATGTCCATTAATAAAATTTGACTTACCCATCAACAAAATTCATTTTTTTCCTAATCTTATTTTCACAATTTTAAAAGATTATGGATTATTTGGTATATTTAGCTATTTTAAAACTATTGAAAAATCTATAAATAATCACGTTTAACAGACACGATCATATTTAAAAGATTAAATTACACATTTAGTCCCTAAACTTTGAGATTTGTATCTATTTAGTCCTTGAACTTTTAAAATTACAAATTAGTCCTTGGACTTTCGAATTTTTTAAAATTCACGAGTCTAATAGACACAAAATTGAAATTTTAGAGTTTCATTAGACATAAAATTCAAATTTATATCTATTAGATCAATTAATTTTAAAAAATTTCAAATTTAACAAGGACCTATTAGACACAAAATTAAAAATTTAGGGACTTATTAGACACAAAATTAAAAGTTTAAGGACCTATTAAACACTTTTAAAAGTTTAGGGACCAAATAGATACAAACCTCAAAGTTCAGGGACTAAAGTTGTCATTAAACCTATTTAAAATCATAGATCATGAAAAGTATTTAGAAGACTCTCGCGAATGCCTCTTCTACCCTCCAAAACATGATACCTTTCTCCCAAACCTTTTCTTTCTAAATTCCTCACACGATTTCATCATTCTTGTGAAAAATAAAGAATAGAACCCAACAAAATCTATTCAATCATACTTGTCACACCAGTGAGTTACTCTTACTTACTTTCTAATGTGATATATTTTTATTAACTCATAAATTTTAATAATTCACATATCTATTAAATGCACTATAAATAGATTAAAAAAAAAAAGTTGAAACATATCAAGAGTAGAAGCTCTTACATACCAATGTGTAGACAAGTATGGTTGATATATATTTTGGCTAATACAATTTATCTTAAATTGAAGATTCTAATCACAATTTATCTTAACTCGTAGATTTTATTACAATTTATAGCAAGGTGTCGCATGTATCCAAAATGTAAGTTTAACTCGTAATTTACTTCATCACCAAGTTAAAAGTTAAAAACTACTATAATTTTTTCATCAAAAAAAAAAAAAAAAAAAACTACTATAATTCTGTCGTTGCTTTAAAAACCATCGTCGAGGGAAAATGAGATTCCCTAGTTTCAACTATAGAGATAGTTACCATTTTACCCTTTCTTGTATTAATTACAGCTATTGTACATTGTTACAACTGTTCAACTAATTAAGTTACAATTGTTATTAGAAGTCGTTTATTTTCTGTTAATTCAAAACTTGTATAAAATGAGAGGTTTACTCTCCTTCAATTCAATGAAAGATATTCTATTTTCTCACAAATTGTGCTATGGTATCAGAGAATTAGCTCTTACATACTTCCACTTCCTTCTTTCTTTTTCATCGCAACTTTCTCTCCTTTCCATGGCCGAAAAGGAGACTACCAGTGTTGAAATTTCTGATACATCTATGACCGTGATTAATGAGCAGTGGAATCCTTTTTCATTGTATCATTCCTTTGCACCGACTAATGTACTAGTTACTCAACCTTTAATTGGAGCTTTTAATTACGGATTGTGGAGTCGTGCCATGTTAATGACACTCTCAGGCAACAAGAAGGATGGATTTGTCGATGGAACAATCAAGAAAAGGTAAAATGGTAACTATCTCTAATACAACTTGCTTCTTTGAAAGCAATCATTTTAAAAACTAGTATATTGTTTTTGTCTACTTTCTAATCTAATATTTATGAATGTAAGAGATTTGCGTGAGATTTATGGTATGAGGTGATCTCTTTGGCATCCTTTAGCTAACCCCACAATATCCTCAGCAGCTCCCTTATCCAATGCCTTCATGATGCAAACAACTTTTAAGCTAGGAGGGAATGAGCATTTGTATGTAACTTAGGAAAACAAAACATCTTAGTTAAAAAGAAAAACTTAAACACAAAAATGTTTAACAATTCTGTCTTCAACGTTTTTCACAGAGAGTACGAAATTTTACTTGATCCCCAACAAATAGGTGAAGGAGATTCAAGCCTCCATCTTCCCTTTCTTCTCTTTCTCCAAGGGTTCGAGATCCCGAACCCTTCGACAAGTACGAATTCGGTTGTAAAACTTTTGAGTCCATAAATTTACCTTATTGATGTTACAAATGAGGGAACCTTAACAAATAGGTCAAAAGAGGATGTGGGTAATGATGTACACCATGGAGGTTGAAACAATATACTATTGCTATATGATTCTACAAATAGTTCTTCTAGAGGTTGTATCAGTATCAGTCTCCAATATATTCAAAATTACATGTATTTTCTCCCTTAACTAGACTGAACCATCAAACAAATTGTTATTAGCATGCTTAGGTTCCCTCAAAAAAATGCTTAGGACTTAGGATAGATAAAACATAAAAAATCTCCCTTTCCTTCTCAAGTAACAATCTCATCCTTGTAGCCAACTAAGATTTGTGCAACCTCAACAACGTTATCTCTCGGGTTCGGTCCCATCTTCGTCGAACAACAACGATACCTCTCAAAAATAAACCTCTATTGAAACAAACTCCTATAATTTAGCCCATTCGACTAGACCTACAATTCAGTACTGAAATTCTAGATTTTCATGGGAACCAAAACTGGCCACAACCTCTTGCTATGTTGTCATTGATGCCACCAATTTATTTCCTTCAACATCTCATCCTTCTTTTCAAAAAGGAAACGAAGCCAAAGCAAAGGTCACATTCACTGCGAATCATTTGACCATGGCCTTTAAAGAAATCATACCCTCAATAAATAAATAAATAAATGTCCATATTCATTGGAAAAATTGTTCAACTAAGATCTTAAAGAGCACAAACGCCATGAAAAACCATGCCTCATGAAGAAAGAGAAAGCAATCAATAAGTGTATAAGGGAAAATCACTTCAAATCTCACAAACGATGATTGCACCAAATATACGAAGAACTCGAACTTCCCAATGTTAGTAACTATCAATTAACCATTCCCTCAACAAAGACAAAATGTCACCAACTAATACATAACAGAAAGCTCATACACCACTTCTCTTGCTAGCATGATCAAAGTAAGGGGGAATAGAGAACTATAGTGGATAAAATTGTCGATTCCAAGCTCGTCCTTGTGATAAGACAACACATCTCTACCTAAATCGACCCCGAAGAACGATTCTACTCTACCTAGCTCAGATGCTGTCCTACAAGCGAAGTTCTCCATCCTACTTGGAAGAAAAGACATGCAATATGTATCCACAGATTCCACACTCACACTATTACTCTACCCATAACCTCAACATCAGAATAACTTTGAATTTTCTTTTTTTTTTTTTTTTTTTTTGTTGATAGAAAAACCACACTTTCATTGAGAAAAAAAGAAAGAATACAAGGGCCTACAAAAAAGAAGAAGGGCCCACAAAAAACAAGGGAGCTGCTCACAAAAACGGGCTCCAATCATGCAAAATAAGACCTAACGAATAATTACAAAAAAGCTTCGACACCGAGGCCCAGAGAGAAACATAGAATCTAACAAGGGACCAAACATCACTAGCCAAACTTTGAATTTTCTTTTTAACCTTTCTAGTCTACTTTAGGACATTCCATCATGAATCATTAAGCTATGACAGATTCACATTAACTTTTGCATTTAGTGGGTGACACCTACACTTCCACTTACCAAAATGCTTGCCTAAAGAGATTCTACCTACTTCAATCCCTGAACCCCATGTTGGCTTCCCCATTTCAGCTTGTTTTATCTGACCCGTCTTTTCTAAGGCACATTGAAACGTCAAATTACTTCAAAAGACAATGCATCCTTTGCTTGGGATAGTTTCGACGAAGGACTAGGTTCGAGGAAAGAAGCTACAGCTGAGAATCTGGCATTTTGCGTAAGGCTCGAAAAGGCATGCTCTTCAAGATAAACAAAGAAGAAAGCTAAGTAAAAACAAGCATAAGAACCACATAGGAATAGGAAGCTTGATTGTGGATTCGTAAATCTTCTTGTAGTAAGAGACCTCAAATAGATTAAAGGATACAAAAAAAGGGGAAAAAAAAAAAAAAAAAAAACCAATTTATCACAAATGACTACACAAGTTCCTTCTTTTTAGGTTCAAGGACAGGAGGGTCAACCTCAATTCCCATATTGGCTGCTGTACCTGCTATGATTCTCATTGCAGATTCAATGGTTGTGCAATTCAAATCCGGTAACTTTTCAGCAGCAATCGTACGCAACTGTTCAATGGTTATCTTTCCCACTTTCTCCGCCTTTGGATCCTTTGATCCTTTTTCAACTCCTACATAATCAGCTCAGACAGTTTAAAACGCAGTACAGCAGGTAGTGCAGGCAAACAACTTCTCTGCATATGTAACTATCAAAATGAGTTTAAACATAGTAATATATTGATGTGAATCTCCTAGGTGTGCTGTAATAGTCTACTATAGATGCCGTTAACTGATTAGCATTTTTTCAGAATATGAAAGTTCTGTGATCATTTTTGCATATCAATCCACTTATTACAGCTTATAATGATATCATGTATGTAAAAATTAAAAAAAAAAACCATTTTGACTTGTAACCAAAAAAAAAAAAAAAAAAAAAAAAAAATAGGTAGACCACTAGAAACAATAACCAAAAACTTTTTACTACGTAATATGAATCTCTATCAATGGCTCTACTCCCTTCTACTTGAATTAGAGGATCATACTCAAGCTGCGACACAGTAACAAGGAAACTTATAACCTTGGAGCTCAGCTCCCTGGAAAGATAAAATGTCTATGCCAGAAATACCAACCATACCCTAATGTAACAAATTTCATAGTTATCTGCAGCATATATTGCGAATAGACTGATAAAATCAAAGGTGAGATAGTGCAAACCTTCACTGGTGCAGGTTTTTTATAAAAAAATAATAAAAAAAAAACAAAGAATGCCGTTTTTATTGAGAAGAATGAAGGTAATCCAATCCCAAAAGAACTGGGATGCAAATGATTGAAAAAACTGATAAAAAATGTGGAATCGAGCTTTTAGGTCAAAAGGAAGACAATTGGTTTTGGTTCATCAGTACTAAATCAGTTCAGCAATTGCTAGAGGTGGTGAAGCTAAACAATAAGGATCTACTTGATATAGCATTTGTAATATGTTTGTCCCTATATTTAGTGTAGGTTGTGTTTATACAACTTATTGTGTTTACTATCAGAAATTTTTCTGCGAGTTAATTGTTTTGTTTAGATTATGGAGTGTTGTTTACAAGTTGTTGATTGGTTAGTCATTACTTCTAGCTTTAGGTAACATGTAACAATGCCACTAAATAAGCTCGAACTCCATATAAGGACACGTTTATTGAAATCCATAAAACAAGTTGACCATTTTGTTTAGCTCCACCATTTTTTTAAAATATAAGAAAAAAATTCATTGAAGCTCCACCAAAATTTAGTATCACAAAAAAAGGCAAGGCTTCTATGACCAACATGGCAGCAAGCAAAAATCAAGATGTGATGGGAGTTGAGCAATCCTACCAACAACTATGCTCGAGCAGCAACTGTGCCTCCATCCCTCGGAGGGTTTGTGCCCAAACGGATGACAGCCACTGAAGGAACTATGGATTCACTGCAACACGCTACTTAAATTCTTCTGAACAATTTGCCAAGCCAAAATGCAAGTGACAATTGTGGGAAGGAGCAAATTCAAAATGTGAAGTGTTATTTGAGCCTTGATCTGGTCCTTGTGGGTGTGGTTCAAAAGAAATAATAGAATCTTCGATGATAATTGTAAGATTTTTTATGAATTGTACAGCGTATGGCTTCTAATTGGAATGCCAATCATAAGGACTTTTGTAATTACAACAGCTAAGGCCCCGTTTGAAAACCATTTGGTTTTTTGTTTTTGAAAATTGTGTTTATTTTCTTATCATTTCTCTATAATGAGTCTCGACAAAACATTTGAATTCTTAGCCAAATTCCAAAAACAAAAACAAGTTTTTGAAAACTACTTTTTTTAGTTTTCAAAACTTGGCTTGGTTTTTGAAAACATATGTAAAAAGTAGATAATAAAACAAGGAAGTCCATGGGTGGAAGTAGTATTTATAGGCTTAATTTTCAAAAACCAAATGGTTATCAAACGGGGCCTAAACCATCATGGGTTGGTTTGGTGTGGTTAATAAGGATCATGTAAATAATAAAAGGCCGGGAGGAAAGGGTTCAAGCCATGGCGACCACTTACCTAGGATTTAATATCCTATGAGTTACCTTGGCAACCAAATATAGTAGAGTCAAACGGTTGGCCCAGACACTCACAGATATCAAAAAATAAAATATATATAAAAAATAATTACAGCAGCTATTCAATTAACGTAGATTCGAGGAGTTTTTTCTCATGCTACTAGGAAGAGGGATCTTTCTTCCCTGTGCCTTTTTTTTCTCCTGTATTCCCTTCTTTTCTTTAATGAAAGTTTGTCTCTATAAAAAGGTGTATTCTTTGCTTTTCTCTTGGGTGACACCTAAATTTTCATAAGTTACCAAACTGATTATACGAACCTCTGGCTGCATACTGGTCGTGATTCAATCTCAGTATCATATGGCTCAATGGCTGTATTTATTTTATTTTTTTCACAAGAAACAGTTTCGTCAAAAAAATGAAATATATAGGAAGGGAACCCCTATCCCAAAGAAATTACAAAAAGATATCGAATTAGGGGCAATAAAGGAAGAGGAAGAGTCATAGAATTCCTTAGAACTTGCACTCCATTAAGAGGCAAGAAGAACGATGATGTCCCAAACCTCATGTGATACCCCTTCTTACTGTTCTGAAATACTCTTCAACCCCTTTCCAACCAAGATTCTCAAAAAAGGGTCATAACAGCATCAAGCCGCAAAACACCTTTTGGATTTTGAGTAAAGATAATCCATCTAATAATACATGAAGCAAGGCCTGAAATTAGAAGGAAACACAAAAACATGTCCAAGAGCAACCAACGGCCTCTAAGAGAGATTGGTAGTAAGCTGACATTTGACGAAGAGGTGGATATTGGATAATATCTTCCAAAGATTTCTTGCACCAGACATATCAGCTGGAGACAAGAAGATAGCTTGGAAATCTTTTTAAAATTATATCATGGAAGTTAATACCACCCAAGAAGAAAACTTTGCTCCATTTAAGATAGGCCATCCTTCCCAATTTTTTTGGCAACAAAAAGCAGAGAGCCATTGGCTTCTCAAGTGACACACCAAAAGAGAGACTTGCACAAAATACCCAACCAATTATTAACCTTCTGATCATGTATTACCTTGAAAACTAGCCTCTATGCCCTTCATGAGAGGAGAGGGAGAAAAATTAACAATAGACAAAATACACAACCAATTATCAACCTTCTAACCATTGAAGTTCCTCTAGAAATCCAATATCAGGTGCCACTATCTTCAATACACTGCAGCCTAAAAGATCCACCTACTTCCACAGTCCTTCCAAAAGCTAACCTTGTTAACACTCCAACTGGCAACCACCATCCTAGTTTTCTTAGGGATTTAGATTGCTGGCTTGGCAATGAAGAACTAGGGACTTCTTGGATGATTGAGCTTAGCTGTTCCTCATGAGCCAGCAGCTAAAGGAGCCTACAACATACTTAGCAGTAATCGCCATGCACAAAGCTGCTCTATCTCATCTGGAAACATTTGCAGCTATTTGGTAAATAGAACGATATTCCTCCTGTTACTGTTGCAATTGCAAGTGCCCATTCCTCCATAGGCCATGAATCTCAAAGTTATGTTCCAATGAATAAGGTATAGGTACCAGCAAACTTCTTGCTTTAGGACACTCCAAAAGAAATCCCTTCTGATTTTGTCTTGCAACCATATGGAAATTTGAAAACCATAAAAAAATAAATACATGGGCGAATTAGATAATACAGCCTGCCAGCCTGGGCTAGGTTGAGGCAGCCGTCTCCTGAAGATGTAGGACTTCTTCCATTTCTTAATTTTCTCATCAATTTCTTCAACTAAGGGATCCAAAATACTATACTTCTATGATTATTACCTAACTACATATGAAGGTAATTCAGGGGCCATTTCCCGCCTCAGACCTGAAACTAAGGGCCATGGCATTAGTGCTTATTAAAGACATTGATATCTGCCACCACAGTTTAATCTAAATCCACTCTAAGCCCTGAAGCCTTCTCCTAGATTTCACCAATCTAAATAAGTTACTGTTTTTAAAACAATTCACAAAGAAAAAAGAAAAGCAGGATATCAGTGGCAAACTGTAAAGAACAAATATCAAATTTTAATATAAACCAGATATATCCTTATATAGCCAACATTCTCAGTGAAGGAGTTCCAATTAGGGATCTGATTAGCAACATGGTAACTAACCCCACTTATTCTCCTCCCAGCCCTACCTACCCCCTTGTAGACGAAAGTTGGGTAAAAAAATTTCAAGACGAAACAGCCAACTTTTCATTAAATCAAAGAGAACAAATAGTTACACAAGGGAGGCCATATGGGTTGACAAAGAGACATCCCAATTGGCACAAATGGGAAAAATTGGATAAACATATAAGCAGATATACACATAAAAATAACAAATGGAACAGCCAAAAGAGCATCAAACACTTAAAGGGAAATACCAGCAGCCTTGAGAAGAAGAACTGAAGCAGGCGGGGTCTTCAGCACAAAAGTAAAACTTTTATCCTGTTCCAAATCAAACAATTAAGATATTGCCAAAGGAAACCATAACAAAGCATTCACAGAGAACAAAAGAGAAGGGAAAGACAAACCCACATCGTAAACAGTAATTTCAACTGGAATAACGTAGCCGGCCTTGTCGGCTGTCTTGGCATTGTAATCCTTACAGAAGGCCATAATGTTAACACCCTTCGAACCAAGAGCAGGGCCTACAGGAGGAGCTGGGGTAGCCTTTCCAGCCTCCAGAGCAAGCTTAATTATCCCAATAACTGTAAACCCCAAAAGCAAATTAGACAAAATCACAGCCCAATTAAGGATAATGTTGAAGGAAATTAAGGGTTTATCAGAATAAGAATTTACCCTTCTTGGATTTTCCACCAGGCTTGGCTTTAGGAGGCGCCATTGAGACAACACTGAGACGCCTTGGAGTGGGAGAGATGAGGGACGAAGATTGGCCATGGCTAAGGAACCGAAGCGAGAAATTGAACTTTGAAGACAACCCTGAAGAGGGTGAAGCGAGAAATGGAGAGGAAAAATGGTTTCCATTAGCAGTAATTTTGGAAGAAAATGGAGGAGAAAGAAGATGATGTTGATGATAGGTGGAGAGGGAAGAAGCCATAGATAAGCAAACACAGAGAGCTCTCAGAATTTTTTTGGATAAACCCTGCAAGTGAAATAAAAGTTCGGTTTTTTAAGTTGGGTTTTTGCCGGGTGACTTGAAAAATACCTTCTTTTTTTTTTAGTTCAAACTTCAAACTTGAAAAAAATACTTTTTTACACAACCCTTTTCTTATTTAAATACTAATTTAACTTTCTTTTTTTTTTTTGTTTAAATTCAACAATGTGTCAGGCAGAAATTCCAAGGTCAAGAATATACTATTTCAATAATAAGCTAAATTATGTTTAGATCGGTAAATATTATTTTGATTTTTTATATTCTATTTCAGCTACTCTTATTTTTTCTTAAATGATCTTGTCTAAATTACATTTAATCCCTTTGAATTATAAAGATTAATTTCAATTATGTCAAATTGAACATACTTTAGCGATAATTGACATGTATTATTTTTTTAAGGTTGAAATTTTCCTACCCCACATTTGTTGTACTAAAATCATTTCAAAAGTTTAGTTTTAAATTTTAAAATTTTTAAATGGTCTTAATGTTTTTTTTTTTTTTTTTTTTGGTGAGTCTGAGTTATCAACATTGACATTTTTTTTCATAATAACATAATCTTAATAATAAGCAAGGTGAGTGTTTTTCTTCAAAAATTTTCAAACTTTAGCCATACATTTTTTTTGTTTTTATTTTATCGTAAGAGGGTTGCGCCATTTTCATCTGTTGGCCCTGAAAGAGAAGGAAAGCAAAGAAAAATAATAGTCACATTTACTCTTTTTATTTTTTCTTTTAAACTTTAACGAGTCGCTTTCTTCGCAATTTGGGTGATTTGTTAAACCTGAATTTATTAAATCTAGAGTTGTTAAGTCTAAATTTGTATGGTACAGAAAATAAATTTGTTAAGTCTGAATTTATTAAACATCTTAACTACAACTCAACTATCATGTCAAAATTTCATTTTCAACTTAACAATTAATAAGTGTAAGAATTAGAAACGAGAGTTTTGAAAACATAACAAACATATTTAAACCTAACTCTCTATCATATGATTTAGCTGGAAAATCTTCTCACTTTTTTTCATGTATGAACAAATTTCTTCTTCCATGAACAAGTAAACTTCAACCATTTTCTATATGGTGTAGTGCAAATTAATTTTTCACAGGAGGAAATAGAAAATGATTAATTAATTTCATTTCTATTTGGTGTAGTGCAATTTAGCTACTATTTAACAAAATAAAAATGAGCAGTGAAGGATGAATTTAATTATTACTCAATTAAATTTGGTTTAATTTTTTTTACTCAATTAACAAACAATGAATTGTTATTGTCCCTCACTTATTTATACGAATGTGGGAAGTAAATTAAATAAATAAATTTGATTATATTCATTAAAGAAACAAGTATAAAATATGACTAACCATAAATCATTAATCAATAGAAAAATTGTAATGGATAGCAAAAAATATTAGGATATTTACAAATCTAGCAATGATTTTTTAGATTTACAAATAGAGCAAAAAGATTTAAATTTGATTTCTGTTTTTTTTTCATTATTCCAATTTTATCCTCATCAGTGTATCAGTAGTATATCTTATGTATTTTATATTTAGTATATCGGTAATATATCTAATATACTTTATGTTTTTTGTTTCACAACATTTTTTTTATTATGCTATGTATCTATTTATATCATGCTTATTAAGTACATAAATGTTAAGTATATCAGTGAAAAGATATACCTAAAATAAACTATATCAGTAGTATATCACTAGATATCACTGATATATTTCATTTTAGGTATATCTGATATACTAATCAATATGAATTACTAAATTTATATACCAAAATAAAGTATATTAGTAGTATATCACTGATATACTTCATGTTATGCATATATGACATACTGAATATGAATTATTAAATTGATATATCTAAATAAAGTATATCAGTAGTGTATCATTGATATACTTCATCTTAGGTATATATGATATGCGGAATATGAATTACTAAAATGTTATTTATATACTTCATATTAGAAATATAATTTCATTAATATACCTTAATAAAGCATATCAGTGCTGATATGCTTTATTTAGGTATATTTGACATACTGAAAATGATTTTTTTTTTATTTTTTGTACAATGGGAGTTGTAGGGATTTGAACTACAGATCTCTTGGTCGTTAACACATTCGATATACCAGTTGAGCTATGCTCACTTTGGCTATTGAAAATGAATCATTGATATACTCTTAATATACTTCATATTATATATATCTTATACACTGAATATGAATTACTAGTATACTATTGATATACTTCATATTAGGAATGTCATTTTATTGATATATCTAAATAAAGTATATAAGTAATATATCACTTATATATTTCATTTTAAGTATATCTGATATACTGAATATGAATTACTGATTTACTCTTGATATACTTCATGCTAGGTCTTTCTGATATACTGTTGGTATATTTCATATTAGAAATGTCATTTGATTTATATATCTAAATAAAGTATATCAATGATATATTTCATTTTAGGTATAACATTAGTATATCAATAGTATATCACTGATATACGCAGGAATAAGCAAAGAGTTATTTTAGACTTTTTGCATGTTACATATGGGTTGGGCCACTTTTTTTTTTTTGCTATATCTGCAAATTGAAAAAATGAATGACATGCTGCCATTGGACTTTTTTTTTTTTGTTAATCATTCTTGCAAATGGCCCTAATTAATGTGACATAAAATTTTATAATTATTAAAAATTAAAATTAATGTATGTGTTTATATTTTTTTAAATAATATGCCAATGTATTATCAAATTTTAAGCCTTCATTACATTAAAATATGAAAAAAAAACATAATTTAACTAAAAATAAATTAAGTAAATTTTAATTATGTATAGACATTCAAAATACAATAAATAATAATATTATGATCAAATAATTGATAAAAAAAAATAATAACAATTGGGAAGGAGAAAAATCATGGTGCATTTATTATACATCTTTTTTTTAAAAAAAAAGGTTTACTTCTCACCGGTGTTTTTTTTTTTAAGAAAACTTCTCATCAATGTTGAAGATTGCTAAACAACACTATTTCAAAATATTGAAATGGCGATTCGTCTATTGTACTAATTAATAAACCTAAAAAAATATTGAGAGAGAAAAGGATAAAAAAAATTAAAATTGTTGTTAAAAATAAGTGGAAGAGAGCTCTTATATAGTTATAGGAAATAAATAGGTCATAAAACTTTTGATATTATATCATTAAATATAATTAAATGATAAAGAGAAAATTGTTCATATTCCAATATTTTATATGACATTTACTAAAATCAAATTGACTAAAAATAAAATTTGAGAAGGCAATGAAATTCAATTTTAAAATGTAAAATAACAAATCTAATATGAAGAAAAATATAATGTTTCTTTCTTTCAATAACATCAAAACAAAACATCATTTGCTAACTTAAGCATGTTCAACTGGTTAAAATATTATATATTTAATCAAAAGGTAGATGTTCGAATTCTCACCCCCACATGTTGTTGAACTAAAAAGAAATTATACATTTCCCCCAAAATTATTTACTATTTTTGCTTTCCTAAAATTTACTTGGTGTTTTTGCTTTAAAATTAAATATTAAATTATTATAATTCTACTTTTTTTTTATGCCTAATTCATTAGAAGTCACACGTCACCTCCATAAAGGACATATTGGCTATTTAGTGAAAAATAAAGATTAATATTGTCAAAAAGAAATTCCTTCCGCATTTATAGTTGCATATATTATATAAATATGTGCCTAACCAGAGAGGGAGGGTACTAAAAAAAATGGAGAGAGAGGAAGGATTATTTTTTTTTTTTAGTTCAGCAATATGTAAATAAAAGAGATTCGAACTTCAAACCATCTAGTTGAAGACACATGTCTTAACCAGTTAACTATGGTTGGAGGAGGAATAAAACAAAAGGTTTACTCACTAATCTTATTTTATAAACATCTGAGGAGCAGCCATTGAGTTTTAATCAAATATTTACATACAGACTATTCATAATCATAATCATAGACTACTATATTATGACTCATTATGAACTAGGCCACAACTCAAAAAGAGGCCCAACAACTATCCAATCCATCCAAATTATTGGGTTTGGATCATATCCATTAAGCAAGGTTTGAATTTGAACATTTCGATTTAATTGATCCTTCCTCCAATAATCTTCCCAGTTATTGCGTTACGAGAAATTGTACTAAATAGCAACAATAATAGTCTTTTTTTTAAAATGACTAAAGATCTTTTTTTAACAAAAAATGGCCACCGAATAAGTAGGCGCCTCCTTCCCGCGATTTTCCTTCCCTTTTTACCCTCGTAACTATGCGAGAGTGGCCATGATTTACTGCAACCGTAAATTTCACACCTGGCCCATTTGATAACCATTTGATTTTTAAAAATTAAGCTTATTTTTTTTCAATTTTTCTATTATGATTTTCATATTCCTTAAGGAAGCACTTAAATTCTTAGCCAAATTCTAAAAACAAAAATAAGTTTTTAAAAACTACTTTTTTTAGTTTTCAAAACATGTATTGGTTTTTGAAAACATAGGTAAAAGGTAGATAACAAAACAAATAAATTCATGGATTGGAATAGTATTTATAGGCTTAATTTTTAAAAATCAAAAACCAAATGGTTATCAAATGGGGCCTAAAATCTCTGTTTTCAAATTTCAGATTACCACCCTAATCTTATTTTTCATTTACAAAATCTAGATTATATTTTTAAATATGTTATCTTTTTATTTGCTTCTACGAATTTCTCTCTTGTTTTCCTTTAGAGATTTAAAAATAGAGTTTCTGCTTTTCTGTTTCACGTTGACCTCCATTGTCCAACCTTAAATTTCTATTTTTCTCTCGAGTTTTTGTTTTTGGAATTTCTACCCATCCCGAAATATGTTACGGAAATTTTGTATTGTTTTTGGAATTACCTCAAGATGGGTTAGGAGTAAGATTCACTTTGACACTAATTACATCGTTACTCCTTTAACTTTGCAAATGGATCGGCTAAATAAATCTACTATAATTAGATTTTGCGAAGATATGGACATCTTACGGTTTAAATATGTTTTTTCCACTGGCATATCCAATGACCTATGGACTACTATGAGGTCGATAGTCTAGATGGTTCAAATACTGAGTATTTGCAATGTAACAATATTAACAAAAGCACACCAGCTGTTAATGGGATATGTAGACTTTTTAATGTGATTTGATGTTTCCCGTTGGAGTTTTTACACGATTTGTTTACTCTATGATTGGAAATGTTAGGGAATTTTCTACACACTAAGTATTTTCAATTGCTTTCTAATACTGTGTATTTGTGTAGATTGAATTACATGATTTGAGTATTCATGTTAGTTGAAAAGCTTATTTTTAAAAAGCTTGTTATTTCAAAATTGTGTAGATGGATCAAATAATCATTGTTATTTTCATTAATCAATTAGGAAGATTTTTAATTCTGTAATTTTGATTTTTTGTTATCCACATTGTTATGAGATTTGGGTGTTAATCTATTAAATAAGGTTTGAATTTGAACATTTCAATTTTTTTTTAGTTCAACAATATGTGGGGTGTGGGAGATTTGAACCTCTGATATCTTGGTCGAAAATACATACTTTATGTTAGTTAAATAATGCTCATATTGGCTTAACATTTCAATTTAACTAATTGTTTTAGAACTATCAAAGAAATTTTACTAGTCTATAAATTATGAGCTCAATAATCTATAATTAACTAATTAATGAACTCAAACTTACGCCATTTAGAAATCTCAAAATTGCAGTTTTAGATGATGTTAATAAGTTAGTTCACACATATAATTACTATTATTGTTTATAAGATTAGTTTTTAGTTTGAAAATGTACAAAGAGGTGCATTATGGAATACATCAAAGGAAACAACCAAGGTACTCCATTGCAAAATTTCCAAGAACATCTAGATTAATTACCTTAAGGCATAGGGTATCACACACATGAAAATGTTCAATAATATATTGTGAGATTAAGCTTCTCCTTTACCCTTTTGCCCAAACGTCCCTTCCTTACATAGGCTTAGCCGCAGGTCCAGCTTATCCAAAATAGAGACTTTTTTTGTCTTTATTAGAATGTTACTCTTTAAAAGACGCATTCCACACAAAATTTCCATACATTTCCTTTCCCCTTTCTGATTTGTATAACAGTTTTTTATTTTTTTTACTCTAACGATTGTTTTTATTTTGTTTTTACTTTAATGATTGTTGTTTACACAAATTTATATCTTTAAGATTGTTTAAATATTTACCAACATTTCACATTTATAGGCTTTCTCTTTTCCTGTTTCTTTAATTTTTTTGTTATTATTTTTTAAAATATTTCTAAACACTCCACTTTTATACGCTATAAATTAGATATGGTTATAAATTGAAGAGATTTTGATTTTTTTTAAAAATCCAAATTGAATAAAAAACCTCCGTTTTTTTTTTAATTTTTAAGCCAATGATCTTCTCTCCTCTCTCATAAATCATAACCATATTAACAAAATCATCATTATATTTTCTCTCATTTTTTATATTTGTAAATTGAGAAATGATGGTATATGAATTGAAAAATAGTAATTTTAATGACTTTGTCCATCATTAGTATATCAATATTTTAATAGGTCAATTTTCTATAGCAATGAGTAATTGTAGATTGAGTAAGTTACTATATACTAAGTTTTATAGAATGGGTATGTTCTAAATTTTACGGGTGAGTATTAGGTCTTATTTCATAAAATTTAAACATATAATACTTTAAATTCAATTAATAAAGTTTATTTTGATGTTATACTATCATTTGGAATTAATTCCAATATTTTTATGAGAATAAGGACTTAATTAAAACTTTTTCAATATTAGAGATGAAATTAAAAATATTAATAGATTAGTGAAAAATTAAAAACTATAATTAGTTATAAGAAAAAATGAGTAGAAAAACATATATAGACAAAAAAAAAGTAACCGAATGTAAGGAGGAGAAAATAAGGGGATTTGTTTTGCCAACAAGAGAAAATCAAGGGTTGCGTAAGGGTTGCCTCTGTTGAAGAAACGCATCCTCAAATGTGTCTTTCAAAGAGACACATTCCAATAAACAAAAAAATGGTTCTCTCCTCCCACTCGTTTTCTAAAATAAGTTTTCAAAACACCTCTATTCTTCTAAAAACTCTGAGTTTAGGTGCATGATACATCTTTCCCTAATTCATGTTGCCATGTTAGGTACAGTCTTGACAAGAGGAGAGTGGGAAAAAGAATAAATAGAAGAAACTCATCCATCTGCAAAGGTACACAATACTACCCTATATAACTCAGCTCAACACCACTTCGGTCTAAGAAGTATTGACTTAAGCATCGGAGCTTGTTGGGCACAACACTGCACCATGCAAGCATCATCCTTGCAAGTCAGCTCGACTTTTCAACTCGTCACCTCAGCTTGAAAGTTAACGCGAACCTGCAACCAAATTCTTCCATCAACAACTATTATCGTAGTGCTTGTCATGGACCTTATTAGGATCGTTTGGTTTAAGATTTCTTGTATGTCCATGAATAATAAATGCTTGTGAATAAGATATTTGAGAACCATAGATTGTTGTGTTTGGTTCTACACTTGATAATACTAGTTTTTATAGGCATAAATGATGTTTGTGTTTTTTATGAAATTAATTTTATAATTTTTATATATTTATGATGCATTAATTAATAAACTCATATTTCAAAAAATAGATATAAATTAATTCATCATGAGTAATATATGTATAATTTTAATTGAATAATTAGTTATAAAAAATTAAAATTTTATACTAAATTATTTTAATTATATAAATATATTTAATAGTTTACTAATTAATTAATAGTTTAAATGAATACTTAATTACACTAATTTAGTATATTTTTATAAATGAAATTCATTAAGGAAATATTTCATCAATCAATTATTATTGATATATTACAATGGAATAATTCATTAGATTGATACATACATTATTATAAATTAATTTTGGGAAAAAAAGACAATTTTTTTAGTTCAGAAAAAAAAATCTATACCTCTAAACTTAGGATTTTAATTAATATAATTATTAATTTTAAGTTTTAAGTGATACAACCTCCAAAGTTTAAGGGGGTGTAAATTGATTTTTACCCATTAATTTTTCCATGTCTCCACAAAATATGAAAATTTACCCTTATGAAAGTTAATTTATGACCCAAGTGGTTGGCCCTTCATCCCACATCATATATTAAAATCTATACTATATATAAAATGGACTATGAGGGGAGATTCTTTACATACCTATTTTGCACTTACAATTTTATTAAATTCCTATTTTGCCCTTTATTATTTGTTGACAGGACACAACTCTTTGAATTGAGGTGCTCGTTGAGAGAAATTTGTACAATGAAGGTGGTTCTTCAAACATGAATATTTGAATTTTTAAGTTAATGTATATATGAAAATTGAATTTTTAAGAAAAATTATATAATTAGGTTAAATACTTGCAATTTATATGCTGATGGGATGTGACTATTCAGGAGTGGATGTCCTTACACGTACACATCAAATGGATGCACCCATTTGATTAAAATTAAAATATAATTTTAAAAAATTGGCCATTAATCATGTATTTTCAAAAAAAAAAAATCAAGTATTTATATATTAATAATTACTATTTTGATCATCGTGTCACTCTATAGTGTAATATTTTTTCTTTTTCACTTTTCATAAAAGTTTCTTCTTATGTTTCCACCATTTTGCGAAGGAAAATTAACAAGAATCTACAATCGCATGAAAATGTAAGTTTTCAATCCTTTAAATGTTTTAATTTTGTTTTTGAAATTTTTATAATTTATCGTGTGAATTCCTTTTTTCCTTAAATTTCATTTCATAACATCTTTGTGTTAATCATTCAAATTCAACAAATCCTTTATACATAAATGTACAAACAAAATTTTTCAACAATTGAAAATCATTTGCTCATTTACCATACTTAAAATCTTTTTTTTTTATTATGATCAAAATCAAAATTTTGTTTCTCATCAACAAATTTTTTGAAAAGCATAATAAATAAACATATAACATAACTCTTTCGTAAAGTTTCAAACTCAACTTTGTCTGTAAAATTACAAGCATATAAACATAGAAGAGTACTTAGGTAGAAGAGAGACTTACTACCTCTTACTTTGTAGTGAGATGGAGGAGAAGAAAATACATAAAATGGATGAAATCATGAAAGAGAACTTTTTACAATTGTGAATTATTCGAAAAGAGAAGAAATATAGCAAAATAAATGGAAGAAGCATTCAACAATATATAAAAATAATTAACCATATTTTTTTAAAACTAAAGTTTTGACATAGTTTTAAAATAGATCTAAATAATCTTTGTAAAAAAAATTCATTTTTAAATTTTCCTTTTATTTAATAAGTATTTTAGAGATATACACAAGTTAATTTGTTTCTTCTATCAAATGTGATCAACATAATATGATTGTCACATTTCATACATTCTCTTAAAACATGTCTAATGGATAAATAGATAAATAAATATTACTTTTACATATTATTTTTGTTTCTTTTTCAATGATGTTGGACAATTTTGTATTATGTTCTGTTTTTTTTTTCTTCAAAAATAAATTAAAATAAATTTTATATAATTAAAACAAAATCAATTGTTAATGAATAACAAAATCTCAAACAAAATATACTTAGTTTTGCATTTCATACTCATTAGAAATTAACCTAAAACAAAAATATATAGTTTTACACACTATCTTTTTTTTCTCTCACCTCAAATGTTGTTGAACTTAAAAAATAAAAATAAATAAAAAAAACTAACTTTTTTTTTTTTTGTACTTTCAATTAAAACAAGTTTTCACATGCATTGCACGGGTCTCTTAACTAGTGTATCTAAAAAGACAGCTCATTCTTTTTTTTTTAAAGTTCAACAACATATAGGGTCGAAAAAATTGAACTTCTAACTTCTTGATGAAGAACACATGCCTTTAACTAATTAAGTTATGCTTAGATCGACAAAAAATCGTCCATTCTAAACATTATATATTATTATTATGGTTAAAATACCATTTTGGTCTTTGTACTTTGGATTCATTCCATTTTAGTCCTCATGCTTTCAAATGCCCAATTTCAGTCCTTGTACTTTTAATAAAGCTTAAAATTGGTTCGTACTATTGGTTTGAAGTTAACTTTTATCGAAATTGGTTAAATAATAATAATAATTTTCATGCAAGAAAAAACATAATGTGAACATATTTCCAAAATTTATAGAATGAAGGCTAATAAAGATTAATTTTTTTTTAAAAAAATTAACAATAGGAACCAATTTAAGCTTTATTAAAAGTACATGGACTAAAATGATATTTTAAGGTATTATTATTCTTATTATTCTTAGGCTAAATTATAAAAAATACCCCTGAACTTTGTACTTTATTTCAAAAATACCCATGAACTTTCAAAAGTTTCAAAAATACCCTTGAACTTTCAAAAAAAGTTCAAAAATACCCTTATCGTTAGTTTTGGATGGAAACCGTTAGTACCTTGTTTCAAAAATACCCATGAACTTAGTACTTTGTTTCAAAAATACCCCTAAACTTTCAAAAGTTTCATTAATACCCTTAATCTTTTAAAAAAAATTCAAAAATGCTCTTACCGATAATATATTGATAGAAATCGTAAGTACTTTATTTTAAAAATACCTTTGAACTTTGTTTTCTAAACAGTTTTCGTCCATATACTAATGGTAAGAACATTTTTTTAAACTTTTTTTTTAAGGTTAAGGGTATTAATGTGAAAGTTCAAAGGTATTTTTAAAATAAAGTACTTAATACTTATCTATTTCTATTTCTTATTTCTCCTGATTTGCTTTAATTTTTGACTTAATACTTATCTATTTTTTCTCTTTTTTTTCCTTTCTTTTTCAATACCTTCTTCTCTTTTCTTCCATTTTTCTCTAAAACTTCTCTCATTTCTCCTATATTCTTAAATATTAGAACTTTAAATTAACATGAAGAGTTATCTCTCATTTCTAAGCATGCTCAAACATAAATATAAGAAATTTCAACACCCAAACAGTCAATGTCTTTGAAGTTATTTTGAGTTGGAAAGAACTAATTTGAAAACAACTTATATAGATACCCTCATTTTGTTTTCCATATAAATACTCTCATTTTTTATCCATTTGTCTAATTCTCAATCATGAAGAACATTTTTAACTCACCACAACAAATAGACTAATTTAATTGAATTGCAAAAAGAATTAATAAAATCTTCCTCCGCTACAAATTTAGTAATGCATATGTTTTATTTCTTTTCCCTCCCACTAGATGTTCTCAAAATTATGACCCAAATTCTCAACATCTGTCTCTCTTTGTGTATTAAACCCAAACATACTAACACAAATTACTAACATACAATTTTGTTAAAGCATTTAAGTCCTAAGTTTGCTTGAGTAGTTCCATTATTCTCCTTCTTCTTGCTATAGTCTATATATCTTGATTGAAGTGGGTAGTTTTAAAGATTGAAAAATGGAAGAATATAGTAAAAATGGTATTGAAAAAGAAAGGGAAAAAAGAAGATGAAAAATAGAGAAGTGATAGGCCATAGATTGAAGCAAATCAAGAGAGAGAAGAAATTGAAGAGGGAGAGAATGTGGTATAGATAAATGTTTTTCGTCCATATACTAACGGTAAGAGTATTTTTTAACCTTTTTTTAAGGTTAAGGGTATTAATACAATTTTTGAAAATTCATGAGTATTTTGAAACGAGATACTAACAGTTTTTGTTAATATACTGGGTAGTTTTGACATTTTAAAAAAGTTTTTAAGGGTATTTTTGAACTTTTTTAAGAGTTTAAGGGTATTAATGAAACTTTTGAAAGTTTAGAGGTATTTTTGAAACAAAGTACAAAGTTTAGGGGTATTTTTGAAATAAAGTAATAACGGTTTCCATCCAAAACTAACGATAAGGGTATTTTTGAACATTTTTTAAAAGTTCAAAAGTATTTTTAAAAATTTTGAAAGTTGAAAAATATTTTTAAAACAAAGTACAATAGTATTTTTTATAATTTAGCTTTATTCTTATTATGTTGGTGGGTAGGGACCTATTTATTTATGCGTGTGTAAAAAAACACCGGCCCTTCCCCCTTTAAAAATTCCATATCCGTCGACAATGCATAACATAACATCATAAAAAACAAAACGACCCAAGCCAGAGCTGTGGGATTTTGGGAATTTCCTTAGTCTCGATCCACAAAATTCTGATGGGGTTCCTCTATTTCGCCATTAACAGCCAAAGATGCTCTCAAATCCTCCATTTCTTCACTAGAATCCTCCTCCAATTGAAGCTTCTCGCCGCCCATTTCGGCCTCCTCAAGCCCTCGCCGGAGCAGGTCGCCGACTCTCCCTTCGAGCGCCCGACCAGCTACGTCTTCCTCACCGAAGGCCCCTACCCCTCGCTCGTCACAGTTCCGGCCACCGATTTGCAGGCCAGGATCAAGAACAGCCTTCCGATCGTCGAGTTTGGGGATTTTGTTGAAAAACGGGTGATGGAATTTGGGCAAAATGAAGAGGATGAAGAGAATCGGAGGTGTACGATCTGTTTGTGTGAAATGGAGAGATCGGAGACGATGAGACAGCTCTCTAATTGCTGCCATGTCTTCCATCGGGAGTGTTTGGATACGTGGATTGATGAGTTTCAGATTTCTTGCCCTCTTTGTAGATCCATGCTTTTTCCCGCCTGTCAAGGCGATGGGTTTCGATTCTTCCGGTAACTATCAGATTGAGCCACCGCCGCCGCTGCAAACCACGATCCGCCGCCGGAAGGACGGCGGCGATTCTCCGACAGTATTCTCTCTCATGAAATTGTATTCTACACCCGGATAACTATCTGTTTTTTTATTTTTGATTTTTTTAAATTAAAGTTATAAATATTACTTTCATCAATATTCTTGTTATCTACCTTTTACACCAATTTTTTAAAAAATAAGTCAGTTTTAAAAATTTTAAAAATTTATTTTTGTTTTCAAAATTTAGTTAGTTACGATGAATCTATTATAGAAAAATGAAGGAAAATAAAAATAATTTTTAAAAATTAAAAATTAAATGATTATTAAAGGAGATTTATTATTATTATTTACTTTTGAGATATAGTATTTCTGAATATTCGTTTTGTAATTTTTTTTCTTTTGTTTAAAGAAATAAGTTTTATTTTAGTCTATCAAATTTAAAAAATTAATTATTTTGGTGCTAGTTAGTTATTTTGAATTTTTTTAAATTAAAAAATAAGTGAGGTGGAAGATTCAAAATTTGATCTCTTGATCTAAAATACATGCTTCAATCAACCGAATTCTACTCATATTGATAAAAATTATGTGGATTAGAATATGGAAATTAATGTGCTAATATGACATGTAATAGAATTACCAATATTTGGTATTAAAATAATAGTGGGATTGTGGACCAAATTTTTTTTTTTCTAAAATGAATATTGTAAAAGTTTTAAGAAAATTTGTTTTTTTAACTATGTTTATGAAATCAAAATGTAATAAATCTAAAAATTTTAAACTTAAGTAAAATTTAAATCTCATGGCTTGTAGTATTAAAAATAAAGTTTAATTTAGCTCAAAAAAAAAAAAAAGAAAGAAAGTTAACTAAGAATCTTTTTAATTTTGTTAAATAAAAAAAAGTAAGTATATAATTAGGTTAGATTACAAGTTTGATCTTTGAACTTTTAGATTTATGTCTATAAAAGTGTCTATAAGTTTTTAAACTTTCAATTTTGTGTCTCAATAGGTCTTTGAACTTTAAAAAAATGTTTGATAGGTCTTTAAACTTATAATTTTTTATGTCTAATAAGTTCTAGAATTTTTAATTTTGTATCTAATAGATCATTGACTTATTTAATAATATTTTAAATTCATAAATCTATTAGACACAAAATTAAAAGTTGAGGGTTCTATTAGCCATAAAATTCAATTCAAATGTATATCTAATAAATAAGTTACTTTTTAAATTTTTTTTTGTAGATGTTAGGGACCTATTAAATACAAAATCAAAAGTTCAGATATTTATTAAACATTTTTCAAAATTTAGGAATCTTTTAAACACAAACGTTAAAGTTTAGGAATTAAACTGGGAATCTAACATATTATTATAAAGGTCAATGGAAAAAATAATTAATTAATTTATTCTTCACCCATCAACATGTGATATGGTTTTGTACACGGAAACCCCATCACGTATGAAAGGCCATTGGAAATTTGGTTGGGTAACAAGACAACGCCAGCTGAACTGATTTTCATTTTATCTATAATAGTTTTTTTTCTTTAAATAAATATGTTAATTGTTAACCAATAAATAAATAAAGTTCATTCATTGACAAAAAAAAAATTCCAACTTGACAACTTTTGACTTTGGAGAACAACAATGGCCTATATATGAAGAGGAAAGAAATGCCAGCAGTGATTTGGAATGTTTAAATAACCATTTTTAACATGTGCCATTTTTTGTAATAACTTTTAAATATCTTCAGTTCTTTTCAGTCATTTTTCAGCAGCTTGTTTTTAAATTAATCTGAGCATTTTCTAAGAATTTTAGTAAGTTCTTCACTACTTTTGTTTAAGATCTTCTTCGTTGTGTTTACGTTTTTTGCAATTTGATCTTTAAAACTCTAGAATAATCCCATTCCCCAAAGCATTAAATTAGAATGTTAGAGCTTTTGATGGCTAATTATTAATTAATAATAGCCAAGACGAGATCATTAGTAGAAGGTGTGCAACTAATCCTAACATCTGAGCTATGCAATCTCTCATGTCCGATGATTAGTTAAGGTATATGAAAAATGCAAGGGTTGGTTCAATTTTAGTTTATACACTTTCAAAATCATGCAATTGATCTTAATGTTAAGGTTAAGGATAGAAAATTTTAATGCTTGTACCAGTAATTTAATCTTGGGAGGTGTGACAATAATATTGGAATTAGCTGGAAAAGGAGGCCTAGCTTTGATTTTCAGCTAAGGATGTTATTTGAGTGAAGAAAGGGAAAGGAAAGAAAATAATTAAAAATAAAAATAAAAATGGTGGAAGAGTTTAATTTACGAAAAAAGAGTTGAAAGCAAATTTTTGAGTCTAAGAATGGAATTCCTTCGTGCATGGAGATGGCCTTTCAATGGTGGAAGAGTTTAATTTAATCAACAACCTTTTAAATAAGATGGATGGTAGGGATGCCAATTTTTCGTACGGAAATAATGGGTCCTTGTAAAATTCGTTTTAAACAATCTTCGATTTAATTAGAGATATGATGGGATGAAGAATTTTTCCCAGCCTTGGTCTTGTTAATTCTCTTTTAATTATACATATTAATTAACTTTTATTCCTAGATTAATAAAGTTTATTAATTATTAATTTTAAAATATGTGTTCACACACACACACACATGTTATTTAATGTTTGGTAAAATTTTCAGTACACATAATTTATTCTCCAAACTTGATTTCAACCTTCGAAATAACTTGATTTCAACCTTCCAAATCAGGGATGTGGATTAAAATCTTCTACAAGGGACGGAGATGGAAAAGACATCTTTGACTCTACCACACCCCATTAACATCTCTAATGGGAGATCATGCATAGAATCCTCTTTATAACTCAGCTATATTTTCATTATTCATTTGAGAGATTTTTACTACATTGGGTCATACCAAACTTACTAGTGCCCGACACTTTAGACAACTCTTGTTAGCTTGGTGCTAAAAACAAGTGGGGAAGGAGTGCAACTCAAGTGATCTTGTACTAAAGCTATTACATGCATGCAAAAACTAACCCGACCTTTATGTTAAAAACCAACTCAAGCAACAAACACTAGAAAAATCATACTTTTTAAAGAGACGGAATCAACCCAATCCAAACCAGCTATTAAGTTAGATCATGTGATTTAATGGCATAAACTATTAGAACAATTTATCATCATGCATCTTCTAATTTACATTATCTTTTTGTTTATTATCAAGCACTGACATGCTTGTTCTTTGATGTCACTATATGATGAAGAAAGAGGAAGCCTCAAAGAAGTTGAGGGGAAGCTTCATTGTAAACAATTTGCTTAGGCTTGTCAAAAGATCAGTAAAAGTGCAAAACCAAGTTAAAGTTATGCACGCATGAAAAACACATCTTAGGACTTTTTAATCCGATTGAGGATTTTTTTTTTTCTTTTTAAACACGTCTTCTAACATTTGTGCGCACCTCAGCTAATCTCACAAGACAACCATCTGACTCTACTATATTTGTTTACTAAGGTAGCTCTCATAGGATATTAAATCTTAGGTATAGGTGGTCTTCATGGCTTGAACTATTTCCTTTGAGCCCTTTATTATTTACATTGTTCTTATTAACCACTCGACTAACATATGGATATAATCAATCAAATTGAGGATATTTCAAACTCGTAAATAGACTTTCAACTTCATGGTGTTCTTGTTTCCTTAATCGTGGCTAAACTTGGAGGTGCGGGTTAGGTCCAAGCTAGTTGAACAAGGAAAAATACTTTCCAGAAGTCTAAGACGTCTGTCATACATTGACTAATCAATCCCTACGTTTCATGCAAATTATTTATAAAATGTATCATATATCAATCCAAGTCCATCACTCATTAACTAATATATTTTGTGTCAATCTAAGCATAGTTAAGTGGATAAATACATCAATTACCATCTCAATTCTATCTCAAAAGTTAATGTTTGATCTTCACTCTTACAATTCAATTGTTGAACTAAAAAAAACTAATATATTTTATGCCAACAAAATAAAATCAACCACAATTTCATATCTTTATAGAATAGATCATATTTTAAAAATCCTAACAACGAAAACATTGTCCACAAATTTCCATATCTGGTAAAAAAAAATTATAAATTTCCATAGATCTATAGATTTATATAAGTAATTTAATAATAGAATTTAATTTCTGCCCTATATGTATGTACAAAATAAAGGTCCATTGGGCCTGCAATTTGTCTTAAGACAGAAGTTTCCCGTCCCTCGGCTCTTATGCTCTTCATATCCAGTACAAACTGCACCTAATTAGATTAGAACATTTGCAATAATATTAATTAGAACATTTGCAATAATAATAATATGGTTAAATTACAAGTTTAGTCTGTAAATTTTGAAGTTTATGTCTATTTAGTCTCTGAACTTTCAGAAGTATCTAATAAGTCTCTAAACATTCCATTTTGTGTCTAAGAGGTCTCCAACAAATTCAAAATTTTTAAAAATTAATTGATTTATTAGATATAAATTTGAATTTTATGTCTAATGGAACTGTAAAATTTCAATTTTGTGTATAGTAGATCCATGAATTTTAAAAAATTCGAAACTTCAAAAATTAAATTTGTAATTTTGAAAGTTTAAAGACAAAATAGACACAAACCTTAAAATTCAAAGACTAAATTTGTAATTTAATCAAATAATTGAGATAAAACGTTTTTTTTTCTTGATAATAGATCAAATGTTATATAAGTAGTAGTTTCTTTTCTTTGAGTTCAACAGACAGAAAAGATAATAGAAATCATATCCATGACTATGTTTTAATTGACATATAAATAACAATTTTACAATCACTACGGTTGGATAATAGTCAATAATTAATTAGATTAATTCGTAATTACCACGAGTGTGTGTGTGTGTGTGAATCAACGATTATCCTAGAAGTGTGAGGGTGACAATAGATTTTTCAGTCTACTAAAAAAATTTATTATTTTTACTTTCTACACATATTCGGATTAAGTAATTATTATTAGTTGTGAATTATAATCTTTTTACGTGTTTTACTCAAATATGTTTTTATTGCATCACATTCTAAATTAAATAAACAAGACCAATTGCATCGGTTGTTTCTAAATTAATTGGTTCATATACCAAATTATTTACCATACATTTTGTGACACACAGTTATTTAATGCCAATAAGCAAGAGACTTTGATATGTATGATTGGGTACATAAATGTATTCTATTTACATTGTTAGATAGTCTTTAGAGTATAAAGCAAGAAAACTATATTGAATTTGCATTTAAGTTGGACAAGGTACCTTTTCTCATTTCTTTAAACCTTATACATGTCTTCAAGAGATCTTATATTATATTTTTAATGTTATCTATTTTCTCTAGCAAATTATATTTCTCTTTCTTAAGAGTATGTAGATGTTGAAATTATGGCTTTGAATATTCAATGACTTAAAATAATAAGGATCAGTAATGAGTCGACTCCAATGTGGTGTTTGTTGAATTGATTCTAACAATTCAATCAAGTGCTCATTTTAATTTGACAAAAGGTGAGAAAATAATTTAGCAGTTTTTTTTTTTTTTTCATGTGAATAAATCATACTTCAAATAATCATGAAGACTGATATTTATAAGAGAGAGGTGTTTGACTACTATTGAAATTCTCAAATTTCTTAAAAATTAGGAGATTATCTAATGGAAGAATTATGAGAAATGAAGTAATACTCTTAAAGATAAGAGTCATGGGTTGGAAATTGGGAGAAATATAATGTATGGTGGTGGATGCCAACAAGAGGTACCTATTTTGATGAGGTGCACGCTTTTATTTGGCAAAGAGTGAAAAAACTAATAAATAATTTAGCAAATCTTTTGGCCGTCCAAATAAATCATACTTCAAATAATCTACGAAGATTGATATTTACAAGATAGGAGCTTGACTGCCATTAGAATTCTTGGGTAGGTAGAATTTCTTATAAAATTAGGAGATTATCTAATAGAAAAGTCATGATGGAGATCAAAATCTTACGGAAAAATTTCAATTGAAGCAGTACTCTTTTTTTTAGTACAACAAATGTGGACATGTGAATTTGAACTTTCAACCTTGTGAGAAAGAATAAGTGTGTCTTAACCATCAACTATGCTTGTATTGACAAATGGAGCAATATTCTTGTAGATAGAGTCGTGGACTTAAAAGAACTGTGTTGTATGGTGGTAATTGGCAAATAAGGGTATTCACGAAAATGGGATAGTTTCTCCATTCCATTCTCGCTCCCCATTTAATTCTCCATTAGATTTCACGGGGATTGAATTCCTTGCGGAGAGTTATTTTCCATTCAATTTTTTTAATCTCAATTAAATTAAAATAATTCTTTTGAAAACAAAATTCCTAATTCTTCTAATAGTAAAAAATATTATTCTATATCAAATTATTTATATATATAATTCAAATGTTCAACTATATAGTTGAAACGTATCAAATATTATCAAAGTCATTAAATAATAAAACCTTAGATTTATATATATATAGGGTGGAGAGATGGGGACTTATGTTGATCGAGTTGAGTGATTCCTCTAGCTATATTTAATTGAGCATAACTATGCCTATGAGGTGATTGTTTGACCAGGTTCATTCCAAGATGACTCGAACTAGGATGGGCGTGCGATGTCCTCCAAAGAGGATGTTCAACTATGAATTGTCTTGTCAAGCAAACAGATAGAGATTTACCTACACATTAATTACAAAATATATAATTGGAAAAAAAAAATCAAATTCATTTATCTGTCAAATATAAAACTATAAGCAATGGAAATTAATTTTCTATAATGTTAGAAATATTTTTCAATATTTGTAAATAATAATCTGGTTCGAAAATTTTTCAATACTTTTTTAGTTTATTTTATCTTTTTGAATTTAACGATATTGGGAAGATTTGAACATCTTACCTTTTGGTCGAGATCATAGTATCTTAACCATATGTCTTAACTGTAAACTTTAGGGAAGGAGCACGAGAGAATATAAAAGACGGCTAAAGTTTACATTTTATATAGAATTGCATTACATAAATACATACCTAAAAGACCTATTTATAGTAATCAAAAGTAAATCTAATAACATAATTCAAATGAACAAATCTAAACCAAATAACTTAATCTGAATCAAAACTAATTCAAATTGCAAATCTAAACTAAATCTAATCTCATCTAACAGCTCCTCTTTGCTGGAATTTATGTCATAAAGTCTTGTAATTAATGATTTTATTTAATAATGAATAATAATTTTGATTATTTTATTTATAATATAATATTATTCATTATATGAAAAAATCAAGGTTATTTGTATAATTTTAAACAATATGTAGTTGACATACGAGAACATTATGTTTAAGAAACAACTCAAAGGGTCATAGTATATGGATAAGGTTGGGTGTCTTATCCTACTAACAATATTGATACGACTCACTTTGTAATAGTTACAAATGATTTGATCCAAATAGTTCCTGTGAAAATATGTGAGTAGAGGTTATCTTATACAATGAGTTTATATAAGACTAGACCACGAAATATTTAATTTTTCTTTATAAATCTATTAATTGAGAATATTAATATTTCATAAGGATGATTATATGCGACTTCAATCTTAATCTTGAGTGAGTTATAAACTCCTGCCTATGAGAGCTTGTTATTTGATTTGCATAAATGAGAATGATTTTTGTAGCTAATTCAATAAGCCTACTATTTTGAAGACTTGACCAAATAGGAAACTAGGAACAAAATCTTATAAGATGGAATTCACTGATTCCCAACTTAAATATTCAATATTTGCTCATGAACTTGATGAGACGAATTAATTTTTACCTTAAACTTTCAATATTATCAAATTTATACCTTAAATTTGGACACATTTTTGGTTTTTTTTGTTAATTTTCCTCATAATGACTCACTATTTTCAACTAAAAGCAGCATAAAAATCTCTTAAAATCTGCTAATTCCATGGAAAATCAAGATCTAACAAATCACTGCCAAAGTTTAAGCCGTATGAAATCAATATAAACAAAATTGACCATTGAATAAATCTCCTAAAACGTAGAAATTTCAACAAAATTCAAATTTATTATCATCTATCTTTAAAGTCCTATAAATTTTGTAGAATGGCTCTTTTTTGTTCTCCATTGAACCTACTGAATTTTTTTTAGTGGTTCTTCAAAAGAAGTTTAACTAAAGGTAAAAATTAGACACTAATTTAAATCTACGGACCGATTGATGTCTTCAAAACAAAAATTGAGTCACCTTATCAAATTCACTAGAAAAAATTGAACTTTTTTTTTTAAAGTAATCAAATTATTATAAATTGTGTTTTAATCTAATATCTTTTAAAAGAAACAAAAATTGAGTCACCTTATCAAATTCACTAGAAAAAATTGAACTTTTTTTTTAAAGTAATCAAATTGTTATAAATTGTGTTTTAATCTAATATCTTTTAAAAGAAACAAAAAATGAGTCACCTTATCAAATTCACTAGAAAAAATTGAACTTTTTTTTTAAAGTAATCAAACTGTTATAAATTGTGTTTTAATCTAATATCTTTTAAAAGAAAATTGTGGTTAAATTAGAAGTTTTATCTCTAAACTTGTGAGGAAAGGTTAATCTAGTCCTTGTACTAGGAAAAGATTCTTGTAAATCCCTAAACTTAGATTATATATATTTAGTCTAGCTTATATTTGTAAAAGATTGTATTAGGTGTCTAGATAGATAGATCCGTACCCTTAATTATGTAAATTTAATGATTATATCACTTAATTCCTATATAATACCATTTAATATGTCATATAAACATTTTTTTTCTTTTTGAGTTCAACAATATGTAAGGTGAGAGATTTGAACTTCTGACCTTTTGGTTGAGGGTACATGCGTTATGTCAGTTGAGTCATGCTCATATTCACTATGTCATATAAACATTAAACTACAACTTTTTTTTTTTATTACAACAAATGGGGGTATGTGGATTTCATCATTCGACCTCGAGAGAAGAGGTACATGTTAATCACCGCTAAGCTGTGTTCACTTTGGCCATTAAACTGCAAACTTAACCACATATATCATTAGAAATAAATTTGAAAATTTAGATATCTATACAAACTTTCAAACTATATAGACTAGATAGACATAACTTTGTAAATATATATTGGGTTAAATTACAAGTTTAGTCCATGAGCTTTTAGGTTTGTGTCTATTTGATTCCTTAACTTTAAAAAGTATTTACTAGGTCACTAAACTTTCAGTTTGGACTCTAATAGGTTATTGAACTTTAAAAAAATTTAATAGGTCATTGAACATTCAACTTTGTGTCTAATACATTCTTGACATATTAATTTTTTTTTAAAACTAATTGATGTATTAGACATAAAATTGAATTTTATATCTAATAGGACCTTAAACTTTCAATTTTGTGTTTAGTAGGTTTGTAAATTTTTTAAAAAAATGTTAAATAGGTTAAGTACCTATTTAAAAATAAAATTTAAAATTCAAGGACCTATTTGACACAAAATTGAAAAATCATGAACTTATTAGACACTTTTTAAAATTCATGAATCAAATCAACACAAATCTTGAAAGTTCAAAGTCTAAATTTGTAAATTTATAATATATATTTTTTTTAGTTTAATAATATTTACTTTTTAATCGAAGATACATGTCAATTACTGCTCACTTTAACTCAATATATAGATATTAAAAAGTTATTAAAGTAGATGCATAAAATAGAAACGATGTTTAAAATTGAAAAGACAAAATTGAAATTTGAACTCAAAATAGTATCTAGGGGCTGTTTGGGGCAAGGGTTATAATAACCTGTGTTATAATAACCCATGGAATACTCTGCACCCCAAACATATACTATTATAACCTCAGACTAAACAACTCTGCATTTTAAATAATATTATATTATTTCACAGACTATTATAACCCACAGACTATTATAACCCTTGTTATTATAACCCACTCAACGCCCCAAACAGCCCCAAGATGAAAATGAAATTTGAAGTGGGGACTGGGAACCGTAATTATGGCATGGGGGAAAAAATAAAAGAACCCGTGATTGAACGGTCTACAAAACAATTAACAAACCGCGTACCTCACTTGCTGCCACGTGTCCCAAGTTTCTCTCTCACACGTGTGTATACACACAGACCTCAGACACCACACGTGTTTTTGTATGTGTGGTAGTCGAATCTGGGAAACACCACCTACAGGCTACAGCATGATATAATGACAACACTGTTGTATTAAGTAAAGGACGTAATTGTCCTTTCCTTTTGGCAACTTTTATTATAGAGCTGAGTTTGTTTTTAATATATTTTTGGTTAAATTATCAAAAATATCCCTAAAGTATGGGGTTGGTTTCAATTATACTCATAAACTTTGAAAAGTTTCATTTTAACTCTTGAATTTTGAAGTGTGTTTCAAAACAACCATTGAAGGCTTTTTTTCGTTAAATTCATGGACGAAAAATGGTATTTTTGCATTTATATTGTTGCTTATGTGAACATATTTGAACATATACGTTGAAAAAAAAAATCAAAATTTATGCAAATACGTCATTTTTCGTCCATAAATTTAACTGAAAAAACCTTCAAGGGTTGTTTTGAAACAAACTTCAAAGTTCAAGGGTTAAAATGAAACTTTTCAAAGTTCAAGGGTATAGTTGAAACTAACCCCATAGTTCAGGAGTATTTTTTATAATTTAACCTATATTTTTTTGTTTTGAGATTGAAATTTCAAATTTATACTCTTTATATTTGTTGTACTAAAAAAACAATCTCTTTCCAATATATTGTGATTTCATTTTCTTTCTTATTTATATGCTTAAATTTAAAGATGTCCATTTTTCCCACAGAGAACGAGGCCCCGTGGAGACCTGTCTTAACAAAGTGGAAAATTCCCATTTAGGCGGGGAATGGGAGATGGAGTAGGGGAAACAAATTTCCAGCGAGCTAAACAGAGATGGAGACAGAGAATGTATTTCTTGTTCCTGTTCCCCGTTCCTCGTCTCGTTTAATTTTTTTTATATTTATATTTTATTTTTTAATGTGCGTGCGTGCGCGCGTATATGTGTGTGTGTGTATATATATATGTCATTTAAGATTTTTATTGTTAATGATTTAGATAATTGAATATGTTTAAATTATATAGTTAGACATTTGAATTATATGTATGGATTAATTAGATAATTTGATATGTAATATTGTTCTTTTTATTATGAGGTTCAATAATTTTATCTTTAAATAGATATTTTTTTAATAGAAAATTAACTATTTAAATTAAGATTTTTGGTGAATAATTAACAATGTAATTGAAAATTAATGAATATTTTTTTATAGAAGTTAACTATTTGAAAATTTATCAAAATAAATATTTGATTCTTAAAAAAAGAAACAAAATTAAATGAGGAATAATTTCCCGCGGGGAACTCGATCCCTGCCCCAATCCCCGTGAAATTTAACGGATAATTTTGTGGGGATGGGGATTCAAATGGGGGGCAGGGACGGAGAAGTCATCCCCATTCCCACTCCACCCCGTGGACATCTCTACTTAAACTACGTATGTGAAAAACATATTTTAGTGTACAATGTCTATGTATAGGTCAAAGAATTTTTTTTGTCTTAAATTTTTAAAGAAGTAACGATTTAGGCCATGTTTGATAATTATTTTGGGTCTCATTTGATAATCATTTAGTTTTTTTTTTTTTTTTGAAAATTAAACTTATAAACATTACTTTCACCTATGAGTTTCTTTGTTTTGTTAGTACTTTTTACAAATGTTTTCAAAATTCAAACTAAATTTTGGAAACTTTCTTAAGAAAAATGAAATATATGGTAAAGAAATTGTAAGGAAACAAGTACAATTTTCAAAAACTAATAATAAAAAATCAAATGGTTATCAAACGAATTCTTGGTTTTTAGTTTTTGGTTTTTGAAAATTAAGCCTATAAATACTACTTCCACTTATGAATTTTCTTGTTTTGTTATATATTTTTTACATATGTTTTCAAAAACCAAACCAAGTTTTGAAAACTAAAAAAAATAGTTTTCAAAAACTTGTTTTTGTTTTTGGAATTTGACTAATAATTAAAATGTTTTCTTAAGAAAGATGAAATTCATACTAGAGAAATGAAGAGAAAACAAACACAATTTTAAAAAACCAAATGGTTATCAAACGGGACCTTAGTTTTTAAATTTTAGTCAAGAAGTGATGATTTAGTCTCTAAATTTTAATTTGTAAAGATTTAGTTCTTGTACTTTCAATTTTGTAATAATTTAAGCATTGCTTAACTGGCATAAAACGTGAGCCATCGACCAAGAGGTCAAAAGTTCAAGTTCCCCCACCACCTTATTGTTGAACTAAAAAAAAAAGGACTATACTTTTAAGATTTGTAACAATTTAATATTTATCGTAAAAATATTGTTAAAGTTTAATGAGATGTTTTTATGTATGTAGATCGATATACTAATTAGCGACTTAATGTGTTTATAAATTTTAAAGACTAAGTCGTTACATAATAAAAATTGATACTTAATTTTGATGAGATTTTTTATATGGTAGGGATTGAATTGTTTTATTTTTTATTTTTTGAAAAAAAATTGTTTTAAATTTTAAAGTATAGACACTAAATTGTTACATACTAAAGTTCATAAATTAAATTGTTACACTACATTATTACTAAGTAAAATTTAAAAATTAAATTGCTACTTTCATAAAAGTTTGGGAACAAAAATTGTTTTTTTAACCTTAAGTATTTATTCAGCACAATTTTTATAGTAAAAAATTTTCAATTTAGCTCTTGTTTTTTTAGCATTTTTTTTATTATTATCTTCTCGTTGGTAAATTTTAACATTGTTAGATGATAAGTTTATATGGCACATAAATATAGAAGATGAGTTAACTCACACAAGGGAAGAAAGTTTATAATTTCTCCTCTAAATTTTTAAAAAATTGGCAAAATTTTAGATTTTTTCTTTTTTTAAGTGACATGATTTCTTCTAAATTTCTACCAACTCATTGAGCATCATGCCATGTTAATTTTATCTTCAGGCAAGGTTAACATTTATCAGTGAGAAGAGCATAATTAAAAACGTTACAAGAATAAGACTAAATTGAAAAAACACAAAAACATTAAAGACTAAATTTTGTATTCAACCAAAACTAATTATTGCTTTTAGCTTTTAAATTTTGTAGTGTTCATTTAATTTGTAAATTTTAAGGAAGAAGGGAGTTTTGGGAACAAAGCTCCCAGATATATTTCAAAGTTAAGCCCAACCCTCTAGTGTCTTTTTAAAGTATCAATGATGACTCAATTTTGAATTGTGATTCTTTGTAGTTTTTGTGGTTAATTAAATATGATGATATGATATATCTAACTAATTGTACATATATTGATCAATTTAATTTGATACATAAGATAAATAGTAGGAAAACTAAATTGTTGGACAAAATAAAGTGACACGTGTGACGTAGCCTTTTTTTCAAAGCAACATATCAACGATCTTTTATATACCTTGCTACTTTATTTAGGTTCAATTGTTTACGTTTTTTTTTGGTCATTTATGTAATACGTCGTAGTCAAATTAGCCCAACTTTTTTCAAAGTTGAAAATAAAAAATTAAATAGATTCACCGATGATTAAATTTGAATTTAACCCCTTTTCTTTCGCTTATTAAAAAAAAAATCCCATTTTCCTTCGCTTAAAGAAAAGTAAAAAGTAAAAACTCAACCGGCTATTTGTGGCGCATCCCAAACAAAAAAGAAATTTCTAATTAGTAATTTAAATGATTTTTTAAAATTCTAAATTATAATCATTTTATCCATAATGTTTTGTTTAGAAAAGAAAGAAGCCAAAGTAACACAGCTCAAGAGTAATTGACATGTACTTCTTCTCTTGAAGTCATAAGTTAAAATTCTCATACTCTGCATTTGTTTTAATCTTTTGGCCATTGAGATTTGAATTTAGTTTCTATTTAATCAGTAAATTTTCAAAACTAACAATGTTGGTTAACTAGACTTTATTGATATGTATTTTTTTCCAATAAATTAGAAATTTGTTTATTTTTTATACTTAGAGACAAATTAGAAACCAATTTCAAACTTTAGAGACCAATTGGAAATCAAAGCTATATCTCAAAAACTAAAGTCCCGTTTAATAATCATTTGGTTTTTGACAATTGTGTTTGTTTTCTTATCATTTTTCTATAGTGAAATTCATATTTCTTAAGAAAACATTTGAATTCTTAGCCAAATTCTTTTTTTTTTTTTTTTTTTTTAAGACTACTATTTTTAGTTTTCAAAACTTGACTTGGGTTGAAAACATATGTAAAAAGTATATGACGAAACAAGAAACTCATGGATGGAAGTAGTATTTATAGACTTTATTTTTAAAAACTAAATGTTTATCAAATGAGACCTAAACATGTCACTTTTGAAACCTCATAGACTAAATAGAAACCAAATTCAAATCTCAAAGGACCAAAAGTATTTTTGAACTTTTATCGAGAAAAATGAAAAAATATAAGGGCATACAAAAAACAAGCCTAAACAAAATGAGCTTTCAATGGTCAAAAGTGTTAACTTTAAAAATTCATGGACTAAATATAAACTAGGTTCCCGCTGCCTCCTTGAAAGAGAGATGTACTGAATAACCACTAGACGATGGGGGCATACTTGCTCGATTGTTATCTTACTATGATCATAGTATAAAATCTCATACACCAAAAATGTATTTTACTCTATTAAAAATGGTTACCCATTTCTACTTGTTCGCTAGCAGATAGAGAAAGCTGCGGTTCATCTTCAAAATGTTTGGTTGAAGAATATTCTTATTCTTTATTTTTTAGTTATATGCTTATCTATTGAAAAATGAAACACACGAGTTATACAGATGATCTAAAATTATTGAAAAGCATGTAGTTTCTTGTTGCCTTTGGCATGACAAATAACAACTCAATTGAGGGGTTTAAGAGCTATTTTGCATCTTACTAACAACAAATCCTAATAAAAAACATGCTCTCTCTCTTTTCCTCTTATTTGAATGTTAACGAGTTGAATTGAATATGAACATATAAATTCTGCAAAAAAGAAAAAAGAAAAAAGAAAAAAGAATATGAACATATAAAATATGTTTTTTCTTTTGGACATTTGGACAATCTTCTCTGTTTATTTTGATCATTATTACAACCTTAGTATCATTTACATGTGTGGCATCTTCATTCAAAGACTTGATATACATTAATATTGTGTTGGAATATCTCATTTGTCTTCATACATTTAAATCATTAAATTTCACAATATCTGTTGTTGCCAAATTTTGGACAGGAGAAATATCACCTGACCTCCACGTGACAACGACGGTGAATTTGTATTATTGGGGGAAGAATGCGGCCTGCAAGACAAAAAAAACCTGGACACCGGTGTGGTGTAGACCACACAGGCTCCGATGCTTAAGTCAGAGAGAGTTTTGAGAGTTGTAGGAGAGTGTTGTAAGCTGGAATCCACTTACCTTGCTCTCCCCCTGAGGGAGAGCTTAAATAGCTTCATTCCTAGGGTTTTTCGTGGGTTTCCGTCTTCGAATGGGGAAAGGAAAGATCGAATTGGGCTGAACCGAGGGCACACGAGCCATAAGGGGCCGAGGCAAGGCCCAAAATTGGGCCTTGCCAAACTGGTCGGCCTTGGCCTCGGCCGAGGCCGACCACGGGCTTGGGCCGAGCCCAAGCCCCGGTTTTCTCCCCTTTGTCTTTGGACCATGGCAAGGCCCAAAATGGGGTCTTGCCATGTGGTAGGCCTCGGCCTCGGCCGAGGCCGACCACGGGCTTGGGCTTCGGCCCAAGCCTGTTTCTTCGTCCCTTCTCGTCCTGGGTCGGTCTCCTGTCGGTTTCGGTCCGTCTTGACTTCGTATGAGGCTTCTTTCCTTGTTTGGCCCTTCACTGCAGCCCTTCAGCTAGCTCATTCTTGTTGGTCCAATTTCACCCATAACAATATCTATTGAACTGGATGTATTTAGCTGTAAATTTAATTATTATTGTGGATTATTGCATTTTTTGTTTGTGGAACAATATCTATTTGATTTTGAATATTTTCATACTTCATATTTAATGTGATAAAACTAGTACTATTAATTTTACCTAAAAGCTAACATGAGTATAGTTCAACTGATATGTATCATTGACAAAGAGGTTAGAGATTAGAATCTTCCACCCCACGTATTGTCAAAAAAAAAAAAAAAAACCTAAAAATTCTACTAAAATAAAATTTAGAACAAATCATATATCAACATGCCGTAATAATTTTTTTAGAAAACATGTTTAATTTGAAAATTTCATTGAATTTGTTAATATTGAAAATCAAGTAGCAAATATTCTCAACTTTTAAATAAAGAAGTTTTTTTTCAAGAATAAACTAACACTTAGTATTAAATACTTTTGACTATTTAATTGCTAGAGTTTATTTAAAGTATTTCTTCCATGGTGGACCTTTTTTTTTCTTTTTATTTATTTATTGGACATGCATTAATTATCCAGTTAGATTTAGTATGAGGCCCAGTACAAACATAGGAAATTTAAAATATAAAGCGAAAATGACATATCCTCTATCCCATTAAGAAGAATGTGACATGAATTAAAATATTTATTTATGTTTTTAATGAGTCAATAATTTTATTTTATTATATGGTTCATTATTTTAAAGGAAATTGACATTTTTTTTTACAAGGTATGGGCAACCTTGAAAAACAAAATGCAACCAAACAATTAACAAGTAATAGTCATGTTTAGAACATACTGCATCGAGACCCAGAATCAATTTTTTTATTTTTTATTTTTAAAAGTCATTAAAAAAACAACTCTCTCTCTCTCTCTCTCTCTCTCTCTCTCCTTTTTCTTTTTCTTCTTTTTATCCACTGATTTGCTTGTGAACTAAACTTTACATGTAGCCTTAAAAGCTTTAATCAAATAAAAGAATTCAGCTTTTTTTTTTCCATTTTCTTTTATAATATGTAGGAATGAATAAGAATAATTTAATTTATTGGTAATTAGAAAACCAAACTAAGCAGCTCCTGTTTTCATAAAGTGTCCTTCAATGGTTTGGAAAATAATTTTATGAACTTTAATTCTAAATTTAATCTTTCATGGTTTTACAATGTTTAATTTTTTCTCTTACGTTTCAGGTTTTTCAATATTTTTTCTCTCATGTATATATGTATACGTATGTATATTTCTTATTTATATACGTGTAAATATACATGAATACGGCCTAAAAGAAGATATACATGAATACATAGTAGCACTTAGAATCCATGTTCTTTATTTATATAAGTTAAATGACATTTTTCTCCTTATATTTTGAGTTTTTATTTTTTCTTTTTAAATTCTCTAGTTTATTACTACAAATGTTAGAAGACTCAAACTTTTGACATACAAAGATAATAAATTTTATTGCGTTCTACTAGTTGATTTATGTCAAACTTAGACTTATATTTTAAGTATTTTAAGTGTCATATATCTGTTATGTTCTTAAACTTTGAAAATGTTTAATTATGATTTATGTCCTTAAATTTTGAATTATATTTACGGTTAATCATTGTCATTAACCATGGTCAATGTAATCCAATTAATCTAATCACTATTTTTTTTAGATAAATAGCTACCTTCATTCTAATTCAACTTTGTCGGTTTATTTCTTCTCGTTCATTCATAATTCTCCAACTAACCACCAAATCACATCACCTCATTCAAATCTTAAAAAATGAAGTGCCACGTCTACATTCAATTAGTCACTATCAATGAGAAAAACTAACGAAAAAATATAATTTGAAGTCCAAGATTGTAATCAAAACATTTTAAATTCCATTTCATAAGTAGATACAATATCCAAACGTGGAATAAAATACGTAACAAAAAGAAAACCATTCAATTATGATTTGATGTCATGCCTATAGTTAGGATCTTTATTTGCAATTTTAATTTTGTAGTGTCTTTTTTTTTTTTTTAAAAAAAAAAAATCTTAATTTTGTAGTGTGTCTATTGTTGTGTAAAACCAATTTTCTATTTTATTGTAATTTAACTCTTAAAAATGGATGTTTGAATGAAAAGCACCATGAAAAGATGCAAAGAAAAAGACCCCAAAATCAAAATTTATTTATACCATCAGCTGTTGCTTCAGACACCGCTTGACCTTGACGGCTACGGGTTGGTGGGATGGCAGAGACCCGAAGTCCAATTCCTTTTGAATATACCATTTTTTTACATTCCCGTGAGCGAGCAATGCAAAAATAATCAAAATTCGCCGAAATCCAACACCATTTTACCATTTCGATTGCGCCCAGAACAGGACACCGAAGGAAGAATCATTTTCCAGTTCCCCATATTTCCACCACAATCGCAATGCTCTTTCTCTTCAGGACACTGATTTTGTTGCTTCTTTTCTCTTCCTCTTCTCTTCTTCTTTGATGGGTTCACTTTTCTTCTTCTTTCTGAGGTTAATTTCAAGAGAATAGCCTGGAAGCGCTTCGTTGAGCTTTGGAAGCTTCTGGGCTCTAATGGGTCTCAGCAGACCCCACAAGGCCACCAATGGCTTCTCTCCCAGATGGGTTTTTCTGTTTTGCATTGCTAGCTTCTTCTTGGGTATTTTTGTTGTCGACAGGTACTTTCTCTATTATGTCTGAGATCTTGAACTGAATGGAATCGTCTTGTTCATGTTGGGGTAATGGGTGTTGCCATTTTCTATGAGGCTAGTGGGTTGTGTTCTTGAGTCATTCTTTTCATACATTTGACTGATCGGATGCTTGAAATTGTCTTTAGTCTGCCTGGGGTCCTTTGATTTTTGGAGGCATTGTGTGTTTCTTTTAATCTTCGGGGCTTCCTGGAACTGGATCTTTTGGTGTTGCGTGTTGCAAATTCTTGGCCAATTGCAGAAGATTCCTGTTTCTGATTTCTTCTTTAAGCTATAGATGTAAGCTAGTTCATTTTCGTATGATTCACTGGTATTTTTGTTGCTAGGTAGTCAGAAAATTGTGAGAACTCTTTCTGATCGTGGCATTGGCTAGAAAAAGTTGATCTTGTGAACTTCCGTTTTTTGGTTAGATGATGATGCTCTTATGAGTTCTAGTACACGAAAAGCATATCATTTTGGATGGTTAAATTGTTAGTATCAAGTTAAAATTACTGAGCCTGAAAATAGAGTACCAAGTTTCTGAAGCTGGGATGGATTTTGATGTGCCTTTGTGAATCCAATCAACAACATTGGATTTGAGTCTTCATTGGCTCTAACTTCTTCAGGAAACAGTTTCAACTTTCATGGAAGAAATACTAAAAACCTTGGTGGGAATGGTTGAAAGGAAATCTGAGGAGCGATCCTGTTGTTGCAATGAAGTGCTCTGAACTGTCCGTGGTCTCTTTGTGGTTTCACATACTTCTTTTATGCTTCTTTCTCTCATTTTAGGAGAGCTAAGGAAATGTGGAAGGGTTAGATTTGTGGACTTAAGTCGGTACATCCTGAACTTTACAAGGATTATTTTCCTGTAAGAAGTGAAGCATGCGTATCCTTGAATTTGATATTGGATGTCTACTGAGAAGAAATACGTGAACATGGATAACTTTCATTCTGTTTCACAAACGTAAAGCCTTCAGAATTGTGTCCAGAGGACGGAACTGCGATGTGGGTTCTTTTCTTTTCTTTCTTTTGGGATGGTCTTAGACTCTTAGGGTAATGCCCGTGTTTTCAATGTAATGAGTAAAGATTGTTTTGGTGAGTTTAAATAAATCGGGTGAGTTCCTTGTGCTCTGATAGTTCCCTAGATTTGTTGTAAAGAATTTGGAATTAACCCTTATCTGCTGTTCTTTCCAAGCCTAGAGTTTTTCTCGATATTGAAATTTTATGCATGATATTGTGCATATTCTTATTTATAACATATTTCCAATATCTTCTCCATGCTATGCAATTTAATCCATATAGATATGTAAGTCGGTATATTATTTATTTATTATTTTACATTTGTCTTGTAGGTTTTGGGCTGTTCCTGATCCGGTCAAACTTGAAACAGATGAGGAGGCATCTTTAGAGAAAGTCCGATCAAAAACTTCTCAGCCCATTGTTAATTGTGAGAAGAAGGCAAGTTAGAGTATAATAAATGTTACAAATTTTCCTTTACAACAATATTTTGATGACTTTGTTCATATTACAGGAAGCTTCCCTACAGGCTGACATTCTTTCTCAAGTATCACAGACCCATGATGTTATCATGTAAGTTTTAGTCTATTGCCTGTATATGTATTATTGAAGAAATTTGGCTGTTCCCTTGTTATCATATCTCAAATTTAATGATTCACAATTAATTGTTGATAATGTCATTTTGTCCATCCTAAGTTTGAAGTCTATTATGACATGAGTTTTTCAGGACATTAGACAAAACAATCTCATCGTTGGAGGTGCAGCTAGCTGCAGCTAGAGCTTCTAAAGCAGATAATGATGAAGGATCTCCTATGGTTACAGAGCCTGGAATCAAGAATTTGAAGGAGCGGCCGAAGGTTTTCTTTGTTATGGGAATCATTACAGCCTTCAGCAGTAGAAAGCGAAGAGACTCTATTAGAGAAACATGGGTGCCTCAAGGTCCGACCATAACATAGTTAGTCATTCTGTTGCAACTGTTTTCTGCATTTGAAACAAACTTGTTCCTTACAACACATGGTTATATTTAATTTAGGTGAAGATTTAAGGAAGCTGGAGGTGGAGAAGGGAATTATAATACGCTTTGTCATTGGACATAGGTAGAGTTTTCATAAATGCATGCAATGAACTTAATGCATGAATTTGCTTAGTTGCAAAATCTCATGTTTCATAATCTAATAGTTAATTTAATGTGCTATGGTTCTCAGTGCAACTCCGGGTGGTGTGTTGGATCGTGCAGTTGATGCAGAGGATGAACAACACAAGGATTTCCTAAGACTGGTATGTAACTGTTAATGTTGTGATACAAATAGGCCGTACGTGCGGAGAGGGAAGAGAGAGTTAGTTACTGTTGGCAACTGGCGAGGTTCTTATGGGTGTTACGGAGGTTGGTTTAGTTAATCTGCATTCTGTTAGTTACAGTACTTAACTGATATTAATAATAAAAATAAGCTAGGGAATGACAATCAGATGAGAGAAGGCGAGAGTCTAATCCTCTTGAATGCTTGAAAAGATCTGTAAATTTTACCCCCATACTAATTCTTGTCTGTTCTTGACTTCTATCAACTTTGGTATAAAGAGCAAATCATTTCTAGGAATGCCAAAAGGGAAGAACATGGAAGGGAAAATTGGTTCTGTTGAGGAGTTATTGGAAGTTGTAGTGGATGAAATGAGGATGGATTTATGCTAGGGATCTCCAGAAGATCCCAATTGAGAAGAACATCAAGGTGCCACTTGAGCGTGTTGAATAAATTCGTTATCAATATGAGAGCTTTGGGAATAAGTTCTTAAAAGAAATGAGAGCACTGGGGGACAGGCGACCAATTGTTCTGAATCAAATCATGGAAACAATGCGAATAGTGGAGGATCAAGTCTTGTTCTCAAGACAAGGGAGAGGAACTTAATATGCAATACCAACTATGGTTCTTAACCCAAATTTCATTAGCAAAGTGCGAAGTCGTTGATAACTAACCTCCAACTTCTCAATTTTATGGGAAGTAGAAAGCTGTACAGAAAAAAAGTAGTCTTTGCCCAATCTGAAACTACATGTAAGAAGCTTACGGATGTAAAGCTGTAAGCACAAGAGAGAACAGACTTATGCTTTCACTATGATGACAAATTTTCAATTGGCCATCGATGCAAGAACAAGTAGCTGCAGGAATTGCTTGTACATGAGAGTCAAATGCCTGAAGAAGAAGCCAAATGCAAGAAGAGGAAAACATTGTAGGAAGATGGCCCAGATGGTCTAGAGTTACCTACGGATGTAGCTGAGTCATAATTAAACTCAAATCGTGTGGACTCACATTTCCATACATGATGAAACTTGAGGTAACTAGAAGACCAACAAGTGATATTTATGATAGGATTTGGAGTCAAATATAATTTCATTCCAAGAAACCCTTGAAGACAAGCTAATATCCCAATTTTGACCACAGGACTTCCTACCCTTGGAATTGGGGATGCAGTGGCTAGAAAGAACCTTGTGAAGTATGCAGGTTTAAGCTGGGTCATACTACAGTACTGTTTTGTGGGGAACTAGGTCTTTTATTATCCCCAAATTTCAATGGGAACCATGTTGGAAGTCATCTGCAATTGCGACACTGAACAAGGAATATTCTTTTCATCCATGCAAGTTACACAACCAAAGTGAAATACAACCAACTCTAGTAGTTTGGCATTGTGTTTAATATGAATGCAGGACTACCACCTACCTGCAATTTGGATCATGCAAATGTTTTTAAACTAGGCACCTTATCTCTCAATGTCAAACGATGTAGGTATCCTCAGATTCAGATACAGAAAGATGAGATCTAGCAATTGTCTGGGGAGATGTTAGTTAGTAGCAGACATCATTGGACCAAGTCACAGAATCCATTCTCTAGTCTAGTATTATAGTTAATAAAAAGTATGATAGTTCTCCATTCTGGGAGTAGAACAAGTTGTCAATTACTTCTGATTTTCAATCTGTAAGTTTGAGTTTTTGTCAAGCAATCTGCAGTTTCGAAGAGGAAGGATTTTTATGTTCATTCTTCTTTTCTAAAAGTATGGTGGTAGTTCGTGGACTTTTTCGGGCTACAGAGCTTTAAACAAAAGATGATCTCTGACAGATTCCAAATACCTGCTTATAGATGAGCTATTTAATTATGGGTGACCCTTGAATTATATGGAGATTGAGGCAAGGGTGTACCATCCCATACTTGTGAGGGCCGCTACAAGTTTTTTCGTAATGCCATTCAATAGGAATTCATTAATAGGTAACATCTGTCATTTCTTTTTGGAGACTTACACGATGCTTGATAAAGCCATGAACAATTCATAGGGCCCATTATGTTTTTGGGATCTATTCCCAAATAACCACCTTATCATCATTACTTCCATAGTTGAGGAAAGCTCCCTTTCCCAGCTGGTCTTTTTTTCCCATTTTTAGGGGGATGGGGATTGGGGGGGGGGGGGGGGGGGGGGGGGGTTGGGGGAGAGAGGACATTTGAAGGAGTGCACTCTGGAGCTCAAATTTCTAATCGTTATAATCATGAGATTTGTTGTCAAATGTTCTCCAAATCCTCTCAATCAAAGCTTTTAAAAAAAAGTAACCACCACATGTACACTATAATGTGCCAACTGGTCTTATACTTGATTTAAACACTAACACGTAACTAATTGTTGTTTGAAGGTGTTGCTATATTCAAAACTCAAGTAGTTAATGTCTACTTTGCTTTCTTCCGTCTTGTCTTTTTTAGCTTATCAACTTGCGTGGTTAAGTCCCTTGCATTCTAACCTATACACTGTGTACTTATTAGTCATTAAATAAACCTTTAAACTTGGATTGTTTTCTTACAGAATCACATAGAAGGATATCACGAATTATCCTCGAAAACCCAGATATACTTTTCAACAGCGGTTGCTAAGTGGGATGCAGATTTCTTTATCAAAGTTGATGATGATGTTCACATAAATCTTGGTGAGGATTCTCGCAATCTAGTATAATTGGCACTCTACCTTTGAGTGTGTGTGTGTGTTTTTGTTGGGGGTGGGATGTAGAGAGATGTGCGCTTGCACCCTGTAACTAAAATGATTGAAGGATCATATAGGTATGGTTGGTTCTACTTTGGCCCGTCATAGATCAAAACCACGCGTTTATATTGGTTGCATGAAGTCGGGGCCAGTCCTTGCTCAAAAGTAAGCAATTAAACACTGTATACTCATGAATGTTACTTCAGGAATGTTACATCAAGTATTAAGCTCCATAAAATCTTTGCAGAGGGGTTAAGTACCATGAACCTGAGTACTGGAAATTTGGTGAGGAAGGCAACAAGTATTTTAGACATGCAACTGGGCAAATTTATGCCATCTCCAAAGATTTGGCTACCTACATTTCAGTTAATAGGTAAGTCCTTTTAGACACTGCATTGTTGTTGTCTTAGTATTTTAGTAATTTGCTGTCATCACTTAGAAGATGAATTTGCTGGTTCTCTAGGCCCATACTACATAGATATGCAAATGAAGATGTTTCTCTGGGTTCATGGTTCATTGGTCTTGATGTGGAACACATTGATGATAGGAGCCTTTGCTGTGGCACTCCACTTGGTAAGACAATAACTATTCCCTTCGCTTACTCAATTGTTTCAAAATTCCACTTCTTCATGTTGAAAAATGAGTTAATATCGCATTTTATTTCATTGAAACTGACCGAATACCAAAAGTTTTCTCGAATGGATTCAACCGTTACCAAACGCAATATGTTTCTAGATAATGAAATTCATTTGCATGAAAGAAATCTGTAATAGAATTTGGTTCAACTGTGGATGTAGACTGTGAGTGGAAGGCTCAAGCTGGGAATCCTTGTGCTGCATCATTTGATTGGAGTTGCAGTGGCATTTGCAAATCAGTGGAGAGAATGGAGGAGGTTCACCAGAGGTGTGGGGAAGGTGATGAAGCTATTTGGCACACCAGTTTTTAGAAGGCCTTTCAGTTTGATATCTTTATTTTTGTCTCTGTATATTTGTAGAATATTTGTTTGTATCATCAACACAAACTAATTAATACTCACAAACCCCATGCCCAATTTTTGCCTATTCATTATTACAAGGCAGTGGCTGTTGATTAATTTAATGGTTTTCACCACCCGCTCTTGTTGGAAAAATTATTCAATGTGTCTGCCACATAATAGCTGCTCCACTCTAGACCCTTGGATACATGATGAAACTATGATTCTCTCCTTGCATCTAACAGTATAAAACTGCGATCAACTTTGTACCATTTTTTTTCTTTGTTTTCAAGTCATTTCTGTACCATTTTGCTTGTCCCTTTATTTTGCTTTTTGATGGTGTAATTTGTAACTTTTTTTTTCTTAATCATATATATCTAATAAACTATGTAATATTTCTATGGTACATAGATAAATATATATTATGTCGTATATTGTACACATAAATATAAAATCATATATATATGTACACACGTAATTATTTACATGGTACATGAGTTAAAAGTATAGAATAAAAAATACATATCATGTAAGATATTGTACACAAATATATACTTAGAGTGAATATTGCTGTATGATGAACTTTTGTTGGAGGAAAAAGTAGAACAGTCGTCAGAAGAGAACTCAAACCCTGAATGTTGAATGCTGAAGGAAAAATTAGAACAGTCGTCTGAAAAAGCATAAGGGATGTTGAATGCTGAACCATTGTCGGAAGAGAACTCAAACCCTCTTGAACCATTGTCAGAGGATAAGAAATAGGGACGTTGAATGCAACTCAAACCATTGTCGGAGGAGAAGTGAATCTGAAGAGAAGAGACTCCTTGAATAGACATTAATGATTTGGAGGGAAGTCATGAGAGATATGAGAGATTTGGGAGAGTTTTTCAAATCTATTCCATAAACGTTTATGGAAAATATTCTAGTTTATTTTTTCCATTTTGTATGCACAAATTTAAATTAATTAAAACAAAATATAATGGGCATATATATAAATTTAATCATTGGACTTCAAATGGTTGGGTTTTGGACAAAGTTGAAATTTTTTAGAAATCTTGACATTTGTGCAATTTTAGGCTTCAAATGGTCTATTTAGGTAGTTAATCCTTTTTTAATTAGAAAAAAATATTAAATAAATTTTAGTTGAATTAACATGACACGTGTCCAACGGCACAATGCTTTTTTTTTTTGGCTAAATTAGAAAAAATAATCCTTAATTTTTCCATTTGTTTAAAAAATATCTATATTCTTTTAAAAGTTACTATTTATCCTTGACCTTTCATAAATGATTCAAAACTACCATTGAAATAGAAAATCTATTAGAATGTTGAACACAATGATTTTCTGTTCAACATTCTAACGGATTTCTACTCCAATAGTAGTTTTGAAACGTTTATGAAAGCTTAAGGGTAATATTGTAACTTTTGAAAAAATAGAGGTATTTTTGAAATAAAAGATAAAGTTCAAAGACATTTTTTATAATTTAGTTTTTTTTTATACCAAATTTAATATTAATTTGACTTTAGTAATGTTTAAAATATTGAACTAGGTGGGAAAACAAAAAGGTATTAGGTGGAAGATGAAAGGAAAGACTGTTTTCATTGGTAAATCTTTGACCAAAATTTATTTCTGGCATTGCATGGCTCTGTATCCCTTTGAAAGTGAGAGAGATTTATGGCATGCCTGTGTATCAGTGTATGTGTTGTTTTTCTCATGGACAGCCCCCCTCCTACTTATTTATCATTTTTTAAATTTCAAATTGTTTTTTTTATATTAGTCCCATGTATGGAAATTTGTTTTGTTCCATTATTTCAAAAATTAATTTTTAGTTAAAAATTAAAACATTACAAATGAGATCATGATTAAAATATCAATTATTTACCTCCTTTTAAAATGGGTATACAAAAATTTGATAACCATCCATTATTAGTTGCCACTCCCGCAAATTAACAAAGATAACAATCAACTATAATCATAACAACTACTAATCGATGTGTTCTAACATTTGACTATATATACAACTATTTTTTTGAACCGTTGTTTTTATAATACTCTATCTCAATTATAATAGATTTATATCCACATCTTAACTAAAAATTTAATACGAAAGAAAAAAAATGAATAATTTTGTACACGTGAGAAATGGAAGTTCATGATCACTCCACAATTCCATCCTAGATTATTATTATTATTATTATTATTTTTTGTCAAATCATAAAATTTAAAGAGAACAAACAGGCTTGCAGTTGCAATGAGTTTGAGTTTGATTAATATAGCAATTTTCTTTTCTTTTTATTTTTTCCCCTTAAAAAAAAGAGAAAAAACGTGTAGAAACTCAAATAGTGGTCGGTAGTACATTTTCCTTTTGGATTGCGGCCTTTTGGTTTGGTTTTTGTGAGTTACATTCAACAATCAATTTGGTTTTTTAACCGATTTTCAAAAAGTATATAGGTAGTTCAATTTCCATGAACTTCAAAATGAAAAATCTAATATTTTTGTGAATGAAAAATTTAGACCCCTTTTTCGGTTCATGATAAGTTTTCGTTTTTATATTTTTAAAAATAAAATACTAGAAAAACGCTAAAAATACGTTTGGTTCACTTACTTTCAAAAATGGTTTTAAAAAACAACCGTCAAAATAGAATATTTTTTAAAACATTTTTTTTTAAAATTTTGTTTTAAAAAATTATGAAAACAATGGATACAATCTTGAAAAAAAAAATGTTTTTGTCAAACAACAAATTGAATGTTACGATTTTCCTTTTTTTTTTTTTCTTCAAAATTTATAAGCCCACTTCTATCTACAAAGTGGACTTCTCATCAAATTTTTACGAAAAAAATTATTATAAAAGCACAAATAACAAATATCAACAAACCAAAGTAGTGAACATATTTATAGATGATTATATTATTGATTTAACTAGCACAACAACGTTGTATAAGCATTAATCCTAAAAATTTGTCATATCCTCCTTTTCGATAAAAGGGTTTCTTTTGTTTTCTATTGTCGGAATAATTCCTTTTCCTTTCTCTTATTGGAAATGATTTCTTCCTCTTATAAATTTTACTATTTGTATTTCGAGAAACCAAAAATCCTTTCTCCCTTCGGCAATCTCTCCTCCACTATCTCTAATATCTCTAATATCTCTAATATCTCCACTATTTCTCTTTCTCTTTCGGTAACAATAAGTTCAAATTCGCTATAATAAAAAATAATTATATTAAATTAATTTTTCTTAAAGAATGAATTTGACCAAATAAACATATTAATATTTTCCTGCATTTTTAAATTTCAACAAATTAAAATTTGAATTCAAATTTAAAGTTTTTAAATTGAAACCAAACGTGTTTTTAGATATAGTAAAAATAAGGAATTTGTTTTTGTTTTTGTTGAATTCTTTATTTTTTGAAAATAAAATTTTGAATCATGAACCAAATAGGGCACTTAGCAACTAAGATATTAAATTTGTTTAGACCGTCGTACAAGTTAAATTATGACTATGTGTTTTATAGTTGAAATGAGATACTTTGATCGAAAGCTATACTTGTGTGTTATCACCTATTTAGAAGAGGTAATAGCTTACTTTAAATGCTTACCTCAACATAGTTCAACTGATTAACACAAATATATCATCGACTAAGAGGTTAGAAAATTGAATCTTACACCCTAACATGTTGTAACTCACAATCAAATGATCTAGGAACAACTCCAACTAGATTTTATTAGTAGTACCTATGTCCTATTAAGGCTAATTGTCGATTTAAACTCTTTAAATAGAATATAATCTCCAAATCTACGATAAAAATTTCATGGTACTGTAAATACTCCATTATATTTTAGCTTTCGAGAATTCTAACTTGATTGTTGGAACTTCTTTGTCTAACATTACTTCACTGTCATAGCTCTTTTAAGTCATCTTCGTAGATTTCTAACCATGTATAATTAATAATAAAGAGTGTTCATTTTTATATAGTTAAATGAATGGGAAATATTAATTGATTTTTAAAATATTTAATTTGAATATGTATAGTTTCGTGTATATTATTCTTTCGGAAATAATATTTTGTGATGGAAGAAGCTCCGAAAGTGACCAAAGTTCTGAAGTTTGAAAATCGGTATATTAATAATAATAGTAATAATAATAAAGTTCTGTCCTCGACCACAAACAATTTGAAGAAGATTTTCATTTCAACTCTGGAACATTGACCATTTGAAACAAATCAATTTTTTAGAGAACTTTTAATTGGGGAGGTAAATATAAACCCCGTCAATTAGAATTGAAATTTTTTTAGTATATAAATAAAACATCTCCACAAGCACGAGATTATTTTGGAGAATGTAACTACAACCACCTAAATTTGTAACTTTTAGAGTTAATAATATCATATTATTACAAATATATAGTAGGGATGTTATTTTTCTTTGGCGTTTTTGTACGGAAGACCCATTTTTTTCCTATAGCAAAATTCAATTGAAAATTTTTTAGGGACGAGAAATGAATTAGGTGACGAGGACGGGAAAGCCATACCCATCCTTGCCCTACATTGATAACATTCATAATATAAAGAAATCGACGTGTTGTTCAATTTTCTCTTGATGCTTAACTAATTAATATATCTCATAATCAATTTTAGTATATCTCATTATAAAATACCAATAACCAAATTCTAGATTGAATGTTCAAATCTCAATTATTTAAAAAGAGGGAACAAACTAGAATCCTATTTTATTCTCTATCTAGCTTTTCAAAGTTACTTTTTTCAAATGAGGCAAGATCCTTTTACATTGCAAATTATTATTTCTCAAAATTCTTACAAATTTTGTCTTTTTTCTTGAAAAAACACCAACACTCCCCCCAATTATGGATCTCATCACATGTGGTTTTCATGCAAAAAAATTGAAAAGGATTAAATAAAAATTGAGTTATTGGTTTTGATCATGCTGTTGTCCAAAGAATGAAGACCAAGTCCAATTAGTATTTAATTACAAATACATATCCAATGTGAGAGCTTAGCATTCCACCAACCACTTCAATATATTTAATTAATGTGTTTCATAGGTCAGAGTGGTGGTTTTCAAACTCACTATTTCAAATCCTTTATTTTTATTTTTTAATATTTCAAACCCTTTAATTAATGAGATCTTCAAGGGAGCAGCCAAATTAAACAATAAAATAACTTTATACCATGTCAACAAATATACTTAGTATATAACCAAAAAGAAAAAACTTTTACTCGTTTTAAAAAAGTATAAATTACTTATTAAATCAAATTATTATTATAATGTTGTGATTTTTCTAAAAATATCTATACATTTGCTCTCTCAATGTTTTCATTAATATCAATATTTTAATTCCTACTCTAGTCAAACTAAAATTTTACCTTTTTTTAGAAAAATATATAAAATTGTTTTAATTTTGTTATTTTCTTGGGAATTTAGTATGTATTTTTTTTTAATAAAAATTTGACCATTTTGTGTAATGAATATTACCTTTTCAATTTTAAGGTTCTCATTCTAATGGTCAAATTTTGTTAGGTTGATTTATTTTTTCTTGTCAATCTTAACTGTTGTTAGAAAAAAAATATTAACTTAAACTTTGGGATAAAAAGAGGTCAAAATTAAGGAAGATTTTGGATTTGAATAAGTCAAAAAGAATTAATCTTTGCAGTCTAATGAATTCTATTCATTTATGTTGGAAAAATATGACCTTTTGCTCATTTTAAGGGGTTATGACTTTGAAAGGGAAAAAAAGCAAGTTTAAAAAAAATTAAGAATTAAATAAAGTTATATCTTTTCCACGTTCAATTTCTTTAAAAAAATTATAATTATGATCTTGAACTTTGAATTGTAATTGTCTATAGTATAAACTTTGGCTAATTTGATATAATATGATAAAGAAACGAAAAATAAAATTTAAAACAAGTAGGTAATACAGAATCACAGTTTAAAGTTCTACAAGTTTTGTGACCAAATAGATAATTCAATCAAAATTTTATGGACAAAATTTGTAATTTAACTAAAATTGTCAAATTTATCTATTAATAACGATTCAATCGATAAAGTTTAGTCCATTATCCATAAGAACTGCTCAACTAACCAATTGATTTATCCTTATCCTTCACAAAAGGGAAAAAACAATGTGGAAACCTAAAAAGGGGGCATTCAGTTCTCAATTTTAGCAACACTAAATTACACCCTTAGCTTAATGTCCGATTCAAAGAAAAATCCCATCTTTATTAATGCACCAAAAACACACTAATACGACTCATAATTAGTCAAAAAATTCATAGAGTTGAAAACGAGGAAGAAGAGAAGGAAATAAAAAGTTTCAAACGTGAAAAATACACACGCGGTGGCAAAAACGCGATCGATCGCTATCTTGGACATTGGAATATGGCCATTTTAATGGCGATTTAGAGAGCGACCGACCATACCCATCTGCCCTTTCAGCCTAAGTTCGGCCAAAGTCCTTGATCCTTTTTGAGATTTTGATAGAACCCTTTCATTTGTTTTCTATATTTAAGCAACGAGAGAGAGGTATTTGGAGTTGATCCATTTTGGCCTCAAACTTTCTCTATAACCAGAGAAATTTATCTGGTTCTTAGAAGGGCGCGTCTTCTTTTCACCGCTTATCTCTGGATTCTTATCCATTTTCTCATCTTCTGTTTCGCCTCCGCAGAAAAAGAGGAAAAGGGCAAAAATAATTATATCCGAATCCCGGTATTCTATCTCTCTTTCTTTGTGCTATTCCTTTCCGTTTCTTACTCCGTTTTTCAGTTGTTTGATTCTATTGGCTCCTCTCGATTCTGTTCGTTTTTTGTTTGCCCTGAAGCCTTTATACCCAATTCCTTGCTCCTTGTGTTCCATTCGCTCTTTGGCTTTGTGGGTCATTTCGTTTTTTCGATTTTGGGGGCTAATGACGGTGGATTCGTTCTTGTTGGAGACGGCGGAGGCTTCCACTGCCTACGATTTAGTGTTTAAGATTTTGATGTTTATTGCTCGTTTGTGGGTGGGGATTATTGTGGGGGTGTTGGTGGGATGGATTTGGAAACCTAAATGGGCGAATTCCGGTAGGGATTTGTTCAATTCTTCTAAGTTGAAGGACAATTTGCCATCATCTTGCTTTGTGGGATCGATTTCTAGCTTGAATTCGTTGAAGATTCAGCTACCCAGATGCTTGAATTTGACGTCAAATTGTGGGGATGAAAAGGAAGTTCTTGCTGACCCAGCTACTGCTGCCATCTCCAGGTTTGTTGCTTTTAACTGCAGCAAGAATGACACTCAAATTTGAAGTTCATTTGTGACTTTTTTTTGCTTTAAGCTTCGGTTTCTCTTTGGCAATTGTTAATGGAGCATTCAACTTGAAAATTTAAGCTAATAGGTTAGGGTATATTTTAATTTTTAGACACATTCTTAGCATTCTAAGCTTGGAAATTGTAAGGAAATTAGAGGAGTGACTATTAATATTAATTAAAAAGGAAAAAGGTATAGGACCTGCTTCGATACTGGTGTTAGTTCTAAAGTTTAAGCTGATAGGTTATGATATATTTGATCTCTAACAGATATTTTTAACCACAGTTCATCAAAACTCGAAGGCAAAAAACCAGCCCAGTTAACTGAGGAGGATTTAAAGCATTTATACAGGCTTGTTGAGGAGAAAGATGGAGGACCCTCATGGATTCAGATGATGGATCGCTGTACTACTACCATGAGCTATCAAGCATGGCGGAGAGACTCTGAGGTAGTTAGCTAGCTATCCATTACATTACTATATTCTCTTGTGTTTATAGGCCTTTTTTGTTTTGAACCAAATTGCCATTATGATTAGTGAAAAGTTTCTGAATGTTTGATGAAAACAATTGTTATGAGTGTCTGCATATTATTCTAGTAAATGAAGGTGTGTTATTATGGTTGTTTTGCCAGACAGGGCCACCGCAATACCGAAGTCGAACGGTTTTTGAGGATGCAACGCCTCAGATGGTGAGGGACTTCTTTTGGGATGATGAATTTAGAAAGAAATGGGATGACATGCTTATAAGTGCTCAAACTTTGGAGGATTGCCCAACCACAGGGAACATGACAGTTCACTGGGTGCGCAAGGTGAGTGAAGTTTGTTTCTTCCACTCTTATCTTTGCTTGTTCTCCCAGATTTTTAATCTTGTTTGTATTGTTTTCTCATTGATTTTTTGTTTGTGCAGTTCCCTTTCTTCTGTAGTGATCGAGAATACGTTATCGGACGAAGAATTTGGGAATCGGGACAGTCTTATTACTGTGTAACGAAGGTAACACATACTATGCCGGCATACCTATCCCTCCATGTTTGTCTTTTCTTCTTCTGTTTTCGTTTTTTCCATTCTTCCATGGAAAACTTTGCAATTTGGTTAATTCTTTGATGTGATCAACTCTTCAAGTATTTTGCTATGAATGCTTAGTTTGACATTCCAGGTTAAATTATGATCAGTTTCAGACTCTGCTGAAAATATTGCACGTTTAAAACTCGGATGTTCAGGAAATAATAGATTTTCTCGGTTTTTCTTGATTCAGGGCGTACCTTGTTCCTCCGTACCTAGACAAAACAAGCCAAAACGCGTTGATCTCTACTATTCAAGTTGGTGCATCCGTGCAGGTAACTAAGTTCTTTATCTTCTTGTTTATTTTAATATGTTGGACAAGTTGAATTCTTACCTCCTTGACATGGTCGTTTACCGGACAAAATTTTTGGATAAGAGGGAAAAATAATTTATTCACCTTCCTTTTTCCATGCTTCGAGGTTTAAATTGCTTTTTTGATATAATACTGCAACTAAAGAATTCTTAATCTGCTTGTATATGAAACAGTTGAGTCGAAAAATGGGAACGGCCAGCTGACTGCATGTGAGGTGTTATTATTTCACTACGAAGACATGGGCATTCCATGGGAAATTGCAAAGCTTGGAGTCAGGCAGGGGATGTGGGGAGCCGTGAAGAAGATTGATCCCGCTTTACGTGCATATCAGAAGCATAGGGCTTCCGAAGCCCCACTTTCAAGCTGTGCACTGATGGCTAATATCAACACAAAGGTCAGTACTGAATACTTGAGATGCTCAGAAGATGCATCCAATGATTCCACAGAGGTCAAAAGCTTGGAGCCCTCTGAAAAACCAGGAGGGAAGAACTTGCCAAAGCTTCTTATGGTCGGTGGAGTGATCGCCCTTGCTTGCAGTCTCGATCACGGTCTCTTAACCAAAGCAGTCGTATTCGGAGTTGCCCGGAGATTTTCGAACATCGGAAAGAGATGATCGCTGCGACAAATCACCTAATCAGCTTCAGCTTAGCATTGGTGTCTTGACATATAATCCCTTTGAAGAAAGTTTTGAAGGCGGTAAATTTTTTATTTTTCCCTCTTGAGTTGTAAAAAGAAGGTTTAGAATGGGGAAGAGAGAGAAGGGTAAAGATAATTTAGGCTTCATTTACACCCTGAATTGTATGGTTGTATTTTCTTTTCTCATCTCATCTTCCTGTTATTTTGAGATGGAATGTTGTAGAATAAATAGGGGGAAGTAAGAAGCAATGTTGGGTAGCTATTTTATTAATCTTGGTTGCCATCTTCTTTTAGGAATTTGTACCACTGGATATAGTAATTTTGTGTATCTTTAAAGGTCCAATTCAGATTCTAATATATATCTGTCACCGAATATCTTCCTCAACTAGCTTAAGTTCATGTTCTAAGCTGCAACTTTTTCTAAAAGTTCTTGAGTGTAGAATTATTGTAAATAGGGGGGTTTCACGTTTTCATGAAGAATTTCTACGAAAAAATAGACTCCTGCAAGTTTTTGGGAATCTCCATCTTGATCCCTCTCCGTTAACACTCCTAATTGGAAATGAGGATCTACCTTGCACAAGAGTAAATGGGGAATAATTCTCCTTGAAAAATCCATGCAAAATTATTAGAGAATTTAGCAGGGATGAGAAACATATAGGGGGTGCGGGACAAGGGTGGAGAAGCCATTCCTATTCTTGTCCCGTCCTGTAAACACTCCTAATTGCAAATAAGGATCAATCTATTATTCGTCAACAAATATAATCTTTAATGGTAAGAATGTTGTAGGATGAAAATGGGGTGTATAATTAAGTATCAATAATTATTCTTGCACTGTTGAAGAGAAATTAACTAACAATTATTCTTGCACTGTTGAGTTACTTAATCCACCTATTACCTTTCCCTCTCCTTCACCGTCCATTATTTACACCTAATTTTAGACTCTAGATTGGATCCTGTTGCTTTATTATCTCAGTCTGTAAATTCACATAGCCATATATATTTTAGTCTTTAATGTTTGGATTTTTTTTTTCAATTTAGTTCCTATTGTTTAAAATGTTTAAATTCAATATCTTAGGCCCCGTTTGATAACCATTTAGTTTTTGGTTTTTGGTTTTTGAAAATTAAACTTATTTTCTCCCAATTTCTCTACAATGGTTTTCATCTCCATTAAGGAAGCATTTGAATTCTTAGCCAAATTCTAAAAACAAAAACTACTTTTTGAAAACTACTTTTTTTAGTTTTCAAAACAATGCTTGGTTTTTGAAAACATAGGTAAAAAGTAAATGACAAAACAAGTAAAAGCATAGGTGAGAATAGTATTTATAGGCTTAATTTTCAAAAACCAAAAACTAAAAATCAAATGGTTATCAAACGGGGCCTTATATTTTAACATTTTTCAATTTAGTTTCTCCCTATTAATAAATGTTAAAATTGGCTAATGATAAACTTATCTGATATAATACTTAATGAAGGACATCTAAGAAAGGTCAATTTCTAATTTCTCCTTTAAATGTCTAAGGAAGGGTAGAGATTTTGAGTTTTCTTCTCTTATATGAATCTTTTTTAAAATTTCAACAATTCACTAAGTTTGGGGACGAAGATGGCTTCTCCATCTCCGTCTCCGTCCTCGCGAAATTCTCCATTAAATTTTGTGGGAATCAGCACGAGGATTTTCTGTAGAGAATTATATCCATTTAATTTTTTAAAAATAATTCATTTAAATTAAATGGATTTTTTTAAAAAAATTAAATAGTTAATTTTCTGTAGAGAGTTTGAGTTAGAGAAAGGGGCAAAATTTTTAGACTAGGAAAAAGATTAACGAGGAACATTGCCAAAAATTTGAGAGAGAAAATAAATTAGAAAGACAGACAAATTTTAGAAAGGAAAAAAAAATCTTAAAATCTTAGAATAAAATAAAGTGAAATAGGATATCAAATTTTAATTTTAAATAATAGTCATTTTTAATTCAAATTCCCTGTCAATCATTTAAAAAAAAAGAAAAAAGAATGGCCATAATTCTTACGCTACCTATTCAATTTTAGTGGTGTTGGCAAAAATTTGATAATTTTTTATAATTATTAAAGGAAGCATATGGCTTCCCGATTCTGTTGGTAAACTTTGTAAAGCTCTATATGGCCTAAAGAATTACGAAAGCCTTAGATTTCAATGTTTGTTGATTTTTGCCCTAATTATTAGTGTTTCTATATTTAATATCGTCTTTCTTTAATTATACACTATACGCCGACTTTGATTCTTTTAAGTAAATGAATAAAGATAACAAATTCGAGAAATTGGAAAGAATGCATCGTTGGTTTGAAAATATTCTTTTAATTTTGTTATCAATATCGTATAGAATCAATTTTAACACAGAGAGAGAACAATATGATACTTTACCTGAGCAATTAACAAAAAGAAAAAAGAACTATACTTCAAATTGTTATAGTTGAAGCCTCTGAATTTTTATTTTAAACAATTATACCTCGAAAGTTAAAAAGAAATTGTTACAATCAAAACCCTAATAATGTTATTATGATTACAATAATTTGATAAATTTTTAGAGTATAGTTTCACTGTTCAGTGGTTTAAGTATAAAATTTAGGTTTGATTCCCCTAAAAACAGAAATTAGATTTAATTTTATAAATGATCGAATCGAAATTTCTTTTTCTTTTTCACGGTTTTTGCAATTTTTTCCCTTTCGAAATTTTAATATCTTCAAAAGGATCAAATCTTGATCATCATAATTCCATATAAAGAAGAGAACACGAATAAGAACAGAACCACCAGAGAAAATCTTGAAAGATGAACGCAAAAAAAAAAAAAAAAAAAGAGCATTCAACGACTCATTTGATTTATATCAAATCATATATCAACGAAAGAGAGTAGAGAATGAATCATTCTAATTCAGAAGCACAGACAGTTCATATACTACAATCATCAAATCTCCTAAAAGAAATTAAAGAATCGAAAGAATCAGTTAGATTGGAGCGCAAGATAGATCAAAAGACCTCTCCATCGAAGCAATGGAGGCCTCTACCGCTTCGGCTGTTGAGTCGATTTCTCGGAGTTGGCCTGAGCCTCGTTGCTTGGCTGTGACTGTCTGCCATTGTTGGGGACCGAAGAAGAAGAAACCCTCAGTGATCGGCTGAACAAGATTTGAGCAGCGAAAGTATCGAACAAACCGAACAATGAATTCATCTTCTTTTGATTTGATTGAAATTCTTCTTGTTTTCTTCTCCGATTGGCGGCTTTTTGATTGTTGTGATTGTGATTGTGATTTTGGCGAGTGTTCGGGGGCTTTTATAGAGGGGTTTTCCGAATTCGTAGAGATTTTATTGAGGCGTTGGATTTTTACGGACACGATCTTATCTCAAACGGGCCCAAAGTGGGTAATTCTATTTTATTTACCAGGAGATAACTTTGCAAAATTACAAGGATATGATAAATTTTGAACTTAGACAAGGGTAATTGAGAGTTAGTCGGCCAAAGTGAGATGTAGTTAAGTGGTAATTGATATGTATTATTTGGTATCGAATGTTCAAATTTTCATACTATGTTATACTAAAAAACCAAATCTAAAGACAAATGAAAATTAAACTAAAAAATAAAAGTAAAAATTAAATAAAACTTTTGGAACAATGAAAGCATATATGATAATTAAAATTAAGTAGCATTGTGTATTAAAAAAATATATGAAATAATGAGAAACATATAAAGTTTATTTAATTTGTCAATAGTATATGGTATTGGTTAGTGGTATAGATTTGATTTTGTAAATAGGATTTGTTATAAAAAAAAGAAAAATAAATAAATAAAATTCCCTCTTATAGATTTGGATTACAAGTAGGAATTGGAAAACTGGCCTCTCTACATAAAACGCCTTCCCCTCCTCTCAAATCTCACTCATCATCGATTAAAAATCACAAACCAAAACATAATAAAAAAGCACAGTCAAATCGATCCTCAAGGAAGAAGAAGAAGAACAACAACAACAAGATCAAGAAGAAGAATTTGAATCCAAATCAAATCAAAAGAAGATGAATACATTGTTTGGTTTGTTCGATGTCTTTGCCGCTCAAATATTGTACACCCAGAAAGCTAGCTCTTCGTCTTCGTCTTCGTCTTCGGTTCCTCCCCATGCCTTCACTCTAACAGTTGCTTCCTCCGTGATCAAGCCGCCTCGCAAGAACTTCTCGCCGGAGCTGGGTGCCCTCATTTCCCTTCAGGCTCTCATCTTCCGTTGATGTCTTTGTTTTTTTTTTTTTTTAGTGTTAGGTTTTATTTTACATGAGATGTAGAATATGATCATCACTTCTTTGTTTGTCTTTTCAGAATTAATTAATTAGATATGATGGATTCTTTTATTCTTCTTTCAAGATTTTCTTTTGTTCTCTGCGTTGTTTTCCTTGTTCGTATCCTTCTTTAATGTGTTATTTATTTCTAAATTATGAGGTTAGGGCAATTATACACTCTCCAAATTTATAAAAATGAATTTTGGTTTGATTGCAAAAAATATATCCAAGTATTCATGGGTAATTTGAAAACCTGATTCTCTATGATAAACATGGTTGAGATAAAATATTTTCAAACAACATGTGCCTTCTCTCCAATTTCTTGATTTTGTTGTGTTTGCCCATTTACTTTCTTTCAAAAGAAAAAAAAAAATCACAATCTAATGTCTATTGGAAGAACATATATATTCATGAAATATATATACTTGGGTAGTTTCTTTATGGGCATTTATATGATATCTATCTATAATAATACCAAAACTTCAACTAAATACACCCATTAATATTGCAATTGGAAAACTGAAAGATGAATCGCATTTCAAAAGTAGGAAAGAACCAAGAAACAATCAAACCAAGTCAGTTGTACTTAGCTTTATGTCATATAATTAATTAATATAGAGATTTACAAAGAGCAATCTTGTAAATAAAGAGTGTGTTTGAAATACCTTTTAATTTAAGTATTTTATATATCTTACATCTTTTAAACAATGTTTTGAGTTTTTAACTAACAAATTTTTTTAGCTGCACTATATTTCAAAGTAATTTTATTAATTAAAAATATATATGTTTTCTCTTACTACATACTTGGAAGATTTTCTATCAATTAGTTAAAAGTCATTTTTGAATAATCTATCCCTCCAGTGTTTCTTCAAAAATAGGTTTTAAATTAATCCATTTTTGAACTACTTTTTATTATTAAGATTTATTTAAAAAAAATACTTTTAATCATCTAAAATCACTCAAAAAGCCTATACTAAACACACTTTAAATTATTAATTTTTTCCAAAGGCATTTATAGAAAAATTATTATTTTTTAAAAAAGCATGTTTTTTAAAAGTTATTCCAATTATATATACGAGAAATCATACTTAATATTTGACAAATTGACAAAGATACTGATATCTTGGTAGCATTATGTGTAACACTCTTCAAACAGGAGTTCCACTTGAGGAACTGGGGGTCAGTTTTTTTAATCCATCCCTCATTTGGCTGTGAATTTTTTTTTCTTTTTTGAGATAACAATATGTTAGGATGAAGAGATTTGAACCTCTAACCTCTTGGTAGAAGGTATATATTTTCACCAATTGAACTATGTTCACGTTAACTATTTGGTTGTACATTTAACTATGATATCATAATCATATTTAATTCTATATATCCATTTGTATCCCACCAAATTTATAGAGGGCAACGGCTTTACTAGGAGGAGAAATGTGTTGAGGTTCATATTTGCTTATGAACTAGTGTTTTTCCATTTACAGACAATGAGACCTTTATTTTGGGTGGGTAAACAAGTTATATTACAAAAAAAAAAAAAGGGCAAAAATCAATTTATACCCATATACTAATTTGGGGGTTGTATCAATCAAAACCCTAACTAATAATTATATCAATTAAAATCATGAACTTTCATAAATGTATCAATTTAAACCCTTATATTTCGTTTGAAAAACATTAGTTCACACATGTGTAGACTTATAATTCTATCAATTAAATCCCTAAGCTATCATACGTTAATCAATTTAGGCCCTTAATTTGAAAATCGTCTATGCATCAATTCTAACACGTGTGTAGACTTCTTCAAAGATTTAAATCCTCCATTTGAAAATTGTCTATTATTCGAAACAGAAAGTTTAAATTGATTCGCTTATGAGAGTTCAAGAGTTTAACGGATATAATTATAAATTTGCACACGTGTAAATATATTAAACTAACGTTTTTCAAACAGAAGCTAATAGAGGGTGTAAATTATTGATACACTTATAAAAGTTCAGAATTTAAATTGATACAATTATTAGTTTAAGATTTTATTGATATAACCCCCAAAATTTAGGGGTATAAATTGATTTTTTCCTACACAAAATATATATTAAAAAGATGGTAAAATTATAAATTTAGTCTCTAGACTTTAATTATATTATTGTGTGTCTAATAGCGTAGTGAACTATAAAAAAAAATGGCTACTTTTAATTTTGAGTCTAATAGGTCTTGAACTCTCAATTTTGTCTTATAAGTCCCCATCATATTTAATATATTTTTAAAAATTCACAAGTCTATTAAACACCAAAATAAATTGTCTCAAAGAACTCTAATTATTCAACACACTCAACCTCCCGAACGCTCAACCCAAGTCTCTCCTCTCCTCTGGTTTCAAAACTGAGATGACACAAAATTGAGAAGGGGTAGTGATGGGGGAAGGATGAAAGATCAAGTGGTCGACGATATGAGGGAGTCACAGGGACAATGGAGGAGGACGATAGCTAGAAGAAGAGAAGGAGAATAGGGATTGTTTAGATTACCTTTTAATTTAAGTATTTTTCAAAAATGTATTTTTAAAGCAATTTTTTATAAAAACCGTTTAGAATTTAAAAACTCCATATGTTTAGTTACATTTTCTCAAAAGTGTTTTTATACACAAATTTGTTTGGTTTGTTTTACACTCAAAATATTTCTACTAATGTCAAATTACCATAAAGGACGACTATTAAACATTATGAACTAATAAAGTTCAAATTTGTATTCAAAATGCTATGACCGGTCGACTACCTCCAGCCACCATTCGAGGGAGTCGTCGTCGATGGTCATTGGAGATGGTCAACAACGATGGGTGCACTGTGGTCATTGATGCTGATTGTTAGAGATTGTTGCCAGAGATGGTCGTCGGGGGTGGCAGTGGTAGTGTGAGAGAATTTTGGTCATTTTCATATATCATAAAATTTTGGGGAGATTCTAACTTAAACACTTAAAAACACTTTTTCTAAAATTTGGTTTCAAGTGTTTCACTCAAAAAAACTTAATTCTCAAACTCATTTTTTTAAAAAAGTCATTTTGAGTGGTTGCCAAACATAATAAATCTTATTAAAATGACTTTTTTTAAAAATAAACACTTAAAAAGTTAAATCAAACACGGGCCTCAAAAATAGCAGAAAGAGAAAAGTCACCTTATAATGTAAAAATATAAAATTAATATATTTTAACATTTAGTATTAGTCCAACCATCAAATTAATTGTCACATCATTTTTGTCTAAATGACAATGACATTAATTACAATGATCGTTTAAAATTATTTTGTAAAGGTTAGAGATTAAATTGTCAAATTTTGAAATCCAAAGACTAAATAATTTCTTAAACAAAAACTCAAAGATCAAAAGTATAATTTATCCAATATTTTTCTGTTGAAATTAGTGAGTATAAGTATTCTAGAAGTCATCGAGTTTAACTCAATTGATTAAAATATATATTCTTGATCAAGAGATCAGAGGTTTGAATCTCTCCACATTACATGGTTGTTGAACTAAAAAAAAGTGTTATAGAAGTCTAATAAAAATGCTATCCTTATTCATTAGATGAAATTAAAAGTTTGAGATAAAAATTTAGGGGTGGAGGGATTCGAACCTCTAACCTCTTAATTATGCTCACTTTCATAGTTTTTTTTTTTTGTAGTTTGCGAAAGATAAGCCAGCTTATTGCTTTCATTACCCCGTTATCTTTAGTTTAGCATGGACTATCATACACCCTGTTTGGAATTGTTATTGAACACCTTAATTTGGTAACATCTTTAATTGCAATGCAACAGAATTTTAATTTTTTTAGAATTTGGTAAAATCGATAGTTTATTAATTCTCACAATTTCTCACCATTTCTGTTTTTGAAATTAATTATCATACGCCCTGTTTGATAATTATTTGGTTTTTGAAAATTAGGTTTGTTTTCTCACGATTTATTTACAATCGTTTTCATATTTTCTACAATGATTTTCATATTTCTTAAGGAAACATTTGAGTTTTTAGCTAAATTCCAAAATCAAAAACAAGTTTTTGAAAACTACTTTTTGTAGTTTTCAAAACTTAGCTTGGTTTTTGAAAACATATGTAACAAGTAGAGAATTAATAAAACAAGAAAATTTAAAGGTGTGAAAGTAGTATTTATAGGCTTAATTTTTAAAAGCCAAAAACAAAAAACCAAATAGTTATCAAACGGGCCTTAAATAGACTCATTTTTTGAATCACATTGATATGCAAAATCCAATTAACAATAGCTTTTTGATTGGCTTCAGAAAATCTGTCATATTTTTGCTAACAAATTTTAAAACTCTCTTTTTCATTTTTTCATATCAAGCACAGAAGTTTTTTCAAATATTATGATTCACAATTTATCATTATCATCTCATTAGTTTAATTTTAATTTTAGTTTTAATTTATTTTTCTTACTTTTTTTTATTTAAAACTAAAATTAGATTTACTTTTACATATATTTTTTCGGCTAAATTATAAAAAATACCCCTAAACTTTGTACTTTGTTTCAAAAATACCTCTAAACTATAAAATTTTCATTTATGCCCTTAAACTTTCAAAAAAAGTTAAAAAATGCCCTTGCTGTTAGTTTTGGATGTAAACCGTTAGTACTTTGTTTAAAAAATACCCCTAAACTTTCAAAAGTTTCATTAATATCCTTAAACTTTAAAAAAAAAAGTTCAAAAAGACCTTTACTATTAATATATGGACAAAAATCGTTTGTACCTCGTTTTAAAAATACTCTTGAACTTTCAAAAGTTGCATTAATACCCTTAACCTTAAAAAAAAGTTAAAAAATGTCCTTACCACTAGATGTCCTCAAAATTATGACCTAAGGGGTCGTTTGTCATTTTGTCATTGCTCATGTCATAACACAAGTAGTCTTTGTAATCCAAGGGATAACCGAGGAAGATACATTGAGTTGTTTTGGGTTGTAATTTATGAGAATTATAAGGTTTGAGAAGTGGATAACATGCACAACCAAACGTTCAAAGAGGAGAGTAGTCATGAAGTTGTTTAAAATTAAAATACATTCAAAAGGAGAATGATGACCAAGAACATAAGATGGAAGGTGATTGAGGATGAAGATGACAGCAGCAAAGGCATAAGGCCAGAGATTAAGTGGAAGGGAGGACTTGGACATTAGGGTGAGAGCCATTTCCACAAGATGGCGGTGCTTTTGTTCAGCCACACCATTTTGTTCGGGTGTATAGGTACAATATTTTTTATGAAATATACCATTTGAAGCTAGAAACGAACTAAGATTATTATTAACAAATTCTCCACCCCCATCACTTCTAAGAATTTTGATTTTATGTGAAAAAAAATTCTCAACAAGAGGCTTAAATTTCACAAAGACAATATAAACATCGGATTTTCTAATGAGAGGAAAGAATTAAGTATAATGAGACATATCATCAACAAAAACAACATAGTAATTGTATCCATTCAAAGAGGTTTGGGGGGCAGGACCCCATACATCAGTATGTATTAATTCAAGAGGATACAAAGAAACAGAATAGGAATGAGAAAAAGGCAACTTTTTCATTTTTCCATGCAAACAGTGTTCACAAACATAGTTATTAAAACTAGAAAGAGAAGGCAAATTGAGCATATGCATAACAGAGTTGAGAACAACAACATTAGGGTGGCCTAACCGATGATGCCACAAGGAAGAATAGAACTTTACACTGACATGAGCAAGAGGGCCTTGAATGTGGTTGTCTTGAGAAATAGTATGGTCCACATTGGATGGTAGGGGTAAAGTCCATTAATACTGGGTCCTAGGAACAAAATTTTGCCCAAAGTTTTATCTTGAATAAAGAAGTGATCATAATCAAAAGTGATGATACAATGATTATCAACACAAAGTCGGTGAATAGATAAAAGGTTGGATGTAATAGTGGAAACATGTAGTAAATTTGAAAGAGAAAATGAACAGGAAGGAGTGTGAAGAATTCCACAACCTGAATGTGTAATTGGGAGAGACTGCCCTCTACCAAATGAGACTTGTTCATCACCATTGTACTCTGAAGTAAGAGAGAGATGACTCAAATTGGAAGTAACATGAGCATTGCATTCTGAATCAACAAGCCAAGCAGTGGCATTAATCGGAGAAGAGGCAAACTGATTATTCTGTGTAGCAACTAGGGGTGTACACGGGTCGGGTTGGGTTGGGTTAGGGTGATTTTTAGGATCAACCCGAAAATTCGGGTTAGTCAATCTCCCAACCCGATCAACCCTATGCATGGGAGCAACCCAACCCAACCTAGATATTTTCGGGTTGGGTCGGGTTGGGTCATCGGGTTGTTCTTTTTTTTTTTTCAATCTTGAATTTTTAATTTAAATCAGTAAAAAATTAAGAAGTCTTGTATGCGACTCGATGTCATTTTTTTCTCATTGTGCAAAAAGTAATATGAACACAATTTCCAGAAACAAGATCAAAATTTCCAAAAACAAAATCAAATCAAAACAATAGAGAACTTCAAGTCAGAATCGATTTAGAGCTTAAAATTTTTCAGATCTACGAACTTGATTGATACTTTAAAATTTTCCAGATCTACTAACTTGATTGATACTCTCCTCAAACAGTAAAATGAACACAAAATTTTTAGAAACAAAATAAAATCAAAACAATAGAGAAAACAAAAACAAACAACATCTCAAAATCGATTTAGCACCTCCAGATCCGGAAAAATCCAACCAACCTAACTCAAATCTGAAAGATTCAACTTTAAAAAAAAAATCTGAAGATTCAACCTAAAAACAAAAGTATCTAATACATTATGTTGAAAAAAAAATACACACATACACTTACAATGGAGAATCGAACCACGAACGAGTTTGCGGGAAGGAGATGACAACTAGCAGATGAAAAAGTGGCGACTAGACGAGCAACGAGTGACCAGACAAACGATGAGTAAATGTAACGCCCCAGGCCCAGGATTCGGATCAGGATTTGGAATCCGGATTCGGCACCTAACGACCCCGGCATTCCCCTGCATCCCCCGCGGCCTGACCACGCTACCTACTTGACTTGAGCTGCTTGCGAGAGTGAAGTCTGTCCCCACAAACCAACACGAGTCCTTTCAGCATGCTTTGTCCTCACTCACATGCTTCCTAGGAAAATTCCTAGGAGGTCACCCAACATAGGATTGCTCCAAGCCAAGCACGCTTAACTTTAGAGTTCTTATGATTGAGCCACCGAAAAGGAAGGTGCACCTTGTTGGTATAGGTAGTAGCTATCAATTCTTTTAAGCCTTTCTTAACCATGCCTTGCATAGCCTCAGGATCCTTCTCATTCAGATGTGGTCTCGGTTCATTCATGTACCCCTCCTAACCTCGGGTGTTACATGCCCACCAGCTTCCGCCTTGGTTCGTCCCCGAACCACATCTTACTGGGAGAGGTTCCGCTCTGATACCATCTGTAACGCCCCAAGCCCAGGATTCGGACCAGGATTTGGAATCCGGATTCGGCACCTGACGGCCCCGGCATTCCCCTGCATCCCCTGCGACCTGGCCACGTCCCCTTACTTATCTTGAACTACTTCTAAGAGTGAAGACTGTCCCCACAAACCAACACGGGTCCTTTCAGCATGCTTTGTCCTCACTCACATGCTTCCTAGGAAAATTCCTAGGAGGTCACCCAACATAGGATTGCTCCAAGCCAAGCACGCTTAACTTTAGAGTTCTTATGATTGAGCCACCGAAAAGGAAGGTGCACCTTGTTGGTATAGGTAGTAGCTATCAATTCTTTTAAGTCTTTCTTAACCATGCCTTGCATAGCCTCAGGATCCATCTCATTCAGATGTGGTATCGGTTCATTCATGTACCCCTCCTAACCTCGGGTGTTACAGTAAACCAAACGATCGGTGACCAACGACATAATCGTTTGAACGGCGACCAAACGACGGCGAGCGAATCCTCGGTGATACGGATGACACGAAGAGAAGCGCAAGCAAGTAATCGACGATTAGGCGAGCAGCGGCGACCAAACAATTGGAGAACGGCAACCAGACGATCGAGCAACAATGGATGAACGATGACCAGACGATCGAGCAGATCCTCGATGTTACGGGAGAATGCGATAGGAGAAAGGGAGAATCGAGAAAAGCGGAGCGCACAACTTTGGAGGCTAGGGCTTTTTATTGTTGTTATTATATATATATATATATTATTAAAAAAATGATTTTCGGTTCGGTTCGGGTTGAACCGAGCCAAAAAATGGTCAACCCGAGAACCGAACCGAAAATTTGGTTCTCCTAAAAAAAAACCCAACCCAACCCAAAAAAAAACTTAACCCAACCCAACCCTTATGGTTTGGGTTGGGTAGTCTGGGTTCTTCGGGTTCTCGGTTTATCTGTACACCCCTAGTAGCAACCATGGCTGCAAGTTGCATAGGTGTAGGGCGTCCCTAAAAATTATAATTCATATAGTTAAAACAGTCGAGAGCAGAATGTCCATATCGATTACAAATTTGGCACAATATACATCCATCAGAGGACTGAGGTGAAGAAAATTGAGTGCCAGTAGGTGGAGAGACAACACGACCTCGACCTTGATTGCCAAAATGTCCACGATTTTGACCAAATTTTCCATTGTTGTGAAAGCCACGACCATTGCCAAAATTTCCATTTCCACAATTTCCATTATTATTTCTAAGAGGCTTGCCACGATTTGAAGAAAAGTTAGGAGGCTGTTGAGAAGGAGCAATGGATGACGCATACATGGCAGCAGACTGAGGAAACAGTTCATCATGTTTTTCTTGTTTATCCAAAGCCGATTCTTCAGAGACAAGAAGGACATGCAATTCTTTGAATGAGATTGATTCAGATTTAGTTCTCATTGAAGTACGAAACGTATTATATTCAGTGGGTAGTCCATTGAGAGTATATAAAAGAAGATCTTCATCATTGATTGTTGTTGAGACATTTGCAAGTTTGTCCTTGATCTCCTTAATTCGTTTGAAATAATCATGAATTGACTCTCTTGATTTCTTGACAATCTTTGTAAATCCGACTTAAGATTGACGATGTTGGTTCTGATACTGGAGGAATAGTGCTTTTCAAGTGTCTCCCACATTTGTTTTAAAGTCTCACGCCCAACAACATAAGCCAACACAACAGGGAAAGTGTGGCATTGGTCAGTGTCATTAGGGCTTGGTCTTTGGCAACCCAGTCATCAAATTTAATAATATTAGGTTGTGGCTGTTCGTTAGAGGAAGGAAGAACTAAAAGAAATTCTGCAGGTTGCGGCAAGGACCCGTCTATAAAACCAAAAAGTTTGTGTGCTTTAAGAATATTAAAGAGTTGAAATTTCCATAGGTTGTAGTTTGTAGCATCTAATCTAATCGAAATCAGATTGGAAATATTGTATAAAAGAAAAATCGATGAGCTCAAATCCCCAATTGAAGAAGACGAAGTGTTCTGTGAAGAAGTAACGCTTGAGGAAGACGAAACCTTTTTTTTTTTTGAGGAGACGTAGAAGGCAATGACACAGAGAGAAAGGATGACACGTAGAGGAAGGAATCAATGACGTGGGTCAAAAATGGCTATGATACCATGAAATATTTCTAATTATGAAAGATATTGTTCCAATAATTCTGATGATGATACATCTCATATATATATACATGTTCCTGATTTCTAGTTTCTCGGATGGAACTTTCTAGTTTGAATCCTTATTCAGAATGCTGCTTAGATATCATTCTCTCTTTAGACTTCAGTCACATGTATATAATATAATAATAAATTGATTCTTAAAATAAAAAGTATGGTTTCAATTTCAATGGCAGCATTGCTTTGTAGCCAAAAGCTTTTTTTTTTTTTTTTTTTTTTTTGATAACGTAGCCAAAAGCTTTTTAATCAAGAATAACATGGCGTAAATTGCTATGAAGCATAAAATAAAAAGTATGGTTTCAATTTCAATGGCAGCATTGCTTTGTAGCCAAAAGCTTTTTTTTTTTTTTTTTTTTTTTTTTGATAACGTAGCCAAAAGCTTTTTAATCAAGAATAACATGGCGTAAATTGCTATGAAGCATTTAATTTGAACAGCTTTTTATCTTCTTTTTTTTTTCCTACCCTTTATTTGATAAGATAACTTTTCTTTTTTGAAAGTAATATACGTCTCCTTATTTTGTTATTAAAAAATTTGTGAATCTCTTTTACACAGTTTAGGTCCCATGATTGATCAATACCCATGAATTTTTCATAAACTATTTTACAAATTCCGTGAGTATAATTCTTTAACAATTACAATAACATAATGGCTTGCAATTATCTCCAATATTTGAAATGTCCATGTCGAAAATGTTGATGGAATTGTAAATATTATTTATATAATTTAAAGTTTAATTATAAAAACTCTTGTAATCAGTGGAACAAGAACCGTCCAGACTTGGAAACAATTTATTGGGTAGTTTTTGCATCCTTGTGGAAAGAATGGGAAGAAAGAAAACGGTTGAGTTTTTAATATCGGTTAAAATAGATGATTGAGATTTCAGAATTTTAAAATCCTGATTTATAATAATTCCATATGAGGAGAAAATAAAGAAAGAAAGAACGACAACGAACAAGAAAATCAAGGAAGAACAAAGAGTAATGAATCAACGTATTGTGTGATTTCATATATCAAATTCCAAGGAAACGCAGAACAGAATCAATCGTCTACTTCCGTGTAACAGAAGGAAAAAAAGAGCACTCCGTATTCTCAAGATCTCGTAATTTAAACGGTAAAATTGAAAGAATCAAAAGAATCAGTAAGATAGAAACCGATGAAACAATTGAGACGTCAATTGGGGACGAGAGTCTCAAAGCAATTGAGGCCATCAAACTCCAGAGCAAATCTGGGCCTCATGGACGAATTCTTGGAGTTCGCTTCGTCTTTCTTGCTCGGCAGCGACTTCACAGAATCAGAAGAGGCAGCGCCGCCGTTGTGGGAAGTGAAGGAAGGGACAGAAGAAGAAGCCCTAACGAATTTGCCGAGGATCAATTCGGCGGCGAAGGCATCGAACAAACTGAACATGGAATTCATCTTCTTGGATTGGATTGAACAACTCTTTGCTTCTTGGATTGGTGGCTTGCTTGTTGGTGGGGAATTGGATGAAGAGATATTGGGATTTGGGGGGGTTTATAAATGGAGGATTATGGAAAGTGGAGTTTCCTTCTTTGTTCTGGATTCCAAATTCCGAGAGCTTTCTTGAAGCGTTGGGATTTAATTTACTTGGCGTGGTCTACTGGTCTTACAGGACTTGTTCTTTAAAGCGTGTTGAAGAAGGAGGTTGATTGGTGGGCCCTCTTGAGATCGTAGCCGTCCATCCTTATCCTAGTCGGCCTTGAACTTAAGACCTAGAAGATTCCAAATAACGACCCTTCTTTAATATTTGGAAAATATCTGTTTACTAATTATAAACACTCTTAAACTTTTCCTACACTTATTAATTTACCCGCACCAATACACAAAATTGACCATTGAATAAATTTTAAATTTTTCAAAAAATTATAAACTTAGTATTGAAATTTCTTTTTCCTAACAAATATTTATTTGATAATTTAGTAAAGACACATGAGAATGTTATCAATTATGACACTTATTCAAGTTTACAATTATATAAATTTAATGTTTTGAATTTTAATTTTATTAAATTGAAAGCTTAACATAAAAATTGATACACCAGATGAAATTGAGGGTAAAAATTATTTGTTTTCCCTTTAATATTATATTTTTTTATTTTTATTCTTGGATTTAGATGAGATCAGTCAATTTATACTTTTAATTTATTTTGACAAACATTGTATTTTTTAGTTTCGATTAGTTATTCACCATGTGTTCAATAGAACACTAATATATATTTAGTACAAAATTTTTAACTCATCTGAAAAATACATATCATCAAAGTGTAGATAGCATATGTTAAATGTTAATCATCACGTTATCATATTATTGGGTCAACTTTACTAGGGACCATTTAGAATTCAATTTCAAACTTCAATGCCTGATTAGAAATCAAATTCATTTTTAGGGATTCACTCTTGAAATCTTAAGGATCAAACAAAAATAAAATTTAAATTTCAATAACAAAAAAAAAATTAAAATTTAAAGACTAAATAAAATTAAATTAAAATGTTAAGGACCAAAAATATATTATACATGTTTTAATTTTGGTTCAACATCCAAGTTGCAAGTACCAAGTTGAAAGGAAAGAGCAAATATTGGTTTTTGGAAAAGATAAAGAAGGGAAATAGAAAAATAAGTGGCGGCCGTTTGAGTTTGAAATTGGTCTTTGGAAATTGGGAACAATGAGCTTGACTTGCGTGGGACCCGCATCGTGCATTGAACGGCGACCGATCTCGCCCGAGAAGACTAGAACCATCGCATAACCGTGCGGTCCACGCTAAAATTCGAGTCAATCAAGGAGGGATGAGATTTGGGATACTTACCATCATACTATTAAAATATCATTACAAAAAAGTATTTTCATATGCCTTCAATAAATTCTAAAACATATGTATGATACAAAATTAATAAGATTTCAAAAATAATGACATTAGAGCTAATTTTTTATTAAAATTTATGAATTTCAACAATGTTATTCAGTGGTTGATTTATACATTACGTTTTGTTAAAATTAGTGGGTGAGTTTGCGACAATTGAATAGAGAGCAAAAATTGTAACACTTATTTAAATTTAGGTTTCAATTTTGATGAAATTAAAGTTTAGAGGAAAAATTTATACATGCAAGTTTAGGATAAAAATTGAATTTTTCCCTTTAAAATTAACTATACCATTTTTATTGGTCAATATGAAATTGATCGATAATAAACTTATATTACATAATCCTTAGTTCGATAAATATTTTAAAGCAAAAATTAGGTTATTTATACAAAGAGATGTTTTAAAATTTTAAGGCTAAATTAGAGAAAATACCCTTAAACTATGAGTTTTGTTTCAATAATACCTCTAAACATTAAAAGGTTTCAAAAAAAATACCCATGATCTTTTAAAAAAAAAACGTTTAAAAATACCCTTACTATTAAGTTTTAGATGGAAAGTGTTAAAGTTTTGTTTCAATAATACCTCTAAAGTTTCAACAGTTTCAAAAATATCTTTGACCTTTCAAAAACGTTCAAAAATACCCTTAACTTTAACGTTTTACATCCAAAACTTAACAGTTAGGGAGTGTATGTTTTGGGGGTTGGGCTTGGGTGAGTTAACATTCTTAAGCCCAACCCTTGTTTGGGACAAGGGTTTAGGAAACCATAGTTTCCTAAACCCAACCCCATGAGGTTGAATAGTAAATACTATTCAACCCCATGGATTGATGGTTTTTTTTTTTTAATTATTATTTTAGTTGTAAAAAATAATTGTTTTATTTTTTTTAAATATTATTTCTCTATCTTCCTCTTATTCATTCTCTATCATTAATATTATTATTTTATCTTTTTAAATATTTTCTTTTTTCTTTCTTCTTCCTTCATCCATTCCTTATCTTTATTTTCATCTTCACCAATATCAACAACTTTTTTGATAACTTCAAATGTGTTGTCTGTAACTTTCGAATTTTTTCCGTTAGTTAATTTAACTTAAAGACTTATTATAATCTTTTTTTTTTAACTTAAGAACTAAAATGTTGTTTTTGAAATCTCATACGCCAAATAAAAATTAAAATAAAACTTTAGGATTAAAATTGTAATTTGGCCAAAAATATATAATTTTTAATAATTGAGTTTAAGATAAAAACATTATTTTATTTTGAACTTGCTAATATTAAAATACAAAACTAGTATTTAATTTTGAATTAGTTAAAATAACAAAAGTATATGATATTTTGCTCAAAACTTAGTAAAATAATAAGTCTACTAGATTAAATCAGATTATATGGGATAAACTTTCTTTCACCATTTTGCCCCTCTTTGTTAAAATAATTTGTGATTATTTTTCTCTTTCATTTATTATTATGGTTTTCTTAAATTAATTATCTTTTTTTTTTTTGAGAAAAATTAAATTAAACATATAATAAAAATGGGAAAAATGGTGAAAGAAAGTTTATCCCATATGCTGAAAGTTTTTTTCATTTGTTGAGTTGAACTCTACGAGACAAATAATAAAAAATAAACTAATTTACATTAGAATTGTACCTCTAAATAAAATTTTATTTTTAATTTAGTTATCTAAAAACAAAATGAATAACAAATTAGATAGTTCATTTTCTTATTAGTTAGTAAAATTAAATTCTCAAATTATGCAATATATATATATATATATAATTTTAGTCCAATCTCAATTTCAAAATTGATGGAAACAAATATTGGTTTAAATTTTTTTGGAAAAGTAATTACAATTGAGTTGAATTCGAATTACAAACTTATTAAATTAAATTAGTAAAATAAATAATATTTAATTTTAAATTATCCATATTAAAAATATTTTACTTACCAATGAGTCGTATTCAAAGTAAAAAAAATAAATGTATGATATTTAATTTCAACTTAGTCATATATTTTTTACATAGTCAATTAAAAAAATCTACCCAATGTTATTTTTTTAGTTTAGTCATTTTTATATAATTAAATTAGTCAATTTAAAATAACAAAAATATAAGAAATAATTTTAATTTTGAATTTAGTTATATTTGAACCATACAAAATTAATTAATTTTTAACTTAACTATATTAAAATAAAAATAAATAAATAATTAGAATGAAAATTTAAAATAATTTAAAATTTAACCATTAATTAAATACAATCAAACATTTCATAATTTTAATATTTTAAAATATGCATTCCAAACCAAATTTTCTTAAATCTGCATTCCAAACACAAACTTCCTAAACCCAGAGTTCTTTAACCTGCATTCCAAACACAGTATTCTTAAACCCAGACTACTTAAACCCCCAGCTTAACCGCTTAGGTTTAACATTCTCAGGTTTAAGATTCCAGTGTTGCACGCCAAACAGCCCCTAAGGGTATTTTTGAACGTTTTTGAAATATCAGGGTATTTTTAAGGTTTAGGGGTATTATTGAAACAAAACCCATAGTTTAAGGGTGTTTTCTATAATTTAGCCAAATTTTAATTCATTTCCTAGATTTCGAATTTTTGGCTTTTTTTTTCTCGTTTAAGAGTGATTTCATTTCTTGTTTAATTTTTTGCCTAACTTATTAAATATCATGTCATATAAGCATATCATCATTTAATTTAATATTCCACAATGCTACGAAATATAAATGAAAAGCATTAAAATATAAGCTACTAAATTAAAAATAATAATAATTTAATATTTAGACATATTAAATTTTCTTGTTGAAATCTCGTATGAACATGGCCTAATAGATAGGGATCTAAAAGTTTAGGCCTCGTTTGATAACCATTTGGTTATTTATTTTTGGTTTTCGAAATTCAAAATTTAGATTTAAGCCCGACATCCGTGGGTCAATTCTAAAATGGGAGATATGTATTCTATAGTGAATAGTTGGGCAAAGTCGTCAACTCATTGTTTTTTGGGCCAGACTTGGGCTGAGTTTGGAAGCTTGAGTTGCTGCATATTTGGTTCAAAACAGCCCTGGGATAACAACATAAACACCCAAAATTAATAGTGGTTTTGATAAATGGTTTAAGTTTTTACATCTTGAAAATATGGTCATTCACATATAGGTAGGATATTTGATTATATAAGTACACAGAAAAATTAGGTGTATAAGTCAAAATTAAGTATATTGTATATTGTAAAAAGTTCTAGTAAATAGTAATCTAGAAGTAGTAGATAATACGATAGTATTAAAATTAAGTATACCGTAAAAGGTTCATAGTACATAGTAATCTAGAAGCAATAAATAATACAATAGTATTTAAAAAAATGAATGAAAAAAAATTAACACAACAATTTGGAAATCCAATTTTTTTTCTTAAAAAATTCAAATTAAAAAGGTTTATCTTTGTTTTCAAATTTAAATGTTCACAATTATCAGAAAATTTTATTTTGGCAACAAGATGAAGGGAAAACATGCATGTTAAAAAAATGTTCGAATTGAAATTGTAGAATAAAACTAAACAACAAAAACAAAATTCACCTAAGTAATATATTGGTGAAGAAAATGTAAGTTCCTAAATACGTTTCTAGAAATTGAAAAAAACTATCCAAAAAATTGATTTGAGCTTTAGGAATAGAGAAAATGCAATGTTTTGAAAGCGTTTTTTAAATTTGAAGAAAAAATGCAGATTTTTGTTTATGATGTAAATGACAATGATGAACCAGAATTCTAGATAATTAATTTTTTGAAAGTTAAATAAAATGGGTAAGGAAAACTGTAGAAAATTAATGGAAAAGGAAACAATAAGGAAATTTACAAAAACCAGAAGAAGAATGAGTTAATGGAAAACCTAAATAACTTGAACATTAATGGAAGATCAAAGAGAAGCGATGGTAAAGTGAGGAAGACAGAGAATATGATTAAACTAGTCGATATAAAAAACTCAAAAGTTTGAAAATATAATCTAAATGTCAAATAACTATATACCAAATCATATCTAAGATTTTATTTCAAATTTGAAAGTTGGAGGTTGGAAAACAATATATACAAATTGTTTACTAATTATACAAAGGGTATAATAGGCAACATCAAAGGAAAATTATGAGTTTAGATTTTGGATATGATAGTCAGTTGTGTAATATCTAAATTTAAAAGTTTGTTATCATAAAAAAGCATATGGTATGATTAAAGCTCGTAAAGCTAATTGATCTGGCTAGTTTTCTTTCGCTAGTACTTGGGAGGCTATTAGATTGAGGAGATCGTCAGTTCCTTGAGCTAGACTACTTTGGTTTGGAGGAACATTCCTAAGCATTCTTTCATTGTCTTGTTGGCAGTGCGCGATCAATTATTCACAAGGGACCATCTTTATAGATGAGATTTTTCTATTCTTACTGATTGTTTGTTCGTCTTCTATGGAATCTAGGGGCCATTTGTTCTTTTAGTGCCTTTTTAGTCGAAAAATTTGGGATAGTGTGTTGTCATGGGAAGGTTTAAGCCATTGGTTTTTGTCTTAGCACACAGAGTTGGATTGAGTTGCTAAAGTGGGTAGAGGTAGACGTTGTCAACGTCATGTTTGGAGGTTGGCCTGGAGTGCTTCCATTTATCATATTTGGAGGGAACGAAATTTTCGATTTCATGGGTCGTCTGCTCATTCTCCCCAGTCTATCCTTTGTATCATTCAGGCTGATGTTGCTGCTCGGTGTTCCTCTTAGCTGGGAGGGCAGTTATATCCTCCTTCAAGTTCTCCATGGATTTGGTTTTCTTGGTCTTGTTGTTGTTTAAGTCGGTTTCAGTTTCTTTTTGTTTGCCTGGTTTTTGATATGTTGTTTCTTACTGTTAGACCTTGTACCTTTGTGCTTGACCTCAAACTGTGTGATCCCCTTTTTGCTTTGAATATACCTACCTTTGCAATATCTATCTATCTATCTATCTATCTATCTATCTATCTATCTATCTATATATATATATATATATATATATATATATATATTAGGAAAACAACACACACCTACCTACTTTAAGATGGTTAGATATTGGAAAAAAAAAGAAGGTATATTTGCCCTTAAATTTTGAGATATATTTAATAGGCATCTTTAATTAATATCTAAACTTTAAACATCTTTAATTAACTCTCTACAACTAAACAAGTCATTATATTTAAGGTTTAAAATGTCGAAGTCTCAATTTTATGGAAATGTCGATGAAAATATCGATAAAATGTCGATGTTGATAGATATTTTTAAAAACAAAAAATTCAAAAAAAATCTTTAAATTAATAAATAAACATTTTACATTTTTTAAATAAGTTAAAATACTTGTTATAATATTATATTCACATTAAGTTTCATTTTCTTGGTTATTTTTTTTTAATATTTTATCAATTTTGTGCTATATAGTGGAAATGTCGATTTCCCCTTATGTCGATGTTGAATCCATGGACATGTAGAAATGTCGATGGAAATGTCGACATGTTGACAAAAATTTAATACCATGATTATATTTACCATAATCCACATTTTTAATTACATATTTACCTTGAATTCAAAATAATTCTTACTTTAAGATGGTTAGATACACATACATATACATGCATAATTACTTTTAAATTTTGAGATATATTTAATATTTAATTCCTAAACATCTTTAACATCTAAACGTTAGGCATCTTTAACTCTCTACAACCAAACAAGTTGTTCAATTATTTACCATAATATACGATTTTAAAGAGATATTTACATTAAATTAAAAAATACCGGCTTTAAGTAGATATTGACAACAAAGGCATATACTTACCTTTAAATTTTGAGATGAGATACATTCAATATTTAATTCCTAGGCAACTTTAACATCTAAACTTTAGGCATCTTTAACTCTCTATGACCAAAAAGTTGTTTTTTATTATATTTACCGCAATCTACATTTTTAATGGAATGTTTACCTTGAGTTAAAAAAATATCTACTTTTATGGTTATATATTGACCACAAAAGCGTATATTTATCTTTAAATTTTAAGATATATTTAATGTTTAATTTCCAAATATCTTTAATATCTAAACTTGAGGTAATCTCTTAACTCTCTATGACCAAAACAAGTGTTCGATTATATTTACCTTGAATTAAAAAAATAAAAAATAAGATATTTGCCTTTATTTTTTTTATATGGGAAAGTAAGATAGGTTAAAAGGCACCTTCCCATAAATACAATGCCTAGTTTTCTTTCCATATTCCATCGAATGTATTTGAACAATTCCATAAATCATTTCCATTAGCTAATTTTCTTAATTTGTTTCCTCAGTCCTCACAAAGTACCAGTGTAATGATGGCTAAAAATGGTAAAATTTCCATCATTTGATGTTAAAGTCAAAGAGAAAGAATAATAATGAATAAATGTATTATTACTAGTCCTTTTGGTAAGGAGTGTTGCCAAACAGGCGCTATTATTTCTAGAATCTGGTCGGCTCTGACGGGGGCGGGCCGACCGACCGGGGACCAAACCGGTCTACCGAAAGCATACGTTAAACGTGTTTCCAAACACAATCTCAAATCTCAGCCTCTCGTTGTTGTCTGTGGTCCCACCACATTTAGCATCAATTAAGGCATCTTTCAGAGATTTCTTAACCTACTGTCACTCGTACCGTATTAGCACTTCGTTTCTCAGTTTCTGACTCTGTGGGACCCGCCTAACAGTCAACGTCAACCGAACAAGTGACTGTCCAGTCGGGCGTTCAACTTCTTTGTTTTTTTTTTTTTACCTTTCCTTTTCTTTAATCTCAGTTAAATTAGCCATTTTATCCTTGCCGTTTGAGTTCACTTTTTTCAACTTCAGTCAAATTACCCATTTCGTCCTTGCCTTGTGACCACTTTTTTTTTGGGTTACAACATACAAAACAGTTTTGGTCGTTTTGTTGGTTCAACTAACAAATCTCTAAGGTTTAAATTTAGTTGTATTTACAAATATTTATGATTAGTTTCTTTGTTTTTTTATCTACATCTTATAAATGTTTTCAAAATCTAAACTAATTTTTTAAAACAAAAAAAAAAAAATAGTTTTTAAAAACTTTTTTTTTGTTTTTAAATTTGATTAAGAATTATAATATTTCTTTAAGAAATATTGAAATCTATTGTAAGAAAACAAGTACAATCTTCAAAAATTAAAAACTAAATAATTATCAAATAAGACCTAACTTTTTTAATTTTGTGTCTAATAGGTTAATGAGCTTAAAAAAGTGTCTAATACATCCCTTAATTTTCAATTTTGTGTCTAATAGGTATTTGATATATTTGAATCTCTAACCTTGGTTGAGGATACATGTTCTAACCAGTTGAGTTATATTTAGGTCGGTAAAAACTGAGAATTACTATTAGAGATCAATTGATATATTTAGTTAAAATTAAAATGCAAAATGAAAATATAAAATTTATCTTTAATTTGTATATTTATTTAATTAAATGGAATTAAAATAATAAATAACAAAAGAAAAACAATTACAAATTAAATCAAAGGAAGTACAAGTTTTTGCCTTATAGCATATTTTATGTATTAGATATAAATATGAAAATTAGCAAATATTTTATATTTAATTGATTTACGTTTGGGACGGTAGGTCAAAAATAGGAAAATTAGAACAAATTGAAATTAAACCCAAATCATATAAATTAAATTGAAACTTTTAAAATAATTAGAATTAACATGAAACTAAGTCAAAAGCTACATGAAACTAAGTCAAAAGCTACATACTAAATTGAAGCTTCTAAAACTATAAGAATTAAATTAAAACTAAGTCAAAATATAAAGCCAACAGAAGCATAACTCAAATGACATAAAGTATGGGCTTATGACCTCCTGGTCATAGGTTCGAATCTCCCAACCCTAAATTTCGTTGAACTAAAAAAAAAAGTCAAATTATAAAAAAATTAAAATTTTAAAAAATATAGGGACCAAATTAAAACGAAGATTAAACTATAAAAAAAAAAACTAAATTAAAACTTTTAAAAAATTGAATTGAAATCAAATCTAAAGTAATTTCAAAACCATAAATTAACCTTTTTCTAAAACCAAATTGAAAGACTAAACTGATACCAAACAAAGGTTTGCTTGAAATATCTTCCAGTGTAATTTTTAAAAAAGTAATTTAAATAAAAATAATTTTATATCTTACCTTTTTAAAAAAAGTACTTTAAATAACATTTTTTTTGGTAGCATTATATTCAAGGGTGATTTTATTAATTACAAATATGTGTTTTTTTCTTACTACATATTGGTCTGATTAAGCTATTTTATTTTGTAGAAATAACGGAATCAGGTCGAATCCAAAGAGAACCAAATAATTAATTTCTCAATGTTAAATTGCAACAAAAAGTAAACAGGGGTTTTAGTTTTGTGAAAAATAACTAAAATAAATAAACGCAAATAAAGCAAGAAGAAAATTAATCTTACCAAGGTTTCCAATTCAAATGTACAATTCTCATCCAATTGTAATTATGATCCCGGACTTACAAAAATAAATCAACTTATCTAACCAAGCAGTTACTCAACTTATTCGAAAAATTCGTGACAAGTTTTATTCCCCTAATTCAATTGATTCTAACAAAGCATTACAACTTATTCTTATTATCTAATTAACTGGGCATGATAGCGTTCCATATTAACTCAACAATAGCATTAGATGCAATGAGATGGCTAAGACAATATTGACTGGGCGAGATAGCTACAACCTAATTAACTTCGCTTTTTTATTTCTAGAGTCTATCATGCAAGCTATGTAATATGGAAAAACCATAAATTCACACATGAGCCAACTCTTTTGCTACCTAATTCAATTATTCATGACAATTATAAATCATAAACTCATGCATAGTAGACAAGCAATCAATATCAACCAAGTCATTAATTAAATCTAAATGCTCATAGAATAAATGCAAGAAATAAATAATTCTTGGATTGAGAAGAAATTGCAACAAAGTCCGAAGCCTCATAGTCTTACAATTGAACTCGAACTAACCATTGAATCAGAAACCAAGAATCTAGTCGCTCATCGTAATGAGATAGCCAAAATTCCAGATGGTTCGATTGTTACAAAAGCTCAATGAAAAGTAAAGGAATAAAACTCTCAAAGTGTTTAAAAACTAAAGCCTAAAACATCACACATGTTTGCCCTAGAGAAAGAGATGAATATATAGCATGCGCGACAGTGTAGAGAAAGAGAGGAATATATAGCATGTGCGACAAAGTTGAGATGCCATTATGCAGCGTCGAGACATTGCCTTTTCAAATAAGGAAAAGTCGCGTGAAGGGCTGACAACGTCCAGACGTTTCGGATAGAAATCAGAGACCGTGCGCGTTTCTAGCGTCAAGATGTTGTGTATACCGATGAAAAGCTACCAGCGTTGAGTAAGGGGTATCTGCAACATTGAGTGGCATTGAGTGAGGCATTATGTGTCGAAATTCGTAGCATCAAGATGCTACATGTGCGGGTCAAGTGGCTTGGAAGCTTGCATTATCAGCGTTTTAATGCTCCAAGGGCATTGAGACGCTATCCTCTTGGGTTTCTTGACTTGAACTTAATGTTTTCTTGACTCAATTGCTCAAATTCTTGCCAAAAAGCTCCATTTTTGCCTCAAATATTCTAAAATGCTCTGGTTAGCTTTAAATGCTCAATCTCTATAAAATAGACAAATAAAATCGTGAAAGTAGCATAACTAACACTAAATAAGGATTACATAGCACATTTTAGATGTTATCACATATTTCGAAGATTTTCAATTAATCAAAGGTCATTTTGGATTCTCCCATTTTTTTTAAAAAAGGGTCATTTTTTGATAATTTATCCCTAAGTGTTTATTCAAAAATAGTTTTTAAATTAATCCAATTTGTTTTAAGTGTTTTTTTTTTTTTTTAATTTTAGATTTTTGTTTTAAAAAAATACTTTTTATCATCTAAAACCATTTAGAAGCTATACTACTAAACACACTTTAAGTTATTAAATTTTTTTCGAAGGTGCTTATAGAAAAATTGATTTAATTTAAAAAACATTGTTTTCAAAAGTTATTCCAAACACACTACAAGTCTAACTAAGGTTGCGTTCGGAATTGATTAGAGTGTTAAAAGTGATTATTGAAAAATCTTAATTGTTTTTGTGTTTGATAAAACTGATTGTTTATGAATACATTAAAATCACTTTTTAAACACACGTTCATTTTTTAAATGTAGATTCTAAACAAATTTTAAAATTTATCTTTTAAGAAATTAATATTGATTTTATATATCTAGTATCTTTCTTATGCAACCTAAACGAAATTCTATTCTCTAATTTTTCAAATTGATTACTTGAATGCAATAATTTAAAAAAAATAAAAATAAAAGAAACTTAATGCCAGATTTTTTTAAATAAAAAAAATACATCTATTTCTCTTTGTACTTGACAAATAATCTACAACAAACAAAATATAAATTTAAATAGAAAATATATAACATTTTAAACAATTATTTAAAAAATACATTGTCAACCAGAAGAAATTATGCCAATTTTAACAGTATGTCTGTTTTGATCCTTATAACTAAATTATAACAATTTAGTATTTATTTACCTAACTTATTCATTTAAGTTTAAATCTAAAATTTACCAAATACTAATTTACTCCATATTAAAATTGATTTTTCAAAAAGTAGAAAAATTTTAAAAGCTCCCTGTTGAGCCTAAATCGATACTTTCCAAATCACAAACACCAAATTGGAACAAAATCAAAACTATAAAGAATAAATTAAAAAAAAAAAAAAGGAACAAAATCAAAACTATAAAGAATAAATTAAAAGTATTACTATAAAAAAAAAAAAAAATTAAAAGTTTCGGAACCAAATCGAAACTTACCCAAAAACCGACCAAATTGACCATCGAACCTTTTTTTATTATATAATATATTATATTATTAAAGTGCCACGTGGCCAGTGGGGGTCCACGAGATACGAAGTGAATGGACGGCGTAGAACGAACGTAGCTGCAAAACAAAGCGGAGGAGCGGATCTTAAATCCGAATTCAATTTTGTTAAATGTGAAAAATCGTCAAATTTTAAAAACACATAAAGACGCGAGCGCTGAATATTAGAAGAGACCCACCAATTTCGGCGCCGCGTACAGACTTTCGTCGCCGATCCTTTCCCATTCCCCCAAATCGGCCGAGATCCGGCGACCGTCGTCGGATTTCGCCACCGTCCGACCTCCACCACCCGCTACGACGAATCATGAAAGGCTCCTGCACGTTACTCGCCTCGGTCCTCGCCGCCTCGACCATGGCTTTTTCCTCTTCTTCATCGTCCTCTAATGGAGATCGCGACCTCGCTCTTTATCCTCCCTCTCTCGAGGTTTAATCACCATCGCCTTCGATTTTGAATGTTCCGTTTTCAATTTCGAGGAATTTTGATGACCTAATCGGTTTTTGATTTGGTGGATTGTGTTTTTAGGGCTTCGTTTCGGATTGTCGTGCGAACAGAGGTTGCGGCTCGGATTCTTCATCGGAGAAGGAGAAATTTGCGCCGAGGTTCGATGGATTGAGATTCATTGAGACTTTGGTAACTGCTCATAGATAGTACAATCCCTAAGAGGCCTGTCCTCGTTCTTCGTTTCGTCTCTTTAATCTTCTTCTTATTGTTATCAAGATTTTGCGGATCGTATTCTGTTTCATATGATTATTAGAAAGAGAGATTTTTGTTTTTACATTTTGTGGAGTAATTTTACTTGACTCCGAAAGTTATGAAAAAAGAAAAAGGAAAATCAAGAGATTTTGTGCGAGTTCCTCTTGTTTGTCATGGAGTTTGAATTGAAATTCATTGTTGAAGGATCTATCTGTGTGAGAATATGAAAAATTTTCTTTAGAAGCTTATTTTATTTTATTTTTATTATTTGAGTAAATTATTGGATTGAAGACAAAATGGTAAAATGAAAGCAGAAGCATGAGGAATCATCAAATCAGTCGAAGCCTTTTTGAACAACTCATTGTTTGTACGTGTATGATGACGATGATTTGTGCTTTTTGGTTTTTTTTTGGTTGTACAGATCATTTTCCAATTTCTCCCATGTAATTAATTGGTATCAATATTCAATGAATCACAGAAAATTCAGTATAATTCAATGAAATGTTTGAATCCAGTTACAAAAGTACATGTTCATGTACCTAATCAACTCAAACAGCCCGAAGAACGAGAAAACATAAAAGTACCTCGATTTTGTATTTAGGAAAGTGTCTTGAGTTTATCTATTGTTGATTTGGGTATGTAGCAGAAGAACGCATGTAAATACTCTAGTCTCTATCAAGTTGGGTCGGTTCTGCATAAAAATCGATTTGACCCAACTCGTCGGGTCGGGTCACTGGCGGGTTATGGTTGCAAGGAATTATATTTGCATTGGTTTATGGTTGATTTGATTTCATCTAAAAAGTTTTGAAAGATATACTATCTTTACTCTCAATTCCTATCTTCTCTCATTTTAGCTGATGTGGATACATTTTCATTCGGAATGTAAACCATATGCTTTATATTTTGTTCAATTAAAATATGACAGGACCAAATGATTTAAGTTGCTTTTTAGTGCTGAGGACCAAATGGTTTTGGAAATAAATTTTTGAAATTTTTTAATAAGTGTTTGAACTTTCGATATTGTGTCTAATAAGTTCATAATATGACACAAATTTCAGTTGTGTTTCATAGGTATATAAATTTTAATAGGAAAAATACACTTTTAGTTTTTGATATTTGAACTTAATTTTTATTTGATCATTCAAATGGACACTTTTGGTCATTAAGATTTGAATTTAGTTTTTATTTATTTCTTGATGTTTGAATTTGATTTCTAATTGATCATTTAGTATAAAGAATAAAAATTATATATAGAAAAATACGTATCAACAAAATTTAATCAACATATATGTTAATTAATTACCACGGTATCATTTGTTAAGAGATCATTTAGAAACTAATTTCAAATTTTATGTCACTTTTGAAATTCCATACATCATAAGATACCTATTTTAATCAAAGATTATTTAGTACATTTTAATAAAAGTTTGGAAATTACTATACACAAAATTGAATTTTGTGTTTAACAATGTCTCTATGGAATATTAGGAATATTCGTAGAAGAGTTTTATTTTTGAGTAATTTATTGAAATTAGTGGCTTCTCTTGGATTCCCTTTGGGTGAAGCTTTTGGATTTTGACAGCATGGAGTTTTAAACTTTAGATAGATGAAGACAAAATGGTAAAATGAAAGCATAAGCATGGGAATCATCAAATCAGTTGATGCCTTTTTGAAAAAACTCCAAGTTGGTGTGTGTATGATGATGCTGAATTCAGGAGCTCTTTGTTGGCTTCTACACATCATTTTCCAATTTCCTCCATTGTACGTAATTGAAATTAATTTTTCCATAAATCACACAAAGTTTAGTAGAATTCAATGAAATGTTTGAATACGAGCCTCGTTTCATAACCATTTTGATTTTTTTAAATTATGTCTTTAAATACTACTTTCACTTATGGGTTTCCTTTTTTGTTGTCTACTTTTTATATATGTTTTCAAAAATTAAGTCAAAATTTGAAAATTAAAGAAAGTAGCTTTTAAAAACTTATTTTTGTTTTTAGAATTTGGCTATGAACTCAAATGTTTCTTTATGGAAGATAGAAATCCTGGTAAAGAAATTGTGAGAAAACAAGCACAATTTTTAAAAACTAAAAACCAAAATAGTTATCTAACGGACCTTAGGAGCTAAACTTGTAATTTAACATTTGAATTAATATAGGTTTTTTTTTTTTTTTTTTTTTTTTATGGAAGTGGTTTTATTGGAATGGGATTGATTTAATTTTCAAAATACTCAAAAAGAAAAGAAAAGAAAAGAAAGCAGCGAAATTGTTGGATGGGATGATTTTAAGGAAAGAAAAGTAGGGAAATAAAACCAAGTGGAAAAGTAGTGGCAATGGCAATTCCTTGAAAGGAAAGGATATCACGGGAAGGAATATCGTTAAAACAAAGTCAAAAGTTATATATATATATAATGCAATTGCATACTTTTTTTTTTCTTTTTTTTTTTTTTTTTTAAATTTTTAAACGTCATATCTAAAGTTCACTTTTAAGGTGAGTTTGACATATCTACTCATTTAAATACTTTTTTTAAAAAATTTTATTTTTCTTAAAACTTTTTTTTTTTTTAAATTTATTAAAGACATTGATGTTTGGTTGCATTTTCTTTAAAGTGATGTTAATCCAAGGTTTAAAATGTCGATGTCGACAGAAATATTGAAAGTCTCAATTTTATGGAAATGTCGATGAAAATATTGATAAAATATCGATGTCGTGGATACTTCTGGAAAAATTTTAAAAACAGAAAATTCAAAAAAAATATTTAAATTAATAAAGGAACATTTTACACTTTTTAAATGAATTAAAATACTTGTTACAATGTCGATGTCGATTCTTCCCTTATATCGATGTCGAACCCATGGACATGTGGAAATATTGATGGAAATGTCGGCATGTCGACGAAAATTTAATACCATGTGTTAATCACAACTTTGGACATGTTTGCTTCTCTTTTAAAATGGTGATATTTGACGATGATGGATAAGCGATTTTCGATCAATCACTTGGAAGGTGATTTCCAAGTGATTTATGGTAAATGATTGTGAGAGATTTTGTTTTTTAAATAACTATTATTTTATTTGTTTTTTTTTTTAAAATCTCTCCTATCTCACTTTATTTTATCCTAAAATTATGTGAGAAGTTAATTGTTTTCTCTTCTAAAATTTTTATTTCTCTATCAATATTATGGTTAAATTACAAATTTAGTCCTTATAATTTTGAGAAAGTTAGAATTTAGTTCCTATGATTTTAAATATTAGAATTAATTCCTATGATTTGATAAAACTCTAATAAATAGTTTCTACCGTATGAACTATTTATAAGTGTTTTCATCAAACTATATAGACTATTTGTGAGGTTTTATCAAATTATAAAGACGAAATTCTAACTTTTAAAATCATAGGAACTAAATTCTAATTTCTCCAAATTATAGAGACCAAATTTATAATTCAACCCATTACATATCTCTATTTTTTTTTATCTCTTCAAAGTTTTTATAATCTCTATTTCTAACTTTATTCCCCCTATAAAATTTTTATCTATTTTTTTCACTTTTTTCTCCCTTCAATATTTTTTAAATCTCTCTAACTATTTTATCTGTAAATTTTTTTTGTTCCCCTCTCTAACTTATTTTCTCTGTGACTTTTGTACCTCTTTTGCTAACTTTCTTCTCTCCAATTATTTTGTCCCTCTCAAACCTTTTTTTTTCTCTTTAAAATTTTACTCCCTAGAATTTTTTTACATCTCTCTAATTTACATCTCTTTGATTTTTTACTCTCTTGATTAAAATTCTCTCTCTAATTATTTTGTCCCAAAACTTTTCTTTAGCTACTATATCTTCTCTTCAATTTTTATTCCCTCTTAATTTTCTCTCTCTCTATAACTTTTGCTTACTACCTTTTTTTTTCTCTCAAATATAATGCCATTTTTAATAATTTGACGATTCTAAAATCATTTTTGATTGTAAGAAAATCACTTTTAAAAATGTAGAACCAAACGTCAAAATGTTTGTATGAAAATTAATTTTAATAAATCACTTATAAACAAATTAGTTTCATTAAAATCACTATTTCTAAAATTGCTGCCAAATATACCATTTATTTAGTTACACAAAGTGGTTCTACAAATCTCAAATTACTATAAGGAGAAAAGGAAAAGTTTTAAACTTGAGGACAATTTTGTCATTTTGCATTCTTTGGATTTTTTTCATGTGGATTTTGGAACTTTTTAAAATGAAGAGTTTTTTTTTTTAGTGATTCAATGGAAATCACTTTACAATCAATTTTTTTTTTTTTAAATAATCACGTTTAAACTGATTAGAAGATGATTACTAAGGCCCCGTTTGATAACCATTTGATTTTTTGTTTTTGGTTTTTGAAAATCAAGCTTGTTTTCTCCAAATTTCTGTACAATGGTTTTCATATCCTTTTAGGAGGCATTTGAATTATTAGCCAAATTCCAAAAACAAAAACAAGTTTTTGAAAACTACTTTTTTTAGTTTCAAAACATGACTTGGTTTTTGAAAACATAGGTAAAAGGTAGATAACAAAATAAGTAGATCCATGGATGTGAGTAGTATTTATAGGCTTAATTTAATCAAAAACCAAAAATCAAAACAAAATGGTTATCAAACGGGGCCTAAACAATTTAATTATTTCAAAAGTGATTTTCTTTTGCCAAACACTCCAGATTTAAAATATACATATATTTATTTATTGGTTCTTCATAATCACTTAGAGCATGTTTGAGATATATATATATATATATATATATATATTTATTTATTTATTTATTTATTTATTTATTTATTGGTTCTTATAATCACTTAAGCGTTGTTTGGGCACGTGAGTTATAATAGTTTAGGTTATAATAGTCTGTGGGGTACTCTGCACTCCAAACACAGACTATTATAACTCATACTAAATAACTATGCATCATAAACATAAATTATATAACTCTACAAACTATTATAATATACAGACTATTATAACCCATTCAGCGTCCCAAACAGCTCCTTAGAGCATGTTTGAAAGTGATTTTAGAAGGGTCAAAATCACTTCTCTTTCTAAATTATGATGTTTGGCAATTGTGAGTAAGTGATTTTGAAAGCATCTAAAATCACTTCAAATGATCATCAGTCAATCATTTGAAAGTTGATTTTCAAGTGATTTTTGTCAAGTGATTACGGGTGATTTTGTTTTTAAACTGACTATTATTTCATATTTAAAAAAATCTCCCCCTATTTCATTTTATTTTGTCCTAAATTTTAAAGAAAACTTGTTTGTTTTTTCTACTTTCTAAAATTGTGTTCATCTCTAATTTTTATCGCTCTCTTTGATTTTTCAGTCTTTAATTTTTTTTATAATGTCCATCTCTAACTTTATTCTCTTTTTAAATTTTTATTCATTTTTCTCATATTTTCTCTCTCCAATGGTTTTTAACTCTCTAATTTTTTTTTGCTTCTCTCTAACTTTTTTTAACTTGCTATAATCTCTAATTTCTTACCTCTTTCTCTAACTTCTTGCTCTTGAACTTTTTTGTTCCCGACTCTTAACTTTTTTCTCCCTCTTAAAAGTTTTTCTCCTTGAAATTTTTGTCATTCTCCCCAAAAATTTTGTATATTTCTCTAACTTTATTTCTGTCTCTTCAAAATTTCTCTCTCTAAATTTTTTGTCCCTCTCTCTAAAATTTTTATCTCTCTCTCTAACATTTTTTCTCTTTCAAACTTTTCTCCAGCTTTCTATTTTTCTCTTTTAAATTTTTATTTCTTTCTATATAACTTTTGTATGCCACCTTCTATTTTTTTTAATCTCAAATATAATACTTTCTTTAATAATTTGATGATTCTAAGACCACCTTTGGAAAAAAAAAATAACAATCATTTAAAAAAAATACTTTTAATTAAATTAAAATCACTTCTACAACCGTGAAACTAAATATTAAAATGATTTATAACTAACAATTTTTACAAAATTAATTATAATTAAATAACTTAGCTTAAAATACTTTTTCCAAAGTCACTCTCAAACATGTCCTTAGTCATTGAAAACCACAATTGAAAGTGTAGAACAAAACATTAAAATGATTATATGAAAATCACTTTTAATAAATCAATTATAAACAAAATAATTGAGCTAAAATCACTATTTCTAAAATCATTTCCAAACATGTCCTTATAAAGTTAACCAAACACATATTGGGCAAAAAGTCAGTCCCAATCTCTAATGTAATGGATGTAAGATACTGTTTGAGTTTAGATTTGATCGATTTCATTTCTAATAACTAGATACGTAGGCCTGATTAGATCAAAATTTGGGTTAAACTTAGATCCATTCCTGAATTGACTTTTGGATGGTGTTTCGAATGTATTTTTATTGGATTGATAATTTCAATGGAATTTATTTTAACTTTTGGGTGATTTTTTTTTTTTTTTTGAGAAGGGTAATTTTGTTACTTTTGCATGATAAAATAATTAAGCTTAAAGGATTATATGTGTGTATATGTATGTATATTTGAGCTATTGGATTGGCTAATCCTTTGAGATGTATATCCAATCAATTCATGGATGAGTTGGGCAAGGCTGAGACAGACCCCATCAAATGTTTTGATTTTTAGGCTGAATTGGGACTACTAATTTGTGCCGCATTCATGAGGCTGATCAAATGTGCATAGATTTGCAATAATTAAATCTTATTATACTCATCAAAATTTCATACTAGTATGCATCGTCTCAACTCAACATATCATCAATTCAATCATAGCTTATGAGATAAGATACTTATTACCATCTCAAAAATCAATGTTTTGATTTCGACCCACTAATTGTTGAACTAAAAAAAAAATACTCAATATATCACGACATTAGCTCTGCACACAATTACTTGAGTTCGTAAAATCTACTAGTATATGAGTGTCAAACATATAGTCAGAGTAATGTGCAACAATCATACTTTACAAACATTTGCCTTAGCTATTTTAGAAACTTGTTCTAAACATATCAAACATGATTTTTGGTCAATCCAAACATAATTTGGTAGATAAGGCATACAAATTATTGTTGGAAATAATAATTCGCTGTGTATAAGAACTGAGTAACACTAGCAAATTGATTACAACTTAATTGGCAACAAACAATTATAGTGTAAACAATAATACAGACACTGTATGTAATAACAATTTCAAAACTCAAGAATAAAAGATAATAAGTAGTCGAGGCACGCTTATAAAGCGTTGTCCTGAATACAATTATTCTCTCTGCACGGGTTGCAAGCAGGCTACAGCGATCGTCTCTGCAGGATACAATGACTAACTCCGATAAAACAGCAACCTTGAACTACTCAGATCTGGTAGAACTCTTGAATACTTGCTCTCAACTTGACTAAAGATTAAAGAAAAGAAAGAGATGAGAGAATAACTCTTCAATTGGAATGAGATACTCCAAAATGGAATGAGATGCTTCAAATGAAGAAACAAGTTGCTATTTATAGGCTAGCGACTTAGTAACTCTCCAAAAATAAAATTAATATAAACAAAATGAAACATACATAAAAAGTAACGCAATTGTGTAGTTACTTGTAAAGATTGAAACATAATTCACAAATTTAACTTTTAAGTTAAATTTGTAAAAGAAACATCAACACATTTTGATGTTTCAAACAATTTTGAAACCTTTGGATTTCAAGTCAAGTAACAACAACATAAATGAAACATCAATTCATTTTTGATGTTTCAAACCAACACTTTCTTTCACAATTTACTATAAAATCCAACAATTATTATCTTATAGATTGATGGTTAAATCTCCTACTCCCGTAATTGTTGAACTCTAAAAAAAACATGATTTTTGGTAATTGATCAAACAGCCCTAACATTAGAAAATAAACCTCCCACACCACACATAGAATAAAAGGGTACTATAAATAAACATAAAATGTATCAAAAATCTTGTTTTCTAGCAAAATTAAAAGGATAAAGTGTACACAATTCCATACAACTATAAAAATATATATACGAAGAAGCAAGATATGATTTTAATAAAAGGGAAAATAAAGAAACTTGAAGGCTAATTTCAAATTTTGGAAAACCAATGAATGGATAATTAGGAACAATAAACTAACTGGAAAAATTATTTAGTCATCATAATTAATATCTGGGTTCAAAATCTATCTTCTTTAGTATTATCGTCAAAGTGAATATGGCTTAGTGGTAATTGACATGTACTCATTTTCATAAGTAAAATGTTCAAAATTCTATACTCGACCCCACATTTATTGTACTAAAAAATTATATATATATCTTCTCTAGTATTCTTCAATATAGACTTTGGAATACAATATTTAAATTCTTTATACCACACTTTTTTTTTATAACAATTTATACCACATTTAATAGAATGTAAAATGGTGAACTCATTATTTCAGTTGGAGCCGAAAAAATTACTGAATACAACCTTTATTTACCGAGGTCATCTTCTTTCCTTCCATTATTTGTGAATTGTGGTGTGTCATGGTCGTAGCTTTCCAATCGTGCGACGCCATGATTTTACGCGAGATCATGGTCATGGCTAGCCTTAAACTCAAGTCCCAATCTATTTTTTGCAACCCTTTGTGGCTTCGTAGGATCTTAGGCGAGGTTTTTTCCCTCAACCAAGCTTCTTTTTATATGCATTGGAAGTATACTTGGCCATACACGTCACCCGTACATGTATCTTCATTCAAATGCGACTCTAGCTGACTTGCCTTTACTCTAGGTCAAGTCCCAAAGCTCAACATTGCCTCTACAATAGGCCAAGGTCATCTAAATGCAACTTCGCTTCTTATTTCATCATCTTTGTATTTGTAGACATGTCTACAACTCTTCTACATCAGTCTGGAACTTCACTGGGATGTGTTCGGATCCTTGGTTGGGTCAAAACGTCCTTAAAACGCTTAACCAAAGTTTACTGGAAGATGATCGGTAGTGTACACACAAGCGCACGCGATCGAAGTAATATAAAATGGTATGTGAGTATTAAGTATCGAATCCCACAGGAAACGGTGTAACAAAAATATTGTAAAGCAAAGTGTAAGGAAAATTACAACTAGAAAACTAAAATTGCAAAAATAATGTTGAGATGGTTTGATTGGAATAAAGAAAAATTGTAAAATTGAATTGCAGAATCTAATTGCAGAATCGAAAAATGGCAATATTGGGATAAAGAAAAATTGCGCAATTAAATTGTATAATCTAGAAATGGCAATGTTGATAGCAAACTAGATAAGCTTAGAAATTAAAATTTCAAAAGGAATTTTAGATAAAGATGAGGCTCAAGAATGTCATTGCCCTAAGTTGTAATTGTAAGCCAAAATTGCAATTCCAACCTACTCCACACTCAATTGTAAACCAAAATTGCATCTCCTATTCACCTTGAATTTGGGTTTTTAGGAGGCTAAGTGAATGACTTATATGTCTATAGTCCCTCTATCTTAGATCATTCAGCTCAACAGTTTTATGGGTTTTGGAGTCCTTAATCCCTATGTCTAGGGTAAGGATTGGCTTATGTCTAAGCTCTTTTTCTCCATTACTTGTGTGAAATCCGCTTATCACTAATCCCGTCGGTATTAGATTTAAGCTTGAGTTGCTACCCTAGTTGATCAAACTAAGATCTCAAAGGAAATTTATTCAACACAAGCAAACAATTGAGATGTAGGCTTGGTTTTTATTGAAATTTTGGCTACAATTACTTCTTAGGGAATTCACATCCTTGAACCCCCTAAGAAGTTTAGCTCAAATTGAAAGTAAAATCTTACAACTAATTTTTGAAAGAAACATCATATTAAAGAAAATTTGAGTAAAATTGCTACTGATAATTAAAACTAAATAAATTGATAAAATACTTGGGCAAAAACAGTTAACACAATTTTAGACAACACCTCCAAAATTTCTCACTATGAATAAGAAATAAAAGGCACATTGCTATTAATCTCCACTCAAAATATTAACTTTATGAAGTAAACAAATTGTGAGTGACAGTACCCAATGGACAAAACAACAAAATCAAACTCCCTTGCAATTAACGAGTACAAAATTGAAATCTTCTTGTGCAAAACAGAATTTAATTGACAAAAATGGTTCTTAGAAAAGAACTGAGTTCCTCCTCTATTCCAATCGACTTCATCCTTTCTCTATTTCTAGGAATTGATTAGTCTTAACACTCAAAGCTTGCCTTGAATTGGATTAGAAAATCGAGAAGGAACATGCAGAAGACTAGTTGAACTCTTGGAAGAAACAGTGCAGAAATTTCCAAAAAAAAAACACAGAGTATTAATGTGAAATAAACCCACAAACAGAAACTGAATCAAAAGTTAACTTAAAGAAGAGAGGAAATTGAATGGAGAACAACGATTGTACAACCAACGCTCTTGATAAAACAAGAAGAAATTGCAGAAAAATAAAGACAGAAACTGCATAAAACAAAGTAAAAAAATCTGCAGAAAACAGAGAAGAAAACCACGAAAATTGACTCCAAAAAGTCTCCAAAATCGAATTGTGTTGCTTCTCCTCTTCTTCCCCTTTTATAGGCCTTCATTAGAGTTGAAGAATGCCCAAATTTCGCGCTCAAATTCCCTTAAATCATGCTGTAATTGAAGATTTTCGGAATGGGTTAAATGTAGATTTTTTTTCCTTTTTTGAACTTTTCTACTGCTCCAGATTGCAGAATCCGATCTTGCAATTTGATTTTGCAATTTCTACATTCCCCTACTCTAGAAACAATTGCAGAATCACGAATTTGCAATTTAATTTTACAATTTCCACATTCCTTGCAAACAAACTTAACTTTTTTAGAATCTTATCTAATTGCTTTCATTCTTATTCCTTTCTTATTTTCAAGCAACTTTCAACTATTTTCAAATGATCTTAAGACAAAACAAGAATATTTTAAGTAATTAGGAGTTAAATAAGCCTTAATTCTAAGGCTTATCAGAAGATTTCAACACTTATCGAGATTTATCGGGGCATTTTAACGTTTACTGAGTGCAAACTATGCAAACCAGAGGTTTTCAGGACATTATAATGCAAACCGGGACATATCGAGCAAATACCATACAAACCAGAAACTATCGGATCCCACTAATGAATAGTGATTCCATCTCAAGCTTCGGGAGGTCATCTGACTTAGCTGCTTGCTCTGACATGCTTCTTGAGATCCTACCCATGAGTCGTCTTCATAAACGAGACCTCACAGACATCCATCCATCTGAATCATATCGAGGCATGAACCCTTCTGTGTCTATGTCGAGTCATTCTCGTATTGCTAGCTACTATCGGGCCCTATGATGCAACCTTCGACCCATGGGAAGAGGCGCAATGTCGGCACACCCGTGCCGCTTGACATTGTCCTAGGAAAACCCATTTCAAAGGAAGACGTCCAAAACATTCATCTTGCAACGTTGGCACACGCCATGACACACGCATGTGCCATGGGGGTGGTGGAGAGCCAACACCATGCCTCCCTCTAAGGTAGATTATGAGACGTTTTTGGTCTGACACCCATGCACGTCAATTTGCCGAAGGATCATATGCCATCGTGGAGCGCTCGTCTGAACTTCAATTGATACGAAATCTGACGAGCTTACACTTGCCCATATACGAACTTAACTCTAGAGTCGCTCGTCAAAACTCACGATGAAACCTTGACTTTCGAGGCAACAGCCGGGGCCCATCTGCCCTCACTAAGCTTGACACTGACACCCCTGACGATATAGTTGCTTCCCATTTTGCTTGCACTTCAACTTGGCAATCTTGCCCACTCATTTTGGTGTGTTAGATGATGGACCGTCCTTCTTGGTTGCTTCATGGCACTTGTCTTCTCTTAGATCTTGCGTGGCCCGATGGGCGACACTTGCGTGTTGCCTTTGCTTCTGTATGCTCTGAAGGAGTCACAACCTACTCCCTTCTAATGAGGTTGTGACACGGTGCACCTGTCTTTTTTCACGTGCATTTGTTTCACAAATTACTGGCATTACAATTATACTTTCTCTTTTTCTTTTCTTTTTTAAACTAATTATACTTTCTCTTGGATTTTAGAAAATGTGAAGGTTAAAATATCATAAATTTCTTTATGGTTTGGACAAAGTTTCAATTTGATCCCTATAGTTTTAAAAGTTTCAATTTGATTTTTATGATTTAGGCTTAATTTCGATTTGGTCCTTATAGTTTGTTAAATCTCACAAGTCGTCTTTAAATCGTGTTTCACACAATTTTTTTAGTTTTTTCACTTAGGTCTAAACTCCAATAGTTAACTAACATAGTTATTGAAATAGAAAATTGTCAAGTAAAAATACCAAATTAAAACTAATCTCAAATCATTGGAATTAAATTTAAACTTTTAAAATTATAAGAACCAAATTGAAACTTCACCCAAATCATAGGGGCCAAATTTGCAATTTAACAATTGTGAATATGTAATTTACTTCAACCATTTAAAAAAAAAATTGTACTTTTTTTTTAAAGTTTTAATTTCATATATATATATATATATATATATATATATATATTGTCTAAACCAAGAATTTATGTTTAAAAAAAAATGAGCAAAACACACTTTTGGTCTATGAAGTTTAAGCTGTGGTATCTATTTGGTACTTGAGAATTCAAAAGAGACACTTACACACTTTTGGCCTATGAAGTTTCAGCTTCGGTATCTATTTGGTACTTGAGATTTCAAAAGAGACACTTTAGCCCATGAATTTTTGGAAAATAATTATGAATGGTTATTCAGCTCGTTTGATTGTTAGTTAACCTAACAAAATGTTAAAGTGACGATTAATATATGTGGCATATTAGAGAAACATAGGGTTTAATCTCAAAACCAATTAGCAATGAGAGGAGTAACCCATGTATCTTATAAATTGTGAGGTCTCTCTTTATCTTTCTGATGTGGGATCCTTAATATGCCCTCTCAAGATGGTTTCTCTTTGGGTTCACTATTCTTGGGTCGGATCCCAATTTTTGGATTGAATACCCATTTGAGTTTCATGGGCTCTGATACCATATTAGAGAAACATGGGGTTCCATCTCAAGACCAATTGGTAATGAGAAGAGTAGTCCATATATCTTATAAATTGTAAAGTATCTCTTCATCTTTCCAATGTAGGATCTTCAACATGCCTCTCAAAATGTTTCATCTCAAAACCAATTGGCAATGAGAGGAGTAGCCCTTATATCTTATAAAGATTGTGAGGTCTTCTCATCTTTTTAATGTGGGACCCTCAACAATGTTAAGTTAAGTGAAAAACAATAATAATAAATTTATATTATTTTTTGCTAGTTAGATTGCTGATGAACACTTCCCTCTTCTCCTTCCTCCTATGTTCTCTCACTCTTGTTCTTCTTTGTCATCATTAGTTTCCACCACTCACTGTCTCATCCAACGCTTGCCGTTGTGAAAGGACCACTACTACTGCAGGAATAAGCAGAAAAATAATTGAGAAATTAAAATAAAGCAATAAAATAAGAAGCATAAGAATTAACGTGGAAAACTCCAAAACCGGAGAAAAAACCACTGACAGAAAGAAATACTCCACTATGTAGAAAAAACCACAGAATTCTCTCTCCGACCCCAATTACAAAGAAACACTCTCTCAAAGTTTTATGTCACTCACTTAACTAGAGTTAGTATACTAGACTTAAAGTATTTTGAATCAGGATGATTTGAAACAAAAGTTATAGACTCTTTTTATAGTACTTGGAGTCCATGACTTCCTTGTACATTTTCAATGTAGGACAATTGCTCTTCTAATATATTGTCAAAAACTCTACAAGAAGGTGGTTACGTAATAGACCATACGTGTAATTTGTACTAAAAATATAAGGAGCTGTTTGGTAAGCAACTCAAATTCAAATTCTTGTTTTTAGATTGACATAATGAAATGGTTTTAGTGAATTTGGTTTGTTGGATTTATTTTTTAAAATTGTTTTTGAATTTTGTGATTTAAATAGTGGAAATACCGAAAATAATATTCCTTTTATTGTTAGTGTTCAGATTCTAAATTCTAATTTTTAAATTTGAAAATACATGCATGAATTACATTACAAAATATAAAAAAAATGGATAAGTATACTATTTCATTTTATTTATTCACATAAAACATCTATAATTTATAAATGGTATAAAATTGTAAAATATAATAGTTATACAAAATTTATAACCTAAAATAGGTCAATAAATAAATTAATAATATTTTATACTAAATTAAATATTTAGTTGGTAACTACCACTATTATTTTTACTAGCTAGGTAAGGAGAAGATCGTAGATATATAAGCGAGAGACAATACTATCTCCATTGATATGAGATCTTTTGGGCAAAACTAAAAGCAAACCCATGATGGCTTACTCCAAAAATGGACAATATCACATTAATCGTGGAGTTGTGTGGTGGGTTCATTGTTCGTAACAAACACATATTTGAAAAGAGTGAAACATGGAATGCAACTATCTTTCTCATTGAATCATTTTTTAAAACTCACAGATCTGTTGTATACAAAATTGAAAGTTTATGGTCTTATTAGAGACAAAATTCAATTTTATGTCTAGTAGATCCATTAATTTTAAAAAATGTTGAACATGTCATGAATTTATTAGACACACGATTGGAAGTTTAAGAATTTGTTAAACACAAACCAACTGAAAGTTTAAGAACTAAACTTATAATTTAACCTAAAAATTGTAAAAGTTCAAGAGCTTGAGGGTTGAGAGAAAATATAGTATATATTCTCCTCTTACTATAAAAATAATATAAGGTAATTCGTGCCACAAAAAAATTTATAGGGATTGTTTGAGACACTGAATGGATTATAATAATCTGTGAGTTATAATAGTCTGTAAAATTATATAATCTATATTTATGATGCAGAATAATTTAGTCTGTGTTATAATAATCTGTATTTGGAGTGCAGAGTACTCAATAGCCTCACACTCCAAATAACCCCGCACCATATTCTCAATCTCTTCCTCACATGTTTTTGATATAAATTATTTAGGAGGCCACCCCAACTTGAAGTTCTTCCATACGTTTAACAGCAAATCTACATTGGGATATGCTCCCTAAATTTTGATTTTTTAAAAAATATAAATATGCTTTCCCGAAAACTTTGTTTTTTTAATTATTATTATTATTTAAAGTTTAGTTTCCGTGTTTGATTTGAATATTAGTTTAGTTTCCATGTTTGCTTTAATAATAGTTTATGCCCCGTTTGATAACGTTTTTGTTTCTCATATCTTGTTTCTTGTTTCTGTTTTTCGTTTCTCGTTTCTGTTTCTTAAAAACTAAAAACAGAAACATGTTTGATAACTATTTTTGTTTTTTGTTTCTTATTTTTTGGTAAAAATAAAATATATAACATGCATTAAAATAAATATAAAACAATTATAAAGAGGTTATAGTATTTTATTAAGGCCCAACACCTAATTAAGAATAATAATAATAATAATAATAATAATAATAATAATAAATTTTATCCTTCAAATGTTGTTCAAATTTGATTTTAAATGTTATTTCTCACTTCAATCAATTCACTTTGAACGATTTTGACTTACAAGAGTTAGTTCAATTAGACGAATTTATAAATTGTCTAAGGTCAGACAATCGAACATACTCACATTTCTTTAATTTAATAATAAATTTTATTTTTATTTTTTCTTTAAAAATGCATTAGCCAATAGTACAAGCAAGTAAAATCAGAAAAAGAGAGAATGAAATACATTATTAGTTTATTTATTTAATAAAAAATAAAATCGTACCAAAAAAAATAATAGAGAATTAAATAGAAAATAATAACTATAAGCTCGTTAATGTAAAGTAAAAGAAAATAAGAAGATAAGAGAGAAGAAAAAAACATAAACGAAAAGAGAAAAGTAAAAAGAAAAAAAGAAAAAAAAGATAATGAACTATAAAAAAAAAGATTATGACGAAAGAGAGAGAATGAATAGAAAGAAATAAATCAAAAAATAAAAATAAAAAATAAGAAAAAAAATAAAAAGATTAAAAAGTATTAAAAGAAAAAACAATAGAATGGAAAAGAGAGAAATAAGGGAGAGGAGAGAGACGGGTAAAAAGAGAAATATGAATACACGCATGAAACCTGAAAAAAGAAACAGAAACAGAATTTGAGAAACTACTTTTTGAAGTTTCTCAAAATCTGCCCTTTTTTTAGAAACGTTTCTAAAAAATTTAGAAACAAGAAACATGATCGTTTATCAAACATGTCTGTTTCTTGAAAATGAGAAACGGGAACAAGAAACAAGAAATAAGAACGTTATCAAACAGGCCCTTAGTTTCCTTTAGTTCTTATGATTTAAAATGTGACATTATTTATATTTTTGAATTTTGAGTTTAGTTTCTATTTGATCTTTAAATTTCGAAATGTTACACTTTCACTCAATCGTTCTTAAAATTTCACTAATACTCACTTTAGTCTCTAATATAACAAAATTATTAATAACCCTAATTAAATACTAATATGATAATGGTAGAGATGATTTGTACATTTGATTAAACCATATGAATCAAATTGAAGCTTTTGAAACCACAATGACCAAATTGAGACTTTTAAAACCATAGAAACTAAATTTGTAATTTAACTTCGTAATATTTAATATAGCTTTATAGTTGAGGAAGGTCGAATCTTGAAAATTTTCTAGTACTACCATAATACCTACTCCTCTATTTATAATTTAACACGGCATTAAATAATATATTAATTTATTTTATGAATTCTATAATATTCTTAAATAGTATGATTATGACAAACAATGAATAAAAGTAGTATTTGTAGTATAGAAAATACTACATTAGTACTAGAATTTTTTTCATCAAATCTTGCATGGATTTTGTCCATGGAATTTGAAACAAATTAAAATAAAAATTTCAAATTTCAAATTTCCTCGCACATAGAATCCTTCGCCACATTATTCTTAACTTCTGAAATAATTCTCCCTTTGTGTTTGGCATTTTGTTTCTTTCCCCCAAGTTGTCTTCCTTCCTTTCCATTTGTAATTTTATCTGTGAATTGCGATACTCCTGTCTTTTTCACGTGCATGCGTTTCGCCAATTTACAGGCAGTACAATTATCTCTCTCATGGATTTTTTTTTTTAAAAAAAAAGTGAAATATATAATTTAATTCCACCATTTTTTTTAAAAAAAAGTGTATCTATTTCTTTTTTAAAATTAAGTTATGTTTTCAAATATGTTTCTAAGAAAGTATTTACGAAAATATTAAAATTTGTTGACAAAATTATGATGTACGTCCAAGTATATAATAGATATATATTTAATGTTTGAATTTGATGAAGTAAATAGGTTTGCTTTATGAAATTCAAAACATATGAGAATGGAGTTCGAACCTAGGCTTTTGACTGTTAAGTAGAATGTTTAGAAATTTGTTACACTAAAAATTCCATTCATGTTTCATTCCTTCCATATAAATAGGACAATAAATTTATACATTCAATCAATGAAATACACTTATCTTGAATTATTTCATGGTATAAGAGCCTTAAATATATGTTGTATTCTTCTTCTTATTTATTTATTTATTTACTTTCTCATTCTCCTCTTTACCATCATATGACATTGGTCTAAGGCTTTGATACTTTGAAACAATTCAATGTAAATGTCTTCATTGATTGAATCTGTAAACTTACTGGTCCTATTTATATACATAGGGAATGAGAACTGAATGGAAAAGAATAGGATATACAAACAAACAAATTGAAAGAAGTCACAACTAATTCTATTTTTAGTATAACAAATTCCTAAGCAGACTCCTGAACTGCCTCCTCCAAACTGAAGTGACTTGGTGAAATGGTCACCGATTTGAATATCTTTGTGGACTGCTTTTTCGCAAACAAAGTGATAATCAATCTTTTCGTCCGCTCATGAAACAAATTGCAAAGATGCATGTTGTCACACCATAAGGATCGTGGGATGAGAGGGGAAATCTGAAAGTCAACTTGTTTCTTGGCACTTCAGAAGAAAAGAGTTTGTTTAGGAATTTGTTATACTAAAAATAGAATTTGTTGTAACTTCTTTCAATTAATTATTTGTTTGTATATTCTATTCTTTCTCCATTCAGTTTTTATTCCATCCTATAAATAGGACTATAAGTTTACACATTCAATCAATGAAATGTACCCTCAATTGTTTTACATATGCTTATATTTGTTGAGCTATGCTTAACACTGCAAGAATTTCGGATTTTTCCAAGGCCAAAAACAATCGGAAAAAGCCAAAAAAGCGTCGGCAAAACTTTTTTTGATGCAAAAAATGTCATCGGCAGATCCTCGTCAGAAAAACTTTTGCCGACGCTTATTATTACAACGTCGAAAAAAGCTCGAAATGCCGACCAAATGCATACTGTCGGCCTTTCTAGGAAATGCCGACCAAATGGGTATTGGTCGGCGTTTCTTGGAAAGGCCGACCATATGCATACCGTCAGCCTTTCCAAGAAATGCCGACCAAAACTCGTTTGGTCGACCTTTCCTGGAACTCACTACAAAAATTTTGATGCTACCCTAATAGCGTCGGCATAGAGGGAAATGCCAACAGTTTTCTTCAATTTTTGTTAAAAAAAAAAAAAAATTGGAATTTCATTATACGAAACTTGTTACACCTAAAAAGAATGGTACATGCAATAATTAAATAAATGAAACTTTATATTAAACCAAATTCATTATTACAATTTGTTCGTAAGTTTGAATACAAGATAAAAATAAAACTTCAACATAAATAAACCTAAAATAATTTAGAAAGAAATCTTCATTCGTTCTCGTTAGCACTTCATGTTATCATAAACTTGGAAAGGTAGCTTTTGAAAATAACATTGATCCAAAGCATCTAAGTTGGCAAATCTACCTACTTTATATGATCAAATTCATATTTAATACAAAATATTATAAAGTTTTAGAGTTTAAGTTGAGAGAAAATAGAGAGTATCTATTGTTCTCTTATGATAATCTAGGGCTTCAACGGAGTAATCTCTCTATTTCCACACATACTTTTCTAGGGAGGTTAAAAAAAAAAAATCAGTGCAACTTGAAATTATTCTAAACTTAAAATATTTAATCATGAAATTACCTAGTAGTCTACTAAGTTAGGTCGTTGAAAAGATAAGTGGATCTAGTTGGTATAAATAATATTTATCATCTCTCTTAATTTTTCTTAATTATGGTGTTTTAGATTTGCACTGTCTCAAAATTATTCATATTGGATGTAATGTCAATTCATTCTTACATATATATCCTTCACTTAGAACTTAATAGGATTTGCTGCTTGTTTACACGTAATTTCAAAATAGAAAAAAATGAGACACGTGTAAATAAATTTAATTTTTGTATTAATCTTTTTGGTGTGGTACAATATCTAATTTGTTCATATGATTCTTCCTCTCAAATATACATATGTCTCGAGGGCTTTACAACTTGTTCTCGAATGTGGATTTGTCTTGAGAGCTTCGCAGCTTGTTCTCGAATGTGGATTTATTATGAGGACTTTGTAGCTTGTTCTCGAATGTGAATTTGTCTCGAGGGCTTCGCAACTTGTTCTCGATATTCAAAGTCTTCTAGTCTTCAAGGATTTGATTTAGAGAGTGTTTGATCTTCAAGAGTTTAGGGAGTTTTCTAATCTTTGTTTATGAATTTTCTCTAAGTTCTCTAAAGAGTTTTACACTTCTCAACCTTGAAATGGAGGAGGGAGCTCTCTATTTATAGAGTTCCTAAACCTCTAGATGGGCTTGGGCTTGTCAGTCGGACTGGGCCTGGTTGACTGCCGACTTTAGGTCTAGCCCTTTGGACTTTCGTCTAAAATTAGCCCAAATTTTACATAATTCAATTGTATATTGGGATTTGCCATAATTTAATTTAGGGATCCTTGCCAATTTAATTAATCCCTAATTAAATATAATTTCGTCATCAATATTGGGTAATGACGTGGCAATTTTTGATTTGCCAAAATTTCTATTCCAACACTGCTTCTTCATACTTACTCTAATACATCAAAAACCAGTGCATACACCCTCTTTAACATGGGGTGTTTACAATGTATTTATTATAAAAAATTTATTACAAATAAGATATCTTTTAAAAAGTAATTATAAAAAAATATTTTTCTAATAAAGATTTAAATGAAAACTTAACTGGGGGCATAAATTGATACACTTAAACAAGTTTGAGGTTTAAATTGATGAAATTAAAAGTTTAGGGTTAAAATTGATACGATTTGTAAAGTTTGAGGTTTAAATTGATGAAATTGAAAGTTTAGGGTTGAGATTGATACAACATGCAAAGTTTAGGGGTCAAAAATGCTTTTTTCCCTTAGTTTTTTTTAATATTTGTAACTATTTTTCTACTGTTAATTTAATAATGTTTTTATATCAATTATGTTAGATTTGCAATCACATTTATTTCAAAATAACCTCACATGATTTTTATGGGAAATAAATCCCATTTGGCTAAGGCTTTCAGACATGTCAATTTTTAGACAGGCAAAATGCAAAGCATCTTTTTCCATCAAACGACACCTAATGGTACCTAAAACTAAAAGAGGAAGTTTATTATAGAAGTAAATTAAAAGTCATAAATGTTGTTTAGGAATGGTGTTTAAGAGCTTTTTAAAACAAAATCTTGCTTATCTAAATATAGGAAACTTGTTCAATTAAATATTTTTGATTGTGTTGTTACATAAATTCAAATATCATTTAGTAAATATATACAACTAATAAAACAATTTGGAAAAATTGTTCCAAATAAAAGTACCACCTTGATTATATTTCCTTTTCAAGATTTGTTTACATCAAAAATCTAAAATTAATTAAGATACAACTTACAGAACTTAAAATTCTAGAAGTTGTTTTTTTATTATTATGTGGTTACGTACATTCAAATGCTATTTAATAAATACAATTTATAAAACAATTTGGAAAAAATGTTTCAAATAAAATACATCTAAAGAGCACTTTGATTTTGATAATATTAACCATGGTTAACTCGAGAATTGTTCAATAGATTTAGTCAAAGTAAAATCTTTACCCCTTTATTTGTATAATTATATTCAAAAAAGAATGTCTCAATCCCTTTACAATCTTTGAATTATCAAAATGTCTATTTTAGTCACCAAAATTTCAAATTTAATTTTATTTAGTCTTTAAAACCTTTAAAATGTCTACTTAAGTCATGATTTTTTTTTTTAAATGTAATAATTTTGGTTATTGCTATTATTTTATCACTAATATTCGTCTAGTTACTCAACTCAACCAACTTATGTGTTTAAATACATGTTCACATTACCTTAAATACATATCTTTTGAAGTCATAACATCCATTTGTTCGTAAAAAAAAAACATAATAACCACCAAAATAATATTTATTTTAATTCAGAGATTCAAAATAGATATTTTGATAGTTTAGAGATTAAAAGTTAAAAAATAATTTATTGTCTGCCACATCAACATTATTTTTAAAATAATTGCGAGTCCATCAAAATTAAAAAATTATTTATAATGTTTGAAAATTTTCCCAACGCAAAGACTTACTTCTCAATTACCAAGTCATCATCGGGTTGATAGCTAAAAATTGTTTAAAATTTCAAATCACACTGAAATCTAATCAACCACTAATCTTTCCCAGGATTAAGATTAAGCTTTTTTTTTAGTGCATTCTTGCATGTGGAAAGCAAGTGGTACTTTACTCTTAATTCTCCATCGTTCATTTCACAAATAAAAATAAAAATAAAAATCAAAATTAATTTTCATGGTTGAAGAAACAATAACCAATTAAACAAACTTCCAAAAACTAAAGAAACAAAAAAGGAAAGAAAAAAAAAAAAAAAACTCACAATCGCGTCCCATCAGTGGGACCGTTTCCAAGTCCAACCGCTATTAAGGTGCGGGCTGGTATTGCGACGTCGTTTTGGCTCAACAAAATATCTCCCCCCTGGTGGCCTTCCTTCTTCAATCTTCATTAACCTCAAATTTCCAGTATATTCCCACCGATGCCACGGCTAGGGATGTCCATTTACCCCGCGGGGCCGGGGCCCCGCGGGGACCCGCCCCGAACGGGGCGGGGAATCCCCGTTTACACGGGGAATGGGGGAGGGAGCGGGGAGGGATTTTTCCCCGTTGGCTAAACGGGGACGGGGACGGGGAATATATTCCCCGCCCCGCCCCGCCCCAATTCCCCGCCCCGATTAATAATAATAATAATATATATATATATATATATATATATATATATATATATATATATATATTATTACCTATAAATAGAATTTTTTTTAAAAAAAAAAAAACTATAGTAGGAATTAGTTTAAGAATATTTCGTTATAAAAAAAAATTAAAGTCTATGTTGTAATATTGAAATTTGAATTTTTAGAAATTAATTTGTTTCGACATTATAGTATTTTTACTTATGGTATATTATTGTTTTTATTATTATTTTTATTAGGAAATTTTATAACATTTACTTTAAATAGAATTATATTGAAAATTATTCATTTAGAAATAATTTTTTATTATGGTTGAGAATAAATTTAAAAAAATAAAAAAGATAAAAAAAAAAAAAAGAACGGGGAAAATTCCCCGCGGGGAACCCGATCCCCGCGAATTCCCCGCGGGGAATCCCCGCCCCGATCCCCGCGAAATTAAACGGGGAATTTCGCGGGGACGGGGAATGAAATGGGGGGCGGGGACGGGGACGGGGAATCCATTCCCCGGCCCCGCCCCGCCCCGTGGACATCCCTAGCCACGGCCCCACCTCTCACGTGATCTCACACGTGCTAACCTACTTCTGAGGCGTCTGGGCTTTGCTCGCACGCGCGCCCACTAAATCTTCGCCACGTGTCTCCCTCGAAAAAAGCCTACAAGTACCGACGGTCCTCCGCAGATCTGCAGTGCTTCATTGATTGCCTTAAAGTTTCGACCGGAGGCCACGTTTTTCTTGCGGCTGTGTTCATCGCCGGTGGCTGTGAGTGATTGATCTTCTTCTTCACTACTCACTGCCGTTGTGTCTGCGTCGTTATGACATTTTAGTTTCGGATCATTTCTTTCTTTCTATGCAATCAGTTTACATGTCGTTTGATTCCTTTCGTTTTTAGCTTTTGAAGTGTGGTCTTCGTTCTAGCTGGTTTCCGTTTTCTCTTGCTTTCTTCTTTCTTTGGTGAGTGGTTTGTGGTCTCTATTGTCCGTTTGTTTTTTAATTTTTTACTAATGCTTGCTAGTGCTTGAGTTCCTGTTCTGAAGGAGTTCTGATTCTGTGTTGCGTGTTCTCTCTTGATCATTTCAAACTAGTTTGTATGGAAGCGGTCTGAGCGAGATTAAGCTTGAGATTTTTCATTTCGATGGATTCTGAAACTTTTTCTTGCTGTGCATGACGGATCATTTCATTATTTGTTCCTCAGTAATTGAAGTTTTGCATGTTTTGATTGGTGATGCTATTTACAATTTATTCCTTGTGGATAATTTAATTAGTTGTTCTGAATGTTGTTTTAGATCAGGGATGGCTTCGATGGGAGCCGTGACTGTTTCCAACTTTGTGTCGAGGAGTTCTCTCATCGTTAGTCATGGGGCTTCAGGCTCAGAGACCAAAACAAGCCTATCGCAGGTTGGCCTGAAGAACCAAGTAGAAACTCACAAGGGATTGAAATCCTTGAACAATTTGGATGTGTTGCGGAAGAAAACCCCTGCGAGTGCTATTTGCAGGACTGCCAGTAGGAAAACTGATGGACTCGGTAGAACTGCTGGGAAAATTGTGTGTGAACAAGGGATGAACATAGTGCTCGTGGCTGCTGAAGTTACTCCATGGAGCAAAACTGGTGGGCTTGGTGATGTTCTTGGAGGATTGCCTCCAGCATTGGCTGTAAGTGAGGTTTATCGCTTCATTTTCAGATGCAGTTGTGTCATAATTTTCTGCTACAGCCTGAATTTTTTCCTGCTGTTATTTTTTAGGCTAGAGGACATCGTGTCATGACAATAGCTCCTCGCTATGACCAGTACAAAGATGCTTGGGACACGAACGTAACAGTTCAGGTAAATAAGTTCTTCATCTCTATAAAATGTTCATCTTTTGTGGGGAGAGGGCAAAGTAACATTTTTGTGATATTTTCATGAACACCAGATACAAGTTGGAGATCAAATTTTAACCGTAAGGTTTTTCCATTGCTACAAACGAGGTGTTGATCGAGTTTTTATTGATCACCCAATGTTTCTGGAAAAGGTAATGTGAATTCCACAATTGAACCTGTATACATGATTCTGCCTGATCTTTCTTCTGATGCTTTACATTGTGGATCTCCACAGGTTTGGGGCAAAACTAAGTCTAAACTGTATGGGCCAAAGGCAGGAGTGGATTATAAGGACAATCAGTTGCGGTTTAGCCTATTGTGCCAGGTGACTAATCTTATATTCCTTTTACATGCAGATCATTTTTTCAGCCTTGAGGAGCGGGATAATAGCAATATGTCTCAATATGATTGTTCTTGTTCAATTTCTATTCATTGGCATCAAAGTAATATACAGACAGGCAATGGAATTCTATAATCTAGTTAGTTAATTTTCATCGAGTGCCGTTTTGTAACATCAAAGAGCTTTCTTTTGTGAATTTCATACATCCATGTAATTTGTTTTCCTTAAGGTAGTAAAGATACTTTTTAAAATTGTAGTTGTCCTTCAGAAATGCCAAATGACATATATAAGTAGTTTATGCAAAAATACCCAATTTGTTAGGTCTTTAATTACTTCGACTGAGAAATTGATTAATATCCTTCTGATGACATGGTTTCTTGTGTTTCAACATCTACTATACATTTAACCACCGAATACCTGTGTTCATCAGGCTGCTCTGTTGGCACCTTTGGTTCTAAATTTGAACAGCAGCAAGTACTTTTCAGGACCATATGGTATGCTGTATGCATTCGTTTTTTCCCTGGTTATCTCAAATTAATAGTTAATAGTTAAGGACTATTAATTAGTTAAGGAATGATTGACAAAGAAAATATGCTTTGCTAATCATCGCAGGGGAGGATGTTGTATTCATTGCCAATGATTGGCACACATCTCTTCTTCCATGTTACTTGAAAACCATGTATCAAGCGAGGGGAATTTATACAAGTGCCAAGGTAGGTTTGTGCCAAATTTGTATTCTCTGTTTCAGTAGACTCGTTAGTATCATTATTGACCATACAAATTACAACTTCTGATATTGGACTCTTAAATGCTAACAGGTCGCTTTCTGCATTCACAACATTGCTTACCAAGGCAGATTTGCTTTCTCAGACTTTTCCTTTCTGAATCTGCCTGATCAATTCAAGAGTTCCTTTGACTTTACTGATGGGTGAGTGCCATCAGTTACTTTCCATTTAATCTGCATCTCAGAAAATATTATTCTCCCAATATGTCCTGAGAAATCTTGGTTTCTAGGTATGAAAAGCCTGTGAAGGGAAGAAAAATCAATTGGATGAAGGCTGGAATATTGGAAGCCGACAGAGTGTTGACTGTTAGTCCATACTATGCCCAGGAGCTTGTTTCTGGAATTGAGCGGGGTGTTGAATTGGATACCATTCTTCGTTTGACCACCGTTACTGGTATATTGAATGGCATGGATGTCCAGGAGTGGAACCCTGCCACTGACAAATACATTCCTATCAAATTCAATGCTGAAACTGTAAGTTAACTGACAGGGTTCATATTTTCCTTTTAAATTGATTGAAGAAATTCTTAACCAGATCTTCATTTTCAGGTTACGGAAGCAAAAGCTCTTTTGAAAGAAGCTCTTCAAGCGGAAGTTGGATTGCCTGTTGACAGGAACATCCCTTTGATAGGATTTATTGGTAGACTTGAGGAGCAAAAGGGGTCGGATATCCTATCAGCAGCTATTCCAATGTTCATTCATGAAAATGTTCAATTGGTGGCCCTTGTACGTATATATATAACTTATTTCTTTTCCCAAACAACTGGTGTTTTTGGATGATAGTTGATTTCCATTTTCTTTCTGTTAGGGAACTGGCAAGAAGTACTTAGAGCAACAGCTTGAAGAGCTAGAGATAAAATATCCTGACAAAGCAAGAGGGGTGGCAAAATTCAACGTTCCTTTAGCACATCTCATAAATGCTGCAGCTGATTTCTTGATCATTCCAAGTAGATTCGAACCCTGTGGTCTGATCCAGTTGCAAGCTATGCCTTATGGAACAGTAAGTCACCAAAAATCTCATATATTATATACACATAGTTATCTTCCAAACTACTTTTACGGTTTACAGATTTTGAACTTTCTGATAATTATCAAACTTCTGCTGCTGGCACATCCATCACAATAGCTTGATAGTGTTAGTATGTTCCAATTTCAGATTACATTGGTAAGCACTACTGGTGGACTTGCCGACACTGTTATTGACGGTTATACAGGGCTCCAAATGGGCGCTTTCAATGTTGAAGTAAGTACTGACAAATTCAAATCTGCGTCATATAATTGCTTCCTTTTTGTTCTCTTTTTCTCTCGGAATTCATGTCGCAAATTGTGATTGGAGTCTGCTGGTTGTTTTCCAGTGTGAAACGGTTGATCCAGCTGATGCAGCTGCAATTGCTAAAACTGTACGAAGAGCTCTTGCACTCTACAGCACCGCAGCCCTCAAAGAAATGGTACAGAACTGTATGGCTCAAGATTTCTCTTGGAAGGTAAGTTCAACACAAATCCCACATCACAAAAAGCCTTTCTCATCATCATCAGATGATGTTCGTATCTCGGTTGTGATTCAACTGAAAAGGAAAAACGTTGTTTTTTCGTGTAATTTACGCAGGGTCCAGCTAAACTATGGGAAACATTGCTGTTGAGCTTGGGAGTTGACAACAGTCAACCTGGAACTGAAGAGGAGGAAATCGTTCCTCTTGCCAAGGAAAACGTTGCCACTCCTTGATGACGAAAGTGATATATGCCTGCCTACACATAGATTTCCAGTTTCTCTTAGTATATGCTAATTGCTAATGGATAATGGATATGAAGAGGAGGGAAGTAGTGAAGCAGTTGTTTGATCCTTCAGCATATCCAGCTTCCAGCAGCAGCAGGTGAAATGGCTCTCTGGTAAACTGTGGCCACTCTCCAATTGATGGATGCTCCTCAGGACATGACGGTTGACAGGTAGAACCGTGTGATTATTGTATTCCGTCAAGGAAAAAAGAATTGGAAAATAAACTACATCTGCAATTCTTTTTTCTTTTCTTTTTTGTTGCTTTGGATCTTTTGTACTAGAGTGTAAGCGTATAATATAGTATAATGCATCTCTTAGTTTTGCCCTTTAGCCTCTTGCCACTTTGTTGCTTTAGCCTTTTGTCACTTTGATGTTGCTAACTTGAGCATAACTCAATTAGTTAAAGTGTAATATTCAAAGCGTAATATTCTCTGACTTGAAGGTCAGAGATTCAAATTTCTATCCCTACATGTTAGAATTTTTTAAAAAAAAAAAAAAAAAAATGCTTGTGAAAGGATGATATTAGTAGGAGTGAAATGGAAAATTCGAAAAAATGGATCATACTAGTCAATGTTGGTTGGTCAATGTTCATTCAATGGCAAAGGTGAGAGGGAGAAGGGGGAATGGTAGACTTAGTGATTAGTTGTAGTTGTTTAGTGTTGATAGAACGTATGCTCTTTTGTGAACTGTCACCTCTCATGTCAAAATATTTATTCATAGACTATATCCACAGCTCGGTTAGAAGTATAAGCTAGCCATGAATGATATATGACAATGCTCAAAATCTTTGGTGAAGAATGGTTTTTTTTTTTTTTGGTTTGTTAAGATCAAATTACACTAATGTTTAAGAAACTAACTTTTAACTTTTGATCATGAGATCTTTGTCACCCACAAAAAATAGAGTTGGATCTTTTTCTAAGACTAAACACACCAAAAACCTTAGCGAACAAAACTCTTATGGAGATTGTACTTTGTTGGTCACCCATTAATCCACATACAACTTGCTATGTTTAATCAGTTAACTCATATCTATTTCATCTAGTATATCATGTCGTGTCAAATCATCATTTATTAGTTTAACTAACATTTATTCGTTTAACTAACGTGTAACACATACTTATTAAATGCTAACATTTAAATAATGATATTAACAACAAATACTTATTGACATCAAAATTAAACAATTAAGAATGTAATTGGATTTTTTTTAGAGTTTAGATGCTAGATCGATATAACAATTGAAGCTCACTGATTAAATTGACTGGAAGGTAAAAATTGTAACACTTATCTAAGTCATTGAGTATAATTTGATGAAATGGAATGTTTAGAGTGAAAATTAGTACATCTTGATATGTTTAAGGGGGTAAAAATTGAGTGTACTCTCATAGTAATTATTATCCCTATACTCTAAAATTAATTTAGGGCAAAGATCAATTTATATCTCTAACTTTAGGGGTTGTATCAATTAAAACCTCAAACTAAATATTGTATTAATTTAAACCCTAAACTTTCATAAGTAAATCCAGTTTAGACCATTCACTAGTGATTTATAGCTATTTTCACTTAATTCTATTTAAATCAGCTCAAAATCACATAAATAAATTATTATTCTCTCAAAGTTTTACCAAAGTAGCCAGAAAAATTATCAAGTAATTTTTTTTTCTAAATAAGTAGAGAAAAATAGAAGAAGACCAGAAGATGAAAAATCGTTCATATTAATAAAAAAAACCGCTACTATTATTTGATTCTAGCATTTATCTCTAATTATATGTTAATCCCTGCATTAACGAAAGTCTTTGACACGGTAAAAGTTATGCATTAACTTTTTTAAAACGAAATTCTAATGAAGAGTCTAAATTGATTCATTTATAAAATTAAATTGATAGAATCATTAGTTTGGGATTTGAAATGATACAACTCCTAAAGTTTAGGGGATGTAAATTGATCTTTTTCTCATTTTAATGTGGTATATAACTATATATTTCTAAGTTTTGATTTCCAAACTAACGAATTAAAAAAATAAGTCTTTTATCTATTGTTTTACACAAAAATATATACTTTTCAATGCTTATTAATATTTGATTAATTTTTATTTTTTAAAGTGCAAATTGATTTTTTTATTTTTTTTGTTAAATTACCAATTTGGTCTATATGGTATGGATTTAGTTTTAGCTTGGTCCCTATAGTTTTGAAAGTTTCAATTTAAACTCTATGATTTGAGCTTGAGATCAATTTGGTCCTATGATTTTAAAATTTTCTATTTGATTTCTATAGTTAGTTAAACTCCACAAATCGCCTCTAAATGACTTTTAGCTTTTTACCCCTTGAAAACCAATTAGGGGGCGTTTGGAGCACTGTTTCGGAATTAGAACCTTTGGAATTGGAACCATAAGAGGTTTGTTCTGGGGGTTTAAAAGCCTGAGAATCAGAAAATAATGTTTGGAGTATAATATTCTCAACCTTGGGAATCATAAAATAATATTTGGAGTGCAATGTTTTGAACTTCAGAGTTGTGCACCCAGAGGGAATGGGTGCCCCCTCTTAGCTTATCTTAAGTTAAAAAAAAATTAGGGCAAAAATCAATTTATACTCCTAAATTTTGGGGGTTGTATAAAAAAAATTCTAAATTAATAATTGTATCAATTTAAATCTCAAACTTTCATAAGTGTATCAATTTACACTTCTATTAGATTCTATTTGAAAAACGCTAGTTTACGCATATGCAAACTTATAATTATATCAATTACACTTCTGAACTTTCATAAGTGAATCAAGTTAGACCCTTTGTTTCATAATTGATGATTTTCAAATGCTAGATTTTTTAAGAAGTTTATACATGTGTGAGAATTGTTGCATGGATGATTTTTCAAATTGAGGGCCTAAATTGATTCACTTATAACAGTTTAAGGTTTAATTGATAGAATTACACGTGTAAACTAAGGTTTTTTTAAACAAAATCTAACAAATTGTATAAATTGATATACTTATGGTGACTTAAAACTCAAACTCAAACTAAAACTATGCTCAAATCATAAAAATCAAAGTTGTAATTTTTTTTTAAAAGGCTGCTCACAATATTCATGTACCCACAATGGGGATTCTCGAGGTCCATCTTTATTCTTCCAAAAAAATGAAGAATATAACAAACGATGAAAACTATAAGAACTAAATTGAAAATATAAAACTGTAAAGCCAAAATTGTAAGTAAAGAAAACATTTTCTCATAAGGTTTCTTGGGGGTTGTTGTTGCCAAATTTTAGACAAGAGAAATCTCACTGACCTCCACGTGACAACGACGGTGAATTTGTATTCTTAGAGGAAGAGCGCGGCCTGCAAGACAAGAAAAACCTGGACACCGGCGTGGTGTAGGGCACGCAGGCTTTGATGCTTAAGTCAGTGGGGGTTTAGAGAGAATTTGGTAGTTCTCAGAGAGTTTTGGAGGCTGAAATGAACTTACTTTACTCTCCCCTCAAGAGAGAGCTTAAATACCTTCATTCCTAGGGTTTTTTCGTGGGTTTACTTCTTCGAATGGGAAAATGAAAGATCGAACTAGGCTGGACCAAGGGAACACGGGCCATGAGAGATCAAGGCAAGGCACAAAATTGGCCCTTGCCAATCTGGTCGACTCGATCGGTTTCTTCTCCCTCTCATTTTGGGCCGATCCTTTGTTGGTTTCAGTCCGTTTTGATTTTGTATTGGGTTTCTTTCCTTGTTTGGCCCTTCGTTACAGCCCTTAAGCCATTGATTCTCGAAATCCATCAGGATTCTTAAAAAAAATGAAGAACACAGCAAGAACACTAAGTAAAAATTCGAGTTAGACTAGAAATGAGGCATCTCCAACTCTACTCCACTCCATCTTTCATTTCTAAAATCATATACAAAAATAGTCACTTGGAAAAGGAATAATACTTTATTATGGCAATCTACAAAAAAGAGAGAATATATGTACAAAAATTCACGTGGGATGAGAATCCTTGGAAGATAGGGCCATTCAATGGTCAGAAAGTTTTATCATCTTTTTTTCCTATTGGTTCAAATCAAAATATCTATTTTAGCGGCTAAAATTTAAGGTTTATTTTATTTAGATTTTTTTTTTTTGTTAAATTACAAGTTCAGTTCCTAAATTTTCAAGTTTGTGTCAAATAGGTACTTCAACTTTAAAAAGTGTCTAATAGATCTCTAAACTTTAAATTACGCGTTTAATAAGTCAGAACACTTAATTTTGCTTTTAATAGGTCATTAATCTATTCAACATTTTTTAAAATTTGCAACCCTATTAGACACAAAATTGAAAGTTTAATGTCTTATTAAATGCAAAATTTAATTTTATATCAAATAGATTCGTTAATTTTAAAAAATGTTGAATATGTAATGGACATTAGGAACTCAATTAAAAGTTCAAAGACCTATTTGATTTTTTCAAAGTTAAAAAATCTATTAGATACAAAATTGAAAGTTAAGAACCTAGTAGATACTTTTTCAAGTTCAAAATCTATTAGACACAAATATAAGATTTAACAATTATTTTGCCCTCTATTGCTTAACAAAGATAAATTAGAGTTAATTTGGATTATGTGGCTAAGGGTTAATTTGTTTAACATTGATGGATTACGTAGCTTCAAATATATGATTTAATGTGTTAATTTATTTGGCAAAAATGTGTTAATTTGGAAATATATTGAAGTTGCATGAGTTACATTAAATAATGAGATTTAAACAATTTTAATTTCCTAAATTAGAAAGATAGGAAGAAAACATGTCATGATGTTTGGTTAATCATATTTTAATAGATGAAAAATACTACAGAAAATTACAAATGATTGTAATGTCATAAAAACAATTATACTAAATTGTAAAGTTTATTACAAAATGTTTAAAGGAATAGATACTTAATGCCTTTTTCCCTTTTGCCCCTTTTTTACTTTACGCCGTCCATCTCAACGTTCTACAAAGAACCACAGCCGCACGGCTATTCACCTTACTTCCGCCGCACACTCAACTCTCTGTCCACACTCCAACCAGACGCCGGCCGACAGCTCACCGTCGTCTTCTCCGGCAACTGCCTCCGAAGACGGCATTTCTGAACTGCCTCCAGATCGATCCTCACTCTCACTCTTCAGTGTGATTGGCATTTTCGGACTGCGAATTTCACTTTGAGGCTTCTGAAGTTTCTAGCTCCATGGAGCTGAGAAGGTTCGGATTCGAGCAATGCGGTTCGTTTGTTCTACTTCTGGTTTCAGGTGATCTGGAATTTCATGTTGTTGTTTTAATTTGTGGATTTTTGTGAAATTGTGGAGTGTTGTTCAGTTGGATGTATCTTGAACTTGTTGTTTTGTGAAGGTTTGTTGCTGCTGCCTGTTATGGTGAGTTCAATTGGAGTGAACTACGGTCAGATAGCGAATAACCTTCCTGCTCCGGAGAATGTAATCCCGTTGGTGAAAGCGATTGGAGCTTCGAAGGTGAAGCTGTACGATGCGAGTCCGAAGGTTCTTCGCGCATTTTCTAATACGAGCGTGGAGTTCATAGTCGGACTTGGAAATGAGTACTTGGCGAAAATGAAGAATCCGGCATGTGCTCAAGAGTGGGTGAAGAATAATGTTCAAGCGTACTTGCCTGGCACTAAAATCACTTCAATCTTCGTCGGCAACGAGGTATTAACTTTCAACGATACTTCTCTGAGTGCTACTTTACTACCGGCGATGCAGAGCGTGCACACGGCGCTCGTAAATTTAGGGCTAGATAAGCAGGTGGCCGTCACGACGGCGCATTCTTTGGCTATACTTGAAACTTCTTATCCGCCTTCCGCCGGAGTCTTCCGCAGGGATTTAGTTGATTGTTTGGTACCAATCTTGGATTTCCATGTCAAGATCGGCTCCCCGTTCTTGATCAATGCGTACCCTTACTTCGCGTACAAGGCGAATCCGAAGCAGGTTTCGCTTGATTTCGTCCTCTTCCAACCGAACCAAGGGGTTTTAGATCCCGGCTCGAATCTTCACTACGACAACATGTTGTTCGCACAGATCGACGCGGTTTACTATGCTCTCGCCGCTGTTGGTTACAAGAAGCTTCCCGTTCACATCTCGGAGACTGGATGGCCGTCGAAGGGGGACGAAGATGAGGCCGGTGCGACTCCGGAGAATGCTAAGAAGTACAATGGGAACCTACTCAAGTTCATCTGCCAGAAGAAGGGGACGCCATTGAGGCCGAGCTCGGACCTCAACATTTATGTGTTTGCTTTGTTTAACGAGAATATGAAGCCTGGACCAACTTCGGAGAGAAATTATGGACTCTTTAAGCCTGATGGTACGCCGGTGTATCAGCTCGGATTTTCCATTAACGACGCCGTGGGAAACGGGACTCATGGCACTTCCGGCGTGCAACCTTCGCCGCCGGGAACTCCCACTACCTCCACTGGTTATTTGTCCATTTCCTCCGCCACGGTAAATTTTTTCAATTACCTTTATTGTTTTTTTTAATGATTATTGTCATCTTTTTTGCTTGATTTGCGTTGGGTTCATAAAGTGACAAAGTTAGAAACAAGTATAGGGTGAAACTAGGGCTTTCTTCCAATCTGAATCTGTAACGTGAAAAGAGTTTATTTTTCAGTCTCTCCCTATAATTGGGGGGAGATTGAATATTTCTAATCACTGAAAATTGAGAAAATGAGAGTATGAATTGTAAAGAGTTGAGTGGGGGCCATGGCCATCTTTGTGGGAGCACATGGATGCATTAGCCCAATTGCAACTCATTGGATTCTTCATCAGTTAATTTTGATGCCATTCTAACATTTTTAAGTTGCAGCCATATGCATATCCCCATTCCCTTTGTCGTGGGTCCTGAACACAATTCGTCTTTCTGTTTATTTTTTACCTTGGTAGCACAAGAGAAATGTGTATAATTCGGTAGTTTCTTTAACTTTCTTGTCAAAAAAACATTACAATTTCGTTTGGGAGCTCAAGCTTTCAAGCAAATTAGGTTGTAAAATGAGCCCCAGCTTGAACCTTTCTTGTAGGATCCTTCTATGCAATGCCATTGTGGAGGATGCCCACTTGCCTTAAGGCCTCAAATTTCCCCCTTTTCTACTTGCAACTAGTCTTCAATTATTTAAACGAAATTAAGTGATTGGATAAATTTGAGTAAATTGCTTTTACATAAAATCATTAATGTCTTTGTTTTCGTGACTGTTTGTGGAGACTGAGAAACAGTGGTGATGTTGTTGGTGGCAGGAGAGAAGCCATTGGCTTGGATTCTTCTCAGCGTGCCTGTTTCTGATGCTGTTCAAGTTGCTGCTACTTTGAATTTAGGAGATTATTTGTTTTTTCAGTGTATGTTTCCGAAAGATGCTTTGGATTTATTTCATTTATCAGAATCAGCCGTTAAAAGAAAATTGGAAGATGCTAAAGAGAATAAGAGGCAGCGTCGGATTTGGGAAAAGGTAAAAATTCTGTTCCTTTCCTTGTACGCGACTACCTTCTTTTTTATTTCTCTGCCTTCCTTTTAGCTATTCTTTTGTATGTGACCATAACAAAAGTTATTCGGCTTCTGCTTTACTGCTAACAAGAGGTGGAAATTATGAATGGAAACCTTTTTTTTTCCATAATAATTTCTAAAATAGATAACTAAGTGAGAGACAAATCTTCAATCCTGTTCAATTTTTAAGTGAACAATGCCCTTATTCCTATTGGCCGTTTAGTCATATTCTCTTTGGCAATAATCATGGAAATCTGGAAAAAGGATAGAAAAACGAACCCTATTCGCTAAACCTTTTTTTTTTTTTTTTCCAGTTGAGTGTTTTTGTAATATTTTGGATTTTTGCTATACACTGATACCTTTGCTTTTGTACATCTTATGTTCTCAACTTTGTTTCTATATTCGTTTATTGGTTATTTAAGATGAACATTTTTTAAAATGAAGATTTGAACATCCAAAACTTTTTGTAGGGATTATTAGGTGGTAATAGTTAAACTTTTTTTTTTTTTTTTTGGTAAGAGTAATAGTTAAAACATTTTACATCGTAAAAGTAACAATATCATTGGAAGTTTCTTGAATTTACCACTAGTCACTTAATGGAGTGGGGGCGAACAACTGACAGAGCCATGTGACAAAAGAAAAAGTTGCTGTTTAGAATTTTTTATCATTTCCTTTTTTGTATGCATTCCATTTGATATTCTTAGCTGGATCTGATCTGTTAATCTCTTTTTTTTATCCTGCTTTTTACAGGGATATATCAGTGTTTAGTAATTAATAATTTTTGTGAATTGGGTTCGTCGATGGACATAAAATCTGGTGGATGGATGATCCAAACTTGGTTCTTTGTAATGCTATTTAGTATGAAATTTTTATTAATTTCCCTTTTTGATGTACTTCTCAGTTCTCTCCTCTAGAACCTTTGATTCTAGTTGGACTTTTGTGAAATATTCAGATATTTATTGGATTTTTTGTTTTTCCTTTTTTTACAAGCATATCAAATGGAAATATGAAAATTTGAAACCAAAATACAAATTTAAGATCCAACTGAATTTGGAACTACTTGTATCTAATTGAGTAATTTGACATTTAGGCTTTGGAAATGACCAAATAAGCACGTATTATGATTATAAATTACCAGTTTTCAAAGATGCAGTTGCAAAATTTTGGACCTTTCTTTCTCGATAGGAGTGCACTTCAAAACCGATCAATCTCTGTTTATTTTTTAAAAATTGACAATCACTCAAAATAATTTTAAAAAAAAGAAACACTTAAAACCAAATTTTAGAAAAAGACTAAAATACTCTCACACTATTCTGCCCACCGCTAGTAATCACCACCCACTACCTTTCACCGCTGGTGCCCACTGCCGTCCAACTCGGCAACTTGTGATTGTCGACCGATCATAGTTTTTTAAATACAAATTTGAATTTATTATTTTTTTTGGAAATATATTAGCCTATAGTCGTCATTTTTAGAAGAAACAATTTGTGTATAAAAATAATGTGTAGAAAATGTAACCAAACATGAATTTTAATTCTGAATGGTTTTTATTAAAAAAAAATGTATTTTTGAAAAACACTAAAATTAAAAAGTAATTCAAACGGGCCCTGCATTGTGAATCATGAACGGTCAAATTGTCAATCTCATGATTCAGTCGACTCAATTTTCACCCTCAATCAACTTGGCTTGGCTTGATTTTCCTATTTCTTTTAACATTAAAAAGAATATCGACTAAATCGAACCGAACCGAACCAACCTACAAACATCCCTTTTCAGACGAACTAATGATATTTCCCAGCAAAAATTGAAGGCTCAACTAGTCGTATTGCTTATTTTCCATAATTATAGTGTCATGTAAATGTATCAGATTTATCATTTTAAATATAAATCTTGTTGTGCTCCTCAAACTATTGTACTTATTATATCAAGTTTTCATGAATGATTTTACAGATGTCTAACACAGAAACGTCTATTATTATTAGATGTTGAACTTTCAAACTAGATTTATAACTAAAGTAGCCATTTCTATTCAAAGTTCAGAACTAAAAGTTTAAAACAAAAAATATTTAAAAGTTCATTTTAATGGGTTAGTAGAAATACAAAGGGTTAGTACAAATATTTGGCATTACACACAAAATTTCCTTGATGAACAATGGCATGTGGATATGAAAAGTTGGGTATTTCAGGCTTTTGAAACTGAGTTAATCAGTAACAATAGGAGGACGTAGAGGTAACAAGAGAAAATGGCCAGCAGCCACCATGGTTGTAACAGCTAACAAATGAATGGCAACCGCCACTTTTGCCTCTAGAGGCAGATTTGCTACAAATCTACACGACCCCCACCTAATCACACAGCAAAATTTCTCTCAAAAAGTTAATGAATAAGATAAAAGTAATTTTAATAGAACTAATCCAGTTTTGATGATCAAATCATATACTTTGCTAAAGCCATACTCAATATTTTATGTACCTCCAAACTGTAGAATTCCGCGTTTCTTCTGCAAAATCAGAATGATCTATCTATTCTATTTCCCTTTGGTTGGCCTTGATTAATGATTGAACCATGAAAACCTAAGCTTCCTTGTAGCGGCCGGAATGAAACTGAAACAGCACAATCCAGAGTCATTGCCACTTCTAGTGGAGGACTTGTGGAGCTTTGTTCCAAGTCATTTTTCAACTCTTTGATAGAACAACAAATACGCAGCCGATGTCTTGATCTCTTCTTCGCCGACTGGGGAAACATGACTGTCGTCGAAGTGGTACCACCCCTTCTCATTGATTAACTGGAGATATGAAAAACAGCCATTTCACAAAAAGATCATTTAAACTAATTCTTAAGTGGTTAGTTACACCATTTGACATGAGAAGGGAAAACTGAGGCCAGAGAAGTAGAGTGGCATAGTCAATATGTGTATTCATCCAAGATTTTCTATTAAGAAAAAGAAAAAAGGGAAAACTGAGGCCATATTTAATTTATTAATTAGCTTGAAAGAAGAAAATTTAAATTCCGTACCTTTGCATATGCAGTGTAGTGCCCACCGCCAAGACCACCATAATGGTTGCTAATGGCATATAGGTTGTATAGGTAAGATTTTCCATCATTGCTTTTGACATATTTGCTCAAATCAAGATTGTGAATGGGGAAATCAACAAAGGTATCGAGTTTGTTTTTAAGGTATCTGCTGTATGAAAAACGTTTCAAGTGAAAAACAATAATCTCTGGCAACTTCCACAAGTCCAACTTCTTTGTAGCCTGTCTATGCTCTTTGCACCTAGGGCAGTACCTGCAAAAGGAGGAAATTTAAGATGGAGAATAAGACGAACTAGAATATAGTTAGAGCCACTACATATTTTGGATATACAAAATATAACAGATTAAGGGACATCATATTACCACATATCATCAGGACCTAAAGGTTCTTCAGTCAGGAATGCTTCCAAGCAAGAAAATAAAGAGATTGCTTCCTGCCGTGTTTTCTTCATGAACCTTGTCTGGTGGACAGGAGGAAGATCCTTGATGTAGCCCACATCATATAATTCATGTTCTCTGTCAGTCCAATCCAAGAAAACCTTTATAAGTGGACCATATTTTATAGCAGAACCCTTCTCAATTGGCTTGCAGCTCAAACCCCTATCGTCGGTTAAAAGAAGTTGGAAGGATGACTCTTTTTCAGATGTTTCCTCTACTTCAATGTCAATTGACTCGCTCCTGGAAACAGACTGAGGACTGCAGTTGGCTGGTTCATCATTCATTTCAGAAACAAAGCCATTTTCTTTGCTACTATGAGCTTTAGGTGAAGAGTATGTTCTTCTCAAGGGAAAGAGGATCTTAGACACAGCTGCATTTATGTCAGCTCCACTATGGAACTCTTCTCCCAAATATGTGACTAGAGGAGTTCCGAAAAGCTTTCTCTCCAATCCCTTCAAACGGTCTGTTGAGCATCTAAAGACCATATACCACATGAAAAACATTCAGGCAAAAAGAAAATAAATAATAGTATAGACAATATCTAACTTACAAGTTACAAGTACCCATGTATTCTCTACCAAACGAGAACTAGAATTGAACACACGAAAATCAATAATGGAAAAAAGTCACTTTCTTGTTTGAAATACCAAAATGTTGAATGGACCACAAAGATCGTGATTCACAAGTAACATTCTCCTGGTAAGTGGTAACTTCAAAGTTTGCTGTCACACTAACAAGTATGAGGAAACTTTGAGCCACTTATTCAACGTGATTTCATTTCCAAGGAACGGTATATTATCCTGCAATTAGAGCGGTCTCCAATTAAAGCAATCTATAGAAGATCTTTTGCAATTAAACTAACTCTTTGATCAACTCATCTGGGGGTTGGTTCTCCATATGCAGTCTTTGGTGATGGTGGTGGTTTACTCTTCCCTCTATCCAAGGCATTATTTTCTTCTCTATCGATGAATGCTTTTTGTTTCTTATCATTTAAAAAAAATGCACTCAAAAAAATAGAGAAAAATACTCAGACAGCACTGAACCGCAAAAAGGAGCAAGCAAAACATGAACTTGATTACAGAGTCCAAAACGACCCATTGTCAGGCAGTCCAGCCAAAGTGGGCTTAAGCTCACGTGGCTTATTTAATAACCCTACCTTATGGGATACGCCTAAAATTCATACTTCATATACCAAATACTCAGACAACTACATATTATAATCTTAAAAGGAAGCATACTTTTCCAGCGATCTGTGAATGATCTCTAGCTTTGGTCTTCCAGACTCCCTTTTCGGAAGGCGAAAGGCAACTAGATACTCTTCATCTTTAATTGAAGTCAAAGATTCAAGAGGGTTATCAAAATATCGGTAAATCCGGTGATCATAAACCTGACAATGAAAAATTCAGAACTTCAGTCAAAACTAAAAAAGAGGGGGAAAAAAAAGAATGATGAACATGCATCAAGACCAAAGATTAATTATAATAGAAGAAATAAGAAAGCAGAAACCAAATGTATGTCATATGCTTACCTCTGCAAGCAGAAGATTTTCATCACTCTTCAAGCAGCATGCTGCAGCCAATGCAAGGGTGAGATCTTTGGTGCAACCATGTCTTTGTACTGTCACAGTGAATGGCATTGGAAGACCACTACCGTCACCATAGAATAGAGTCACTGTCACACTGCGAGTGACAGTTGAAGGTAGCGGCAATGACAAATACATAAATGGATCAAAAGTAATGGAGATTTTTCCACAAACTGGACAAACCAATGTTGACTTATATTGACCCTGTGAGTTTAACCAATTATACATGATTAAAAAATAAATTAAATAATTTAAATCTTAACTAAATAGTCCAAACAAAAAACTAACTTAAGACATCCCATCAATCTCTACTAAATTAAGATGAAACATCACGTAAATGACTTTAATTGAAAGATTAGAAAGGATAATGTAACTTATGAGAATAAACATGAAAATTTCTTAACACAATTCATATTTATATTACAAACTACAGATCATACAACTTAGAACTACCTACAGTGATTGACACAGCAACGGTGCCAAGCACGATGATTATGCAATGAGATTCTCAAATATATCAAAAGCCACTTACTTGACAAACATCCACAATTAAAGAATCATTTCGAGCTTTATGGTATCTCCAACACTCGTCTGCAACTTCTACATCTGGACGACCATCAGAATCCTTTGTTTCAAAATAAGGCTTCCTTTTAACACGATTCAAATCTTCATGCAAACCATCCAGTAAGAAAGCAAGAAGTTCCTAGAGACAGACATCTTACCTAGGTTAAGATCTAAAAAGACAAATTGATGCACTATGTCTCTTGTATGAACAATGATGTATCATCAGAAATTTGAATTGAATTTCCCTGAAAATTATAGCCAAATCAACTACTTCCATCAAATTGAATTTCGATTGAAGTAGGTTCTCCGCTAGAGTGAGGAAAACGAATTGGTACAATACTACAATGGGTAAAAAGAGTATTTCTTTTTGCAATCAAATCGTTGTCATAGTACACCCAATATTTTAAAATGCTATAAATAAGCAGGCCCAATGTTAAACTAAAATTATTCTTTCAACCATTACACGAAGTAGCCTCTAACTGTGTTTCTAAGAGGTGCTAGTCTCTTATGATTTAAATACGGCGTAAGCTTCAAGGATAAAAATTTATGCTTGACTCAAGGTATAAGCCTCAAATGCCTTCTATAGTATTTTATGATTTACATCTGATCTTGGTCCCTCTACTTTCGCCTTCCGTCCATTTTGGTATTTGTACTTCCAAAACTTTTATTTTGGCCCCTAAACTTTTAAAAAGTAATCATTTTGGTCCCTTTCTTTCCTATTTTATCTTATTTTTCCCAATCACAATATCAGCATGACACACTCCATAAATTTCTTGGAATATTGCCATAATTTTGTATTAAAGAGTATTCGTTTGTGCATAGAATTTATGTTAGGATTTTGCAAACAAAATAATCACTATAAAAAAAATAAAGAGACCAAAATAGACCAAAGCTGAAAGTATAGGAACCAAAATAGATAAACCCATTTTTTATAATATTAGTAGGACCAATATATAAATAATTTAGCCTTCTATGTCGGATCATTGTTTAAATGAACATGCAGAAAGTACAATACAACGATGTATTCAAACAACTAGTGCATTTTAAACCACAAGTCACACAGAAGGGAAAAATTGTGGGGTTTTGTAGTAAAGCAGATAGTGAGTTACGAGCCTGAGAGGGGAGATACAATATATGTTTTTAAAAAAACTAAATACGTAAAAATCATCTGTTTTATGTTTAAATATTTCAAATTGTAAAATCTCTAAGATGAAGTTTCTAAAAGGACAATCAAAAGAAAGAGAAATTAAAGATGTATTTAGATGATATAGAAGAAAAATGAGTTAAAGAGAAGAAAAGCTAAGAAGAAAATGGCATTCATAAACGCGCTGAGTGAGATCACCTCATCAGATACTAGGCATGGTAGTTGAAATCTCGTCAGAAGATGGTAGCTTATTGTCCAAGTACCAGAAATGACATTAATTTTTCCAAAAGCTTAATGAAATTGTCAGCGCAAAATCTTACTACAATTATCTATGCATCTGAAGCACTAATTGCCATCAGATGAATGAAATAAAGCATATGAAGCTTCCAAAGGCTATATAAGATTATTCACAATTATAATATTTTTACCTATAAGAATTGTTCGATAAATTCAGCTGTTCACAACTAACATCAGACACTAAATATGCAGATATAGCGGCATCCTAATTGTGGAAGCATAGAGAGATCACTTAGGAAACGAGCAAGACCATGTAAAACAAAAGGAGTTTTATAAATATATTATGGTACTAACTTGGGAATCATGCTGGTTATAACCACTGAACTGGGGAGCAAAACGAGCTAACTTTCCCTTAAATGCACGTGGTGCAATTGTGGTTTGTCCTGACGACCATAATTTCCTCAACAATTCACCAAAAGCAACAGCTAACTCTCCCTGCAGAAGCATTGAATACCCACAAAATCAAATTTAACTTCCAGAACAGAAAAATTTATCCAACGAATGCTTAAAAACAATTTTAATAAAAAAGAAAATGAAGACCGAAGACAAGAAAAGCCACCTACGTGCATTCCCAAAGGATTCTCTGAGTTGATCTCTTCAGAATAATCTTGTAAAAAATACTCTACAAGGGGTGGCGTGTGAACTAAACATTGAAGGGCACTATTCATGAAACATGTATTTCCTAAATTCTGCAACCCTGCCAAACCACCCCTCTCTCTTTTCTTTGCAGTATTACTAACGTCATTTCTGTCATCCATGTCAGAAACTGATGTGCTTAAAGAACTTCCCTGATAACCATAGCCGGATGAATGTCCATTTGACATCACTGGCCCCCCTGCAATTGACAGAGGTGACCTTGAAGGTTCAAGGGCTACCAAAGCTAGCTCATTTCGAGTGGCATCCATGCCGGTCTGAGTAGGTCCATCAACTTCAAGGAGGATCTGCAGAAGAGTGTACAAGTATATGAAAATAGATAAATTTAAAATGAACATCTCCAATAAAGTGAATGCAGAACCAATGTGCTCAGACGCATTGCTGATGTAGAACGCAATATTTCATTATGGACAAGAGAGACAAAAAACTTAAAAGAACATAAAAGGGATATATGCTAAACATCCCCAATGGAAATCAAATATGACAACGTAATATCTCTCTCTTGCTTGCTCTCCAGAATGTTCAATTGTCTCCCAATAGGGATGCTACTTTCTGGTGGTTGAATGATTCAGAATCCTATCCTCTTAATCTCTCTCCAGCTTCCTTACAACCAAGGATCGGCTGTACATTCCTTCCTCATCATTCATGCAAGATGACTTGGAGTCTCAAAGTCTCTAAGAAGAATTAAATTCATATGGACTTTCTTCCATTGTGGCTTGAATAACAGCAGATGCCATTCAAAAGAGCTATCCTCACATGCTCTCGTTGTCAATTGCTGTGAATTTTTTGTAATCCCCTTGTCCTGGTGGTTCTCCCTCTGCTTTTGTACTTCTCACTTATCATCAACAGTTTGTTTCTTAAAAAAGTTTCGTCTTGTAAATTCAGGAGAACAAAGAGGCCACCAAAAGAATTATTCCCCATATGCTCTCTATATCACCATGCTTGCTTTTAAATTGATTCCACTCCTCTCCTTCTAAATGAAAGAGATAGTTCACTTTTAACTTTCACTCAATGCAGATATTTGAGGCGGAAAAAACACATCATGGTCACAGTCACCAACGTCATTAAACGTGAAATTTACTGTTTCAAACACTTGTTCTTTCCAAATCAAATTACAAAACACATAAATTAGCTCCTAGCCGTGTTCAAAAGTTATTCAGGAAAGATTTACAAGAACAAGATCCCTAAATGATTGATTATCAATATTTTAAGCATCAAAGAATAAGCACCTCCTAATAGATAACAAAGATGAAAGATGGTGTAAGATAGACACGACCAAAGCCCCATAAAGAAATACCTAGCAACAAACACATAGTTTAATAATACATTCACCCAGGACTGATTGTGAGAGAGTATCCAAATCACAAAGCCCAGCCACTTAGAATTTTGTGGACTCGATCTTCTTCCAGACCTCTCAACCCAATTATCCATCTCATGTTCAAGCGATGCCCCTATTCATTCTACTTTCCTCAAAACCCTCATACAGGCTTTAAATATGAAACCCACAAGCTTTTATCAGTTCCAACTTCGATATGAGATAGATGCAACTAATTCTCCTAAAAATTGCATTTCATACGACAGGTGATATTCAATCGTACACTCACCCTAGAACATGCTGCTCATGGCATACCCCTAAAAAATGGACCCAAGCTTTCTAATAAACCCACCAGAAATTCAAGTGATGTAGAACATTCAAATTTCATGATTTTCACTACCGTTCAAGCTTTCTAATAAAAACTATCATCCAAAAATAATGATGTCTAGCATGAATTGTAAAAGTAGTCACAGTCAGCATAACAAGGAATGATTGGAACAAAGGAAATGAAAGCAAGAAAGAGTCATCCTCTATCCATACACCCTCCCCAAAGCTAATCCTTCTTGGATCAATATACCCATACAATAAATACATGACTAAGTACTCACATGTTGATCCATCTGCAAGTTTAGTTCTTCGAGGGTTTGGCTTGTCGCATCCAATACTGATTGTTTCTGCTTGTTGAAGTAGTCCCATATACACGCCTGCTAGTTACCAAAAAGCAGTGATCCAAATTAGTTGTAAAAGATAATACTAACATGTTCCCATCTCTACAAACAAAAGGAAAGGAAGAATTTCACAAACCTTTTCTTGCTTTATTCCTTTAAGTGCAAACACCTTCTCACGAAGATCAGATATGGTGGCCTGTAAAGGAGAAAGTGGGTAAGCAGAATTCTACAATTGCTAATAGTTCACATACAGTGAAGAGTAAGACATATATGCACATTAGTTTGACGACATGAAGATACATAAGCCAGACTTGATCTGAGGCCGAATGAAAATCTGAAACATTAAGAGTCTATTATAAGTTATAACTACTGTTCTCCCATAGGAAAAGTTTTTTTTTTTAATCATGTATTTTAATCTGAATTAGGGTGAAATGAAATGTTAACGCAAATATTTCAATCCACTTTAATCATTAGAAAGCACTGCATTAACAAAAATAACCCATGGCCTCAAAAGACCATAGAAACAATTACAATCCATCATGCTTATGGGGTTAAAAGATAAAGCAAAGCTTGTAACCTAAAGCAATTAGATGAGATAAAAGTAGCCCCAGGAATCCAATATATTCTGGGAAAACAGAAAATCATATACAAATTAACTGTACAATGGACATCACAATCTTTAATGCGATAAAATCTTATATTCCACCAGTGAGGTTGGAAGATTTTTCTGGAATCCAAAGACAATAATAACATAATATTTCAACATAATAAAGGCCCATGAATAAGGGCAAAGACAAGGTAAACAAGAAGTTATATATTTAAACAGAGGGCCAATACGATCTTGTAGTTAAAATGCAGCAAAAAGCTAAACAAGCTAAAGTTTCTGAAAATAAAAAAGATATTCAATCCAACACAATTAGCAGTTATTTGCACCTCTTTACATGCTTTTATTGTTCAAAGAGCATCAAGAAAATTACAAAATGCTCTCCTATTCACGTATGAAATAATTACGGAGCAAGTATGGAGCAATTACAAAAAAGATTGGATTTAATACACCAAGAGGAGTCCCCCACCCCTTTGAGAATGGATCTCCCTCTTTCATTACAGTTGCAAATTCTAGATTTTCTTTTTTCCGTTAACAAATGCTAATCTGGAGATATCAAAGGTTGGAACCTGTGCTTATGAGGGTGGCTTTTTGATAGAGAACTAGCTGAATATAACTACCTGTACTTCGTTATTTTTTTTCATCCCCCAGCCATGAAATCGACAGATTAGTCTGGAAGTTGGCTGCTATGGGGAGTTTTCCTCTTAGTTCTGCTACCAAGGCTTTAAATGAAGGAAATTCCGAAAACAGAAATATTTGTTTCGGACCAAACCACATATATACTTTTTTTTTTTAATTTCTTTTACTTCTTTAACTTCCCCATGTGGCATTGGATGATTGGTCATGGCTGACTATTTACTAATAGTGACCTGCAACAGGCTGATGCGGCACTTGCACCTGTCGTGCAAGCAATATGACATGATTTGCACCTTGACCTATTTTGTATTTACAATTTTATTTTACTTGTTAGGGTTTCCTTTCATCTCTTCACTTCTCATATTTTTAATTTGTTCTCCCAACTCCAAATCCCACAAATACCCAGCTGCTGGCCACAGCCTGCCTCTCACACTCGCACTCGTGTCAACAATCCGTCTCCACTCAGCTGCACTCGTAGTCTATTTCCACCTTCACCCAGCAGCATACCCACAGATTCAAGCGCCCACCCATAGAACCACAAAACTGTTAGTTCGCACAGTTTAAAATTTTTTTTTTTAAAAAAAATTGGTTTGGTTTGGTTAAGCCACAAAGTAGAGGCAAACTGAACCATGAACATCCCTAGTTTTCAGCCTCATCTAGAAAAACAAATTCTTAACTTTTGGTGCGGAAGTGTGGCCTCCTCCTTTACAAGCTTTCAAGGACTTGTACAATTTCAATCAAGCTATTGTTAATTAATATTGGGATTATATGGTCCAAAATTCTCAAATGTTTCTTTATCAACCAATTGGATCCCACTTGCAGAATATAAGATCCATCAGCAAAACAATGAATATAGCTGCATTTATTTTTAATGGGATCAAATAAATACTTATAACTTATAAGGAAAACCTTATGACCACCAAGCACTATCCAAGTTTTTAATGAATCAAAGGAGAGGTAAAATATGAAGAATACCTTCTTGCTCAATCGTATGGTAGATTCACTGCCATCTCTGGAGTCGATCAATTTTAGACAAAGTAGATAAACCTCCACATAAAAATTCTTTTGAGTGACACCTTGGGATATCAACTTTCTTGGTAACAGTGGCCCCCCTTTATACCTAATGTGACAAAACAAGGATGTAACAACTCAAGCTTCCCAACTAGTTTTGGGTGTGGAAATCATGCTCATAACAGTAAAACAAACACACATACAATTTTAATTCCAAAAATAATTTCCAATAAAACAGTTCCATTTCAAGAAGCAATGCTACAAGTAGAGTACATAAAATAATAAAAAAACAAAATCAGACAGAGAGAAATTAGAGGCACGCAGAAAGTGAAATTTGGTAGTTGAGACATAATCATATGATTAATACAGTTTAATCCACGATACTACATTAAAAGACGCTCAATTAAACCTCTAGTAAGCTACTTCGTAAAGATACTCAAATTATCTTGGTGGAACATTTTAAACTAATAGGCCATATTGTGAGAACTACTCAATGATCCAGATTGGAAAGGGTTGAAGAAATTCATTTTGAATGATAGGCTGGAAATCAGCTTCTTGCGCAAAGATTCCCAAGATTTTATGTAACTTCTGGGAAGCAAAACACCTCTGTCTTTTATGCTTGGTAGGAAGACATCAAGACAAGTCTTGGAGAATCATTGCAAAGAGAAATCTTGGTGATGTGAAAATTGAGGAAGCAAGAGCTCTATTACAGGTGATTGATGGCCTCCTGGTGATAGGGGAAAACGAAAATCTGGAAATTTCATCCCTTGGGTACATAAGTATTAATCTTTATTTCAGGAATTAAAACTTCTCCATTGTTACCTAAGGTTTTTTTGTATGCATTGTGCAAGCTGAGAAGTCCAGAGAAAGTGAATATTTTGACTTGTGTTCTTTTTCTGAAAGGATCTAACGCAGCATACAAATTGTAAACCAAATGTCTCTATATCGCCATAATTTATAAGTTCAAACTGTTGTCTTTTGTGCGTGAGGGCAGGGGAGGTTCAGTCACATCTACTTTCTTCACATCCATACAGTAGAAAATGTTGAGAGCTCTCGTTCCAATGTTTCGGATGCTCTTGGGTGCTTGATTTATCAACATAAGGCAATGTCCTTCAGTTGTTGAGCATGCATGGATTCAAAAAGGAAAGCGTACAATACGGAGGAAACAGTAGATTTGCAAAAATCATACAACTTCTAAGAATGCAGCACTATCTAGTTCTTTTTGCAATTAAATTCCTGGTTCAATTAACATAAATTCGGGTGCTTCTTTTTGAAAAAACCTCACGGGAGTAATAGAGAATTTTCGTTGTACCTTTTCGGTTCATTCAACGATGCTCATATTTCAAATATATATACAAACAACCATAGAAAAATATAGATAAGACTTAAAAGTATGTCAAAGACATATAGAGTAATGTCTGATAGAGGGAAGAAGAAGTAACACAACAACAAATAGTAGAAAAGTGAAGGGGCAGTTTGATAGAGAATGAGTGGACATCTTACCAATCATAAAGCTTTTCCCAAACTTCACCGGGGACCAAAACATAATCCCGTCGTTCCTCCAAAAATCTCTTTATCTCTAAATCGTTGTTCTCAGAATCACTTCCATTAATGATTATATCTGAATTATCAATAGGACCGGGTCTTTCAACCACGTTTAAAGGAGCCATATTGAAGTGTTGGGAATCAGAGGAATGATCTTTGCTAGAAAATTCTTCGATAGGCTGTCCGACATATAATTGCCATCTTGTAAACCACCTGCATGAATAGAAGAGTGAACATTTCTTGCATTCCAATGAGTCTCAGCAATTTACGTGTACAAAATTCATTGAAGTAAACCATAAAGAAACTCAAGATCTCCCGGGAAAAAGAAATCGTGCATGATAGAAAATGCCCATAAATACGTCAAACAAGAAAGATACTACGAATGAATTGACAAGTGCAGATACATATAGGAAGGGCATATTTATAGACAAAGCTGGAAATGAAGTTCAAGAAACACAACACAAAGTAGAAAATCAAAATAAAACCGACCCAATTTCCAAAACCCACCAGGAAATCTTATCATCCACGCATGAACATCAACAATACCCCCCCTCAATACATTATAAAACCCAGAAGAAGCAATACCGATTAGAAACAACATAGTAGAGATTGCCTTGTTTCAAATTAGACTCAGACTCCTTCACCAGGTCGGAGACGATCCGATTCTCGACATCAGGGGGGAGTGGGAGGCAGCTTGATCCGCCGTTTTCCATCATAAAACCGGAAGCAGGAACGGTCATGATCAATTCCGATGGAAGATCCGAGAGGTAGTAATGGGAGAAAGAGAGTCCAGATATGGTCAAAGTTGTTGAGAAGAAAGAATAATGATTTGAATTGGGGAAAAATGAAAAGAAAAAGGGAAGAAGAGAGAAGAAAAAAGAAAAAAAGAAAAAGGAATGGATCAAGCGGAATGGTAGGAATATAAGTTCCGATCTCAGAGCAGAGATAGACGGAAATGAGAAAAATGGGCGAAAATGGAAGAAAGAGTAGGAAGAAGGTATATTCGAAGGAACCCTAGAGCCTAGATCGCAGGGGAAGGGAAGGGGAAGGGAAGGTGGGTGAAGAGTCGAGGGGCCAAACCGGAAACAAATCAAACAATTAATCAAATCAGTATTGAAATCTTAAACCGTCGTTTTCAACCATAAGTTGTCCATCAATCTAATTTAATTTTCCCCTTAATATTATATTATATTATTTAATAATTTTTATTTTCATCTTTAAACTTTTAAGTAGGTCAGCCATTGTAATAATTAGGTGGGATGGAGTCACGATGTACAATACATCCTCGTCTCCGTTTTATTTCTCATTTTGGTGAATCAAGGTCGAGGTCAGAGGTCGGTTCTTACTACAAAGAATCTCTTATTTTATTTATTAAAATTGAAATCAACGTCGGGGTGGAGAATGTATTCCCAATCTCCATCTTTGAAAAAAGAAAAATAATTTTTTTTTCCTCCACTTTGTCCCTGTTTTAAACAAGCATTCTCCACCCAATTGAGGTAGGACCCTATGGGAACTCGACCACGTTGGAATTTTTGTCATTCCTACTTTTAAGTTTTATTTATTTGTCCATGAGACTATTAACACTAACATTCATCTACAATGGCTTAATTGTCTTCTTATTGATGCATTATTCTATTCCTCAACATTTTTTTAAAATTCTAGTCCTAGTTTTTTTTCTTTTTTTTGTTTAGTCATTCCACAACGTTGAGTGAAGATTCAAACATCTAACTTTTAAGATAAATGCAATGTCTTATCTAGTTAACTATGTTCAGGTTGACTCTAATTTTTATTTATTTGATTGTGGGATGAAGGCTTCAATTTTTGCCCCTTGGTCATGCCTCTCATGAGAGAAAGTAAAGAAAAGCAATAGCTCATGGTATTCCTTTTACATTTTTTTTTCTTCCCAAACCATAAACATCTAAGTTATAACTCAAACTTTGGATTAAAAAATTTGTTCTGGATTTAATTGGAGAAGTCAATAAAGGGTTTCTTTAGAAAATTCAAAAGTTTAAGGTTATAAAGAAACTTTTCTAGAAGTGAGTATAATTGAAACCAACTCTATAGTTTAAGAGCATTTTTTATAATCTAACTTTAATTATTTGACATTTAAAAATGTGGTCAAGTCAACTTTTAAGTTTAAATCTTATTTTAGTCTTGTAAACTTTTATATTTATCTCACTTTGACCGATAAAAAATTTAATATTTATTTTATTCCTTCAAGGTTCAACTTTCAAATAGAATATTTAAAAGATACTTATAATAAATATGGACCAAAAATAGGATGTAAGTAAGTTTTTTTTTTATTACATAATAAAATCATTAATTTAATAGTTTAAAAAATAGTATGAGTTAACAATTGTCAACAAGCTTTAAATTGTGCACCTGATATATCATGTTATCTTATTGAATCCATATTCAATAAATATTGAAATATGTTATTAATAATTCATTTTTGACTTACCATAAGTATTATAACATGAAGTCAAATCTCTCTGATGGTTTCGTTTAGATTTAAATTGAACTGGGTTTATTCTTTATTTTCAATTTATTGCTTACGACCAGGTTGCAAAGTCAAAAGCAAAAGTGTTGCTAATTATCGATTCTTTTTTTTTTGAACATCGATTTTCTTTTCCTTAAATTTTTGTCATTCTTATAAATAATCACAAGAAGATAATGTTATTCTAAAGTATCGAGAATGAAATATTTTAAGTTGATGTAAAGACTATGGTAGAGTGTAGAATCATCACTCAAATTCATGGAATCACTTGACTTCAAGTATATAAATTGTTTTAGTTCATTACATTCTTCGTCCTAGTCCCGTTTTCCGTTTCCCGTTCCCCATTCTCCTTTCCCATTTCGTTTGCCTCTTCGATATATATATATTTCTTGAAATAATTATATTTAAAGTTTTGTTCACTTGGATAACTTGATTGATAGGTTTGAATCATATGGTTGAATGCTTGAACTACGTGTGTATAGATAATTAGATTTTTGATATGAAATGGTATTTTGTTTATATTAGAAGGTTTAAAATTTTTCTCTTTAAATGTGGATTTCTTCGTGAAGAATTAACCATTTAAATGGGAGATTTTTCTCGAAAATTTTTCTACAAGAATTCGTTTAATTTAATTGAGATTACAAAAGCTAAATAGAAAATAATTCTCCGTGGAGAACTCAATCTACACAAATTCTCCACGGAGAATCTCTACCTCAATCCCTGTAAAATTGAATAGAAAATTTCACGAGCACAAAAAATTAAATGGGAGTGGGAAAAGGCACGAGGAAGTCATCCCTATTCCCACCTCACCCTATGAAGATCCCTAAAATTCATACCACAAATTTAGAGGTAGAATATAGTGAGGTGAATATGTCTTTCCTTCCTCATAGAAGGAACTCACTCATTTTAACCATCAAAATTATGAAGAGGTTAATAAAGTAGAATATCAAGAATGAGTTAGTAGCAAGGGAGTTGATGGTTCGTGAGTTAGAAACAAAAGTTGAATTATATAGTGATAATGATTTTCAATGCACATGAGTCACTAATATTCATATAATTAGACACATTGAGGTAATTGATTCAATGCTTGAAGAATTGGATTTGATTATCTACAAGTAGTAAGGTTGGTAGATGAGTCGACTCACAAATATACATGAGATACATTGAGATTCTAGATAAAAACACATTAAAAGTTGTTATATTCCAAGACAATTAAGAATTAACTGTGGTTGCATCAACGAAAGATCTTTAGCATACTAAATACAAGCACTAATTAACAGGAAAAAGGCAACAAGTGAAGAGCTATGAACCTTTTTTTTTTTTTTTTTTGAGTTCAACAACATATGGAATAGGATATTCAAATATCTAACTTCTTGATTGAAAGTATATGTCTTAACCAATTAAGTTATGATCAGGTTAGTTGAACTACAAACTTATCCACATAAACATATCCCGAACCTTTTTTTTTTTTAAGTTCAACAACATATGGGATAGGATATTCAAATCTCTAACTTCTTGATTGAAGGTATATGTTTTAACCAATTAAGCTATGCTCAAGTTAGCTGAACTACAAACTTATCCACATAAACATTGGTATATGTTTGAAAATAACGCACACTCAGTATAAAAAACCTTATCCAAAGTGTATTCTCGACTTACTCAACATGACTCACATTTGGACTCAAATTTGATATACATCAAATGAAAAAATAAAACATTTGTTAAGGTATCCGGTGACTATGAGATATTATATCAAGAACTTCCTATTTTAGATGAAATTCTGTCATAAAAAAGTATGTAGGCACTCAAAATTAAATGGGATTTTATAGTTTCTAGTTTCTTTGATGTCGCAATAGAGGGTTTCAATTATTGCAATCCATTAATACAAATAGATATTGGGGTGTGCACTATTATTTTTGGCAAAAACTAAGCCGAATTGGCATGGTTTAAGAAAATTGATCAATTGATGCTAAGATTGAACTTTTTTTTTTTTTTTGGAGTTCAATAATAATATGTGGAGGCGAAGAATAGAAGTCGTTCTATAATGACTTAATCAATTGAGCTTACTTGAAAATTAAATTAATTGTCGAACAAAATTTAAAACTTGATTGATTACTTTCTTTTCAATTTTACCCCTAAATAAAAACTAAAGATAGTTCAAGTCAATCTATCAAATTGATCCAACAACATTATTTAATAGTAAAAAAAAATTTAGATTTTAATTGATATCTTAGATAGATAGCCAACATATAAAGTTTGATATTATTTCCTCCAAAGTTTCTTTACTTTTTTCGCATGTCGTAATGTTATTAAGTCAATTTTTTTTTCTCTCTTTCATACTTTATAGATATTTTTCATCATTGAAGACAGTATTAATTTAAAGCTTGATAGTGTGATACTTTGATATTTTTCTATTTTGTATTTTCAGTATTTATTTTTCTATTTGGAACACACACACACACACACACACAAGCGTTTTTTTAGGATTTAGCTGCAATGTTGTTTTTGTTAATTTATTTTTCTTGAAATTTAAGATGAGTTTACATATTTATTATTTTCAATAAATAAAAATTATTTGTGTTAGCAGACTTTGTAGATGAGTTTATGTATTTATTATTTTCAATAAATAAAAATTACACACACACACACTAGCGTTTTTTTAGGATTTAGCTGCAATGTTGTTTTTGTTAATTTATTTTTCTTGAAATTTAAGATGAGTTTACATATTTATTATTTTCAATAAATAAAAATTATTTGTGTTAGCAGACTTTGTAGATGAGTTTATGTATTTATTATTTTCAATAAATAAAAATTACACACACACACACACACACACACTAGCGTTTTTTTAGGATTTAGCTGCAATGTTGTTTTTGTTAATTTATTTTTCTTGAAATTTAAGATGAGTTTACATATTTATTATTTTCAATAAATAAAAATTATTTGTGTTAGCAGACTTTGTAGATGAGTTTATGTATTTATTATTTTCAATAAATAAAAATTACACACACACACACACACTAGCGTTTTTTTAGGATTTAGCTGCAATGTTGTTTTTGTTAATTTATTTTTCTTGAAATTTAAGATGAGTTTACATATTTATTATTTTCAATAAATAAAAATTATTTGTGTTAGCAGACTTTGTAGATGAGTTTATGTATTTATTATTTTCAATAAATAAAAATTATTTTTGTTAGCAGACTTTGTAGATTACGTACGTTTATACATTATTATATAACTTAAATTTTGTTAGTGATCTCTGTCATATATGATCTAAATTTATGCATTAAATTTTTATTTTATGGAGATTAAGCACTATTGGAAGGAAATTGGAGAATCCAAGAGGTATTTTGAATGGTATAAATGCCCAGGCCACATTTGAAGTGTCTTGCGGTTGCATAAAAGTTATGCAATCACAGGTTGAGAGAATAGAGCCACGTTGCTACAATAAAGAGTTGTGAAGCAACCAAACAAAACCATGACGCTACAACATAGTCATGACACTCCAAACTTGAAGTATCTATCCCTAAAATAGTTCAGCACTATGGCACTTCTCTATAATGTCATGGTGCATGCCAAAGTATAAAATTCTATAAGATAGGATTTGCTTGTACTGCTAAAGGGAGGAAATTCAACCAGGGTAAGAGGAGTTTGCAAAAATTAACGATTTAAGAGGGCAAGGGATTATTGAAGAGCCGAGAAAAGGGACATTTGAGAATTGAAACTCGGGATTATAAAGGCTGATTTAGAGATAGACAATTGCGATGACATTAAATTCTTCTTCTCCTTTCCCCTTAACTCAATTTAATTGTGCTATATATGAAATTTAGTAGAAGATTGTATTGTTTAGGTTTGGTTATGGGCCTTTTTTTTTTAAAACCACTGATTCAATTAACCAGGAAAAGGACAGTTGTCCACATTAATAAAAGACCAAACCCACATAGGGTAATCCGAAGACCAAAACCCATAAAACTCCTTCGATTTGAAGGAGAACTACTGACTTTCAGACTCCAAAATGGTTGCCTTTGCCAGAAAATGAGCTACGCTGTTGCAGCTTTTATGGCAATAATCAAACGAAATCACCCCCAACGCCGAAGCTTTGGCACAAATTTCATCCAATACATTTTTGGTTTCTGGGAGGTCCAATCCGGGATTGAGCAAGGCTTTAACAACTTCGGAAGAATCCGATTCGACAAGAAGAGGAGGCTGAGGGATGGAATTCAGCCACTTGAGGGACTTCAAACCAGCGAGGATGGTAGAGGCTTCAAGCGACTTGATGGCCAATGCCCAACACAGATAGGAGAACCCCGCTTGTCACAGACAACCCAACCCAAGCCACCTCGATTTTTCGACTCACACCAAGAGGCATCAGAGTTGAGCTTCTAGTGCCCTAGAGGAGGGGGATGCCAAGCAGACTGCCTCACGCGGATCTATGATTGAGCCAACGAGCAATTCGTGAGAGTTAACTCGGGCAAATTCGACAGGTATTTCTCAATTAAACTAATTAGGAAGTTAGCATCTGTATTGTCTGGAACTTTGGGACTGCTGAAAGACTGATTAATTGTGTTTCTGAAGTTCCATAAACACCACATGATGGTTATGGCTGATGGAAGTTGATACTCACGTAGCTTCTTTGTCATCCAACTCCAAAAATCTTTAGCATTCCAGAAGTCTCTACAAATAGAAAATAACTCACATAAGTCCGAAAAAAAATAAGCCCAAATTTTAGTCGAGAAAGAACAAGTCCAAATGACGTGACACGTTGACTCAACTCGCTTCCTGCAAAAATAACAAAGAGCATTAGTATCAATTCCTCTTTTTTGAATGTTTTGCTTAGAAGGGACAACCTCGTTTAGCACTAGCCAAGCGCAAATCTTTGCCCGAGGTAATGCTTTGGTCAACCAAAAGAGATTCCAAAATTTCTTTTCTTCGCTCCTCTCAGAGGAGGACGCCTGCACACATGAGGCAAGATTAGTTGCAAAGTGGTAAGCACTTTTAATGGAGAAAGTTCTTTTGGGATCTTGGTTCCAAATAATTTCATCCTTAGCAATTCTGTTTCCCGAAGGCATGGTAAGGATATCTTCCCCATCTAAGGTAGTAAAATTGTCCTTGATCTTGGTTTCATTCCACCTTTCATTCTCATCCATAAGAACTCTAACTCTTTTATTTTGTAGCTTCGCCCTCACCCAAACCAGAGTGCAAGGCCTGTTTCGAGCAATCCAAAGGTCTTGATCAACCATAATGAGGTTCCCGTTGCCCACTTTCCACCTGAACCCCTTCATGAAGAGTTCTCTGCCCCAAAGGATACTTCTCCAAGTCAATGACGAATTATGGCCTAGGTTTGCTTTGAGATAATCACCATTTTTGAAATATTGTCCTTTCAAAGTTCTCGCGATGAGGCTCTCCGGGTTTCTCAAGATGTGCCAACTAAGCTTTGCTAGCATAGCTTGGTTGAAACGGAGCAGATCTTGAAACCCCAACCCTCCTTTGTCTTTACTTTAGCACAAATTCTTCCAGCTCACCCAATGGGCTCGCATTTTATCTTTAGTGGACCCCCACCAAAACTGGGCACAACATATGTTAATATCTTCACAAATCCTTTGGGGAAGGCGAAAACAACTCATCGTGTAGATAGGAATCTTCATAAATTCTTCCAGCTCACCCAATGGGCTCGCATTCTATCTTTATCAGTACTTCTTTCCCGGCCCTGGATAAGAATTTTTCTTTCCACAACTGGAGTGCTTTCCAAATCTTGTCTCTGACCTTAAAGAATAACTTCTTTTTGTTCCGATTGTTTTGAGAGGGCATTCCTAAGTACTCTCCTAGAGAATTAGTGTTTTTCACTCCCAAAATCCTGCTGAGCTCCACTACTTTGGCACCTTTCACATTTTTTCTAGTCATGAACAAAGACTTGTGCAGATTTATAGTTTGTCCCGAAGCTCTCTCGTAGATGTCAAGGATCTCCTTGATCTTCATACAGTCTTTGTCGTCAGCTCTGAAAAATAGAAGACTATCATCTGCAAAAAAGAGGTGAGTGAGGACAGGGCAATAATTGTTTATGCGGAAACCTTGAAAGTTTGAGAGAGATTCTTCCCTGTTCAAAAGAGCAGAAAAACCTTCAGAGCATATTAGGAAAAGATAAGGAGATAAAGGATCTTCTTGTCTCAAGCCTCTTGTGGGAAAAGAACTCGGGCTGGGGCGCACCATTGATAAGCACCGAGTAAGACACTATCTCCACACAATTCATAACCCTCTCAATCCACCTCGCAGCAAAACCCAAAATTTCCATTAGCTTTCTGAGAAAGGCCCACCTACCCTATCAAAGGCTTTGCTCATATCAAGTTTCATTGCAATGGCGCATTCCTTGCCTTTTCTTCGAGAATTTAAAGCATGGATACATTCAAAGCCTAAGATGACATTATCATATATGAGCCTGCCTGGGACGAACGCGGATTGAGCCGGAGAAATAATCTTATCGATCACTCTTTTCAACCTGTTGGCCAACACCTTGGCAATAATCTTGTAAGTAACGGTACAAAGGCTTATGAGACGATAATTAGACATGGATCTCGCCTTTTTGGTTTTGGGAATAAGGGAGATGAGAGTTTTATTAAGAGGGCCCATGTTTTCTCCTTCATTAAGAACCTTAAGGCATAGCTCCACTGTTTCATTGCCTACATCCTCCCAAAACTTTTGGAAAAACATCGCATGGGCCCCATCAGGACCTGGGGCTTTTGAGGGATTCATAAAATTGAGAGTTTCTTCTATTTCAGCTTTTGAGAATGGTCTAGTAAGCTCCAAATTCTGTCTTTCTGTAATTTTTGGCGAAATCCCTTCAAGAACTTTAAGAACAGCTTGAGGGCAAGGGGTGGAAGTTTGGAAGAGATTCTGGAAATAATGAGAGGCTACAGTAGCTATGTCTTCTTCATGTTCCACCCACCTTCCATTGTTGTCTAGGACACCATCAATGTGGTTACGTTTCTTCCTATGGGAGGCTTTAGCATGGAACCACTTTGTATTCTTGTCGCCGCTGTTAAGCCATACTTCCCTTGACCTCAGCCGCCAATAATTCTCTTCTTCTTTTAGGAGATCATCGAACTCTTTTTCAGCTCTTTGAATTTGGGAGGAGGAGACATCCCTTTTTTTTTTGCAGCTTGCGGCTGAAATTTCTCTAGTGAAATTCTAAGGTTATTTGTGTGGCAGTGAGGCATTTTTAAATAGAAAATAGTGTTTTACTAGTGGGATTGAGGAGTTTTATTCTTTGTTGTTTATCCCAAGCTACCGAATTATGGTATTTTAAAGTTAATAGCTCTTGTTGGGCTATTGAAAATTAGTTTGTAGTGCGAAGGTTTCTTGTAATCTTCCATTATGGTAGAACATGTAGTTGTAGAAAACTGGACTAGTTTCGAGTTGATGTCAAACTAGTATAGCTTCTAGTGTTCCTTCCTTTTCCCTGTCTCTTTATATTTTATTTGTGATTCTAACCTGTGTGGTTTGTCCTTGAAAAAGGGAGAAGTAATATTTTAATTTTATTATTATTATATATTTTTTCTCTCAACAATTATGAGATATTATATCAAGAACTTCCTATTGTAGATGAAATTTTGTTATAAATAAATATAGGCACTCAAAATTGAATGGGATTTTATCCATTTAAAGAGTTTTCTAGTTTCTTTTGATGTTGCCATAAAGGGTTTCAATTATTCCAGCCCACTAATACAAATAGATATAGGGGTGCCTACGATTTGGGTTTTAGGAAAAAGTAAGCTGAATTTACATTGATTTAAGAAAAATGATAAGTTGATTTAATTTTTTTTTTTAAGTGAACTTTTTTTAGTTCAACAATTAGTGTCCATGGAAATTAAAATTTTAATCCCTTAGTCGATGATAATCTTAATCAATTGAGTTATGTTCAAGTTAATTTGAAAATTGAACTAATTGCTCGGCCTAAAATGGATGGATTACTTTCTTTTTTAATTTTATATTTTAAAATACTAAATAAAGATTGAGTATAGTTCAAATCAATCCATCAAATCGACCTTTCGTTACTGTAAAAAAAAAAAAAATTAGATTGTATAATGTTTTAAATTGCCAACATAAGGTTTGAAACTATTCCTCCATGAAGTTCCTCTACTTTTTTCGATTCACATGCTCCAATGTCGGGAAGTGAATTGTTCTTTCTCTCTTTTTTACTTTATAGATATTCTTTATCATGGAAGACAATATTTGATTTAAAGTTTGATAGAGTGACACGTTGCTATCTATTTTGTATTTTCTGTATTTTCTTGCATTTTTTCTTTATCATATATTTTTTAATTTTTTTCCCACCTCAGCTGCATTATTGCTTTTGTTAATTTGTTTTTCTTTAAATTTTAGGTGAGTTTATATATTTATTGTTTTTAATAAATAAAAAAGATATTTGTTAGCACACTTTGTGGATTATGTTTATACATTATTATTATAGTTTAAAATTTGCTATTCTCGGACCCTCAGTATGATCTAGATTTATGCATAAAATTTATTATTTTATAGAGATCGAACACTTAAAGGAAATTAAATTAGAGAATCCAAAAGGTATTTTAAATAGTATCAATGCCTAAGCCTCATTTGAAGCACTTTGTATTTGTACAAAAGTTGTGCAACCACAAATTGAAAGGATAGAGTCGTGTTGTTACAATAGAGAGTTGTGATGCACTGAACTATGGTGCTACAACATAAAGCCACAAGACTAAACTTGAAGCATTCTACTATTAGCATAGTGTAGTATTGTGGCACTTCTTAATAGTGTCATGGTGCTAATGTATATATTTCTTTTAACATAGGATTCGCTTCCACTACCGAAGGGAAGAAATTCAACCAAGAGAAGTTTGCAAAAATTAACAATTTTAGAGGGCAAAAGGACTGTTGGAGAGATGAGAAAAATGGACATAATTGACACGAGCTTGTCAAGGGCTCGTCAAATTACAATTTATAAATCGATCCTAAGCTACTTGTAGCATTGAGTAGACCAGGTCGATCTTAGGGAACCAAATATCAATTTCTCAAGTTAAATTTGCAAAGGAGAAAACAAATAAAAAGGGAGATTTTTTGTTTTTGCAAATAAAATAAAACATAAGCAAATAAAAATAAAGATAGATCGAATCTTACCAAAATCCAATCCAAAGGTACGATTTTATCCAATTGCAAAATTGATCATAGGCACACAAAACGTTTTAACTTAATTGTGCAGGCACTTGGTCAACTTATTATGAAACTCCAAAAAGCAACAAATCCCCTAAAGTCATTAACTCTAACAAACGTCAAAGTTAATGCTAATTATCTAAATAATTTGGTACGAAACTGTTCCAAATTATTTAGACAAAAGCATTAAGCAGTTTGGAAAGACCAAGACAACTCAGTTAGGTAAAATAACTTCAACCTAACCAAGATATGCAATTATGGAAACCCATAAAACACACATATGTAATAATCCTAGCGCTACAAGATTCAATTAACACGACAATTACAGATCATGCATTATGAATAGCAATCAAGAATATAAAGCAATAGAGGCATCAATTCAATAAAAAAATACATGCTTATAAAATAAACACAAGAATCAAAGAACATTTGCAATTATAAGAAAACTACATTAAAGTTCGAGCCTCACAATATTGCAATTAGCTACAACCGTCCTTTAAATTGGAAATGTTGTTTAAATAAGGCAGGACAACGTCTAGACGCTAAGGACAACGTCGAGACGCTGCCTTTGTAAATAAGGAACAAATTTGGTGAAATCTAGGTAGCATCTCGACGCTCCATCGTAGAGGGTAGCCTCACCGCAGAGTCAAGCGATCCTTGCATCCTTAATCTAGCCAGCGTCTAGATACTATTCTTGCGGATCTTCAACCTTTATTTGGCAATGCAGTAGCGTCTTGATGCCCAAAACAGTGTCTAAATGCTTTGCTCTTGGTTCCCTTGGTTTGGATGGCATATCTTCTCAATTCAAATGCTCAAAATATACCCAATTAGCTTTTTTTAAGCTCAGTTCATCCAAAGTCTTCCAAACGGCTTTGAATTGTTCAAACCTTACAAAATATGACAAATAAATGTGTGAGGTCAACTAAACTAGCATGAAATAAGTTCATAAAGTAGCACTTTTACAGTGCTATCAATAATTATATTCGAGAATTAGGATTGTGAAGGTTGATTTGGGGACAGATAATCGTGATGATATTAAATTCCTTTTCTTTTCCATGACTCGATTTAACTTTGCTATGAAATTTAGCAAAAGACTTTGTTGTTTAGATTTGGTTACAAGGGGCTAAAATTTTTGTTCCTTGAGGATAATGTAGCCACAAAATTTTCATGGATTGATCGATAAATTTAATATATCTTGATTGGTTGAATAAGATTATTCCATTCATGGTTTAATTTCTATTTCTTCATGCTTTTAGTCTATTACCTACAAGTTAATTAATCTTTGACTTCAAATTTTACACTTGAGAGAGGTGGTTTAAAGTTAGAACTGAGATGCTTAACTGAAGGAGTAATGATTGAGAGATTTAGAATTTCATTAAAGATTGTTAAAAAACTTGCTTATTAAAATATTTGCACGTTATTAAAACTATATAAGAATATTGGTTTCTTAATTGGTAGAAGGAATTATGAGAAAGGGTTTCAATCTTTTGAAACCATAGCAACAAATTCAAAAGATGCTTTAAAAACAATTTAAAATGGCATCAAATTCCAAACAATCTTCTCTAGACCCTGTGATTACAACTCATCGTGTAGATAGGAATTATGTTATGATTTGCTAAATTTTCGAATTTTAACAGGTTTTAATAACATTAGCTAGTATGTCTGGAATATTTTATTAATAATTTTGTTGCAAGTTCTTTTAGAAAAGATTATAGCTATGAGTTGTCATCTTATCATACAATAATTAATTTTAGAACTTGACATATTGAATAGTTATAAAAGTGAGCGAACTAGTAACAAAATGAAACAATATATATACATATACGACAATATTTGCATATATAAAAACATTAGCAAATTCACTCAATTATTTTCAAATAATTACAAAATAAAACACAAATATTTATTGAATACCACATTAATGATAAATATCAAAAGATTGATATGATATATTACTAACACAAATACGTCACGGCGATTTGGATTATATATGTAACTCTCGACGTAAAAGAGTTTCTATTGAAAAGATATAAAAGCTTAAAATTGCAAAAGACATCTCAAAGATTTTCCATCGATAAGTAGCTGAAATGCGTCGTTTATCTTCTCGAAGGGAAGTTCATGTGTTATGAACTCATCCAATTTTACCACCTGATACAAAGTTTAAATTAAATCCTCTTTAAAAAATATATATATAATATAAAATATATCTTAATATATTAACTTAAACTTTTGAATTTAGCAATAATAACGAAACAAATTTTCTTTTAATTCTAATGACAAATGCAAATACCTATATTTCTATCTACGTCCTTAATACACAAGAAAGCAAGTCCTTAAGCTACAATAAATTATTATTTGTTTTTATAATCATAAAAGGAAAAAAAAAAAAGCTAAAGTCCCGAAATAACCATTTGGTCTTTGTTTTTAGTTTTTGAAAATTGTGTTTGTTTTCTCACAATTTCCCTACAATGATTTTCATATTTCTTAAGAAAACATTTGAGTTTCTAGCCAAATTCCAAAAACAAAAACAAGTTTTTGAAAACTATTTTTTTTTTAGTTCTCAAAACTTGGCTTGATTTTCGAAAACATATGCAAAAAGTAAATAAGAAAACATGAAAGCCTATAAGTGGAAGTAGTATTTATAGGTTTAGTTTTCAAAAACCAAAACCCAAAAATCAAATGGTTATCAAATGGAACTTTTTTTTTTCCTTGTATTTTGAGTATTGTATTTAATTATTTAGCTCCTACATTTCAAAAACTTCAATTATATTCCTAGATCTCGAACTATAGTTATCTTTAGCTTTAACATTGACACCCAACAGTTAATGAAATAGTGACACCCCATCAAATGAAACATAAATGAATTGGTGTGTGACAACCAATTTTGGATGAATTACAAATTTCAATGGGTGAGCACAAACATACAATTACAATTTATATCTAGCCCCAACTGCAATTCTCAAGACCTAATTCAATCCTAATTGCATCTAGCCATTCCATTTTGTAATTCATCCATTGGGTAGACAATTTAAATTAAGTCACACACCACTTTATTCAAAGTTTTTATCCAGTGGAGCATCACTACAGTCTTTGGTTAATATGACTAGAGATAAGTAAAATCAAAAGTCTAGAAACGTAATTGAAACGCTAGACGTAAAAAGGGGAAGAAGGGAAAGAAAGTTTTGAGTTTACCCCTTGGGTGCATTGTTTGGCAAAATGAGGAAGTTGAGTCCTGCCTTTAAAGCCTCCAAAAATGGAAGCCACCACCTTACGCCCACTGAACAGCTCCATTGGATGAAGAGGCAGCATTTTTGGGCTTGTGTGAATTCCCAACATCACGGTGGTTCCCCATCCCTGTCGCACACACCCACATCAGTTCAGTATCCAAATCTCTTTTTAATGAGCATCAACATGGCATTAAATGAAAAAAACCAATCATAACATTGAATCAAGTTGAACTGACTCATTTGGTTAAAGTTATATTCGGGAGCGTTTTTCGTTTAAAACCATCCATTTGATTTTGTAAGAAAGTACGTATGGTATGTTAGGTGTCCATAAAATATAATCAATTTAAATTCACTCAATCAGATTCAAACAATATATATTTTATCTAAAAATCTCATATCAGGTTATGGTTCAAAATACCGCCGAATGAAAAATTGAAACTCACAAGCTTAAAAGAGTAGATAAACCAGCATAAACTTCTAAGCAACAAGAACGATAATTAAAAGATAAGAGAAGAGAAATTGACACCGAATTTATACTGGTTCACCCAATGTTGGCTACATCCAATTCTCTACTACCGATACAGGTTCCACTAAAATGTTAGGGAGAAAATTACAAGAGTTTACAATACTCTCTAGAATGATTCTCTCACTTTTCTCTCAAAGAAAAAGCTCATGAATCACTCTATAATAGCTCTCAAAACTCTTCAATGAATAAACGCTCTTGCAAACAACCCTCGAAGAAAACGCCTCTCAAATCACCCACGGCACTGCTCTGTTTTTCTTCTTAAAACCACACGCTGCTGTTTTCTTTTTTTTATTTTTTTTTATTTTCATAACAGACCACCCCAAGTCGGCAAACACATGTATAACTAGAGTTAAATGATAGATGGGCCAATACTCAATGGGCCGTTGTTTGGGCTCCATCATTCCTAACATAGTAGTATACTTTACTTCAACTGCTTGATTGGAAAACACTTTTAAGAGTGTATGACCAAATATCTACATGATTTGTTGTTAAATATTTTTAGTTAAATTATAGAAAATACTCTTAGACTTTGTACCTTGTTTTAATAAGCTTTAATTTTTTTTTTTTGTTCATTTTTGCTCTCTTTGTTTGTATGTGACATGTGTTTGTGATAAGTAGAGGATAAATGTAGTTTTCAATTATGATGAATGGGTGGTGAAGGAAGATATATATATATATATATATATATATATGGTTTTTGAAAAGTTACAAAGGATGATTATGGTTATAGATTTTGGGTTTTTAGAGCTTATTTTGTCAAATTGATATTATTTGACGACTTTGAATTTTTTTTTTCTTGTCCTTTCCTAGTCTTCTTTTCTAAATAAGTTATATTATTTTCATATTATCTTTCTACCATTCATTTTTAATATTGTGTTTTCTATATTCTCTTAAGTTTAGTTTGAGTATTAGAAAACATTTGAATTCAACAAATCAAGACAATGATGGAGATATGTTTTACTTTCATTTGTGTACTCTAAAGATTGATGCATACAACTTTTCAAATGCTAATAAACTTGAAGAAGGTGTGGATTTGGTCTAGTTTACAAGATTAATTAATCAAAAGTTTGATATGTGATTTAAAAAAATATATATTTAAGAGGTGTTAGAATGATCACTATATGATAATACTTTCATTTATTGTACCTAAAATATGAATTAAGGAAAAGCTAATGGACAGTGACGGGCTAGGAAATAGTAGTAAAATGACTATAAAAAAAATCATGTCAAAGACATGAAGAATTCAAGAATGAAGCAAAAGGCATCTTGTAGCTTCAACATAAGAATAAGGTCAGGCTCTTGGGATTGCTATGTTGAAAGAGAAGAAAAACTGCTAGTCTACGAATAATATATGACAAATAAACAAGGCTTCTCATTAGTTTTCATGGAGGAAGAATTTGTAGAGAGAGGAAGAAGAAGAAGAAACATTTTCTAGTAGCAGTATTTTTGAAATTTTTTGATGGGTCGAGGGTGTTAATGGTATTTTAACTTTTTCATTCAAAACTTAACGGTAATGATATTTTTGAAATATTCTAAAAGGTCAAGGGTATTAATGAAACTTTTTAAAATTAAGAAGTATTATTGAAACAAGGTACAAAGTTCAAGAGTATTTTCTGTAATTTATTCAATATTTTTTTTAATGGATGTTTATACTTAAAAGTACTTCAGTTAAAAACACCCTCAAACTCATTTGAAACTTTAAGTTGGAAATTAGTTTTAATTAGTTTGTGTTATTAAAAGGTTGGAAATTATATGGTTGTTGAAAAGGAAAAAAAATATATGTCAAAAACCTTGTTGAAAAAAAAAAGGAATATATATATATATATCAAATAACTTGTTGAAAAAAAAAAAGGAAAAATATGTATCTTAAAAAAATTGTTTGATAGAAATTTTAGGCTTGAAATTTGTGTTGTAAAATAAGGATCAATAAGTCGAAAACTAAAAAGTCCAACTGAAACCAAACTAAAACGATCAGTTTACTAAAGGATGGCAAAATTTTAATATATACCTCTATTTATTAATCAACATCATCCTATAAAAATTGATTATGAAAAAGACTATACCATATACCATAATACCAATACCATGTTCCTTAATTAACGTAAATGAAATGCAACTTACAACGTAAGTAGACATGAAGGCTGTGCGCAAAACTTCCAAATTTCCCACACATTCAAAACTATAGTCCACGCCCCCATTCGTCATCTCCATGATTATCTGCAACTTATATTACATGATTTCTCGTAAATATTAGATCATTACCACGTTCAAAAACTTAAGATTCTGTTTGATAACCATTTAATTTTTTATTTTTGGTTGTTAAAAATTAAGCTTATAAACACTACTTTCACTTATGAATTTTTTTATCTTGTTATCTACTTTTTATAAATGTTTTCAAAATCGAAGTTAAGTTTTGAAAATTAAAAAAAGATGAAAATCATGGTAAAAAAAAACTAAAAATAAAAAACTAAAATGATTATCAAACGAGGCCTAAATTACTTACATGATATCATATAATTAAGCTTTCACTTAAAGGAATAGATTAACATATATTTAATCTTTTAATATACAAAATTTAAATGTTTTACATATTTTCAAAATCTGTAAAACAAAAAATAAATAGAGACGCCACATTAAACTTTCTAACTAACATTTTTCTAATGAAAAAAAAAACTCAATGGGAAGCACAAAGAGAGACATTCATAAATTTTAGAGAAAATAATAGAGTAATTTGAAAATATAATAAATATGAAAATTTATAAACCTATATAATTTGTTTCTCGAAATCTAAATGAAAATGAAAAGAAAGTTGTGGAGCTAGCACCAATACCAGACCTCATGGACAGGCTTGTCGGAATCTCTGGGGTTTATGAAGTCGGTGATTCCCAATTGCTTCCCTATATGTAACAAATTATATTAATTTAAGGTTTAATTTTAAACTGAAATTGATCAACTAAACAAACCTCAAATTATAAATTTAATCCTAAATATTTTGAAAACTCAAGAATTAAAAGAAAATGAACTTCAAAAGTTTAGGCCTGTTTGATAACCATTTGATTTTTGGTTTTTAGTTTTTGAAAATTAAGCTTGTTTTATCTCAATTTCTCTACAATGGTTTTCATCTCCATTAAGGAAGCATTTGAATTCTTAGCTAAATTCTAAAAACAAAAACAAGTTTTTGGAAACTATTTTTTTTTTAGTTTTCAAAACATGGCTTGATTTTTGAAAACATTGGTAAAAATGAGATAACAAAATAAGTAAATCCATAGGTGGGAGTAGCATTTATAGGCTTTAATTTTCAAAAACTAAAAATAAAAAATCAAATGATTATCAAATGGGGTGTTAGAGATCAAAATGAAATCTAAATTGAGAGGTTTGAAAAGTATAGGTTTACCAATAATATACTTGAGGGGATTGACATCGACACCGATGATTTTCCAAGCACCACGGACTCGAGCTCCTTCAGCAACCTGCAAAAGCACAAGCAGAGCAAGTCAACTCAATTATTAACTTTGTTGGGTTTAGCATTTATTAGCATCCATGGGGATACAACAAAGAGAGTAGATTGAGAATGTAACGTAAAGAGTGCTTCCACCTCCATGAGATACAACTAGAACTACAACTAAGAGGGTAAGAAAATGTAAGGTAAAGAGAGCCTTCCACGATGACTTGAGTGGAAAATATAGGGTAAGGTAAACACGACATCCCCTGGCTTACTTTCTATAAATTTTAAAATTAGTTATCATTGTTAGTTCGAAGTTAATATAAATCCAAATTAGTAAAGGAATAATATTTAAGAAAATATATAATGTAAATATGTTTTCAAAATTCGTAGCAATAAGGTATAAAGGGACTAAACTTCTTTTAGAAAAATTAACCATAAACTAGCCTTAACAACTAATTTTAAGATTTACTGAAAGTATAGGAACTAATTAAATTTATAATTAATATCCTAAAGTATAGAGACCAAAATAGTATTTTGATCTATACGTTGTTGGATCTCACATTACCATAAATAAAAGTAGTAGACATGTTATAGAGTACTATAGCGTAGGAAAATTTCCTCTGCTTCGAGCATTACTTAACTAGTAAAATATTCATAACTTTCGTTAACTATCATAGGTTTGAAATTAAACTCCACTCTTCATTTGAATTATATTATAATGTTGGAGAGGAGAATTACTTACTGCGAGTCCTACTGCACCCAATCCAAAAATCGCCAAAGTCGATCCAGCTTCCACGTTAGCTGTGTTCCACGCTGCTCCCACTCCTGTTTCCATTGTCGTTTCACATGATTTAGCATTTCCAAGTATCATGTAAATAAATTAACTTAATTTGGCATAAATGGTAAGCTAAAGAAATGAAACTAATGTTTTTTTTTTTTGGAGACTTCAACAACATTTAGGGATAGGAGATTCAAACTTCTGACTTTTTGATCGAGAATTTCTGAAACTTTTTTTTTTGAGTTCAACAACATTTGAGAGTGGGAGGATTCGAATCACTAACCTCTTGGTTGAGGGTTTATAATTTTTTTTTTCTTTTGAGTTCAATAACATTTGAGGGTAGAATGATTCAAACCTTAAATTAGACAATTTAAAAATTATATGGGTGTCAAGTTTCTTAATTGCTTCGGATTATTGTCAAATATTTAATAACAATGACTAAAATAGTTTATTTATATATATACATATTAAAAACTAAAACAAAATATTTAAAAGTTGATAGACGTTAATTTTGTCTTAAATCTATTCTAAGCTTATTTAGAACTAAAATTTTAATCAATAAAATCATTTCATAAACTTTTGTAAGATTTATATAAATTTGTTAATTTTGAGAAATAATTGATGTATTATTTGAAATTATTATTTTTAAAATAATTAATTTTATTTTTCTCGAGATTCAATTTTTTTTTATTGAGTTTAAAAACTTTTTATTATAATCAAACAAATAAATAATTTTGATTAAAGTATAAAATTAATATAATATAGTTAAATTCTTTTCAACTGTAATATTTGTGACTAGAGCATAACTCCTCACATGTTGTTGAACTAAAAAAAAAAAAATTTATTTGTATATTGATTAGGTTAATAAATAAATAAATAAAAATTTAATAAATTATTTTACAAAAGGTACACGCTTGAACTTTCAAGATCGTATTTATTGTTATTTGAAAAAGAATGTAAATACAAAAATAAAATAAATGCTTCTTCAAGAAGGTTCTACTCATATAATACACTTTAATGCAATGAGAAACTTCAAAGTCAATTCTATTTATTTCTTTTTGTTAGTCAGAAAATAAATATTTTTAATTTCTCTTTGGAAGGCTTTATATTACTCACCTATGCATTTTAATAAATGCTTGAAGTCCAAATCTCTTTTCTAGAGCGACTTTTTTCTCATTCATTAAAGAAAGCCTAAAAATCTATACAAAAGTTTTATATTTGTAAAGTTTTTTTTTTTTTTTAAATATATTTGTAAAGTTTTACTTAATTATTTAGTAACTCTAAGATTCTAGGATTTTGAACTCAGGATTTTTTCTTTTTTTTTTTTTCTTTTCTAATATTAGAAAACTTTTATGTGCATGTGTGATGTATTTTTACATACATATATTTTAAGTTTAAAAAATTTAAAAACATATATTAACCTATATTTTTAAATTCTAAAGTCTCGCTTCATAACACTTTTATGTTTTTGTTTTAAAATTGTGTTCAAAACTAACTTCTTTTTTCGTTTTAAAGTTTTGATTAGAATTTAATATCATTTTAATTTTAAAACATAAATATTATTAAAATTTAGTAGAATAAAAACAATAATAAATTGTTATTACTAAATGCATGTTTGAAAATTTAAAATTATATAAAGGACAAATAAATCTAAAAATAATTTCCAAATATTATGTTGTTCAATATATTAAAAATAAAGATAATATATAATTGAATTTTAAAAAATTATATTAATGACATTATTGAAATCAACAATTAAATAATTGGGGTCCATTTATTAAAAAAAAAATCTCCATCAAATCCAATATTTCTTTTTTTTTTTTTGGAGTTATGTCTTCTTTTATTTTCAATTTAAACATGCTAAAATAGACAAAAAAAAAAAGTCTATAATAAAAAAAGCTGGAGAGTCAAACCTATCATGATTCATGGATACAGACAAATTAGAAAAATACTATGTAAAATTATAGTAAGCATATCAAAAAAGAAAATAAAAAATTCTGATATTGTTTATTTTTTTTTTTTTTTTAGAAAATAAAGCTACTTGAAAATATTTTTAGAAAAAATTTAATTTGAAAAAAACATATATATATATATATATGAAAAAAAACAAAACAAAACAAAAATAGAAAGAGAAATGTTGTGTGATGTGGAGGAGTACACGCAAGAAAAGGGTCCCTAACTAATAACAAAACTGCGCAAAACGGATGACCAAAGCCTCCCGCCAATTTTTCGACCCCTTTTAGTTTTAGTAATTAGCTCACAATCCCATTTTCATTTTCCGGGTTCGGATCCGGTGCTGTGCCACCCCGATGCACTCGGATTTAATATATATATATATATATTTCCTAAAACACCACCTTCTAACAAAGTTAAGAAGATTTAAAATTTTAAATCAATTAAACTTTATCACAACAATATTAAACTCTCGATTTTCAGCTCCCAACTTTTAGAAAATTTTAATCACAAATCGCGGAAAAATATTACAATTATTGAACAGATAAAAACAAAATAATAATAATAATAATAAATCTGACACATTTTCTTTTTATATTTTAATATTGTTTACCAATCAGATCTGTCGAAGACTCAAAAACATGAAATCCTCCGTTGTTTTATTGTGTTTCTTTTTTTTTTTCTTCAGTTGAAAAAAAGAAGAATTACAAAAATTATAACTCTATTTTCTATTTTCTTTTTATCTCACTTTCACATTTATTCTATTTTAGTCTTTAAATTTTCAAAATAAGATTTAATTTGAAAGGTTAAATATACCAAATCATCTTTAATTTTTAAGTAATTCTCAATTTTATTTTTTATCATTCAAAATTCTCAATTTTAATTTTATCGTATTAAAATTCCTCTATTTGATACAAATTTTGTTAAGATTTGTTAAAAAAAAAATTTCTTTTTTAAAGAAAAAGGAATAACAAAAACTTGATTTATTATTTAATTATTGTTTTATTGACATATTTAGACATGTGGACAAATGTCACTCAAATTTTACTTAACACATAAAACTCATATTGTTCGTCAAAAATATTCAAAGAAACAAAAGACTTGATTTTAACTCAAATTTTAGTTATATGACATGACCGCATGCCCAAACATATCAACAAAACAATAATTTAATTATACATAAACTTTTTGACAACAAATTTTAACTATTTCTTTAAAAAAAAAAAAAGACTTGGTTGAGAATTTTTAATTGGATAAGAGTAAACCAAAGAATATAAAAAGATCAAAGATGAAAATTGAAAATTACTTAGGTATCGGTTGATAACCATTTAATTTTTTTGTTTTTAATTTTTGAAAATTAAGCCTATAAATACTACTTTTACTCATGAATTTTCTTATTTTGTTATCTATTTTTTTTTACCTAAGTTTTCAAAAACCAAGTCAAGTTTTGAAATCTAAAAAAGTAGTTTTTATTTTTTGGCTAAAAATTTAAATATATTTTTTAAAGAATATGAAATTTATTGTAGAAAAATGATGCCACAAGCACAATTTTCAAAACAAAAAATCAAAGACCAAATAACTACTAAACTAGACTTAATTATAGACACCAAAGTAAAACTGGTCGTTTTATTAGTTTTTACTTTACATAGCGACAAGGCAACTTCATAACTAATGCTCATCACTACACAGCCCTCGACTTCGTTTTCAATTTAAAAAACAAACCATTTTCATTAGTCAACCACGAAAGCGATGCACAAAAATTAATTGCAATCTTTCTAAATATATATAATAATTGCAATTGGCAAAATCAAGAAAAAATTTCTAGTACTACATAATACTTATTCTAATTGTTCATGTGTTATTGGATTTAAACTACTCCTGTAATCAGATTTAAATATTTTTAAATGCTGGTAAATTTTATATAATTTTTGGGGAACCCCACCTAATTTTCAAAATATGTTGATGTTGCAAAGAAAGTATGGAAAAAGTATTAGAATTTTTCAGGAGATCACACCCCTAAAAATTGAGAACGACCAAATCAAAGATAGTTACACATTCAATTTTTTTTAAAAAAAAGATAAACTATTTTTTTAAGAAAAAAGAGACTTGTTATTTTGTGTTTTAACTTTTAATTACGTACCGGTTGAAAGGCCACAGCTTAGCAAAGTCATCTTCTTGATGGGAGCTTCCGAGTCAATCTTGACAACACAAGCCGATTCCAACACGGTGAACTCGCTGAAAGTTGACGTGTTTAGGAAGTGGTAAATCGGATGCCGCCGCTCGTCCGCCGTCGTGAACCGGGTTTCTCCGTCGTGGACCATCGTGCTTTTCATCGGATTCACTCCCATCTTCTCGCACATGTTCGTGCTCGGGTTTCGGCAGCATCGGCACGTGCCACACTCCCCGTTGAATAGCGGAATCACGTGATCCCCCGCCGCCACCTCCGTCACCCCCTCCCCCACACTCTCCACAATCCTGCAATTGTCCCTTACACTTCGTCTTAGATTTATTAATCTAAAAAGTTAGAAGGTAAAATTTTGCGTGAAAGTGAGAATTTGAAATTTAGGAGTTGGGTTAATGACCCGGCAGCTTCGTGGCCGAAGATACGAGGGTAAGCTCTCTCGGATTCGTTCTGCAATATCGAATAATTCAAAGGATTAATTGGAAAAAGACTTGAAAATAATTGTTTTTTGTTTCTTTTTTTACCTCTCCTTTCCAAGCGCTGAGATCGGTGTGGCAAATGGAAGAGAAGAGGATTTTGACTCGGACCTCCATTTTCTGGGGCGGGCCTACCCGGACTTGTTCGATGACGAAAGGCTCGCCGGGGCCCCAAGCGACGGCGGCTGTAAGAAAAAAAAAAAACCAAACGGAAGTTTAATTTTATATATGGTAAGTTATGAGAGAGAGAGAGATTCGCCGGCGGAGAGGAGAGAGAGAGTTGGCGGTGGTTATATTTTACCTTTGCAGATGATGACTTTTCCGGCGGTCCTGCCGGAGCAGCCGTTGATCGGAGAAACAACCTCCATCGTTTTTTTGGGATGCAAGTGTTGAGTGTGTTTTGAGTTGTTATCGATCTGGGGGTACTTTCCCCTATCTATGGTATTTATAAATCTATATGGGGAGGGGTTTGACTTGGAATAATAAGAGTACAAAGTTTTAAATGTCGGGCACAATTGGTGGTGCCCACTTTACAACCACATGATTTTTTTTTTATTGGACAGCACAAGATTTGGGTGCGGTCCAGACTGTACCTAAGTTTTTTCCTTAAAAGGCCGTTTGGTTTAAGGTTTAATTAGATGTCTATATGCTTGGGAATAAGATACATGAGAATAAGATGTCTGGAAATCAAAAATGACTGTGCTTGGTTCTACACGGGAATGCTATTAGATTTTTATAATAATAAGTGATATCAACATTTGTTTTATGAGATTAATTTAAGAAATTTTATATAATTATGGTGCACTAATTAATAAAAAATCAAAATTAATTCAAAAAATAAATATAATTTTTCCAAAAATTTATAATTAAAAATTAATGATTATATTTATTCAAGTGTAATTATTTATAATTATTAAAAATAATATCATACTAAATTAATTATAATTATAATTAATTAATAAAATATATCATTAATTAATGTATATATTTAAATAAATTAATTTATTAAAATGGGATGTTAAAAAAATAAGTATGTATTTAAATCAATTAATCTATTAAACTGAAATTGTTAAATTCATATAATATAATTAAAATTTTAATGTAATTTTATTGGTTATAGATTTAATTTACATATATTAATTATTTTAAATTAATTAACTTTAATAATATAAAATAAAATAATATATAAAGAATAACGAAATGTATTAAAGAGGAGGTAGAGGGAGAGAGAGAGAGAATGAAGAAAAACTCACTCTCTTGGAAGGGTATTCTTCATGGATATAGGGGATGCATGAGAATAGGTTATTCCCATGTCCAAGGTTACAAACATTGTTCCAAACAACGGGATGTATATCCCTTACCCATTCTCACCTTTATTTTTCCATCCTCATTCCCTCAATTCAAACGACCCCTAAATGTCTATGTCCATTGAAATTTTGATGAAAATATCAATAAAATATAAGATATCAAGGGATAGTTTTTGAAAAATTATAAAAATAAAAAATTTAAATTAGCAAATATAACATTTCACCTTTTAAATAAGTTAAAATTTATTATTATTAATATTATGTTCACACTAGTGATATTTTATTGATATTTTCGTTATATTATATTTTGTCAATTTTTTTATGATGTAATGAAAATGTTGATTCACTTCTTAAGTCGATGTTGAATCCATGGATATATTGAAATGCCAATATATCGATGAAAATCTAATACTATGGTAAGGTAAGTTATTAATTGACCCAATTGAGTTATGTTCAAATTTGCGATTAAAAATTATTTAAAAAAAATTAGTTCAAAAAATATAGGGTGTGAGGATTTGAACCTTCAACCTCAAGAAAATGATCAGTACATAGGGGCAGAGCTATAGTAGGCCCAGGGGATTTGAGTGTGAAGCCCCTCCTGATGTTTGAAGTTGAGTGCCAAGGTTCTAATCTTCCCTGACGCATGCATCCAGATTTTTATGTTTCCTTTTAAACAGACCAACGTATTTTATGGTTTTTTTATTTTTTACTTTTTGGTAACATTTTATTGTGTTCTTTTTTTTTAAAATCTATTTTATTGTTTCTTTTTACACAACTTTTTCTTTTTCATTTTTCTTTTCTCTTTTTCATTTTCTTCTCTTTAAATATTAATATTTTTTTAAAATAAAAACGTTAGCTTTTTCTTTTATATTTTTTTAAAATAAAACACCGATGTTTCCTAAATTCTTTTTTCTTGATATCAAATATAAATTAAAAAAATATTTTTAAATTATAGTAAATGGTTTTTAAGAAATTAATTCCATAAAAACTATTATAACTCTTATAAAGAAAAATATTATATTTATTATTTCAAGTTTTATTCTCTTTCTTGTATATTTATATACAAAATGTTAGAAATTACTTTTAGTTCCTAAACTTTCATGGAAGTAACAATTTAGTCAATAAATTATAGTTTGCAACAATTCAATATATGTACTTTTAATTTTGTAACAATTTAGTCCCTATTGTGAAAAATATTAAAGATTTAACAAAATTTAATACTTGTATAGATCGATATACAGATTAGGGACTAGATGCATTTATAAATAACAAAGACTAGGTTATCACACAATTAAAATTGACACTTAATTTTGACGAAGCAATTTTTCACACTAAGGTTAAATTGTTAAAAATTTTAAAGTACGGAGGCTAAATTGTTATATACTAAAGTTTAAGGACTAATTATTACAAATTTGAAAGTAGAAGAACTAAATTGTTACAATCCATGGTTTAAAGACTAAATTGTTACTTCCATGAAAGGCTAGGGACTACTGTTTTTTAACCTATAAAAAATATTAGCTATACATTTTATTGAACAAACTAAGATTAAAAATATATCAAGCCCCCCCTAACATAAAACTCTGGATCTGCCACTGTCAGTACATGTCAACTATCACTGAGCTATACTCATTTTGGCAAAAAATTATTAAAAGTTGATCATGCCAATGTAGTTACTTTTTATTTTTATTTTTTTATTTTAAATATAATTGTTGGGTAAAGGTAGTGCAGAGTGAAGAATGAAGGAGGAAAGTAGCAAGAGGGATAAAACTCAATTGGGGCATAGCGAGGGTAGTATAGGAGATGTCCACGGGGTGGGGCGAGAGGGATGGAGATGACTTCCTCGTCTCCATCCCTGCCCCATTTAATTCTCCATCCCTGTAAAATTTTTTGTTAAATTTTATGGTGATAGGGGTGGGGATTTCTTGTGAGGAATTCGTGGGGATCAGATTCCCGCAGGAAATTATTCCCCCAATTAGTTTTAAAAAAAAATCAATGGATTCTTTTGAAATTTTTTAATTCAATAGTTAATTTTCTATAAAAAAAAATTCATTTAACTAATGGTTAATTCCAACATAAAATCTCCATTTAAAGAGAAATTTATTAAACCTCATAATAAAAACAAAATAATATCAAGCAAATAGTTCAAACATATCAAATTCTTTAAATCATTAAACATAAAACTTTAAATTTAAATGATATATATATATATATATATATAATTGCAAACGAGGCGGGGGCGAGGATGAGGATGGAAAATATTCCTCGTCTCTGTTTAGCTTGTGAGGATTCTCCCTCTCATTCCCCACCTATACGGGGATTTCCTGCTCCATTGAGGGTGGATCCCTGCGGAGCTCGTCCTCGCAAAATAAATTGACATTTTTAGGGCAGAGTGAAAAAAAAAGGAGGGAAGTAGTATGTAATTACCTCTAAATTAATTAAGATTAAAAAATTATATTAAAGTTTCATGTTAGCTAATTTGCTCCCTAAATTTTAGGGATGGGAAGTGTATATATAGATGGATAGATAAATTTATAATATAAATATATATAAAAAAATTGACTCTTTTAATGAAAACTTTTACTCTTCCCGTGTAGCCAATAGCCATGCATGTTTAAGAAAATATAGGAGAAAACAAAATCAAAATTTACCCCTAAATTGTTATTTTTCTTTACACAAACATATATGTATTTTTTAAAATTTCTCTCACAAGATTTAAAGAAAGGAGGTCGGCGGCCGATCGATGGTTTAGTTTTCAATCGGGGTTGGTGGAGCCGTGAAGGGATGCTTGAAAAATATCTTATATCCAAAATTTGGCTGGCCTCCTTTTCTGAATAATGAGATATATTAGACAATCAACGTTATTAGAAGTTTAATCAAATAGGGATCATGACAAAGAGATATGATAAAAATACATATTAACCTTTTTAAATTTGTTATATATTTTTTTTTAAATTGAATAAAATTTCTAACAATTATTGATGATATATGATAAACTTCTGAAGATATAACCAAATATGACGTTTCATGTGAAATAATATCAAATTGTCATATTTACTTTGATTAACAAAACCTTACATAATTTAAAATTTGAGGGAAAAAAATCAAATTTGATCATAAACGTTTGAGGTTGTATCAATTTGGACCATGAACTTTCAATTTCATCAAATTGGACTCTAAAATTAAATAAGTGTTGCAATTTTTACCATCGGTTCAAATTCTGCTAATTCATCCACTAATTTTAACAAAAAAACAGTGTAATCATCTTCATAAACTCATTAATTTCAATAAAATAAAGTTTTGCACAAAAATAAGTTTGACCAATGCACAAATTAACCATTAAATAACTTTGCCAAAATTCATAAATTTCAACCAAAAAATTTAGCTCTAATGTCGTTTTTCTCTAAAATTTTATTAATTTCATATTGTACATATGTTTTGGAATTCATTGAATGCATAAGAGAAATTTTCTTTTAACAATTTTTGGAGCGAGAATTTATTAGAGGGTTAAAATTGCAACACTTTTTAAAGTTTGAGGTTAATATTGCAACACTTATCTAAGTTTAAGGTACAATTTGATGGAATTGAAAGAAGCTAAGTTTAATGGTTAAAATTGATTTTTTTCTTTTAAAATTTTGATTAACATACCACATGCAATTTCATAATGCCATTGACTAAAATAAAATATTTGAAAGTTTAGAAATATAGAAAGATGGGAATCTTTAGTAACAAAAATAAAGTTTACATTTCTTTTTTATTATCATTTTGCTCAATAAATGTTTTTTTTTATTGTTAATAACATGATGGGAATAGGGAGATTCAAACCTCTGACCTATTGATCGAATATATATGTCTTTAACCAATTGAGTTATGTTCAAGTTGGATTTAAGAGAAGATTGTTAGAAACAATATTTAATTTATGTTTGTTTTATTTAATTTGTTTACTTATAAGTTGTTTTCTATCTGCTAATCACATCGTAGAACAAACTCTCGTGATATAGTTTTCTTAATAAGATTATATTTATTGTTCAATGTGCTTGTTGGACTTAATTGAAGTCTAGTTTAAGGCTATTTAACATCCATCTCTTATACATAAGTTAACACTATTGATGAAATTAAATGCAAGTATGACTTTTTTTAACAAAATAATTAATTCATCTTTCTTGTGTCACATTTCTTTCCAGAGTTATTCTTTTGATAGAATCAATAAATCTTTAAAGTCAATTTCATCATAGCTCAACTGGTTATAGTATTATATCAAAAGGTTAGAGATTTGAACCTCATCCTCACGTGAAAAGGATTAGTGATTCAAAATAGTTAAATTTTTATATAGCTAAAGAAATTGTCCCACGATAATAATATGACGATGATAAAATTTAGTTAGTTAATGATTTATAATTAATTAATAAAAACCTAACTAGTAAATTTTATAGTTAATGATTTATAATTAATTAATAAAAACCTAACTAGTAATGAATTACTAATAAATTTACGTCATTTAAATATACTATTTGTGTCAATTTAGAGCATAACTCAATTGGTTAAAACATATATATACTGAACCATGAGTTTAGAAGTTCGAATCTCCATACATATATAATTTTAAATTGAATTACAAATTATTGTGTTTTCTATAAAAAAAATTGTAAATAAATCTAAATAGATTAAAGTAGTGCATTGCTTTCTTCTCAGATCTAAAATAGTAACCTACAGGATAATTTTAAATTGAATTACAAATTATTGTGTTTTCTATAAAAAAAATTGTAAATAAATCTAAATAGATTAAAGTAGTGCATTGCTTTCTTCTCAGATCTAAAATAGTAACCTACAGGATTTTTTTTTTTTTTTTTAAATTATTGATTATTGCCTAAATTTGGAAGGCAATGCCAAGGTTGCCAGCTGAAATATTTACGAAGTGGACCATATGTTGCATTAAATATATGATATGATATATATGAAGGACATGAAAAATGGACCACATATGTGCAATGCAATATTGATTCCACAAATATTTTTCTATAATCTTTTATTTATTTATTTATAGTGCAACGAAAATAACTCGCCCTCATATATAGGGTAGAATGAAAACGACGAAGGAAAATTGCCTCTCTTAGCTCATTGTAGATTAAAAATATAATACAAAAGGTTACAATTTAAAAATTTTCTCTCTATTCCTTTTGCCCCCTAAAGTTTGAAATTTGAAAGATTACATATATAGTTTTAGGAGTGCAAAATTCTGCATTGACTAGAGAAGTGAGAGATCAAAGATATATAAGTGAGGACAAGATATGAAACTTTTTGAGTGAAACCAAAAGTAAAGTCACGGGGCTTATGCCAAAAGTGAAAAATATCACACCATTGTAAAGATATATGAGAAGGTTTCATTTTCCTTAACATATAGAAAGTTAGAATGTAAAAGTTTTATCCCTTATGAACTTTTTTTACTTTGTCCTGGTTGCTAATAAAAGTAATGTGGGAGGAAAAATGAATTGATACTTGTTATTCAATAATCATCCCATCTGTCCTTTATATACACGTCATTGACTGAGAAAATAATGGAAAAGAATAACAAATAAAATATATTTACTTAACTAACTAACTAACTGAAAATCATTCTAATATTCCCCCCTCAAGTTGGGCTGTAAATATTAATAACACCCAACTTGGAAATGATAGAAAAAAAACCAGAAGCTGGAAGAGACTTAGTAAACACATCTGCTAATTGAAGATGACTCCGTATAGGCAGCAGTTTGAGAGAACCTGCAGTGATTTTGTCTCTTATAAAATGACAATCTAGCTCTATGTGTTTCGTTCGTTCATGAAGCATCGGATTCGTGGCAATGTGGATGGCAGCTTGATTATCACAGAATAAAAGAGCAGGCCGTTGCATGGGAATTTTTAAGTCCGAAAGAAGAGAAGATAACCATACTAACTCGCAAGTTGTTAAGGCAAGTGCCCTATATTCCGCTTCAGCTGAGGATCGGGATATAATGCTTTGCTTTTTGGACTTCCATGAGATTAAGGAATCACCCAAAAAAATGCAGAAACCTGTTGTCGAGCGACGAGTATCTAGGCATGAAGCCCAATCCGAATCAGCAAAAGCTCGGAGTTGAAAGGATTTAGTAGGCGTAAACAAAACTCCTTGGCCTGGAGACGACTTCAAATATCGCAGTAGATGGTGAGCTGCTGCCAAATGAGATTTGCAAGGCTTAGCAACAAATTGACTAAGTTTATTTACTGAAAAAGTGATGTCAGGCCGTGAGATTGTCAAATATATCAATCGACCAATCAGTCTTCTATACTCAGAAGGATTTTGAAGCACATCAGTATCACTATTATGGAGTTTTGTTGTGGGATCCATTGGGACAACCTCTGCTTTAGCACCAAGCAAACCAGCATCTTCCAATAGTTGCAAGGTATAATGACGTTGGGAAACAGTGATGCCTGTGGAGGATCGAGCTAACTCTAAGCCAAGAAAATACTTGAGAGAGCCAAGATCTTTGAGCTTAAACCGGTCATTCAACAACTTTTTCAAACAATCAATATGTGTTGAATGTGCTCCTGTGATGATAATATCATCAACGTAAACGAGGAGAGCAACGAAATCAGCACCTTGTCCTCGAACAAATAAGGAATAATCTGCCTTAGATTGTACAAATCCAAGAGAAATAAGAGTGTCAGAAAACTTGGCAAACCATTGCCTAGAGGCTTGTTTGAGGCCGTATAAAGACTTATTCAAGTGACAGGCAAGACGTTCTCCTTTTCCAAACTTTCCTGGAGGATCATAGCCAAGAGGTAAGTCCATGTAAACTTCTTCAAATAACTCTCCATGTAAGAAGGCGTTGTTCACATCAAGTTGAATAAGAGGCCAGTCATACGAAACTGCCATAGTTAAAAGAACACGAACTGTGACCAGCTTAGCGACTGGTGAGAAAGTTTCAATAAAATCTAATCCTTCTTGCTGAGTATACCCCTTAGCAACCAACCTTGCTTTATAACGCTCAATGGAGCCATCAGCACGATGCTTTACTTTGTATATCCATTTGCAACCGATGGTGTGTTTGTTGGCTGGCAAAGAAACAACCTGCCATGTATTATTAGCTTCCATAGCATCAAGTTCAGCACGCATAGCATCTTTCCAATGAGCAAATGGCAAGGCTTGGTGATAAGATTGCGGTTCATAGTGGGAAGAAATTTGAAGGGAGAAGGTGCGAAAGGAATAGGAAAGGTTTTGGTAGGATATGTGATTGCATAGGGGATGGCGAGTGGAGAGGCTGGATGGAATAATAGTGTGATGAAGAAGGTTGCAGTGATAATCTTGGAGATATGTAGGTGGTTTGGAGGTTCTTAATGATTTACGGGTGATTGGCATAGTGGAGATATCAGAGGATACAGAGGATGAGCCTGGGGGATGTTGGGTGGGGATGTCTGTTTCAAAAGTATTAGGAAGAGACACAGTATGGGAGGGTGGTGAAGGAGCAGGGTTGTATGGCAGATTGAGATCAAGGGGTTTAGGTAGGACTATATTGGGTATAAAGTCTGTTTGCTCATTTTGTAATGTAACATTATGGAAAGGAAAGATCTGCTCATGAAATACAACATCCCTAGAGACAAAAAACTGACGTTTTTCTATATCAAAGAGTTTGAAAGCTTTCATACCAGGGGGATAACCCACAAATACTGCTGGAATTGCTCTAGGTGAAAATTTTGTGCGATGGGCAGGTTGTGTAGAAGCAAAACATAGACAACCAAACACTTTCAATAGAGAATAGTCAGCAACACAACCATGTAAGAGTGCATACGGGGTCTTCCATTGCAATACAGGAGAGGGAGTCCGGTTGATGAGAAACACAGCAGTTAGGACACATTCATTCCAGAAATGCAATGGCAACCGGGACTGAAAGTATAAAGCTCGTGCAACATTTAATATGTGTTGATGTTTTCTCTCAACAACAGAGTTTTGTTCAGGTCGTCCTACACAAGAAAACTGATGGACTACTCCTTTTGATCGAAAAAATTCATCAAAGAGCAATTCTGGCGCATTATCTAACCGAAACATCTTAATAACTTTGTTATATTGAGTTTCCACAAGCCTAAAAAACTGAGGTATTATCTGTAGAACATCAGATTTCTTCTTGAGCATAAAAACCCAGGTATGTCTACTAAAGTCATCAACTAAAGTGAGAAAAAAACGATGACCAGCATGAGAAGTAGTAGCTACAGGGCCCCAAACATCAGCATGGATTAGATCAAACAAATGTTCAGAACGATTATTATTGGAATTAAAAGCTAATCTCTTTTGTTTTGCTAATGGACAGACTTCACAAGGCAAAACAGATTCAGAACAAGTAGAGTCAAACAGTAAAACATCTTTTAAAGCTGTAAGGCGAGAGAGAGAAGGGTGTCCAAGCCTTGAGTGCCAAATTGACATGGAGGGACGAGTGACAACATTAGCCACTTTCAGAGAGCTTGAAATAGCAGGATCACTGGTCAGAATATACAATCCTCCTTGCAAACTACCCTTGCCAATCGTTCTCAAAGTGAACTTGTCCTGAATCATACAGCAATCAGCAGAGAATCCAACAGAGATATTACCATCTGATGTCAATGCACTGATAGATAATAAATTGTACTTGAATTCTGGTACGAACAACACTCGTTTAAGAACTAATGATCCACAAATAGTCACAGTGCCAACATAGTGAACTATGATACGATTATTATTTGGCAGAACAACTGAGGTAGATACGGGTTCTAAATTATCAAATAGAGCTCGTGTAAAGCAGATATGCGTTGATGCTCCTGAATCTATAACCCAATCAATTTTATTTTTGCAAACATCTTTAGGATAAGTACCTGCTAGGTATGAAGAGGTTGCCTCTGCATCGACTTTGACAGCCTCCAATTTTGATTGAAGCATTTTGAGGATGTTATGGCACTGTGCAATTGTATCATCAGTGGTTTCAACATTAGTCTGAAGCACTGGAGGATTAATCGCAGAATTTGCTTTTGCATCTTGGTTGTTGTTTTGCAGCTGTGTGCGTTGATTTCCTCTTTGTCGATATCCAGGTGGATAGCCATGTAACTTATAGCATTTATCCATTGTGTGTCCTTGGAATCCACAATGAGTACAAATTGGTCGATTACCAGTTCTTTGGCCACGATTCTGAATATTTAATTGTTGTGCAGGAACTTTAACATGATTGTTTCTTCCAATTGCTAGGGCAATATTCGGAGGTGAGACCAAAATAGAATTGCTTGATCTCTGCTCTTCCTCTTGCACAATTAAGGAAAATGCTTTACTAAGAACTGGAGGAGGATCCATGAGGAGAATTTGTGAGCGAGCATGACCGAAATTGTCATTGAGCCCCATCAGAAAGCTCAAAAGATACTCAAACTGAACAAAATTCTCGATCGCTTGAATACCTCCACAAGTACAATGTCCACAAGTGCATCCAGGTCTGTATGACACATATTCGTCCCACAAACTTTTGAGTTTCGAAAAATAGGTAGTCACTGAATCTTGCTCTTGCTTCAATGTAGCCATTCCTCGCCTGAGATGAAAGATTCTTGGTCCATTTCGTTTTTGAAATCGATCTTTCAGATCTTGCCAGATTGCTTGAGCCGAATCAGTAAACAAGATACTGGAGGAAATTCCTTTGGACACGGAGTTAAGTATCCATGCTATCACCATGTGATTATTCCGTTTCCATAAAGAAAGAAGTTCTCCTGTAGGTTTCGATATCGTACCGTCAATGAAGCCAATTTTATTCCTAATCGAGAGTGCGATTAGCATCGATCTGCTCCATGTCACATAGTTATCATCCGTGAGGAGATCAGATACAAGAACAAGATTCGAAGTGTCACTGTGATGAAGAAAGTACGGACTCTGAAAGATCTCATTAGACTGTTCTTGACGCGATGTGGAAGAATCGGTCTGTTGAGGTTCTGTTTCCGTCTCTGCTTCCATGATTAACCAAGAGAATGCAGCGAAAGAGAGCTTATTGCTCTGATACCATAATAAAAGTAATGTGGGAGGAAAAATGAATTGATACTTGTTATTCAATAATCATCCCATCTGTCCTTTATATACACGTCATTGACTGAGAAAATAATGGAAAAGAATAACAAATAAAATATATTTACTTAACTAACTAACTAACTGAAAATCATTCTAATAGTTGCGTAGTTCTATGGGTACATGGATACAAGTTGGTATCTTTCTATCAAAGAAACACTTAACTGAATATGGTTCATGTGATTAGGCATTATTATTTGTACTTCAGTTATGACTTCTCACTCCCTATTTACAATGTAACATTTAAAGACAAAAAGGAAGCTAATCGAGAAATTTTTGGTTAGAAATGGAGATGGAAATGATGTGGACACAATTCATGTTTGTTTTGGAAGAATTGGGCGAGAAGAAGATTCGTGATCTGAATATGAATGTATTTGTGAAGGATGATTGGTTCAATAACCTCTCCATTTTACCTATTTGATTTGGTGATTTGAGATATATATTAGATTGTTGGTCAATGTGTTCACTTTCCTTTTTGTATATCTATGTGTAGTTTGAATCGTGTTGCTCTGGAAAAAATTTCAGTACTACGAGAGTACTATGATCCTTTTGTTCACACTATAATTTTCTTTTATGAAAATTTCTTTAATATTAGTGAACCTTACATCATTTTTAAAATAATACTGACGTGACAAACAATAAATGGAAGGAGGTATGGTCATTGTAAAAGTAAATTTTTTTCTTAGATAATTTTTTATCTTAATCTTTAAAAAGTTCTACAAACATTCCTGTTTAATTTTTTAAAATTTAATTAGGTTATTTTTTTAGGAACACATTCACTTCATTAACCTTGAGTTAATTTTAATGGAGAATTTTTCAATTTTATTCCTCTGAATCATAAATTAAAGGTTAAAATATCATTTTAGTCCTATACTTTAAAACTTGTTCTATTTTAGTTCATGTACTTTCAAATGTCCAAATTTAGTACCTATACTTTTGATATATCTTAAAATTAGTCATTACCATTAGTTTATTGTTCACTCAAAAAAGAATTGTCTTTATTAGTATTCGCTCTATAAATTTTAGAAGTATTTTCACATTGTGTTTTTTCTTGAATGAAAATTATTATTATTATTTTATCAAGTTTAATAAAAATTACCTTCAAACTAACCAAAAGGACTAATATTAAGATTTATTGAAAGTACATGTACTAAATTTAGACAGTTGAAAGTGCAAAGATTAAAATGTAAAGAGACTTAAAGTACTAGGATCCAAAATGACATTTTAACCTAAATTTAAATAATTGAAAAAATTAGTATCCATTAAAATTAAATTAAAACATGAACTCACAAAACTGCATTTTTTTGAGTTCAACAACATATGGAGGTAAAGAATTAGAACCTCTGATCTCTTGGTCGAGAGTATATAATTTAATCAACTAAGTTACGTTGAATTTGGCAACTCATTAAACCGCTTAATACTAAAAATGGAATTTACTCGTCTTCTAATTATTTAGATAAATTTGTTCACAAAAGTGCTAAAAAAAAGTTAAAAAAGTATCACAGAAAAGAAAAAGGATATATACAAAGTAGTATTTTCTTTATCACCAGGCTACCAAACTCATAATTGCTCCAAAATTTATAAATAAGTTGGGTAGAGCGAGAAATAACAAAATTTTATATTTTAACATTTTAGGCCCTGGATAATTATTTGACTTTTAATTTTTGATTTTTAAAAATTATGTTTCTTTTCTTATCATTTCTCTGCAATAATTTTTATCTATTTTAAGAAAACATTTGAATTCTTAGCTAAATTCTAAAAACAAAAACAAGTTTTTGAAAACTACTTTTCTTAATTTTTAAAACTTGATTTTTGAAAATATAGGTTGGTAAAAAGTAGATAACAAAACAAGAAAATCCATAGAGAAAGTAGTATTTATAGGCTTAATTTTCAAAAATCCAAAAATTAAAAATTAAATAGTTATCAAACGGGGCCTTAATGTTTAATTTTTTTCTTTTCAATTTTGATATTTTTATTATTTTTTAGTACATTAATGTGGAGTATATATGGAAGTTTGAACATCCAACTTAAAAAAATGAGTATATGTCAATTAACGCTAAGCTAACTCATGTTAGTTTTTAAATCTAATGCAAATTAAATGGTAGTTGATCCTCTCTTTTTCTTGGATTACTTCATTCTTGTAAATAGGAATTTGCATCTACATTGGGACAAATTATTCAATAAAGTCACCACAATGTCGCTACCTCGTAATAACTATTGAATGTGGATCCAATAATCAATAATTTCCATACTCCCTAATAACCATTGGATATAAATTCAAGGTACTTCTCTCTAGGGATGGCAACAGGGTGGGGTGGGGTCGGGGATGCATTCCCCATTCCCGTCTCCGTGGGAATTTTTCTTCCCCGTCCCCGTCCCATTCTCCGTTTTGGAGAATCGAGGTCGGGGTTGGGAAATCTCTGATTAGAGATCGAGTCCCCGCGGGAAAAATCCATGCTTTTCTTATTTTTCTTTTTAAATTATTTTTAATTAAAAATTATATTAAAATCATATAAAAGTTAAATATTATTATTCTTTTATTTATTGAAACCATTAACGTTTGAAAAATACTTAATATAAAAACTTATTGCATTATGAAATTAAAAATAGTACACCTACTTTTAAAAAATTAGTATACTATACTGTATTAAGGATTTTGAAATATATATATATTATGTTAGGATAATATAATATTATATATTAATAATGATATTTTTACAAATAATTATAATATATATCATGTATTTTTTTCAAAATTAATAAAATAATTATTCAATGCGGGTTTGGGGATGGGGCAAGGATACCGTCTCTATCCCCGACTAGGAATCTGAAAAAAATTTCTGGTTTGACCCCATATCCGGTCAAAATGGGGTGGAGGCCCGTGAGTGTTTTTGCTATCCCTACTTTTCTCTCTCTATCCATCAGTGAAAAACTGTCAGTAACATTGTAGCAGTCTCACCAAATAATTGTTCACACATTAGGAGTGGGTAGGATTTTCAACTAATTCATTGTGGAAATGAAATATTAAACTTTGGAAAATCAAATTAAATTGAGTTGATTGGTTTGGTTTAATTTAATTTGATTTTCCGCTTCTATTCTAATATATTTTCAAACAATCTAGAATACTTATTTTCTATCATATTATTCTACAAATGAAGCATATGTGATATGACTGGAGCGGAGAATTATAGTTTAAAGAAAGGTGAGGGTCGACCCCTTTCCTAAGTTCCTAACATTTATTTGATTTTTATTAAATCGTAAATTAAAAAAAAAATTGAAATACATATTTTTAAAACTCATGATTTTAACTAACAATAGTATAAATACTATTTTTAAGTAAAAATATTTAAATATATCTATTTCTTTAAAGAGATTTTGATATGAATTTCCAATCCTTCAAATCAGGGAATGAAATTAGAGTAAGGATTAAAAATTCACTTAAAAACATGCATCACCGACCTTGCCCTATGCTATTCTACCCCAACCAAACTTATAAAATGTGATTTTTTTTTTGGAAGGTTTTGCAATAATAGAGGTAACATTGGAATTTTGAGGTATATTCACATGAATTTACTTGGAAATTATAAAACAAGTCATATTTTAAATCACTACAAGTTAAGAGATTGGTCAACGAAATAATATAATAATTGAAATGCTTATTTCCTATACTTAGTGTTTTTATACATACATATTGAGGACAACAAAAGGATTTCATAATGTAGTCAAACTTATCCACCTTATATTATAAATAAGAATCATACAAATAAAGTATTATTAATTAAAAAAAGTTTATATTTTAAAATTAAATAGACAATAATTTTTGTAGATCTCTTTTCCTTAGTCTACATAATTGGTAATAATTGTATAATATCATCATTAACACATGAACACGTAAATTTATTAATTATTTTTTTGGACCTATTTGTCAGAATTTTTAGCTGGAGATACTGTACTGGAACTTGTCTTCAAGTTCATAAAATATTTAATAATTTAAACATTTCGTAGAACTATGGTTATTAACGTACATAATCTTTTAAATGAGTATTTGTCTGAACTTATTTTAAATATTATAATATCTTAAAAGAAGTTCTAGTGATCAAAATAGGACGAAAAGAAAAAGTAATCAGAATTGTTCTTTCGATGAAACTGAGAAGAAAATATTTTAGTCTTAATTGTGCTAGAACTTAAATGTAAGATATATGGGTTAAATCACAAATTAATTTTGAACTTTTGAACTTTTAGTTTAACTAAATATGTCTTATACGTCATGAACTTTCAATTTTGTGTCTAATAAGTTTTGATCTATTCAACATTTTTTTTTTAAAAAAAATAGGAACCTATCTAATAGAATAATGATCTTTCAATTTTGTATCTAACAGACTTGTGAATTTTAATAAATATCTAATAAGTCTGTGACCTATTAGATATAAAATTGAAAGTTGAATGACGTACTAAACATTTTTAAACATTAGAAATCTATTAGACATAAAATTGAAAGTTTAGAGACCTCTTAAATACAAAACTAAAAGTTTAGAAATCTAATAGACGTTTTTTAAAGTTTAGAGACCTATTAGTTGCAACTTTGAAAGCTAAGGCCCCGTTTGATAACCATTTGGTTTTTGGTTTTTGAAAATTAAGCCTATAAATACTACTCCCACCCATGGATTTACTTGTTTTGTTATCTACCTTTTACCTATGTTTTCAAAAATCAATCCATATTTTGAAAACTATAAAAAGTAGTTTTCAAAAACTTATTTTTGTTTTTAGAATTTAGTTGAGAATTCAAATGCTTCCTTAAGGGAGATGAAAACCATTGTGGAGAAATTGAGAGAAAATAAGCTTAACTTTCAAAAATCAAAAATCAAAAACCAAATGGTTATCAAACGGGGCCTAAGAGATTAAATTTGGAATTTAACCTTAGAAGAATTTCAAATATTTTTACGTTTTTGGGATATTCATATGGACAAAATAGTGAAAAATTATGTTATCATTTTTTTTTCCATGTGAAATATTGTTAGATAAATATATTATTTTGATAATTATTTTGTTTTTGTTTAAAAAATAGGCTTATTTAAAATATTCTTTTTATTTAGCAAATATTTCAAATGTAGCAAAAAAAAAAAATCTTATTGTTTTAAAATAAAATTATGAGTTCAATTATTTATTAAACAACTCCAAATGATTTAAAGTTAATTGAGCAGATTGGATTAAAATGTGGATTAATTAATGGCAGAATCAAATTATGTATTCTCATAAATTGAAGTGCTTTTAATCTTTTTTTTATTTTTTATTTTTAACAAAAGATGTTATTATATTTGTTTTTTAAGGTTGAAATAAAATAATATTTTTTTATAAGACAAAATTAATAATGTCGATAAAGATTCCAATCTTCGTCCTACGAGGATTAGCAAATGTTTAACAAAATAACTCACCATTTATTTCAATTATTTTTATTAAATGATCTTAATTTCATAGGAAAATAATTTTAAGAATATATTTTTTTGATTAATAAAATGATTTTAAGAATATGGCAACAAATATAATGATCATACACATGAGAATCTTTTTCCTTTCTTTAATGGAAATCTTTACTTTATTATGACAGAGAATGAGCCTTTTAAAGATACTTTAAACTAAATTATCAATAATTAAGAGTGGACAAAATATCTGAATTGGAGAGCTTTGGCTTTGTTCGGTGTCATTTGTATTTTTCTTTGTCTTTTCATTTTGATATATAAGAGTGTAGGAGACATCACGTACTTTTTTTTAATAATAAAAGGCAAATATATTTATTAAGTGAAAAAGGAAAATATTTATTTATTTATTTTTTGAGATGACAAAGGAAAATATTTATTAGGTGAAAAGCTATAGATTTGATCATATATACGTACAAAAAATTTGTTTTGAGATGCATTTAACATGCAAATTAAGAGAGATGCTAACTTAATCAATAATATCATTTTGTCGAACAATTTTAGGAGTGAGAATCAATTTTTTTAACCTAAAAAAAGTCATTAGTATTATCTATTTATTCAGATTGAATGCAAATGTATTTTATTAATATACAAGAAAAATTAATTAAGAAAATGGAATCATTCAACAACATTCTAAGTTGTCAATTTCCCTAATTTTTTCCGATTTGCCCCTAAATTTCATATTAATTACTAATGTCCATGCATATTTTTTTTGAGTTCAACATGTTGAGGTGAGAATTCGAATCTCTAGCGCATCATTAGGTGGATATGTCCATTAATTGCTTTTCATAATCTTTTTGCATTATTTAAAATTATTTTGACATTTTATTTACACATTGTTTTTTTTAGTACACAACAAATGTAGGATATGAGGATTTGAACTTCTAAATTTAAGAAAATGAGTACATGTTAATTATCTCTGAGCTATGCTATGCTTACTTTGGCACACACATTATTCTATTTTATGTCAATATTTGATTTCACATTTATTTGTTAGTGCGTACAAAATACAATAGTAACAGAATTGTTTTATCTTATAAAATAACTTATCCCATATATGTTTTATATATTCATGTATATATGGGCATTACTCATTCATAAATTATTTTTAAAATATGGATAATTTATAATGTAAACTGCGTGTACTATCATAATTCAAGATTTTATTTAATAATGTTTGAAAAGTATCATCATCCATCAATTCATAATTTCTATTTTCTAGACGTATACAAACCTTCAAGTCTTCAACCATATCTATTATTTCTAGAAAATATTTTGTTTTGCCCGAAAATACATTATTAGGGTCTGCCTTTGTCGACAATTGGATTTTTATGTAAAAAAAAAAAAAAAAAAATACCATTTTAGTTTTTGTACTTTAAAATTTGTTCTATTGTATTCTCTATATTCCAAATGTCTAAATTTGTGTTTTGATCAAGTGAGAACAAAACAATGAGCACGATGAACAGGTTAATTTTTCCAAATCAATTACCAGCAACAATAATTGTAGTTAAAGCGAGATTTCGAAGCCTAAACCTCAAACATCACAGATAAGTTATTTCAAACTTGAATTTTTACTTTATCAGCAATATATTAAGAAGCTCTAGTAACCCTCAAAGCTATGTCGTTGTGGGACGGAATTTGAACAGGCACTGGTTTAAGTATGTTAATAAAATTTTATGCTTGTGCTTGAGCAAAGATAGGATGATGCTGTACTTGTCCTCTTGAGATAGAACTCTGAAAGTGATGAAAAATTCCAAGTGCACTTGGCTTCGTGCGTTTGGCAATTATGTCTATATTCACTTAAAGTCCCAACACCAACTTTAATAATAGTTTTATAAACTTGAAAAATATCAGCTTCCATTTGTTGAAGGTGCTTATAAAAAATTATATTTCTGACTTTACAATTTAGAGAGTCAGCATAATCAAGAACTATAAGGCTAATTTTAAAAACTCAATATGGAAGAAGTTTGATTCATAGAGAAATTGTCAAGCAAAAACTCCTCAAGATTTCGGAATATAGAAATTGAAGGTTTAAAACAATCAAATTTTAAAATCTCATTTCTAAACAAGACTATAAAGCAAACTTTGAAGCCCAACCTCGAAGACCTCTAAACAATAGCAAAATACCATATAACTTTTATTCAAACTCAAAATCTTTTAATGCCATGTTTAAATTCAATAGTCAATTTGCCTAGGTCTCATGTTATTAATTAATAATCAAGTGATGCATGACAAGTTATTTGGTTATAGTCCTTTATCTTCTATATAAAATAGCATTTCTTTGTGCTCTGCATTTTAGAATTGACTAATTCTCATTAACATCCAAAATAGAAATCCTTGTGCTCTATGATGTTTGCTCTTTGAGATTGTTGAAAGTGAAGCTTTACATGATTTAGTAATATGGTAGAAATAAATTAAACATCATGAATAATTAGGAATGTCATAAAATATATGTAGAGAAATTTATTGTGTGGAATTATGGAGGTCTTGCAATTACTTATATGATATAACAAGTTATTTAAAAGTAGACCACTTCATGAAATTTCATCTTTTTATTCCTCTCATAAGAGATTAAGAATATATTTCATGTAGCTAAATCAACATCGAACTATTTAACTCTCAAATTAGTGGGTATTTTCATTGGACTTCTCATATCACATGAGAAATATCTTGTTCATGAAAATTATACTTTGAATCCAGAATAGTTGATGAAGCATTCCAAATTCCACTGGCCACATCATCTCCAAGAAATTGATAATCATCTTTTGAGAGGAGATTTTAAAACCTAAAAAAGCCTAGAGTCATCCTCATGAGGTTTGATGGGTCATTCTAAGGATAATCCAAGGCCTACCTTGGAGCAATTAAATCTAAAGAAGCCCACAACTCTGCCCGAATGAGAGACATGATGGATTATTTTAAGGATAATCTAAGAACCCTCCTAGAGCAATTAAATCTAAGAAAACCCAAAATCTGCCCAAGAGGGGATGATGGGTCATTCTAAAAAATTTATGAGCTTTTTTACCTAAAGAAACCTAGAATCATCTCCACGGGGTTTGATGGGTCATCCTAAGGATAATCCAAGGCCTACCTTAGAGCATTTAAGCCTAAGAAAGCCCACAACTCCGCCTGAATGAGAGGCATGATGGGTCATTCTAAGGATAATCTAGGACCCACCATGGAGCAATTAAATCTAAGAAGGCCCGAAAATTTGCCCAAAAGGGCATGGTGGGTTATTCTAAAGATAATCTATGGCCTAGAGCACTTGAACCTAAGAAAGCCTAGAGTCATCCCCACGGGATTTGACAGGTCATTCTAAGGATAATTCGAGGTCCACCCTGAAGCACTTAAACCTAAAGAAAGCTCACAACTCTGCCCAAGAAAAAGGCATGATTGGTCATTCTAAGGATAATTCAAGGATCACCTTGGAGTATTTGAATATGAGAAAGCCCAATATCAATCCAAGAGGCTTGATGGGCCATTCCCAGAACTATGTTGGAAGACTAAAGGAAAGCAGCCCAACAGGGCTTGATAAACAATGTCTCAAAAAGACAATTTTAATTTTAAAAGTTATACTCCCAAATTGGGCTCTATATGTCCGGCCCACACCCATTAAAAGCCAAACTATGAATCCCTATTAGGGAGTGGAAATTAATGTTATGGGTAATTTTGGATCTAACGTAATAAGGTTAAAGATTGGCTAACCATTGGGCTATAAAACTCTACTAACCAACTCTTGGGCCCAAGGGTTTTAGGTTAATTTTCTATTTTAAAAGGAAATAGAGAACTCTAGGATTTGATTCCCTCTCCTAAAATGAAATGGGGAACTCTAGGTCAACTATAAATAAAAAAGGATAACTCCAATTGAAGTAAGTTCAACGGAGTTCTCATCTCTCTCGAAAACTTGTCATACTTCTATTCTCTAACTTAAACATCAGAGTCGGTGTGGAACTACATCGGTGTGCAGTTGTTTCTATTTTGCAGGTCTCACGTCTTTCCCTCCAAATTACAAATTTTACTGTTGAAGCATGTGAAGGTTAGACGAGATTTTTCCTGACCAAATTTTGGCATCAACCAATCCAATTTCCGTAAAAGCAAACCTATAATCAAAACCTTTGACATTTTTAGAAAAAAAAAACTAAAAATAATAATTCAACAGAGTAGATCATGGGAAAAAATTATGAGGAAATGACATGTTTTTAAAAAAATCAAAATCTTAAGGGATTAGTAAATCAAAGAGTGCTTCGATCTCCTAAAGATAAAAAAAATACGTGGAAAAATAAGCTAAAATAATGGATTGGAAAAGGGAGAAGGAATAACTTACGCCCCATTTAATAACCATTTAATTTTTAGTTTTTGAAAATTAAGCCTATAAATATTACTTATACTTTTTGGTTTCCTTGTTTTGTCATCTTATGTTTTATATGTTTTAAAAAACAAAGCCAAATATTCTAAAAGAAGTAGTTTTCAAAAACTTGTTTTTGTTTTTTGAATTTGGTTAAAAATTCAAATGATTTCTTAAGAAAGATGAAATCTATGGTAGAGAAATGATGAGAAAACAATTACAATTTTTATAAACAAAAAATCAAAAACTAAATAGTTATCCAACGGAGCCTTAAATATGATTAAAAAAACTTAATTTAATTAGAATCCATAATTTTCAAAATATACTAAGATATTGAGAAATCAAAATTAAGATCATATAGTGATAATCTCTAAGTCAATCATTGAGCATAACTCAATTAGTTAAAATATATATTTCCAATCAAGAAGTTAAATGTGGGAATCTCCCACTCTACATCTTTAAAAAAAAAAAAAAAAATTAATGTGTGATTCTTTGAATTGAAACGTCATCTTTAAAAATCAAATAAAATAGTGTAAGAAATTAAATATAATTTGATTTTAAAGTACAATTTTTTTTATATTTCAATTAAAAAATAAAATAATAAAATGTTGGTTAAAATACCATTTTGGTCCATATACTTTTGAATTTCATTCCACTCAAAAAGAAAAAAAAAATCTATGTCTATCTAAAATTACACTAGAAGGTATAAAACAAAAGCTGAAATAGGGCTAAAATTTTTTGGTGTAAATTTGGCTCAATTTGAGATAAGATTTAGATTTTTTTTTAAAAAAAAAAAAATAGAAAGCGAAAAATGGCTATGAGACATCATTTTCTCAAGTTTTTCTAAGTTGATATTTGGCTGACAGATTAAATTTGTATAGCCCAACCCATGATTAATAAGCCCAATTTATGTTTGATATGTAGGTTTGTTTACCTCAAATTAAGTTAGAATAAAACATAAGGTTAATAAAACCCAATGTTTATGCTATATAATAATTTTTTCCAATTTTACACCCATCAACAAATATAATTTATTTCTAACATATATTCAAACACATCATCGAAACACAATTTACATTAATTCAAATCTTTCAACTCAACTTTCACAAACCTAAGTTTACAAAACTTGCAATTAAACTATCTCCTAAATTAATTCTAACAAGTAACAAGCCAATATGAGTATATATTTACTCAGCGATTAAGATGGTATCAATATATACCTTCTTTTAAAGTCTAAAGTTCGAATCTCTAGTCTATATTTTATTGAATTTGAATAATAATAAAAAGAAGATTCTAACAATAATTTGTCACAAATAATTGTGACGCCCACTTATTTACATAAAGCTCCTTTAAATTTGATTATGCGGATTCAACCTATTATCAACTTGAATTTGGGTTCGTGGGAATTTGTTAATTGTTAAATCAATCACTTAAAAGTGTATTTTTCAGTTGGTAAAATTGGGCCCTATCTGCGTTATATTCTTACCTTCCACATTGCTGTGCTTTTATGACAGCTTCGTGAATCCATGTTCACAGCCAATCACTTGGTAATTTTATGTGCTGGTTTTATCTCACAGGTTAATATTTATGTTTTATCTCACTTAAACTACCCTGCAAGTCTCTCTCTCTCTCTCTCTCTCTCTGAGGAGTAAACTACCCTGAAAGTCTCTCTCTCTCTCTTTGAGGAGTAAACTACCCTGCAAGTTGGTCTTTTCTTCGATCAATGAAAGTGATAGAAATAGAGATGTTCACGGGGCGGTCCCTATTTTATTCCACGTTCTCACCAAATTTTCCATTAAATTTTTGCGGAGATTGAGGTGGAGATTTTCCGTAGAAAATTATTTTCAGTTTATTTTTGTTAAATTAATTAAATTAAATGAATTCTTTTGATTGTTTTTAATTATATAGTTAATTTTCATTTAAATGGTTAATTTTCACAAATATACTTCATTTAAAGAGAAAATTCTTAAACCTCCTAATAGAAACAAAATAATATTACCAATCAAATTATCTAATTATCATTATATAATCCACATTTAAATATATATTTATAATCACAATAATAATAATAAGAGGAAGAAGAAGAATAAGAATAAGAATAATAATAATAATAATAAATTAAAAAAAGTAAACGAGGCGGGGGTGGAAGCGGGAGAATATATTCTCGTCCTTATCCCCACTTAGCTCGCAGGGATTTCCTCTACTCTCTCTCCTGCCTGCCGGAGAGAAAAAATGAACATTATCCAAAATAGAAAGTTAAGATAAAATATCATTATTGTGAGCCTTAAGTTACATTTTATAAATAGCTTGACTACAACATTTTCATTTGCAATGTTTCAGAAATTGACAAATCTCGAGATGGTTATGCAACCATCCATTTTTTTTTGTGTGTACCTAATTGAAATTGGGGGATATATATATATTTTTATTTGAATAGGCTTGATTGTGTTTTTATTTTACATTAAAAAAAGTCCGATAAGATAGAAAATATTCTCTTTTATGTTAAATTAAAAATGTAATTTTTAAAATTTAATGATGTGTCTATTTAACCTTTAACTTTTAGTTGTAATTTACTACGAATTTTCAATCTTGATTTTAATCAAAATTTTATTTAAATGCTGACTTGACACGATGAGCGACAATCTGAAATGTCATGATACAAAAGTGTAGATCAATTGGATGAAAAATAAGTGTGGACATAAAAAAGAAAAAATCGATTTAGAATGTATTACGGCTTTGTGCACACCTAACCCATTAAATCAATATTGTAAAATTAATAAATAGAATTAATAACCAACTTTTCTTTATTGTACATAACTTAGAAATTTTATCATCGCCTTTGAGTTTTCAATACATTTTCTTAGTTCAATAATGTGGGGTAGAATTTTGAACAACTGGCTATGTATAATATGATGTAGGATGAAATGTTAGATAATTAGTATAGTTTAATTATTATTAGTTTAGTAGTTAATTTTAGATGAATTAATTCTTAATTAATTTTCTGGATGTAATTAGTTATTAGGTTATTTTTGTTGTAAGACTATAAATAGCCTATTGTTAGAATTGTAAAGGGACTTTTGAAATATCAATTATTTAGAATAGAACAATGTATTCTTTGAGAGTTTTCTTTCTTTTGGGATGAATTTTTCATGTTTGGCTATGGATTTGGCCTAATCTTAAATTCATTGCGTCATAATATATTTTCTTTATACTTGGTCTCTCATCTCTCATATCTTTTGTTGAATGAATGTTGAAATGATATATTTATAGAATGGAGAGTTTCAAAATATAGTGTTTCCTTTCTATCTTAAGCTTCAATACAATTCACTCTCATGAGTATGAGTGGCAATTCTCGGGTGCTAGCTCGAGAACTTTTCTTAGCATTCATATGTATGACTTTTATCTTTTTATAGATATACGAATGGGAAGATGAGTTGGAAGGTCCAAATATCTACTCTTATAGGTTGGTAAGTACAAATATCTCCAGCTTATTTGCAATGTAATATCTTAACGAAACAATCCTTTTTATTTTTTTTTGATTTAAACTCCACTTTGATCTCGGGGACTTTCTTTCTTTCTTTCTTTTCTATTTTGATCTTTGAACTTTTAAAAAATAAAATTTTGGTCTCGAAACTTTTAAAATATCTATTTTAGTTACTAAACTTAAAAAAAAAAAAAGTTTTGCTCATTGCTATTATTTTGCCACCTAATATTCATTCACTCAATACTCATTTTAGCCAACTTATGTGGCTCCAATACATGTCCACATCAGCACGTTAATATATATAAATTGAAACCACATTATCTATTAGTTAAAAGTAAAATAAATATAAGGACTGAAATGATTATTTTTTAAAATGTTTAAAACTAAATAGAATAAACTTAAAAAATCAGAAACAAAGTAGAACAATTTTGTTAGTTAAGAACAAAAAATGTGATTTGAATTTAAAAAAAAAAGTTTTAGCTTGAAAGACTTCAGTTGAGGAGAAAAAAAAGCCCAACATAAGAAGCCCGCTATTATTGTTAGGGAAAAAAAGGCCAACATGAGGAGCCCACTAATATTGATCAAATAGGACATAAGAGTTGGAAAGTGAGATATTTACAGAAGCTGTTGCCTCCCCCACTAAACTCTGGGACAGTTCAAAATGCCAACTCACATTTATTTCATCCTCAAAAAAAGGAGAGAGAGAAAAAACTCATTTCTTAAAAAAAAAAAAAAACTCACTTGTAAATTATTCAACCAAAAAAAAAAAAAAAAGAGCCAACTCATATACGTCCCTCTCTTTATCACATCTTCTCTCTCCTCTCTCCCCCCTCACACACCACAATGCCTATCTCTCTCACTTTTTTTTTAAGTACAATAAAATAAATGTGGGTATGAATATGAGTGGTCATTTTTGGATGATAACAAATAATAGTAAATTACTAATAGAAATACATCACTAAGACCTCGTTTGATAACCATTTAGTTTTTGAAAATTAAGCTTATAAATACTATTCACCTATGATTTTACTTGTTTTGTCATCTACTTTTTACCTATGTTTTCAAAAACCAAGCCTTGTTTTGAAAACTAAAAGAAGTAGTTTTCAAAAACTTGTTTTTATTTTTAGAATTTGGCTAAGAATTCAAATGGTTCTTTAATGGAGATGAAAACCATTGTAGAGAAATTGGGAGAAAACAAGTTTAATTTTCAAAAACCAAAAATAAAAAACCAAATGGTTATCAAACGGGGCCTAATCTATTTCTTTTTTATGTCTATCAATGATAAATGTGTATAATTAATAGATGTAGAAATAATCTATCAATGTTAAACATGGAAATAGTGTTCTATCATTGTAGACGTAAAAATCGTCTATCAATAATAGAGGTCTATACTATAAAAATGATATATCAATGAAAAAAGGAAGTAAAAAAAGGCACCCAAAAGTTATAAAAAAATTTCATATCTACAAATTGTTTATTTGTGTGACAGTTTGCAAATATAACAACCAATTTTTACACCATAAAGACGATGTTACTAACATTATAAAGAATTGTTGTTTGACAATTGATTGTTTTCTTTTTTTTTTTTTTTAGTAAAGATTGACAATTTATTTCCTTATATATATATATATATAAACAATTTATCGTTTAACTTAATAACTTTAGATCATTTTATAATACCTATAATTTTATTATAAAATATTTTGTAATAAATTTTATTATCACCGTTTCTAATGATCTTAATATAGTTGACCATTTTCCTATTTTTTATTTTTAACTTCTCTCATGTACAACTAAAAAAATTATAAAAATTTTAATTTTAAATTTAATTTCTTATTTTCTTTTTTATTAAAGTTTCTTTTTAAAAATTTGGGCAAAAATCAATTTGTACCTCTAAACTTTTGGAGTTGTATCAATAAAAATTCAAACTAATAATTGTATGAATTTAAATCCTGAACTTTCATAAGTGTATCAATTTACACAATCTGTTAAATTCCGTTTAAAGAACGTTAGTTTACTCGTATGCAAACTTATAATTCTATCAATTAAACTCATAAACTATCATAAGTGAATCAATTTAAGTCCTCAATTTAATAATTGTCTATGCATCAATTTTCACACGTGTGCAAACTTCTTTAAAAATTTAGACAATTAATGTGAAAATCGTTAATTATTTGAAACAAAGAGTCTAAACTAATAAAAGTTCAGGAGTTTAATTGATAGAATTATAAGTTTGCACACGTGTAAACTAACGTTTTTCAAACGAAATCTGACACAGAGTGTAAATTGATACACTTATGAAAGTTCAATGTTTAAATTGATATAATTATTAGTTTAGAGTTTTTATTGATACAACCCCCAAAGTTTAGGAGTATAAATTGATTTTTGCCTTAAAATTTTTATCTCTCTTTATTCTCACTCACGCATCGAAAAAATTATTTGAGGTGTTTGAACAATGTAGCTTGCGATATTATATCATTGGATGCATGAGAAATTAAAAAAAAAATTGTTTTACCATGTATCCAAAAGTTAGAAGGGAATAATGGAACTATATAAATAATTTTTATGTATAGACCAAGGTTCGAAATGTCGAGGTCCAAAATTTATGGAAATGTCGATGGAAATGAAAATGTCGATGGAAATTTCGAAAAAATTTACGAAAATCCTTGAAATTGATGGAAATTGTTTGAATTAGCCAATGAAACTTCGATTTTGACTTAATTAGACTATAATAGACTATTTTTAAGCATCACATCTAAAAATTAAGACAATATTTAGATATAAATGTCAATTGAAAATTTGAAAGATCGATGAGAGTAGGAATTTGCAAAAAAAAAAAAAAAATGAAAGTTGATTAAAATTATTTAAATTATTTCATGAAACCTTAATTGTGACTTAATTATAGTATAATTGATTACTCTTCTTAACATCATATATCTAAAATATATGTAATTTTTTTATATTCAATGAGACAATTATGAGGAAAATTGAGAGAGTTGAAATGAATTTAAGAGAATTAGAGGGAAATTGAGAGAATTGGAGGGAAATTAAGAGAATTGGAATTGGAGTGTAGAAATGCCTTGAACCTGTTATCTAGCGCTTCGAATGACCAAGTACGGGGGTCTCGCTAAGTTATGTGTAAATCAGTTTATTGATTGGGCCTATTATGTATTAGGGTTTAAGAAAATGCCATATATACACCTTCTAAACTCTTATCTAATTGCTCTCTGTATTTTGTATTCAGTTTCTCCTCAAGATAATAAAATTCTCTCTCCCTCTGCCCATGGACTTAGGCTATTAGCTATTATTTATTAACAAAGAAAAGATTAAATTTGAAAAAAAAAATATATATATGTTACTTACTGACTGAACTTAAAAAAAAAAAAACTCGATATGGGACGACATGTCGTCGAAAGGGGGGGGAAAATGAAACCCCCCCACGACATGTCGAGCGACATTTAATACGCTGGTTTAGACATAAACACTCTCTTTTATAATTTTTATTTCTATTTTTCTATTAAATATATCCATCATACATGTAATCTCACCACATAAAATTTGTTCTAGTATCATTTAACATATTGTATGTTTTTTTTTTTTAAAACTCGCATAACAATATTATAGGTCAAAATATAAGGTCTTTTGCAAGAATTTAGAAAGCTCCCTTGTGGGAGGTGACACATTTTACATGAAAAAGTCGTTACATTGCAATATGTCAAAAAGAATTACAAGCATACTAAAACAAATAAATAAAATTACAAGCATATCATGATAAATATAACTACCTAGCTTACTTAGATACCAATGTAAAATTTCACATTCAGATATTTAATTAAAGAATCTCATACTTTATAAGCTGAACCCGAGAAACGATAACCCAAAAAAACAAAAAAAGAATGTCACATTCCAAATGCCTTTAAAAATTTTCGAATTGTTTTAATGATGATATAGTTCTTATTGATTGGGTAAAGAATTGAGGAATCATGTGCTGAACTATTGATATTGATTGGAAATGTTAACATTTTGCATTTGGCTTAAAGTTAAAACCTTCTATTATAATACCACTGTTGGAATAGAAATTTCGATCAACCCATTATTGCCACGTCATTATCCAACATTGATGACGAAATTATATTTAATTAGAGATTAATTAAATTTGTAGGGATCCCTAAATTAAATTATGGCTAATCAAGGTACACAATTAGGTCCTTTGAAATTTAGAAGATAAAAGCCTGAATTGAGGGCCCAAATTAGCAAAGTCCAGGTCCAATACAGAGGCTAAGTGCAAAAGCGACCAGGCATAGTCCAAAAGGTCATGCCCAAAGTCAACCAGACCCAGTTCAAAAGGACTAACCTAAAGTCAACCATGCCCAGTCCAAATGGCTAGGCCCAAAATCAACTGGGCCCAATCCAACAAGCCCAAGCCCACTTGGAGGCCTTGAGGAACTCTATAAATAGAGAGTTTTCTCCTTCATTTCAGGGTTCAGAACTGAAGAAACTCAGAGAGAATTCAGAAACAAAGTTGTGAAGTCTCCAGAAGCTCATGAAGAGTAAATACCGTCTGAACGAAGAACACGTCACGAATACCAAGATTGCTCCAAGAATCTATTGAAGTTCCAACCTCCAGAACAAGCTCTCCAGCCCTCAAGCAAAGCAGACAAGCAGGAGAGAAAATAAGATGATCAAATACTAGAGATTGTACTTACTATACTGAAATTAATACAATACAAGTTATTTACAAGTACTAAATTTCTTTGTCGAAATCTCGTGTGAACAGATTGGCATACCTAGTGGGACCACTCTACCTCGCATTGCTTTCTCCTTCAGATCAAATCATGGCACCAAAGAAAGTTGCATCAAAGGCTGCTGCTTCAAGCGACACATACACGAGACCAGTTACTCGCGGTCGTTCGAGAGGGGCTGAGATAAGTGAAGGCCAAACCGCTGGCACAATTGCAAGTAGAATCATAAAACTAATTGATGAGTTTGCCAAGAGCAAAGTCATTATCAAAGACAACTCGCTGTTTGACCAACCCATTCTCGCTTCTGGTCAATTGAAGGAGATATCGAACCCTGATGTGATGTCTGTTATGATGGCTGATGTAGACCCCGATGAGAGGATGGCGGAGATGGAAAGAAAGATCAACCTCCTGATGAAGGCGGTGGAAGAAAGAGATCTTGAAATTGTCCATATGAAAAATCAAGTTTAAAACAAAGAAATGACTGAGTCAAGTCAAACCCCTGCTACAAGAAAGAATGACAAGGGAAAGACTATCATCCAAGAGGAGCAACCATAACACCCTGCTTCAATCTATCATCCAAGAGGAGCAACCACAACACCTTGCTTCAATTGCTTCCTTCTCTGTCCAACAATTGCAGGACACGATCATGAATTCTATTAGGGCTCAATACGGCGGTTCTACTCAAAATCTTCTCATGTACTCCAAACTGTACACCAAGAGGATCGACAACTTAAGGATGCCTGCAAGATATCAACCGTCCATTTGAACGAATAATACGTCACGAAGACCAAGAACGCTTCAAGAATTCATTGAAGTTCCAACCTCGAGAACAAACTCTTCAGCCCTTGAGCAAAGCATACAAGCAGGAGAGAGAATCAGAGGATCAAATACTAGAGATTGTACTCACTATATTGAAATTAATACAATACAAGTTATTTACACGTACTAAATTTCTTTGTCGAAATCTCGTGTGAACAACCACGTTAAATTATTATTAGACTCAAAAGTTTAAGCTAATAGGTATATAGTAAATTAATGTATTCTTCTTATTTAGAAGAGACCATTTAAAAAATAAATAAAGAAAGAAGGAAGGAATTATGTATAACAAAAGTGGTAATAATAAGAAGATAAATTTACATAAATATGAACTAAAAAAAATAAATTTACATAAATATAGCATAAAAATTAATATGGTATTTTTCCAATGCAGCAAAAAGTTTGAAAATTTTAAAAAATAGCATAATCCAAATCAAATTAAATGTAATATAAAATGCAATATGAAAAGTCACAATTATGCCATTTTCGAAAAAAATAAAAAAGGTGATTTTTTAAAATAATGCATATTAAATTTGTGCCAGGTAATAAAATTTCTCTAATAATAACAACAAAAAATGAGGTGAAAATTTTGAAAATATAAATATGGATTTAAACAAGGAAAACTAAGAGAAAAGGGAAGAACGGCTAAGATTTATATATTCTAAAATATAATAAATAAACACTAATATTATTATATTATTGAATTACGATTTTCCCATATATATATTTTATTGAAATTTATCTTTAAAAATAGATTAGCCTTTTGCTTATATTTTTTTTTAGTTCAATAATATGCAAAGTGAAAAAATTCAAACCTTTAATCGAACGCATATACTTAATTAATTGAAGTTTGTTCAGATTGATGCCTTTTGCTTTTCTAAGTTATAATTTATGCTAGATTAATTATTTCCACATTTTTCTTTTAGATTTCTATCGCTAAAGTCACCATGGTGAATGAACTCAAAAAATCCATCATGGAAAAACAAGGTGGAAAGTTAGGTGTGGAAAAAAAATGGAATTGGAAAATTAAGTTGTGTTAACTGTTGTCAATGATAGGCAAATGCCAACAAATTGAAAAAAAAAGAAAAACAAGATAAGACGGCGTTTGACTTTTGATTTTTTATTATATTATATTATATATACATATAAAATATTGGTTAAAATATCATTTTGATCCCGTCTTTAAGTTTTGTTCTCTTTTGGTCTTTATACTTTTAAATGTCAAATTTTAATTCTTGCACTTTTAATAACGTTTAAAATAAAATTGGTTAAATAATAATAATAATTTTAACGTAAGAAAAGATAGCATGTGAATCTATTTTTAAAATTTATAGCGGAGAAATTAATAAATGATGATTTTTTTTAAAAAAAATTAATAGAGTAAGGACTAATTTTTTAAGCTAAAGTATGTGGTGGTAAGTTGTAAGAAACAGTTTTGTAATCAGCTTTTTCAGAAAATTCCACATCAAAACAAAACTTGACGTCAAATCTCCAAATCCCAACATCTCTCCGCATGCATATTGCATCCTTTCTTTCAACCTCGTCATCTACATTTCCTACCTAACTTTTCCGCCCTTTTTTCCCCTCTAAATAACCATAGTGCTATAGGTTTTAACATTATGAATCACCATCCAACAATTATTTTTCGGGTCAATGGTAGAATTGATCTTATTAAAATCGTAACTTTTTATTTTTTAATTTATAAAATTGTATAGTAGTCCTAGATATGAATTGGAGTCGAGCGAAGAAGGAAGAAATTGTTCCTCTTAAATTTGTCTTAGATTTCAAAACTTAAGTTTGTAAGTTTTCCTTTCATTTGTAGAATTTAAAATTGTATTAATAAAATAGTTAGAAGGTAAAATTTTGTATGAAATTGTAGAAGTAGTTTTGTTTTGACAATATTGTATTACAAATGAGGAGGTTTGGGCTTATGACTTTAAAGAGTTGGATTAGATGTGCTTAATTAATTCAATTATGTTAGTGTCGGCAAAATGAAATGAAATCAAGTTGAGGCTAAGTTAGATTGGCATTAAATATACGGGTGAAATAGTGATTTTCGGATGAGCTAATCAATCTGTTGCTTAAATATAGTTAATAATATTTGATTAATATGAAGTGACATAATTTAAAATTACTGTAAACAAAATTATATATATATTTTTTAAATTCAATTGAACTTAATAGTCCAATTTTTTAATTTGGATTTTTTTTCTACTTAAAAGAAAGTTGTTTGATAGAAATTTCAACCTTTTCATTTTAATTTTTTTCTCTATAAACCCTATTTTGATTCCTATACTTTCATCTTTTGTCCAATTTTGGTCATTGTACTTTTGTAGCATCCAATTTAATCTTCATACTTTCAACATTTGTTCATTTTGGATATTGTACATTCAAAACGTCTATTTTTGGTCCTTGTATTTTTTAAAATGATTGTTTTGTTTTCCTTGTTTCTTACCTCATTTTTTAATCATAATTTTACCATATTGTACTCAATAAATTTCTTGAAATATTGTCGTTGAAAAGTTTTTATATGTGCTTAGAATTTGTGTTAGAATTTTGCAAACATGGACTTAAATGGTCACTTTTAAAAGTATAAAAATCAAAATGAACGTTTTGAAAATATGAAGACCAAAATGAACATTTTAAAAGTACAAGGACTAAAATAGACCACATAGAAAGTGAAAATAAAATTTTAATTTACTTTTCAAAATCATAACTATAAATTAGAAAATTGTTTTTTGAAAATTGTGGATTTTAACTATTTGATGAGTTTGATAATATTATCATTAGTGATTTTACTTTTCAGGTTTTTCTACATGGTTGATGATTATGCGTGTGTTTACTAGCATGTAATCTACTTCTAAAAGTATTTATAAAATTTTAGGCAAAATTTGAAGCCTAAACAAAGAATTTGATCAACATTTCAAATGTATTTTTAGAATCTGAATAAATAAATAAAAGTAGTGATTGATCAAGTTTAATTTTTAAATCAAAATGCTGAAAATAGAACGGTATATATATATATATATATATATATATATATATATATATATATATATATATATATTGAAGTGAATAAATAGTAACACTCTTGTTTTATTGTCGCCAAACAAAACCTATATTTTTCAGTCTTCGAACTTAGCTAATATTAAAAAAAAACAAACTTTTTTAAAATTTAGAAACATAAAATGTTGGTAAATAAACTTACTAATTGTGAAAGAGAGCTATATAATCATTAAATTTTACCACGGTTAATATGTAATTAACGTCAAGTCTATATATTTACAATACAATGGAAAAAATAAACATAAAATGACCTTCAACCTAAAAGTTACAACGACCAATCTCGGATAAGATTCTCCAATGAAAGGACGCATATGCCCTCTTTCTTGATATTCAATCATTAATTTTTTTTTTAGTTCAACCATGTGTGGAAGTAGATATTCGAATTTATGATATTTTAGTCGAAGATATATATTTTAATGGTTGGCCTCATTAATTTATCTTGAATGAGGCAATTTTCAGTAATTTAGATTGGTAAATATTAGTCAACCTGAATATAACTCAATTAGTTAAAATATTGTACCATTGACCTAAAGGTCAGAAGTTGGGTCAATGTTCAAATCTCCACCCATATATATTGTTGGAAAAAAAAAGTGATAAATTTTTTGATATTAAGATTTTGCAAAATATTGTAGAAATTCAGACCAGTAAGATTTTGGTACCAAATAATTATTGAAACATATTTAATTAATAACTGAATAATATTTAAAAAATTATTGAATTCTATTCAATAAAATTTTGAATGATAGCAAATAAAAGATGTAACATCAATTATTTTTTGTTTCATATTTGTATTATCAAATACATAAGTAACTAGATAAATAAATACTCTTTGACATTAAAAATGATACAAGTAGTTCAATGGCCTAATAATGGAGTATGGAGATATTAATACGTTCCAATAATTATTTAGATTAGTGTATGATATTGAGTAAAATTCAATAATTATACAAACTATTTAAGTTTTTTTTTAATACTTTATAATTATGAGAAACAATTGCTATCTATCTATGTATATATTATAATTGATTGGGTATGAATTTGAAATTGCAGCATATAAATAAAGAGGTACAAATGTTTAGCTATTTAAACTATGAAAATTGTTCTACATATAAAAACTCATACGAACTGTAAGGAGATGAAAACAAATTAAGAAATTTTAACAAAATAAAAATATTTTTAAGAAAATATGTTCTAGCAGGATGATTTTGGAGAAATAGTCTATAAAAAGTAAAACCTTTTTTTTTTTTTCTGTTAAATTACATTTTTAACTCTTATACTTAACTTTAGTTTTGAACTTAGTTTTATATCTTTTAAAGTTCTATTATCATCCCTATTTTTTTTTATTAAAATTTACTAGACGTGTCTGCTCATTAGTGAAAATAAATAAATAGAACTAATATTATAAATTATTCCCCTAAAAACATAAGTAAAAAAAAAAAAGCGAACTAATATGATTCATATCACTACCTCAATAATTGATTCATTTTACTACCTCAATAATTCTTACTTTCCACTAGCATAACATTTTAAAATTGTCTAATTCGAAATCATATTAACTTCGTGAAACTTTGCAAGACCTCCACATCATACAACAAAATATCACATTAAGAATGATACTCAAACATACATTTAATTAAGAAGCTAGTTTTCTTCAAAATCTATACACGTACAATTGTAGAAAAATATAAAACAACGATCAATTGGATATGCTTCATTTGCTGAATATCGAACTACCTAGAGAGTTAAAATAGAATTTAAAAGAGAATAATGAAAGTAGGAGAAGAACAAATTGATCTGAAAATTGAAAAGAAAGATAGTAGCCCCCCAATGGAGAAAAGGGGATTGATCCAAAAAGTAGCATATAAAAATATCACAATCTCCCAAATAATGTGAAAAATGATAATGTGTGTTTAAGCTTGTTTTGTTAATTTGTTTTGTGTTAGGGCATCACGTCACAACAAACGTCACTCAAAATTCCACTAGTAAAAAATGAATTATACAGATATAAAAAGAGATTGAAAATTTATTAGGAGCATATTAATGGAAATAAATTAATTAATTAAAGCACAGAGAGGAATAAAGTTAGAGATAATATAATATGAAAATGTGTCTACTAAATATTGCAGGTTAGTGAGAAGTGGTTGGTAGGTCAATTTGCCGCCCAAACTCCATCATTAATCTCCAGAATTTAATTTTTTAAATATTAATCTTTTTAATTTAATCATCATTACACTTTAAGACATATATTTCCTGTCTCATAACAGAAACTACCTTAAAAACATTATATATATATATATATATATATATATATATATATATATATATATATATATTTTAAAAAAATAAAAACATTTCTCTCAATCTTTGCTGTGGAGCTGCTGTTGGGAGTGGCCAACTCAACCACGTACTCTTTTTTTTTAAAAAAAAAAAACCCTTTTTCTTTTTCCTTTGTGGTATTTTGATTTCAAACTACCACTTAATTGTTTTAAGTTCAAAATTTAAATAATGTTTTTGGTCTATCAACGACCTTCGTTGTAGGACAGTGAATGAAACGTTATTTTCAAAATTTGGGTGCTTTTTAAAATGATGGATGAAAATTTTAAAATCACTAACCAACACTTTAAAATATTTTGAGAGAAACAATATTTTCTTTTTAATTCAAACGAGTGGGATGAAAATTTGAACCTTTTGACTTTTAAAAGAGGTGTCAATACCTTAATTAGTTGAGTTGTACTAAAGGGTGCAACAAAAAAATATTTTGGGAGTGTTTGGAGCACCGTGTTGGGTTTGGATGATTTTGGAATCCAAACCCAAAATGTTGTTTGGGCCACTGTGTTCAAAACCTAATGGGTTTGAAACACAATCTCATGGTTTTGAACAGTGCACTCCAAACACTGTTTTTTTATTTCCAGGCTTCAGAATACCGCACCCCAAACATTATTTTCTGCTTCTCTCGTCTTCTTACCTCCATACGCACTTCGAGGGCACCATCTGTTCGTTCATCCAGAAGTTCTTGCCTATTTGTCAATCTCAGTCTCGTTTGCAATCACGAAACTCGCCATTGTTAGGTTTTGAAGCTTTTCCTCTTCTTTTTTGGGCATGTTTTATTGATTTCTTTAGAAGGTTCAATTTGTGAGGTAAAATATTGTTGTACATTTTCCAGCAGCTGTTGCCTTCTAATGTGCAGCTTAATTTTCTTAAATAATTTACACGAGGATGTGCCAGTGTACACAATAATTGTAGCAAGTGATAAGTAAATGATCATTATCCACAGGGATTAGTGCAAGAGAATTTACTAAGCTAACCCTAATTTTTAGTGAACTCAACACGGTAACCAAATAATTAAAATTGGGTTAAAATCTAATATAATCATGCTTCAACGAAATAAAAGCAATAGCAAGGGAATAAAACTCAGAAAATGCTCAAACAAAAAGTGCGAGAAAAACTTGTAACAAGATATGTAAAACATGCTCAGATTAGGAATTTTTTGTATTTTCTAGAAATAAAGAATGTTGCGACAAGAATTTTGCTCCCTCAACCCACACAACAATAAACACAGAATCCTCCCAGATTTTCAATAATTTGTGGTTTAATTCCCATTAACTCATGCCAAATTAAGTTGCTGTAAATGTGCATTAGGTGGGTTGTTATCCCTAACCTCCCCACTTAGCTAGCTACTAATCTAAATAAGGAGCTAATGTGGTTTTGAGTAATCAGTCTCCCCTATTTTTTCTAAAACTCAAGGAGACAATACCGAAAATGGTTGGCTAAACGAAATCGAGCGTAAACAATAAAAACACTCAAACCAGATTGAAAAGAGTTAAGGAGCCTCAACCCCTTATTTAGATTAATACCACATTCCTAATCCTCACCCAAAGGTGATATAGTTCATGTTACAAGTTGAAAATAAAGGAAAACTGTAGTAAAACTCCATAATGTAGAATCTAATTACAAGAGAGAAATCAAAAGTAAAAGAAAACAATATAAGGGAGAAGAGAAGCCCGGAATAGAAGCTATTGATGATGATTTCACTTATCTCTAGCTCGTTTTCTTCTTAGGTTTTTTTCCTTCAGCCCCCTTGTCGACTTCTTCCTCTCAAAACTCGATTTCTTCCTCTCAATTAGGTCTCTCATTTCCTAAAGACGGTTGCTTGCTTTAAATACCAATGTCCATCTCAATTTTAGGGCTAATTAGGTCAAACAAGACGTGGCAACTTCTCATTGGATGGGTGACGTCATTTTGGTTAATTTACGCCAGCTCAATTAATGAATTATTTTCTCATGTGATATATCACATGTTGTCTTTTTGTAACTCAAAATGCTGAATATTTTGCTCCAACAATTCCTTAGCTGGACAAATACTTCCTCATAGTTCTGCTAACAGAGTATTTAAATTACGACATGTAACACCAAATTAACATAATTTAGTGTTCTTTTAGCTCCCATTTATGTAAATACAACAATTAAGAATCTCTAAAGAAGCTAGTCCAATAAACAATGGTTTTAGGAGATTTCAAGTATGAAAATACTAGCATTAAACTCAAATAAAGGAAATTTAGGCATAAAAGACTAGCTAATAACTCTCATTTGGAGAGTTATCAACAACAAATTTTGGTCATAGGAAGAACCTTAGTTTTCCAGAAGACTTTCCATCTTTTTCTGTGACATTCAACATTGGAAGAGGAAGCCTTTTTAGTATTTTCACAAATTAAATCCAAATTATAAGCACTTTTAACATTAGAAACTCCTTGTTTAGTCATTCACCAGATAATTTCATCTTCTCTTCTATTGTGGTGAAGTAGTATGCTTAGGATTTCATCAGCGTTAGCTGGAATGAAGAGACTATGAATTTTTCCTTCATCTCACCTCATTTCGCCTTGCATAAGTGAAGAAACAGATTGATGAGCTAGAGATAGAGGAAGATGGAGAGGTCTTCCATTAGCTTTTGAAGGGATCTAAGGATCACTTGCCACCATCCTTTGCACCCCATCTCCTATACGACATCTATAACCTTTTTAAAAGCATTTCTTTCCTCACATAAAATTCCTCCAAGCATAGAACAGATTCCTACCCAACTGTGCTCTAGGAAAAATCCTGTGGTGGTAAATACCGACCTTGCATAACCTGAGTTAAACGGCTAGTGGGATGTCTTATTAACCTCCATCTTTGCTTGGCCAACATTTCTTGGTTAAAGAGGCTACATCTCTGAAACCCATCCCTCCTCTAAGCTTGCTCGTGCCATAATCTCCAATGAATTTTCCTCTTATCAGTCATTAAACCCCATGAGAACCGAGCGTAGGGATTAGTTAAATCTTCGCAGAGTCTCTTAGAGAGTTTAAAACAACTCAATGTATAGGTAGGGATGGCTTGGGCCAGCACCTTAATTAACGCTTCCTTAGCACCCATGGAGAAAAACTTTTCCTTCCAGCCCTGTAAGACCTTCCACACTTGATTGTAGAGAACTAAAATTTTGGCACCTATTTCTAGATACCTGGGATGGAAGACTCAAATACTATGTCAGAGTGGGCGTGTGTGAAGCAGCCAACTCATTCTAAGTCCGGTCAATCACTGACTGGCTTGTATTCTTACTAGTCATAAACAAAGATTTGTCATAATTGACTATTTGGCCAGATGCTCTCTTATAGGTTCTTAGGAATTCTTTGATAGTTTGACAGTTCCTTACGTTTGCTCTGAAGAAAACTAAGCTGTCATCTGCAAAAAAATAAGTGAGAAATCGAAGGACAATGTTTATTGATACGCAAACCTGTGAACATACGCCTTTGTTCTTTTTGTTGGAGACAAAAACAATTAAAATACACATGATTTTGAAAAATGAAAAAAGAATAGGCATGAAAACATTCTTTGCCTACAAGGATTTGGATTTTAGTAACATTCTCTGAACATGGCACTGGTTGAACAGTGGAAGGAAATGAGTTTTCAACATCACAAAATTGTTGTCCAAATATATTGTGAAAACACAAAGAAAGCAACTTTTTTAGAAGCTTTCCCAAACAAAATGGCATTAACATTAGATTATGGTCTTAGGCAGACAACTTAGCCAACTAGCTTTGTAATATTTCCACTGTTTTGTCAAATATATTGTGTATATATATCCCAACTCAAATAATTGAACAAATGGACTTTGGTTTTTAATAAATTACAATTATTTTTCAATTTTTTAAAATAATTTGGAGAATAATAATTTAAGTTGGTGATAAAAAAAAAATTGGCCTCTCCCATTCTTACGTTTTATTGATTATTTATTGTATTAAATTACTTCAACAAACATATAACTATATAAGTAAATATATTATTTCATTCCTCACCCAACCCCACTTGTAATCTAGCTCATATGTCTATTATTAAAGATTTTTTTTAACTCTTATTTTTCTCATATTCATGAATCTATAACATCCAATTATTTCTACAATCATTTTGGCATTATTTTATAACAAATTTGTTGTTAGATTTGGTTTTCTATTATTAAAAAAATTGTTTATTTTTGTTTTCTTTTTCAAATTGTTTTTTTAAATTGAAATCTAAGCTAAATTTAAAAAAGAAAAAAAAACTATTTAAAACTATTTGTTAGTTTGTAAATTTTAAAAAGATAAAAAAAAAAAAAGATATCTAAATAAGTTTATTTTCGGAAAATGAAATAATTATTCAATATTAAACCCTCCACAATTTTCTTCTATCGTTAAAATTTTCTTAGTTAAATTTGATGTTTTACTATTGTACTAAACTGTCATAATTGAACTCGATAGCCAAATTGATGCAGCTTTGGAAAATGTCTCAGGGAAGGTTATAGAGGAGATGAATGGGATTTTCTCAGCCCCGTTTACTGAAGAAGAAATAAAGGTTACCCTATTCCAAATGTATCCCACTAAAGCCCCGAGCCCGGATGAATTTCCAGCCTTGTTTTTCCAGGAATTTTGAAATATTCTAAAAGTTTTTTTGTGATGATCTGGCACGTGCTAGAGTATTTTAAATAATTTAGCAAAAATATGATTTTCTATTCGCAAGTGTACACATATATTGTAGCAAGTGTTAAGTAAATTATCATATCCACAGATACTAGTACTCATCTACCTTACCATAAATTAACTCTTAGTAAACTCAATTTATAACCAATCAAATTATCAAGGAGAACAAAATAATAAAAGAACAATGATGGAGTAAAATAATTACTAAAATAGAATTAATAGAATAAGGGTAAGTAAACAAAGAATGGCTAAACTTGTATTTTGAGATAATTAAAGGCTTGGATTAGGGGTAATTTCTGTTTTTAATCGATTCTACAACTTAAGTACATAATCATTTCTCTCAATCCATAACAGATTACACGACATTCTCCTGAATCACCAGAAATATGCTGTTTCATTCCCATTACTACAACATCCATTAAACCCACTGTAATGTGTGTGTATTAGGTATGTGATTATCCCTAACCTCCTCACTTAGCTAGATACTAACTCAAACAAAGAACTAATGTGGTTTTTAAGCTTTTGCCCCTCCTATTCTTCCCAGAAATAAGAAAAACGTTGCTGTAATTCAGTTGGCCAGATGAAATCAAGCTAAAGAAATAAAAACTCTTCAAAACCAAATTGAGATAATGAAATGTACTCAGCTATAAAATAATTCAAAACATTCAACCCCTAATCCCCACCTTAAAGGTGATTAGTTCATAGTGCAAGAAATACAACAAATGAATCGAAATACAACCATAATGTAAAACAGTGCTCGAAAACTAAAGGGAAGAAGAAGAAATAGCCAGAATGTTGCCCCAAAAAGTTTGAAACAACATTCAGCAGCAGCTCCAATGGAAGTTCCTTCCTATTTTGGAAATATTTCGATAGCTCATCTTCCAAACAACTATCATTCTTCTTTTCTCTTTTTTCTCGATTTCCTCCACTCTTCTCCTTGTCAAAAATGGTTGCCCCCTTTTTATATCTCACAATTAGTGCAAATAAGGGTTAATTAGATAGTACCCATGAAATGGCGAGCTCTTATTGGCCGAAACAAGCTGAGTAATCTGACATCTTCCAGCTCATTTAATGAGTTGCATTTCTCACATGCAGAATTCGTGTTAGCTTGAATTACCAGATTTGCTCCAGCAAAACGTTGTAAAACTACTACCCTTAACTTCGAGAGTCCTCCATCAATCATCAATTATCCAAACTTAAATCAAACCCTGAATTAATCAAATAAAACTCATTAATTACTATAATCTTGCTCTAATACTACATGAAAATTAAACTTAGAGCAAAATCAATCAAAGTTAGGAGATTTCTACGATAGAATGAGATAAAATATGACAATTCAATTCTACAATGATAGCCTATAACTATTATTTTAAGGGTTATCGTGATCTAACTAAATTTTTGGTGAGCTTCTGGTGGGATTCCACCCAAATAAAATCCAAGATCCATTGGATGTGATGGTAGAAAATATGTATTCCAAAGGAGCAAGGTGGACTAAGGTTCAGGGATTTAGAGGGTTTTATCAAAGCCCTTGTAGCGAAGCAAGTGTGGAGAATTCTCAAGTACCCTCATTTTTTAGTAGCTCGAGTCCTTAAGGGCAAATACTATCCATGTTTATCTATTTTGGAGGTTAATCTGAACAACAACCCATCCTACATGTGAAGAAACCTTCTTTGGGGCTGTGAATGACTTCAATTGGGAATTAGGAAAAGTTTATGCAATGGGGAAGATACTGTAGTCTTCGATTCCCCATGGATACCAAGGAAGCTGATAGTGCACAAAAGTGTACTATTCTTTGGACTATGATTACTGCTAGTCTATAATCTTAAAGTATACTATTGATGTTCCTTGTGTGTATTTTGTAGATTTTAAGCTAACAAAGCAAAGCTGAGAAAAAAGAAAGTGTTAGGATGAAAAAAGAAGTAATTTGACATCAATTGGAGTTATCAAGTGAAGAAGAGAAGAGAATTGAGGCAGAGAACCCGAGGCCAGAGCGTCGAGACACGCTGGAGAGCGTTGAGATGCCATATGTGTGCAGCTTCACAATTCAGGATTTTCGCACGCATAGTGTCGAGATGCCGCTTTAAAGCTTTAAGACGATCTAAACACACAGACGAGGATTTGATTTTTCGCAGCGTTGAGACGTTGTGTTATAGCATCTCAACACGACCAATTTTTTTGTATTTAATCACGCGACTAGGGTACATCGTCGAGATGCTGTCCCTAGCGTCTCGACTCTGCCACGACTATTATAAAAGGATCTTTTCGGCTGCAGTTTGGAGGAGGCCATTTGGTGAGAATTCACCCTAGTTTCGATTCATAAAATGTATTTGGGACTTAGAGAGCACGTTTGAGAGCGAGGAAGGGATTCGAAGCTCGAGATTGCAGAAAATCACGACGGGGACGAGGATGGACACACGTCCAAGAGTTACTCTATCTTTCCTTTATGCTGTATTGTTGTTTCTGGAATTTTTCTTAGAGTTTAAATGTTATTATAGTGAACTTTGAATAATTGAACTCTTGTAGCTTGCAATTGTTAAGGCTTGGGTTTATTTATTTTTAATTATAATACTTTGCAATGTTATTCTCTCTTCTAATCTGAGCGTGTGGCAGTTTAAGTGCTTTTGAATTTGAGTTTGAGCTTGGAAAGGTAGAACTTGAATCTTAGTGTGGATGCATAACTAATAGTTCATTATTGCATGGGAATGAATAATTTATTATTGGAAATCGTAAAAGAATTACTTTGTTGGCATGCTTAATTGAAGAATTAAACTGGAAGATTAAGAATTCAATTTGACATGAATTTATTTGGGCTTGGAAAAGCCAACTAACTTAGTGATTCTCTTGGCTTATAATGTTGCATATATTTATTTTTCTTAATCAAACCAAGCGGAGTTTCATAGCTAAAATGTTGCTCACATGTTTTCTCTCTAAACTTGTCTCCAATCATGTAAATAGTTATTTTTAGGTTTTAATTTGACTCTATCTCAAGTTTCAGTTCTCCAGATAAAATTGAACATTAGTAACAATGGTATTTAGTTAAATTAAGAAATCCATTCCCTGTGATCGATCATGACTACTATTACTACAAATTTTAGATGTCTAGGTTTATAAGTATATTTGATAGAGCCTTCGACAAACTTGTTATTAGAAGCTCTCTTTCAAAATTCCAACTCACCCAACTACAACAAGGGAATAAAAGTTAGCGATTTGATTACTGAAAGTGGTCAATGGAATATTGATAAGCCTTAGAATTAAGGCTTATTTAACTCCTAATTACTTAAAATATTCTTGTTTTGTCTTAAGATCATTTGAAAATAGTTGAAAGTTGCTTGAAAATAAGAAAGGAATAAGAATGAAAGCAATTAGATAAGATTCTAAAAAAGTTAAGTTTGTTTGCAGGGAATGTGGAAATTGCAAAATCAAATTGCAAATTCGTGATTCTGCAATTGTTTCTAAAGCAGGGAATGTAGAAATTGCAAAATCAAATTGCAAAATCGGATTCTGCAATCTGGAGCAGTACAAAAGTTCAAAAAATGAAAAATTTCTACTCGAAACCCATATAAAGAAATCTTAATTACCGCATGAATTAAGGGAATTGGGGCACGAAATTTGGGCATTCTTCAACCCTAATGAAGGCCTATAAAAGGGGAAGAAGAAGAGGAGCAACACAATTCGGATTTGGAGACGTTTTGGAGTTTTTGCTTGTGGGTTTCTGTCCGGTTTACTGCCTTTGTTTTCATCGTTTTTCCTCTGTTTTTCTTTCCAAAAATCTGCTGCAATGTAGTTATGTTTCCCTTCTATTTTTCCAGTCCGATTCAAGTGAAGAAGATGGGATTTTGGGGGCGTTTTTCTTGAAGAATTCGTGGGGCTTCCCTCTATCTTTCTTTTCTCTGTTTTCCAGTTTTTATTTCCTCTGTTTTTTCATTTTCCTTTTCTATTTTACAGTAAGTTGTTGTTATTTAGATTGATTTTGTTGTTCTGTCATTTGGGTACTGTCATTCACAATTTGATTTCTTCATAAAGTTAAAGTCTTGATTGGAAATTGATATCAATTTGCCTTTTACTTTCTATTCATTTTGGAGGCTTATTTAGCTACTGTTTTTGCCCAAGTATTTTATCAATTTATTTAGTTTTAATTATTAGTAGCAATTTTACTATAATTTTCTTTAATATGATGTTTCCTGCTAAAATTAGTTGTAAGATTTTTATATTTAATTTGAGCTAAATTTTCTTAGGGGGTTCAAGGATGTGAATTCCCTAAGAAGTAATTGTAGCCAAAATTTTAATAAAAACCAAGCCTACATCTCAATTGTTTGCTTGTGTTGAATAAATTTCCTTTGAGATCCTAGTTTGATCAACTAGGGTAGCAACTCAAGCTTAGATCTAATACTGACGAGGTTAGTGATAAGCGAATTTCGCATAAGTAATGGAGAAAAGAGCTTAGACATAAGCCAATTCCTTACCCTAGACATAGGGATTAAGGACTCCAAAACCCATAAAATTGTTGAGCCAAATGATCTAAGATAGATGGACTATAGACATATAAGTCACTCACTTAGCCTCCTAAAAACCTAAATTCAAGGTGAATAGGAGATGCAATTTTGGTTTACAATTGAGTGTGGAGTAGGTTGGAATTGTAATTTTGGCTTGTAATTACGACTTAGGGCAATGACATTCTTGAGCCCCATCTTTATCTAAATTCCTTTTGAAATTTTAGTTTACTCTCAATTATTGCCAATTCTAGATTCTGCAATTCAATTCTGCAATTTTTGTTATTTCGCTTATTGCCATTTCTAGATTCTGCAATTAGATTATGCAATTTTTCTTTTTACCAACACACCATCCCAACATTATTTTTGCATTTTTAGTTTTCAATTTGTAATTTTTCTTACACTTTGCTTTACAATATTTTGTTACTCCGTTCCCTGTGGGATTCGATACTTGGTACTCAGATACCATTTTATATTACTTCGATCGCGTGCGCTTGCGTGTACATACCGATCAAATATACAGAAAATGCGAAGTTTCCTATGGGAAGAGGATATTGAGTTAGTATGCACCATTCTGATATGCAAATCTAAAGCAAGGGATTGTTGGATTTGGCACTATATTGGGATAAGTGTTTTTCAAAAAAGAGTGGCTAAAAATATATATATGAATCGAAATGATAAGCGCCAAAGATGCTAGGTTTACAAAGCTAGATGTCATTCTAGGATCTTTGCAAACATTCGCAAATAAGGCTAACTTAACTAATTGATTCCAACCAAGAGTTTATTTAGAAGATGAATCACTCTTAGATCAAACTTAAAATCTATGATGGTCACTCTTAGATCCCAAGACGACTCACTCTAGAATTAGCTTGATCGAGACTAATCCAATGAATCAGTTTAACATCAAACCTAAAGCAAGATTTGAAAGAAAATAACACCAAAGGTGTTTCAAGAAAACACAAGTTTTGATATTCAATATTCTACCATTTCCATAGCAATACAAGCCTCTAGAAAGGCCAAAATGATCGTTCAAAGAACCAAAGACCAAAATTCTTTAAAAAGTGATAAATGCAAATTGAAGAAAAATATGACCTAGGAAATTAAAATTTGATTGCACAACGCGGAACAAAAGAAGTAGAAATGCTTTAAATTGTCTTAAATAGCTACTGTAGAATGCACTTGGCTTGATGATTACGTTTGACAATGTTTGACATCACGAAATTCCAAGAGGTACAATATGGACAACCACCTATTCACAATTTATGCACATTTTTTTGTCCTCCTTGCCATCTGTCAAACTAGATGACTTTTTTTGAGCCATCTTCACACTATTCTCATCTTGACTTGTTGTACTAACATTATAAAGAAATTTAGGCTAAAAAATCTTTGTCTCTTCTTATGCATTAGCTAGCTTTTGAAGATGTAATCTGAAAGCCTCATGAATCTTCTTTTCCTTGCTTCTTGTTATTGCTCCTTTGGATACATGCAATGGATCAGTGGTTGGATTCACATCATGAAAAACAGAGACTTCAAGCTCAAACCAGAGTTTAGTGGAAAGATGGTGGAAATTGTTGTGTAACTTGAAGATTCCAAATAAAATCAAAACTTTTATGTGGAAACTCGATCATAACACATTACCCAATAACAATCTCTTCCATCGAAAAATTTCAGATAACCCGTAGTGTATGTGTTATGGTAAGGATAGGGAATCGATGGAACATACTTTTTTCTAGTGTAAAAGGAAAAAGTAGATTTGGGCTTTAATTCTTCCTAGGGTTTGCATTCTCTAGCTAGTTTGTCAATCCATTCATGAGGTAGAGTGTAGTGTTAGCATTGATGGATTTGTTGTCTAAGTCTGAATTGGAACTTTTTTGTATTTGTTGTTGGGCTATGTGGACAGATCGTAACAAGTTGTTGCTGAAGGAGCCTATTCCTTAGTTAATGGTATGGGCAGAGTGGGTGCCCAATTACCACTGTGAGATACAGTCGATCGATTCATCTCAAAGAGATTGAAGAACGAAAATATAGGAGGTAGATTTCAGTGGCGGATGATTACTTCCGGCTCCAAACTTTTTCAAACTAAACTTTGATGCTTCTTGTCACCCAACTACGTAGAAAATTGGATTAGGTGCAGTTACAAGGGATGCTATAGGGAACCTAATGGTAGCTAAATCTGAGTTTCTCACTTATTGCCTGAATCCTCTTTCGGTAGAAACTCTGGCAATGCTTCATGGACTTCGTCTGGCAGCTTCGCATGGCTACATGAATCTTTGGATTGAATCTGATTCTTAGGTGCTTATCAAGGCCATTCACTCCAACAGCCTTACATCATCACCTCAGGGAGCGATTCATGACGAAATTAGATAGATGATGATTTGTTTCAGGTTCAAATGAATTAAACTCATCCTCAGATCATTGAATAAGGTGGCCCACAACCTGGTAGGACATTAGCTTAGATGGAGAGTGTTTTGAATTGGCTTTCTCATTTACTAATTTCAAATTTAAATGATTGTAGTCCATTGACCTTTAAATAGTTAATGAGTTTGCAAGATTTTTCTTAAAAATTATATATATATATCCTTTCTCCCAATATAGGGGAATGGATATGTGCAAGGGAATTAGTTTTTTTTTTTCCTAAATTTATATCACTTTTTTTTTTTATATCACTTGTTTTGGTTTCTTTGTATTTGTAATTTGGTATATTTTTTTAAAGTCATATTTTGTACAATACAATGAAATAAATATACAAATTAAATACAAGAAAGGAAAGTAGCATATTTTACCTAAATTACAGTGATTTGCATAAATCATGCTAACATCTTCCCTCAAACTCAAGGTGGTAGAGTAGCGACCAACTTGAGTTTTACCACCTTGAGTTTGTGAAGCAATTGAGTGAAGCTACCGAGTGACAATACTTTTGTGAAGATGTCAGCTGGTTGTTCTATAGTTGAGATGGAATGTAAGAGAACAGTGCTGCTCTAGAGATGATGACGGACGAAGTGACAGTCATTCTCAATGTGCTTGGTGCGTTCATGGAATACATCATTGTGAGCAATCTGGATAACACTTTGATTGTCACAATGAAGTATAATAGCAGATTGTTGAGGAGCGCCCATATCAGCAAGAAGCCAGCGAAGCCATAATAACTCAGAAGTAGCGTCAGCCAGTACACTATATTCAGATTCTGTCATGGAACGTGAAACGACAGTTTGTTTCTTACTTTGCCAAGAAATGGGAGAATCGCCTAAGTAGAAGCAATAACCTGTGGTAGACGTCGATCAGTGGGATCTGCAGCCCAGTCAACATCATAGTAGCCAGATAACACCAAGAATGATTGAGGAGAGAACTGAAGTCCATGACCAAGAGTGCCTTTGGCATAACGTAGAATGCGGAGAATAGCAGTAAAATATATAGTCCAAGGAGCAGCCATGAACTGACTAACGATGTGAACAACATATGCAATATCAGGGTGGGTCACAGTCAAGTATATAAGACTGCCAACAAGTTGTCGATACAAAGTGGCGTCTTTGAGAGGAACATCATCAAAAGGGGTTAGGCGAACATTTGGATCTAGAGGTGTTGATGACGTGGTAGAGTCAGTAAGACCAAATCGAGACAAGAGATCATAAGCATATTTAGCTTGAGATAAACAACACCCATCAGAGTGGGATGAGACCTCAACACCAAGGAACTAGTTGAGTGGTCCCAAATCTTTTATTTCAAAATGCTTCTCAAGATAACATTGCAAATCAGAGATAGCCTGAGGATCATCACCTGTAATAATCAAGTCATCAACATAAAGAAGGAAAAGAATCATACCCCGAGGAGTCTGACTTGTGAAAAATGTTGTATCATAGGGACTGAAATGAAACCCAAGTTGGGTTATGGTGGAACTGAACGTGGCAAACTAGGCTCGTGGAGCTTGCTTCAGACCATATAAAGCTCGACGAAGAAAACACACTTTTTGAGGTGGAACAGAAGTACCAGGTGGTGGTTTCATATATACTTCCTCAGAGAGAGTGCCATTGAGAAATGCATTTTTAACGTGTATCTAAAGAAGGGGCCATTGTTTAGCAGCTACGACAGCCAAAAGACTACGAACAGATGACATTTTAGCAACTGGTGCAAATGCCTCTTCATAATCAATACCGTATTCTTGAGAGTTGCCTTTTGCGATAAGACGGGCTTTATACCATTCAATGGATCCATCAATGTGTGTTTTGATCTTGTGAATCTACTTACAACCAATAGGTTGTTTGCCAGGGGGATCTACGTAGTCCCAAGTATGAGTTTTTTTAAAGCTTGTAATTCCTCATTCATTGCTTGCTGCCAAAGAGGGTTAGTACTGACCTCATGATAAGAAGAAGGTTCAACTAGAGACATAATAGTAGAAAAACAGTGATAGTCTTGGAGATGATGGAGAGTTTCTCTTACCCGAGTGGAGCGATGAACTATGGTGACAGGTGCAGGTTCAGGTTCCAAAAAGGAGACAAATGTCGGATCTTAGACAACAAAGGCAGGAGCAGATTGATCAAGCTCAGAGATATCCAGAGAATCAAGAGATGAAACTAGCTCATTGGAAGCCAATGTCGGGTCTAGAGGAGTAGAGTCAGGGGCTAGGTGATCAAGGTCAGGGGCATATAGAGGATCAATCAGGGGAAAAAGATCACTGGAGAGATTAGTGAAAAATGGTTGGGAACTAGAGAAAGAGACATGGAAGGAAGAGAGACTGGAGAACATACTATGTTCCCAAAAAGTAACATGTCGAAAGATACGTAACCTTTTGGAGATAGGGTCCCAACAATGATCCTTGTGCTCAGTGCTGCAGCCCAGAAAGTAGCATAGGTAAGCATGTGATTCAAGTTTGGTATGTTCATGAGGTTGAAGGAGGACAAAACAAGCACAACCAAAGACTTTAAGAAAGTAAGAAGGAGGAGTACCATATAAGCATTCAAAGGGAGAGATATTCTAAAGAACGGAAGATGGAAGATAATTGATGACATAGACAGAAGTGAGAGTAGCCTCCCCCCAAAACTTCTCAAGGCATGATGTAGAGAGAAGTTGGGCATGAACAAAATCTAAAATATGGCAATGTTTGCGTTCTGCTTATCCATTTTGTTGGGTGCCCTGCGGGCATGAACGTTGAATAAGGGTATCCTGTTGGGTAAGAAATGAAAGAAGGGTCGAATCCTTATACTCCATGGCATTATCTGTGTGAAGAATTTTGATGGTTCGAGAAAATTACGTTTGGACCATATTGGCAAAAACAATATAAACTTGAGGTAAGGTAGAGAGATGTTTCAAAAAATATATCCAAGTAAAGAGAGAATAATCATCAATAAAGATAATAAAGTACCAATAGCCACTAATAGTAGAAGTAGGAGTAGAACTCAAAATATCAAAGTGGCAATACCTAGAGGGCAAGGTGGTAGAGTAGTACAATTTTCCAAAATTTGACCATATTTGTGGCAATACCTACACTAAATTGTAGGACAATTAGTAAGTTTATGACCACGTAGATTACAATTCGTGTAGACGAAAGACTCATAAACTTCTGCCATTATAACCAACGAAGGAAATTGAGAACCTTAATGAAATTAAACCAAATGAGTGAACTGAACCAACCTAGGAGAATCAATTTGGTCTGGATGAACCAAACTGGTCTAGATGAACCAATTAAACTAAATCGATTTTTTTAAAAAAAACCTAAAGGTGTTATTTTGACGAGGGCAGGGGCATAGGTAGTTGTGCAGTGGGCATGAGTTTCGCGTCGGGGCAAAATGGCTGATTCAGTTTGCGCAGGGGAATCTGGCTAGAGATTTGAGTCACAGGACGATGCACAAATAAGTGATCCAAAGAGTCCTTATTGCTCAGACAAAAGATACACCAGCTGGGTGAAATATGTAAACCACGAAAACACTTTTGAACCTGATATGCAGTATTGATGCTCTTGTGGGAATGGTCCAAATGTGGAATTTGCATTTGTATGGGATAATATGCTTTCAAAGTGTTAAATAACCAATTAATCCAAAAGCTTAAGCTAATGAGTTATGATAAATTTAATCATGTCAACACTCCAACACAGAGCGTTTTGAATGCATGATGAACTATCTGTTTGAGAGTCTTTGTTTGTGTCTGATTTCGCAAAGCCGAAATGCTAAAAACCCCATTTGAAGTTAAGGTCCAACACAGAACATCAATTCCCCTATTTGAGTCAGGTCTCGGGAAATTCAAATTGATAGAGTTCCATCTCTACAATTCTCTGTCAAGTAAAGGGCTACGAGGACAAAAACTCCAAGATCAAGTCGTGGAGGACCAAGCTTCAGCCACCGTGAGATTTGGATTCATAAATTTAAATATTCAAGTTTTGTCCCTATACTTTCAATAAAGCTTAAATTTTGTCCATAATGTTACTTTATTGTTGACTTTTCTAAAAAAAATTAAACATTATTAGCCTTCCCTCGATCTATAAATTTTAGAAATATGTTCACATTTTATTTTTTCTTGTATAGAAATTATTATTATTATTTAACCGATTTCAAACAAAATTAACTTCAAACTAACAATAGAGACTAATTTTAAAATAATTTATTAAAAGTACAAAGACTAAGTTTGGACATTTGAAAGTAAAGGAACTAAAATGAAATGAAATTTAAAGTATAAGGCCAAACTATTATATCTTAAGAAGCAAACATCAATTTGGTCTCAAACCACAGTAAGAATTTGCATTAAAAGATAGTGGATAACTCAAAAGTCCCCCTTTTCAACTACTTTCTTACATACAAAACAATTTCATATTTTTACCGCATGCTTGTGGTCCTATACCAATAAAAACATTATAGCTTTATGTATTTCCCTTAGTAAAACCTATAATTATTCTGTCTAACAAGAAGGTAAAAAGTTAAAACTTTTGGTGTGTTCTTTCAATAATTGACTTTTGCATACGTAATTCACAGCAACCTAAGATGTCATAGGCTCTCCAAATGTCGATTTTGTGTGTAATAAGGATGAAAATAAAAGGACATATCATTTGGTAGAGTGGTTCATGTTACACCTAATTTCAACAAAAGGATAAAGCTTTAAAACCAACTGAGATTTCCTCTATGTGAAAACTTACATTTATATTTATAAATCTAAGCTAAAGCTAAGGCTCTCTAAAGTTAGAGAGCCTTAGCTTATAATGTCATCTCTTTCCAACGTTATCTAATAAAATTTCTTGCATGCATGCATTTTTTCTTTGAGGAGAGAGAAAGTGAGATAGAGTTTGATCTTTTGGGAAAATAATTCAAAATCAATAATAATAATAATCTGATTTTGATTCTAAGTGATCAACAAAACATTATTATAAAACTTTGTTTAACATGGCTTGTCTCTATATATTATCATCATCATTTATACTCTTTATTTTGATACTAATGTCAAATATTGATTGTGTCTTGTTTTCATTATATTTGTTGATGAGGACTGAAGAGTTTTGGAAATTTGATAATTTAAGTTGATTATAATAGAAGAAGACACACACCTATATAATTCATTCCAATAAGATTATACTACTACAGTGGTAATTAGTACAACAATTTTTTAGAAGCTATAATTTTCATGTCACTTGGAGGATAACTTATTTTGATTCATTTTTATAATGATTTCGCTTTGGTTCTGAAACTATACCCATTTCATTTGACTTTGAATTTTTAAAATCAAAATATAAAACTAAATTACCTTCTTAAAAAAAAAAATTCTCTTGGAAGCTTGTGAAGCATATATAGATGCAATTATAATAAAAGCATTCTATGCCTCTAGGAAAGAATATTTGAAAAAGAAGAAGGAAAAAGAATAAAGAAAGAACCTTTTAGAAGAATCAAAAGTTGAAATGTTATGATTATTATATAGAGACAGGTCTAAATAATTCATTGATTTTCCAAAACTTTGCCACATTTAAATTGTGAAGATTAATTAGCACTCCTAGTTTAAGTCCTACCTATAGCCACCCATATGAAACATAAACCCTCTATTAATTAATTTCAAACAAAATTCCTTTTTCTTTATGATCCAAAAACAAAAAAAAAAATGTTCCCTATTCAAAATAATGTTCATTTCAATAGTCAACATGAATTCATTAATTAACAAATCTTCAATCAACTACCTCTCTCCCAAATTTGTTCAATAAATCATAAGACATCAATGATTCAATAAAAGACAGGTGAGTTCTTTAAAACAATTACAAAACCATTCCATTTTCTAAAATATTGAGTTAGAAAATTTTCAAAGATGTGTTTGGTTCATGGATTTAGAAAGCTTTTAAGTTTGTGCCGCAGAGAAATAATGAAAATTTTAAATATTGAATTGCACATGGATGATTATGGAGCCTCTAATATTGCTCTAAATTGACATGCTCTTATGTAATCTTCCAACTCCTTTATATGTTTCTCACATATTTAAATAAAAGTATCATCTTAAATATAGATAGATAGATAATTGCATAGTTCGTATCTGATTTATAGATTTATACTTTGTAAGATTTTGTACATAATTTAAGAGGACACATTTTCGAAAAGATTAATGATATTGTGAGATATGTTATTAACTCTATAGTTTAAGATAAAGAAACTCATATATGCATTACGCGTTACGTAAGCTCTCAAGCTAAATAAACCTAGAAAGTGTCCCCTAGTTTTAAGCTGCTGCCCCTCTACAACTCATATGCAAAACTTCAGACAATGAAATATAGCACATGCAATGTTGATTTAGCTTTATTATTTTTAGTATTATTATTATTTTATTTTATATTTTTGGGTGATGTACATATATAATATCAATATAGAAAGCATCACAGTCATCATCGTTAAGCCACCAAAATTGGATTCTCCCTTATAAATAGGAAGGGTATTTTTTACTTTTTGGTTTTTATTTAACTAAATCATCTAATGATATAGAAAGATTAACAAATCAGGATGAAATTTACTATTTTTTTAATTTGAACCTTATTCTTTCTTTTTTCCTCTTAATCATAGAAGTCAAATGACTATTTAATAACTGTTCATTTAATGTAGAAGGTGAAAAAAAAATCATGAGGTCATATTATATTTTAACTAATTCAGAAAATTTTGAGATATTGTGTGGATTGTACTTTACCAGGGCAATTAACTACGTAAGAACAAAAATAGTTTAAAAAGACATAATAATTATTGTTAGTATCAACTTGAGCATAACTCAACTTGTTAAAACATATGTCTTTGATCAAGAGGTCAGATGTTCAAACTGCACTTCTACTTGTTGTTAAATTAAAAAAGAAAAATTACAGTTCTTATAAAAATTTATTAAACTTAGCATGTTATCAATGGGGAGTTGCTTTAGTTTATTAATTTTAATTTTTAAACTTAGGCTTATTTGCAAGAAACATTTTTTTCAAATAGTTTTAAAAATGTTTTTGAAGTCCTCTTACTGATTTTTTTTTTTCTTTTATAAAACAAATAAGAGTCATTTTCAAAATTATGAGCCCATATGATTTGATTTTTGGTTCTTTTTTGTCTTTAAAAAACATCCTTATACCAAATAGTGATTTTGTTTGTCTTGTAGTACTCTACTTCTTAAACACGTTTTTAAAATTAAACCAAAAAATAAAAATTATAAAAGATGATTTGTTTTTGCTTTTATGATTTTGCTAATATTTCAAGAATATTTTCAAAAAAGTGAAAAGCTTACCCAAAGAAATGATAGGCGAAAAATCTTAATTATTAAAAAAGAAAACTAAAAATAAAATGATTATCCTGCCCTATATATATTGTGAATGAAATTTATATAAGATTTCAATAATTTCTTAAAAAGGGAAAAAAAGACCAATTAAGAAATTATCAATAAATAAACTTAATTTATAAAATAAAACTTAAAAATTAAAAAAAATTGCTATAAAGCAATTTCTTCAGAACTCCAAATTTTGTTTTTAATTAGTAAAAAATATTAAACAATCTTGAAATAATAATCCCAGAAATCACATTATTAATTATAATTCAACCTCACCAATCGTAATAAATTGGGTCCTATATTGAACAATACTAAATTAGTGTTAAACTCAAAAAAAAAAAAAAAAAAAAAAAACAAAAAATCATCCTATCTCATGATAAAAAATATCGGCAATATATCTATGACATGTCAATTTGAAAAAAGAAATAGTTGAGGTATCTATTCTTGGGTTAGATTACAAATTTATCCCCTAAACTTTTAGATTTGTGTCGGTTTGGTCTCTTAACTTTAAAAAATGTCTAATAGGTCTTGAATTTTTAATTGTGCTAATAGGTCCCTAAACTAATATATATATATATATATATATATATATATATATATATATAAGGTTTTTAAACTTTCAATTTTGTACTAAATATGTCCATGAATTTTCAATGTTGTGTCTAATAGGTTATTAAACTATTCAACATTTTTTAAAATTCACAAACTTACTAGACACATAATTAAAAGTTTAGGGTCCCATTAGACATAAAATTTAATTTTATATATAATAGATCAGTTAATTTTTAAAAATTTTAAATATGTCAGAGACCTATTAGACTCAAAATTGAAAGTTCAAGGACCTATTAGACATTTTTTAAAATTCAAGGACCAAATAGACACAAACCTAAAAATTTAGGGACTAAACTTGTCATTTAATAATTTCTTTTTTCAAAGTAGGAAGTTTAAATTCTCACCCTTGTTGAACTAAAAAGTGAGCCCAATCAAAACAAAATTTAAAATATGTAAATTTTGATATTTAAATATTTAATTATTTGTGAATCGTTTTCTTATTAATTGGAATGACTTAAAATCAATATTCTCAAATTTACTTATTTCATTGAAATTAATTTAATTAATAATCAAAATTATTTGAATGCATTTTGATGAAGTTTTCTTCTTCTTCTTCTTCTTCTTTTTTTTTTTTGGTTGAAAAGTCTAAAGTTTTGTTTTTAAATATAATTATATTTAAAATATATTAATAACATTAAATAAATATTCTATAGAATTATCGTTTTTTTATATTTCTTTTTAAAAATTCAACATTTCCAACTCCATAATGATGAGATGCTTTGCTTTGTTGATTTATTTATGGTTTAAATGAAATTGATTCCGATATTGGAAGCTCATATTTATTAATTTTGGGTCTTAAACTTCCAAATTATATTATTTTTATTAGTCCACGAACTAAAATACAATTTTAGCCCTTATGGTTAATTTTTTTTACAAAAATGTACTCATGTAGGTATCTTTTGTTTCATTCATGTGACTAATAAAATATCTACGTAAAATGGCATCTGTCCTAAATAACATTTATTAGCTTAGATTTCAAATTTCAAAATGAATGTTTTTGCTTCATGATAAATTAAAAATTGAAAGATGGACCAAAATAACTTTTTTTTAAAAAAAAAAACATTTAAAAGATATAACAAAACACTCAAAAGTTGATAGAATTAAACAAAACATTTGAAAGTTCTAAAATCAAAACGAAACTCCAAATATCAAAATAAGATTTTAATTAACCACTATTTTTCTTTAGCAAATTGATTTAAATAAGGGATAAGGATCCAAATCTACTATCTAAAAAAAGAAAAACAACTACTAATATTTTCATTAACTTTTTTTTAGCACAACAAATGTGGATGTAAGGAACCTCTAATCTCAAGAAAAAGAGTAGATGTCTTAACTATTAAACTATAGTCCATGTTGACCTAAGTTCGTCAGTTGATTTATAGTAATGTCGGTAATCTAAACTACTATTTATCGATATGATCAATAATGTTGTCAATAATCTCACTTTTATTTTACCAAAAAAAGAAAAAGCAGACGAAGAGAAATTAACGGATGGGAGAGAATAAATAATTGAAGAGTTTGTGAAAGAGAGGTAAAAAAACAACAATGAAGAGGGAAAGTGCAATGATAGCTTGGGAACAGTAAAAAGGCAAAAAATAAAAATAAAAATAATAAAAGAAAGAAAATAACAACAAAAAAATATCAATAATAAAACCCTAAGTTTGTAAAAAAGCCACATTACGTCTTAATTTTCCTTCACACATCCCTTTGATAGCTCAGTGCCTCCGACCCCATCATCCCTCCTTTTGCCTCACTTGTCTTTCAAGGTGGTTGCATTTCTAAAACCCCTTTTCTTTTTTCTCTCTCTCTTTCCATCTCTTTAGAGAGAGAAACCAGCAATAAATAAATTATTTGAAGGAGGAGACAATTTTGAACCGTTGAGTGTATAAGAAAAAGACTGCAAGAATATTTTAAATTTGTATATAATAGCTATTAAGGTGCATGCAGATTTTTGAATCTACACTCAACATTTATTAAGGATTTTTTTTTTTTTTTTAAAAAAAAATTTCCATTTTTTTCAAAAGAAAAAGGAATTTTCTTTTTCCTACAAAGTGGTTGTTTTAGGCGTGGTTTTCAAATAGATTTTAAGGTCGAAGGTCATCGTTTTGATTGGGGCATTCCCCCCAACTACACTATGCATTGTTGCCTTTTCTTCTAACCTGATTCAATTTCTTTTTAACATCATCAAACTCTTCTCTCTATTTTTTCTTTCTTCTTCTAGTGTTCTTGAGGACCCACAAATTAAAACCCTATATATATATTTTTTATTTGGGGGAAAAATAGAGTAACCAAATATATGGGGTTTGTGTGTATAATTTTAGGTGGTTGGCTGTTCTTGAAGCTAATAGGCTCAATACCCTAAGTACACTAATGCCCTATTATCTATCATACCTAAAAAACTAAAACCCTTTTCATCAATTTCAGGACCTTACCTTCATTTACCTCTCTCTCTCTCTCTCTCTCTCTCTCTCTCTTCCATTATAAATTATCATTGCTTCATTACACTTTACGCACAACTTTGCTCTTCAAAGTTCAAACCCCACTCTTTCTTTCTCTTTCTCTCTTACTGAAACTTCAAACTACTTTTCTTCTTCAAGATCTCCAGAGAGCTTTCGTTGTTGTTTGTTTGTTTGTTTTGATCATGGCGGAACAGGATATGACTCTGTCCGTCAATGGTCACTCTCAAGTTCCTCCTGGCTTCCGTTTCCATCCCACTGAAGAGGAGCTTCTGCATTATTACCTTAGGAAGAAAGTTGCGTTTCAAAAGATTGATCTTGATGTCATTCGTGATGTTGATCTTAACAAGCTTGAGCCTTGGGATATTCAAGGTTTGATTTCATTTTCTTCTTCTTTGTTCTTCTCATTGTGTGTTGGGTTTTTTTTTATGTGTGTGTTTTTGGTTTTGTGTAGAGAAATGCAAGATTGGATCCACCCCACAGAACGATTGGTACTTCTTTAGCCACAAGGACAAGAAGTATCCGACGGGAACTCGTACGAATCGGGCCACGGCGGCCGGATTCTGGAAGGCCACTGGCCGAGATAAGATAATTTACAGCGGATCAAGAAGAATTGGTTTGAGAAAAACTCTAGTCTTTTACAAAGGACGAGCCCCTCACGGCCAAAAGTCCGATTGGATCATGCATGAATACCGCCTCGATGATAGTGACCGCGACAACAATGTAAGCTAACCCTGCAAATATCCCATCTCTCTACATTAACAACAACAAACCTCTCTTTGAATATATCAACTTCATAATAAAGATGTTGTCTTTCACTTATGTACCTACAATCTTTGCTGCTTCTGCAGATTTGCAACTCGATTGGAGAGCCACAACTGCCAGAGGACGGGTGGGTCGTATGCCGAGTTTTCAAAAAGAAGAACTACCAAAAGAGCATAGATAGCCCAAAGACCTCCCCAACCTCCATGGATTCGGAGGTTCACTTATTAAACTCAAACAACGACGGCGTATTGGATCAAATACTTCAATACATGGGAAGAACATGCAAGCTAGAAATGGAGTCATTTTCCAACATCAACAACAACAACAACCCATCTGCAAGATTAATCCTCAGCCCAAAGAACAACAACAACAACACAGAAGACCACCACCACCAACAACAAACAATTGACAAATCATTCATGCATCTTCCAAGGCTAGATAGCCCCACAACAGTCCCTTCAATAATCCCCCTCCACCAACTCGAAACGGTGGCGTTCGACCACAGCATCATCTTCAACCACGAGCTGCTTCCAGAAACAACAGACCCATCGCTGGAACTCCACCATGGCCGACCCGTCGTCAAGCTCGACAATTGGGTGGCCTTCGACCGACTTGTTGCGTCGCAACTGAACGGCCACGAAGAACGAACCATCATTGAAGACGATGAAGACGAACAACAACAACAACATCATCATCATCATATGCAAGTATCGAGCAGAGGATTGGGATATGGGCATGAGAATGATATCTGGGGCTTCACTAAGTCATCGTCTCCTTCATCATTAGACCCACTATCCCATTTGTCGGTTTAGTAGAGGCACTCTCGAATACAACCTCCAAATATATGTTTCATACTTCAACATCATCATCATCATCTCATCTTTGTACTATCTTCTTCCATATATATATATTTACTTCTTTTAATTAGGCTTAGTATATATATATGAAAATATCTATATCTATATATATCTCTATGTATTTTGTAATAAATTTTACTCTCGATATTATACACTGGGCGGCTTCTTCCTTCTTCATAAATTTGGTCTTTATAGTTTGGAGTAGTTTCAATTTGATCGTTGTGATTTTAAAAGTATTCATTTAGCTCGTATGGTTTAAGCTTAGTTGCAAATGAGTCTATATGGTTTTAAAAGTTTTAGTTTTATTACGTATGGTTTAATCAAATTTCACTAATTGTTTCGATCGTTTCCACATTGATACATTTTGTTTTACTTAGTAATGAGCTTATTTATTTTGACTTTAGCTAATTGAACTAGTTGACTGTCTTAGAGGTTGGGACAAGTAAAAAATAGAGGGAAACACAATTGTTTGTTTGTTTTTTTGTTTTTTTTTTTGGATAAGATAGGGTATAAATTATTTATGAGATTTAATGAAACTATAAAGATAAAATAAAACTTAATCTAAACTAAAAAGACTAAACTAAAACTTTTAAAATCGTAAGGATTAAATCGAAATTATGCTCAAAGTATAGAGACTAAATTTGTGGATATAACTTAAAGTATATTATTTTACGTTACCAACTTGAATATATAAATTCAATGGTTAAGATACTAATAATCTTACGATATAGTTTTGGAGCTAGAGTTGGCAATTGGAGTTTTTTCTTAGAGCTTCAATGGCGGTGATTTAAAAGTAATTATTGAGTTAAAATTTGAAGATTGAAGAATAATTGGGATTGATAAATTATTAAGGAACAAAGAATGGAGTCTGGTAGCTGTCTGAGATGAGTCAATGGGAGAAATGATGTGGGGAAAGCTAATGGTCCAAAGCCGATTAATTCGTAACTAAATTGAAGAGTTTGACAGATCAATCATAACCTCGCGTTGACTTTATAACCAGGATTGTGGGGCCCAGTTTCGGATACCGACAAACGAGAAGCTGACGTGGCAGATTTCCATTGGAAGAGTGTCATTCCAATGTTATGTACAGTTGGCGACAAAGTGTGCAGCGATGGGGTCCATGGGAAGGTGCCTACCAGGAAAAAAAAAAGGTTTTGTTTTGTTTTTCTTTTTTTCTTTTTTGTTTTCCTCATCAAAATAATAAAAAAAAAAGGCGATTGCCTTTTGGGAAATAAGATGAGATGAGAAACATCATGTACGAATTTGAAACTGATTGTGAAACCTTTTCTTTTAAAAAATAAAAATAAAATTAATGAATAAATTCTTTCTATTTCTTTTCTTTTCTTTTTTGGTTCTGTCGTGCTTGAAAGTTATTGATTGGAAAGGGAATTATAATAATGAAATGTGGTTTTAACCCCCCCTCCCAAATTTTCATCTTAGATTTCTAAATTTTTAAAAGATTAATTTTAATCCTACAACTTTTGTCCCTACTTTTTGTTGCAAGTCTTTTAGCTTTAAACATCTCAATTTCTGTTTTGAATTTTTTTAAAATTAAAATTCTTTGTTTAGTCTCTATATATGATATAATATTTTGAGAATGAAGTATTTACAATTACAAAGTGGATTGCAAAGTGGAGATTCGAATATTTAGCATATAGTAATTATTAATAATATATAATTAGTTGTAGAAGTATGTTTAGACTATCGATAAAAACGATGAGTTTCATAATTTTTATGAACAAATTTGAGATTAAATTTTATGATAAGAGGTCAAGAGCTAAATATTCAACTTAAAATTCAGATTTTATAAGATCAAGATAAAAGGTCGGTAAAAGATTAAGAATCAAAATCAAACTTTCAAGAGTTTATTTATAAAAATTTAAAGATGAAAACTATATTTAAACTAAGAACAGAGGATCACCTATTCAAATATTGACAAGAAGTCAAGCCCTATGCATCTCTTTTAAGCCTACAAGAAAGAAAAATTCCACTCGACTTCTCCACAATAATTTATTCTCTAATCTCTATAGTGTATATATATATATATATATTTGTTTTAAATTTTTGGTATTCTATTATTTTTTTAGAAATACAAACGATAATGTTTTTTGTTTCCATTTTACAAGAAAACTAAATTTCGTTCAATGGTTAATTTTTTTCATCAACTATACAATAATGATCAATTCATAACTTTACATCAAATATATGTACGGTTGATGCACAAATCTGATATAGGTAAATTTTCCTAATTTTGCACGATCTCAACGATGATTTCGAGAATGACATATACTTGCAAAGCAGCCGGCACACCATTGTGGTGTTTGTCACACACGCTCCTGATTGCTAAGTTAGACAAAGTTTTTATGTGTAGCAAGAGTTAGGATTTGTGAGCTTACATCCTAGGAGTATTTACTTTCTATATATGGAGTTGACCAAGGGTTTTCCAATTTCCTCCCAGAGTAGAGCATGTCGACTGAGTGTAATCGGTCCCCTTCACTTGTTCCTGAACCTTCAAACCACTTAGGCTTGTTAACCCTCGGACCCGTTGGCTCGTGGGCTAGATGGCCCTAGGCCTTGTTGGGCCTTGGGCATGAACGACTTCAAGTCCTAGTTGACCTTGAGTCCTGGTCAGCCTAAATCCTGACTTGGCTCAGGACTGACCAAGCCCAAGGTTAACCAACCTAAGGGTTGGTTGGCCCTAGGCTCGAACTTCTATGTTGGACACCTTTGTCTTAGATCTTTTAGCTTTAGGGGGCTTTTGTAGCTTTTAGTGTATTTCATTTGATCCAATTATACTCCTAACATGTATTATTTATTTTATAAGTATATTTAAAAAAATATATCAATGTATTAATATTTATAAGATATTAGAGGGATTCAAAAATACTGGAGAAGGAAAAATATGTTAGAGAAAGAAAAGAAAGTCATACACCGAGAGATATGATGGAGAGAGAAATTTAAATTAGAGACAAAAAAAGGATAAAAGTTAAAGAAAAACCAGGATGCTACCTGAAAGAATTACAGTGTCAGAAAAAAAAAAGATTTTGAAAAATCATCCCCGTTTTTAAAATTTTAAAGTACTTTTTTCTTTTTTGGGTCAATTTTGAAATTTACATATATAGCCTTAAAACTATTTTTTTTTTCAAAATTTAATAACAGAAAATGAAATTAATTATCAAAGGATAGTGAATTATCGTGGCATATTTTGATTTATACAAGAATACATTGATGGGACAAGACGCGAAACAAAATATAATACATTGATACATGATTCTGTTTTGTGCTTGCATGTTTGTTGATTACATAATGTAATATTTTGATTAAAATTCTATTTTATCATTGAATTTTTTTAGTTTAACAACAATATTTGAAAGTGGGAGATTCGAACCTCTCACCTTTTGGTCGATGATACATTCAATTACTGCTGAGTTATGTTCACTTGAACACTTTATTATTGAATTTGAGCACTTATTTCATCTCCAATCATGATATATTTTCAAATATTTTATTTGATCTCTAAATTTTTATTAAGATTTTTTTTTATGTTTAAATTTTTATTTTATATTTAATAGGTCTCTTTAATCACTTGTTTCTAAATTTGATATTAGACTTGACACATATGGCTCAAAATACACATTTTAATAACACGAGAATAGGTTTTATGTCAAATACTATATGAAAATTTAGCGGTATTCATTAAAATGCATTGTTATGTATTAGGATTGTGACCAAGTCTCACCTTGGTTAGGTCTTTTTAATACTTTCATTAATACATTTTTTATGTTTAAATTTTCATCTTGTATCTAATTGGCCTTTTTAATTACATGTTTCTAATTTGATATTAGACTTGACACATGTGGCTTAAAATAAAAATTTTAATAACATGAGAATAGGTTTTATGTCAAAACTATATGAAAGTTAGTAGTAATTATTAAAATGTATTGTTATGTATTCAGATTGTGACCAAATCTCACATTTGGTTAGGAAATGGAAAGATGCATGGTTTATAAGGTAAGACCAATTATTTTGGTTAGTATGAGACTTTTTGGGTAAAACCAAAAGTAAAGCCACGAGAGCTTATGCCCAAAGTGGACAATAGCATACTATTGAAGAAATGTGAAGGGTTCGTTGTCCTTAACTAGTGGTATTAGTGTCATGCCCCAAACAAATTGGTACCAATGAAACCCTTAGATGTTGAGCAAAAAATTGTGATGAACCTCATAGGCATATAGTCATATGGAATTGCAGATATGAACCCCCAAATGTTGAACAATTCCTGCTTTGATGAGTAAGGGATGATAGGGAGTACGGTTGACATAGTGTATATCACATAGTATGGTCCATGGTGTTGTGCTCTATTAGGATAGAGAGTGTGCTCCAAAGAAAAGGATCGGAGTAGTTGGCAAGGATAAAAAACAAGCTCTCGATTTTAATAAAGTATCATTGTTCCAAAAAAAAAAAAACAACCTTTCGATTAAATTGAAAGTGGCCATATGAGCGACTATTCTATGGGAGGGATTTGTGGTACTTTGTTTAAGGAGAGGACTGTTGAGAATGTGATCAAAGTTCCATATTTGTTAGGAAAGGGGAAGATCCATGATATATAAGTAAGGATAAGTATCTCATTGTATGAGGCCTTTTCGGTAAAACCAAAAGCAAAACTATGAGGGCTTATGCCTAAAGTAAGTAATATCATATCATTATAGAGATATATAGAGGGTCCTTAAACATAATCCCAACTTTGAAGCGAACCCTTTACTTCTATCCTTGTGTTCCTTATGTTATTGTTATTTTACCATCATCACACCTGGGAAAGGAAAATGTTGGTTGCATTTAGAAAGTTAGGAACACTCAAAATTCCTAGCATCATGGAATGGGTAGGAACCCAATACATAATATTTAAATATAGACCAACTATACATACATACATACATATTGTTATTAAACCGAACTTGAATATGCCAAATCAAAATGCAATTTTTAGCAAACAATTTAATCAAAGCAAGCGCGAGAGAAATTTAGGACACCAAGATATATAGTGGTTCAACCTTTCGATCTACATCCACTTTAAGAACCAGCTTATGAGGATTTTTATTCAGAAGCAATAAGTCACAATTTACAGAATACAAAATAGCATAAACCAATCCAATGTCTATGGATTGAAATCGTGTCGATAAACAACCAATACCTCAAATCCTTTACCGATTTAAGCACCGATTGAATACCACTGCCTTGACAACCTTCGATATTGTCGAGAACAATACCTACATTGAAATTGAGACCCACGACGTTCACAGCCCCTGAAATTGAGATCCTTGGCTCTAAACAACCTTTACACCGAGACCCATGACGTTTTATGAATAGACCCACACCACGTAGATACTCACGGCTCAAATGGCCCATGAAACGAGCCCAAACTACCTACGTTTATGGCCACACTGCAAATCGAACAAGACATCGAAAAACGAAACCCATCATTGATTTCTCCCTCTAAATCGAGACCCACTGCGACTAAACGTGGGTTTACTGGCCCTTTAACCGAGGCCCACTCCAGCAAGCTATAGTCTCAGAATCAGACCTTCATCGACGGCTGAAGACACCCAACACGAAGACTCAGCTCAGTTTTTCCAAGTTTGTGCGACTGCTATGTGAGTTCTCCTCTCTCTACTATGTGTTTCACGAAAAAAAGCACTAAACACACAAGAAGATGAGTTAATTTAAAAAATGCCCCTATGCGTAAATGTACTTAAATGCCCCTCTTAAATCCTTAAGATTGCTTGTCATTTTATAACAAACCTCCCTCATGACAAGAATATCTTAAGCCATTACGCTGATCCTCTAAATTTCCCTATCATCCTGGCTTTACATTCAGCTCATTTAACAGGTATTTAAACCTATGAGCTGTGAGTACCTTGGTTAACATATCTGACAAGTTCTGATCTATATGAACTTTAACCAGTTCCATTTCATTATGAGCAACTGCATCCCTTATAAAATGAAATTTAACATCGATATGTTTAGACCGTTCATGGTGAGATGGATTCTTCGCAAGATGAATAACACTCTGGCTATCATAATGGATGATAGGAATAAACTCTTGTGATAACAACTCACCAACTATACGCTTCAACCACATTGCTTCATTAACTGCTTTTCCAACAGAAATATACTTTGATTTAGTAGTTGACAAAGCAATTATTGGCTATAAAGAAACCTTCCAACTGACCAAATTACCATACAAGTGAAAAATGTGACTTGATAAAGACCTTCTTTTGTCAAGGTCTGCAGCATAATCTACATCTGCGAAGCTTTCTAGCAATGTTGATTGATCACACATGTTCCCAAAACACAATGATACATCTGCAGTACCTGTCAAATACCGAAGCACCCATTTAACTGCATTCCAATGCTCCTTCCCAGGATTTAACATAAACCTACTTATCATGCTCATTGAGTAACCCAAATCAGGTATAGTACAAATCATAAGATACATCATGCTTCCAACAACATTACAATAAGGAATATTTGACATCTCTAACATTTCTTGATCAGTAGTAGGACACTGAGATGAAGAAAGTCTAAAATGAGATGCTAAGGGTGTCGAAACTGCCTTACAATCAGACGTGTTATACTTGTCAAGCAGTTTATGCACATAACTCTCCTGCGAAATGGTTAACAAACCTTTCTCCCTATCTCTTTTAACATCCATGCCTAAGATTCTTTTCAATGCACCTAAATCTATCATTTCAAACTCATTACTCAACTATCTCTTAAGTTCACAGATTTCAGCAAAATCCTTAGACACTAGTATCATATCATCTACATAAAGTAGTAGATAAATATAAATACCTTTCAGAGATAGTTTCCAATATATGCATGTATCATATGAGCTCTTGTGAAACCCGTGCTTTAGAATAAAAGTATCAAATCGAATATACCACTGTCTTGGTGACTGCTTCAGTCCATAAATGGACTTGTGAAGGCGACAAACCACATTTTCTTTTCCCTTCACTTCATAGCCCTTAGGTTGAGCCATGTAAATTACCTCCTCTAATTCTCCATGAAGGAATGCTGTGGTGACATCCATCTGTTCAAGAAACATGTCAAAATGAACAGCAAATAGACAAAATTAATCTAATGGATGAATGCCTCACCACCAGAGAGAAAACCTCATGAAAATCAACCCACTCCTCTTGAGTGAAGCCCTTGGCCACTAACCTAGCTTTATACCTAGACTTGTTGTTACCTCCTGTAGCTGGCTTGATTTTATAAATCCACTTTGATTGAATGAGTTTCTCTTTAGGAGGCTTTGGAACCAATGACCATGTCTGATTCTTACGCATAGAGAACAATTTTTCTTCCATTGCAGTCTTCCATTGTTCCTTCAAATCAAACTCAATAGCCTCTTCGTATGTAATAGGCTCTGCCTCAATACTATTAGAAGCACAATTAAAAGCAAAAGTTACTAAGTCAGCAAAACCATACTGTTAGCTCTTAAAATAAGAGCTATGATTGAGCTTTTAATGTGCTTATTCTTTGATATCTTATGCATTTTTACTATTTTAGCTTTTAGAAACCCCATGATTTGGTGCTTTCATGTATTAATTGTCACAAAGTAATTGTGAAGTACCTTTAGGTCATTGAAGTGCATTTCCTTGCTAAATTATATTATTTTGACCTTACAGGAGCTTTTGGTAGGTTAAAAATGGCTAAGTGTGGAAATCTAAGCTTTGGAGTACTTAAGCTATATAAATGTTGAAGGATCTAGTTTGCTGGAGCATTTTCTGATAGCAGAGTACATATTAGGCACGTGTGAGATATTTCATTAATTGAGCTGGACACCTTTTTGCCACGTGAGCTGCTGAAAACCAATGAGAAGCTGCCAGACCTCATTGCACTGTCTATTTAGCCCTTATTTCAATAAGGAAGGAGTATAAAAGCTTTGCTTTGCCTTTTAGGGTAAGAGAAAACTTGGGAGAGACAATTTTGGGGAGATTTTCGAGAAAGGAGAAGAAGACCCACATTGGGAGCTGTTCCTCTTCTGGAAGGGAGCTGAAACCATCAAGATAGAGCAATTGGAGCTTTCCCCATCTGTTATTTCTTCCCTTTTCTTTTCTATTGTACTGTTTTACATTGTAACTAGGGTTTTTAATTATGTTAAGGGTTGTAATCACTATTTTATTGCTTTCTTTTATGCTTAGTATGAACTAATCACCATTGGGGTGAGAATTAGGGGATATTATGTTGATTCAAGTTTAATGAAGGAGTAATTTCTTGCAATTTCTTCACTATTATGCTTTGTGTTTTACTGTTTAGCTGAGATTTGTTTGGCCACCTCATCTTATCATTGTTTATTCCAACTTGGGAAAGGGAAGAGTAAACTGATTTCAAAGCATAACACTAGTTCTGATTAAGAGCTTGCTCTAAGGTGATTGAGGAGATTAGGGATAGTTACTCACCTAGTGTTTACAGCTAGGAGCTGATTTAGGGTGTTTAATGGGAATTAATCATCTATTTGTGAGGAAATCTGGGAAGATTCCGTGAGTTTAGTTGTTTTGGGTGTTGAAGCAAGTGTAGAGCTCCAACATTAAATTTGATGAAGCATAATTTCACCCCTAATTCAATCCCCTCTTTACTGCTTTGGTTTAAAACTTGTGTTACTGCATTTATTGTCTCTTTAGCTATTCAAGCATACGTTTAAGCACTTTGTTTACTTTATGTCATTTAAGTTAGTTGCACAAATTTATGTTGGTTACCTATCAACTCATTAAAATCAACCCAAGCATTGTTAATTCCATTTAACTAATCCCTGAGGAGAACGATATAAAACATACTTATCACTTGCTGTATTATGCTGTGTACACTTGCACATTAGGAGTGTTTCCATTCTGAATTTGCATACACTCTGCTAGGCAACACATACCTCATAAGAGCCTGTCTCACCATCTGAGCTCTATCACGTGCAAGCTGATAATTCTGTAAGTCATGGTTACCTGAACTTTCCTTAGTGAAAGCTCCCTTATCAATCAAGATCCTCTCCTGTTGAGACTGTTCCCCATCATATTCAGACCTCTGTGAAGACTCTGTTTGTGAAACCAGAGGCGACTCATCACTAGATTCACCTGAAGTACCTGATGGTCATGGCTCATAATCAATTCTGACTTCTGTTTCAACATTCTCAACTGACTTCTGTTCTGGCTGGCTTTTAGTGCAAAACGACATCTCTTCTTCATTAAAAGTGACATCTCTGTTGATAATACATTTATTCCTACATTCTTCCAAACACTAAATCTTATATCCTTTGACACTTGGAGGATAGCCCATAAACATACATTTCAATGCCCTATTGTTCAGCTTTCCTTCCTTAACATGAGCATAACCTAAACAACCAAATACTCTGAGATGGTATCTGTTCAAGACTTGGAGCTTCTCTTTTCCATACTTCTTGAGGAGTATTGAAATCTATTGCAAAAGACGAATTCCTATTAATGAGATAACAGGTAGTTTGGGCAGCTTCTCCCCAAAACTTCAAAGGTAATGAAGCATTAGACAAGAGACATCTAGTATGCTCCTTTATCGTTCTATTGAACCTTTCAGCTAAACCATTCTACTGTGGAGTATGTGTAACAGTAAAATGTCTCGTTATTCCCTCAGATTTGCAAAGTTTGTCGAAGTTGTGATTCACAAACTCTAAACCATTATCAGTCCTCAAATACTATACCTTTCTTCCTACTTGGTTCTCAGTTTGCTTCTTCCTTTTCAAGGAATTTCTCAAAAGCTTCATCATTCTGTTTCAATAGATAAATCCACACATTTCTTGAAAAGTCATCAATGATAGACATGAAGTACCTTGAACCTCCCATACTAGGTACCATGGTAGGACCCCACAAATTTGAATGTACATAATCCAATATACCTTTAGTTGTATGCTTCCCTTTTCCAAACTTCACCCTGGTAGACTTCCCCATTATGCAATGATCACAAAATGGGAGTTTGATGTTTTTAACTCCTCCAAGTAAGCCTTGTTGTGAAAGAGCTTGTAGACCGACCTTTTTCACTCACATGAGCCAACCTCCTATGTCATAACATAGACATATCAGTTCCTTTGCTAGATGCAACTGCAACGTTTCCTGTAATTGCAGTACCTTCCAACATATAAAGGCCATTCCTCAAGTTTCCCTTCAATTTAACTAGAGATCCCTTGGAAACTTTCATAACCCCCTTTACAGATTTATAAGAATCACCTGATCTATCTAATTCACCTAATGAAATTAGATTTCGTTTGAGTTCTGGCATGTACCTTACATTTGTAAGCATTTTGATCAAACCATCATGTGTTGCAAGCCGAATTGAGCCAGTTCCTTTCACATTACAGATGCCATTATCACCCAGCAAAACATTTCCTCCACTGACTTCCTGAAAATCAATCAAATAGTCCATCTTGGGAGTCATGTGAAATGTGCAACCAGAATCCATGATCCATTCATCTTGAAAATCTCTACTGGACACCATCAAGACCTCAGCTGAATTATACCCATCTGTTACATTAGCTGCACTAGATTCACCCTTCTTGTTATTAGAAGCTTCTTTGTTCTTGTTCAAAGGACAATCTTTCTTAAAATGTATCTCCTTACAACACAAGTAACACCTTTTGCCTTTCCCATTGGACTTAGACCTGCATCTAGATTCTTTTCCTTTCCAAATTTTCTTTTCAGTTCTCCCTCTGGCCATAAGTAACTCTCCTTCCTTGCATTCCTCCTTAATTTCGAGATTTTTCGTTTTCAAAGTATCCACCACAATGTCCATAGTCAGAGAATCTCTTCCATATTTTATGGCTGCTTTAACTTCTCGAAATGTATTTGGCAATGAATTCAAAAGAATGACTGCTTGGTTCTCATCTAACATATTTTCATCAATGTTATTGAGATCGACCACAATCTTTCGAAACTCATCCAAGTTCTCTTCCAAGCCTTTATTCTTATCCATCTTATATCCAAAGAATTTCTCCTTTAGATATAAATTATTCAGCAAAGACTTGGTCAAATAAATGCTCTCTAACTTCTTCCATAACTCAGTTGTGGTAGTTGCTTCATCTACTTGCCTAAGTACTCTGTCTGAAAGATAAAGTATAATTGTCGAATACGCAATTTCATTCATCTCTTTTCGTTCATCTTCTGTGAGTGTCGACGAAAGGTCCTTTTCGTTACACAAGATTTTTGCTACCTGTTGTTGAACCAAAAGAGCTTTAATCTTCTTTCTCCATAACCAGAAATCACCCTTCCCATCAAATCGAGCAACCTCAAAACTAGTCGACATTGAAGACATTAACCTCACAATATAACCTGAACAAAGAATGAACCAAAGCACAAACCATGAACCTTCCAATCTTTGGATTGAATGGAGCTCTGATACCACTTGTTATTAAACCAAACTTGAATATGCCCAAATCAGAATGCAATTTTCAGCAAACAATTTAATCAAAGCATGCAAGAGAGAAATTTAGGACACCAAGATATATAGTGGTTCAACCTTTCAGTCTACATTCACTTTGAGAACCATCTTATGAGGATTTTTATTCAGAAGCAATAAGTCACAATTTATAGAATACAAAGAGCATAAACCAATCCAATGTCTATGGATTGCAATCGTGTCGATAAAATGACCAATACCTCAAATCCTTTACCGATTTAAGCACCAATCGAATACCACTGCCTTAACAGCCTTCGATATTGTCAGAGAACAACACCTACATCGAAACTGAGACCCATAATGTTCACACCCTTGAAACTGAGATCCTCAGCTCTGAACAGCCTCTACACCGAGACCCATAGTGTTTTATGAACAGACCCACACCACCCAGATACTCACGGCTCAAATGGCCCTTGAAACGAGCCCAAACCGCCTACATTTACGACCACACTACAGATCGAACAAGACAGATCGAAAAAAGAAACCCACAAGCAATTTTTCCCTTTAAATCGAGACTCGCTGCGGCTAAACGTGCGTTTACTGCCCCTTTTAACCAAGGCCTACTCCAGCGAGCTACAACCTTAGAATCAGACTTTCACCGGCGGCTGAAGACACCCAACTCTAAGACTCAGCAAAGTTTTTCCCAGTTCGTGCGGCTACTGTGTGTGTTCTCCTCTCTCTGCTATGTGTTTCACGAAAAATAGCCCTAAAACACAAGAAGATGTGTTAATTTAAAAAATGCCCCTATGTGTAAATGTACTTAAACGCCCCTCTTAAATCCTTAAGATTGCTTGTCATTTTATAACACACACACACACACACACTCACACTCACATATACATACATACATATATCTTCAAACCTGACCATAACTTGAGTGATTACACATATGTTTCTTTCTTTAGTAAGTCATAGGTTTGAATCTTCAATCTTTCATTTCGATATAATATTAATTATGTGTGTGTGTGTTATTTTAAAAAACTGTTAAGGATGAAATTATCAGCAATCGGCCGACGAACTCAAATTTCGGAGTGAGGACTATGTGAAATCAAGCCATGACCAAAACCCACGGTAGGTCCAAAACGCATAACGAGAACAAAGGTTAAATGGGTTGGCTTAAAAGGCATGGATTGACCACCTAAGGGATATGGGTCAGCCACCCAAGGCTAGGTTTAGCCAAGGTGGGAATATTAACACTTGAGTGTAAATAAACTCTCATCTTTCATTAATGAAAAATGCTATATAAATAGCAAGTGTCAAACAAAGGATACTAGAGTTAACTAACTACAGTAGTAACTAACATATAACCAACTCTAATAAGGAATCAAGCCTTGTTGATTCTATGGTTGTTTTCGAATTCTCTCACCTGGAGCATTTTGAGAATCCTAGCGAGATTCTCAGTCGGAATGGTGGCGAGCTCAATCTTCCGGTACTCTACTAAACCTTTCTATAAATAAGGAGAGAAGATGATGTGAACAGAGTATGTGCAAAACAACCCTATTCTTTGGTATAAGTTATTCACAAACCCGTTACTAACTTGAGTGTCAGAGTGTGAGTGGCTTAGCACCACATTGGTGCACAATTCTTTTGTCTTGCAGGCATCTGTTCGATTTCTAATCTTATCTAAATTTACTATTGACCCAAATTTTGATATCAACAAAAGCTATATACACTTATTCAAATATAAATCAAAATATAACCACTCAAATGTTAATTACCGAAATGTAAAATTAGGTATTGATGTAAGAATGAGTTTTGCAATCACTTTGAGGAATTTATCTCCGAAAATATAAAAATAAAAAAGAAATAAATCCATCACATTCTTTCCTATCCAACCTATCGATCTCTTTAATCTTGTAAAAGATATAATAAGATATTTGACCAATTAATCAATATATAATATAATTAATTTTATAACAAAGCTCAACGCTTTACACCTCAATATCTTGCATCTAAGAACTCACAGAAAGAAAAAAAAATGCATCTAATAAAACTAAACACCAAAAGAAGAAACCAAAATTTGCGGGATTTGCAAAGGAATATATATAGGTTGAAGATAATTCCATTTCAAGCCATATGGGACAGCTCCAAAAGAGATGAACATTAAAGGCTTTTGAGAATTAATGAATGAAATTTGGATGGAAGACAATTTAACTAACACCCACAAAACAACCTCTCTGCAATGTTCTTTATGTGTCCTTTTTTTTTTCTTTTTTTCAAATTATATGATAGATACCAATAAAAAATAATTCTTTAGAAAAAAAATAATTCTCCTAGCCCATTAATTATATATATATATATATATATATATGTTTGTAACTAAATTAGATTTGTATTTATTGCTCTTCTTTAAAAAAAAAAGATTTCTATTTATTGCTCACGTGTCATGAATAAATTAATCTGATGTAAAGTAATAATTGTTAGATCGGTACATCACATGTGTATCATAATTTGAAATAATAAATATGTCACATCATTGATTATTAGATTGGTTTAAATTATTCATTATTACAGATAGAAAAACAATAAAAGTCTTATTTGTGGACAGTAAATATGATCACGTGCAAGCATGCGGTTTTCTTTTCTTTCTATTAAAATACATAGTGTTTAAATATATATTTAAAGGACATTTGGAACAATTTTTCTAAATCGTATTGACACGTCAGCATCCATTGAGGACCACATCAAAGTTGGGCTAAATAGTACATAATTCTAATAGCCAAAAGTTGAAAAGAAAAGTGAGCACCAAAGATCTAATTGCGAGTAGAATAGAGTATATATTTGGCAATACCTATAATTTACAAAAAAAAAGTACATAGTTTATTTAGCTATGGCTTGTCTCGAAAAAAAAAAAAAAAAAAGCTATGGCTATGTTTTGGGGAGCTTTTCCTATGTCCACAAGTACTTTTCCTATGTCAAAAATCCCTCAAGTCTGCTTGCTAGAGTCCTCAAAGGAAGGTATTTCAAAAATGGTATTTTTCTGAAGGCAGAGAAAGGTTTGAATCCGTCACTCACGTGGAAAAGCATTCTCTGGGGACGTGAGCTCTTTGAAAGGGGGTACAGGTGGAGAGTGGGAAATGGGAGACATATCATTTTAGATGAGGACCCGTGGGTTCCAAACAATGGAAGCTTAAAGCCGATCTTGACTCCTGAGTCCATCCAGTATAGAAGAGTGGCGGAGCTCATCAGTGAGAATGGAGTATGGGATGAGGGTATCATTAGAAGCACATTTTTTCCCCAAGACGCCGCGGATATTCTGAATATTCCCCTGGGAAGTAAAAGAGTTGAAGACGAGATCATTTGGAATCCTGATTCCAAAGGAAGTTTCTCTGTCAAAAGCGCCTATCTTCTCGGCTCTTCCACAGCTCATCCCCTCCATGTGTCCTCTTCTGATAGGAGCGACCTGCACGATCTTTGGAAGGCTCTGTGGAAGATTGATGTGATGCCGAGGATCAAGATAGGAGTCTGGAGGATCCTTAGTGACATTATCCCGACGGCGGCAAATCTGTCTAAAAAAGGAGTTGAATCTAATTTGGGCTGTCCTTTTTGCAGGGTTTTTGAAGAAACGACTAGCCATTTGCTGTGGGAATGCAGGTATGTTAAACGCTTATGGCGCTTTTTTTTCCCTTCTAATGCTAGTTTATTTTCTTTGGGCAGGGGTAGTTGGTCCCCTCTGGATTACTGGGACTGTATCAGACGAAATTCAAAGATCGAGGACTTGAGAGGTCCTGTGATTTTGATGTGGAACGTCTGGCAAAGGAGGAATCAAATCCGTCTTGGCAAGGAGATCGCTGATGTTGAGGCGTTGGTTCACTCTACAGAAAGACTCTTGGAGTTGCACTTGAAGGACAAGAAATCGATTCCGGGTGGTCAGGCTAAGGATAGCAAACAACGACCTGGTTGTTGGAAGGCTCCTCAGGAGGGTTTCTGGAAGTTGAATGCGGATGCCGCCTGGTCGGATAGCATCAACAAAGGTGGCACGGGGTGGGTGGTGCGAGACTGGAATGGGACTCCCGTTCTCGGCGGGATGACTTTTGTGGATCGTAAATGGTCGGTGAAGGTGCTCGAAGCAAAAGCGGTTGTGGACGGTCTTGAGCAGATTGCTTCTCTCTGGAAGGGATGCAACCCTCCCCTTCTAGTGGAATCAGACTCTCTCGAAGTCACTAATCTTCTGAATCGGTCTAGTTCGGATCTCTCGGAGGTTAGTCTGTTCATTGACGAAGCTTTTAGTCTTTCCCACATTGTGAACATTTGCTCTTTTTGTAAAATTCCAAGAGAAGAGAACAAAGCCGCCCATAACCTAGCGGCTTTGGCCTCTTCTTCGGGCAATTCTTTGGTCTGGAAAGACTGTTTTCCGGAGGATGTGTTACCCCTCATTTTTGAGGGGGGTTGTGTGTAATTGGGTGTTGGTTTCTTTTAATGAAATTGCTGTTTCAAAAAAAAAAAAAAGTACTTTTGTTAGAGTTAATTAAAAAATATCAAAATCTCATATTTGGGAGTAACCTAAAAAGGCTTTTAGAAAAAAGTTAAAAAAATATAATAATAAAGTACTTTGTTAAATAGTATAATTTGATTTTTAATTGGTCTTTAAAGTTTGAAATTGATTTCTAAATGTCCCTTGAATAAAGTTGACCATTAGTTAACCTAGCAAAATGATGATGTGGTAGTTAACATATTACTAGACTTTGCTAATATGTATGTTTTTTTGAATTGGAAATATTTTTTTTTATTTGTTATACTTTGGGACCAATTAGAAACAAATTTCGAATTTTAAGGACCAATTAAAAATCAAATTCAAATTTTAGTGATCAAACATGTCACTTTTGAAACTTCAAGAAACAAATAGAAATTAGATTCAAATCCTAAGGACCAAAATTGTTTGTTTTAAAAATCCAAGGACCAAATAAAAACAAAGTTAAATTATACATATTTTAAAATAAAACCCATTGTTGAGAGTGGGATTTGAACCCACGCCCTTTCGGACCAGAACCTTAATCTGGCGCCTTAGACCAACTCGGCCATCTCAACGATAATATAAATTATACAATATTATAAATAATAATTATGCAAAATTTATAACATAAATATTTTAATAAATTTATTAATAATATTTGAGATTTGACTATATATTTAGTTGGTAACTATTACTGTTTTTATTGTTTACAATTAAATATATAATTAAATACATTTTAAACAACTTTTTAAATTGAAATTCAATTTCTAAATCGCCTACCAAATATATTTAAAAACACTAAAACCATATCATACAATTCTTTTTTTTTTTTTTTTATTGAATCTCTTATTTTCAAATTTATGCTTTCAGATAACTTACCAAACGTATCCTAAGATTTCTTTAACCAGTGTATATATAAACAAACAAGATTTCTCAACTTGCTCAAATTAGTTTCTCGTCCATTCATATTTAAGGTTATCATCAACACGAAGAGGAAGGATAACTAGTTCAATGAAGAATCTTTTATCACCAATGACTTATCTTCATGAAATTCATAAAAGTGAACTACCTTTGTTTAGGAGTATTACAAAATAAAGGCCCAGTTCAATTAGGGTTGTATTATCAATACGAAGTTTTCATCCTTGAAAATTGTCTTCCCGATGTAAAAATGTTAGAAATGCAAACAAAGTCTCACAATAGCTAGATAAGGGAAAAATCTATTGTAGTATTAGAGCCATAGTCTAAACTTAGCTTGAAATCCTTAGAGTCCGAACAAAAAAGTAGTGAGTTTAATAGTCATGCGGGAATTGTGGATGGATGACTTAGATCAAACAAAAAGTGTTTGAGTGAAGAGCAAGTAGAGAGTTCTATTAGGTTGAGTAGATTGATAGGAGGGATATATCCTTGTTCACAGGGAGGAGATTAAGAGCCCAACAGTGGTCAACATAGATCGAAATTATTAGAAATTTTTAAGTACAAAATTTTCATGGAAAGATATTTTGAGCTTTGCTGCTTCTTGGAGCACAAAGTCTTCACATTTTGGAAGCTACAATCCTTCTTTGATTGCTCTAAATTGGAGAGCTTTCTTTTGATTCTCCCCCTTTTGTATGTTTCTCATATACTTACTAATCAATGAAGTATCCATTTCCAAAAAAAAAAAAGTACAAAATTTTCATGGAAAGTAAACTGGTCCTAACTTTGTTAATGTTTGCCACCAAATGCTTAGACCTACTCAAAATTAACTTACCATGTAATCCTTAAATGACACAAACAACGTGACATGTAAACGTTAAAACCAATGAAGTTTATCAACATGAACAAATTAAACACAAAATTAAAAATTGACCTATTATAATTTATTTTTTTTTTAAATAGAGAAGCCAAATATAGATACAACCTTAAAAGTTCAAGGATTTATTAAAAATAAATTAAAGTACAAAGACTCAATAAACAAGAGTCTTAAAAATAACTAAACGTATAATTTTACGAAAAGAAAAGAAATCATTGTACTGGAGAACGGTGGAAGATCTTACTATTCAAGTTAGGCTTTTGTTTTATCCTTTTTTTTTTTTTTTCATATTTTTCGAAGAGTTTTGGAGAAAGTTACATACGATTTTGAACGAAGAGCATGAAATTCTTTTTCGTTTCTTTTGAAAAGAGACAAAGATAGAAATGGGTGATTTTGTTCTTGATTTGTCTTAATTATGTAAGTACATAAAAATTCCTTTTTATAAGGAGAGACAAAAATATAAATCAAAATCGTTATTATTTGTTTGTAATTTGTGGTTAAACCAAGGTAGTGACTTGGCTCATGAATTACGTCATCACATTATATAAAACTTTAATTTCCATGGTAATGTCTTAAATTGTTATGAGCTAGGATGATAATATTAGATGATTTAGATGTTTTTGAATTGGGCATGCTCGTAGACTAAGACCTCAAGTATATACTCATTTGCCATGCACCCGTACAATATATATATATATTTGAAAGATGATACTTTATTAGAAGTGTATGTGAAAAACATGTTGAATATTTTTAAGATTTTGTTTTCATTTCTTCTATTATTCTATATAAGTTTTACTTTACTATTTTTAACCAGTCAATTCCATTTCTTGATAGGAAGTGGAATAACTCCTAATTTAACTGACTTGACTAACAAGTCTCCCTATTTAAAAACTTTGAGTCCTAAAGGTAATGATCTTAAACTCTCACTTCTCTCTTAAACAAAAGTTCTTTTCTTTTGGAGAGATTTTGATCTTTGATTTTAAGCGTACAAACAATCGAGGATTCATTAGAAGGTTTAGCTGCACACAAGACCTCTTAAATGATTATTATATCTTCAAAGTGGAGTGCCAAAAAACTCAGTACAGAGAGAGAGAGAGTTCACATAAAAGCTCGTTAATTTATAGCAATGCAAGAGATATCAAAATCAGCAAAAAGTTTAGATTTTGTAGACGAGAAACACGTACTCTACAATTTTAAAAATAACAAGTACTACCCTCCCTTTAATATTGAACTTGGGGTTTGGTATAAGATTTTCATGTTTGTCCTTAGAGGGTGCACATGGCTTGGTGGGACTCTTATCCACTTAGTACTTATGTATTTAATGACCATATATATCATCAATTGGTGCAATTTGACATTGCTAACTGATCTTCCCACTATCTTCGGTTGGAATTGGAATTTCATTCAAACTTCATCTCATACAAATTCATTTTTAGGTCCCACACCAATAAAAACCATTTTAATATCTCATCCATTAGTGTAGCTATTTAATGAGGTCTTTGTTGCAAAGTAGAAGACAAGAATTGCAAGATGAGAGAAAGGATTTGGATACTCAAATTTTTAAAGTGGTTCATCATAAACCTACTTCCACTATGCTTTATTGAAGTGGTAGTTGATCACCTCAAATACAAGGATATAATAGGAAGAGTGGTAAAAAGAATGATTGGCCTAAGCTAGCTTTTTATACAATGTTCAAACCCTAAATCAATGTAACTAACTTCAACTAGTAAATGGTAGGAGGTCACTTTCCACCTTTCTAACTTTCAATTGTATCAAAAGCTCAAAAGATCATGGTTTTAATTCAAATTTTCTATCATCAATGCTAATTTCTCCTCATTTCATTTAGGAAAAATATTCAATTTATATCCATCAAACTTGTCACGTTGTATCAATTTTTGTCCTAAACTTTTACTTTCATCAAATTGGACCTTAGACTTAGTTAAATGTTGTAATTTCAACCATCTATTCAATTTTGCCAGTTCATCCTCTAATTTTAACAAAAAACAATGTAAAAATCTCTGTAAACTCACACTAATTTCAATAATATCAAATTTTGCACAAATTTAAGTTTGATTATGCACAAATATATTAATCATTGAATAACTCTATCAAAACTCACAAATCTTAACAAAAATTAGCTCTAACATCGTTTTTCTTTGAAAACTTATCAATTTTGAACCATACATATGTTTTATAATTTATTGAAAGTATATGAAAATATTTTTTTTAATGAATTTTCAACCGAAAACTTATCATAGGGTACAAATTGCAACACTTTTTCAAGTATAAGGTTAACATTGCAATACTTATCTAGGTTTAGGATGCAAATTTGATGAAATTAAAAGTTTAGGATAAAAATTGATACAACTTGACAAGTTAAAGGATAAAAATTGATTTTTTTTTCCTTTCATTTAATAGTCTCGATATAGGATTTTATTATTATTTTTAATTCAACCATTCCTAGAAGGAGGATTGAACCCTCAACCTTTGAAATAGTTAATTATATGTACTTTATCCACTAAGTTATGCTCATATTAGCTCAATATATAAGATTCTCTACTATTTAGATCCCACATGTTAAGAAAAGCATTAAGATCATATATAAGAATAAATTAATTAAATTTATCCTATATAACATAATGAGCTTCAACCTTAGCTTCCAAACTTACTTTTAGTTCATAATAAATATTCTCTCCTCTTCTCACTATCGATTTAGTCATCCAAATCAAACCCTACTTTATTAAAAAGATAGAGTAGAGAAGAAAGAATAAATAACGAAAAAATGACATTAAGAAGAAATAAAAGAGAGAAAGTAGAGATATAAATTTGTGTTTTAAGGAAAATTTGTACGATAACCCTGGAGTATGTCATAACTCACTTGAAGATATAAACTACAAATTATGAATTATTAAAAAAAAAAAAGAAGAAGAAGAAAAAGAAGTTCAAAAGAGAAATAGAAAAATACTTAGCAAATGGTGTGGTCCTTTAAGATTATGATTTTCCTTCACATGCTTATGAGCTTAGCCAATAGATAAGTGATGGAGGAGCTAATCACGGGAAAAAGCTTACCTTATCTTCCCCTTTTGATAAAGATCCACTTTTTTCCCGTTCTTAGAAAGCAAAGTTATGAGACCACTTAATTTAATTAACTAATATGGTAATTCAATATCGACCATTTACCAATAATTGGAACCAAGTGTTCTTGAAGATTGTCATTTTTTCTTCTTTTAACTATCTGATAAGACATCCATTTATATAATAGTCTATAGTATTATATTCAAGAATATAACATTTCAAATGCATGGGCGGAAATTTGGACTTTTTTTTTTGTTTTTTTAGTTCAACAATACTGAGTTGCATACTCGAACTTTAGACTTTTTAGTTGAAAATATATGTCTTAACCATTTGAGCTACACTCAAGTTAACATAATGTCTAAACCAATCTATACTATCTAAATGACGCTTGAAGGGAGAAACTTTTGATTTTTTCTTTTGTCATTTCTTAATTTAAAGACTTCCCATTTTGTCTTTCTTAATTTAACAATTTTTCCTTTTGCCCTTAATTTGATTAAAGGTTCTAAAATCTCTATGCATGTGATCTCTAATTTGAATAAATGTTCTAAAATCTCTACGATCTCCAATCTTCCAACTAACTAATGCATATATGTTTGAATAATTTGAATAATAAAATGATAAATTAAACTTATTTGAATTTTGAATAATAAAATGATAAATTAAACTTATTTGAATTTTGAATAATAAAATAATACTTATATCCAATCTTCCAACTAACTAATGCATGTTTGAATAATTTGAATAATAAAATGACATTTGAATTTTGAATAATAAAATGATATTTGAATTTTGAATAATAAAATGATAAATTAAACATATTTGAATAATAAAATGATATAAATCTATTATTAAAAAAATATTAAACATATTTGAATAATAAAATAACATTAAAAACATAATGTCATTGTAATTTCCAATATTATAGTAACAATTAATATTCAGATTCTAATTAAAAGCTATTTTATTTGAGGGGAGATTAAATTCTCAATCTTGCAATTTTATGATAAAAAAAAAAAAAAAAACTCAATACTTCTTAATTTATTATTATTAAAGTTTAAAATAAAAAATATTATTTTTATTTAATTTAATTTATTAATAGTTCTTCTCGATTCATTGAACTTTTGTAAACAAAAATAAATTGACCAATAGATCTCCTCATTTTCTATATGATGCAAATAATGCAAATCAAAATAAAAAATAATATTTTAGTTTAAATTAAAGTTTGAAACTAAGTGAGTAATCAAATGATGCTAATCAAAATAAAAAATAATATTAAAGTGTAATTCTTTATTTTTCATATGTACACGTAGTATCCAACTAGTTAAACTAAATCCCTAAACTTTGGAGGTTGTATCTATTAGAGAAACATGAGGTTCCATCTCAAAACCAATTGGCAATGAGAGGATTAGCTCATGTATCTTATAAATTCAAGGTCTCTCTTCATCTTTTCGATGTGGGATCTTCAACATGCCCTCTAAAGATGGTGCCTCTTTGAGTTCACCATTATTGAGTCGAATTAAATACCCGTTTGGGTTTCATGGGCTCTAATACGATATTAGATAAATATGAGGTTTCATCTCAAAACCAATTGGTAATGAGAGGAGTATCTCATGTATCTTATAAAGATTATGAGGTCTCATTATATTTTCAATGTGGAATCCTCAACGTATATGCTCCCTCAAGATTATGTCTCTTTGGATTCACCAATTTTGGGTCAGATCCCAATTTTTTGACCGAATACTCGTTTGGGTTTCATGGGCTCTGATACCATATTAGACAAACATGGAGTTCTATCTCAAAACATGAGTTTCATACAATTGATTCACATATGAAAGTTTAGGAGTTGCATTGCTACAATTATAAGTCTCTTCATACGTTTAAATTAACATTTTTCAAATGAAATCTAACAGAGAGTGTAAATTGATTCACTTATGAAAGTTTAAGGTTTTAATTTGATACAATTATTAGTTTAGGATTTTAATTGATACAACCCCCAAAGTTTAAGAGTATAAATTGATTTTTGCCAATATATACTATGATAATTTGGTAACTTTTTTTTGTGTGTGTGTGTGTATTTGTGGGTGCTCAAAACTATATGCTTGTTTATTAACTTATTTCTTTGTTTTGATATATTTTATCTTTGAAATCCTTGCAAATTGTGAAAACTACAAAAAGGAATTTGGGCAAAGATTTCAACCGTGTGTGTATATATATATATTATTGCAAAGGATTTCAACTGTATTTTTATAAGTGGGAAACTAAATAGGAAACAACGTATTACGTATGGATAATTTTTATAAGTTATTTTAAAAAATAAAAAATAAAAATGGAATTATTAACCAAGCTGGGCCGTTGCTTTTAATTTTGAAAATATAAATTTGATAACTTGTCCGTACTTGTACATGGGGTACTGTTCCCTAGGGTTCTTTTCTATCAAAATGAGTTCTGACATTAATGTTAGTAAGTTCATTATTTTTATCTACTAAAGGAGCATATTAAAAAGTAAGTAATTATACCTATTTATGGATGTGTAATAAAGTCTCACTCTTTTTGGTATTATTTGAGCTTATCTATCATCTTACCATTGTATTTTGATGAATTTTTTCGTTGGGAGGTCCAAAATTAAAAGATTTTGTGTTCTTGATTTTGATTGTTGTAAAGTAAATCATCATGAGTTGGTTTAGTGGTCAAATAAGGGCCATGAAGAAAATAAAGAACTTAGAGAGAATGGGTTCAATCTATAATAGCCACTTGCCTAGGATTTAATATATATCTTATGTGTTTCCCAACATCAAATGCAGTATGATCAAGCGGGTGTCCCGTGAGATTAGTCAAGGTGCGCGCAAGTTGGCTTGGATACTCACATATATAAAAAAAAACGTTGTAAAGTAGGTCTAGTATATGTTAGAATTCTAAATAATGTGGGGCTACATATTTAGCAATTATATTATAGAACTTTGTATAAAAATAGGCAAAATTAAAATGACCAATTATTATTTGGCCTATCAATTCGAGCATAGTTTAAGCCTCGTCTGATGACCATTTAGTTTTTTATTTTTGATTTTTGAACATTAAGTCTATAAATACTACTTGCACCTATAAGTTTATTTATTTTGTTATCTACTTTTATACATATGTTTTCAAACTAAAAAAGTAGTTTGTTTTTGGAATTTGGCTAAGAACTCAAATGTTTCCTTAAGAAAAATGAAAACCATTGTAGGAAAGATAAGAACTATTGTAGAGAAATTGTGTGAAAACAAGTACAAATTTCAAAAATGCAAAAAACAAAAAACCAAATGGTTATCAAACAGGGTCTTAGTGAATAAAATATATATTACATTCTCTAAATGAGTTAAAAATTTTAACTTCCATCTCAACAATTGTTGATTGTTGAGCTAAAAAAAACACTTGTGAGCCCGTACGATTTTCATTAGGTGTATGGTGTCGAAGTGGATACCAAATTTCATATCCTTATGGAGATTAACGGGAGCAAAAAAAAAAATGTTATAGGTGAAAGCAACGACGTTCTCCCTAAGGCATAAGACCAAGCCAGAACATGCCAAATCCAACTCATTTGGTAGATGATAAGCCTTAGAATTAAGGTTTATTTAACTTCCAATTACTTTAAATATTCTTGTTTTGTCTTAAGATCATTTAGAAATAGTTGAAAGTTGCTTAAAAATAAGAAAGAAAGAAGAATGAAGGAAATTAGGGTGAGATTCTTAAAAACTAAACTTGTGTGTAGGAATTGTGGAAATTGCATAACTGAAATTGCAAGATGAAATTGCAATTGCAAGGAACTGTGGAAATTGTAGAACCGAAATTGCAAGATGAAATTTCAATTCTAGAGCAGTAGAAAAAATCCAAAAAAGGAAAAAATATGCATTTAACCTATATCCGAAAATCCTCAATTATTGCACGATTTGGGGGATTTTGAGCATGAATTTTGGGCATTATTCAACTTTAATGAAGACCTACAAAAGGAGAGAAGAGGAGTGAAGAAAGGGATTGATTTTTAGAGGCTTTTTTTTTTTTTTAATTTTGCTCATGGGTTTTTGTCAAGTTACTGCTTTGTTTTTTTCTTCAATTTTCTCTCTGTTTTACCGAGAGCTTTTGCCATGTTCAATTATCTTTTTTTTTTTTGTAATGATTCTATCTATGCTTTGTACACTTATTGGTTCCATCGAATTTGAAAGTAGAGGAAGAAGAGTTGAATTATTCTCTTCTTGAAGCTTCTTGATTCATGAGTTGTCTTCTGTTTTTAATTCGAATAAAAAATTCTTGGAGCCTTGTTTCATTGTTTGTGGGTTGTCCAGACTTATGGTATTGGATGAGTATTGCTAATGAAAATCAATTTTTCTTTGGCTTGTTAACGATTGTTTTGTTTCTTTTATGTCCAATATGCAATATTTTCTTATTGAAGCTTAATTAGTGTGTTTTTGGCCTTGTCATTTGGTGTTCTATTACCTTTAGTGCAGCAAAACAATTGTCATTTCCTTTAAGTTTAGCAAAACAATTTTTGTTTCCCTTGAGTTTTATTCCTAGAGTAATACAATACTCAACTTTATTTTTACATGGAGTTTGTTTTAATTTTTAGTTTAGTTTCTTATAGATTTATTATGAGCTAAACTTCATGGGGGGCTCAAGGATGTGAATTCCCTAAGAAGTAATTGTAGCCAATATTCCAACAAAAACCAAGCCTACATCTCAATTGTTTGCTTGTGTTGAATAAAATTCCGTTGAGATCCTAGATTGATCAACTAGGGTAGCAACTCAAGCTTAGATCTAATACCGACGAAGTTAGTGACAAGCGAATTTCGTACAAGTGATGGAAAAAAAAGCTTAGACATAAGCTAATTCTTTACCCTGGCATAGGGATTAAAGGCTCCAAAACCCATAAAATTGTTGAGCTAAATTATCTAAGATAGATGGACTATAGACATATAAGTCACTCACTTAGTCTCCTAAAATTAAACCTAATTTCAAGGTGAACATGAGTAGCAATTTTGGTTTACAATTGAATATAGAATATGTTGGAATTGTAATTTTGGTTTGCAATTACAACTTAAGGCAATGACATTCTTAAGCCCCTCATTTCTCTAAAGAATTTATTTTGCAATGTTCATTTCTTTTATCAAGTCTGTTTAGTTGCTATTCAATTTTGCATTTTTCGATCCTGCAATTCAGTTCTGCAATCTTTGTTACTTTAACTTGCAATTAGATTCTGCAATTATTTTGTTTTTAACAAACACACCAAACTCAATCTTATTTTTGCAATTTTTAGTTTCCAAGTTGCAATTCTCGTTACATTTGGCTTTGCAATATTTTTGTTACACCGTTCCCTATGGGATCAATACTCATGAATACTCCTGTTTTAATACTTGCATCAGCAGTATGCACTTGCACTGGGGTTGAACGTATTTACTTACTTTTCTTTACTTAAAGTTCCCTCGATTAGTAGAACTGGCTGGGCCGAGCTGACCTAAGAACATGAGTAGAGGCCCATGCCCAATTTACCCTCAAGTGCTCACTCCTGAAACCCTAATACCCTTCTATAAATACGAAGGGAGACGTGCCTCTAAAGGTATGCTCAATAACCCTAGCTCTTACAACACCTCTTACGAAACTCTAGTTGATTTAGGTATCGAAGTATGTGTGGCTGAGCACCACACTGATGCTAAGTTCTCTGTTTTTCAGATAACCTCATCTTGTTTTTAAGTTGAGTTCGTGCGAATCCTGCTGAGCCAAATTTGTGCATCAACAGAAAATATTATTAAGAAGAAAACTTGAATGAATAGATTTCTTTTCTAAAACATTGACACACATATTTTTGTAAAAGTAATTAGAAGTATAGCATCTTTTAAGTAATAATAAATGTATCATCTTTTAAAGAGTAATGGTAAATATGTTAATAAAAAAAATAATCATAACTAACTTTAATAATGATAATAAATATGTTTTTATTTTAAGTAATCAAAGTTGATTTATGTAATCGATAATCATAGCAGCATTGATTAACTACAAAAAAAAAAAAAAAAAAAAAAAAAAAAAAAAAAAAATCACTAATTTACATGTGTTCTACTTTTAGTTGTAATTACAATTTTTTAGCTGATAGACTTTATATTAATTATGCTAGATTTGCAACTATCTAGCCCTTATAAATATAGTTATAAAATATTCGTCCCTAATATACTAGACAATTGAATCTCTTCTCATTGGACACAAAGAGAATTCCTCTAATCCCTTAGAGTTTTTAGATTATTTAGTTGAAGAAGGCAAAAACGTATTTGCATTAATTCTTAATTTTGTCCAAGACATTCCGAGAAAATGTAACAAAGATTCAATAATGGATGAGCCCTTCATTGATGTGCGACAAAGTGAAGAGTGTTGATGTTGGTGGTCAATGAATTTAAGAAATCATCTTTAACATCCATGAAATTTCCAAATAAAAGTACCTTGTAATATAGGATAGATATTGTTGATGTTGTTGTTTCTTAAATTAGGATAGTTAATTAATCACTTAGTGACCTTTTAGGAAGGTGTATGGTTGCATCTACGTCTAAAGAGTTGAAGATTTTTTTTTTTTATCAAAGTTGTAATGTTTTTAGTCTTTACTAGGTGAATGTATGAATAATAAGTATGTAGAGCTTTTGGACTTTAAACACCAAAATAGGTAGGGGACATTTTCTATCATCTTCACTATGCTTTTCAAGGAAAGTTTTTTAGTTATTTTCTATACTTCTTTAGACTAGTTATAATACGAAAAAATTATTGCACATTTTAGATTGATTGGTAATTAATATTTAGGTTATTGAACCTTTTATTGACCTGCAAAAAAATTTAATAGAAGATATTTTAAAATGATTAAGCATCAAGAAATTAAACCTAACAATGAAAGTGGTAAAAATTGAGGTTTAAAACTTCTCGAGGGACAAAATTATTTGTACCTAGGGGGGGATTGATTTGCTATAATAAAAATGGCTAGAATGAACTTATTTCTACTAGATGAGTAGGCTTAGACTATAGTAACCTTAAGAACGCTACTAGCTAGAGAAAATCATTTTCTACTTTTTTGTTTTTATTGATCAAATGCTTGAAAAATTGGAAGGATGTGGATATTGTTGCTTTTCTTGATGTTTATTAATAGAATATTTACCAATCTGTAATCGTTCTTGAAGACCAATAAAGCTATAAGATTTCCATGTGTTTCAGTTACCTTTTAAGAAAAATGTAATTCCCTTTTCGTCCTTTCAATTTCTTCCATAGAGAGGTGCCCACATGCCTAAATTAAAGTTCACCTAAAGAATCATACTTGGAAGATGGGAATAAGTGATCAAGGTCTTCAAAGAAAAGTAAGTTTGTATTGCTTTCATTTTTCTAAAAAAATATATATATATAATTATGCAAGAAAAATCACTTTTAGTGGTTTATAGAAAACGGGCAGAAAGCCAAAAAAAATATCGCTAAAAATTTTAGTGACGTGTAAAATTTCATCGTATAAACCATCGCTAATGTCACATCTTCTTAGGTGTTAGTGATGAAATCAAGTGCATCACTAAAACTTATCATTAAGTAGCATGCGCTCATCGCTAAAGAAAGTACTTTTAGCAACGTCGTAATGCGTGAGGTTAAAGGGTTCATTCTCAACAATTACTATATCAAATATCAAAATTGTAATTAATTTTTTAATTATGATTATATGGTGAAATTTTATCATATAAATTGGTCAAGTTAGTCTTTTAACATGTAAAATACTACATATATATTAAGCACTCGAGATTGTAGATTCTAGAATAAAAAGGCTAATATTGTTTTTAGATACAATATCCAATATGACAAAATTTAGTTGCATTAGCCCTTAATAAGTTGACAATATATATATGTTGGCCCACAACAGATTTTTAAAACCATACCATTGGTTTAGATATTATTATGAGTGATTAATTAACCATAAGATTCATAATTCTAAAGTACCAACTTTTGTTAAGATATTAACTGAACACATACATCATTTTCAATCGCTCAATCAACACCTTCCATATTAGCATTTGCGAACAATGGAATTTGTTATTTTATAATATTATAGAATAACAAATTCCATTTGGAAACCAAAACTTGACCATTAACTTCAATAAGTTTCCGAACACTTGAAAGTCCAAAAGAAAATCTCCAACAAGATTTAGAAAATATATATAAACATTATCTTTGCTTTCACATTTCATCTCTCCTATCAAAAAGAATTGTTTGAATGATACATTTGAGACAGCCTTATGAGTTTTACCGACTGGCCCTACAATCTAAACCAATTCAATTAATAATAGATGACACATCCATTTCAATGCTTTATAAAGCTCTTGGGCTTTGATAAACATAGCTTAACAAACTTCTTGACCTCAGAATTACCCTAAATAATATTTCTCATATCTTTGCTAATTATGTGTTTTTTGTTTAGACAATCACCTCGTAGTTTCTAAAACATGTCTACCTCATATTTGACAGTTATTTTTGGGCTAAATATTCTATTGTCCCCTAAACATTGACTTAAATGTTGATTAGGCGTCGAAATAATTTAAAAAGTACAACCTTCACCAACCCAACTTCTCGAACACATATGATAGCTAATTGTATGGATAGACCTTCTGAAAATTTAAAATTGATCAAATAATTTGAAGGATGATCGTCGTATAAGATTTTAGTTTACTGTTTTAAAAATTTGTTAGACTTGTTTACTGACCATTCCTTTCTTTTATAATTTCTAACTTTTAAGAATTATTTTTAGATTTTAGTGGAATTTAAATTTTCAAGATAAATGGTCTTCACAAGTATATTTTTTGTGTTTGAAACTTATAGAACATAAAACCAAGAAGATATCAGTTAATCTTCGATCATTGATCGCAAGTTTTATTTTAGTACTTTTGTGTTTATAAAAATTAAGCTTATTTACTAACATATTTCAATAGTTTGTTTTTCATTTTTTAAAAGTGTACTTGCAAAATTGTCCAAATTTGAAAATGCTATTCTGCAAACTAAAAATTACGGCCCCATTTGATAACCATTTAGTTTTTGATTTTTGATTTTTTAAAATTGTGCTTGTTTTCTTATCAATTCTCCACCATAGGTTTCATTTTTCTTAACAAAACTGTTGGGAGTGTGACCAAAATCCCATATCAGCTAGATAAGGGGAAGGTTATGGGTATATAAGTGAGAGACACTATCTTCATTAGTATGAGACCTTTTGGATGAAACCAAAAGCTACAAAGGTGGAGATATGTAAAGAGACATTGTCCTTAACAAAAAATTGGCTTTGTTTTTGAAAACATATGCAAAAAGTAGATAATAAAAAAAAAAGAAATTCATAAGTGAAAGTAGTATTTATAGGCCAGCTTAATTTTCAAAAACCAAATTGTTATCAAACTGAACCTAAAAAGTAAAAATCATTACCCTAACTCTTTTAGAAAATGATCCAACAACAACACACGATCAATTATCTCAATGATTTCGACGTTTATAGGGGTTGGAACATCAATTGCAAGACCAATATCAAAAGTTATTCTAGACATATAAAAAAAGTTAAAAAGAAAAAAAGAACTTGATCCCTAAAGATAAATATAGAATATATATTCTTTTTTCTTTTGCCTTCTAGAAAAACAAAGACTTGGTTTGAGCTTTATTTTTGGTACATTGAGATATTCCAATTCCATGTTTGTGTCATAAAAGAGAGAACATACAGAAGACCATTGCTAACTTTTAAGGATATTTTAGGTGAAAGAGTCTCAATCATCAGACCCAAAGGTAACATCCAAAGAACTCACATACAGCCACCATAGCCACACCAAACCATGTACAATTTCAAAGCATTGTTCAAACTCTTACACACACACAAAGGTTTTTGTACCCTAATTTGTATCAAAATATGCAAATTTTGATTAAGAATATTTGATGTTGATATCTAGAAATTTGTCAATATGAACATAGCCAATTGGTCATTGCCAACCTAATACGAATTCCCACTTTACTTGTTTGAATGGTGGTATTTTTAAAGAAACAAAAACGTCCGAAAATTTTGAATGAGGTTATTGATTGGATTAATTAGGGTTTGTATAATTTGGAAAATTGTTAAATGACTAATATTAATTGTGGGTTTTGAAATCAGCACAATACCCAAAAGATTATCAATATTAATTGGAGAGTATATAATGTGTGTAGGGGTTTGAATAAACCACCTCATATTCTCTTATATTAAACTACCATAAATCCTCTTTAGGTCCTTGAACTATGGAAATATTTATGTTAGTCCTTGAAAAAAAGTAATAATTTTGGTCCCTGCTTTCAAAATACTCATTTTAGTTTCCTTGAACCCTAAAAAAAGAAAAAAACAATAATAATAATGTGGCCACTGCTATTATTTTATCACCTAATACTTGCTTACTTATATTCATTTACTTATATTCATTTCGATTAATCATCATGCTCATGTTAGCACATTAATATACATACTCGAAGTCATGTTATCTTTAAAAAAAAAAAAAAGCAAAATAAAAGTATGGACCAAAATGGATACTTTTTTAAAGTTTAGAAAATAAAATAGATATTATAAAAGTTCAAGGACTACAATGAAAAAAACTTGAAAGTTTAGAGACCAATATAAAATATATAATCTTGAATGTCCAAGGACCAAAGTGGGATTTGAGCTTAAAAAATAAAATATCCCTAAACCTATCAACCTTTGAACATCGTGTCTATTTAGTCTATAAATTTTAAAAGTTTTGTTCACATCCCTAAACTTTGGATTATGCCCATATTAGGTCCTTGTTATTTATACATTAATGGAATGGTCGGTCGAAATGTCCATTAGATTAATTTTGACTAAGCTAGTTTGAATAGTGCGTTAGACAATTACATAGATTAATAAGATATATCACATTTAGAATAACTATTTTGATAAATGTGTAAAGGATAAGAACTAAATAAATAACATTATCTATATTAGCGGTATAATTGGCTTTTTAAAGTTCACAGATTAAATATCTATACAATAGTTAAAAAAATATAAGAACTAGATTTATAATTAAACCTCGAAAGTATTTCTCTTAATTGAGCATGCCATTGGCATTGCTAGGTTTTTTTTTTTTTAGTATCCACATTAATGTTATTAATTAGAATAATTTATGGTTTTGTTGGTAAGTTTTTTCCAAATGGTACAAATCAATGTTTTACGGTCCAATATAGTTAGCTCACACTTTTAATTTGTAATAAATAGACAATTTAAGCATAAAAAGAAAAAGAAGTTTTAGATGCTCCTTTTCGTTTTGGTAAAACTATAATTTTGAGCATCTACTTTATTTGTTGAATGCCAATTATTGATTGAATCTTCTTTTGTTTACTAATTAATTGACTAATTATCAATAATTGATTACTATTATTATATACTTTAGTGTAAAGGTCGTTTAATGATTGATATTTCTGTCTTCTAAAAGTAAGTTTGGTTACTGCAAGCTAATTTGATGTTGATAAGAATGTTGTATATTGTTTCGTGTTATTAAAAATTATATTTACTTGCTCATATTATTTGCCATTTTTCAATTTCTATAATTTCTAACAATACTTTTGTTTAGTTTTTAAAATTTGCAAGAATTGTAAAAATGATTTTACAAGCATATTACTATAAAAAAATTATTACATATACATGGTTTTTAAAAATAGAATATTTAAAAGAGAAATCGAAATAAAATGAATATAAAAAAATTAGAAAACATAATTGTTATCAAATATAACTCTTGGTCAAGTTCTTTAAAATAATTTCAAATTTTGAAGGAAAAAAATAAAAATGTCAGAAAGAAACATGATTTAAAAAAAATAATAATAAAGCGACAATCAAATAAACCCTACAATGTTTCACTAGATTAATCCTTTTAAACGCATGTGTGAAATAATAAAAATACATTTCGAAAATAGATTTTAAAAATTTTGAAATACAACTAAGATTTAAAGAAAATTTGTTGTTGAACAATACAATAATGGTCCTTCTAAAAAAAAAAATAAACAACAATAATTATCAAACGAATCCTTAGGCCCCGTTTGATAACTATTTAATTTTTGAAAATTATGCTCGTTTTCTCACTATTTCTCTACGATGAATTTCATCATGTCTTAAGAAAACATTTGAATTTTTAGCCAAATTCCAAAAAACAAAAATTTTTAAAAACTATTTTTTTAATACACATCAAAAAATTAGGGTGGGTTTGAGAAGCTTTTTGAGAAAAAAAAAAGTATTTATAAGTAAAACATTTATTTTATAAGTATTTTTAAAAGAAAGTTAATTAAGTGATCACTTAATAGACCTGCGAGACACACACTATATAAGCCTTTTATTATTGAGATTTCCTTAATCAATCATCTGGTTCACTTTTTTTAGTTGAATAATTAATTATCTTTGTTGGCTTTGATCTACTATTGATAATTGTTATTGATAATTGAAGTACTATAGCAAACTAATTCGAATTCAGGTAATGAATCAACACAAGAACTTTTTAGCAAATTTATTTGAGTGACCCTACTACAATTGCATTTCTCTTTATTTTATTTTATTTATATATTATTATTATTGAAATATGATTCTTTCTATTTGTTATTAGAGAAAAAGAATTCTAATTAGGAGTGAATTTTGCTTGCATTTCCCAACAGACAATTTCTCTAAACATTTTCCTTAATGGGCTGATGATAATGTCAGCCCAAGTTCTCTTAGTTCCATTTTCTGAGTTGGGCTTGTGGTCGGTGGATTGATCAATGATATCACAAACAATATAGGGAAAATTCTAGGAATGGCTAAAAAGAATGGGTTGTTTTGGTTAATGGCCATCAGATTTTTCTTTTTAATTATGGCCACACGTGAGGTGCACGTGTGGCGTTTCTTTTTTCAAATCCTCGTTTTGTCCTCGTACACTAAATCTCTCTCTCCTATTTTATTTAAATTATATCTAATCTGTATTTTGAAAGATTTACATTGCAGTTATTATCTTTATATTTATTTTTTCGTATCTTTATACTTATTTTTCCGATTCTCTCCCCAAGACAATCCTCCTCTCTTTGAATCTTAAGCCATCGGTATTTTTTCAGTAACCATCGCTGCTACACAAGCCAATTTCATGCATGTTATTGTTCAGTTGCTTCCTTCTCCACTCTTTAAAATTCTCTCTCCCTAAGACAATCCTCCTCTCTCCTCTCTATGAATCTTAAGCCATTGATATTTTTCCGATTTTCTCCCCCTAAGACAATCTTCCTCTCTCCGAATCTCAAATCTCAAGCCATCGACACCGTCGCTATTGCACAAGCCAATTTCATGCATGTAATTGTTCAATCACTTACTTCTTAACTTTCTGACAGTTCGAACAACGATTCTGAGCTTTTTGGAAGCTTAAAAGGTGATTCGTAGGAATCTTCTAGGCTTGGAGTTGAGTTGCTATGCGTGGTGAAGGCGGTGCTGAAGAAGATGAAGAGCAGAGTATTAGTCGGGGACAAGGTGGTTGTTGGTTCCATTGATGGGGAAGGCATAGAGGGGTTGCGAACTTGCCTTGGATTCTATTCATGGTCCACCTGCAGTCTTCTATTCGCTTATTATTCATGCCTGTTTTGCTACTCTTATTGATAAAAATCCAGCTTCGTGGTAGTGTTTGTACTTTTTTTTATTTATTTATAGTGTATTTCTCTGTAGGTATTTTGTTTCGTTGATTTTTACTCTATATTTATTTCAGACACATACACAACTCAAGAGGTAGATGAGTTTGTGGTAGTGTTCGAACTTTTTATTTTTTTTTATGTACGGTGTATTTCTCTGTAGGTATTTTGTTCGGTTGATTTTTACTCTATATTTATTTCAGACACATACACAACTCAAGAGATAGATGACAATGGTAGGTTTAGGTATAACAAACTACCTAATTTAAACTCTAGAATAAAGAAACCGAATCTATTTATTTTTTATTATATTTGTACTTTGTATCTTCTCAAAATATCGGATTATATTTTAAAAAAATGTGTAAATACGGTAATCTTCGTTATTTTTGGGTTACTTATATTTTTGAGTTTAATATTTCATATTGCATGTCATTTTATTGGTTTGTTAATCTATTATTTTAACTATTTATTTTAATCTTTTTGTTATGCAATCAATTTTTAATTGCTGTGTATTTTTGTTTGAATTGTAGATAATCTATTTGAATTAGGTATTTTGTTCAGTTGATTTTTACTCTATATTTATTTCAAGCACATACACAACTCAAGAGATAGATGACAATGGTGGGTTTAGGTATAACAAACTATCTAATTTAAACTCTAGAATAAAGAAACCGAATCTATTTATATGTTATTATATTTGTACCTTGTATATTCTCAAAATATCGGATTATATTTTTTAAAAATGTGTATATACGTTAATCTTCGTTATTTTTTTGTTACTTTTATTTTTTCGTTTAGTATTTTATATTGCATGTCATTTTATTGGTTTGTTAATATATTATTTTAACTAATTTTTTAATCTTTTTGTTATGCAATTAATTTTTAATTGTTGTGTATTTTTGTTTGAATTGTAGATAATCTGTTTGAATTAGGTATTTTGTTCAGTTGATTTTTACTCTATATATATTTCAGGCACATACACAGTTCAAGAGATAGATGACAATGGTAGGTTCAGGTATAACAAACTATCTAATTTAAACTCTAGAATAAAGAAGTCGAATCTATTTATATTTTATCATATTTGTACCTTGTATTTTCTCAAAATATCGGATTATATTTTAAAAAAATGTGTGAATACGTTAATCTTCGTTGTTTTTGGGTTACTTTTATTTTTTAGTTTAGTATTTTATATTGCTATGTCATTTTATTGGTTTGTTAATCTATTATTTTAACTATTTTTTTAATCTTTTTGTTATGCAATCAATTTTTAATTGCTCTGTATTTTTGTTTGAATTGTAGATAATCTATTTGAATTTTGAATTTTGAATTGTAGATAATCTGTTTGAATTTTGAATCCTAACAACTTTTGTTGTTTAGATTACCGAATTTATCTATTCAAATTTAGATTTTAATTTTAAATTAAATTTAATTACCCGATAATTAGGAAATCTTAGTCATGGAAGTGGTTAGGGGTAGTCTGGTCATTTAATAATTGCTAATTAAAATTATGAATAATGATTTGGCCATTTTTAAAAAATTAAGATTGCTCGGCCATTTTTCAAAACGTGAAATAAAAAATGGCTATTTGCGTAGTCAGCCCAACAATAAACGTTATTGTGTTTTTTTTTCCTTTCATTTTTGTTGAATGAAAAACAAAAAAAGTGTGGGCTAGTAATTATTATTAGATATGCATGCATCCAGTTCCATAATGCCCCTCTTTTGGGTTCTCAAATAATACTCTTTTGGACTTTATGGACACTGATGTCATATTAAAACTAATTGACAATGAGAAAAATAACTCATATTCTTATAAAATTTTTGAAATATCTTAATCTTTTCGATGTGAGATTCTCAACAATTATTTTTTGTTCTTTGTTTTTCTATTAATTTTTTTAATAGAAAAATGAGAGCATTACCAAATGGTCTCGAATTGGTTTCATCCTAAGGCTTTTGCTAGAAGAAAAACCAATATGATAGATGGGAGTGAGAATAATGATGAAGTGTGAAAAACTAATCCAACAAAAAGGCAATAGCATTGTAATCAATCATTTCACTAAATTGTTCTCCTTAAAAGGTACTAATATGGAAGTCACTAAACTTGTTTGTATGCAGTTGTTCTATTAAAAGTATTAGAATTAGGTTGACTAGGACACTTGAGTAATGACGGTCTAACTGATTCGATAAATAAAATAGAAACATCAATAGAATGTCTTTACTAGCTTATATATGGTGCCAGAATTTAGTTTGTTCTCAAATTTGATATGAGTGAGGCAACATATGATAAAGTTACAGTGTCTTTCCTCTGCGAGATCATGGCTAAAATGGATTTGGACTAAAGAGATCGATTAGAAAAATCGTGAAATTTTGTGTGGCTTCAAAGTTTCAACACTTTGTAGATATCTCATTATATAAATGACCAAAAGAAATGGTACAAAATTTAAAAACTAAAATAGAATGTTAGATGTGAAACCCAGATAACAATAAGCATGAAACTAGCTCAAGCTGACGGTTGTATTTTACACCAAATACACAAAATTTGACTTCACCTCAAACCCTCAAAATCAAATGATCATCAGCTACTCACAGTTTCACATCATAAATGATTGATCTCAATCTCCTTCCACATCTCTTCACAATTTGTTCATATTCTTCAAGTGAGTTACAATCAAAGTTCAGTACAAACAAGCATAAAAACTTGAAGCCATTAAACACAGAGAGATTGAACCAGAAGACCAAACCAATTTCTTTTATATAAATCAGCCAAAAACTGACCTTAAATTTATTGCAGAAGTACAAACAGCTCTGCATCAGATTCAACAGAAAAGCACCATATATATATATATATGAAGATCAGCAAAAAGGGTCAGCAGAATTTAACTCACAATGCCCATTTTTTGAACCTTCAGCTACAAATGGGGCAAAGAACAAGGCCATTCTCATTGCAATCAGGGCACTTGACAACCACAGCCTTCCCATGGCCATGGCCTTGCTTTTGAAACCTTTCTTCTTTCACTGCCATCACCAATTTACAGCTCCCATTGCACTGAAAACAGGGCAGAAACCTCGCATTTCCACACCCTTCACACACAGACCCAACTATGATTTTAGGCAGCCCTTCAAGTAATTCCCCTAAAACTCCTTCTTCTACCATTTTCAAAACCTTTTCTCCATTGCCAATGTATCTCCCTCTTATGAACACTCTTGGAGGAACCATGGCTTCTTGCCCTCTCCCTTCCATCAATTCCTTTAGCTCTTCTTTGAACCCGCGATCCATTGACACGTCCCGCTCGCAGATTTGCACTCCGGTGCCCTCGATAGCCGCTCTCACGGCGTTGCACTCCTCGAAGGTCTTTCTGATCCCTCGTAGAGTCGTCGTGTACACCACCACACGATTCTCCCCGCTTGGCGGGCAGAGGGCCTCGAACCTGGATAAGAATATGAATAAATGATTAATCTACCATAACCTGTAACCTAAAGTCTTTAAGTCGAGTCGTAATTTAAGTATTAAAGCAGAGCAAGCAAGAATTCCTCTATTCGAATTCCTGTGACGTCATTTCTTCCTTAGTATCATACATCAGCAACATCCGTTTAAGCTTTTGGGTTCAATGTTAGTTCAACATACCTATTGAGAGCATCTTTCACCGAAGAGGGTATTGTCGCAGGAGCAGTGGCTGGAGACGTCGATCGGAGGACGATCTGATTCGGGCAATTGGGATTCGAATTCTCCTTGCTGAAATCAGGGTCTTTGAGAGCGAAACGTTTCGATTGAGGAAGAAGAGCAAATCGAAAGCTATCGGCATCGAGGCCATCCATGAGCTCCCAGGAATTAATAACCTCGGGCTCACAGCGAAGGGACTTGGTTTCGGATTTGGGTTCAGAGAGAGGAGTGGGAAAAACAGAGCCAAACGTGAACCTGGCCGGTGGAGTTGGGGCTGTGGCCGATGGCGGATCGAGGTTAAGAAGGCCATAAGTGGTGGAAGTGAGCGAGACGATGTGGTGGCTCAGAGCAGAGCTTCCGAGATGGGCGAATTCCTCGTCGTGATTCAGAAGATGAGAAGAAACACAACCCATTTCGGAGAAGTTACTCAGAAATCAATATGGCAGTGATTTGGAAAATGGAGAAGGAACCAGAAAGGGGTTTAGAGTTAAGTGAAGTGGGTGATTCAATTTTGAAACGCATTCTTTTTGGTGGCCATAGAGTGGGCTTAGCACGCAAACTTTGGGCGCTAAAATTCAATTCAAAAGAGGTTGCATCGGGGAAGGGGAGCCTTCGAAAGAGGGGTATCTAATCTCTGTGTGTCATCATAATTGCTTTAAGAATTCGAATTCTTAACTTTTACCAACTGTTTTGAGAGCCCACCAAAGTACATTCTTCCATTTATTGTTTGTCACAGCTTAGATTATAGCAAAGGGCTTGGCCCAAATTTGTGCTTAGGCTTTTGTTAGGCTCTTTTCTCTTGGTGAACTTTTACGACGCTAATTAGTGATAGCAAATCTAGCATAATTTGTGTCAGAGAGAAGTGAATTAATATATGTACCATTAAGTAGGTGTAAGAAAATCAAAATGTTTGGCTGGGTCAATGAGACATTTTAGAAAACAAAAGTAATAAATATTAATAAACAGACAAATGGTTGCTGGTTGTTTTGAATAATCAAACCCATTAGACTATTTCTACATTAGCATAGAAATGAGTTAAAAAAAAATTCATATAAGAAATAGTTTCTTTGCTAGTTGGCTCACGATGCGACTAGATTTGTTGTGAATGGGTGGAATTGATGGAAACTCACAAGAGGACATTTTAGAAGAGATGAAGATGGTCTAAAGTGAAGATGTAGGATAGTTGTCTTCTTATTTGCTTAATTCTTTTATGCTAGTTGTTGATTTTTTTTTGTCTTTTATAAATAAAAATTCAAAAAACACATATAATTCATACATTAATAGTACATCAACTTCAAAATTAATAAAATAGTTTTTTGTTAAACTTAGTAATATTAGTAATGAAAGAAATTGTGATAGGAACAAAAATGGTAAAATTTTGTAATTTTAGGTTAAAATGGTTGAGTTTTGAAGTTCATAAACGGAAGAGACGATTAAGTTAAAATTAAGTGACTAAACATAAAGTATTGGTGGAAACCAAAACTCAAGAAAACGATGTCAGACCTAACGAAAAAATTTCTAGTACTACAATAGTACATACTCTTCTCATTTAGCATTTGATGCATCATTTAATAATATTATATTATTTTATTTTATAAGTCTTACACTATTCTTAAAAGATTCTTTTGTGGCAAACAATGAATGGAGATGGTATGAAAATTTTTTCATACTACTTTAGTACTTGAAATTTTTTCGAGACATGAGAATTCAATTAAAGTTATCAAAAAGCTTACACGAAAATCTAGGACTTATACCATTACATCTTGTGCATGAGACATCGCTTCTTTGGCTTTTACTTTCTTGAATTGAACTACTGCATTCCAATAACGATTTATACTTTCACCAATCATCTGCTAAAGCTACACAACTTGCTTTCAACTCTATTCTAAAATTAGCCACATTATCGATTTCACAAAGCATTATGTCTTCACTTGGCAAATAAGTTCTCCACACAAAACAACTCAAACATCATCTTTAAAGTTGTGTGGCAATGATTCTCCTTGGGAAGTGAACATTTATGTTTTTCTTAACGTGAAGAGTATGAAGAGAGATAGAGTACTCTAATTGGTAAAGGTTTTTGGACGTTTCTTCAAGAGAAAGGTTAAATTATTAAAAATACCCTTGAAGTATTGGGATTGGTTTCAATTATGGCGCTTCGAACTTTGAAAATTTTTATTTGAACTTTTGATGTTTGTAGTTTGCTTCAAAACCATCATTGAAGGCTTTTGCCATTAAATTTATGGACGGAGAATGACGTGTCTGCTTACATGTTGAATATGCAAATAGATTTGAACATCTGTGGAAATAAAAAAATAAAAACACATGGCAGTTGTGAAAAATTAGAAAGTATTTGGGGAAGTAAATGAAAGAACACAGAATTGGGGGTGTGGGGTTGAAAGGAGAGGAAGACTACGACAATGGGGTAAGGTCTAAAGAAGAAGTAGAAATGTGATGATAAATTGATAAATTCAGAGTAATTTCTATATTTAACATGCTGGAACTAACGACGAGGACAAAAGAAGTAAAATTTTTTTAAAGCTTACTAACAGAGGTTTTATATGAGGAAGTAAGGAGAATTCACGCTTTCTAGAAGTTCAATGGACAAATTATCTTTGAATTGTTATCGTCCATGCGTTCAACAAGCTTCAACTGACCCTTCAAGAGATTCACCATTGTCTTCAAGAGATCCCAACAAGGTTCCCTATTTTTTGCTTCAATTAATCCTTTCAACAAATATATATTTCAAGCTTCTTCCACCTCTCTAAGTTTTTTCACGCACGTTTCTGCCTTGGTCTCTTTCTTTGGACCATCTTCCTCCTTTCAATCCCATGCCCCCAATTTTGTGTCTTTCATTTATGATTTTTTTTCCCTAATCCTAACCCCCAATTTTTACTTTTCAAATGCCTTATCCAATTTTCACAGCTGCCATGTGTGTTTATTTTTTTTTCCATATATATGTGTTCAATGTTCAGATCTGCTCATATAAGTGACACATAAGTAGGCACGTCATTTTCCATCTATAAATTTAACAGCAAAAGCTTTCAACCGTCATTTTGAAACAAACTTCAAACTTCAATGGTTAAAATGAAACTTTTTGAAGTTTAAAGGTATAATTGAAGTCAACCTCATAGTTCAAATGTATTTTTCATAATTTAGTCTAAGAGAAATATAGAGAGAAAAACCTTTGGGTAATGTTTCAAAAGTGAGACAATGAATATTGTGATCTCTCATTTTTTTCATAGTGAAATATGCAATGGCACTAGAACGTAACTCCTAACCTTTATTGAAAAGATGAATGGATATAAATTGTACCTTGAATTGTTTTTTAGAATTATTATTTTTATTATTAGTTTTAAGATTCACAACCCTACAAATTTATAACATACATGTTAACGGTCTATTTGTTAAAAATATCAATAGAAAAAAGACTTCAATAAGAATACAAGAGACGAGTCAGATGACTGACATTAATCTCGAAGTTTTGTTTTTTTTCCTCTTTTTTACTTACATTAATCTCCTTTACAAAATATATTTGTCTTTATGAAAAAGGACAAACTAAGCTAAGGATCCACCCGACATAATTTTGTTCTTGTTTTTGACCCTAGAATAGCTAGTTTTCTTTATTCAAAATCAATTGAAGACAAAATTCAATCAAATAATGAAATAAATTGATGTAATATGTATAAGATTATACAATTTATAAGTTTTTAACGTTTTCCGAGGGCTTGGTCGGCCATAGATGTTACACTTCGATTTTTTTAGATTAAATAACAAATTTGAACCTATAGCTTGACATAGTTCCAATTTGGTTCCTAGCTATAATTTTAAAAGTTTTAATTTAGTTGTAATGGTTTGATGTTTGTTTCAATCTAGTTCCTATATATAGTTTTAAAAATTTCAAGTTTCATCCCCATAATTTAGTCAAATCTCACAAATCATCTCTAATTATTATCATATTAACACATTTCTTATGTGATAAGTTGATATTTTCTATTTGATTAACTGTAATATGTGACAAGTTGACGTTTTCTATTTAATTAACCGTTACTAGTTGACTATATTAGAGTTTAGTGCTACATAAAAAATAGAAGGAAATAGGTGGGTTTTTAAAAGACAATTTGTGAAGTTTAACCAAAACTATAGGGACTAACCAAAAACGTTTTAAATCATAAGGACTAAATTTAAACTAAGCTTGTTAAAACAATAGGACCAAATTAAATCTATACTCAAACTTTAGTTTCCCGTTTGATAACCATTTGAATTTTAGTTTTTGGTTTTTGAAATTTGTGTTTAGTTTCTTACAATCTCTTTGCAATAGTTTCATCTTTGTTAGGCCAAATTCTAAAAACGAAAATAAGTTTTTAAAAACTAGTTTTTAAAAATTTAACTTGGATTTTGAAAATGTTTGTAGAAATATATAACAAAATATATAAATTGTTTATAAACTTAATTTTTAAAATCAAAAACTAAAATTCAAATAATTATCAAACAACGTTTTAGTGACCAAATTTGTACTTATTTCATTTACTTCGGATATATATAACACTTGTCTATCTGAGTAGGAGTACTCAATGGTAAGATATTTGAATTTCTCCATTCTAGATCGCATATTTCAATTTCTACCCTTATAATATAATACTAACAAATTCCATACAACTCATTTAGTCAAATTATTAATATTAATTTTATGTTAAATTATAGAAAATATCCTTTGAACTATAGGTCTCGTTTCAATAATACCCCTAAACTTTAAAAAGTTTGAAAAATACTTCTGGCCTTTCAAAAACCTTCAAAATTAAAATACCCTTACCATTAAGTTTTTGATAAAAACATTAAAGTTTCATTAACCTTGACCTTTCAAAAAATTTCAATAATACCTTTACTGGAAAACGTTTCTTCTTCTTCCTCTCTTTGCAAATTCTCCCTCTATGAAAATTAATGAGATGCTTTGCTTATTTGCCATGTATTCATATATTGAAAGTTTTTCTTCTCCTTCAACTTAGCATCTCAAAAGCCTGACCAAATTCTTATGTTGAAGTTTCAAGATGACTTTTGCATCATTCTTGATTTCTTCATATTGATATGGGCATACTTTTACATTTCTACAAATGCTAGGGTCAAGTAATATAAAACAGTATTCCTACCGAGTATTGAATCCACAGAGATTGGCTTTTAATTCAATTAATTACCACGAATACTCTCTCACTTAACGTTATTTAGAGAACCGAAATCAAAAGAAGATAAACTAACTAACAAAAGAATATAAATGCAGAAAATAAATAGGAGGCACAAACACGAGGGATAACTTGGGAAATGATCAATTACTAAGCTAACAGACAATTATAAACCAATGGACAATAAACTCATAAGTCTAGAAGCTCTAAAGACGTAGAATCTCCTCTCGGTCTCCTCCACTCTCAAGTACTAATTAACTAACCTAGGTCTCCTTAGCGCTAGCTAACTCATACAAGGCATTAAGACTCTTCATTACGAACTTCTAATGTCTATTTATTAACTCTGGTTGTCACACAAGTAAATACACACTAGTTATGCAATTGGGTTATTGTCTAAGCTTCTCTCCTTCGAGTTTCCACTTAGAAAACTAGTCAATTAACAAATACCCAACTAATTAACCTTCATCACCAACTACAGTTAATTAGCTATTAATCTCGCTGTCACTCGAGTAGTTAATTAATTGCGCATTAAGCTAAACTAAATATACTCTCTCGAGCTCAACTTAGAAATACCTTAATTAATTAGAGGAACAATGATTAAAGGCATTAAGCATCAAGTGCATAAATGATTCAAAGGCCTACTAATCATAAACATCCATAAACTAAGCAATTGGTCCAACAATTCCTACAATTAAGCATCCAAACAATCAAATACAACAAACCCAAGTAATTAGGGACAAGGATATTGTTACACCTATTTCTACATTTTGGTAAAATATATATATATAATTGGAAAGTATGAAATTTGAGAATTAGGCATTTGAATTTTTATGGTTTTAGTTGGGAAGATAAGGATTGGTTTCAATTAAATAATTAATTAAATAATGGAAATTAATTAAAAAAAAAAAAAAGAAAAGAAGAGAGAGTGGGATAAATATATTTATATATATACATTTATTAAATAAAAACATGTGGTTTAAGTAAAGCCACACAAAGGGAAATGATTCTTTGTCTAGAAATTAAATAAATAATATTTAATAAAACAAAAATGAGGGCTTTTGTTGGACAACATATCACGTAAAGAGAGGAAGATGAAGAAAGTGAGGAGAGGATTTCTTGATTTTGGACTATTTTGGAGTGTGAAAATCAAGAAGGGAATCTCACAACCTTGGATTGAAGCTTTTGGTAAGTTTTCTAACTTTTGATTAAGGTTTCTCATGAGTTCTAGAACCTCATTTGGTGAGTTTCCTTATGGGTTTTCTTCCTTTAGTTGGAAACTCCATAAACTAGCTTGAAAACTAAGGTGGGGGTGATGATTGAGTAAAAGAAGGAAATTTGATAAAAGTCATGAGTTTTATCAAAGTATAGATTGAAGGGGATTAGTTGTATGTAGAAATTGCAAACTTTTTAGGGAAAGAAAACCAATGAATTTATTCATGGAGAAGAAGATATGAAAAGAATGAGATTTCTTATGGAGAAGGATTACAATGGAGTTTATTGGAAACTTTATTTTGGGTTATGGTCTCAATTTCTTGGTAATTTGAAGAGTAAGATGATGAAAAGAATTGTTAATTCTTGGGTTAGGGAGAAATTTAAAGGCTTGGATAATTTAGTGTTGTTACATGTTGGTCGAATTCGCAAGCGCACGAATCGTTACTGAAGGGAATAATCGAATTAAACCCACAGCGGAAGCATAGGAATCGTCTTTGATTTATTTAGAATTAAACTAAAATACAAGGGTTAAGCAATAAATACCTTGAAAATATGGAGATTCTTCTGGCGGGTCTTTATCTCCTCCACAAAGTCTTCATTGCTATGACTCTAACAAAAGATCAAGGCTTGTGGGAGCCTCTTGAAAGAAAATCCTCAAGGGATTAAAGAGGAAGAGGTTTAGAGAGAATTCTCTAATTCTCTCTTTGAGGAGATGTGTGTTATTCAGAATACTTCAACCCAAAGGTTCTATTTATAGAGACCAAGGGAAGATCTTTGCCATTATTAAAATATTATATTTTAATATCTAATATATTAAAATATATCTTTTATTTATTTGAATCTCATTCAAATCTCTTACGATATTTATTTATTTGAATCTTATTCAAATTCTATAAATATCTTTTATTTAATATATCAAATATATATTAATTATTTTAATATTTAATGTATCAAATACAATAAATATATTTTCCTTTTTTATATTTAATATATCTAATATATTAAATATTAATTTGAACACTTCAAATTAAATATTAAATTTGAACATTTCAAATTTTAATATTTAATGTATCAAATACAATAAATATATTTTCCTCTTTTATATTTAATATATCTAATATATTAAATATTAATTTGAACACTTCAAATTAAATATTAATTTGAACATTTCAAATTTTTCTTTCAACTAAATTGATCTTTTAGTGTTACTATGAGCTAGCAAGGGGACCTTATGGACCTACAGATTATAAGCTCCAATGATACAAAATTAATTAATTAAACTCTTTAATTAATTAATTTTCATTCATTAACTATAGGTCACTCCACTATAGACCTAGAGTTGCACTCTTATGCACTGTAGGATAAGTTGTGTCCATAGATATAATCATTACATGCAAGTCGATCCTTCACAAGTTGTTCGTAATTACAGCTGGGTCAAAAGTCCGTTTTACCCCTGTAATTACATCTTGCACCTTAAGTACCACTGATCCTCTAATAAACAATATGTTTATAATCTAATTATAAACTAAGTCCCTCTCGGGCCAATGAGAGGGTGGGGCCCCATTGTTCAAGTCCCGAAATCAGCATTTAAGGGAACTACTCATCTATTTACCCTATATGGGAAGGAGTGAATTCCATCTTGTGAGATTATGTTCCCAGCTCCCTATTTGGTCAAGTCCCCAAAATGGTAGGCATATTGAATCGGCTACAAAAGCCACTCTCACCCATGCAAATCAAAGGACAAGCCCTCACAGGCAGGAGTTCATAACTCACTCAGGATTAAGATCGAGTCGCATATGATCATCCTGATGAAATATTAATCTTCTCAATTAACGGATTTATAAAGAGAGATTAAATATTTCGTGGTCCAGTCTTATACAAACTCATTGTATAAGATACCCCCACTCACATGTCTCCACATGAATGATTTGGATCAAATCATTTGTAACTATTACAAAGTGGGCCGTATCAATAGTGTTACCAGGATAAGGCACCCAACCTTATCCATATACTATGACCCTTTAGGTTATTTCTTGAACATGATCCTCTCGTATGTCAACCACATACTGTTCAAGATTACACTAATAACCTTGGATTTTTCATATAATGGATAATATTATATTGAAAATAAAATAATCAAAATTATTATTAATTATTAAATAAATTATTAATTACGAGGCTTTAGGGCATAAATCCCAACAGTTACAAGTAATACAGTGATTGAAATCAAAGTTCGTTCTCCACAGGGACTGAAAGCTACCAATTACCAAATTATCTAGCCTTAATTTTATCTAAGTACCAAATTGTCAAGGCTGAATGGATAATTTAAACTTGCTTGATAAATAACTTTGATAAAACTCTATAAATGATAGTGCAAAAATAGAGGAATAAAAATTAATTTGTAAAAACTCTAGAGCAATGATTTCACCAAATACTTCCTCCTACTCTTTGTTCATTAGTAGCTAATGTTTTCTTCTATTTCAAGATTGTTGGCAAGCTCTACCCTATAGACTCGATATTCTTTCTCAAGCAATAACGATGTTCATTGAAGTGTAAATTGCATATATCTCTATGACAATTCAAACAAATCAATTATTAAGCCCGTAGAACCTAAAATTGCCACAAAACCCACAAGGATATCTCTATCTCAAGTGTAAATTAGGGAAAATGCTTTAGTTCATCAATGATTCTTGTTTCTCAACCTCAAATCATGACATAGGATGAATGTAAAGAATGGCCAAATCTAAACATACTTTAGGTGCAAAAGCATTCTCACAACCATGTATGAAATAGAGACATCAACTATTAACTAAGAAGAAGTAGGATTCAATATTCGATTACATCAAAGCCCTAGAAAGAAAAACTTAGTTCATAATGTAAATCTTAACAAAAACAGCAAAAATCATCATTTGGGTCTCTACAAGCAGCAAAAAGAGAAAGAAGAAGAGAAATAGAAACAACTTAAGCTTAGCTCCACTCCTTTTTGGTTGTTAAAGACCTCCAAGATGCTCTAATTTCTTCTCCTTGGTCGTTCTCCCTCTTTGGCTCTGTTTTTCGCCCCTTTCTGCCCTAAAAAAACCTAAAAATCGACCCCCAAATGATAAAAATTGACCCAATTTAAAGTTAGGGCCGCGATGTAGCGCCTAGGCGCGGTGGACAGCGCCTAGGCGCTGGCATTCTGTCCAACTGCTTTAGTCTGCAGTGCCTAGGCACCCGAGAATTTTTTTTTTTTTTTTTTTTTAGACTTCAACCTGAAAGTCCTCCAAAAAGTCCTCAAACATGACCTTCAAAATACAACTTTTGAACACTTATAAAAATAAAAGAAATACAAGAATTAGAAATCAAAAACTAAAAGAAAACTAACTAAAAACAACCTAAACAAGATATAATAAATATATATAAAATGAACTTATCATTACACTTTAATTTTGGCATTAAGAGGTTGGTAATATGTTGACAAATTATGATTTCAGGGCAAGCGGAGATTGGAACCATTTACGACCCAAACAAACCTCGTTCGTAGTAGTTGTGAGTGGTTATTTTATAAAGTATTTCAATTATTTTAGTAATTGATGAGACTTTATGAGATTTGAAATCAATTGAAATTAATATTAATGCAAAAGATTTAGTTATTTGAAAATTTGGAGGAAATTATGTGTATTTCACAAATTGTTTATTATTGAGGTTGATGATTTACTAATTTGATAAGAAAGTGACATATGATCACTAAATTGAATTCATGATTTAGCATATTTGAATTTGAAGAGATTTATGTTTATTGAAATTTAGCTACATGACTTAATTATTTGAATTAATTAAGCTTATGAAAGGTGAATTTATGAAAATCTCTTGATTGTAGCCAATTGGAAAAAAGTTCAAATTATTTGAGGTGAAATCAAGTATTTGTGAGTTTAGGAATAACTTGATTTTTGAATCATGATTTTTGTTGATCTTTGACTTATGGCTTAAAGTTATGAAACCAAAAAATGAATGTGTGGGGTTTGAGAACTTACGATGATTATCATATAGAAATTGTTTTCAAACCACTAAATGTTGTACCCATGGTTATTACCCGTATGCTATGAGAATGTGTTTCTATAGTATGCTAGTGTGCTCAGGCCGCAGGGGATGCAGGGGAATGTCGGGGCCATTAGGTGCCAAATCCGGATTCCGAATCCTGGTCCAAATCCTAGTCCTGAAGCATTACAGATGATAGTTTGCTCTGCGTGCACGTATGACATAATTTGCTCTGCTATGTATCTGGAGATTACTTGATGCATAGTATGGCAGGGATTTTGGTACGAGTTTGGTGATGAGTTTTGTTGGCCTATTATTTTGTGTTTTCTTTTAAGAGTTATTACTGCAAATCTCTATAATGTTTTACTTATCTTGTGTATTTAGATTGTGCTTAGTTGATAAAGTTTTATTGAACTTTGAATTTCTTTTTAATATAAAAGGTTTTTGTCGAGAGATTATTTTTCCTATTAACTTACCACTCACTAGGCTCTATTAGCTCATTATTTCTTCCTAAAATTTTCCTCCAGGTAGCGATTGAGTTTCTAACAAGCCTACAGAAGTCGATATCATCCACCGGACCTGATATTTTGCATACCATTTTGTATGTACATAAATACAAATGCTTTTTTTGTAACTAATATGGCTAGTACGTTTTGAATGACTTAGCACCATTTTGGGATTTCCATTGGTTTGTAATTTGAAACCCATATGTCTATCTACTTTTAAGTTCGTGGGATTGTGTTGAATTTATGAAATGGTGATTGGAGTTTGAACATGTTAATTTTGGAGTGTATATATTTCTTTCAGGTGTGTTTTACTCAGTTTTCAGGGGAAACTCTGTCAAAATTTTTATAAAATTTGGTGTTAACAAAGTTTTGGCTGGTCACTTGTGATTTTCAAAACTAAGATTTATTTCATAAAGTTTGACATTGGATTCCATAGTTTAGTAGGGATCTAATGTCGGCACGCCACATCCTAGGTTGGTTAGGGTAATTTAGGGTGGGGTGTGTCAATTTACAAATTCAGTTCAAACAACCCATAAATCCCTAATTATACAGCCACTAAATTAACTATAAATGAAAGGAAAAGGGAAGAAATTATAAACAAAGGGAGATTTTCGCGTTTTTGAGGTGTTATCCCAAGAATCCAAGAATCCAAGCTCCAAATCTTCAATATCTCTCCAATCTGCTCACAAATGCTCCCAAAACCTCTCAAAATAGCATGGAGTTGTGTTTAGGGACAAAACCCTCGATTTGGCCCCCCAAAATTGAAGAGAAAATGTGTTTTTATAGCAGGGTCGACCTAAATCTGAAAAACGCGCGTTCTGTCATAATTGCAGTGCCTAGGTGTTGCCTCTCTATCCGACTCTTATGTTTTGAGCGCCTGGGCACCGAGATTATTATTATTATTTTTTAAGCTTTCAACTTGAAAGTCTTAAACTTGGACTTTCGAAATTAATTCTCTTCTCTTCTTGAATTTTCAATAAAGCTCTAAAGGCTCCAATATTCATCAAAATAATCTCGAACACCCAATTTTGCTCTGTTAGCTCGGTTTCTACAAAATCAAGAGAAATACACATCAAAGTTCACTAATTCATTACAAAACTAGCCAATAATTGGGCATAAATATAGCACTAAATTAGTGCTATCACATATCTTTGACTTAATTTTGTTGATAGCCTCACTAATCACTATCCATCAGCTTTTCCTATATTCATTTTAGGCAAAATAAATGAAAATATTGTCAAATAGTGGTTGTAACACTTCTTAAAGATTAAAAAAAAAAACACGTATCAAATTTTTGATTAATTAACCTTGTAAACTAGACCAAACTCTCATTCTTTAAGTTTATTAATATTTGAAAGGTTGTACTAATAATTTAATCAAAAAAGCTTTAGAAACCCAAAATCCATAACTCCGTAACTCTTCAAAGATAAAAAAAGAAAAAAAAAAACTTACTCTTCTCTTCCTTCACCACTCATTCATCGTAATTGCCACATTAATCTTCTGCTTATCACTAACACACACAAACAAAGTGAGCAAAAAGAAAAAAAAAATACATTTTTTTCTCTCACTTGTCTTCTTTACACTTTTAAAAAGAGAATGCTCAATTCTAAACTTCGTTTTAGTCTAGCATTTATAAGCAAAGTTTCACATTAATTTTCATGGAGGAAGAATTTACAGAGAAAGGAAGAAAAGAAGAAACATTTTTTTCCAATAAGGGTATTTTTTAAATTTATTATTCAATTAATGAAACTTTAACGTTTTCCATCTAAAACTTAATGATAAGGATATTTTTGAAATTTTTTAAAGTTTCAGAGTATTATTGAAATAAGACCCATAATTCATGGATATTTTCTATAATTTAGTCTAAATTTTAAATTATACGTTGGAATTCAAAAATTGTAATAGTATATTGATAGGAAATGGGTGGATTTGCTTATAAAAGTCCAAAAAATCTAATGAGCATGTGAGGAAGTCTTGAAAAAGATGCATGGAGACGCTAGCTGAAATATAATTTAATTGGCAATAAATTTGCTTGTGCCTATCTGACAAGGGTTTAATTTCTTACTTTTAAATTTGAGTTATTTCACTACGTATTCTTCTTTTTTTTTTTTGGACTACGTATTCTTCTATTTTGTTCCATTTAGTCCATTTTGTAAATTAAAATAAAATTTAACGATGAGTTTTAAAACGTTTTTAGAAAGTAAAATCTTATTCTAATACCTAAACTTTTATGTTTGTTTCACATTAATTTATAAATTTTCAAATATTTTATTTTAGACCATGCATGAAGTTTGCAAAAACAATTTTCTTAATAAATTTTCTTAGTTTTTAATAAATCATTTTAATAATAGAAAACTTAACATATATAATCACACTTTTCTTTAAGTCACATTATTGGTGACATTGAATTTTCAACAAATTTTGATTTTCATTAGTGAAAAAATTATCAACAAGGACTAAAATAATTTTTTTTAGGGAAAATTTAAACACTAAACTAAAAGCCTCCAATGTTGGAAATCTAAAAGAAAACACAAAAAGTCCAGCAACCAAAACATCAAAATAAACAAAACTTATAGAACAAAATAATGTAATTGAAACCTGAACTTGATTAAGAAAAAAACTTTAATCTTTACAAATAAACAAACTAAAAAACAGAATTATAATTATCATTGAATTGAACCGATCCTCCAAAACCTTAATTACATGTAATCGGACTATCACTTTCGAATAATTAAAAAAAAAAATAAGAAAGATAAAAGTACTCAACAAAATCTAGAAAACTCTATCCACAAATGTCTTCCACAACAGCTCAAACCCAAGCCCAAAAAGAAAAAATCTTTCTTATTTTTATCAGTTCATAAAATATAACTATTCCCCCCCCCAAAAAAAAAAATCAACCAATTATTTCAATACTGGAGAGGAAAAAAAAAGTCTGAAGAGACGAACTAAATTAGCTAATAATGAGGTGGTTGGATCTGACAGCCCCTTTTTGTTTCAGTAGAACTCTAAGCTGAGCCTTTTGACACTCCAATTTCGCATCTGAATCTCTACTTTTCAATCCCTTTGCCGTTCGAACCACTCGCCGGAATTCGACAAACCCTTTAATTCCTCTCAGAATGTGAGGATTAATATTTTCGAGCTCCGACAGCGAGGCCCTTATCGGAGCTTCCACCGCCGGGATCTCCATGTTGCAGGTTAATCTCTGGTCTCCCACGGCGGCGTCCGATCTTGTAGATTCTGCCAGTGAAGGTCCGTCGCCGACGGCGTTGTTGTTGTTGGAACTTGCCGACGAGTTCTCGGCCGCCATCTGTTTTAGTTTGCCCGAAAAGTTGGTGATTGAATCGGAAAATGTGGTGGTGTTGTTGTTGGTTCCTGATTCTAATTCTGAGAGCATGTCTTCGAAGACGATTTTTACATCTGCTAGCTTCATTTGAACTCTCTCTTCTCGCAAAACCTCAGCCAACCTTGATTATAAAATGAAAAAGAAATTAAGTTTACCTGATTTAGTAGTGGTTTAAAATTGTACCAGAATAGGACGAACTCAAGTTTGAATTTGTTATTTTCTCCTCAATTAGTATGGACAGCCATTTGTTGGGCTTAATTTATAAGTTTAAGCTTTTGAATTTATTTAATATAGGTTTAAATCTCACATTTAATCAGCTCAGCATTTAAGACATTACTATATGGAGGTTTTGATTCTCATCTCCATATTTGTTGAACTGAAGCAGAAAAATAAAATTTCAAGACTTTTTTTCATTTTTATCCCTTAATTTTCAAAATATCCATTTTGGATTTTCTTGAACTTTAGAAAAAAAACGATTGATATTAAGATTATTTTTGCTTGCTGCGATACTTGTTTTAACCAATCTATTTGGCTCTAATGTACAGTTACATCAGCTAACATACTCAAACCAACATTTATTTGTTGTCAACCTAATCATAGTATAACAATAAGATACATATTAATTACTCTAAGTTTGAGAAGTCTGATTCCCCACCTTAGCCCCACATTTGTTCAACTAAAAAAACGTTATGATAAAAACAGAATAAAGTTAGAGACTAAACAATGGAACTAAAATCAACATTTGGAAAGTTCAAAAACTAAAAAAAATGAAGCCGAAAAATTCAAAGCTAAAAAAAAAACTTCAAAGTTTAGGGACTGAATCTAACAAACCTGAGCATCTTCCTCTCGTCCTCAATCTCCTTCTTCATCAAATCAATCTGGGCTTCATGAGAAGAAATCTCTCTAGCAAGCTCTTGGCACAATCCTTCCATGGCTTCCCTTTGCTTCCTCTCTTCATCCAGCTCCTTGGCCAGCCTCTTCGCCAAAGACTCGGCCTTTTTCCGAGCCTTCCGCTCGTACCGAAGCTCGGTCTTCAGCTCCACGATCTGGCTGCGAGCAAGATCGAGCTCAGAATCCATTCTCCTTTTAGTAGGCACCAGATCGAAGAAAGAAGAAGAAGAAGAACCTAACTTCAAGCAATAAAACTGAAGGTGCCTGTTAATGGCAGATTTATGAGGCGTTTGACGATAATGAGGAGGGTTAATATAAAATGGGTTTTCGTAAAGTTTCCAGCTTGGAGAAGTATCATCGATCATCATCATCATCTCTTCCTCCATATCTTGATCTCTTCTACTTTTTTAGAGCTCTTTTTTTCTTCTTCTTCTTCTTTGATGGTACTTTTTTATTTTCCTTTTCCTTTTTCTTGTTTTTTGAAGAAAGGTAATGGGTTGTAATGGTAGGTCCATTGGTCATGAATTTTGCTTTTGAGAATGTGGGATTGGAAAAAGGAAATAATAGCTAGCTCTATGTCACATGCAACCTCTTCCTTATTAATTTCAGGATGCAGGAAGTAGGTTTTTTTCTTTAAAATATTTTTTTCTCTCTCTTAATAATTTATATGCTGGCCCAAGCCAGTCAATCATTAAAGTTATTTGATTTGGGTTTTAAATTCAATTATTATTTTATTTTGATCGCGAACTTTTGATATGTCTATTGTAGTTAGTAATTGAACATTGTAAAGGGATCTGAATTTGATTTATGAAATAATGTAGACCGTGGGGGTGAGTCTCAACGTTTGATGTGTTTGTTCGCTTTGATTTCTAGTGGATGGCCTGAAAAGTGGATGTAGATATCCACATGGGATCGAACCACTATAATTCTGTGTTTTCTTCTTCTCTATCCCTTTGCTTTATCGTTTTTCATTAGACTTTGAAGGGTTGTTATAATTTGTTAATTCTGCTTTCAGTGGGTGTTAATCGATTGATTAGCGTCAACAGTTTGGTGTTAGAGAGCTTGACTTAAAATAACCAAGGGAATTGAGTTAAGGTAAGAAGCTTCTAATCAATGGTAGCAAAATTTGAAGTTGAATGATTTGATGGAAAATGGGATATTCTTGCTCTATGGAAAAAGAAAATGAGGGCCCTACTAATTCAACAAAAGTTATATAAAGCCATTGATGATTCTACCAGTTGGGCAAGCATAATGACAGCAAATCAAGCTACTGAGATAAAAGGAAATTGCATTTAGCTTAATTATATTATACTTGGCAGATAATGTGCTTTGGCAAGTCCACGAAGCTAAAACTATAATAGAGTTATGGACCAAATTAGACTTAATTTACCTTACAAAAACCATTGACCAATTATAAGTTGTATATACAGAATTAGAAATTCAAAAGCTAAAAGATATGTTAAAGGCAGACTTTGATATGAAAGAGTTGGGTAAAGCTAAGAGAATTCTTGGGAAAATATTAAAAGGAATAGGCTTTCTCAAGAATCCTATTTACTGAAGATGTTTTAACAAATTCAGAATAGAAAATAGTAAGCCAGGCAGTCATTTTTCCCTTAGCTAATCATTTTAAATTGTCCACAAACCAATCACCTAAGGAGAGAATGTATATGAAAACTATCGACAGAGTGAGAGCATCATTCCCTAGGGTTTTTTAGAGTTGTGATTGAAGGCATTTTTTCCTTGGTTGTAATTGTACATTGTAAAGGGATCTAGTTTTGATTTCTAAAATAATATGTACTAGTACGTGGAGATGATGTTCTCAGCTGCTGATGTATTTGCTCATTTTAAATATTTCTAGTGAATGGCCTAAAACGAGATGTAAATCTACCTTGGATCCAACCACTATAATTATGTATTTTTGATAGGACCAACATAGTTCTATATTTTCATACTTAAATCATGTTAGTTTAGAGGTTTTAATGTAATTAATTGATCATTTTGTAGGTATTTGAGTATAAGGCACGTTCCGAGAGATTTTACATCGAATCACGATTCCAATGCATCAAATCGGAGGTCATTCGAGCACCTAAGCGAAAAGTTAGAGCAAAAAAAAACTAGTGTTGCGTGCTGAGTAGTGTCTAGACGATATTGATAGTTCTCTGAAGCCTCCCTCGATGCTGCGGCGAGCCCCTGTGACGCTGGGAGCATCTAGACGCTGTCCGTAGCGTCCATAGCATCTAGACGCTCGTTCGATTCCTATAAATAGATTTTTTCGTCCTCTAGGTCATTGGTCTCCGATTTTCAGCCGTCATGAGACCATTTTAAGTTTTCTCCTCTCTGTTTTTTAGTACTTTAGGATAGATTAGGAGCTTTTCATCAAACCTTGGTATCGGGCTACATCGTTTCGATGTTCGGCTAGGCTTTCAACACCGTTTCGGGGTTGTAAATAAGGTATTATGCATTTTATTGTGAGACTTGGTTGTTAATTTAATTTTCCAGCACTGTTTTATGGCTTGCAAATTCTTGTGCTTACTCTTAGTTATTTCTACTTTGATTGAACTGACAAATCAATTAATTTAGAGATTTTTTAGCTATGCTAGATCTATTCGTAGGTGTCCTCGGTCTCTAGCTTAATTTGAGTAGTAAATAGGCCGGTAGCCACGTCGGTTAAATTAAGTAGAATTGCTTAATTACGAGTACATGATAGGTCTTAGAATTGTTAGCGCGGGCTTAGTTAATTTAGATTGATCAGTCTTAATTAATTAACTCGTTTTGGCTTATCTCTTGGGTGTAATACTTTTAATTAATTCTTTTGGTATTGGTCGTGCCAAATTAATTAATTAAATTACAACCAATTAAGCATTTGTAAATTTGTTTAATTAGGGGAGTCTCCTACGGTATCCCGAGGAGTTCGGTTGGTCTTAAAACACTGGAAAATTGCCTGTTAGGTTAGTTTCAATAATAAATGAATTGCATAATTACATGTTTACCCTTGATTCGGTGCGCGAGGTGAGATCTCTATCTTTATTGCTTTTTAGTCATTCTCTTTATCTTATGTTTTATGATTAACTTCCCCCCAGACCGATAAGAAAATCAATTAATTGAAATCAATTTATTCGGTTCCTTGTAGTTCGACTCAGTCCATTATTAATTACTACAAAAAGTTAATTTTATATCGGTATTATAAATTGTAGTTGATTGAGCCTTCGACAAGCTCCTTCAAATTGGTGCCGTTGTCGGAGAATCACCAATTAAATTGATTTCTTGATTTTCGTTTTCTTATTTCAATAAAAACAAAAAATATATATACAAAAAAAAAGGATTATATACCTTGTTTCTTTTTATGGCTAATAATTTTTGGAATTTCAGTCGAGCTGCCCCGCACGATGAAGAGGTTAGTGATTTAATTCTAAAATTTCTAAATTAGCCTATTCAATTTCTTTATTGCTTGAAAAACTAGAGCAAATATGGCATGCCTCTAGTCTTGGAAGAGTTCCAGACCAGCACGACACGAGCCACGATCCTCAGAGTCCTGAGTGGGATCAATCATATGGATGTCAGGAGGAGCAGCAAAACCCAAGCCCCGAATCTTTAGTTTCAGGTATGTCTTTAGAAGATTTCATTAATCAAATTGCTATTAACAATCTCCGAATTCAGCACAACAATCTCCAATTTCGAGAGGAGATGATTAGGATACAGGGTGACTCCGTCATTCAACTATCTGATTTAGTGGAGAGCATTCAAGAGCAACTGCCTATCAACATCCCTAAGGTACGAGAATCTGATTTGGTTAGCTTAGAGCTTAACGATGAAGTTTGTTTGCCATATGAAGAACAAGTTTGTGAGGCTGAGGAGACCAAACTTTAATGCGAGGAAGTCCAGGTGATAGAGTTAGAGGCCGAAAGGCCTACGTCTGTTATGTACCTTGATTCCCCCTTCTTTTGTGTGTGTTCCTCTAGTTCTCATGAGTTAGAGTTAGTTTCTTTTGATTTTTCTTGTTTTTCTTTTTCATAGTAAAAAAATGCCAAAAAGACCTGCATTTCTAGAGCCCATAAGATGTTGAAGAGTTTGCTTAATGCATTGGGCTTTGTAGATTCGAGGAAGAAATGGCTGAAGAAATGGGAGAACTTTTATGTGCCTTGACATGTGCCACACAACAAGTCGAGCAATCGACAATAAAAATTTGCGCTTCCTGGAGGCAACCAGGCTTGAAATTTTAGTTGCTTTATTGCTCTTTCTTTTTATTTTTCCTAGCTTAGCTTGTTTTGCTTTGTTTTATAGGTAACAAATTGACCTTTGCGTAGAAGAATTATCATTCTTGGAGGTTTCTGTTGCACCACCACCCACCTATATGCTGAGTTTTCATGGGAGGTTTTCTATTCCCTTTTTCTTTTTGTCCATTCATTTTCACCGATTTTTGGACATTGAGGACAATGTAAAATTTACGTTGGGGGTGGATGTTATTATTGTGCTTTGATGATGTGTTTAGCATGATTGGTTGAGTCCTTGAGCATCTAAGCTCGGACCTATTTTTAGGTTTGATAGTTGCGCTTATATGTTGTCCTGAGCACCTAAGCTTGGAATGTTGATCAATTATGTTAAACATGATTCTTGTGTGATTTTTTTTTCAAAAATTTTGTGTGAATTATGAGCTTGAATGCTTGATAATGTGTTTTCTTGTTGCTTGATGAAGACAATTGATGACATGCATGGTATGTTGCTAATTTAATTGCATTAGTTGAAGTATATGAATGCTATCCTGCTTTGAGTCTTTTTATGCCTAATGATGCGAGCTTGTCGAGGGCTCGTCAAATTAAAATTTATAAATCGATCCTAAGCTACTTGTAGCATTGAGTGGACTGGGTCGATCTCAGGGAACCGAATATTAATTTCTTAAGTTAAATTTGCAAATGAGAAAGCAATTAAAAAGGGGGGTTTTGAAAATTTTCTTACTTAATGAAATAAAAATAACAAAACAAAACAAACACTAAAAGGGAAAAATCAACTCTTACCAAGTTCCAGTTCAGAGGTGCGGTTATATTCAATTGCAAACATTGATCATAGGCATTCAAAATATTTAATCTTAACCATGCAAGTACTTGGTCAACTTATTAGGAAACCCCAAAAAGTAGCAAATTTCCTAAGGTCATTAACTCTAACGAACGCCAAGTTAACGCTAATTACCTAAACAAATCTTTACGAAACCGCTTCAATTTATTTAGGTAAAGGCATTACGAACTTTGGAACGACCAAGACAATCGATCAGGTAAAACAACTTTCACCTAATTAACATGCTTCTTTAATTCCTAGAATTAAACATGCAAGCCATGTATCATGGAAACCCATAAACATACACATGTGATAATTCTAATGCTACTGGTTTATTCAACATGAAAATTATGGATCATTATCGTGATTAGCAATAAAGCATGTAAAGAGATTAAGGCGTCAATTTAATCAAAATACATACTTATAAAATTAACACGGGAATTAAATAACACTTGCAATTGAAAGAAAACTAAGTTAAGGTTCAAGCCTCACAATGTTGCAACTGATTACAACTGACCTTTAAACCGGAATTGCAGAATCTAGCCGTACATCTCCATAGAAAACTTCGAGTGCAAACGAGCTCGATTCGACACCATGGTTTGATGAAAAACTCCTAATCTATCCTAAACTACTCAAAAACAGAGAGGAGAAAGCCTAAATTGGTCTCATGACGGCTGAAAATCGGAGACAAATGACCTAGAGGACGAAAAAATCTATATATAGGAATCAACGGAGCGTCTAGACGCTCTGGACAGCGTCTAGACGCTCCCAGCGTCACAGGGGCTCTCCGCAGCGTCGAGGGAGGCTTCAGGGAATTGCCGATAGCGTCTAGACGCTACCCAGCGCTCAGCACTGCTTATTTTTGCTATAACTTTTCGCTCAGGTGTCCGAATGACCTCCGGTTTGATGCGTTGGAATCGTGATTCAACGTAGAATCTCTCAGAACGTGCCTTATACTCAAATCCCTACAAAATAATCAATTAGTTACATTAAAACCTCCAAACTAACATGATTTAAGTATGAAAATATAGAACTATGTTGTTCCTATCACCTAACTTTCAAAATTTTCTAGTCTTTCCTGCACGATCTGAGCACATTAGCCTTTCCTTTAGTAGTCTTTAAGGTTTAGGGTGGGATTATGGAGCTTGTATGTCTATTGTCAACCTAATACGTGTTGGGCTAGTTGTTGAGTGGAAAGATTGATAGCTTGTAATGTGTTACTTAGGAGAAGTAAAAATGTGATTTGCCTAGAAAAAGAAAGAAAGAAGGTGTGCTTGAAAAGAAGATCATTCTTGAAAAAACATAGAAAGAAAAAGAAGAAAATAAAATAAGCTTTTAATGGGTTTAATGAATCAAGGGGTACCTCTGTCGTGATCAGTTAGACCATCCATTGAACGAGTGCTCTAGATACGGGTCCCTGCAACAAGTGCGTGAAAGCTAGTGCCCTTTGGTTTTTAAAGTGATACAAGTTTATCTTGCGGGTTTAAGTTCAGGCACCCAGTAACCTATTACTTATTTGATGGTTTGGAAGCTTGGTTGCTAGTTCTAGTGCCAGTATAGGGATAAGATGGATTGAGAGCCTTATAAACCTTCTCCAGGCTTGCAAAGACTACTTTACGAGGCCACACACACACGTGGGAAAGAATAGAAAGCGTTTTTAAAAGTATCTCAAAACATGGATAGTGTATGTCTGCTTCTCTTTTGTAGTTATTGCGATATTCCTAAGTATTGAAATTATAGTCTCGTGCATGTAATCACTTATTCATATTTTTATTATTTTTGTTTGGGTCATTATTTTTGTAGGACCAACATAGTTCTATATTTTCATGCTTAAATCTTGTTAGTTTAGATGTTTTAATGTAATTAATTGATCATTTTGTATGTATTTGAGTATAAGGAAGGTTTCGGGAGATTCTACGTCAAATCACAATTTCAACGCATCAAACCGAAGGTCATTCAAACACCTAAGCGAAAAGTTAGAGAAAAAATAACCAGTGATGTGTTCTGGGTAGCGTTTAGAAGTTGTCTAGATGCTATCGGCAGTTCTCTGAAGCCTCCCTCGAAGCTGCGGTGAGCCACTGTGACGCTGGGAGCGTCTAGATGCTCCGTCAATTCCTATAAATAGATTTTTTTCGTCCTCTAGGTCATTAGTCTCCGATTTTCAGCAGTCATGAGACCATTTTAAGCTTTCTTTTCTCTGTTTTTTAGTACTTTATGATAGATTAAGAGTTTTTCATCACACCTTGGTATCGGGCTACATCATTTCGTTCGGCTAGGCTTTCAACTTCGTTTCGAGGTTGTAAATACGGTATTATGCATTTTATTTTGAGATTTGATTGTTAATTTAATTTTCCAACACTGTTTTATGGCTTGCAAATCCTTGTGCTTATTCTTAATTATTTCTACTTTGATTGAACTGACAAATCAATTAATTAAGAGATTTCTTAGCTATGCTAGATGTATTATTTGGTGTCCTCGGTCTCTAGCTTAATTTGAGTAGTAAATAGACCGGTAGCCACATCGGTTAAATTAAGTAGATTTGCTTAATTATGAGTACATGGTAGGTCTTAGAATTGTTAGCGCAGGCTTAGTTAATTTAGATTGACCAGTCTTAATTAATTAACTCATTTCGGCTTATCCCTTGGGTGTAATGCGTTTAATTAATTCTTTTGATATTGGTTGTGCCAAATTAATTAATTAAATTAGAACCAATTAGGCATTTGTAAATTGGTTTAATTAGGGGAGGCTCCTACGGTGTCCCGAGGAGTTCGGTTGGTCGTAAAACATTAGAAAATTGCCTGTTAGGTTAGTTTCAATGATAAATGAATTGCATAATTACCTATTTACCCCTGATTCGATGCACGAGGTGAGATCTCTATCTTTACTGCTTTTTAGTCCTTCTGTCTATCTTATGTTTTATGATTAACTTCCCTCCAATCTGTGTCAGTGATAGGACGTATAAAGCTTTATTTAATCACACTTAACTCTTGTTAGTTTGATAGTTTTTATGTGTTTTCATGTTTATTTTGTAGGGATTCGAGCAAAAGACGTATTTGGAGATTCTATGTCGAATAAAAATTCAAACGAGCCAAACTGGAGGTCATTTGGACACCTGAGCAAAAAGTTAGAGCAAAATTACCAAATCTATCCAGGAAGCAGTGTCTCGACGCCGCTCGACGCCATGCTCGACGCTACTCAATGCTAAGCTTCTGTCTTTGCTCGACGCCGCTCGACGCTGCTGTTTGGCGTGCTCGACGTCAGAAGCGTCTCTACGCCGCTCGACGCTTTAGTTTGGCTTGCTCGACGCCACACGTACGAGTAGTTTTTCTTTCCTTATTTGAGAGGGCAGCGTCTCGACGCCACCCCCAGCGTCTCGACACTGCCTAAGCCCTATTTATAGCGCTTTTTCACTTTAGGTTAGGGATCTCTTTTTGGCCTCTTGGCCTAGACGTTTTTAGACTCCTTTTCTCTTTTCTCCTTAGACAATAATGGTATCAAATTTTATCACGATGCTCGGCTAAATTTTGCGTTCCCAGTCAGAGGTCGGTTGTAATCAATTGCAATATTGTGAGGTTTGAACCTTAACGTAGTTTTCTTTGAATTGCAAGTATTCTTTGATTCCCGTGTTAATTTTATAAGCATGTATTTTGATTGAATTGACGCCTTAATCGCTTTACATGTTTGATTGCTAGTCATGATCATGATCCGTAATTGTCATATTGAATGAACCGCTAGCATTAGGATTATTACATGTGTATGTTTTGTGGGTTTCCATATTACATGGCTTGCATGTTTAATTCTAAGAATTAAAAGAGCATCTTAATTAGATTAAAGTTATTTCACCTAATTTGTTGTCTTGGTCCTTCCAAAGCACTTAATGCCTTTATCTAAATAATTTGGAGCGGTTTCGTCAAAATTGTTTAGGTAATTAGCATTAACTTGACGTTTGTTAGAGTTAATGACCTTAGGGAATTTGCTACTTTTTGGGGTTTCCTAATAAGTTGACCAAGTGCTTGCATTGTTAAGTTTAAATATTTTGAATGTATATGATCAATTTTTGCAATTGAGTATAACCGTACATTTGGATTGGATTTTGGTAAGATTTGATCTATCTCTATCTTTATTATTTATGTTTTATTTTATTTATAAAAATACAAAACTCCCCTTTTTAATTGTTTTCTCCTTTGCAAATTTAACTAATTGAAATCAATTTATTCGGTTCCTAGTGGTTCGACCCGGTTCACTATTAATTACTACAAGTAGTTAATTTTATATCGGTATTATAAATTGTATTTGATTGAGCCTTCGACAAGCTCACTTCAGTCAGTAAGAAAATCAATTAATTGAAGTCAATGAATTACTACAAGTAGTTAATTTTATATCGGTATTATAAATTGTATTTGATTGAGCCTTCGACAAGCTCCTTCAATTTTCTTCTTCTTCTTTATTCCTTTACTTTATTGTATTTCATTAAACTTTGAAGGTTGTTATAATCTTCGTGTTAATTATTTGTTTAAACAATTGATGGCAAACTAACAATGAAGACCAAAAATGATTACTTACAGCATTCATGAACTAAATATAGACATTTTTGAAAATTTAGAGATGAAATAAACTTGAAATTTTAGAAACCAAAATTGAAAATTTGAAAAATTCTAGAAATGAAAAGAGAATAAATTTGAAGTTTGAAACAAAATGGAATTTAAAACCTTTAATTTGAAAAATAGTGGTGCAAATGAGTCAATTTTGATTGATTTTTATTCAGACATATGTCTAATCTTACATATTGTTTCAAGCCTTTTTTTTTTTTTTTTTTTAAAAAAACATCAAAACTGAATTTTGGAAAACCAAGTTGAGTTAAAGAAACTAAGAAATTATTTTCAATTTTATACTGTAAAAAACCAAGCTCACTTCCTTTGATTGCATCATTGGTATCTTTCAATTTTGACTTGTACCCCGGCTGAATTGAAAATATTCTTGAGGTTGTGATCTTTACTTTCTTTTTTTTTAATCTAATCAACATTAGAAAAGCTACCAGGACAATCCATACTGATGTAGGAACAAATATACAAAAATGACATGTAAAAACCCTTATTTTATAGGTTAATAATAGCAGTAGATATGAGCATTAGATTAACTGGTCGACTTCTCTCCCCTGGTCAGAGGTTCAAATCTCCATAGATTAATATAATAGTACGTGATTGTCTAGTAACTAAATCAGTAAAGGAAAATTGTGGCTGGTAACTACAAAAAAATAATTGAAATGAAAAATTACTAAAAAATTGTCATATTCAGAATTATGGCTAGCATTTTTTTTAGGCAAGAGAGTGAATAATTTTTTATTCTATTTATATTTGAGTATATATCTAGATTCACAATCGGCCTCGAACTGTAAGTAGATTTTCATATCGCTTGGATTCCCCTTAAATCTTGAATTCATCTACATTTAATTTTAATTTAAGATGTCAATCACCTTTATATTTATTTTCTGTTATTTATATCAAAATCATTCTCAAAGAAACTTCTGCTCAACTATCAATATATACAATTTTTTCATACAAAATTACTCAATACTCATGCGTATATAACAACACATACATGGAAATACAAAAGCAATGTGTACAAATATGCAATACATACAACACTATATCGATATGTGTATACACAAACACACATATCTTATGCATTGGTGTATAGAAGATGTCTAGATGGATATGTACAAACAATAACCCTATCAATCACTTGCATATGGATAAGGGTATATACTTCTGTCATCTATATGTACATAAGAGTATATACATATAGTTAATATAGTACTCACCACCTTCCTCGACAATAGTCTTTTTTCTGGATTTGATCTCATCATTTTTGGCTCTCTTTTCATCTATATTCTTGGTCCTAGACTCTTTATTAAGTCTCGAATAGAGCATATAAAAAGTCAAGAGATAAACGAAGACTATCGACATTAAAAAAAAATCTTAAAAATACGGGATGAAATTTTAGAATCTAAGATACCTATTTAAAAATGAGAATCATAATCTAAAATCTAATATTATAAGACTATATGTCCTAGAATGCAAAGAGCATGAATGCAAACCGTGTTCAGTCTACCAAATCTGAAGTTCATCTAGAAACATCATAAGTATTACTGAGCATAGCATAGGTGAATGTACATGCCTTCGGAATGTGCTTCAAGTGTAAAAGTTTAGTGGTCATTGAGGAAGACAAGAAGCGTAGGAGACAGATGCACATCATTCAAGATGAAGAAAACCTTGTTTTATTAAATGAAAGGGGAAAAAATGTAGACAGGAAACGGCATAGAGGAAGAAATCAAACACATTCTAGTTTTGGAGCTAGAAACGACAATAGGTATATGTACATACCTCACAAATGTGATAGAAATAGTGGGAGAGCAGTGATCGTTGACATAATTTGGAGCGTTTAGTGGCGTAAAAGGTTGAGCAAAAACCCAAATCGTGTAGACGAATATATATACATACCTCAGAATATTTTTTAAGTGCGAAAGACTAGTCGAGGAACCAAAGAGATGTAAGAGACAAATGCAAACCGTGTTTCGTCAAATCAAAGGTAAAAAAAACCTATATAGAGGAAACGATAATGAGCATGAAATCAAATGCACTCAATATCAAGAAGCATACCAATGGTATGTATGTGTACATACCTCGCAAATGTGGTAGAAATAGCGGTAGAACTGGTTAATGTTATCAATTTTAGGTTAAATGAGGAATACATACCTATATAGTCCCATTTGAAGTTAGCCAGATGTAATTATAGATGTAATTTCGAATATGTACTCCTTGCTGGAATTTATCTAAGTCATCATTTTTATCAATGTGTTCATCCTTTTCTTTTTTGTTAATTCGCTAGGTTGGAAATTATCTATGGACATTTTGTCGTTAAATCTTCCATATTAGGAATCTAGAAATTAATTCAAAATAATGTTAGATTATAGACTATAATTTATTTTTGGTTGGTACGCTTGTTTTTGAAACCTCCATCTATCTCATCCCCATAAAATGTTGCATTATTATAGCCTTCTTTTAGATTTTTTAAAAATGAAATATCTAAATCAAGGGTATTTTCCTTTGAATCCAATATTAATATTTTAACAGAAAACAAGTTTATACATTTTTACAAAATCTCAAGCATTTAGCTATTTTCTAAGTTGGCCTATTAAAATTTAGTCATTTATCTTATTGACCCATCGACAAATGAGTGAATATAAAGCTACCGAAACTCAAAGTCCAGTTGGGCCCAAAACTTCACTCACATCACACTACACATAAATTTCTAAACGTTGGAACACTTAGTACTAGAAAAATTATAAATGTCTTAATCGATTGAATTATACTTTAGTTGCTAGTTTAAACATAACTCAGTGTAAGATATTTATTACACTCTTAAAAATCAATAATTCAATTCTCGCCTACAAGGGTTAAACTAAAAGAAACAATAAGGATTGTGCTTTAAGTTCCGACCAAAAGTTTTAAATTCAACTTATAGCATGAGAAAAAAGAAAAAACATAAGTTTTTAACACATTTATGTATTATTCTTCGCAGCACAAAACTTTGGAAAGAAAAAAGGGCTTCTGGGCTAACTATTGTTTACATAACTTGAGATGGGCCACAGAACGTAAATGGGCTTTAATACTATTCTTCTCCCCCCTGCCCCCCCGGTTGGTAAAAATCGACTTTACCTCGCTAATCTTAAAAAGTAAAAATCGTTATTATTATTATTTTTTCATATATATTTTGTGCTTGTACTTTATAATGAAATTTATTTAAAGTAGTATCCTATGTCAGTAGATATTGGCGACATTTCTGTATCCAATTTTGGTTAATAGTCAAACGTAAATTAATAAATCTTGGTGGCACGTTAATATTCTATGTCGATCGAAATTTAAACTCATATTCTTTAATTTATCTCGGTTGGCATCTAAGTATAAAGTGTGAATAACAAGTAGAAAAAAAATATTAATATATATATATTTAAATTGTTTTCAAAAAATGGAAAAGATTTTTTAAAATTATTTTTTAAGAAAAGAAAATAAGAAAAGTTTAGTAAAAAATCACAAACAAATATATATATATATATATATATATTTCCTTACAACCACAAACAAATAAGTTAGAACATTGTGAACTAGTAAAAAAAAACAAAAGATCGAAGGGAAAAAGAAAGTGTTAGCATGTATTTATAATTGTTGTCTCTATGTTTTGATTCACATATTGTAATATTTACTTTTACCATTAACTTACTATGGGTAAAAGTTAGAGTTTGTTAGAAATATTAACAGACTTGTTATTGGGCTTGAGAATTTTGTTGAGGCCCTTAAATATGGATGGTGGGTACTCCATTTGTATGTGTTAATCCTCTGTATTCGTTTGTGGCAAAATAATAAGAAGCTCTCTCCCTGATTCGAAAAGTGGATGTAGACAAATGTCGAACCACTATAAACACTTGTGTCAATTTTTCTTCTTCTCTCTTTTACTTTCTGTTTTTCTAATTTGGTGAATTGTATGGATCAACAATTGGTATCAAAGATCAGCAACTTTATCAATATCACTGACACACCTCAAAATATTATTAGCTAAATACAAAATGATAGTACTACAAGCGATCTCAGCCATTTCAAATTTCTCATCCTTAGTCATGGTATCAGGAAGCTTACTTGGATCATCTAACGCCTTAGTGACTTTTTGTTGAACGAGAAGAGCCTTCACCAGGTAATCACATTACCAAATAGAGTAAAAACATAACCTGTCAATGATCGTCGACGATCCAAATCCATTGCATAATCAGAGTCTACAAAACCAATCAAACCATCATAATCATCTGCTGATTTATCAATAAACCCTTCAAAACTGTACCTTTTATATACCTCAGTACACATTTTGCTGCCTCCCAATGTGTTGTACCTAGATTACTGATAAACCTACTAAAACACTCATTGAGTAGGCTAAATCAGGACGACAACAAATCATAGTATACATGATACTTCCTACAAGGCTAGCATAAGGTACTGTTTTCATATTCTCAATCTCAATCCCTGTTGAAGGTGACTGTGAAGAGAAGAGAGTTTAAAATGATTTGCCAAAGGAGTTTTAAAAGATTTACAACTTTCCATATGAAAAAGCTTCAACACATTATTCAAGTAATCTGATTGAGAAATATGCAATGAACCCCTTTTGCCTGTTGATAGGACCTATAAAGTCCTATTTAATCACACTTATTTCTTGTTAGTTAGAAGGATTTATGTTTTTTTAATTATTTTTTAGGGATTCGAGAAATTTGTGTGTTTTGGAGAGTTTGCAACATTTCAGAGTTAATTCGGACTCAATGGGAGGTGATTCGAGCAACAGAATTTCTATACCAACTTTGAACGATCATATCATGATATTTAAAGATGAAAATATATTCTAATTTGGTATCAAATCGAAGCTTAGTGAATTATCTTTCCAACGGTATAAAACTCGTTGCATTACAATAAGTATTATGAAAGTTATGACATTTTGAGTGATTACTGCTCATGCTGGAAAACTGTTGTACCCGAGAATACTTTGTGCCAACTTCCGTTCCCATTATCTTTCTGCTCACATTTGGTAATATAGCCAAATTAGATATCATTTTAAAGCTCTCTGAATTATATTTCCAACCATATAAAGGTCACATTGATCCAAGTTTTGGAGAATAATTTATTGGCAAAATAATGAAGACTGCGCAATTCAGAAACTTTCCTTATTTGCAATATTCTATGTTTGTTTTGAGAATTTAGGAAATGATTTTCGAGTTTTAGATGTATTTTCTAGCATTTTACAAGAGAGAACATTATTTACTTTATTTTATTTTATTTTAAATATTATTCCCTAATTGTTTTGGGAAAATATCTTTCTAGAATTTAGGGTTTCTTACTTTTGCAAGTTGTCTACTTCAAGGCTATTTAAGCCTTCTTTTGGACAGTGGAAAAGGGGGTTCTCCGAATGTAATATTTCTAGACAATAGTTTTTAGAGTTTTTCTCCCTTTTCCTTTACTTTTCATTTTGCACTATATCGAACCAATGACGAACCTTGGCTACATCATCACGATTAGCGACTAAGCTAAGTGTTCCAATTCATAGGTCAGTTGCAACCAATTGCAATATTGTGAGGCTTGAACCTTAACTAGTTCTCTTTCAATTGCTAGTATTCTTTGATTCCTGTATTAATTTTATAAGCATGTATTTTGATTGAATTGACGCCTTAATCGCTTTACATGTTTGATTGCTAATCATGATGCATGATCCGTAATTGTCATGTTTACTGAATCGGTAGCATTAGGATTATTACATGTGTATGTTTTGTGGGTTTCCATATTACATGACTTGCATGTTTAATTCTATGAATTAAAAGAACATCTTAATTAGATTAAAGTTATTTCACCTAATTGGTTGTCTTGGTCCTTCCAAAGCACTTAATGCCTTTATCTAAATAATTTGGAGCGGTTTCGTCAAAATTGTTTAGGTAATTAGCATTAACTTGACGTTTGTTAGAGTTAATGACCTTAGGGAATTTTCTACTTTTTGGGGTTTCCTAATAAGTTGACCAAGTGCTTGCATTGTTAAGTTTAAATATTTTGAATGTATATGATCAATTTTTGCAATTGAGTAGAACCGTACCTTTGGATTGGATTTTGGTAAGATTTAATTTATCTTTGTTTTATTTGCTTATGTTTTATTTTATTAATAAAAATACAAACCCCCCCCCCCCCCCCCCCCATTTTTAATTGTTTTCTCCTTTGTAAATTTAACTTGAGAAATTAATATTCGGTTCCCTGAGATCGACCCGGTCCACTCAATGCTACAAGTAGTTTAGGATCGGTTTATAAATTTTAATTTGACGAGCCCTCGACAAGCTCGCATCATCTGTCTCTAATCAATTCCATTCTCAAAATCCTCTTTGCACTGCTCAAATCTTTCATTTCAAAATTACTACAAAGCTGTCTTTTAAGTTTCTTAATCTCTTGTACATTATTTGAAGCAATCAATATGTCATCAACATACAACAATAACCAAATTGTAGTAATAGAGTTAACAATCTTCATATAAACACAGCTATCAAATGAGTTTTTTAACAAAACCATTAGAGGTAATGAAAGTATCAAAACACTTATTCCAATCCTTGAGGATTGTTTAAGTCGATAAATGGACTTTTGCAAATGACAGACTGTGTTCTTTGTCAGTTTCAATATATCCAGGTGGCTATTTCATATATATGTCTTCATCCAATGTTCAATACAAGAATGCTGTTGTTACATCCATTTGTTCAAGTTCTAAATCAAAATGAATAGCCATGGATAAAAGAACTCTAATAGAAGAGTGTCTAACAAATGGAGAGAAAACTTCATCATAATCAACTAGGAGGTCTAATTGTTCTTCTCACTCTATCTCTAGTTAATTGGTAACCTTGGATTTGAGTGTTCTGTTCTAATGGAGCTGAGGACGATGTATCACCCTCTTGAGATGAAGCTTCTATTTGTTTGGATTGAATAATATAAGGTTCAGGTTCACTAGGGGAAGGTTCAACAGAAGAACTTCTAATTTCATTTTTGTGAGTTTCAAATTCAGTTCCTGAAGTTCAATATCAAAATCTTTAGTATCAATTTTGATTGTATAGTTTGTTTGTTGAGTATCTTTCCAAGGCATTACATTCTCATTTAAGGTAACATCTCTACTAACAAAATATTTATTTACTCCAGCTTCAAGAGACCATAATTTGTAACCTTTACTCCATGAGGGTACCCAATAAACATACATCCATTTTTTGAATTAGGAAGAGAACTTCTTATTATTTTGCCACAAACGAATACAGAGGATTAACAATAATATTAACTTTATTCCTTATTTTGGTTAGTATTCTAATTATTTTAGTTATTTTAATATCTTTTTATCTCATTTGTAGGTATTTAAATGAATTTGAATAAATGAAAAAAATGTAAAAATTAAATAAACATAAAACAATTCATAATGATTTTGGAAATCATTTTAAAATATTTTCTAACCTTCAAAGATGATAAAGTAATTTTTTTGACAATATATGGGATGAGGGATTCAAACCTCTAACCTGACATTGGTCGAGAGTACAAATTTTATGCCACTTGAGTTATGCTCATATTAGCGATGATAAAGTAAATAAAACTTATATGTTGTGGTCAAGTTATGAAACATAAATTAATGAATTTTATAACATTAATTTTGATATAAAATAATATATGTTCAAAACATTTCCATATATATTATTGTGAAAAAGAGTATTGCGCTCCTATATAAGTGAAACGAAAAAAGTTAGAAGCCAACACGAGCATAGTTCAACGATAATTAACATGTATTTTTTTTCTTGAGATCGAACGTTCAAATTCTTATACCCACATCTGTTCTACTAAAACATGAAGAAAGTTAGTACTAAGATTGATCAATTAAAGAGGAAACCCTACACTAAAGAAAGTTTGATCCGAGAAGGAAGAAAAAAAGAAGAGAATGAAGTATTTACTAGCCAACCTCCACTTTTGATTTGATTTGTTTTCATAGAAGATATTTTTTTCAATTTACTCACGAAACACAACTAATTTGTTTTCATAGAAGATAATGTTGTCAAAATCAAAAGTGAAAAAATATCTACTATGACAAAAAAATATTGTTATTGACTCAAGCGTTTTCAACATTTTTATGCTGTGGTGTCGATGCTTTTATCTCACGTTCGAAGTCGTGGGTGCATCAAAGCTTCGTCTGTGGTTGATTTTGACAACATTGCGATTGTGATGGAATTTAACGTTTCCAAGTTTGATAAATTTGATGGTGACTAAATCTATTTAAAATCAATTTTTTAAACATGTTGATTTGCAAAATCGGTTAATCACTCGCTTTTTAGAAGTAGATTCTTAAAAAATTAGGCATGTCTTAGTCTTATTAACAAATATCAATATTTTTTTCTCACGCAACTATACTATATCCTTCCAACACTACAATAATAAGGTTTTCAAATTATTAGTTCAATAGTCAATCTGATCGTAGTTCAATGGATAAGGTACCAATTACTATCTCAAAGATCGATGTTTGATTCTCACTCCACAATTATTGAAAAAAAAAATGATTAGTTCAATGCAACCGTGATTTTTTTGAAAAAGCTATACCATAATTTTTTTTAAAAAAAAATATCTAATACAGTTTGTTATAACATTTGTTAAAAAAATATCTAATACAGTTTGTTATAACATTTGTTGCTTCTAATATTTGAACAAATAATTTAGAGATAAACAAAATTTAAATTTAAATTGAAAGCATACAAAATTTTAAAAATTTAAAAAATTAAAAAAAAAATACTTATGCATATTTTAATAGTATGTCTATTTAAGTAACCGTAGCTAAATTGTAACAATATAATATATTTTACCAAACACGATGATATGATTTTTCATGTTTAAAATTGAAATTTACCAAAATACTAATTTAGTTGGCAATTCCAAACTAAACCCAAAACTCAAGTGCTTTTGATGGCAACTTTGTCTGGGCGCATTTTTATTGTTATTTAATTTTTAATTTTTCTGAAAGTTATTTTTAGTTAAATTTAATTATTTTGGGGTGTAAGGAGCATTAAGTGAGTGAGTCGGGGATGCGGATGCAGCAGGCTAGTTTGAACTATGTAAGGTCTCTATAACCTTTTTGTTACCTTAATTATATTTTACAATTTTTATAAGTAGAGATCTAGTTCATTATTATTATTATTATTTTGGAAAAGAAACAATTTTATTAAATATGTATGTGAGAAACATACAACAAGAAAGCTACAAAAAAAAAAAAAAAGCTTGTTAAAAATATTTAAAGCTTCAAATACATTTCATATAGTAAAAATATTACATCATTATCAATAACTTTCTTCTCATTATAAAAAATTTAGACCAAATTGAAATTTCCTCTACTTCTTTTCAATATCTCTTTTGCCATAGACAACATATTTTTTAATATCACCATAATGATATGATATTTGTTCATTAATTTTAAATCTAATTCCATGTAATTTTACCTTTGAATTCCATCCAAAAAGTATAGACATATGTGTTGGAATAGAAATTTCGACCAACCCAAAATTGCCACGTCATTACCCAACAGTGATGACAAAATTATATTTAATTAGAGATTAATTAAATGAGCAAATATTCCTAAATTAAATTATGGCAAGTCCAAATACACAATTGGGTTCTTTGAAGTTTGGAAGACAAAAGCCCAAATTGAAAACCCAAATTGGCAAAGTTCAGAGGTTGGGCCCAAAGGCAACCAAGCCCAATCCAAAGGAGCTGGCCCAAAGTCAACCAGGCCCAGAGGCTAGACCCAAAAGGCAGTTAGACCCAGTTCAAATTGCTAGGCCAAGAGTCAACCAAGCCCAGTCCAAAAAGGCTGGCCCAAAATCAACTGGGCCCAATCCAACAAGCCCAAGCCCATTTGAAGGCCCTGAGAAACTCTATAAATAGAGAGCTTCTTCCTTCATTTGGGGGGTTCAGAACTGAAAAATCTCAGAGAGAATTTAGAAACAAAGCTGTGAAGTCTCTAGAAGCTCCTGAAGATCAAATATCTTCTGAACAAAGAACACTTCTTGAAGATCAAGAACGATCCAAGCATATCAACAAGCCAAAGATTTTCAACAAGCTACAAGCTGAAGACCTTCAACAAGCTACAGGCCGAAGACCTTCAACAAGCTACAAGCTGAAGACCTTCAACAAGCTACAAGCTGAAACCCTTCCACAAGCTACAAGTTGAAGACCTTCCACAAGCTCAAAGCTGAAGACTTTTCCACAAGTTCAAAGTTGATGATTCAATCTCGAGAACAAGCGTTCCAGCCCTCGAGTCAAGTATACAACGAGAGAAAGAATCAGAGGATCATACATTAGAGATTGTACTCACTATACTGAAATCAATACAAACACAAGTTCATTCCACGTATTAAATTTCTTTTGTTGAAATCTCGTGTGAACAAATTGAAAGTTCCTCTACTTCTTTTCAATATCTCTTTTGCCATAGACTACATATTTTTTAATATCACCATAATGATATGATATTTGTTCATTAATTTTAAATCTAATTCCATGTAATTTTACCTTTGAATTCCATCCAAAAAGTATAGACATATGCAAAAAGAAGGAATTTTTCTAGATTTTAATCAATGCGTTGACTTTATGTTTGTACTCAGAACAAAACGAAACAAAAACATAAAATGGTTTGGCCAATTGAGATCTTATCTTTCGTGTGTGCCTCATTAGGCATTGGTTTAAAGCCCAATGAATTTAGAAGAATGCATCTCCCAATTTAAATTTTTATTCCATTGGCTACTCGCCCTTTCAATTCTTGAATCATAGATGCAACTTTTTCATAAGAATATTGATTGTCGACTATCGATGGTTGATTACCAAACTGAACATTTAAGCCCTTATGAGTTCAGAAGAATGCATCTTCCAATTTAAATATTTACTCTGTTGCTGCTCACCGTTTCAGTTATTGAATCATAGATGCAACTTTTTCATAAGAATTTCAATTGTCGATGGTTGATTACCCATTGTTAATTACTGTGTTATTATTGATATAGAATTTTAAAAAACTTATATATAGTTAAAAGTAGGTTCAATTACAAGTTTAGTCCCTAAACTTTGAGGTTTGTGTCTCTTTGGTCCCTAAATCCTTATATACCTAGATGGTGGATGAGAGTTATTTAGAGAAATAGTGAGGTAAAGTTTCCTGAAAAAGAAAATAATGAAAAAGTTAACAAAAAAAGTTGCAAAAAAAAGGTGCAAAAAGAAAAGGGTGAAGCCAAAACAAGACCGCACTCAACTCCGCCTGAGTTAGGATTTGGCCACTTCCAAGGTAAAACAGGACCACCCTCAATTCCACCAGAATTAGGGTTTGTTCACTTCCAAGGTAAAACATGACCATCCTCAACTTCACTAGAGTTAGAGTTTGGTCACTTCAAAGGTAAAACTAGACCGCCCTCAACTCCACATGAGTTAGGGTTTGGTCACTTCCAATGGTAAAACAAAGTGGAAGGTGAACCATCCTTAATTCTGCCTGAATCAAGGGTTGGTCACCTTCAAAGTTGAAGAAGACATCTTAGCTGCCGAAGGTAAAACAAGACCGCCCTCAACTCCACATGAGTTAGGGTTTGATCACTTCCAAGAGTAAAATAAAGTGGAAGGGGAACCATCCTTAATTCCTCCTGAATCAGGCCGAGTTGGTCACCTTCAAAGTTGAAAAAGACATCTTAGCTGCCGAAGATAAAACAAGACTGCCCTCAACTCCACATGAGTTAGGGTTTGGTCACTTCCAATAGGTAAAACAAAGTGGAAGATGAACCATCCTTAATTCCGCCTGAATCAAGGGTTGGTCACCTTCAAAATTGAAGAAGACATCTTAGCTGCCGAAGGTAAAACAAGACCGCCCTGAACTCCACCTAAGTTAGGGTTTGGTCACTTCCAAGGGGTAAAACAAAGTGGAAGGTGAACCATCCTTAATTCCACCTAAATCAGGGGTTGGTCACCTTCAAAGTTGAAGAAGATATCTTAGCTTACGAGGGTAAAACAAGATCGCCCACAACTCCACATGAGTTAGGGTTTGGTCACTTTCAAGGGTAAAACATAGTGGAAGGTGAACCATCCCTAATTTTGCCTGAATTAGAGGTTGGTCACCTTCAAAGTTGAAGAAGACATCTTAGCTGCCGAAGATAAAATAAGACCGCCCTAAACTCCACTTGAGTTAAGGTTTGGTCACTTCCAAGGAGTAAAACAAAGTGGAAGGTGAATCATCCTTAATTTTGCTTGAATCAGGGGTTGGTCACCTTCAAAGTTGAAGAAGACATTTTAGCCGAAGGTAAAACAAGACCGCCCTAAACTCCACCTGAGTTAGGGTTTGGTCACTTCCAAGGGGTAAAACAAAGTGGAAGGTGAACCATCATTAATTTCGCCTGAATCAGGGGTTGGTCACCTTCAAAGTTGAAGAAGGCATCTTAGTTGCAAGTTAAGAATAAAAACAGGGGGCATGTATTATATTACATTAAAAAAAATTAACTACTTGTTTACCTTTTTGTGGATTACAATATTATCTTCTACAGTAAAAATATTTTCAAATCTTGCAAATGCAAGAAAAAAAAGGTTGAAAAAAAATCAAAGTGAAAAAAAAAAGAGAAAAAAATAAAATAAAGGGAAAAACTAATTAAAAAAAATAAAAAAGGTGAAAATAAAAGGAAAAACAAAAAAAAAGTCTAAAAAAAAGTATAAAAAGAAAAAAAAAGTGTGTTTTCCATACACACTAAAAAAAATCAAATTTCGGGACTTGCCCATTCCTCATTCCTCAATGTGAAGCTTCACTCACTCTTTGTTGAATGTGAATTGATGGAAGACTCATCTTCTCTATTTATAGTAGAGGAAAAGATAAAATCACATCTAATTTGAATTCAAAGATAAGGCCAAGAAAATCAAATCAAAACCAATTTGAATCCAAAGATCATACATGACTCAAATTTTGGGATATTAAAGTTTGAATTTTTGGATGATTTGACTACAAACTCAAATTCAAGTTCTATTCAAAAATCCAAACAGAAATTGGGAAGGATTTCATCTCAAATTAAATTTTGGCATATCTTATCTCAAATTAAAAATTGACTGCAATCCAAATTAAAATTCTATTCCAAATCCAATGTTGAAATTTGGTAGAATTTTATCTGAAAAAGCAAAGTTTGGGCATAATCCTTATTTTATCCCAAATCAAAATTAGATAAAATTAATTCTATCAAAGTCAAAATCATGGTAGAGTTTCAATTTTATCTCACAAAGCAAAATTTGGGCATAATCCAATTTTATCCCAAATCAAAATTAGATAAAATTAATTCTATCATAGTCAAAATCATGGTAGAATTTCAATTTTATCTCACAAAGCAAAATTTGGGCATAACCCAAATTTTATCCCAAATCAAAATTAGATATAATTATTTCTATCATGGTAGAGTTTCAATTTTTTCTCACAAAGCAAAATTTGGGCATAATCCAAATTTTATCCCAAATCAAAATTAGATAAAATTAATTCTATCAAAGTCAAAATCATGGTAGAGTTTCAATTTTATCTCACAAAGCAAAATTTAGGCATAATCCAAATTTTATCCCAAATCAAAATTAGATAAACTTAATTCTATCATAGTCAAAATCATGGTAGAGTTTCAATTTTATCTCACAAAGCAAAATTTGGACATAATCCAAATGTTATCTCAAATCAAAATTAGATAAAATTAATTCTATCGAAGTCAAAATCATGGTAGAATTTCAATTTTATCTCAAAAAAGGAAAATTTGGGCATAATCCAAAATTTATCCCAAATCAAAAAAATAAATAAGATTAATTCTATTGAAGTTAAAATCATGGTAGAATTTCAATTTTATCTCTCAAATCAAAATTTGGGCAATCCAAATTTCCTCAAATCAAGATTTGATTAAGATCCAAATTCAAAGCAAGTAAAATTTGAATTCTATTCAAAGCCAAAATTTGAGCATAATTCAAAATTTATCCCAAATCAAAATTGGAGTAAATTTCAAATTTTATTCCAAGTTAAAACAAAAAAAGTTGGATAGAACTCCAAATCTTATTCTAATTTCAAGTAAAAAAATTTGATAGAATTTTAACTCTGCCCCAAGTTCATAATTTGAATTGAGGTAGAATAAAATTCTACTAAGTTCAAATCAAAAGTTTATGTCAAATAAGAAAATCAAAATAGTGACCCAAATTCATATTTTGATAAATTGGTATAAAAAGTGTAAAAAAAAAATCAAAATTATGAACCAAATTCCATATTTTGATTAGATTGACACATCAAATGAAATCCAAATTAGGAGCAAACATCTTAAGTTTTGATTCCAGATTATATTTTTTGAGATTCACTTAGACATATTAGTGCATAAATCTTGAAAATTGAGCATTTGTTGGAATAGAAATTTTGACCAATCAGAAATTGCCACGTCGTTACCCAATATTGATGACGAAATTATATTTAATTAAGGATTAATTAAATTGGCAATGATCCCTAAATTAAATTATGGCAAATCCCAATGTACAATTGAGTTATGTGAAATTTGAGCTAATTTTAGACGAAAGTCCAAAAGGCTAGGCCTAAAGTCAGCCAGGCCCAATCTAGAGGTTAAGCCTAAAGTTAGCCAGGCCTAGTCCAAAGGTTAAGCCCAAAGTCAACCAAGCTCAGTCTGACTGATAAGCCCAAGCCCACCTGTAGGCCTTCAGGAGCTCTATAAATAGAGAGCTCCCTCCTCCATTTCAAATGTTCATAAATTGGAGATCTCAGTGAGAATTCAGAAACAAATGCCATAAAACTCTTTGAGCTCTTGAAGATCAAATACCTCTTAAACAAAGAACGCTTCTTCAAAGATCAAGAACACTTCTTCGAGACCCCAAGAATCCATTGAAGCTTCAATCTCGAGAATAAGCTCTACAGCCATCGAGTGAAACATATAAACAAGAAAGAAAATCAGATGATCAAGTACTAGAGATTGTATTCTACTACATTCAAATTGATACAAATATAAATTTATTTACACGTGTCTCATTTCTTTTTATTTTGAAATTACGTGTAAACAGTAATGCATATTTACAAATTTAAGAACAAAAACTTTAAAAAAAATTGAACAATTGTTTTTCGAGAATACAAAATTAAAATAACATTGTAGTACTTTTTTAAAAAATAAAGATAAGATTTTTTTGAATAAGTATATCAACAAAATATTAGATTCTAATCTATTGTGATTAATAAACATAAATTCCATATCATACATCAGTCTATATATAGGACAACTACAACTAAATTCTTCCATGTCTTCTAAAGTGATTCCATAAACCACAGAGAGGAGAAATCAAATTTCTCCCATTTTCATTTGATGGCTTATGGCTATATAAGCATAATCTTTCTTTTCAATAAATCAGATCATTCGTATCCAATTTTTTAATTCTCAAAGCTCAAGCAATTTATTATTGAAGGGACTTCGATATGGTGATGTTAGAGATTGACAAGTAAATGAGCTCCCCCTCCAATTGTTTTTGCAAATGACAGATAAAGAAAGAGAGTGATTTAATGTAATTTACTTATTTTTACGTATTTTTGTAATTCTTTTATTTTTTATTTTTTTGCAAATGGTAAAGAAAGATGGTGATTTAATGTAATTTACGGCTTACGTGCTTTTATTTATTTTTTCTTTTTTTTAAGAAGAGTGATTTAATGTAATTTACTGCGTTTGTAGTTTTCTTTTTCTCTTTTCAAATTTGTAAATACACCAGTTCATCTACTGATCCTTGACATATCGAGGAGGATGAAGAAGAAAACGATTGCAACTCTAGTTCCAAGGCAGAAGGAGAAGTAGATAACAGACAATGTGATGTAATTGTATTATTTTCTTCTTTTGTTTTTAATTTTTTTTGGGATAAATTGGATTTTACTAGGCTATGATTTAGGAAGGCCTGATTACACTTTGGCATTTTTTTCTATTTATGTAATTATATTATATTTAAATATAATTACTAATAGTTATTAAAAATATAATGTCATTACAATTTCTAATATTATGGAAACAATTAATATTCATATTCTAATAGTGATTTTATTTGATGGAGATTGAATTCTCTAAAAAAAAACTCAATACTTCTTAATTTATTATTATTCAAGTTTGAAATAAAAACAATATTTGTATAAATTAATTTATTAATATATTCTCTCGATTTAGTCAACTTTTTGAAACAAAAATAAATTGACCCATAGATATATTCGAAACTTCTTTCATAGATTCGAAGAGTTTTAAATTGAGGACCACGTATCTAATTAATGATTCTCTTGAATTCGGAAAGATCATTGCAAAAAAGATGTTTCCAATTACTAGATAATTAATACAATTTAAAATAATAATAATAATAATAATATTTTGGTTTAAATTAAAGTTTGAAATTTAGTTTAAATTAAAGTTTGAAGTTAAACTTTTATTAACAAAATTAAATTTATTAATAGATCTTCTCGATTTAGTGAACTTTTGTAAACAGAAATAAATTATGTAGTAGATCTCCTCAGAGCTTCTTTCATAGATTCAAAGAGTTCTAAAATTAAGAATCACTATCTAATTAATGATTCCCTTGAATTCAAAAAGTTCATTGCAAAAAAGATTTTTTCAATTACTAGATAATACGGAATTAAAAAAATAATAGAAAAACAAATAATATTTTTCTTTAAATTAAAGTTTGAAATGAAGTGGGTAATCAAATGATGCAAATTAAAATAAAATAAAATAACAATATTTTGGTTTGAATTAAAAGTTGAAACTAAGTGGGTAATCGAAATAAAAAATAATACTAAAGTGTAATTCTTCATTTTTCATATGTATAAGATTCTATATTCAACTTTTATATGTACATTGTATTTTCAAAATTATGAAACAAGTTCAACGCACGTAGTATCGAACTAGTTTCTTAAACTTCAAAGATGAAAAAGTAATTAAATTTGATATATTAGTGTAAAATTATTATACATAAATCAATGAATTGGATAACATTAATTTTGATATATATATATATATAATATAGGTTCAGTGTATGAATGAAAAAATATATATATAGTGGTCTAATATGAATGAAACGAAAGTCAAAATAAATCGAGCTAGAGCTATCAAGATTAATTGATTAATGGGAGCCCTACCTAAACAAATTTGATAGAAGAAGCAAAAATGAAGATTAGAATGGAGTATTTATTAGCTAAACCTCCACCTTTCGATTTGTTTTGTTTTCCTAGAAGACTTTTTTTTCGACTTACTTATACCGAAAAACAACCAATTTTGTGGGTTTTTAATTTTGTTAAAAATATGACTAAAAATATTGTTATTGACAAATACTTTTTTTTTTTTCACTTATACGAAAAACAACCAACTAATTTTGTGGGTTATTATTTTTGTTTAAAAAAATGATAAAAATATTGTTATTGACCCAAGTGTGTGTTCTAAGTGTGTGTTCTTTAGGTGTCGTGTTGAAAGAAGTGCTCTAACAAATATATATATTTTTTCTAAAATGTTTATGTAGTTTTTGTGGTGTTAATCCTTTATCTCACGTCAGATGTTTTTGTTATCGACTCAAGTGTGTTCAACACTTAAATGTTGTTCATTCACTTTCATGCCAAACTTGAAATGTCGACATTTGTCTCAATTTTATAAAAATATCAATGTGAATATCAATAAAATATTGATATTAGTAGATATTTTTAAAAAATTCTTAAAAAAACACTTAAATTAATAAATAGACATTTTACATTTTTAAATAAGTTAAAATATTTATTATTAATATTTTATTCACAATAATTACACTTTATTGCTTTTTTTTTAATATTTCATTGCTTTTACAATATAATGGAAATGTCAGTTCATCCTTTATGTTGATGTTAAACCTATGAATAAGTGAAAATTTTGATGGAAATATCGACATATGTCAACGGAAATTAATTTAATTCACTAGTTTCATGTGCTATCGATGGTAGTTTGTGTTATTTAATTTCCAATTTTCTTTGGAAGTTATTTTTAGTGCTTTTTAATATTAATATTGGATTAAATTAAAATTTTGGTACCTATGATCTAAAGTTTCAATTTGGTCATTATTATTTTTAAAGCATCAATTTAATTCTTACAGTATGAGCATAGCTTCAATTTAGTATCTATGGTTTGAAAAGTAATAAATTGGTCTCTATAGTTTAGTTAAATCTCACGTCATTCATAAATTGTGTTGTCAATAGGATAACGACAAGGACAATTGGTGAACTTTATCTAAACTATAGAAGACCAAATTGAAACTTTTGAAACCCTAGGGACTTAATTGACACAAAAACTTGACTATAGGAACCAAGTTAAATTAAGCCCAAACCATAAGGTCTAAATTAAAAACTTAAAAATTATAGGGACCAAAGTGAAAATTTTGCCCAAAACATAATGACCCAATAATTTGAGTGTAAAAGATATTTAGTGAGTTCTTGGACAAATTACTCAATGAGGCATGCTTCTTAATAATTGTTGGATACAAAGTCTAGATACATTTGCAATTTCTTTCTCTTACATCGAACATTGCAAAACTGTCAACCTCATTGTGGCGGTCTCATCAAATAATTTCTCAAGTTTTTGGAGACGTGGATGTGTAGGCTAGTCTTAACCGTGTGAATTTTCAGTGTTCTATTTGTTTCCGCTCTCAATTATATTTTACGATCTCTCCATATAATTAGATATAGCTAATTATTTTGCTGCGTATCTGATCAGGCTTTTTGCTACAACACGCAAGTGTACGTGATTGAAGTAATAAGAAACTGGAGTACTCCAGAGTATCGTACCCAAGGGAACAGGTTTTAATAAAATTTATAAAAATGGCACAAAATCGTTGACGAATTGCAACTTAAGGTAACTGTGGGTGAAAATGATTTGAGGGGTGTTTTGACTAAAAGAAAAATTGTTTGAAAAGATCAATGGAAATGAAAAAGGGATTCAAGAATACTAATGCCCCGAAGGAAATTGCAATCGTAGCTAACTCAAGAACTAAGTAAACCGAATTCAACTCCTATTCGACCTTCTATGAAGTATCTTTAGGAGACTAAGTGATTAAACCTATATTTCTATGGCTAATCTAACTTAGATATTTTTGCACGCAATTCTAGTGGTTTTGGAGTCTAGCCCTATGTCTAGGGTCGATGTTTCAAGACTTATGTCTAAGCCTTTTCCTCCATTACTTTTGCGACTTCCGCCTCTCTTAACCCCTTCGGTATTAAGTTTAGCTTGGCAAGCAACACTAGATGGTCAGCTAGGGTTTACCCAACATTAATTTCACCAAAAGTAAACAATAGTTCAAGAATTAGATAGATTGTTTTTGCTATCGAGCCTTACATCCTTCCTCTAGGGCATTCACAACTAAGGAAATTTAGCTCTTCATGATGGAATAAATTGAAAACAGTAAATGTAAATTAGTAAAATTCATTGATACGATCAAGGTAAACAATGCACCAAATTGCAAATACAAAGCAATACCGTAGCTTAAAGAAACAATTTCAAATTTTCAAGATACAAAATTAACTTAAAGAACTTGTATATATATATGCAAAAATCGAAGTGCAGTGGGCCTCCAAATCAAAATTGCTACTGAATTAAAATTAACAATACAATGAACCTGTAGCTACTATACTCAAATAATTTAAATTAAACTTGCTAAAACTAAAATTGCTTTTCCAAAATTCAAATAACAGAAACTAAATGTGCTGCAATTGAAAAACAACCCAGTAGCTATTTTAACACAAGTAACAGAAATTCAAGAACAAAAGTGCAGAAATTGAAGAAACTCAGCCATCCTAAAAACCCATCTTTCTTTGACTAAATCAAACAAAAGATTGTTCATAACCACATCCAAATCTTATGGAGATGGGATTGAGACAGAGATTCTGAATTTTTGGAAGAAGAACAACATAACAACTCTGAAAATTGAAGCTACTGCCGTGGATAAAAACCCAAAAACGAAACAGATTTTTCCTCCTCCAAAATTGTGCTCAATCGAATAAGTATTTGCTCTTTACCAACATCAACTTCGTTGAGATAGGATTGAGGAAGAGATTCGAACTAAGATGAAGAAGAAATGAATACAAACATCAACTAAAAAAACTACAAATGAAAATTGCAGAAAGTAAGAAAACCCAAAAAACGTGAACGTAAATCTTCTCCAATTGGGCTCCATTTGTTCAGCTTCTTTGTTCAATATTTAGAGGGATCTTATGCTAGGGTTTCCCTCTTGGTTGATGGACAATCATGGCTAATCATCTTGCTGAATTCGTGGGTCAATTTTCCTTCAAAATCACAAAATTCTCGTTTTTTACTTAAATTCTAGATCTGTCCAGATTGCAATTGCCTAGCAATTGCACTGCAGTTGCATTCCGCAAAAATCCTGCATCAAAACATTAAGTAAGTGTGAATTTTTTTCTTCTTTTGTTTTCTTTTCTCAACTTACTTGATTTAAAGGTCTTCCATCAATCATGTGATTAAATTCAAGTTTTTTTTTTATTTTTCATCAAATAATATGAATAAAAACCACAAATATAACTAAGTTTAAAGGCCAAATAATCCTCATGAATGAGAATTATCAGTATCATAAATTAATTAAATACAACCGTAGTCTCTTACAACAAACCATTATTTCATAAGTGTACTAAAAAAAAAACTACTATTTCAAAGAGGATCCAATCACACCTCAAATACACATTTCATTCAATAAAAATATCACTACATCAAATCAATACCAATAATTTTTTTCTCACAACCAACACCAACATAACTCAACTGATATAAAACATGTACCTTCGAGTAAGATGTTAGAGGTTCGAATCATCCACTTCACATATTGTCAAAAAAAAAATCTTTTCATAAACAATTTTTAAAGTTCCTCTACATATCACCATGATCATACGATATTTGCCCATTAATTTTGAGTATAATTTCATGTGATTTTACTTCTAAATTCTATATCAAGATAAATAATAGGAAAAAAGGGTTTTTTTTTCAGATTTTTGATTGAAGTGCGATTTTGTCGTTGCTGTGCCTACAAAGCATTAATTTAAAGCCCCCTATGAGTGCAGAAAAATGCATCTCCCAAACTGAAAAATTAACACAATTAAGAGTCGTGTGAGCTTGGCTCTGACAATATAATAAGAAAGCCTCAACCATTGGCTAACTACTAACCAACACCCACACGGTTTTGCAGAGACACACGTTGTTGAAGGCCCCTTTTATGTGCTTTTGACCAAAACATGCTTCTATACTCACAATAGTATGATATAATCTTCCTTTGAATTTAATTCTACATGATTTTATTTTTTTTTTGTTGGTTCAAATATCATTCTAATCTCTATACTTTGGGACTTGTTCTATTTTAGTCTTTACAATTTTAAATGTCCAAATTTAATCACTGTACTTTCAATAAATATTTAAATTAATCTCTACAGTTAGTTTAGAGTCAACTTTTCCAAACAAATTTTAATATAGTCTCTATTAACATTCTCTCTATAAATCACCTTGAATTAGAATACTAAATCCTTTTCCGGATGCATCAATGAAGTATTTTTTTCAAAAAAAAAATTTCCTCTATAAATTTTTGTAATATATTTACATTGTGTCTTTTAAGATTTATTCAATCAAAGTACAATGACTAAATTTAGACATTGAAAAGTATATATGGACTATGATCTTATTCCTAACGCGGAAAGAAGACCATTCCATGCATTCAAGCTGCCTACAATGCATGGGATCTATTTAAACATCTCACAGCTCATTTTGTCTTTTGAAGATGCCAAATCCAAATCCAAAGTCAAAGGCTTTATGTTTGTAGTTTGAGATCTCTCTTTTTCCTATGTACACAGACTTTAATTTGGATACATAAATGAAACCCAGTTACTCCATCACTGTGTTTGAATATTTTGTTTAATTGGGTTACGGGTTTAGTGAGAGAAAAGTTGGATACAGTGAGGCAAATTTATGGCAGAAGAGAAAAGGTCAAAAATTATATTGTATGATCATTATATTTAGAGCAGTAGCTAGAGTAGTCAATGAGATGAAGGGTATGACCTCGTTTGCTCTTTGTATTAATGTGTCTAGCTTTTGTGACATGCCACGTTACTGGAGTTGACTACTAAATATTGTAAATGATCATACAATCCTTTGACTTTGGTTTCAATTTCTTTTTTCTTTTTTCTTTTTCTTTAGGTTTTACTTGACGAGCACCGTCAAGCACATTTTAATCTCGTAAATTGTTTAATATGTCTGACACAATATATATATATGGTAGCCATTTCTATAGAATTGATTCTAGCAAGCATAGTTCAATAGTAAAGTTTGAGTATCTTTCCATTTTGGGTTGAAAATTTAAATACTTACTCCTATGATATAATTTGAAAAATGGTAATATATTTAGTTCTTGAGATTTGAACTTAGTTTCTATTTGAGTCCAACATTTTCAAAACTGACACTTGAAGTTTCTTTTAAGATCAAATATGTTACTTTTAAAACTTTAAGGATCAAATTGAAACTAAATTCAAATTTCAAAAACCAAAAGTGTTAGTTTTGAAAACTTAGAGACCAAATAGAAGCTATGTTTAAATTCAAAGGTCAAAAGTGTATTTTACAATATTAAAAAAGATTAAATTCATGAAAAAGAAAATTTTAAAATATTTTTTTTATGCATTAACTAATTTCTTGATTCGTTGTAAAACTAGACTTAAATGATTTTATAATTATAGAAAAAAAAAAAAAAAAAAAAGAGGCGGAAAAACACCCAATTCAAATTTTGGTTTTAGTTTTCTTGTCTTGTTCCTACAGTTCTAGAACTTTTATTGGAGTCTTTTAGACCCTGTTTGATAGTCATTCGATTTATAGTTTTTTGTTTTTTTAAAATTAAACCTATAAATATTACTTTCATCTATAGGTTTCCTTGTTTTTCTATCTAATTTTTACATATGTTTTCAAAAACTAAGTCAAGTTTTAAAAACTAAAAAAAAAAAAAAAAAGTAGTTTTAAAAAACTTGTTTTTGCTTTTGTTTTTGAAATTTGGCTAAGAATTCAAATTTTTTTGTTAAGAAATATGAAACTTATCGTAGAGAATTCAGGAGAAAACAAACATAATTTTCAAAAACCAAAAATCAAATGGTTATTAAATGAGGCCTCCATTTTTTAAATCCTAATTTGAATATTTCAATGCTTTCATCTAAATTCTCTAAAAACTCCTTACCATAAAAATCATGTCTTAAATTATTAAAAACATTAACAAATAATATTCATTGCACATGTACCAAATTTAAATATTATCTTTTTCATATCAATGGAATTGTGATCCTTGAATTTATTTTTTTAGTTCAACAACATGTGAAGTTGGGGATTCAAACCTTAATCTCTTCATCGAAGGTATATGAATTAGTCAGTTGAACAACGCTCAGGTTGGCATTTTATGATTGAATTTAGTTGTATAGTATATACATCAAGCAACTATTACAATGATTAGATTGACCATTATAATTAAAGTCATTGATTAATAAATTTAAAACATAAATATTTATACAAAATTACCTATTCAAATCCAAGATTTTTGGCAATTTCGTCCACATTTCTAGCTCTTTGAAGGATTCAAACAATGACGCTAATGAGAACAAAAAAAAAAAAGAACCCTATTACGTAGAAGACGATTCCTTCCAATTTCTATAGTGACCAATTCAAATTGCAGTTGCAGAGCATGCACATATTATGCTTCTATTTGCACGACCCAATCAAGCTTTTCACATCATTATTTAACCAAAATGTGTGAAATGGAAGTGCTTTGAACCAAAGCAGTATTTGTTCAAAATGGAGTTTTCTCAATGTTACACTCTAATGTTCATTCTTTTGTCCATGAACTTCTTGCAATGTCTTTGTTTCACGACTTTCGTGTTCGGAGATTCGCTCGTCGATGCTGGAAACAATGACTACATTTTCACCCTATCCAAGGCCGATTTGCCTCCTTACGGTATCGACTTCAAGCCCTCCGGTGGTCGGCCCACCGGAAGGTTCACCAACGGTCGAACTATATCAGATATTATCGGTAATCTTTTGTAATAATTGAAGTCATTGCCTTATATATATACACGAAAAAAAATTGATGAGCAAAAAATGATAACAATAGCAATCTTATCACTGTTTTGGAATAAGATAGAAATAAATACCAAAAAATAAGAAGACATTTTTTCTTTTTTCTTTTTGGAAAAACTAGTGATGAGAAAAGATACAATTTTAAAAAAATCTTCTTAAAAACGAAGAATGAAAAACAAAAACAATAATAAAATAATCATGCCTATAAGTATGTAGAATTGGCATATATTTAAATTAAATCAATTTTATATTGTAGATTAAAGTATTTATGAAGTGTTTGAATCAGGTGAATATCTTGGAGCCAAGTCATTTCCTCCACCATTTCTAGCTCCAAATACAGAAGCAGACACAATATATAGAGGAATAAACTATGCTTCTGGAGCTTCTGGCATCTTGGATGAAACTGGTTTATTATTTGTAAGTGCACTTTTCTTTTTCAATTTAATTTGGAAACTATTTTCCGAAAATCAAATATATTGTTTAAAAAATTAATATTATTGAAAAATACAACATGAAAGTTAACCACGAGCTACATTGTACCATCCTCTCGATCATTGAATAACTTCTCTTATATGTTTGCATAATCTCAGTGCACAAATTACATTTATGAATTTTGTTAAATGACAACAATGATGTCAAAATCCCAAAGAAAAAAATGTACATAGTGAAAAATTTACGTTATATTACATTTTATATTTTAGGGCTGTAATTGGTTTCTATTTGGTCTTATAGTGTTTTAAAATATTCAATTTGGTTTCTAACAGATAATTAGATCTCTCAAAATATCTATCATTATTAGATGATAATAGGTTTTTGGATATGAGTAGAGAGACAATGAAATATAATAAAAAAAAGACCATTGAACCAACATTTAAAGAAAATGTGTAAATATATATATATTAACATTTTTTAGTATCAAAATAAATGTGACGAGAGGCCAAACTGAACATAGCTCAACTGGCATAAAGTGTGTGTCATCGACCAAGAGGTTATATATTCGAGTTCTCCTACCCCCACCCCACTTATTGTTGTACTAAAAAGCAACATAAATGTTATGGGAGGTTTAATTATATCATAGACATTAAATTAAAATTGGTAAAACCTATATAAAGAAAATGAGAGTATCCAAATTTATCACAACTATAAATGAATTTCAACGTTAGACTAAAAAGGTGACAAAATAGTAATTTGACGTGTTAATTGAACCTTTTTTAATATAGCACGAAACTCAATACACACAAATTTAAACTCAAGATGATTTTTTTTCTTTCTTTCTAATTTTATGTTAAATTACTACTGAATCTATAAGCTTTAAGCTAATAATTTATAATGTTTTCTATGAATAGTTGGGAAGGATTCCACTGGGGGAGCAAGTGAAGCATTTTGAGGAGAGCAGAGATTCCATAGTGAAGGTAAAGGGAGAGAATGAAACAATGGAGCTTTTGAAGAATGCAATTTTCTCTTTAACAGTTGGATCCAATGATATAATCAACTATATCCAACCCTCCATTCCATTTTTCCAAAGAAACAAGGCTGCCCCAAGTGATTACTTGGATCATATGATTTCCAACTTAACAATACACCTCAAGGTAAAAGAAAAAAGAAAATTGTCTAAGATTTATAATTGACTTTATACTTACATTGTTATATATATTAACAATCTAGTTGAAAAGAAATAGTTTATACATAACTTTATTGGTTAAATTATCGTTTTAATTTTTATGATCTGTGATCGGTTTCAATTTCAAAATTTTTAATTTTAGTCCCCATCGTTTTGTTAAATCTCCTTAAATATTTTTATTTGTTGTCAAAGGTAGATAGTTTCCTTTTGTGCTGGTGTGACTTCTTTTCCTTTGAGAGAATTAACAAAACTATAACTAGGAATCAAATTGAAAATTTTAAAATAATGAGTACAATAATTAACCTTTTTTTAGTCACACAAAAGCTATAAAGAACACTATAATTAGGAGAAAAAAATAGTTAATTGATATTTTCTTTTGAAAAATACTTCTTTCCTACTACTCAGTGAAAATCTTTCTATTGAACACCCCTAAAAATATGACGACTATTTAGTTTTTGGAACGGAAAAAATATATATATATCTCTTTTCACTCTCACTTTCTACGTTTTCCTCTCCTACCGATCAAACTTAATGATGGTACGATTGAACAGTCGATAGGTAAGTATTTTTCAAGAGTTGCTATAAAAATGTTTGTTTAAAAAAATGGGATTAGAACAATCCCAACTACTTGCAAGGACACTCTCCACCACGAAAGGCCAAGGGCAAAAGGTAGCCCACCATACATAAAAAGAAGATGCCAATAATCTTTTGTCTGGTGAGAGACTTTATTATTAGTGCCAATTTTTGGACAATGATCTTGGCAAGACTGGAAGAATAAGTATAAGTTGGGCAAAGAAAAATTTAACAAAGTAGTTACTAAAGCTTACTTCTCCCACCTTTTATCCAAAATCACCTTCATGAGTCATCTCTTAAAAAAATTAATAGAGCATGTTTGGAAGTGATTTTGAATGGACCAAAATCACTTTTGACATGTCAAAAATCACTTCTCATTTAAAATTGTAATGTTTGGCAATGGTAAGTGATTTTAGAATCATATCTAAAATCACTTTAAGTGATTTTTGTCAAGTGATTGTAAGTGGTTTTAATTTAAAAATGATTATTATTTCATATTGAAAAAATCTTTTTCTATTTTTTTTTCTTTCTAAAATTTATGTCCATCTCTGGCTTTATTTTTCTCTAATTTTTATTGCTCTCTCTGATTTTCTCTCTCTAAAGATTTTATAATTTCTATCTCTAACTTTATTCTCTTTTTAAATTTTTTATTCATTTTTCTCACTTTTCTCTTTCCAATAGTTTTTAACGCTCTCTAACTTTTTTTTATCTTGAAACTTTTTTGTTCCTTTCTCTAACTTTTTTCTCTCTATATAATTTTTGTATAAATTTTTTCTCTCTAATTTTTTGTACTTCTTTCTCTAACTTTTTTGCTCTTGAACTTTTTTGTCTCTGACTAGTAATTTTTTTCCTTGCTAAAGTTTTTCTCCCTAATTTTTTTTATTCCCCCAAAATCTTCTATATCTCTCTAACTTTTTTCTCTATCTTCCAATTTTCCTCTATTAAAATTTTCTATCTCTAAATTTTTTGTCCATCTCTCTAAATTATATCCCTCCTATCTCTAACATTCTTTTCTCTAGCTTTCTATTTTTCCTCTGTTTAAATTTTTTATTTCTCTATGTATAACTTTTGTCTACCACCTGCTAATTTTTTTTTAATCTCAAATGTAATATTCTTTTTAGTAATTTGATGCTTCTAAAACCACCTTTGAAAACAAACATTAACAATTTTTTAAAAAATACTTTTAATTAAATTAAAATCATTTTTACAACTGTGGAACCAAATATTAAAATGATATATAATTAACACTTTTACAAAACTAATTATAATTAAATCACTTAGCTTAAAATACATATTCTAAATTCATTCCTAAACATGCTCTTAGTCATTGAAAATCACTATTAAAAGTGTACAACCAAACAATAAAATGACTATATGAAAATCTAGAACCAAACATTAAAATGATTATATGAAAATCACTTTTAATAAATCAATTATAAACAAATCAATTGTGCTAAAATCACTATTTCTAAAATCATTCCCAAACATGTCCTTATGGTTCATGTTCATGGTTAAGTTTATGAAACATGCATGTTTCAATGTTTGGATGGTTAAGAAAAAAATTGGACAAATTGCAGAAACTTAAGGCATGTTTAATAACCATTTTGTTTTTGGTTTTCTATTTTTGAAAATTAAGCTTATAAACACTACTTCCACATATAGTTTTCTTGCCTTATCACCTACTTTTTAAAAATGTTTTAAAAAATAAAGTCAAATTTTGAAAACTAAAAAAAAAATAGTTTTTAAAAACATGATTTTATTTTTTAAATTTGACTTAGAATTTCAATGTATTTTTAAGAAAGCTAGGTAAAAAGTTTACCAAGAAGTTGTGAGAAAACAATAATAATTTTAAAAAATAGAAAACAAAAAATAAAAATAGTATCAAACGGCACCTCAGTAATTTTTGTATACCACTTTATTTAGGTGAGTGAGTTTATGATTTGAAAAAAAAATAATAATCGGTGATAAATGAAGTTGATTTTATAAGTCTAGGTTTAGGTAGTATGTGAGATTAATTGTCGGTGTTTATTGATGAAGCGGCTGCACAAATTGGGAGCGCGAAAGCTTGTAGTGGTTGGAGTTGGACCACTTGGATGCATTCCATTTTTACGGGCAGTGCTTTTTGTAACAAGTGAGAAATGCTCAGAAAAAGTGAATCAGCTGATCGAAGCCTACAATTTTAGGCTAAGTGAAGTGGTTGATCAACTGAATCAAGAGTTTGGTCCCAAAACCATGTTCGTCTTTGCCAATTCCTATGCTGTCTTCATGAAGATTATTGTCAATTATCGACAATATGGTTAGATTCCAAACCCCATCTTTTACTTGGGTTTTTATTTTGGAGTAAAATATTGTCAGTTTTGAGTCCGATTTCAAAAAATTGAATTATGATTTTTGACCCTATAGTTTGAGTTTGATTTCTAGTCGCCTGCAAATTAATGTTCTTGCATTACTAGTCGTGCATTAGATTTAATAGAGAAAGGAAATTAATTGACTTTTAGGTTTGAGTTTAAAGTTAAATTGAATGACTATATAGCGCTAGTTGTATTAAAGTTTTAATTTTAGTCAGAATAAAGAAAATTTGGTGGGATCTAGGTAGGAAGGAAATAGGTTGGGTGGAAAAAGCTAAGGATGAGTCTTTATTACACATAAAAAAAATTATAATCCCAAAACTCTCCCTTATTTTCTCTTATAAAAAACCTAACCAAACCATTGGGGCTATACATAGGGAATCAAATTTAAATGAAGCTTAGGGATCTTAAAGAATAACATGGTGATTTGACCTAAGAAAATTTGAACAGGTAGAAAATGTCTCAAAAAAAGACACGTAGGCAAAGAATCATTATTGTACTGCATAGACATGTTTCTTTACAAGATCTTTTCCACTTTTCATGTCTCAAAAACGCTTACTTGTACATTTTAGATAACTTTCTTTCAACCCAATTCCTTTTTGTGGTGAAAATTTTGTTTTGAACACATGATAGGGTTTGTGAATGCAAAGCAACCATGTTGTGGTGGATACTTTCCTCCTTTCATTTGCTTCAATGGCCAAAACCAAAACCAAAACCAAAACAGATCAAGCTCTTCTCTTTGTGATGATAGATCAAAATATGTGTTTTGGGATGCTTATCACCCAACAGAAGCAGCTAATATCATCATTGCCAACGAGCTGCTTGATGGAGATGAAACCATTAGCTCTCCCATCAACATTCGTCAGCTCTATGCCTATCGTTCGTAATACAGTTGAGTTGTGTTGGTGTTGGCCTCATAACATATCGTGTTGTATTCTACATGTGATGTATAAGTCTTTCTCATATTATAATTTTAAGTTGTTTTCTCGAGTTTCTACTATATTTCACTTTACCACATAGGTAATAATTAATCTTTGATTATACTACTGCAAAATTTGATTTAAACCAGAGTGTGTGTTATATGACCATGATCCATATCAATGGACAAGACCAATTGATTGTGGTCTAGATTTTAATGTGGACTATATAGTATAGACCATGATGAATATATAAGAATATCAATTGTTGGGAGTAAGACCAAAGTCTTACTTCAACTAGGAAATTAGAAAAAGATTGCAAATATATAAGCGAGGAACAATATTAGGAAAATATCGCGAATATATAAGCGAGGAACAACATCTCTATTAGTATGAAGTCTTTTAAGACATGAAGCCAAAAGCAAGGAACTTATATCTAAAGTGTACAATACTATTCCATTGAAGAGATATTTGTTATCGATAGCATAGCATCATGCCATTCGAGACGTGTCCACACCTCCAACAATTAATCAACAACAACCAGAAATTCAGAACAAAAAGGGTTACCACATTTGTAGTGGGTATCACTATTTCGGAGTTTATCTTTGCTCATCTGGATATGATGATGTCCAAAAACGGAAAAATAAAAAGGGGAAGAAAAGGTTGAACATATGTGTTATTAAAGGGGAAAAAGGCCTTTTCTTTTTAGCGCAATTGGTTTTGTTTCGATTCAAATCTGAATCAAATGGGTGTAGGATTTTTCACTAGTTTCATCATTTCAACTCAACTTGAGCTGTACTATAAAATGAAGGATTTTACATATTTAGTAGGATATTTTCAAGAGACTTATACATAAATAAACCCCTATTACTAAAGTATTACAAATACATGAACAGAATTAATCCATAGTATTTTAATAATTGTAGTTGTAGAATCATACATTCGATTAAAAAAATAGGTATTTTATCTGTTAAACTATGTTGAAATCGATACTTCAAAAGCAGCTCGTAGTTTTCAAAATATTAGTTAAAAATTACATGCTTATGGATAAGAACATGGCACCCTTGATCCAAAGTGCTTGTCATCATGAACCCAAGTCCCCCCACTAAATGGGGTCACTTGAGAGGACACAATATGTTTGTGAAGCAAACAAGGCCAAAGGCACAAACAGGAAGATTCCCTTGTCACCAATATTCCATAAATCACTTGAAATGATGTTTTTTGTTTTTTCAAATAAAACATACATTTAAAAATAAAGAATTCAATGGAAGACGGAATTGTATTTTATGTTTTTAGTATTCTTAAATTTGTGTTTGATAGTTGATTTAGAAATTAGATCCCAATTTCAAAAGTTGTTTAAAATATGTTTAACAGTATATTTAATAAATCATAAAAATAGTTGTAGTTACTAACTAAATATTCGGTTGAATCTCAACTATTATCAATTAATTTATGAACCTCTGTTTTATATTATAAATTTTGTATGATTGTTATTTTACAATATTATATAATTTATTATGTATTATGTTATACATGTTTTAATTTTACTCAAAACTAAATGAGTTTATAACATGAAATAATTTATTTATAAAAATTTTTATCTTTTTTAATCTAATTTTGCATTATAAAATTTAAAATTCAAAATCAAGATACATTGAAAACATAAAAATGTTGTTTTCATAATTTTCACTATATGAATCACATAATTTAAAAATAATTTTTTTTTACCAAACAAATATCTGCATAAGTCATTTAATTTAGTGAATCTAAAAACATAATACATTACATACCAAACAAACCATATCTTTTCAAGTAAAAAAGATTAAGAATTTGAAATTTGAGTACTTGACAAAGCAGGAATATTTTGAAAACCATTAAAATTTATCATAGTTTGGATAGCCTAATTTTGTAAATAAGTTGAATAGATGAACACATATGTAAATATTGTGATTGAAAGTTTATTTGTTATATATCTGTTCAAATGTTCAGCATGTGGTTGAAAATTCAAGTTTTATTTAAAGTTTCATCAAGGTAATTTTTTCCTTTTCAAGCATTGATAGTTGTCTTGAAAGGAGTTACTTTTAAAAAGTATGGTGGGAAATAACATTACATATATTACACTAAAAAATAATTAAAAGAGAACCTAAGAAAAATATAATTTCTATCTATCAATAAATAATTGGACAATTATTTACCATATACTACACCTTTACCGAATTTTAATTTTTGAAGGTTGGTGAACCTACGTAAAGGGTTTTTTTTAACCCCTTTTTTAAAATTGAATTATCCATGAAAAATAAATGTATATAGAAAAGTCTATCCAATACTTTTTGAAAAGCTATAGTCTTCGATGGTAGTCATTTTTTTTCCTGTTGTGATCGTCTAAAGTAGTGGTCCATATGAACCATTTTGAATCACATTGTAGAATTATGAAACTTGATATTGTTGAAGATCCCACATCGAAAAGATGTAAAGAGACATCATAATTTATGAGATACATGAGCTACTCCTCTCATAGCTAATTTGTTTTTATGATATGGAACCCCATGCTTCACTAATATGACGTCATAGCTCATCAAATCCAAACAGATATTCGATCTAAAAATTGGGATCCAATCCAAGAATAGTGAACTCAAAAAGGCACAATCTTGAGAATACATGTTGAGAATCCCACATCGGAAAAATGAAGAGAAACTTCACAATTTATAATATAAAATACATGAGCTACTCCTCTCATAGCCAATTAATTTTGAGATGGAATCTCATGTTCATCTAATATGATATTAGAGCTCATGAAGCCTAAATGAGTATTTGGTCCACAAAAGTTTGGGACTCAACCCAAGAACGATGAACACAAAGAGACACATTCTTGAGAGGGCATGTTGATGATCTCACATCAGAAAGATGAAGAGAGACCTCACAATTTATAAGATATATGGGTTACTCCTCTCATAGACAATTAATTTTGAGATAGAACCTCATGTTTCTATGATAGATATCTCATAACATTTTAAATATATGCACAAAATAAGATCTATTTAACAAGTTTTTCTATCTCTCAAGCATGCTCAAATTGTTACACATTGTTAACAAAAGCTTCACATCACATTAACGAATAAAGCAATTCAATTTTTGAAAAAGTAATTACAAGATCTTATTAAAAAAAGTAATTACAAGAATTTCAATACAAGGTTCTCCTTTATTCGGAGGGACTAATTTTTAAGATAATGTTGTTTAAATATATAATGATATAATTAGGGTAGTTTTGAAACTAATAATTTTTAAAATGTATAAAAAATGAAATTACAAATCTAGAGCAAAAAAAGAAAAGAAAACAATAGGGTACCTAAATCGTGTACATCGTACACGATTTACGTGTGAGTAGAAATCGTGTACATGGTGCACGATTTATGTGTGAGTAGAAATCGTGTACATGATACACGATTTACGTGTGAGTAGAAATTGTGTACATAGTACACGATTTACGTGGAAATCGTGTACATGGTACACGATTTATGTGGACATCGTTTATGGTACATGGTACCATGTTTTACGTGGATCTCGTGTACCACGTACACGATTTACATCTTATTAATATATTTATTTCTTACCGTAAAAAACATGGCCCTATGTATTTTCAATCTATTTTTGTACTAAAAATAATCTCAATTTTATTTTGAATTGATTAAAAAATTTCAATTAAGTCTTTCCATAAAGAGTTTTAAAATTTCCAAATTTAGCCCATATACTTTCAATAAATTCTAAAATTTTTAATCAATTCTACAATTTAGCCCATATTGTTAGTTTAAACTTTGAAGTTAATTTTATTTAAATTGGTGAAATTTGTTAATTTTTATTAACAAATTTTTTTACATGACGATATAATTGAGAACTTTTAAACATTAAAAATGAAAATAAAAATTTCTAAAAGATTGAGGAAAATTAAAATTAAAATGCATCTAAAAGATTATAGACCACTTTGTATAAATGAATTAGTCAAATAAACTCAATGAACAAAATATTGAAATTAAATTGCCAAATGTCTAATAATTGATCAATGTTTTAGGTTTAACACATACAAATAGTAAGATATTGCTAAAAAACTCATGTACCACACGGTGGTCTTCTTCTTTGGACGGGCTCTGCGACAAGGTCGAGGAACATCAAAGTGTGGTTATGGTGAATTATATCATCAATATCTTGTTGCACAATAGGTGGTAATGGATCTTGTGCATGACCAGAACTTGAAGCAGTGTCGGTATGAACATCTGGTGAGGGCATATGAAAAACTAGAATTTGATCATCAACTACAGGAGGCTCTTGGTCCACGTGTGCCTCTAGAATGTCTTCTGGAATATTTTCAGCTTGTTGTCGTTGGCACCTACGATGAGCACGTGTCCTATCGGTGTCAGCAACAGTTAGTCTTCTTGTTTGTTAAACTATATCAGTTACCGTTGTGACATATTGCTCACACATAAAACCTAAAGCAGGTAAACTTTGTTCTATTGATTATTGTTGTACATTTCGAACTAAGTTATTCTGCACAAAAAAATATAATTTAATATATAGTATATAAAATTGAATTTAATAATAGCGAATTTAGTAGGTAGTTGTTTTACCATGCAAGCATAATAAGCGTCAACGTGTGTGATATACCTCATCGTGATAGAGTCATATCAAGTTATGTAATCATCAAATACAATAGAACGTTCTACTATGTCACCTATTACACAATGATCTCGTGCACGGCACAGTGATCTAAATGATGCATGATATCATCGCTAATCGTGGTCATGCTTACCTCGTAAGTCTAACTGATGCAACTGTGTGCTCGTGTCATAATATAGTAGCACTGTCTGTCGCATTCCAAACTGTCTCAACACCCGATTAGGTTGATGCCACTCTACAATATGAAAGCAGATGATAGGGCTTATAGTCAACCAAATATCTTGTCCATTATGGCAATATTCAAGTAATAATCCCATAATTTCAGGTGTGTATGGCGTCCAGATGATCTGAAATTTATAAATAATAATTAAAATAATTAAAATTGATATTAAAATGTATGTCAAACAAAATAAACTAGATTTTTACCTGATTGGGCAAAAGACGATCAAATGCAATGCGGTATTGAATCAACATGTTGGAAGTTTGTTCAAAGGTAGTAGCTAAAATACTGCTCCAACTACACACATATATAATAAAGTTAAAACATTGTATTATTTATAATTATAATAAAAAGATATGTAAATAAACATACAGAGCACTAAGTGGTCGACCAACATACTGATTAGGGGTTTGTAGCTGGCGTTGTGGCTCAATTATATAAAATCAATCAAATGCTCATACTTGTAGGAGTATTAGTGGACCCGCGATTTCTAAGGCATTAGCATTGCTAGCTCGACATAGATCTCGATACAACCATGCGAGGCAAGCCCCACCCCATGGATATTGTCCTGCTATCTGAAATTGCCCAAAAGAGGAAGAAACATGAGATGGACAAGTGTATTTGACTTGTCCGCGAATAGAAACTCTCCAATAAACTGCATTATGCAGGCTCTGCATATCTTTGTATCATGATATCATCAGCATCTGGAGGTAACTCTATAATTGCATTACCAACCACAAGATACTTAACCTAAACCCATTCAGTTCAGGAGGTCTAACTCCTAAGAAGTCTTCACATACCTAATCCCAATTATATTGTAATGAACTAGTTACAAGCTCTCCATCGACAGGTAGGCCAAATTGGACAGCAACATCTTGGAGTGTAATAGTACACTCTCCACTAGGCATGTGAAATGTATGTGTTTCAGGTCTCCATTGCTCCACCAATGCCTTTCTGAGATACCAATCTAGTTTGATAAATCCAACTTGTGCAACCCCCCAAAAACCAGCCTGTTGTAAATAAGGAACAATACGCGGATCTAACTCAATGTGGCGATGGACTACTGCCTCCTTTCTTCGACATTGTAGGACAGTAGTAGACTGTGTATCTCATATTGATTGGTAACAATGTGTACGCTGTAAGTATAACTGAGTTCGATTGAATGGTCCAAGATCCATATGTAATACTGAAATATTTAAAACATAAATACACTAATAAGATAATAAAGTTTATTACTTTACAAATAAGAATCTAACATGAAGTCCATTACATATAAGTTAATAAGATAATAAAGTCCATTACACAAAAGTTTATTCCAAAAAAGGAAAAACAACCAAAGATAATGAGTAAATTACAAAGAAGTCCATTACAAAGAAGTTCGTTACAATAAAAGAAAAAAAAACGAATAAAGATAATAAAGTCAATTACAAATCAAAAAGTCCATCACTTATTAGCTTCATCCCTGTACATTGAAAAATAACAAAATCAAATTCAATATCAATTAAATACTAATAAGTAAAAGAAAAAAAAAACCAAATCAATTAGACCTTGTTCAACCATGACTTGAAGATGCGCCTAAGTTACGAGAGGGACAAGTACGTTTGTTATGTCCTTCTCTCTTACAAACCCCACAACGTACTTTTATACTAGCTTCTCGCCAATCCATCTCATTATGAATACGAGAACTTTTTGGTCTCCCATGTTCTCTTCGCAATTTTTTTTTTTTTTTTTTTTGATGAAGTATATCAAATTTCATCTCTAGCCAATAATCTCTATGTTGAATGGGATGGAATTGAACTTCAAAGCATCGCTGATATTGCGAGATCTTGTAAGCATCATCAACAAAAGGCAAATGTGCCAAATGAATGTGATGACATGCTGCAATTACATGAGAGCATGAGATCTTAAAAGATTGCCACTTGTTGCAAGTACATGTTTTATTTCTCAAACTCACAACTTGTGTTTGTTGACCTTTGTATGGAGAGATCATGCTAATTCCAGTTTCAATTTTAAAACTACGTGTCTCTTTGTCAACATATTTCATAGTATGTGAAGACGCCATTCTCTCCCACCTTCTGAGCTTTGTTAAAGCAAATTCAGTATATACATGACCATGATTTAGTGCCTCACTAACCATTTCTCGGCATGAATGTTCTGGGTACAAACATGAATGTTCCCCTTCAAGTTTCGTAATTTCGAACATTCCATGGATTTTATGCAGACATGCACAAAGCCTCCACCTACAACCCTCATTCCATTGTTTGCATTTCACATACCATATATCTTGATTTGATTCCATCACAGTAATCTAATAGTGTTGTTTAACACAATATTTTTTTTATGGCAAGTTATAGATCTTCTTTACTTTCAAATAACAATCCTTTACTTATTATACGTGAGTCCATTTCTACACATCTTGCCTCTTCTTCTAAAGTAGACCCTTCTTCGCATATTGAATTAGTAATCTCCCAATTTATATCTGTAAAAAAATCTGAAGGTTCCTCTTCATTTTGACTTGAGGAAGGAAGATTCAAGTCATCTCCATATAGTTCATCAAGTTCTTCCTCTATATCACTATCTCCAATATTTCCAGGTTCAAGTATCACTAATTCCTCACAATGCAAGGACATATTTTACCAACTTAATTACAACTGTACAAAATTAAAAATATATATATATGTTAACTACATATTAATTTGTTTATATCAAAAAATTAATTAGTTTATAATATAAAATTTAATATTTCATAATTAGTTTACAACAAAGAAACTTAATTAGTATATAATATAAATAACCATTACTTCATAATATATTTATCACAAAGACTGATGAGGTTGTCGAAGCCTACCAAAATTAAACTGGTTTCCTACTCTAGCTTGTAGAAATAGTGGACCAGGTCGATTTCCCAAAGGAGCCAGAAATTTTATATTCTCAATATTAAATTCCAGTAGCAAAATGAAAAAGGGGGGGTTTTGGAAGATAGTTTCTTACTCAATGGAAATAAAAAGTGAGAAAAAATAAACAATTGCTAAAAGGGATAAAAATTAACTCTTACCAAGTTCCAGTTCAGAGGTTTGGTTATATACAATTGCAAACATTGATCATAGGCATTCGATGTATTTAGTCTTAATCATGCAAGCACTCGGTCAACTTATTAGGAAACCCCAAAAAGTGCACGTTCCCTAAAATCATTAACTCTAACGAACGCCAAGTTAATGCTAATTACCTAAACAAGTTTTTACGAAACCGCTTCAATTTATTTAGGCAAAGGCATTACAAACAGTGGACCGACCGAGACAATTGATCAGGCAAAACAACTTTCACCTAATAGACATGCTTCTTTAATTCCTAGAATTAAACATGCAAGCCATGTATCATGGAAACCCACAAACATACACATGTGATAATTCTAATGCTACTGGTTCATTCATCATGACAATTACGGATCATGCTCATGATTAGCAATAAAGCATGTAAAGAGATTAAGGCGTCAATTTAATCAAGATACATGCTTATAAAATCAAAGCGGGAATTAAAGAACACTTGCAATTAAAGAAAACTAATTTTAAGTACAAGCCTCACAATGTCACAATCGTTTACAACCAACCTCTGAACCAGAATCACGGTCTCTAGCCGAGCATCTCCATAGAAAACATCAAGTTTACTCGAGCTCCGTTTGATATCGTAGACTCTCGAAAAGAAAAAGGGAAAAGGCTAAAAATTCTCTCTAAATCGTGTGTGCAATGGAGGCAAAAGGTCCTAACCCTAAAGAGAAAAAATTGTTTAAATAAGGCAGAGTAGCGTCTCGACGCTTGGTACAGCGTCTAGACGCTTCACCCGCGAATAAGGAAAGAATCTGGCGGAATCAGGGTGGCGTCTCGACGCTTGAAAGTAGCGTCTCGACGCTACCAGCGTTTTGGGCAGCCTCTCCGCAGCGTCGAGCGAGCCTTGCTTCTTGAAATTTAGAGTGTCTAGACGCTTGAAATAGCGTCTAGACGCTATTCCTGCGGTTTTTTCAAGCTGGAAATGATTATGCAGCAGCGTCTCGACGCTTGAAACAGCGTCTAGACGCTCTGCACCCGACTCTTTTGGCTTGATTGGTCTCTCTTCTCCATTCTAATGCCCATAACAGGTTCTAATGACTTCCTTTTAACCCCGATTCATCCAAAGTCTTCCGATTGGCTCTGAATTTCTCAATTCCCTGCAAAATAGACAAATAAGCACGTGAGGGCAACTAAATTAGCATTACATGAGCTAATAAAAGAGCATTATTACTGTGCTATCAAAGACTTAATGAGTTTATAATATAAAATTTAATACTTCATAATTAGTGTGCAACAAGTAGACTTAATTAGTATATAATATAAAATTTATTAATTTATAACAAAGACTTAATTAATTTATAATATAAAATTTAGTGTTATAACAAAGACTTAATTTGTTTATTTTTTTTATTTAGTATTATGTTTTTTGAAACAGTAATGCATTAAAAACCATCGGAACACTTACGTCAACCAGGCCTCATTTATCACCAAGGACCCACCCACCATTGAATTACAAACTCAAAAAAAACCATAATTTGTTTATAATATAAAAATAATTACTTTATAATTACGTTATAATTCATACTTAATTAGTTTATAATATAAAATTAATTATTCTCAATTTTAATTTACAAAAATAACCTTATTCCATAAATTAAGTATTGACCATCAAAATTAGTTCAACAACTTCAAACACTGTATTGATCCAAATCAGCCCAATCCAAAACTAATATAAATAACCACGATCATAAATCAATCTAAACACCATGTGGGCTATGAATTTATCCAAAAGCATAATCAGGAAAATCTAAACTAATAAAATACAGCCAGAATTGTAAATCATATAAATCAGTTGAAAAAAAACATACAAAATACTCCAAATCAGCCCAAAACTATAGCTTAAATTATAGATTAGATAAAAACATGTAAATCGATCCAAAATAAGTCCAAAATCAGTCCAAAATAAACCCAAATCAGTCCAAAATTTATAGATAAGTGCAAAAATATACAAAACACTCCAAAATAAGCCCAAAACTACAACTAATAATTCAAAAAACATGTAGATCAGTCCTAAAATAACTCAAAATATACATAGATCCGTCCAAAATAAATCTAAAATGTAGATTTGACTAAAATACAACATCAACATGCAAAAAAAAAAAAAAAAAAAAAAAAAAAACTGAAACCAAAAAACGAAAACTGGTGAGCGGACGCTGGAAGGTTGGCGGCGAGGAACTGGCGGACAGTAGCAGACGCTTGGAGGCTGTACGAGGGGCGGTGGACGGCGGACGGAAGCTGGGAGGCTTGTGGATAGTCGAAATTTACATACAGCCGACGAGGACAGAGAGAATCGGTTGGAAGAAGAAAGAGGCGCGACGTGTTCTAGGATGGTGGGGTGCTTTTAGGGACCACCAAATCATGTATGTGGTACACAATTTCCATATGGAAATCATGTACATGGTCCACGAGATCCATTTGGAAATCGTATACCACGTACACGAGTTACCTGGCAGCCACCTGGCGGCCATTGTATCGAATGTCGTTGGGTGGCACGATGTGGCACGAAAATCATGTACGGGGTACGCAAATTTGCTCTTCCTCGTGTACATGGGCCGCATTTCATTAAACTACTCGTGAATTCATTAAACTACTCATGAACACGGGCCGCGACTTAGCTAAATCGTGGCCTATGTACACGATTCATCTACCCTAAATTTGACATTACTTTCAAAATGACCATTTTTGTGTTATTATTTTTTTAATTTACATTCTTTTTAAGAAAAATCCTTATTCGGAGTGTTATATATATATTGAAATAATCTCTCAATAACATCAGAGAGAGTTCTTCTCATTTATTTAAAAGTATCAATACAACTATATATAAGAGATTTTAACCAACTAACTGCTAATAACAGCTTAACAACAATAATATAACAGCAGCTAATATTTACAGTTATCATCCCCCCTCAAACTTATGCTCTCAGAGACATAAGGTTGGACAACAAAAAAGACATTCGCGCACTGGTATGTGGCTTAGTAAAAAGATCGGCAAGTTGATTCTGTGTAGAAACATAGCCGAGTTGAATATCTTTTCGAACAACACGCTCTCGAATAAAATGGAAATCAATTTCCACATGCTTGGTTCTGCCATGAAACACAGGATTCCGGGCTAACTGAATAGCAGACATGTTATCACACCATAGGAGGGGAGATTTGGAACTAAACACATGAAGATCTTTCAATATTTGTCGTATCCAAAATATCTCTGCTGCTGTAGAAGCCAAGGACCGATATTCTGCTTCAGTAGAACTTCTAGATACTGTAGATTGTTTCTTTGATCCCCAAGAAATGGGATTTGGTCCAAGGAAAATGAGAAATCCAGAAGTAGATCGACGATCAGAGGAGTCCCCTGCCCAATCTGAATCAGAAAATGCATTCAACCGTAAGAAGTCAGCATGTCCTCGTTGAAACATAATTCCTGAAGTGGATGTACCATTGAGGTATCGCAATATTCGTTTCGCTGCAACTAAATGGGACTCATGAGGAGCGTGCATATATTGAGAAAGTTTGCCTACTGAGTACATAATATCTGGCCGAGTAAAGGTGAGGTAATGAAGGGCACCGATTAAACTTCTGTAATTCTTTGCATCATCATCATTACAAGGAGAACCAACATCAGAGGTGGTTATAAGACTCATAGGTGTGCTGCAAGGCTTGGCAGAGAGCATTCCAAAACGTTGTAAAACATCCTTAATATACTTGGTTTGGTTAACCAAATATCCGTTTGTTGTATAAGAGACTTCTAACCCAAGAAAATACTTCAGCTGTCCCAGATCAGTCATTTCAAAACGTTGCTTCAGTTGAAGTATCAGGGAATCAATATAAGACGGATTATTTCCAGTTACTATGATGTCATCAACATATAACAACAAATAGGTGAGAGTATCATCACTACTTCGAATAAACAGAGAAGAATCAGCCAATGAGGCGACAAAACCAAGTGTCAATAGATGCGTAGTAAAACAGTCAAACCAAGCTCTAGGAGCTTGTTTGAGTCCATACAAGGATTTGAGAAGTTTACAGACATATGTGGGCTGAGAAGGATCAACAAAACCTTGGGGTTGTTGCATATAGACTTCTTCTTGAAGTTCTCCATGAAGAAAAGCGTTTTTGACATCAAGTTGTCGCAATTGCCAACCATACTGAGCTGCCAAAGATATGATAATTCGGACAGTTGGTTTCTTCACAACCGGGCTAAAGGTTTCATCAAAATCAACCCCGGCTTCTTGATGATATCCTTTGGCCACTAACCTTGCTTTATGGCGAGCAATACTGCCATCAGGACGTCTTTTAATCCGGTAGACCCACTTACACCCAATAGCATTCTTCCCAGGTGGTAATGCAGTTAAACACCAAGTGTTTTGTTTTACTAAAGCTACATATTCCTCACGCATTGCATCAGACCAAACAGATATTTTAGAAGCCTTTGTATATGAAGAGGGTTCCTCTCCATTGATACATACATTGGCAAGAAAAATTTTCTTCTTGGATATCCCTGACTTACTCCGAGTTTGCATCGGGTGTGTATTAAGAGGAGAAGCAGAAACATTACCAAGAGCAGCCTCAACATTTATATCAGAAGTAAGTGTAGCAGAATCAGAGGAGACATTAGCAGCAATATTTAAATTGGTATTACTAGAAGTAGATACAGAATCACCAAGTGTCATACTAGATTGTGGTGTATCCGAATTAGGTGTAAGTAAAAGAGATAATGGAATTGAAGTTGGGTCGAGTAAGGTGGAAGGTGAGCTATCGGTAGACGAGTTATTTGAGGTACATAAGGCAAAGGGAAAAACAGTTTCATCAAAAATAACATGTCTAGAAGTATATAAACGACCGTTGCTCATATTGTAACATAGATAACCTTTGTAGTCAAGGGGATAACCGAGAAAGACACATTGCGTGGTTTTTGGTTCAAGTTTGTGAGAGGCATAGGGCTTAAGTAACGGGTAACAAGCGCAGCCAAAAGTTTTAAGGAAGGAATAATCTGGTGCTTTATGAAAAAGCAGTTCATAAGGAGATTTATTGTGTAGATAAGGAGATGGTAGTCTATTAATAAGAAAAACTGCAGTGGCAAAGGCAAAAGGCCAGTAGTTGATAGGAAGAGATGCTGTGGATATTAGGGATAAAGCCATTTCAACAATGTGGCGATGTTTCCTCTCAACAACTCCATTTTGTTGTGGTGTATACGCACATGATTTTTGATGGAAGATACCACATGATTGAAGATAAGTGCCAAAGGTATGATTAATAAATTCACCACCCCCATCAGTTCTAAGAACCTTCATTCTGCTGTTGAATAAGTTCTCAACTAGAGGTTTAAAGATTTTAAAAACAGTACACACGGCAGATTTCAAGGTCATAGGATACAGCCAAGTATATTTAGAATAGTCATCAATAAAGGAAACGTAATAGTTGAAACCATTTATTGAAGTTTCAGGGGCAGGGCCCCATACATCAGCATGAACAAGTTCTAATGGAAAGGCAGAGACAGACACAGAATTTGGAAAAGGTAAACGATGCATTTTCCCTTTAAGACAGTGTTCACATATGCAACCAGACGATTTACAAGAAGGTAAATGCAAGGATTTAAGGACTTCATTAAGAACAGAAGTATGAGGGTGGCCTAACCGGTTATGCCATTGAGCAAAAGGAATCACTGTTCCAACATGAGCAACTGGTTGAATTGGATTTGAAGTGGACTGAGATGTAGTAGATTGGATGGGGTAGAGACCATTGACACTAGGTCCTTGGTACAATATCAGGCCCGAAGAGTTGTCCTGAATTATGAATTTGTTAGAGTCAAATGTGATTCTACAGTTATTATCAAGACAAAGGCGATGTACAGAAAGAAGATTAGAAGAAATGCTTGGAACATGAAGTAAATTGGTAAGATTAAAGGAGGAGGTAGGAGTTTCGAGTATACCACAACCTGTATGGGCAATTGGAAGAGACTGACCACTTCCAATACCAACTTGATCGTCACCAGAGTACTCTGCAGTAGTGTTAAATTGAGACAGATCAGCCGTTACATGTGAATTGCACCCTGAATCAGTGAGCCAAGATGAATTTCGCGCAGCAAGAGTGGCATTGTTATGATTTGCAACCATGGCAGCCAATTGAACAGGAGGATGCCGCCCTTGATAACTGTAGTTCATTCGATTGAAACAATCTAGCGCATTATGGCCCACTCTTTGACAGATTTGACAAACAACACCGCGGGAGGATGTGCCGTCTTGAGCTGATTTACTTGTGTTACCATATGTCATATGTAGTGGTGACGGATTAAATGGAGATCCACGACCATGTCCAGTATTCATCATATTTGCAGAACCGCGTCCTCTCCTTGAGATTGAGGACTTGTTTTTTTCAGTATGTGAAAAACCTCTTCCTCGGCCAAGATTCGGATTAAGATTCTGATTACGCGTTGAATCTTGGGCAGCATAAAGAACAGTTGGTGATGAAAAAGCTTCATCATGCCTGATTTGTCTTTTTAGGGCAGTTTCCTCAGTAACTAGAAGTACATGAAGTTCGGAAAAACTTACTGGAGTGCTGCGAGTACGGATTGAGGTACGAAAGGTGTTATATTCGACTGGAAGACCATTTAGGGCATAAATCACCAGATCTTCATCATTAATCATGACAGAGATGTTCGCCAATTTATCTTTGAGCTGTTTGATTCGCTGAATATACTGTTCAATAGTCTCAGAGGATTTCTTGACAATTGCCTGAAGATCGGTTTTAAGATTCACGATATTGACTCTTGAGTTGGATGAATAATGCTTTACAAGAGTGTCCCACATCTCCTTGGATGTATCACAACCAACCACATAGGCGAGTGTCGTAGGAGAGAGCGTCGCATTAAGCAAGGTCATGAGAGCATGATCCTTTGCGATCCAATCTTCTAGATTTGGATCTGTTGAAGATGAAGGTTTCGGAATGGATCCATCAATGAATCCGAAGAGCTTGTGAGCTTTCAAAATCTTGTGCATCTGGAAATGCCAGAGAACAAAATTGGTAGAATCAAGCCGAATGGAGACTAGATTGCAAATATTTGATAAGAGAAAAATCGGTGAACTGAGATCTTTTGCTGCTGAATCCATCATGACAACTGAGCAACTGAGAAGGAGAAGAGAAGAAGAAAACGCAGACACGCAGCGAGAAGGATCGATGACGTAAGTCAAGATGCTCTGATACCATGAAATAATCTCTCAATAACATCAGAGAGAGTTCTTCTCATTTATTTAAAAGTATCAATACAACTATATATAAGAGATTTTAACCAACTAACTGCTAATAACAGCTTAACAACAATAATATAACAGCAGCTAATATTTACAGTTATCATATATATATATATTTATTTATTTATTTATTTATTTATTTATGTATTTATTTATAAAAGTGTGGCATTATTACAAATGTGATAGTGGAGATTCGAATTTTCTAACTTTATAAAAAAAAATGTCATTAATGTCTCGATCGTGGAGCTATATCACAATTGATCAAATATATTTGAAAAGCTAAAAGTTTGAAAATGAAATATGATGATGCTAAGTACAGGACAATAAACTTTTGTATATTCTATGTTAAAATGGCTGGAGGCACGAAAACAACCACCAAGGTGGAGGTTTTCGAGTGCAATTTGGAAAGTTTCAATGCAATATGATGCTTGACAACAACATTTCATGAATCTCGTTCTGAAATATATAAAATATTGTAAGTTTAGAATTTGAATATATGTATAAAGTTGAAGTTAATATTGAAGAATTTTAAATTTTAATGTAGTTTGGACAGCCTAACTTGGTAAGTAAATTAAGTTGGATATATCAAATAATGTAAATACTATGTTTGGAGATTTTTTTTTTTTTTAATTCTCAATATTACATCACAATGGTGATTTTTTTAGTAACAAATGTGGAGTAGAAATTTGAACCTCCAATTTCAAATCGTTGAGTTTTGTTTATGTTGGCATCGCAATGGTGAGCTTGGATTTATGGGCAGTGATGAAAAGTGTGCGTATATTAACCACTAAAACTAAGCTATAGTTGATATGATTAGGGAGCTTATTTCCTACAAATAGTATAAATGTATTTTCAAAGTTTCAACCAATTGGTTGAAACTGCAAGCTTTATTTCCATTTTTAAAAAAATGCAAACTTTATTTTAGATTCCATTGACAGAACAAAATTTCAAATGCTAAAAGTTTTTCTTTTTTTGAAAGATGATACTTTATTGATGTTATGTGAGAAACATACTATTAGATTACATAGGGTTCCATCTCAAAATCAATTGGCAATGAGAGGAGTAGCCCATGTATCTTATAAATTGCGAGGTCTCAATGTGGGATCTTCAACATGTCACTTCAAGATGGTGTCTCTTTGGGTTCACCATTCTTGGGTCGGATCCTAGTTTTTGGACCGAATACTCGTTTGGACTTCATGGGCTCTGATACCATATTAGATTACATGGGGTTCCATCTCAAAGCCAGGTTTTGAGATGAAACCCCATGTAATCTAATATATACAAGCGGAGAACTACATAAGGAAAGAACTCCAGTTAAGAGCTATAGTAGAGATTGTATTTGGCAAATAACTTAGATTTTGAAGACTATAAGGCAGTGAAAATGCATAAATCTTCCTTTAACTTGGTGATGTCTCTGGTGTAGTTCTTGAAAATCTACGTTTGACTGCAAATACTAAAAGTTTAACATTTAAAGAATTACTTCAAAAAGAATATTTTGGAAAGATAAATTTTAATAAAAACAATAATTTGACGATTATCAACCATATTTAAAAATTAAGGTCCATAATCATTCTTTTTTTGTTTATGTTTTTTACAATTATGCTTGTTTCAACTTTTTGGGTAATTTTTTCACCTTCAAAAACAAAATTAAGTTTTTAAAAACTCTTTTTTTTAATTTCAAAATTTGGCTTGATTTTGCAAAACGTTTTTTAAAAGTAGTGAAAGCAAGAAAACTATTTGTGAAAAAGTAGGGTGTATGAGCTTAATTTTAAAAATAAAAAACCAAAAATAAAATGGTTATCAAACCAAGTCAAAAATCTTTATAAAAATAAATGAACATATGAAAAAAAAAAATTAATGTGACATATATTTCAAACACTTTTTCAATTAGGTTGGTTTACCCTTCCAAAAAAAAGAAAAGAAAAAAGAAGATACCCAAAGTCCGTTACATATCTTTTCAAAAGCAACAACCTAGTCTAGTATTTTTTTTCAGTACCATTTCTGTTTACACAAAATAACTAAGATCCATTCATTCAAAGAAGTACATATTCTTCATCAAGCACATTTCATGGTTAAGGAAAAAAAGGCTTGATTGTCGTTAGATTTACTACAAAATTAGTGCCGACCATGAACTTTTGTTTATTATTTAGATCTTAAAGAACTTGACATTTACCAGTTAGGACGGTGGTGGAGAGGACATCTAAGAGAGTGGAAGAGGTCATGTGGCCTATGAAGCTCGCATTTAATACTAGAGGTTTGGGAGAGAAAATTTTATTCAATTCACTAAGATAAATTATTGTGAACAAAATATTTAATCTCTGATCACAAATCTCTGACTATAAATACTCCATAAGCTGTAACCCTAGAAGACCAGAAACAATCAAATCAAATAAAATATTTTTAAGTACTCATTACTTTATTAATGCCAACAACTTTCTTTTTCTTTTGTATTTATTCTCTGTCTTAGATTCTATTTGGCTTAGAACATGAGAGAATTTTTAAGGTTGAATTAATAATTTAGTCATTAGTTTTTTTTTATGGTTATAAAAAATTTCATTTTAATGTCTTTATTTTTAATATCGGGACATAAATATTTATATTAATGTATTATACATCGTAGAGCCAAACAAAACAAAAGCAGGGAGTCGTAAAGTTAGATGGATGATTAAATGGAATACATTTCAAACCAAAATTTTGTTAGCTTGTATTTTAAACTCAAGTGGGCTATTCTCTTATGCTTCTATTACCATATGTCATGTCAAATGATCTTGTCTACCATCTTGTACCACGTACTATCTCAAAAGTATAAGTAACAGTATTAGAAGGTTAGAATCAAAACCGAAAGTTTAGGAATACAATAGTTGAAATTTTTAAAAAGTTTAATGGGTCGGCCTAGTGGTCAATAAGGGTCAGATAAATAATAAAGAGCCTAGAAAAGATAATAAGGGCCAGATAAATAATAAAGAGCCTAGAAAAAAACATAGGGAATTGGTTCCATTTGTAATTTAATTTAACTTACATGTTTTTCTTTTCAAAAGAAAAAGAAAAAACAATTCACAAATCTTCCTTATATAAAGGGGAGGATTTTGGTGTTTGTTTGCTTGTAGAGAAGAAGAAAAAAAAAAACTTGTAGCTAAGGCTATAATATCCATTTGCCGAGGAGAATTTGCTTGCCCTCTTCTCACCCAAGGGGGAGTTCAACCACCACCCACCCTCTTTTTCCTTTGCCCAACAGATGGCGTTAAATGAAACATGGAATTCATTATTTTCATCTGCTATCTGCTACTTTCTGACTATTTGATCCCTCTCTCTCTCTCCTCAAGTTTTAAGAGATACCCACTTCCAAAAACTCCCCCCTTCCATCAAACAAAACCAAAACAGCCACACACACAAAAAAAAAAAATGGAGAGAGAGAGACAAATGAAGCAATTACAAAGAGAAGTGTAACCACTTTTTATATCTCCAAAATTAAGGCTCTTTTCAAAATGTTGGCATCATCTTCTTCAATGGCCAAATCAGCCAAATGGGTGTTGATTACAATCGGCCGTTTCTCAAACGAAGCCCTCAGCTTTTTTTTCTTCTCGCTTCTTGATCTCATTGACATGTTGTTGTGTTTTTTGTTCAAAGTGGCTGATTTCTTCTTTGAATCCGAATGGAAGCCTTGTTATTGTTCTTCTCATGATCAAGAGGCCATTATGAGTGGCGATGGTAATAAGATTTTGGTGTCGGAAAAGGGCCTGTCTTTGTCCACTAAGCTTCAGCTCGAGGAAGTTTCTGATACTCTTTATACTCGTCCTTCTTTACTTTCGGAGCTCTCTAAGGTTACTTTTAAGGAGCTTCGGCGGCTCAAGGTTAAGCCTTTTGTCGTTGGCTCGACGTCGAAGGCGGCGAATGGATCGACGTTTACGGTGAACTCCACCATTGTTGAGATGCTTCAAGAGAAGATCAATGGCGGACAGAATCCTAGATGGTCAGAATGTAATTGTAAACTTTGTACTTGTTGGTCTTATTCTTCCTCTAAACAATCGCTCTATGTTCGTTCCCAAGGACCCAAAGGTAATTTAATTGGTTCGAGTTTATATGTTGGTCTCTAAGCTTTTAAGGGTTTTTCAATGTCATTTCTATTTGACTTTGAGAAGGTTCTTTTTTATTCTTGAATTTTGAAAACAAAGTAACTATTTTTTAAGTTTTTTTTTTTCATTTTTGTCCCTAAACTTTTAAAATTTCAATTTTGATCTTTGAACTGTTTTTTTTTATAATCTTTTGGTTATTGAAGTTTCAAAATGTCTATTTCAATGCCTAAACTTTCAAAAAATGATCATTTTAGTCATTTTATCGGTACCTAATATATGTTAATACTTACCTACTAATCACTATTAAAAATTTGCAGTTATTTAATTTTTTTTTGGAGAAAAGAAAAAACCTCTTTTCATTTTTGTATTTTTCTCTCTTAGTTATTAAAAACATAACGGTAATCAATAAGAAATGCTCACTACTGATCTGAAGGGAAGTATAATATATTCTTATAATTAAACTCATAAGTTAAGTTGCTTGTTTGTTAAAAGTAAAATGAAAATAAAAACTAAAATAAATATTTTAAAAAAACTTCAAGATGACATTTTGAAAATTCAATAACCCACCAAAATTTATAAAGAAGTATTAAAAATAAGTACCAAACAAGAAAAATTAAAAGCTGAGTGACCATTTAAACCTAATTATCAATGAATTCACATACAACTGTTGAAACATAACTCAAGAATGGCTGGCTTTCAGATCACCCACGTGAAGACGTACTGTTCATTCATGGCTTCATTTCTTCATCCACGTTCTGGACGGAAACCCTTTTCCCTAACTTCTCGGCGTCGGTCAAATCGACATATCGGCTCCTTGCTGTCGATCTGCTCGGCTTCGGTCGGAGCCCAAAGCCAGCCGATTCACTCTACACATTGAAGGAGCACGTTGACATGATCGAAACCTCAGTTCTTGAGGCCTACAAGGTCAAGTCCTTCCACATCGTCGCTCATTCCCTCGGCTGCATTTTAGCCTTGGCTTTAGCCGTCAAGCACCCTGGCTCGGTCAAGTCGCTAACGCTGCTCGCGCCGGTATGTTTTGAACTCTTATAATGTCATTTTCTTTTTTACTTGGATCATCTTATATTCAAACTCATGTAATGTCGTTTTCTTTATTCTCCAATTGATATTGATAGTCGCATGTTGGACCATTTTGGATTTGTTGAACTCTTTCTGTTTGATTCATATATCCAATCATATTAATTGATAGTCACTTGTTAGGTTATCTTATGTTTGAACTCTTTTAATGTCATTTTTTTGCCTCCCAAATTAATAGTAATAATCCCTTGTTGGGCCAAACTCTTGTCGTGTTATTTTCTTTCTTCCCTAATTTTGTATTCGAACTTGTGTGATTTTATCTTTTCTCCAATCAATATTGATAGTTGTTTATTGGGTCATTTTATTTCCAAATTCTAATAATGTCATTTTTTCTTCAATAAATATCAATAGCCACTATTGGCCATTGGGTAGTTATTTCTAGTCATTCGTTAGGTCATCTTATAATCAAATCTCTAGAATGATATTTTTTTTCCTCCCAATTACTGTTGATAATCACCTATTAGGTATCGTGCTGATTTTCAAGCCCACAATGGAGAAAAAAAAATGTTAAGAATATAAATAAATAATTAAATTTATTATAGTTTAAAAACTTTCAATTTTTGAGTTTAGTAGCGATTTAACGGTTAATAAATGAATTGCAGCCGTACTATCCCGTGCCGAAAGGGGAAGAGGCGAGCCAATACGTGATGAGGAAGGTGGCGCCGCGGAGGGTGTGGCCGCCGATAACGCTGGGGGCGTCGATTGCTTGCTGGTACGAGCACATCTCAAGGACGGTGTGCCTACTCATATGCAAGAACCATCGCTTTTGGGAGTTTCTAACCAAAATTGTCACCAGAAACAGGTATTTTCTTCTCTGGTTTTTTTCTTACCAAACTTCAAACCTTATATTTTTCTTCTCTGTTTTAGGAAGTGAAAGCCAACCATAATTGGGAATCTTTTCAAAGAGAAGAAAAAAGTTTTAAAAGTACCTTAGTTTTGTTAACACATTATTTTAAATTGTTGGGTTAAGTTATAAATTTGGTCTATAAACTTTTAAAATTGTATGTCTGAAATATTTCAACTTTAAAAAGTGTTAAATAAGTCTTCAAACATTTTTTTCTAATAAATCCCTCTAAACTTTAAAAGTATTTAATTGGTCTTTCTTTTTTCGCTTTTTCAATTTTGTATTTAAAAATTTCTAACTGATTTGACATTAAAAGTACCTATTAAACACAAAATTTGGTATACAACGTTGAACTTTTAATTTTGTATCTAAGAGGTTTGTGAATTAAAAAAGAAAATCTAATAGGTTAGAGACCTTATTAGGTACAAAATTGAGAGTTTAGAGACCAATTAAATACTTTTTTAAAGTTCAAGGATCAATTAGACAACCTTAAAAGTTTGTGGAGTAAATATATAACTTAACCAATTTTTTTTTAAAAAAAAAAGTCGTTTTCAATTTCAAACAAACCCTCAAATTGGTTGTGTTTGAATTTCAAGAACTGTTTTTAAGAATGGTGAACCATTGCAAGACGTTTGGTCCATGTAGCTCAATTAATAAAAGTTAGTTTATTTAATGTTCTCTCTTTTCACTTTCCAACGTACTATTATTAAAATAAAATAAAATACATAATACATATGCTAAAATTCTTTATTGTTTATAAAAAAAATTAAAGAATAAAAAACAAAATTGTAAGTTAATGGACGTACAATATTTTTCACTCTATACCGTCCAAGTCAACTAACATTATGACCCTGGCCCTTGGGAGCAATTTTAGAGCCAGAAACTACTGTTTCTCTTGGGTCCAAGTTGTTGCATTCAGTTGGTTTGGATATGGGTGGTCGGATCTTTTTATTTCAAATCCTGACCCCAAAAATTAAAATTAAAAATTTAATGCATGTATTTATTATATCTATTTGTCATGTGGCACGTAGGAAAAAGACCACAAAACGAACACAAAATAAGCTTCTTTTTTTTTTTTTACAATATATGAGGTGGAGGATTCAAACCTTTAATCTCTTGATCGATAATACATACTTTATGCCAGTTGAATTATGTTCATGTTGGCATTCAGTTGGTTTGTTTTCTTGTAAAAGTACTATAGAGTGTTACCTATATATTCTGGTTTTGAGTAGAAACTTAAAAGTGCTTTTTGCATGTCAAAAGCATTCATAGTCTTATTTTGATTACATATTTGTCACATCCGGCCATCATTTTGTTATCCATGGTTTTTTCTCTTTATCATTATTATTTTTTAGTTCAACAACAAGTGGGTGGAATATTTGAATCTCTAACTTCATGTATATCTTAACCAGTTGAGTTATGCTTAAGTTGACTTTTTCTTAAATTCATTAACATGTAAAAGTGAAAATTCAAACGTATAACATTTTAGTTAAGAATATAATGTTTAAATCAATTGAACTATATTCAGATTGACTTTTATTATGAATGGAAATTTATTTCCAAACTTGAATATTGAATCAAAAACTAAAGAAGAAAACCAATGGATTTTATTTTTCAGGGTAGAGTCATTTTTGGTGGAGGGATACTTCGCCCACACGCACAACGCTGCGTGGCATACACTGCACAACGTCATATGCGGCACGGCAGGTAAGATCGAAAGGTATTTGGACATAATCCGAGAGCGCGTGAACTGCCACGTGAACATATTCCACGGCAGAGACGACGACTTGGTTCCGGTGGATTGCAGCTACAGCGTGAAGGCGCGTGTGCCGAGGGCGCGTGTGAATGTGTTGCAAAACAAAGACCACATCACAATCGTCATGGGAAGACAAAAAGCCTTTGCCAGAGAGCTTGAGGAAATTTGGAGCAACTCAAGTGCTTAAATTTAAATAAATAAACAAATATTGTTATTGTTATTATTAATATGTATCAATCGTAAATTAAAAGATTTAAAAAAGGAAAATGGATTAAAGATTTAAATAACCTCAAAAGCAGGTAGAGAGAGTTTTTCTGTAATCTTCTTCTTCATGTGTGAAAAGTCTGTATTTTGTGGGGCCAAAGCCCTGTGGAAGTTTTTGAAATACCCCATAATATTGGGTGTACTTCGAAATTGGTGTTTAGCTCATCGAATATATCAATTATATATAAAAATTTATAAAGATTTTTTTCTTTTTTCATTTTTTTTTTGAATTCAACAACAACACGTGGAATAGAGATTCAAACTTTTAACTTCTTAATCGATATATACTTTAACCAATTGATTTGCACTACTTTAAATTTGACTTAATTATGAGATTATGTGAAATATTAAATTTAACTTGATTATGATCGAGCTTAAACTTTTGGGGTTTGAATTCTAAAGTTTTTTTTTTAATTGATTTAAATAGTAATTTAGGATTTTATGTTTAAATTTCTAGAGTGTTATTTTCTTCTCAATTAATATTGATAATCTATGGATATTGTGCTGATTTTCAATGTGGGAGTTTGATAGTGCACGAAAGTGTGCTATTACTTGGACCTAGATCAATGCTAGTTTGTGGTTTTAAAATATGCTATTGATGTTTTTTTGTGTGTATATTCTGTAGATTTCAAGCTAACAAAGCAAAACCGAGCAAAAGGAAACTGTTTATGTGAAAAGGAAGCAACTTAACCTCAATTGGAGCTATCAAGTGAAGAAGAGAAGAGATTTGAGTCAGAAAACCAGAAGCGAGAGCGTTGAGACGTTGTATGTGCTGCTTTACAAGTCAGAATTCCCGTATAAGTAGCGTCTCGACGCCAGAAACACACGCGCTAGGCGCTTTCCGTCCGTAGCTTTGAGACGCTGTGTGTAGCATCTCAACGCTACCTCAATTTTCTTTTTCTATCGTGCGAATTAGGTCACAGCGTCTCGACGCTGTCCCAAATATTATAAATTTATCTCTTTGGCTACGGATTGGGGGAGGCTTTTTGGAGAAAATATACCCTAGTTTCGAAACACACTTAGTTCTTAGGACCTAAGAGAGTACTTTTGAGAGCAAAGAAGGGATTCTAAGCTCGAGATTTCGGGACATCATGGCAGGAACGAGGATTGGCGCGCGTCTAAGAGTTTCTCTTTCTTTCCATCTACTTTGTTATTGTTTTTTAACTATTTCTAGAGTTTAGATTTCATTATAGTAACCTCCGCATTGTTGAACTCTAGGAACTTGTAATCATTAAGACTTGGTTTGAATTTTGATTCTTATTATCGTGCGGTGTTATTCATGTTTGTATATCTAAGCTTGTGGCCAAAGTTTAGTGTCTTTAATTTGAGTTTTAGCTTCGGAAAGTGAGACTTGAATTTTAGTGTGATGCATGACTAATGATTTATTGTTGCATGGGAATGAATGATTTATTATTAGAAATTGTAAAAGATCCACTTGTTGGCATGCTTAATTGAAGAATTGGACTGGAAGGTTAAAAATTCAGTTTGGCATGCTTTTAATTGGGCTTGGAAAAGTCATTTAACCAATTTGGTTATCTTCTGACTTATGATCATTGCATGTATTTATGTTTCCGAATTTAAGCCTTGTGGTGCTTCATGGCTAAAATATTACTCGCAAGTAATTTCTCTAAAATTGTCTCCAATCTTGTAAATGTATATTCTTAGGTTGTGAATTAACTATACCTCAAGTCTTAGTTCTCTAGATAAAGTTGAGCATGAGTAACAATGGTATTTAATTAAATTAAAGAATCCAGTCATTGTGATCGACCCTAGCCACTATTACTATAAATTTTAGAGGTCTAGGTAAATAAATACATTTGATAGAGCCTTCGACAAGCTCTTTATCAGAGTTTGAAATTCAATATGAATAAATTATTTTTAAGCATGATAGATGGGCTTCATAATGTGGCATTTTTTTAATGAGGGGGTTGATGAGTAAAAACATGAATTTAGATTAAGTTTTACGGCGTATTATATTTAGTTCAAAATCATAGAAGTGTACGATAATATTTAGTTCAAAATCATAAAAGTGTAAGATTATTGTTACTATTTACTATTTAGTCAACTTTAAATTGGTTAAATTATCATTACTCTTACCTATAACTCTTTAATATATATATATATATATATATATATATATATATTTGCTATTGAAAATAACCATGGAAGTATCTATACTACAAATAAAATCTAGAATAAAATACGATTTTGGTTCTTGTATTCTAGAATTCATTACATTTTGGTTCCTAGTTCTAGTAGGTTGTACTTTCAATAAATCTTGAAATTAGTCTTCATTGTGAGTTTGAAGTTAATTTTTTTTATCAAATTTGGTAAAATAGTAACAATAATTTTCATTAAAGAAAGACACAATACGAATGTGATCATCTTTCAAAATGTATACAGGAAAGACTAATAGAGACTTTTTTTTTTTTGGAAAAGTTAACCTCATAAACTAACAGAATGGACTACTTTTAAGATTATTTATCAAAAGTATGGAGACTAAATTTGGACATTTGAAAGTATAGACTAAAATACAAGTCTTAAACTATGGGGTCTGAAATGGTATATTTTAACCTATAATCTAATATGTTTATTTTATTTAAAGATAATCCAATATGTTTTTTAAACTTTGCGTTGTAGTAAGGGTGATAGTCGATTCGATTTTCTTGCTTTTGGACCCAACCGAGAATCGAACCGAACCGATCGGTTTGGCTAATATGGGAACCGAACAATGTCCAATAAAAGATAAAATCGTTGGTTCGGTCATCGGTTCGGTTTTCGGTTTTACCTTCTTTTTTTTTTTCCACTTTCCTATTTTACTTTCAGCTTTTGTTTTTTGCCCCAAAATTTCTCCAAAAACTTAACATACACTAGGGGTGAGCAAAAAACTCCTAAAAACCGATCCGTCGGACCGAACCGACGTCGGTCGGGCGATTTAAAGAAGGCATCGGTCGGAGGTCGGTCGGTCTGTTTGGGGCTTAGGCCTAAACCGACCGACCGACCGACCGAATTTTTAAATAATAATAATAATATTATTATTATTATTTATATTATATAATATAAATAATTATAAAATACAAAAACTGTAAAATTTTATATATATTATATATTATGAATAATAATAAAATTAAATTAATAAATAAAAATATATAATATAAATATAAATTAGTTAAAATAAATAAATATATTTAAAATATATATATATATTATATATATAAAACCGACCGAACCGACCGATCGAACCGAAGTCGGTTCGGTCGGTTTAAGCTTTATGCAAAAAAAAAAAAAAAAATTACCGCCCAACCGAACCGACATATGGTCTGTTCGGCGTCGGTTGGGGGGGAAAACCGACCCCGCCCGACCGATGCTCACCCCTAACATACACCAAGAACACTGTTAATGAGAAGCCTATGAACATTGAAGGAATCAATAGGAAAAGAAGGTTGGGGTTGAACAAAGCGATCAAAATAAACGTAATCCACCACAAAGCAACTCTGGCTGCAATAATTTGCATGCTTAAAAATCACTTCCCAATCCTTTCCAAGCAGCTTTGAATCAATATGTTTGGCCTTCCAAGCCATGAAAGGCTGTAACTTTGCCCCCTGTTTGAAGCTTAAGGCTTTGATAATTGGACTTTGAAACTCTGTGCAAAAGAGATAAAAAAAAAGTGATGATTTGGGAATTGAAACCACTTGATTAGGGTGATATAATTCTGCCATTGTTGGATTTGGGATTTTTTTTACAGCGTTTTTTTTTTATGCGTGGGGTGGAAGTGTTTTTCGGTTATTGCAGAGGGTTGTGAGTTATCAAAGGGTGGAGGATCAAGTACAAATTCTTTTTTTTGGCTTAATTTTGAATTGAAATGTGGCTGGAGAACAGCAAACGATGGTGATAGCGCACAATGTGGTTTGGATGCTTAATTGATAAATTTTATGTGCATAATTGTTTATTTTGTAAAAATCGAGCATTTGGAGCAAAACAAAGTTTTTGAAGAATATATTGAGCAAATCGAGCCAATTAGACAATAATTGAAGAATGACTCAAGAAAAGAGAAGAGAAAATGAAGCAAGCTCAAGGAATTATAAAAGATAATGCTATAACATTGTTGAACATTGCATGATGCTACAACAATGCTATAACAATGCTATAGCATTGCTACGTAGCATCTCAACGCTATCCTTGCTAGAAAAATGACTAGCATCTCAACGCTACGGATTTTCAACCTCACGCCTCAAAAAACATGTATGAGCTCCATTTATGAAGTTCCATCCATAGCATCTCAACGCTACTTACAGTGTTGAGATGCTACTTTAAGCATCTTGATGTTGCGATGGAGTTTCCTATATATTTGCTATTTTAGAGCCGTTTTGGGAGAATTCTCTTTGGAAATTTTGGCATAAAACCAAAGTTTCGAATTTGGGAGTTGGAAAGACGACTTTGGAGCTTAGGAAAATGATTTTTGAAGCTCGAGATTGTAGAAAGAGTGTCGGAAACGGGATATCATCATGCTGGACCTGGATTTGTCTTCTCTTCTTTATCTTTTAAACTCTGTTATGAATTTTAGCATGAGAAGTTGTTGTTCTTATTTGAAAATGCATAGCTAAATCTTTTGTTCTTGGGGATTGATGTAACCATTGGATGTTATGGTTTAATTGATTGTGCTTGATTTCATTCATGTCTTTATTTGTTTAATGTTTTCTATCTACTAGCTATAGATTGAATGTGGATTGTTCTGACGAGAGTGGAGATTTAGATTAGAACTTAAATGCATGACTAAAGTAGTTCTAAGGTCGAAAGATCATTTAGGATCGCTTTTAGAAGTTGTTTAAAGAATTAGACTTAAGGTCTTGCATGTTAATGAATCTAAATAGGAATATTAGGTTTTTAATATGGCTTGGAATTAAGTGTGCTCGGGAGAGACATTTCATGACTTTAGTGTTCTTGACTTATGGAATATTGCATGCTTGTTGTTGCATTTAGTGTGGTTAATTCATAAATATAATTGGTGAAATCAACTCCCTAAGACATGTTTTTCATAGATTTTCCTCATTATTTTAGTTTTGTTATTTGTTTTGTTCAATTCATTCCATACTTATCTCCAAATAAAATCAAACATTAGTATTTGTGGTGCTTAAGTTGAGCTAGAAACCTAATGTTGAGGACGATATCCATAATTTCATTACACTATATTAAAACTTGACCCGTACACTTACAATTAGGCGAATTGTTACGCAGCAGATGGCTAGAGAACGGTGGTGGCTGAAGCTAATGGTGGTGGTTGCCGGCTGAAGAAGGCGTGCTGGTGTGTTGATGGTGGCTGGGGAACACCAGAGTATAGGGATAGGGTGAGATCAATGAAGGTGAATGAAAATAGGATAGAATAGTTTTTACGAATGTTGATTTGTGAATGGCACTAGTGGAATGAGAAAATAAAAAAACCTAAGGGACTTAGGGTTTATTAAGGTATATATATAGTTCGGTTGTGTTTTTTTATTGGTTTTTCAGACGAAAACTGAACCAAACCAAAAAATTTCATTTTTCTCTAAATACAATCCGAGAAATCCAATTTTATGCTAACAAATTGAACCAATCCTCTGGATTGGTTTGGTTCGATTCGGTTCAGTTCATCAATTTTTCAATTTTTTGTTGCACCCTGTTGGAGAGTAAAATTTGAGATTTTCCACAATTTTTTTGACGTAAAATTATAAATTAAATTGAAAATTCTTTCTAAAATCATTGTCGACGGTTCGAACTTCGAATAAATATCAATTATTACCAAAAGCAGCATTAAATATAAACATAAATAATAATAAATAACCAAATGTAATGATATATAATTGCCATAATAATTAATATAGCAATTATTTCATCTTATGTTTAACTTATGTAGCACTCAATAATTAGAGAATAGGATTCAATAATTATCGAGTAATGTTTAAATATTTATTGACAAACTTATCCAACAAAATATTTGTAACGTCTCAGGTAAGGATTCGGATCCAGATTTGGATTCGTCAGCTACTCGACTTGAGTTGCTAGGAAGAGCGAAAATCATTAGTAAACATGCTGAACTTTAAAGTTCTTGTGAATGAGCCACTGAAAATGAAAATGAATATGAGATTATTGATATAGTTAGTAATTATTAATTCTTTAACTCTTTCTTAGTCATGGCTTGTAGGGATAGCCTGAAGATACCTCTCATTCCATAATGTGATTTTGATTCATTTATTTATCCTCCTACTTGAGTGTCACAATTTTGAAACATAATAAATAAAATATGAGGTCATGTATCTTGTTTAATAAATTTATGTTTAGATTTCATTTTGGTCCCTAAACTTATTTTTGGTTTCTAAACTTTCAAATTACCAAAACTTTTTTTTGGTTTCAAACTTTCAAATTATCCATTTTGATTTCAAACTTACAGGTTTATTCCTTTTTGGTTCTTGAAATTTCAAAATGTCTACTTTATTTCTTAAGGCTCTATTTGATAACTATTTGGTTTTTGAAAGTTGTTCTTATTTTCTCATTATTTCTTTACGACAAGTCTCATCTTTCATATGAAAACATTGGAATTCTTAGCCAAAGTCCAAAAAACAAAACAAGTTTTTGAAAACTACTCTTTTTAGTTTTCAAATTTTGACTTGGTTTTTAAAAACATATGCAAAAAGTAAGTAACATAACAAGGAAACCCATAGGTAGAAGTAGTATTTATAGGCTTAATTTTCAAAAACCAAAAATCAAATGGTTATCAAACGGAGCCTGAACTTTCAAAAGATAGTTATTTTGGTCATTACATTTATTTTATTTTTAATAAATAGTTAATATAGCTTTGAAACATATGTATTAATATATAATGATGTGAACATGCAATGGAGCCATATAGGTTGGCTAAAAAAAAGTATTGGGCAATCTATTTTAGGAAAAAAAAAATTATAGCAAGGACTAAAATGGTGATTGTTGTTTTTAAAGTACAAGGACTAAATTAGATATTTTAAAAGTTCGGAGATCAAAACAATTGTTTTTAAAAATATGGAAACCTTTGAAAATCTTTTTGAAAGTTTAGGGCAAAAATAAGATTTAAATCATAAATTTAAGAATATAATTTATTTATTACTTAAGCAATTTAACATATATAATCATTTTTAATAGACTTTAGTATATAGTCAAACAACTATATGTTATAATTAGGTTACCATATAAAGATATAGTTGTATTGATCATATATATATCCAGAGAGATTACCATATAAGGATATATATAGTTGTATCAATCACACACACATATATAATTAGGTTATGTTATGCCTAAGAACTTTGCAATTGTAGTTGTAAACACTTTCTTTGCATATGAAAAAAGACAATGAGAGATGATTTTCTTTCCAATATAATCTCTAATTGCTAATTTTAACATTTTTTTTTTAAGTACAACAAATATGGGGCATGAATATTTGAACCTCCGACCTCAAAAAAATGAGTACATGTCAATTATCGCTGAGCTGCTCACACTTTGATAACTGATTATTTTAACTGTACAATACATCAAATGGTGTACACACATGAGTTTTCCAAATATAATTTCATGGACTATGGCAAGCAATGTATAACAAACACAAAGATCAAACAGAAGGGAGAGGAGGAGGGCATGTAATTTTATTCTCATGGACCCTGATATATTAATTAAGCAATCCATTAGGAGGGATAAATTTTTTGAAAAATGGTTGAGACCTAATAGTTTGGACCTTATTTGATAACTATTTTATTTTTTATTTTTTGAAAATTATTCTTATTTTTTTACAATTGTTTTGGTAAAATTTTCACCTTCCTTAAAAACATATTTGAAGTTTAAGCCAAATTTAAAAATAAAAAAAAATAAACAAACAAGTTTTTAAAAACTCTTTTTTTAGTTTTCTAAAAACGATTTTAAAAAGTATGTAATAAAGCAAGAAAGTAGTGTTTAGGAGCTTAATTTTAAAAAACAAGAGACAAAAACACAGAAGGGTTATCAAATAGAGTCGTAATTAGGGCAGGGTCCATGAGATTTATTTTTAAAATTTATAGGCTAAATTATAAAAAATACTCTTGAACTTTATACTTTTTTTCAAAAATACCCTTGAACTTTTAAAAGTTTGATTAATACCTTTAAACTTTCAAAAAAAAAGTTCAAAAATACTTTTACCGTTAGTTTTGGATGGAAACTGTTGGTACTTTGTTTCAAAAATATCCCTAAACATTCAAAAAGTTTCATTAATACCCTTAAACTTTAAAAAAAAAAGTTCAAAAATACTCTTACTGTTTATAAATGGACTAAAAATCGTTAATGGTAAGAGTATTTATTAATTGTAAGAATATTTTTGAACTTTTTTTTAAAGTTTAAGGGTATTAATGAAACTTTTTAAAAGTTTAGGGGTATTTTTGAAACAAAGTCTAATGGTTTCTATTCAAAACTAACAGTAAATGCATTTTTGAACTTTTTTTTAAAGTTTAAGGGTATTAATTAATCTTTTGAAAGTTTAAGGATATTTTTGAAGCAAAGCACAAAATTTAGATGTATTTTTATAATTTAGCCAAATTTATATATCATAGCAGGATACAGATAATGGATCCTTTTTTTTTAATAACATTCTCCATCGGTTATATTATCTTAACGTGAGTTTTTTTTTTAATCGTAAACGACAAATGATTTAAGGATTCTAGATGGAAATAGAGACAGAAAAAAAAATTCCAATCACACCTCACTTTATATTTTTTATTTTTTTTATTTCAACAACATATAGAAATTTAAATCTTTAACTTTTTTATCGAAGTTATCAATTACACCTCACTCTATTGGCATCTCTATCCACTAGTTAGTGTAATAGTTTCAAAATCAATCAAAGTATTAGGGTCTTATTTGATAACCATCTAATTTTTTAGTTTTGGTTTTTGAAAGTTGTTCTTGTTTCCTCAACACTTCTTTACAAAAGTATATATTTTTTAAATTTGCTTCTAATTTCAAAAACGTTTTTGAAAAACAGAAAATAAAAAATAGAAATGTTATCAAACAACTTTATTTTTAAAAAATGAAATAAAAACAAAAAACGAAACAACAAAATGGTTAATGGCCTCTACTTTTTTTAGGTTTCAAGATTTAGCTTGAATTTTTGAAAACATATTTAAAAAGTAGATAACAAAACAAATGAACTCATAGGTAAAAGTGGTGTTTGTAAGCTTAATTTTCAAAAACCAAAACTAAAAAACTAAGGTCCCGTTTGATAACCATTTGATTTTCGGTTTTTTATTTTTGAAAATTAAGCTTGTTTTCTCCCAATTTCACTACAATGGTTTTCATCTCTTTTAAGGAAGCATTTGAATTCTTAGCCAAATTGTAAAAACAAAACTACTTTTTAAAAACTACTTTTTTTTAGTTTTCAAAACATGGCTTGGTTTTTGAAAATATAGGTAAAAGGTAGATAATAAAACAAGTAAATCTATGGATGAGAGTAGTATTTACAGGTTTAATTTTCAAAAATCAAAAACCAAAAACTAAATAGTTATCAAACAGGACCTAAGTTAGACATTATGAGTTAATCAAATTAATTTGACTCTTAAACATGAAATAATTGTACATAATTAAAACTCTAATCCCACCTTTTGGGGAAAAACTCAATTTAATATTCCTAAACTTTAAGGTGGTATCACTTAAAACCTCAAACTAATAATTAATTATATCAATTAGAACCTTAAACATTTATAAGTAAATCAATTTTGGATTTCGTTTTAAAACCATTAATGCATAATTTTTATGTATAAGTCTTCAATAAATGCAAAATTTAATGTAATATTAAAGAAAAGAACATTAGAATCAAATGGATCGGATAATAATGGCTTTTCATTAATATAAATAGTTTTTCATCTTCTCTTCTTTCTCTATTTTTTTTTCTTACTACTTTGGTAGGATTTTGGAAGAAGAATAAATTTTTTTCTTACTACTTTAGTAGGATTTTGGAAGAAGAATAAATTTATTTAGGTGATTTTGAGTTGATTTTAAATGGAATCAATGGAAATTAGTTATAAATCACTAACATATAGTCTAAATTGATTCATTTATAAAGTTTAAAGTGTAATTAAATTCATACAATTATTAGTTTGAGGGTTTAATTAATACAACCTCAAAGTTTAGGTATATAAATTGATTTTTCTTCACATTTTTTATATGTGGAGATGAGGATTAGAACATCTGGCCTCTTAATTGATGATATATGTTTTAACCAATTAAGCTACGATCAGATTGACAAACTCTAATCCCACTTCTTTTTTTTCTTTTAGGGTAACCCTAATCCAACTTGGACTATGTACAGTACACAATCTTTTAAGGCTTCCAATCCTATTGAATGAAAATAATTATCATAGCATATCTATAATTATGAGAGGACAAACCATATAATAAAAATCAATTAATACTTGAAAGAAAAAAAGAAGGTATGCATTTGCTCTCATTTATTAGTTTGGCACAATTAAATGAAAGACGTGGAAAAAACGTACTTTCATAAATAAATAAGGTTAAAAAGATTATTTTGATCCATGTATTTTGGATTTCATTCCATTTTAGTCATTATATTTTTAAATGTTCAATTTTTGGTCTGGTACTTTCAATCAATCTTAAAATTAGTTTCTACCATTAGTTTGAAGTTAATTTTTACTCAAATTACTTAAATAATAATAATAATTTTCATGCAAGAAAAAGTACTATATGAACATATTTTCAAAATTTACGGAAGAAAGACTAATAGAGACTAATTTTTTTTAGAAAAATTAACAATAACTAACAATAGGAATTAATTTTAATTTTTATTGAAAATACAGAAATTAGAAATCAAAGTATAGAGATTGAAATAGTACTTTAACCAATAAATAATATTTCATTTTTAACCAATAAATAGTACTTTAACCCATAAAGTATAGAGATTAAAATGAAAACGTAATTTTTAGTATCTTTTTCGAGTTAAATAACATTTGGGATAAAGAAATTCAAATTTTTAATATTTTAGTCGATGATATATATCAATTATTATTAAATTAAGCATACTTTAGTACGTAATTTTTATTTAATGAAAAGAAAATGAATGCACAAAATCAAAATGGGACCCATTATGTCTGGATATCGTGACGCGCTAATAGCAGATTAAAGTCTACCAGTGGGGCCCTGGCCGACAGCTCGAATCATTCCAGTGCTAGATTCTTTAATTTTCGACCATACGAAATAGAATTTAAAAAAATACATTTTTTTTTATTCAAACGGTTGCGAAGTAGAGATTAAGGCTGACCTCTATTCAATGATTGCGAAGGGAGTTTTTTTTTATTAATATTGTAGTTTTTTAAAGTTATTATAAAAATATTATTATTTTAAAAGTATTTATAAGAATATTGTAGTTTTAAATAGCTGGCAGATGGTCGTCTCTTCAAGAGACGACCAAGTGTACGTGGTAGATGGTCGTCTCTTCAAGAGACGACCATTTCCTGCCTTTTCGTTTACAAAAAAAACGCGTAGATGGTCGTCTCTTCAAGAGACGACCATCCCAGAAATATTATTAATTATGCCAGTTGGCATATTGGTCAGCTGATTACTCTAAAACATAAGAGGCCTAGGTTCGAGCATTGTGGAACGCAGTTTTCAACTATTTATTTCTTTTTTTCCAACGCTTTCTCTCTTTCTTTTTTTCCTTCCATTTTTTTTCCTTTCGTTCTCTTTTTCTTTCTTTTATTTGTTTTATTTAAATTAAATAAGATATCTTCCGTTTTTTTAATATTTGAAGTAAATTGAATATTCTATTGTAATTGATTCTTTTTTTAAGAAATTGAAATTTATTTTAAGTATTAACTATTTAAATATTATATTGCAATCGACTTTGGGAGAATAACAACTTCGTTTACGTTATTTTGAGTTGATTTTAAATAAAATGATCACGTTATTCAAAATTATCACGTAATTTTTTCTAAATAAATAAAGAAAAATAAAGAAATACGAGCAAATGAAAAATCACTCATATTAGAAAATAAAATATTTAAATAATTAATACTTAAATAAATTTCAATTTCTTATAAGAAAAAAAATGGAAGGAAAAAATGAAAGAGAGAAAGCGGAGGGAAAAAAATTGAAAATTGCGTTCCACAATGGTCGAACCTAGGCCCCTTATGTTTTTGAGTAATCAGCTGACCAATATGCCAACTGACATAATTATTAGTATATCTGGGATGGTCGTCTCTTAAGAGACGACCATCTACCCATTTTTTTTTTAAACGAAAAGGCGGGAGATGGTCGTCTCTTCATCTGCCGCGTACACTTGGTCGTCTCTTCAAGAAACGACCATCTCAAATGCGTGTACATGGTCGTCTCTTGAAGAGACGACCATCAGCCAGCTATTTAAAACTACAATATTTTTATAAATACTTTCAAAACAACAATATTTTTATAATAACTTTAAAAAACTACAATATTAATAAAAAACACTCCATTGCGAAGTAGTTTTCAAATTTTAGTTTGATTTTTAATAGTATAGGTAAAAATAGATGTAGAAATAGTATTTATAGATTCAATTTTTAAAAATTAAAAATTAAAAATTAAATGGTTATCAATTTATCAAACATATCTATAATTATTTTGACCCCTACAAAAGTAATTCCAAACAGATTCTAAATCATTTACCTTTAAATGATAATAAATATTTAATCTACTAATGTTTAGATTGACAAAAAAAAAAATTTAATTTTAAACTATTATTTATGATTTCCTTTTTTTTTTTTTTTTTTTTAAGTTAGTAGTCATTCTAGCTCTGTTCATAAAATGAGAATGTGAAAATTAAAAAAGACATAAAATAAAAATAAATTATATTTGGTAAGAAAGATTATTAATGCCGACAATTAAGATATATTATGCTGTTTCTCAAAAAAAAAAAGAAAGAAAGAAAGAAAGATAAATTATACTTAATTGTTAAAATCTTAGTAAACGATTCTGTTTGGTCTCTCAATTTTAAAATTTGGTTATTTGATCTCCAAACATGCTATCACCCCAACAATAGAAAACAAGTGAACTTTCTATCAAACATCATGTTGGTACAAAAGATCTCTCCATATTTTCACGATCATATGATATTATCTAATTTGAGTGTAAGCTTTTATACATTTGTTTTCAGTTTCATACAAAATGCACCCTTTATGCTAATATGAAAATGTTCTTTTTCATATACCATCGTTTTTATCTATTTTTTAATCAAAATAGAACTATATTTGTGTTCCCAACACATCTATTTTTCTTCTCACTTGCGAAAAAGAAGTCAATTTCTTCTCACTTACTTCAACACTTGTTTGATTGTGAAGATTAGGAAGATTTTTTTCTTTATTTTAGGATGCATAGGTAACTTTGAAATATTTTATATCAAGCTAATAATGGAATATTTCATTTATTTGCCTCACAACTTTTAGTTCAATCTTGTTGATTGCGACCTATTAAAAGGGATGAAAATGAGCTTATTATATAACTTTAATTTGTGTTTTGATAATTAAGAACTCTCATTATAAGTAGGCAGGCTCAAATCATCATAAGTAGTTGTCCTGACTTAGTCAAAATAGGTTCACGACTTTCATCATTTTTACTCAAATCTCATTTGATCTAAGTCTAAATACTGTATAAAGCCTTATAGAGGGACATGATGAATTCAACCTTAGTTTTAAGGTAGCTCATTCCATCTAAAATTTGCTTTCTTGTTGCATATGGGATATAGACGGATAAAAAAAACCTCTTAGGGCAATTTGAAACCATAAGATTGAATAAATAAGAGTGTACGAATAGATTGAGATGAATATCAAAAGAGAGACTATTTGATTACGATTGCAATATTGTAATATTTTGTACAATTGTATGCATGTATGAGAGTTTTTTTTTTTTTTTTTTTAATATGCTTTCAACGGTACAATTACATTTAATAATTTTAGGTACCAAGGACACTGTTGCATGGTATAAATTTCTACATAATGTTTAGATTGGTCAACACGTACATTAGTAGTTCTTGGGCTGGTCTAGATTTCAGAAGGAAGTAATTGTGGACTTTATGGTGCCCTTACCTTCAGTTATCTATTTAATTAATTTCAACATATTGAAATTTACACTTGAATCACTTCTTCAGAACTAAATTAATATTTTTCAATAAGCTATAAATAAAATCGTTTGAAACTTATATTGGAAAATGCTTAAATTCAACCACAAAGGCATATCAATTAGACGATTATAAGCTATCAAAATGAGCTTTGCTCAATAGTAATTGACATGTACTCATTCTCTTGAGATCGAGTGTTCAATCTCTATACTAGCTCCCATATTTGTTGTACTAAAAAAAAAGACAATTGTAAGCTTACTCGACATATATTGTCGGAGGTTCAAATCTTCATACTAGCTCCCATATTTGTTGTACAAAAAAAAAAAAAAAAAAAAAAAAAAAAAAAAAAAGAGTCAATTGTAAGCTTACTCAACATATATTACTCGATGAGTTGTAAAAAATTTAGATTAAAAATTAGGTTATCAAAAAGAGAAGTAAAATCAAGTTCTTGAGCTCCAATGACTTTTTAGAAATTTTTGGAGGAGGAATTAGAGCCATTCCTTTCTTAGTTGGCCTAACTTTCTCTCTAAATTGAACAACTCACTAAGTTTATTGATAGAGAATGAGTAAAATAGATAAAATTAAAACTTAAGGACTAAATTAAAGTTGTTTCAACAATTATAATTAAATTGTATTTAGAGACTAAAATATGTATTTAGCCAATTTTTTAACAAAATATCCGAGCACATTCTTAAAAAAATAATAAATAAATAAATAAAGTTGTGGTTGTTGGCTAACCTGCAGAATTATTCAGGTATTGCTTGTGTGTTTTGCCCACAACATTTCTGTTTCTTTCCATTTGACGAAAGGAAAACCAAAAGAAGAAGAAGAAGACTTTTTTTAATTCAAAAAAATTCTTAAATCAACAAAACAAATGACTTGTTCGAATCTAGAAGTTCTGATCTATATTTTCGTCTATTGAAGAATTTGATACTTCGTTTGGTAGTTAACCCACCAAAACATATGAACAGTACTTAAGACCGTATCTATGTTTGCTTTAAAATTGTAGAAATTGCAGCCATCAGTTCTGAAAATTTATTTTACAAATCTCACTTTTTACATTAATATTAATTATATTCAATTTAGCCCTCATAGATGGGCACCAGTACTCATTCGACTGTTATAGGTAAAATAAAATAATGCAAATGGGCTGTGATGGAGCCCCAAGGAGAAAAACTCTGAAGCAAACCTATGTTGGCCCCAACCAACCATGGCCGAGGGCGAGCCCCTTGAGATAGGGCCAACCCCACTCGGCCAAGCCAGTCTAATGGAGGCCCAAAACTTGACCTTGGTAAGTAAGAAGGATGAGGCCGACTAGATCCCGACAATCCAAGGCCTAAAGCTAAGCCCATGAGGCTGACCCCTCACTAGGTCAAGTCGGCAGGCCCAATTCAATATTGGATCAACTCAAAACTAGGGAAACCCAAGTCTTACGCCAATAGAAAAAGGAAAGACCAAAAATCCTAAGTCAAATATAGTATAAGTATAAAGATGAGATTCATGCGCTCAAGGTATATTACAAAACTTTAATTCTTGCTTGCGCTAACACAAACTCTACACTGACTTAGGCTTCACAGTAAAAATTTTGCTTATGCTAACACAAACTCAAAATTAGGGAGAAAAATATTGGATAGAGGGACAAAAAAAATTTCAGAGAAAAACAGTTAGAGAAATAGGTGCAAAAAGCTAGAGAGAGGTAAAAAAATTTAAAAATAGAAATATATTATAAAGAGAGAGGGACAAAATTTTTAGACCAACAAAACCTAGAGAGAAAGATTGACAAAAAAAAAAATAGAGATAAATAAAGTTAGAATGGGAAAATTGAACTATTCTCAAAACTTTAGTACAAAATAAAGTGAAATAAGAGTTTTTTTAAAAAAATTTAAAATAGTGGTCATTTTAAAAATAAATTCTCTTTCAACCACTCGACAAAAATTATTCAAAAATCATCTACCAAGTGATTAACTGAAAATTACTTAACGTGATTTTGAAAATTCAAAATCACTTTTTTCTCAATTGTTCTTGACAATGACATGAGTGATTTTTGGTGATTTTAATATGGCCAAAATCACTCCTAAACTTACCTTAACAATAATGGTTTTTGTAAAGAAAATAGTTGTTCAAGTTCAAGAAAAAAGAATTGGGATAAGGTTTTTTTTTGGGACTAGGAATAAGTTTTTTTTTTTTTTTTTTTGAAAAGAGGGATAAATTGCGTTATTGCATAATTGTAAGTGGAGATTGAACGCAATATACTTCTCAATTTTTGTTGTTTAGAAGAGTTTGTAAATGAATTGATTTGTAGAAGAGTTAGTAAATGAATCGATTTTAAACAAGTGAGATCTGTATCATTTAGGTCCTATTTATTTTATTGGTTTTGAGATAAGTTTTGGTAATAATATTAAATTTTCATATTTGTTTTATGGGTGCTTACTTTTTAAAGCTCAAGTAATTATTATCTAAGAATAAAAATATTTCATAAACCATAAGATTTTATTATCTTTCTTTGAGGTGAGAGTTTTTTACTTTAGACTTTTTTTTTTCTTGAAAACAGGAAGGAGACAGGAAAGAGAAAAGTACTCATCAATTGATTTGTAAATTAATTTTAATTATTATTTATTTATTTATTGTCTAATATAAATATTTTAATGAAGTGAAATATTTTTTAATTAAATCTAATCATTTAAATTATTCTTTTCATAAACAAAACATATATAATAATATATATATTATTTTATTATGAAAGAGAGATAAAAAGAAAGTATGAAATATTTGATGGCTTTGATATGATTATATATTTATTTTACCTCCATTCTAAAAAGATAATTGTAAATTTTTATTGATAATTAAATTAAAAATATATGTTGATTTTAAATTGTTTTAATATAACTTTAATGGTAATTGATAAAAGTCAAAAGGTAAAGATAAAAGACGAAGGAAAATTAGGTAGAAAATTCATAGTTTAAACTTGTATTTTTAAACATGATTGAATTTTAATACTTTTATTTGTGTACAATACATATAATAATTGTATAATTTTTATTTTATTTGGTTATAAGAAAAAAAAACTTCCAATCAAAATAAAATTTTTGACAAATTTTCTAGTTTTGTTTTTTTAATTCCGATTAGTTGATAAACATATTATTTGAATTTCAAGAAAAAAACTTGCAAAATAAATACGGATATTTATTTTTCCAGACATTAATTATCCCACATATCCAAATACAGACATTTAACTCCCAAACACTAATTATTCTGCATATCCAAACACATATATTTATTATCTCATACATTTAAATCTTAGATGCTTAATATCCATACCCATGAAATAATATCGACGATTCAAACGGCCCTCGAAGTTCTTTTTTAATTCTCCACCAAAAGCATGGTTGTTTGAAAATTTAAAAGTTGAAGGCATTTTGAAGTTTGTACATTATTGAATTCCTTTTTTATGGTAATAAAATCGACAGAAGTAAAGGAAAAAGAATTACGTAACAGATTTACATTTATTATACAAATTTTGCAAGTTCAGGAGAAAGATGAACTCTGCAATGAGAACAAAAATCTAATTCTCAACAACGTTTCACTAGAGATGCTCTTTTTTTTTTTTTTTTCCTCCTTAGGAACGGACCTTGCGAGAAATTTTTGTTTAGATGGAAAATAAGGAGGGAGTGAAGATAAATTTTTCTAACGAAGACGAAAACCAGAAATATATTTTCCACACACTCTGAATACTTTTATTTTAAATATATATTTGAGCCATTTGAGACATTTAAAGTTTTTTTTTAGCAACTTAAATATTTGATATGTTTGAAATTTGAACGATATGACATGATTGAAAATTTGAACTATATTTTTTAATAAATTTTTTAATTTGATATGCATATGGAATATTATTTTATTGTTATTAGAATGTTCAAGAATTTCCTCTTTAAATGTAGATTGTCCATTGGTAATTAACTATTTAAATTGAGATTTTTTAAGAGAATTCATTTTATTTAATTGAGATTTTAAAAAAATGAATAATTTCTCACAGGAACTCGATCTCTGCAAATTCTCCTCAAGAATCTCTACTTCAATCCAGCAAAATTTAACAGAAAATTTTACGAGATGAAAATTTTAATGGAGGGTAGAGATGGAGACGAAGAAGTCATCCTTGTCCCTATCCCACTCCCACAAACATCCCTAGGTTTCGCATTTCAAAAATCACTCAAAAGAAACTTCTTTTTTTTTTTTTTGCTCTCCCAACTCGCGCCTCAAATCTACCATGCAAACAAAATATCAGTTAACTCCATGATAAACAATTTACACTACTTGCAAAATATCAGCAAACAATTTACACTACTTGCAAGTTATTAATTCTAGGAGAAAAAGCATACATGGTTAATTCTTATTTTTTTTTTAAAAAAAGGACTGATGAAACAGATTTCTACAGATTAGTTGAGCTTGAGCCCCATTTATTCTTTTGGGCCCTTTTACAGTTAAGCCCTTTCTGTTCTTTTCTGGTCCAATAGTCCTTATCTGTGAAACCTATTCATGACTATCCAATCTATATTTTTTTATTTTAAAATAATATTATTTTTCATTGCATACAAATAATACATTATACATTATACATACATACATATATGTGTATAACCAATAATTGTAACTAAGGATTAATAAAATACTAGTTAATTCGAACATAGCTGAATAGATAAGACATCAAATAATTGAGGTTAATGGTTCAATTTTCTATCCTACAATAGTTGAGGTAAAATAATAATAAAAATACTAGAAATGCCTTGTCCCATGTAACCCTGCCATTCTCAGGAAGATTTAGCAAATTTGGAAAAAGAAAATTTTCTAGGGAGTTTTATTTTATTTTATTTTAAGAATTGTTTTAAACAAAATAAATATGATCCATCTTATAAACAAGCCAAATTTCTTTTGGAAAAAAGAAAACCATCAACTTTATAATAGGGTCGATTATTTTTATTAAAAAAAATTAGATTTTACTAAAGAAATGTTCTCAGTATAGCTCAACTAATTAAAGTATATATCCTCGACGAAATGGTCAAAAATTTGAATTCTCATCCTCACATATTATGAACTAAAAAAACATAAGAAATGTTTTTTTTCCTCACTTTATACAAACTAGTAGAATCAAAATCCTCAACCATAAACAAGAGAAAAAGGTGTAAGAAGAACATGTCTAGCATAGACATGTATAATTGTACATATATATCATGTATGAACTTTTGATTATGAATTTTGAAGTTGTTTATGAGTTTTTTTTTTCTTTTTAAGTTCAATAATATTTGGAGATGAGGATTCGATCCTCTGACTTTTTGGTCGAAGATATAATGTCTTAATGGCAAGTTGAGCTATGCTCAAGTTGGTGATGTTTAAGAGTTTGTTCGTAACATTCTTATTTTTTGTTTCATGTTTCTTATTTCTTATTTCTAGCTTTTATGAAATATAAACATTTAGTGACTATTTTATTGCTTTTCATTTCTCATTTTTAAGAAATGTTTCTAAAATTGTATATAAATTTTTGAAATAAAAAAATTTAGGCTCCGTTTGATAACCATTTCGTTTTTTATTTTTTGTTTTAAAAAATTGTGTTTGTTTTCTCACTTTTTTTTTACATGGTTTTCATTTTTCTTAAGGAAATATTGAAATTCTTAGCCAAATTTAAAAAACAAAAAAAATCAAAAACCATTTTTAGTTTTCAGAACTTAGCTTGGTTATTTAAAACATTAGAAAAAGGTAGATAACAAAACAAAGAAATTCATAGGTGGAAGTAGTATTTATAAGTTTAATTTTCAAAAACCAAAAACCAAAAACTAAGGTCCCGTTTGATAACCATGGTTTTTGGTTTTTGAAAATTGTGCTTGTTTTCTCACAATTTCTCTACAATGGTTTTCATCTTCTCTGTAATGGTTTCCATCTTTCTTAATGAAACATTTGAGTTTCCAGCTAAATTTCAAAAGAAAAAACAAGTTTTTGAAAACTACTTTTTTTAGTTTTCAAAACTTGGCTTGATTTTTGAAAACATATGAAAAAAGTAGATAAGAAAATATGAAAACCCATAGGTGAAAGTATATTTATAGGCTTAATTTTCAAAAATAAAAAATAAAAAATCAAATGGTTATCAAACATGCCTTAAATAGTGATCAAACGGAACTTATTTTCTTGTTTCCGATTCCTCTTTCTAATTTTTCCATAAATATAAAGGAAAACATTGTTATATCATTTTTACTTATTAAATGCATAATAAATATTAAAGAGCTAAATATTAAATAATAATTTTGAAAAGCTAATTTTAATGTAAATTTAAGTATTAATTTATATATTTAAAATATAGGAGATAACACGAAATAAGAATTTATTGCTAATTACATATATGTTTTTTGTTTTTTTTTTGTTTTTAAATAAGGGATCAAATACAATTTTGTTTTTTTTAAATGGAAAAAACGAAGAAATAAGAGCAATTATTTGATATATACCAAACAAATAGGAAGTAAAATTTCGAGGATTGTGACACTTATTACAAAATTTTCAATGTACAAAGAAATTAATTGAACTCATTTAAACTCAACCCTAAATTAAGCTAGAGTATTTTACAAATTATGGTGAACTATCACTCCAAGATATAAACTTACCTTTTGAATAGGTCAAAGATCGATATTTGTTAAAAACATTGTCCAAAAGGTTATAGTTGAAATTGCATAGCAAAAGATCATAAAAACACATCTTAACCATTAAACTATTAGTTTTGTTAAACATATTTAACTCTTACAAATTAACCTCGAAAAGGCCAAAAGCTAAGAGGAAACGAAGTTCGATATCTCGTAGAATGTATATTTTGTAAAGGTAGATGTGAACAATACAAGAAAACACACATAAAAAACAAAGACATACACACACATTACATAGTTTTCTTACATTGTTTAGTTTGTCAAGAATCTTTTTGTCTTTTGTATTACCAATCAAAGACCTACGGCTTTGGTAGGCAGCTGCTAGAAAATTTGATGTTCAAAAAGTGATTACATGCACTAATAAAATAGACAGGTTTTGCTTTCCGTTTAATTTCTCTTTTCAACCACTCTACCACTAACCAATTTTTTGATCTAATTAACGAAATATAGATTCAATAATATTAATGCATTTAAGTTTTTGTTTTTGGTTTATTCCAAATTTCTTTCTTTGAAGAAGAAATGTTATCTTAAATAGAAATTGAATATGTGTGGAAATTTATATTTGGAGATGCAATGCAAAAATGACTCAAAAAATTCTAATTTGTGTTCAAATATATATTTGGCTATATGCTAGCCAAGCTCATTTCTATATTTTCAATAAGTCACAAGTTATTAGAAACTCGCAATTGAAATTTTTATGTTTGTTAAGATTTCTCTATCAAATAATATTCTTTCTTGCATAATTAGATGTCTTGTTGTTATGAGAAAATACATGACAAGCATACTAATCTTTTAACTATATAAATAGATCAATTTTATGATCATTTGAGGCATGTATAATTATTATTTATGCAATTACGCTATCTCTTTTATCTTTTGATAAAAAATCATTATAATCATTTTGATAAACTTCACATCGATGATATAATTGAGAATCTTAGAAGAGCTTGCAAATTAGACAATTAATCTTAGATTTTCTATACCTAAAATATAAAAATTCAAATAATGCTTTACTTTTTGCACCATTAGTTTTGTAATATTTTATCTAAGCAGTCATCCTATTAATTTTGCATTTCTAAAATTGACCTATTGACATGAGTTCTTATTCATGCTCTTTCAACAGTATGTTATTGGATGCGTAAATGATCAAAATTAGGCATCTTTCAAAAGTTCAAAGTCAATGCCTAAAAAAAGGCGTCTTTTAGAAAAAATTATCTTTTCATCGTCAAATAATACAACCTATTTAGTAGAGAATCTATGAAAATAAAAGATGGATTGAGACATTTCGACGCCTAAAAAGAAACTTGGCCAAAGCCACGAAATTTGCCTCTAGATTTCACCAAAAACATTAATCTTCTCTATTTCTAGTTGACATGGGACTATATGTGCTCTCCGAACCAATTTTTTAGACTCAAGCTTTTAGCAATGATAACTCCCTCCAATGACCGTCTCCACCTTTGCAATCAAAGAAATTTAGCGAAAAAGAAAGTTAGCCAAAGCCACGAGATGTCTCCCTTTATTGTTCTTAAAGACAATTTCTATAGAAGAGTTGCTTTATGTTATTCCCACAAACAGCTTTAACTTCTTTTCTTTTCTTTTCTTTTTTCTTTTTCCCTTGAGGCAATTTGAATAAGGCAATTTAGAAAAGTTGACTCTGAGGTCCATAAATTCTATAATACTAAAAAGAAAGAGGAGACAGTGGCTTTAATATTATCATGTGGTGGGGATTGGGAACAAAATTAAGAAGTTTGTCTTTGAATTGAGACCAAAGAAAAAAGAGAAAGCCAAAGCGTTGGACTCATTTTCAAACCATTTTCATGAAAGACACAAAGGTTAGGTCAATGGGGTCAGGTTGTGGTGTTTTTCAATGTGAAAGTGTTGAAGTTTTTTTGGAATTTTTCTCCAAACTTTTTTGGTCAAAAGCACAAATAGGTATCGGTAATTGGTGTCGATGTCAACTTTTTATGGTCATTTTGGCCAAACCCAAAGCTTAGACTTTTTTTGCAATTGTAAAAAAGTTGAAAACTAATTATTGTAATTTAGAAAAGTTTTAATATTTGGCTTGAGTTCTAAGTTACGAGGAATTGATTTGATAGAACAAATTTCAATGCAATGAAAATAGAAATTCTAAGAGCATGTTTGGGAATGATTTTAGAAATAGTGATTTTAGCACAATTGATTTGTTTATAATTGATTTATGAAAAGTGATTTTCATATAATCATTTTAATGTTTGGTTCTACACTTTTAATAGTGATTTTCATACAATTAAAAGTGACTTTCAATGATTAAGGGCATTTTTTAGAGTGACTTAAAAATAAGTATTTTAAGCTAAGTGATTTAATTATAATTAATTTTGTAAAAGTTTTAGTTATAAATCATTTTAATATATGGTTCCATTCTTGTAAAAGTGATTTAAATTTAATTAAAAGTATTTTTTAAAACAATTAATGTCTATTTTCAAATGTGATTTTAGAACCATCAAATTACTAAAAAGAGTATTACATTTGAAATAAATAAAAAAAAATTAGAAGGTGGTAGAAAAAAGTTATACCAAGAGAACTAAATAAGAGAGAAAAAAAATAAAGCTAGAGAAAATTAAAGTTTCAAAGAGAAAAACATGTTAAAGACATGGAGGGATAGAAATTTTAGAGAGATGGACAAAAAAATTAGAGAGAAAAATTTAATAGAGAGCAAAAAAATCGAAAGATAGAGAAATAAATTTAGAGAGATATACAAAAAAAATTGAAGAGAATGATAAAAATTTTAGGGAGAAAAACTTTAATGAGAATAAAAAAAGTTCAAAGTCAGGGACAAAAAATCTTAAGAGCAAAAAGTTATACCAAGAGATCAAAGATAAGAAAGAAAAAAAGTTAAAGAGATATAAAAATTATAGAGAGATGAACGAAAAAATTTAGAGATAAAAAAAGTTAAAGAGAGTTAAAATCATTGGAGAGAAAAAAAAGTGAGAAAATGAATAAAAATGTTAAAAAGAGAATAAAGTAAGAGATAGATATTATAAAAACTTTAGAGAGAGAAAAATTGGCATATTTTAAATAATGATGGATGACCTCAATGGTGACGATTTTGAGAATACATGCTTTTTGATGGAAATTAATGAATTTTAATAAAAAGATGACGGTTTTTACCCGTCACAAAAAGTAAGGTTGTTTTAAAATATGAAATAATAGTCATTTTAAAGACAAAATCACTTGGGAATCACCTCCCAAGTGATTGACCGGGAATCACTTAAAGTGATTTTGGATGTTTCCAAAATCACTTTCTTATCATTGCCAAACATCACAATTTTGAAAGAAAATTAATTTTGGGCATGTCAAAAGTGATTTTAGACATTCCAAAATCACTCCCAAACATGCCCTAAACTCCTTTTTTCCTGTAAACCAAGTTATGGTAGCTAGTGATAAAAATGGGCAGTAGTTAAGTTTTTATCACCAAAAAAAGAAAAAAGGGTAATTAGGTTAAATTATAAAATTTGTCACTTTATTATGAGTGATCACAAATGAATAGATATATCAATTAAAACTCTATTAAATTTGAAAAAAAAGCATTATCAATCTAAGCATAACTCAACTAGTTAAGATATATATAGATAATGTGCAATTCCTTTAGTTTGTGAAATAGTCTATCCAACTAGGGCTATGTTTTAGATCAGTGGGTCATTTTTTATTTTATTTTATTTTTAGTTCATGTATTTCTCCTTGTATAATTGTTTAATCATTGACATAAATCACCTAATTATTTTGTAATTAGAAGTTGAAATGGTATTATGCAAAAAGATAATATATTTTTTTAAATATAATATTATGGTGAGACTCAATGTTCAAACCTTCTACCTATATAAAAGAGGTTACTAATCCTTTAACTTGTAAATTAGTTAAGCTCGTGTAACCAGCTTAACGTATCACATTGATAAAGTCATATAGTTTTGTAGTTATGAAAATTTAAGATGACCAACACATATATTAATTATAATTTAATTGAAAATGAAACAACAAAGGTTTTTTTTTTATTAAAAAAAAAAATCATACCTTCAACCAATGAAGTAGATTACTATATAATGTCTCACCGTTGAGTTGTAAATATATTATATGGAGATTATAATCAAATGCCCACGTTATGATGAGGAGATTCATGAAACTAAAATCAAGATTCTTGAATTCTAAGGATGATATCTAGGAAGATTATAGAATCCTAGAAAGCAGTACCTAAATCTTTACCTATGGATATATTTTCTACTTCTTTAATTATATATTGCACTTTATATATACCTACTCCAACTATCACTAATTTAAAACAATGTTTGAAAACCTCAGGTTGGTCTGTAGATTTATAATTTAGCCAATTCTATCTTTAAAAAAAAAAAAAAAGAGAGACAGAGAGATTGTAGGAATCAATAGATCTCCCAACTACACATTGGCAAAATATTATTAAGATATAGAAATTTTAAAATATATATTACCAACAAATTTTGCTATAGATGTCATTTAAAATGAGGAAAAAATTACAAAAATTTTAAGAAAACTGTTGCCAAGTAGGAGAGGTAGTACGTGAACTCTGGAAAGCCACAGAATTAACAGTACTTTTTGAAAGTATCAAGTCGAATATATTAGCTCTTTTTTTAAAAAAAAAAATTAAAAAAAAAAAAAAGAAGGAAAACCTCCTTCTACATTAACACCCCTATCTAGCCCAACAAGATCTAGGATTAGAAATGAACTATAAGAGATCCTTAAAAAAAAAAAAAAAAAAAAGGAGCTAATTCTATTCTAAATACCCATACTCTCTCATTAGCCTTTGCTACATTGAGAATAATTTGTCCAAATACCCTACAATTGTACTTCCCTCTACAAGTATTTTTAAGAACTTGGGTCTTATTTAATAACCATTTGGTTTTTTGTTTTTGATTTTTGAAATGAAATTTACAAACACTACTACTTTACATGCGATTTGTTTTGTTATCTACTTTTAAAAAATATTTTCAAAATTCAAGCCTTGAAAACTAAAAAAAGTAATTCTTAATTTTTTTAAAAACAAAAAATAGACTAAGAATTCAAATATTTCTTTAAGCAAAGGTAAAATTATAGTAAGAAAATAATGAGAAAACAAAGCATAAATAATTTCAAAAACATAAAATTAAAAACGAAAACATTATAAAAAACGTGGCCTTAATTATCTAAATACAGAAATCTTAGTGCTACCCGACAAATATCGAAAGACCATATTATAGATCTAACTAAATGAAAGAAAGAGGGATGAGAAAGCTACCTATTTTGAGATTAAAAGATCGAAAATTGGCTAGGAACTTATAAATGAGAAACAATAAAAAAATTATTATTGAAGTGCAATCAAAGCAAAATGACACAAGAAATCTGTGATCAAGCTTTTAAGAGGAAATCCTTCCACCTTATATTCTTTTGCTTCTTAATTAACTCATAATTATGTTTTAATGAAAATAAACTCAATTAAAAAAGTGGAATTTGTAGGTTGGAAAATTGTTACCAAGTCCTATGCTAGCTAAACAAGAGAAAGATTATGAATAAATGAATAAGAGACAACATTTATATTGTTATGAAGCCTTTGGGTGAATCAAAAAGCAAAACTATGAGGGTCTAATATCTAAAATGAAAAATATCATACTGTTATGAAATATGTAAAGGTCAGTTTTCCTAACATGGTGCCTAAAAAGCTCTTTCTAATTACTAATCATTTTTTCCACCTCAAATAAAGAGCCACTGAGTATGTTAATTTGCATAAAATTGCAAATACATTTGTTGGGCACAATCTTTTACTAGAAAGGGGGAAAACAAGTAAATTAAAAGTTTAAATTGTTTATTTAAAAAAACACACCCCCTTAACTAGAGAACCTCTAGAAAGATTCCAATGAGAGACAATTAGAAGGATAGAGAAAATAGTAATTGAAAACTCTAGTGAACTTGAAGGATAAGATCATTGTTAGGGTGAAAATTGAAATAGTAAAATGGGAACATTCAACTCTTTTAGATAATTTTCTTTTTTTGGAATTTTTAATGATAGGTATAATAGTGTGCATCCCTTCACAATAAGAAAGACATATAAGTGTTTAAATAACTTTCTTTTTTGTCATTTTTAATTAGGTAAAATAGTAAGTATACCTTCATAATAAGAAAGATATACAAAAAAAAAGAAAAAGAAAAAAAAAATGATAACAACAATAGGAGTGTAAATTTTTTTCATAAGAATGGGGAGACCCACCTCAAATGAAGCGGAGAATCTCCGTTTTATGTGATAACAAGGATGGGGACAGAGATAGAAATGAAAAATATTTTTCACCATTTACAATATCAAGAATGAAGGTGGGGAATGCATTTCATGTCCCTAGGACGATGGCCCGCTCCAACCCCGACTCCTACTCAAATCCTCAAATTTATGTACAATTGAACAATTCATATTTTATTAATATTATCTGATTATTAAATTTCTAATTAATATAATATTTATGTCTTTGAAGTATAAAAAATTATAAAGTATATTACAAAAAAAAACTACATTATAATCTAATTAATTTTTTTAGTTTAATTAAAATTTAAAATTGTAAGAGTTAGAAAAAAAAGTTCATGGAGAAGCCGTCTGCAAAATTTCTAAGGAAATCTCCACAACCTCCGTTTTCTATTTTTATGATGAAGATTTAAATGAAAATAAAAAATAATTTGAGCGGTCGAAATAGGAATGGAAAAGTCATTTTTGACCCGTTGACACCCTTAATTAGTATACTAAAAATCGTGTAGAACGAAATAATATTATCTAGGCTAATGTATACATCGAAGTGTATCTATCACTTTTTAATATTTTGACTTGTCCACAATATATATATATTAATTGTAGAGACTTAAAAAATTTTAGTGCATTTAAGTTTTTTTTTTTTCTTTTTTGAAGAACATTCAAGATAAAAATTAGAGCCTTTTAAACGTTAGAGGAGACTTTTTTTTTTTATAAAAAAGATAAAGATAATATGTTTGTATTCTATTTTTATCCTTTTTTACAAAGGAAATTCTGAATGTTGCTTTAGTTAAGTTTGTTTGACTTTTTTTTTTAAGTCTCGTGTGCTTTCAGAAAAAAAAGGGGGGGAAAAGTCATTAATTATTATTATTGTTATTGTCATTTAGTAAGGAGAGCAAACTTGACTTTAATTAAATTGGGATTAAAATATAAAGCACTAATTAACTTTTATTAATTGAGTCATTTCAAAAAAAAAAAAAAAAGCTGATGAAGTTAAAGTGTGATCAATTCAATATTTCATCTTTGATTTTGATGGAATGCTCTTCCTTTTATAGCTAATTAATGATTGACATGGCTCAACCAATACAATGTTAACTTTTTATTTCTAGTGCTAATAACCAATATTAACTTTAATTTGTCAGCTGAATAGTTCAAATGCCTAATCATACAACTTTTTTTCTTCTCTTTATAGGAAAGCACAATCATGGAATTTCAAATTTTTTGTCAAGATCTCTATTTGAATAAATATTATAAGTAATAGGAAAAAGAAAAAGTGATTTTGTAGCAGGTTTTTCAAGTTAAAAAAAATATATGTATTTTTTTTCTTTTTGAATTCAACAACATGTAGTGGTGGGGGGCTTTGAACCTCTCTAACATTTTGGTCGAAAATATATATCTTAACTAGCTGAGCTGTCCAACTTAAATATAGAAAGTATTAAACAATATGAGTATTTTTTTTTGGAAAAAGATACAAATAATTATATTTTCATTTTCAAAACTATATGGTTAAAAAGTATGATGTAATAATTTGTAAAAGTTGATAAACTTTCATATGCAATAATAGGGGGGCCTGGCCAGGCTTGTGTTGCCCATTTGGTTCAATTAAACATTCAATAGAAATTGATGTTAGACCAACATAATTAGTTGGAAAAGAATGGAAGGATTTCAAAATAATTAGCCCCAGTTACCCAAAATTGGAAAAGAAAAAAATGGACCCAACTAATATAATAAATAAATATTCTATTAATGTTCTTAGAGTCCAACTTTTTAGCCAATTCGAGCATATAGCTCATTAGATAAGACTCTATTACCGTTCCAAAGGTTAATTAATCTCTTACATCTTGGAATTGTTGAACTCAAAGGAAAAAAAAAATCCTTTTTAGCTAAACCATCTAAATATATTGTAAGATTTTATGATTTTAATGAAATAAATATTGAAACGATTAAATTTATCATAACTTATCAATATAGCATCAAAAGAAGTTCTAAGTTCAACTCTCTATAATGTTGTACATTTTTTCTTTCTATATTAATACGTTTCACAATTAAAATCAATTGTTTGAAAGAGAAAAAAACAGTATTGAGATTATATTAAATAGTTAACTTGAATATAACTTACCTATTTAAATTTTTAGGCCTAATAGTTTATATTTTTTTAATTTATTAGTTAGAAAACAAGTTTAAATCACATTTTCGCCCTTAGATTTTCAAATATTTTAACCTCTCGATTTTAAAATATTCTATTTTAGTACCCAAATTTCACCCAACAAATTATTTTAGTCATTCTCATTAATCGATAATTATAATAAAAATCTAAATTTGTTTTAAAACTCAAATTTAATCTACTATAAATCACATAAGTATTCATTTATTGGGTAGCTAAACAACAACTAACATGTCTTTAACATGTTTCTATTAATTAAGTTACGAAAAAAATTTAATGAAATTGACTAAAATATTTTATTTTTAATTAATGTAATATATATATATATATATATACTAAAAAATTAATAACTAAAACAAATAACCATAAAAGTTCAAAAACCAAAAGATTCGAAACCAAGAAAATATCTCTCTAATGTTTTGCATAGTATTTGACACACACAAACACACAAAATATATCCTAAAGTGAGAACAATAAATATACTCAGTAGTCATATCAACTCATTTAAATACAAAACAATGGGCAGTGATAGAAATAGTACTAAAGCTTCTCCCGCTTTTCTCCATTGAAAAGAAAAGAAGATAAAAAATTATTAAAAAAAAAAAAAAAACTGCAAGGTGGGAATTTCATAAAGCAGAGAAAAAGAGAAAAGAGAGAAAGAACAGTAAAAGAAAAAAAAAATCAAATCAAATCAAATTAACATCTCTAAAATCAGAGATGAGGACACATGGGACTCTCGGTGGACCAACAGTCACCTGAACAAACAAAAAATAATAATAAAAATAAAAGCTCCAATTTTTCTGACTTTCCACCAACTGTTCTCTCTACCCTCAGGCCCCCTTTCTCTCATCTCGAATCCCCCGCTGCAAACGTAGAAAAATAGACCCCTCCCAAAAAAAAAAAAAAAAAAAAACTGAAAACCCGCTGAACGAGGATTTGCCTTTTTTATGAAACATTTTTGTACACTTACCCCAAAGTTTTCACACTTACCCTCATCAAAATGTGTAATAGAAAAAGAAACAAACCTTATGTTTCTTTTTTTTTTCTTTTTCTTTTTCTCTTAAACCCCATTTCTTAGATTTCATTTTTTTACCAAAAAAAGGTTGTTGGATTGGCTCAACCAATCCCTTCACCAAAATTTGGCTTTTCTTGTTTTGTATATGGTCATTTTTCATCACCATCATCATCTATTAATCATAGGGGCTTACAAGGGGTTGGGAGATTTTGTGTTTAGGGTTAGATGATGTGTGATTAGGTCATGATGATTTTGAGGGTCAAAATGGGATTTAGCAAATAAGGTTAGAGAGAGAGGAATTGGGATTCTATATATAGAGGATGGTATTGTTTGGAAGGAAAGTATGGGATGGGATTTGAGACTTGAGAGTGAAAAAGGGTTATTAATTTTTGTGATGGGGTTTTTTTTTGGGACCCCAAAAAACCCGGGTTTTTTTTTTTTTTTTTTTTGTAGGTACCCATTTGTCCTTTTCACTTTGCAGTTCTATCCTTTTGCCCATTTCAATCTTTCATCTTCTCGAACACGCATTTCTCAGACTACCCTTTATCTCTTTCTCCCTTTTTCTCTCTTTCTTTCTCTCTTTCTCTCTATTTTTCTCTCTGTGTTTTGTGAATGGAAGCTGTGAAGAAGAAGAAGAAGGCCAAAGAAGCAATTTTGTTTGAGGGGAATGTTGTCTGGCTCGAGGCCACTTTATGAATCTAAAATGGGATCCATGAATTTTCTCAAAATTTCATCTTGTTTTTGTTTTAATTTCAAAGATATTATGACAAATCGATCCATTAAGACGAAGTGTCGTCGGACCAGGCTTCATTCCCCCCACAAATTTTGCTTCAATTAAGAAAAGAAAAGAAACCCCAAAACGATGTTCTTCACGGGGTTGTTGATTTTGTTCTCCTCCTCTCTATCCACAGGTAAAATCGAAATCTTGTGGTGTTTTTTTTTTTCTAATTTTAATGTTTTTGTTTGGTTTTGTGTTTTTTGTTGGAAAATTTCAACCTCGGATTCAGTTTTTTGAGATGGGTTTTGGAGAAAAATATGAAAAAAAAATGATTTCGATTTAGATTCGGTTTGGGGCAGGAGCAGATTGGGGTAATGATGGTGTATTTTGACTGTCTTTTTTAGATCTCTTTTCTGACGAAAGAGTGAAAGGATCATCATTACATTTTTGTTGTTGTTGTATTTCTCTTTCTTGGATCAGGGCTGTGTGAAAGAGAGAGAAAGATCTAAACTCTCTTCTAACTCTCCTAGCCTTCATCATTGTTCTGATTTTTCTTTTTTTTACAATCATGGCTTTTAGAATCTTCTTTGTCTCTTTCTCTGTTCCATTTTTCCATTTCTTTCATTAGGGTTATTCAAGCTTCCATATTGCACATACATTGTTTTTCAAGTTTGAGTTTTTTTCTTTTTCCTTGTTGATCTCATCTCTGCTAAAGATTTAGATTTGTATTCTGTGGATTCTTCTTACAGATTCAAAGCTTTTGTTTTTTTTGTTTTTTTCATGCCTAGGCTTAGATCCATGTTGATAGAGGGTTTTAATCGTTTTCTTATGGCTTTGATTTTGGTATTTGGATGCTGATGAAGTAAATTGGTGTGATTAAGAAATAAAGATGGACATGTAAAGAATCTACTTGTTTTGGTTTTGTGGAGTTCTGTTTCTGTGCTTTTGCATCTGAGAATTGCAGCATTCAAACTGAAGTTCATATTCCTGTTCATTGAAAGGGTAAAGTAAATAGCTAGTTTTAAGAGTGGGAATTGCAAAACCTATTCCTAAAGCTCTTGAGAATGGGTGTTCTTGTTGAATAGAGATTCTTGAACTTGAGATTTTTATATCAAAAACTATATATGCAATGTTTCACTCTTTAGATCCCTCTGAAAAGAAATGATTTTGTAAGATAAGTTGAATTACACCATCAAAATATTAAGAATATTTATGGATTGGTATCCTACTTTCCATTATGTCTCTAAGCTCTCATTTGGATTATATAAAATCCTTCCTATTTATATCGTTACTTAAATATTGATATGACATATTGATTATATTCAATTTACCAGAAAATTTTTGCAAGATGTGAAAATGAGAGACTATGAATAGGCCAATGAGATAAGAGAATGGCATACAAGGCAACAAAAATTGGTTTAATCTATGTTCTGTTTGCCCATACCATCGATATTTCTTTCAAACTCAACTCGATCATTCTAATTATTTTATGTAGCTAACACACTTTCCTGTAATCGATGTGTTACATCAACATTTGAGTAACGATAAGAAATTTATTAGAATAAAAATCACAAGTTCGACATGTCACATCAACATTCAAGTAACGATGATAAAAAAAAATTATTGGAATCAAAATCACAGGTTGTGGAAATAGGTATAGAATACAAAATTCATAATATATCCTAAAAAAATCCAAGGAAGAAAAAGGAGAGGAGAGAGAAATGAAGAGGGTGATGGGTCAGTACAGTGTGAGAGTGTAGGGTGTCTGATGGGGAAGAGTGGTGTGTGTGTCTCATTGTGTCATCAATTTTTGAAACTGAGACATATGCTTCACATAAATGTTTATAATTATTGTCTGCATCTTTCTCTCTCTCTTTTTCTCTCTCTCTTTCACTCTGTGAAATCTGAATCATTTGTGTTAAATGAGGGAAGTCAACATCAGCAATTACACACCATGCATAGTCAAGGAGCTAGGGTTGTTGTGTTGTGATGTGTAGATCTTGTTTTGGCTCAGCTTTTGAGAAGTAAAAAACTATAAATTTTAGTACACATTAACTTGATTAGACACAGGGTGAGAACAAGTGTGTTTGTTTAGAGGGAATGTTTTTGGATTGAGCAAAACATTTGGTGGAGATCCAAATGAGAGAGTAATATATCACTCTTATACCAAAAATTTTCTTTAAAGATCTATTGGGTAATGTTTTTATTTTTTATTCGGTTAAATTACAAATTTAGTCTCTAAATTTTTGTGTTTATATCTAATAGGTTTTTGAATTTTGAATTTTGTGTTTAATAGGTACCTAAAATTTAAAAATATTAAATAAGTTATAGGTCTCTAAACTTTAAAAATGTTAAATAAATATCCAGACTTTTAATTTTGTATCTAATAGGGTCTATGACATGTTTGACAATTTTTAAAATTAACGAATCTATTAGGCGTAAAATTCAATTTTGTGTCCAATAAGTTTATGAATTTTTTTTAAAAAAAAATTTGAAAATTTAAAAAATATTAAATAAGTCAAAGATTATTAGACACAAAATTGAAAGCTCATAGACTTATTAGACACAAAATCAAAAGTTTAGAAATTTATTGAACACTTTTTAAAATTTAGGGAACTTTCAAACATAAAACTTAAGGATCTATTAGACATTTTTAAGTTAAGGGGATTATTTGAAACAAACTTGAAAGTTCAAGACTAAACTTGTAATTTGACCTTTTTATTCTTTAAACAAAGAATATAAAAAATGTATTTTGCAATTATTTCTTCTCTTTTTTTTTTTTTTTTTTTGCTATTATAATGGTTATTTTCTCTTTTGTGTTTAATAAGTATGCTTGTTTACCAAGAATATAATTATTTGTTTAGTTTATATTTTTTAAAGGCACTTTTCAAATTTGGTCTAAATTTCAAAATTAAAAAAAAAATGATCTTTTTTTAAATTATTATTTTTAGTTTTTGAAAATTGACTAATAATGAAAGCTGATTTTGAAACTTTTAAAAGATCACACAGATGAAAGTGAAGAATGATACAAATATTAGAAAAAAAAAGTTATATATGTAAGTTTTTGAATTGAGAATAACATGCTCATTTATTAGATGTCTACAAAAATGTCAGTATATTTTCATCTTTTTATTTGATTAATGCTATATATGTTATAGGTTAAATTATAAAATTTGTCCTCATAATTTAAGCATAATTTCTATTTAATCTTTGAACTTCAAAAGTTCCAATTGCATACATCTTTCTGTACTTTAGATTAATTTTTACTTAGTTCTTACTCAAGATATGACATTCAACTCTTAAGGCAGGCCCCTTTATAGGTTATTTAGTTCCTAGCTAACTAAAATAATTAGTCAAACAATCTAAAACTTCAAAAAAAAAAAAAAAAGATCAACTTCGCCACTTTAAAATCAATGGTTTGAAAAGTTCAAACGACATTCTTTTTTAATTTCTTGGATCTTTTTGAAAAGTGTATATATTGTGGAACTGTATTGAATCTTTATTGTTATTCTCATCACTAGTAAATCAAGTGAGTGGTGCTTACAAATTTATTTCAATAACGAAAGAGGGAAAAAAAAAGTTTATTCTTCCTCTCCAGCCTAGTCAATAATCGAAGAAGAAAGAAAGACATCATTTTCATTTTCAAAACACCTTGTGAATTGTAAAGTATCAAAGTACCTACCCTATTGGTCTAACTTATAGACTTTGTGGAGGGCTTTCCCAAAAGAGCTTAAGCTCTTCAAAAATTGAAACTGTTTTTTTTTTTTTTAATAATTTGAATGGGGCCAGTTTGACTCTTTCTTCTCAAATTGAGCTAGCAAAAACATTTATGAAGATTCTTCAGTGAAGGCTGGATCATAGGCAATATCAATTGGTCTCCCATTAGTTCATCAGACCAAGCTATCTCTCAAACTAGTTCTTTTTTGGAAGTTGAAGGGTCCACGCATGTTTGATGAATTTGGGCCAAAATAAAGCTCCCGGTCTAGATGGTTTAAAGTTTTGGAACATCCTCAAAAACGACATCATGCATAAAGGTGTTGTGAATCAGTTTTGGAACATCCTCAAAAACGACATCATGCATCAAGGTGCATAAACGAAACTTATATTGCCCTGATGATTCCCAAGAAGACCAAGCCTTTGCAGATCTTTGAATTTAAACCAATCAGCCTAATAACAAACTTTTACAAGCTCCTTGTTACATGGTGTTGCCTAAAAGGCTTAAATTGGTCCTCTATCGTTGCAGAAAATCAATCTACTTTTATTAAAGGTAGTCAAATTATGGATATCATTCTTATGGCCAATGAAGCTATGAATTTTTAGAAATGGAGTGATCATAAAGTTAACACAATCCTCTTTAAAGGAATATTCAATGTTAAAAGGAGGTTTTGGATTAGAGCATGTTTTTATCCTTGAAAAATTTCTCAATTCTCGTCAATGGTAATGTCATAGTCGAATTTGGGAGGATATCATCATTAGTGCTTTCACTTGGATGACCAAATCAAAGCTCTTTTCTGATTATAATAGCTCTTGTTAATTCGGGCTAAACTAACATACATTCATGTAAAATTTTCTTAGGTCTCTCTGGTATGTTTCTCAGCTCATACGTACGCTTAATAAATAGCTTAAGAAAAAAGATTCTTTATTAAAAAGTTAAACAAACTTTATCTCTTTTGATCTATGAAGTGGCCAACCTTATGGTTAGATGAGGTGACTCGTTCATGGATCTTATGAGCCTTAATTGGAATTTCAGTGAATCTTATTGGATCTTTCTGGTTTATAACAAGAGTTGTAGCAAATAATTTCTGCTAATCAAGTAACAATCAACTTTTAGGAGATAAATTGGTAATTTAATCTAAAAACTATTTTCACTTTAGATTTTTTTTTTCAGTGAGTGGTACATTACAAAATTCTAAATTATGTTTTTTATGATATATAAATTATTTGCAAACTAAATAACAAATTTGCATATTTAAAATTTTAATTACTCCCCATGATAGAGAGAGTAATAAAAAAAAAAGATATGGACCTTTGCAAAATAAATAAATAAAAATATGAGATAGAGACATACAATTAGACTTCTATAATTGCTTGTATGGAGGCTATAAAATAATGGAAATGTGATTTAAATAAAAACTTTTAAATTAGGCTTTTGGACTTGAAATTTGAATTAATATTAAATTTAAAACTAATATTTTGACCAAAAATATGTTGATAACCCTTTGCCCAAAAAAAAAAAAAAAAAAGGATAAGGCATGTGTAAAACGATTAACGAATTTTGTGTGTGTATGTATAGTTATGTTTTATTATGACAAAAAATATATTTTTATACGTAAGGCAGTTTATAAAAAATTTAAAAGGTGTAATAGTTTTTAAAAGAAGGAACTAGATAACCTGACCATGCAACAAAGTCTTCAACAAATTTAAGGGGCGTTTGGCTCCCTGACTTAAGTTGAGTTGAGTTGGGTTTTAAACCCAATTCACTATTTGGCCCATGGAGAAATTAACTTCCCATAAAAAACTCAACTCTACCGACTTGTTATAGTGTTAGGATATTAAACTCCACCGACTTGTACAGTAATCCTATTAATATTTTATCACCGCTTTTCCAACGACCGTCAGCAACCATCGGCGACCTTCTCCGACGACCAACGGCCACCTTCGGCTACAGCGACATTCTCTGGCGACCTTCGGCCATCGCCGATGACCTTCTCCAGTGACCTTCTTCGATAACCGATGACCATATGCGGCAAATGACAGCTACTGCCGACTACCTTCTCCGACGATCAACAACAATCGTTGGGGACCATATCCGGCAACCAACGTTCACCGCCTGCGACCGTCTCGGGCGACTATCGCTGGCAACAATTCCCAGTGACTGACGACACTCCCATAGTTCAAAATAATATGAAATGCACATGTACTTAATTGGTATGACTTTGTGCTCTAACAATCTTTCTTCGAACTTATGAATTCGACTCATTGTTGGCCATTACTTTTATTTTGTGAACCATAATTATGTTTTTTGAATCATGTAAATAGACCCTTGATGACCTACTAATATTTTGTGAATATTTCACTCCTACATGACACTAATGTTGAAATATATTGTCGTTTTCTTGTCATCTTGAAAAAGTAAAATACTGGCATTCTCTTTTTCAAACATGTTCAATTTAGTACATGTGTTTAAATAAATGTAAACAAGCAATGTTCCTTTGCACAAGAAAAAAAAGGAAAAAAGAATACATAATGGTCAATGTGTTTTAAAAAATACTCCCTCATAATAAAGATCCCATTAGTAATTGAAAAAGGTCATAATAAAGTCCTCATTTGTAAGTTTCAAAGAAATTCAATGTGTGTTTAGAAAATGAAACCTTAGATTTCTATATTTTGATAGAAGTTCAATTGTGTTTAAAGAAAAAAAAAATACAGGTACAATGCCTTTTTTTCCATTCATCAATTGCTATTTGTTGTTATAAAGAATGCAACATTTGATTTCTATACATTGAAAGAAGTTCAACATGTAGCAGAAAGAGAAAACAATGCTACATTGCCTATAGTTTGGAAGAAGTCAATTTCTAAAAAAAGAAAAATAAAGAATGATGTTTTTTTAAAAAAGATCAATGTTGAAATATATTGTTTTTTTGAAGTGAATATCTGAATTCAATGTTGGAAAGTTGGGAAAATATGTTTCTAGATGAATGATTGGAAAAAATAAAAATAAAGGAAACAAAAACAGTCAGCTAACAATCAGTCTACTTCGGGTTATAAAAAACTGCATCTGATACCCCTGACAACTCAGCTCAACTCTGCACCCCAAACAAAGACTTTCTGACTCAACTCAACCCAAATTTGTACCTCAAACATGATAAGGACAACGGGCCTCCACATATCTCCACAATAGTATGATATTGTCCACTTTGGGCATAAGCCCTCATGGCTTTGCTTTTGGTTTCCCCAAAAGGCCTCATACCAATGGAGATAATTGTCCTCACATATATACCCATGATCACTCCCTTCCCTAACCAATATGAGACATTTGTTTGCACTCCTAACAAAACACAGACTTTTGAACTCACTCACAAACTAACTTTGTCTAACTCAACTCAACTCTGCGCACCAAACGCCCTTTTAGTAATTAGGAAGCTCTTTAGGAGAATCGATTTCGTAGTTGTCTCTCTATAAAAGAAAACAAAGAATAAGGAACTAAACTCAATCGAAATCAAAGTATCAATTTATTGTAACTAAATATGCTAAAACTATGCAACACAAAAATTACTTTAATTATAAGTAATTTAGTAAATAGTGCTTAGTTAACCTATCATTTAAATATTTGGTTCTACACATCTAGAAATATCTTTAAATGTTGTTCAATGAATCATTTTGAATTAGAAGCATCCTACACGTATTTTATCTTATAAAATGCTTTAAGTGCTCTTGACTTTTTCTAAAAGCACTTTTGAGTTATTTTCACACATAAGTGAGAATTACTTTTGGCTATTAATAAGGATAATCACTTTAGAGTGTGCGGAACAAGTTTTATTTCTTTACTATTCTTGAAAAATGAGATGGTGAGCTTGTCAAGGACTCAATCAAAACATTTATAATATCGATCTAAATTAAATATTTGTAGTATTTAATAGTGGACCGGGTCGAACCACAGGGAACCGAATAACTGATTTCTATTCATTAGTTTTCCTTAATTTTGTAGAAAAAAATATTGCATTGAGAAGTCCAAATTGGAGGGATTCTCAGTTAAAGAAAAAAGAAAAAAAAAAAAAAAACCTTACAACAATGTTTAGGCACTACGAACTTGGAGCATTCCTTAGACGAGCATGCTTAGATACAAGATGAAAATTCATACATCCCTATGATACAAGACGTGCATGCTTAGATTTTTAGCCTATAAATACTATATTTTTGTCAAATTTTGGTCATATAGACGTCACATTCCTCATTCAAAAATGTTTACAAATTCTTCCATAGCAAATTTATAGATTTTTTTGCTTAATGTTTTTTATTAGGTCGTAAATATCATAGAGATGTATGAATTTTCTTATATATTTATTTTTTCTAATGCTTGAGAAAGATTAATAATTCAATTTGAGATATTTTGTTATCAACCTAGCTGGGGAAAAAGTTGAATTAATTAATTAGATTAGAGAAAACTAAAAGAGGGATTAGATAAATGAAGTTGGAATCCTAGGTTTTCCTTAAATTGAGTTAAATTGAAAGGATCTAATTGTATGCTAAAATGTTAAATTAAGTTTTATAAATTTAATTAATGAATATTTAAATTATTTATCGAATGTAACAGTGAATTAAAAAAATAAAACAATTCAAGAGAGACAATACAAGACGTTTTTAACGTCATTCGGTTTCCCAACCTACTCCACGAGATCACACCCAAATAATAAGATTAATCAATCAAAGGTTAGTACAATTTATAATCAATATTGACTTATGCATAAAAAAATTCCCTTCTTAAATCATGCCGCAATAGTTGGATCGACTCTTTCCTTGAATTGAATCTTTTCAAACACAAGCTCCCTTGGTGTTGTGGACCACCGTTTGAACTCCCTTCAATGATGGATACGTCTTCTCCCAAGATTTTAAAATATTTCTCACACATATAAAAAGATTCGTATTTTTACAATTTTACATAAAAACTCTCTCAACTAGATATTACAAATTTAAAACAAAGAGCGAATAAACAAATGTGCTCCACCAATCTTCTTGTCTTGCAATGCTCCAATGTCCCATATATATACATAAAATGAATTGATAGAATAAGGAAGGTTAAAACTAATTAAACCACAATCACCTCAATTGTAATCATAGAATCAATTAGAAAAAAATGTCAAAATGAGAATATAGTCGTCAGACACTTACCCAAGGCAAATTGAAATATAATTTCTAATTTCAAATTCAAACATACTATAAATATAGAAAAAAAATTAATAAATAAACTTTAAGAATTTTTGTCAAATATGCCAATAAATAAAATTTCTTTCATAATTTATTATTTTCCTTTCAAACATTATCAATCAACTGATCAAGTAGATTAAAATTGAATTTCTTTGATAATTATTGGTTCAGAAATCGCTGAACAACCATATACCTAGTTTGTTAGTATCCTCCCAAAACTTAATTATAAGAAAACAGATGATGTAAATCATATAGACAATAAAACTACCGTTTAATAATCATTTGATTTTTTATTTTTATTTTTATTTTTTTAAAAATTAAATCTACAAATACTACTTTCACCTATAGATTTCAATAGATTTCTTTGTATGATGAGAAAACATGTATAACTTTTAAAAATAAAAAATTAAATGGTTATGAAACGGACCTAAGTTATTTGTTCTTATTTTCAAAACCTTTGATTTTAAATCACCAAATGCCAATTCTTTTTATAAAAAAAAAATGTTTCAAATTGTTTGTAGTCTCGCTATTAGTTTGAATTTTATATTCATCTCTTCTAAGAAAATTGTCATGCTATCTTCGAATGACTTTTGAGATCCAAGCGCACATATGTAAACATTTGAACCTAACTTGTGACGCCGAGGGGTATCGAATAAACCAACAATGCGTCCGAATAAGATCAAGGAGTTCCTGAGGCTATACATGTAAGGTATGTTTAAGACTTAAAAGAATTGATAGTTACTACTTTGTTTAGCAAGGTGCATGTTCCTCTATAATATTGCTGCACCTTCCTCTATAATATTGCTCAATCATATAGCAACTCCAACGTTAAACATGTTTAAACTAGAGCAATAATCCTGTGTGCCATGGCTTCCTAAAAAGTCTTTCTAAAAAGGATAGCGTGTTGACAAAGCATAGTAAAAGGACCTATGTTGTTGGTCTGTGAGAGTAATAAATCTTCACTCTTGCAAACAGCTCAAATCAAGTAGGTTGCACAGGATGCTGAGAGGAATACATTGACAGCTACATATCGAATTCTAGGACTGGCACATTACATTTAATCCATCAACAATACAAATATAAGGTTGAACTGATCAAGAATACAGATTGTAAAACATAATGACAAATGTTTGATAGCAAGAACTCCCAATTTCCATTTCATTTCAATTGACTTGTTTCAAGGACTCTTAACTAAAAATGTTGACATAAGACCCTTAACCCCATACAAAATAACATATACGCATAAACACATCTAAGTGTGCATCTAGTTAAGTACTTTTCATCCACCAAGTCTACATCATCAATAACCCTTTGAATACACAAACCTTCTATCTTATAGAAACAACAACAGGTTGGTTGTTCTTTCTAAGACATTTATTAAAACCTCAAACATGAAACTTAGTTCTACTTAATTCTAACAGGAGCTGACACATATATGAAATCCTTCAAATCTTCATCTTCATCTTCATCAATGCCTTCTCCAATTGGCTCCATTTTTGCTCTAGGGTTCCAACATATCCAACAGACATCCTAATCAATCCCGGAGAAATCCCAGCCAATTCCTTCTCCTCGCTGTTCAGCTCGCTACTCGTGCTGCTACCTGTCGAGGATATGAATAAATAATTAATTTGTCATACCTCATTAACTTAAGCTTTTAAGTTAAGTGGTGATTTAACACTACCTGAACATGACATGAGGGTCTCGAAGAAGCCGAGACTCACGGCCATGAAACCGAAATGAGTGTGGTTCTGAAGGAGATTCATGAGCATGTTGGCTCGTTCTTTGGTCTCCATGTCGATGCACAAAACCCCGCCATAGCCATAGTCTTTGTTGGCTATGGAGGTTAGAAGTTGGTGGTCAGGGTGATCTTTGAGGCCAGGGTATATGACTTTGAGGCCGAGATTCTTCATTCTTTGAGCAAAGACTAAAGCTCTGTGGGAGTGCTCTTTCATTCGGAGGCCTAAATGTGGGATTCTTTGAGAGAGTTCAGATGCAACTTTGGCGTTCATTGTTGGCCCAAGAAGCATCAGTGTGCCTTGGTGAAGGTCCATCATGGAATTCACTAAATTTTTTGACCCACAAACAGCACCTAAAAATAAAACAAGAAGGATAGATCACGCAATCGTATCTCTGAACAACTATCTCTGAATAGGTGATCCTCAGTTCGAATATACATACTTTAATAGTGTTTTACAAGTAAATTTAAGTGTATGCATTTTGACTTTATTTTAGTAAATTGGATGACTTTTTATATGTTCAAAGTTTTTTCTTTTCTTTTTTGGAAAGAAGATGTTTCGTCATTAAATATATATGTGAAAACATATGTTGCAATAAAGAGAATCTTACATGAAGGCTATTTTTGCTGCCTCTCCATCTCCTTACTATATGTTCAAATTTATTCATTTATTAAATGGATTTGTAGAGAAAGGTGGATTATTGAAATCCCATTTGGTGTTTTAATTGTCCATTATTTTTTAAATAATTGGGATTATTTACTTGTAACCTCAATTCTTTGGTTTATTATCTACTTAAAATTATTTTAATATTTTATTTTTCAAATTGGTTGAAGATTTGTTTTGGGTCCACTATCATATTTTTAACTTTTTTTAAAAGTCTAAATAGCGGTCCTTTCATATATAAGATTAATATTACTCTCCACATTTTAAATTAGAATTAAATTACTATTTTAGTTGATTTGAGTTTGGTTTTCATTAAAAAAAAAAAAAAAAAATCAATTTTGTCAATATAGTTTTAAAAAATTCATTAGAGTTAGATTTGGTTAACATTTTCCAAAATATTTTTCATTATCAGATATTAACAGTTCTCTTATATGATTTACAGAGAAAAAAATGTGGGTTTTGGGTATTACTGAGATGTGTTAGCAAAGAATCACTATTTTTCTACCCAACTCATTTTCTCTTAACCAAAAATCCACTAAATTTACTCTTTTTTTTTTTCTTTAGTCTAACTCAATCTCTAATATGACAATCAATTTAACTTCTTTAATCTGACTCAATCTCTAATATGACAAATCAATTTAATTTTAATTCACACATACGGTCAACTCATCACCTCTCTCTACCATATGTTGCAATAAAACATACCACACATTTAAAAAATATATATTAGTAGAGTAGTGACAATGGATAATCAAGTAGATTTAACCAAACTATAAAGATTATTATAAAATTTTTAAGATGGTAAGAACCAAATCAAAATTGAGTCCAAACTATATATATAGACTAAAATCATAATATAACTCATACTTATAATAGCTTAGACGAGAGTGAATATATAATATAAAATAAGGACTAGACTTTCATAATTTTCTTGGGTGGTGGCTATTATATAATGGGCTAAAGTATAATTAGAGTTTGTAAATTAGGGTTTCAGAAATTTTAAACATAAAACCCAAATATAGTTTGACTAAATAACATGGGATAAGGCACATGTGGTGGATCCCTATAACTAACTCACCTAACAATAAAAACTAGATCAGAAAAAATGCAACTAATCATACCGGCAATAATGTCTGCGCCGCCGCTGACAAACTTGGAGCAGCTATGAACCACGACGTCAGCACCGAGTCTCGCCGGTGAGATCATCATGGGAGAGAAAGTATTATCCACCACCACAGTCACTCCCTTCTCATGCGCCATCTGGCTGAGCTCGGGGACGTTCGCCACCATCAACGTCGGGTTCGCCACCGTCTCAAAATATAATACCTAGATTCAGAATATGAATAAAAGATTAAATTTATCATACTTAAAATTTTGAATTTATTTGACAAGTTAAGAGGAAGAGGAACTCTTGCGTTCAAACTCTTGTAAAATAATTTTTTTTTTCTAATTATTGTTTACTTACGGGTCTTTGTATTAATTGTCATGATCACGAGTGAGAGGAGTGTTAAGAATAAAAGATTAGAGATTAAATTACAAACTTGATCCCTATAATTTGGTCATAGATTCAATTTGATCCCTATAGATTTAAAAGTTTCAATTTGATACATATATAATTTGTTTAGACCTCATAAATCACTCTAAAATGTATTTTATCTACGAAAAAAATCATATGTTTCTTTGTATTTTCACTTTGGTTGTCAACTCACACAATTAGCCAAATAGAAAACATCAGCTCATTGCTACATAAAAGAAATTGTCAATATGGTATTTGTGAAATTTGACTAAACTTTAAAAACCAAATTTAAACATTTAATACAACTAAATTGAAACTTAACCAAAATCAAAGGAATTTAAAATTTTGAAAATTATGAGAACTAAATTGAAGCTATGTCCAACTATAAAAACCAAATTTACAATTCAACTAAATATTAAAATTACCGCAACTAATGAACAAAAAATTTCAATTTCATGGTAATTTATTCAATATACCTTCGTCTTTCCCTCCACCATGGCATCTCTAACCATCTCATTGTCCTTCACGTCCACAAACGTCGTCGTTATGTTGCAGACCCTCGGCAGAAAATGCGAAAGCAGAGCGTGAGTGCCGCCGTAGAGCGTCCTCGAGGCCACAATATGGCCGCCGGAGCTCACCAGCTGCAGCAAAACAGATGAAACGGAGGCCATTCCACTGGATGTGCAATACGCCGCCTCGGTCCCTTCCAGCGCCGCCATCTGCCGGCTGAGGGCCATGACGGTCGGGTTGAAGTGGCGGCTGTAGATAAAGAAGTCCCTTTCTGGGCCCAACTCCCCTTCGAACATACGACACATCGTTTCTGCCTCCATCACCGTGAACGTTATAGAGTTTTCGATCGACATGTTCACACCACCGTGCTCTCCGAACTCGGGGCGGGCTGCTGCCAGAGCAGCCTCTGGATCCTCCCTCCCCTCGGGCCATGTAGTTTTGGGCTTCGTCTCGTAATTAAACTTCTTGTCCTCGTTGTTCCAGCATGGGAGAGAAGAGTGAACTACTTTAGCCATGAGCTTTAACGAAGTAATAGATATCTTAATCGGTTGAGTGTTGTTGGCGAAAAAGAGAGGAAAATTAAGAGCTTTTTTTTGGTTGGATTGAGAATTTGAGAATGGGATGTGTGTGGGTTTGGAAGGGCAAGTTTTGTAGGGTTATTTATAGGGGATAGGAGGGATTATGGTTGATGACTTTGATAATTTAATAATCAAGTTAAGTTAGATGTTTAATTAATTTGATTATATGAATAGTTAAAGTGAAATAAAATGTGTTGTTAGCTAGGGAAAGCTTCTCTTAAATAATTCTGCTATATATTGACCATGGACCCTGATTCCGTCTTGATACAATTTATTTTTTATTCCACCCCATGAGATATTGGATTATGAATTATTTAATTTGGATGATTAGCTAATATTTTGTTGACTTCATTAAAATGAAACTTTCTAACTAACAAATCTTTGGGAAAGCCACTATAGCTCTAAACTGGAGGGCTTTCTTATAGTCGCCCTCTTATATGTTACTCACATACCTTGAATGAAGTATCCTTTTTTCCAAAAAAAAAAAAAAAACAAATCTTTGAGAAAGAAGGATAGATGGAACCCAATCTAGGCTTTCTCTAGTGCATTTATTTTGCTTATTGATAATTTGGGTGTATTTAGATGGATATGGTTGTATATCATGAGTTTCTTCAACTTTAGTAAAATGATGATGGGAGGATTTCGTTCTCTAAGATTGAGAGATCAAATTTATTTTACTTTGGTTAAATTACAAGTTTAGTCCCTGAAATTTGATGTTTGTGTCTATTTGATCCATTGAACTTTCAAAAGTGTCTAATAAATCCCGTATACTTTCAATTTTGTGACTAATAGGTCCTTGACAAATTTAAAATTTTTAAAAATTTATTGATCTATTAGATATAAATTTGAATTTTATGTCTAATGGAGCCCTAAATTTTCAATTTTGTGTCTAGTAGATTAGTGAATTTTAAAAAAATCGAAAGTTCAGGGATTAATTTGTAATTTTAAAATTTTAGAGACCAAATTAATACAAACTTCAAAATTCTGGGACTAAACTTTTAATTTAACATTTTACTTTCAACTTAATTTATGCATTGAAAGAAGTAGACAATATTAAAAGAAGGGGTAAAAGATTTTGTGGAAATGGAATTGTAGAGAAATGAGTTAACCGGTTGGTATATGATTAATCTTGCAAATTTTCCTAAAATTGTTAACCAAAAGTTTAAGCCGATGAGTTATGGTAAATTTAATTATATTAACACTCCAACATTCTCTCTCACTTGCAGGCTTAAAAATTTGTAGAAGACCCAATAAGTGGAAATCGATATTAATTGGGAGAGAAGTTGACATTACTGAAGTTCAAACACATGACCTCCTACTCTGATACAATGTTAAATCACGAATCAACCCAAAAGCTTAAACTAATGGGTTATGGTAAATTTAATTATATCGACTCTCCAACATAAGCCAAGAACATCTCGTATCATACCCTCTTTCTTTCACCGAGTGATATACAAGTTTAATTGATATCCTTTATATGAAATTCACTAGGTAAGAAATGCAACCTAGTAGTTTAGTTCTCTTTTCAAATGGCTTTGTGGAGATTATAAGATCTTTTATTTTATTTTTTACTTTGAACATTTCTCTCATAACTCTAAAATTTAGATCATAATTTCATCTAATTTGTAGCCAATGAATTAAAAGCATTAAGCATATACATTTAGAATGTAACTCGTTTTAAAAGCAGTAAATTTACATTTATTTAATATAAATTATTTTTCACACATGTTTGTAGGTAGTATTGTCTAGGATAGCATAGTATTGGTCGACCCTAATATTTGCTATATTTTAATGTCATTTATTGGATTGGTAAGACAGCTTTATATGGCTTAAGTTTTATTTAAAAAAAAAAAAAATCAAAGATGGAGCTAATGTAACAAAATATCAAAAACCTTCAATCAAAATGAAATAATTGATTACAACAATATTGGAAGTAGCACAAACAATAAATAAATTTAACAGAAATTTCTTTTTTACCCTATCCAATAATTTGAACCTTCAATTTTAAATTTTATTGAATTGAATTTAAGTTAGTTGTGAAATTAATATCTACTTAAAGCAACATTAAAAAATTGGTCTTCTATCGAATCATGAATCACACAAAATTTAACTAATATATAATCTAAAAAAATCAAGTTATTATACACATGTTTGAATTCAACTACGAAAATACGACCTAAACCTAACAACAAAAGTTAAAGTGAGCTTAGTTTAACGGTAATTGACATATACTCTCGACCAAGAACTTCAAATTCTCCACTCCAAATGTTGTTCAACTAAAAAAAAAAAAAAACTAGCTACAAATTAAAGTAGGTAAGAAAGTGCTTGAACTGGATAATAAAAAGCCCAAAGCTAACTAAAAATATTCAACATAACCAAATATTCTATTTATTATCCAAAAAATAGGACTCTAATCTAATCACAAGAACAGTACTCATTACTAGATACAAATTTTCAAAAACGAAAAATGTAAACCTAAGGCCCCGTTTGATAACCATTTGATTTTTGGTTTTTGGTTTTTGAAAATTAAGCTTGTTTTCCCCCAATTTTTCTATAATGGTTTTCATCTCCCTTAAAGAAGTATTTGAATTCTTAGCCAAATTCTAAAAACAAAAACAAGTTTTTGAAAACTACTTTTTTTAGTTTTCAAAACATGGCTTGGTTTTTGAAAACATAGGCAAAAAGTATATGACAAAACAAGTAAAACCATAGATGGGAGTAGTATTTATAGGCTTAATTTTTAAAAACCAAAAATCAAAAATCAAATGGTTATCAAACGGGGCCTAACTTATTTGATTAGATAATTTTATTTTAATATTCAAATTAGCTCATTGAACTAAGCCCAAAGGTAAAATGTGAGTTTCATTTTTCAAATTTAATGACCAAAATATCCCACTTAAATTCACAATAGTTTTATAAACCATGCAACAATTAATAAATAAATTACCACAATAAAGTTTACTAAATTCTATTTTAGTTTTTTTTTTTTTGACAACATACAAGTGGAGGATTCGAACATTTGACATCTTGGTCGAGGATATACACTTTATGCCAGTTGAGCTATCTTCATGTTGGTCAATTCTATTTTGGTCTAATACCTATAAATTTTAAGATGAATAATAAATCATTTCAAACGGATTTTAATAATAATTACTGTAATTAATTTAATGCAATAAATATCAAATTAATTAAACAAACTAATTAGAATCACACTATTAATTCTAGAAATAAATCTTTGTAATTAATATCTATTATATAATTAAATACAAAAATTAAATTTAAAAAAAAAAACATAGAGGAAATGCAGTTTGGTCAAATGAGACCTACATCTTCTTTTTTTTTTTTTACTTTTTTGAGTTCAACATATGAGTGGGATCAATTCAAAATTTTTACTTCTTGATTGAAGATATATGAAGATTTATGTTTTAATCAATTAACCTATGCTCAAGTTGACAAATATAACCTACATAGATCATCATGCTCTCCCATCATCTTTTTAAAAAACTTTACAAAATTCAATTCTTTCATGATTTGAGTCTAATCCTTACAGTTCATAATTAGACCGACTTTTTTAACGAGCTCAAGACAATGAATACTGCATTTTTTTATACTTTCAAAACATTTCCAAGAGTAAATTAAACCAATTTAGGATCAGTGTTGTAACCGAAAATTGTTGCAATCAAAGTCCTCACAATTTCCTAAAGACAAAAAATCATTCATATGGAGAAAAAAAGGTGGGATGGCATTAAATGATCATCTAATCGATTAGGGGCAAGATATATATAAAGATAGAAGTTTAATTTCCTTTGTTTTTTTTTTTTTTTTTTTTTTTTTTTTTTTGAGTTCAACAACATTTTGGGATGGGAGATTTGAGCCTTGCTGCTGAGCTATGCTCACTTTGATATTCGAACTTCTAATTTTTTGGTACTCTTAATATAACTAATATGTGAATTAATTCACAACTATTCTATGGTACGGATCAATCCTTCTAAGAACCTTAAATGGACTAAAGTAAATTAAGTTTAATGTGACATTAAAAAATATGTGTGCACTCAATAACCTGGAAATTTATTGCTCATGAAATACTAAATAAATGATTTTTTTTTTTACTTTAATAATTGCGAGGTAAGAAATTAAACTATCGATCTTTTGATTGAGGCTATAATATCTTAATCAGTTGAGTTATATTCAGATTAGGACTAAGGGTGAGAGATTTTGGCAATGGGAGATATCAAGGAAGAGAAATTTAAGCAATTGGAGAGACCATCGAGTGGTAAGAAAAAATGAGAGGAGAAATTCAAAATGATGACCAAAGAGAGATGAGTTTCTAGCATTAGAAAAATAGCAAAACTGCCCCAAAACACGTGGAGATTATGGATGTGTATGTTTTATTTATTTATCTTTTTTCGCAACACTAGTCATCTCACTTTTCAATTCATTTTTTATTTTATATAAAGATTTTATTGAAATAAATGGAAACATTAGGAATACAGTTGAAAGTTTTAAAAAAACTAAATAGGGAGAAATTAAAAAATAGGGAAAATTTTAATTTATACCCCTAAACTTTGGAGTTGTATCAAATTAAAATCTTAAACTAATAATTATATCAATTTAAACTCTAAACTTTTATAAGTGAATCAATTTAGACCATCGTTTGTAATTTATAATTATTTTTACTTAATTGCATATAAAATTAGCTCAAAATAACCTAAATAATATGATTCTTCTCCCAAAATCCTACTAAAGTAACTAGAAAAATTATCATGTAATTATTTTTAAATAGCTAGAGAAAAATAGAGGAAGACGAAATGATGAAACTGCTCATATATTAATGAAAATTTTGCTACTATCTATTGTATTCCAACATTTCTCTCTAATTAAGGTTAATTCTTGCATTTAAAAAAGTTGTATACACGTGTGAAAGTTATGCATTAACGGTTTTAAAATGAAATTTTATCGAAGAGTCTAATTGATTTACTTATGAAAGTTTAGAATTTTGATTGATATACAATTAATAGTTTAGAGTTTTAAGTGATTCAACTTCCAAAATTTAGGAGTATAAATTGATTTTTTTTCTCAAAAAAATATTATGCATCATTATTACAGACTAATCTATATACTTAGCCAAATCAAAACATAGACAATTAACCTTTCATAAGTTATTATAAGCCATTTATTTTATATGAGCTCCATATGCAAGAGACTTATAATATCAAGGTAGAGCGCATCATAATGTTAAAATTTCTTGCAAAAAAAATATATATCATGTCGGCATATGTTAGGTTTCACAGTTAGTCTAATGTTGGCATGTGGGATGAAGAGTCTTAATTGGCTACTATATAATATATAAATATATTCACTTAATTAAGATGTGAGTTTTTCATCCAAAAAAAAATGTGATAAAGTTTGATTTTATATTTATTTATTATATCTTGTTTAGGTTATTTTTTTTTGGTTAGTTTTCCTATAGTTTTTAGATTTTAATTTATGCATTTATTTTATTTTTTTAGATGATCAATGATTTCATTTTGAAGGCCAAAGTTTAAAGATTTTCAAGTTGAAAGCTAAAAAAATTTTAAAAAAAAATTACAGTGCCTAGGACACGCTTAGGCGCCATAGACAGTGCGGGATGACAGAATACTAGCACCTAGGCACTGTTTTCGGCGCCTAGGAACTATGAACTTTGAAACGTGAATCTGAGACGTGCGTTCATGATTTTTTGGCTTATAAATACATCTTTTGGTGAATTTTGAAGAGGATTGGAGGAGTAGAATGAGAGGAAGACGACTGGACACTATTTTGGAGAATCCGAGCAGCCGAATGAGCGAGGGCGATGATTGGAAACTCATGGAATCGCGCCGAATTTGTTTCTTTTCCCTTTTCCTTTCTCTTTTGTTGGTTGTAATGACTTCAATAGTTTTAGTTGGGAATTTTGCTGAGATTTTTAGTATGAACTAATTTACTCTTTCTAGAGCTTTGATGTAATCGCTATTCGAATCCTATTCTTCCTAGTTAATAGTTGATATTTCAATTTCGTATTTGGTTGTGAAAACTTTTCTGACCATAATGCATGTTTAGATTTGGCCACTCTTTGCATTGATTTCATGTCATAATTCGAGGTTGAGAGACAAGAATTATTGATAGATCTGAATAGTTTTCCCTAATTTACACTTGAGATAGAGATATCCTTGTAGGTTTTGTGGCAATTTAGACGTTCATCATAATTGAATTGTTGGAATTGTCATAGAGATATAGACAATTTACTTTTCAATGAATATCGTTATTGCTTGAGAGAAAATATCGAGTCTATAGGATAAAACTTGCTAACAATCTAGAAATAAAATTTGCTTCAACTATTAATGAATGAAGAATAAGAGGAGATAACGGTGAAGTCATAGCTCTAGAACCTTTTGCAATTAAATTTAGTCATTTGTTTCACGTTGTTAATTTTAGAGCTTTATTTCATTCTTTTGCAGTTAGTTTCAGATTTCACCCATATTTGATTAATCAGTACTCAGATAAAATTAAGGTTAGAGAATTTGGTAATTGATAACATTCATTCTTTGTGGAGAATGATACTAGTACTCACACTACTATATTACTTGTAACGATTCGTGCACTTGCGAATTCGAGCAACAAGTTTTTGGCGTCGTTGTCAGGGAGTGAATGTTTATTTTTATCAATATCAAAATCAATGACTTTAATCTTAATATGAGTTTTATTTTATTTTATTTTTCATTTAGTTATTTTTCTTTTTTTGTCAGGAGTTGAAGCAAGTGTATGCGAAAATTTGGAAGTAGCAATTTACTTCCTAAGATTTTGAGATCGAACACACTTGTAGAAGAAAAAGAAAAGAAATGAGATAGCATACTGCACAAGAGCAAGAAAGGATGGAAAACGACAAAGCATAGAATGATAATAGAGCTTTGAGAGATTATGTGATACCGGTTGTAACTAATATTCATTCTGCTATTCGAAGGCCAGTCATTCAAGCTACTAATTTTGAGATCAAGCCAACTACACTGCAGATGATTCAGGCTTTGAGTTTCAATGGACAGTAGAGTGAAGACCCAAACTCTCATATCACTGATTTTTTGGAAAATTGATATACATTCAAGTATAATGGGGTGACAGATGATACTATCAAACTAAGATTGTTTCCTTTCACTCTTAAGGGTCAATCCAAGCAATAGTTGAATTCTTTGCCTACAGCTTGGATAGAAACTTGAAATGGTCTAGCTAAAAAGTTTTTATCCAAGTTCTTTCCACCAGCAAAGATGCCCAAGATTCGTAGTGAGATCAGTAATTTTTATCGGTATGAGGGAGAGAGCTTGTATGAAGCTTGGGAACGATACAAGGATCTTTTAAGAAATTGTCCTCACCATGGATTGCCTTGATGGATGCAAGTACAAAATTTTTATAATGGTTTAGATCGCAATACGAGGACCACCATTAATGCAGCTTCAGGAAGAGCATTCATGAGCAAAACTGAGAATGAGGCATTTGAGTTGTTGGAAGGAATGACCATGAATCACTATGAATGGCCAAGTGAGGGATCAGTTCAGAAGAAGGCAATGGGAGTTAATGAGGTGGATGCCATCGCAAAATTGACTGCACAAGGTTACTTCACTTATTAAGCAACTCCAAGCAAGTCAAGTGACAGTAAATGCTATTAAGTCTCCATCTTTGTATTGTGAATATTGCCATAGAGGCCATAGGAGTGAGGACTGTCAAGTTGGGAATCCATTTATGCCATGGTCTAAGGGTCCAGTGAACAAGTTCAGTTTGTAAGGAACTTTAATCGTCCACAGAACAACCCCCATTCAAATACATATAATCCTGGCTAGCGTAACCATCCTAACTTCTTGTGGAAGCAGAACCAGACTCAAAATATACCACCACCAGGATTTCAGCAGTCAGAAAAGAAAAATAGCCTTAAAGAGGCAATGATTCAATTGGCAAACACTACGAATCAATTCATGACTTAAACAAAGACCAACTTTCAGAATGAACCAGCATCCATTCGAAACTTAGAGGTGCAAGTTGGTCAACTAGCCAACATGATGGTGGATAGGCTTCTAGGTAATTTATTGAGCACAACAGCAAAGAATCCAGTGGAGCACTGTAAGTTAATTACCTTAAGAAGTGGTAAGGAGTTGGCTGAGCCAATGCAGAGCAAGAAGTCCAGAGAAGAAAGTCAAGAAAAAAAGGTTACATCAGAATCATCCACTAAGCGAGTTGAGGATAAACCACAGTTGACTACTTCATCAGCCATTTCATTCCCTCAATGCCTCTAGAAGAACATAAAGGATAAGCAGTACAGTAATTTTATTGATATTTTTAAAAAACGAAATATTAACATTCCTTTTGCATATTCCCTTGCACAAATGCTACATTATATCAAATTCATGGACATCTTGAAGAAGAAAAAGAAATTGGAGGATTATGAAATGATCTCACTCACAGAGGAGTGTAGTGCCATAGTGTAGAGAAAATTACCACCCAAACTTAATCTCTCATCTCCCAAACTTATTGAAAGGTTCTCTCCAATATCCATTGTTAGTCATTCTTCAAAACTCCCTTTTTATTATAATCTTTTTGTGAGAGATTGTCTTTTTGTGAGGATTAGATAATTTTGAGTGCTTCAAACTTGTGTATCATCTCTTGTGAGAGCTTTTATTTTTGTGGGGTTTTAATTTCATCTTTCAATTGTTGTATTACGGTGTGGGTACACCTTGGGATTTTAAGTCAGCGGTTTAATCCTGAACCCCAAAAAGGATTGTAGTAGTTTAATCCTGAACCCAAAAAAGGATTTGTAGTGGTTTGATATTGAACTCGATAAACGGATTGTAGTGGTTTGATCCTGAACCCATTAAAAGGATCGACATAGGTTGGATCCTTAACCTGCAAAAGGATCGGTTGGGGGTTGACACTTGAACCCTTAAAAAGAGTGGTAAATCAATTTGGTTCTCACCTGTAAGAGAACTGTCGCAGTAAAATACCTAAGAAAGTGTCTTGGAGAGTGGAGTAAGAATTTTTGAACCACTATAAAAAACTTCAGTGTCGTTTCTTTTCTCTACTCTTTTAATTTTTGCTATTTAATTATTTATTTGAGTAAATTATATGCATAGAAAAATTATTCTACATTTCAAGCATTTTTAGGTGCTTATTTGATTAATTTTTCATTAAATTATTTTAGTTTAATTTCGTGAAAAAGTTTTAAATTTTAGTAAACAGCCCTATTTACCACCTCTAGCATACGATCCTATAGAAAAGGGAACAATAAATTGGAAGTCTAAATAGATAAATTAGAATATGAATTGCAATATTTAATATTGATATACTTTAAGTTGTGCAAATAATTTTTTGAATATTATATTTGTACTTTAACAAATAAGGCTTCAAGATAATTTGAACGAATGTGAAATAATTATTTAACATATCTTTCATATGTCTAAGGCACTTTATTTTAGTTGCTCTCTGTAAGGGTAAAACATATACCCTTTATTTTGATTCGACAAAATATTTTGCTCATTATATCCTTTTATTTTAATTGTGTCCTCTTTTTTTTTTTTTTTTACGTTCATTTGTTTTTTTTTTTTTTTATGATAATATCTCTAAAGTTCACAAGTGATGCTTCATCATTTTTTTTCCAATAAAGTAAAAATAGAGTCGATTTTAAGTTTGAATCCATTAGATTATAAATTTTTAGTTATTCATAACATAATGCTTAGGAGGGTAGTTTTGACCTTTTCTTTTAGGTTAGTTTGTATATAAATGCATTATTATCTCTTTCTTACTTGTTGAATTGTTTTAGGGTTAGATACAGGTTTTCTTTGGTTTATCAGAATCACCTTTCGTGGTCGAGCATATAGGTTGTTCCAACTCAGTCTATATATGTTCACTTCAACATATTAATATACATATTTAAAATTATTATATTCATCTATTTAAATAATAAAACAGATATTTTGAAAGTTTAGGTCATGTTTGATAACCAATTCGTTTCCTATTTTTAGTTTTTAGTTTTTAATAAATTGGTGTATTTGATAACAAATTCGTTTTTTTGGGTTTTAAAATTTTAAAAACGTTTTTAGACTTCCAAAGAAAAACAAAACAAAAAAAATATATGGTTTTTAAAATCAAGTTTCCGTTTATGAAAAGTGAAAACAGCCTCACCGCCTCAAATCCAACATTCTAATTAATTATATGCATAATAATTTTTTTTTTTTTATTACTACTACTACTTTTGCAAAAGGAAAAAAAAAACATTTTCTTGTTCTTTTAGTATTTTTTTTTTTTGAGTTCTAACTTCTAGTACAAAAGTATTTCTGACAAAGCGGCTTGAAATTAAAATTAGATGGTATTATTTCATTATTTTAAATATTATAGTGTAATTTTATTTAAATAAATATTATATATAGTTTATATCTTATGTTCTATATTCTTTACATATATATAAAAAATAATCACCAGTCTTGTAATTCTGGGCTTTATTTTTTACATTTTAAAATTGAATAAATGTATTAAAATTTCTCAACTACAATCTTTCGTTAAAAAATTTGGTAATCAAAATTGTTGTTTCGCTAAATTACTATTTTATTAATATATTTAGACATGAAATGACAATTCAAGTGCATGAGATTCCGTACTGAAAAAATGTGAGAGATTCCAATGTTTAAACAGTATTAAAAAAAAAAGATTCTAATGTTAAACATCTATTAGTATTTTGATTACGTTTTAAAAAAAGTTTGCAAACTTGAAATCAAAATTATTTGTTCCGTAGAGTTAAAATCAACTCAAGTATCTACAAATCAAATTATTGATCAACTTTTAATTACAAGACATTGATCATTGTTTTTACTAACTTTATAGTTTCACTTTCATTAATTAATTAGTCATTTACAAATATATATATGTCATGTTTATATAAATATTAATATCAATTATAAAAAATAGTTTTATTTTAATTTATAAAAAAATATAGAACAAAAAATAATTATCAAATAACTCTCCATTTTTTTTTAGAAAACAGAAAATCAAAATCAACCATCAAACATGTTTGATTTTTTATTTTTTGAAAAGTAAAAATAAAAAGTAGTTATCAAACATATACAGGTTTTGCTTTCAAAAAACAGAAAACAAAAGACAAAAAAACTAAAAATCAAATACCAAAATAATTATCAAACGAGACTTTAGATATCAAAATAGAATATTTCTTCCATTCCAAATAGGGTCCCATAGCCAATATGTCGAGTGACAAAGAAGTGCAAATTACTTATTTGTCGAGTGACAAAGAAGTGCAAATTACTTATTTGTTTATTTTATTATTATTATTATTACTTTTTTTTAGTTATATTATTACTACTACTTGTTGTAACATTTTAATATTTAATTGGTTTTAAATATAATTTTTTTTTTAGATTTTAATTTGTGAGAGTTTTCATCTTTTTATAGAAAACGTATTGATAAGAGAGATTAAAAAGTTTACAATTTAATTACATATTTTTGTATTATATCCCTAGATTTAAAATTCTAGTATAAATACTTCTCTTACCACTGTAGCCACCTATTTTTGTCTAACTTCTTTTTATAAAATTGATTGTTAGTTTAATTTGTTCTTTGCATTTTTTTTTATGTTTGTTATTAAATTTGCACATTATTAGATGTCTCTGCTTTGATATTTGTTTGTTATTTGCTAATTTTGTTTTTGTTATGTCTTTTATTTTTTTTTTCCTTTTAAGTTGGAGAAACCATAGTCTTTGTTGGAAAAAAAACAAAATTTTGATTAAGTGAGTAAGTTTTGTATTTTGTCTTGCTTGACCAAAAAGTTGTTGGTGTTTTTTGGTGCTAAGCTCCTTTTGGCATGGTTTCAAATTGCAAAAATATGGTAATTGGAATAATATACAAAAGAGGAAGTGGTTGCAATTTTTTATACCCCTCTTACACCACCATTCTTAGAAAAAAAAATGATGGGGGGAGATTCACAAAAAACCCTAATTCCATCTACACTCACACATCACCACACATCCACCCACACACCACTACATCCATCCAATCACAAAAAATCCTACAAGCCCCTGTATACACATCCAAACACATACCACACATACATTGAGAGGTAGAGAGCAAAAACAGTGAGTTTCATACAAAATCAAAAAAATCCAGAACACAAAAAAAAAAAAAAAAAAACCCTAACTTAGTTGGACGTTGCTCTTGATAGGGCTTTTGTCCCAAAGATCCGCACCTCAAACAACAAGTTAGTTGGTTGTTTTTCATGGCAGCTGTTTTGTCGCCCATTGAATTTTATTTTTAATTTTCATGGCGGCATTGACGCAAGGTTTTTTTTTTTTTTTTTTTTTTTTTTTTTTTTTTTTAAATTTAAATTTATGTTGTTTTGTTTTATTTTTCTTTTTTACTTGTGTCATTTCGATTATTTTTTATCTATTATTATAATTTTTTGTTTCACCCACAGTGAATTTTGTATTTTGCACTTATATGTTTATTTGTATTTATTTATTTATTTATTTTGAAAGGATATATCTACTTTATTTTAAATGTTGTGTTTTTTATATTAACACATTTTCTTTGTGTTATTTTTGTGTTGTTTAAATGTGAATATGTTTCTTATTTATTATTGTTGTGAAATTGATATATGAATGCTAATTGGTACATGGTTTTAATCTTTTAATCCATACTGTTTATATTAAAAAAAAAAAAAACTATCCGACGACGGAATCTAGAAATATTTGGGAGTCTGATTTTCTAGTTTTCTCGAGATGAGGAATTAATTTTTTGGAAGTCCAAGATCAACTCTGATATGTTGTTTTACAATTTTAACATACTTGCATATTATGTTTGTAGGATTATATGCTATGAAAGATTATTACGCATGTTTAATTTATCTTTACATTGTACTTATTTATTGTGCTTAACTTTAATTTTCTTGGTTTTTCTTGATTCTTCTTAATGTTTTTTTTCCATTTTTTTAAAACTCTATTCTATTTTTATAAAATTATTTCCAAGTCTTTAAAATTGCTCTTTTTGAATTTATACAAACTTTTTATAATCAATGTGTTATTTCCAAAGTTATTTTGCAATCTTTTTCTTAAAAAAGTGATTTTCAAGGCCTATGTTTTTCTAAAAATTCCTATGACGGGATTTAGAAATATTTGGGAGTCCGATTTTCTAGAATTTTTTAGGTGAGGGATCATTATCTTTGAGAGTCTGAGATTTTGATCCCAAGAAAAATGAGTTTAATTAAAACAAAAAAAAAATTTTAAAAACATTTTTTTGTAAAAGGCTATTATTCTATGACATAGTTGAGAAATTGTAAAATTTTCTCATATTCTGGAGGTGGAGAATATTTCCTAAAGTCTTGGAAATAATTTCAATATAGCCAAATTAATGGATTTTATCCACTTATTTTATAGGATCATGACTTCAAATATTGGAGCAATGAGAGGTAAAATAAGCATTGTTTTAAAAATCTCTTTTCCCTAAATAAGTTTTTCTTCTAAAATCTTTTGCAATTCAAGATTAAAATTTGGCCACTATTTTTAACAGGTGTTGTGGGGTGCTAACACCTTCCCCATACACTAACAACTCCTGAGCCCAAATCTGGATTTTTCATACCGTTTTCTTTTTTTTTATTATTGGTTTATTCTATTTTGGTGCCTAATCACACCATAAAAAAAGATTAGTGACGACTCTTTTTTAAAACCTCTTTTTTCAAGGATATCAGTTATTCCGCGTCGCAGGTACGTGGCGACAACCACACTCAAATACACAACATTTTTAATCTTCTCTTTTCTTTAATTTCTCATATATATCTTCTTTCTTGTTTTAAGAGCAATTGGTCAAAAGATGAGTGTTATTTGTTGTGGAGCTTTGAGCTCAACCTCTTTGTGTAGAGTTGTTTGAGCTATACAACGTTTTAGTTGAGTTGTATCTTGGAGGGGACAGATTAGAGAAGATTTGATGTACCGGTGGTCGATAAATAAATATACACTGCAGAGGGCTTGAATCTCCTTAAAGAGAGCGAGATACCCGCACCTTAACTTAATTGTTTACGTGTTTGTTTCTCAATATTTACTCAATTTTCCTCTGTTATTTGTAATTCTTCCAACACTACTTGACAAATAAAGGAACGAGGATTTGAATTTATAATCTATAAAAGGATGTAGAGACGATAAATCAAAGTACTTGAGTTATATTGAGAAGATTGGTGAGCATGAGCTATGAAGTTGAAGACATGACTACTTTGAAGAAAAAAAAATGAAAATACGACTTTTATAATCATATAATGTTATAGTTGTTTTGAATTCACAAAGTATGATAGCTAAATTTCTATTTTTCAAGTCAGATTAATTTGATATGACAATTTTCATCAATTATAGGTTTCTTCAACTGATTAAAAAGAATTATAAGTTACTTCAACTTTGTAATTTGATCCCAATATATAAATTAGATAGAATCACAATACAACATGATTTAAATTGAGCATGATTTATAATTAAATCCAACATAATTTACTAATCCATTGGTTGGCACGGACTTTGTTGACTGATTTTCCAAGTCTACGAATTTTTATAAATAATATAATGTGATTAAATATGTCTATATAAATTGTCAATAAAACTACCAATGATCTAATGTGAATACAAATTTAGTCTATTTTATTGGTTTGATAAACAATTATGTGAATCAATTACACATGAAAGAAAAGAACTTAGCAACTCCAACATCAGCTAACTAACCCCTCTCAAGTTTCTTTGCTTTAAATTGACCTAATTTATTTTATAGATTTAAGTGAATTCTCTCCCATTAATTACTAAGGTCTCGTTTAATACCATTTGATTTTTTTTTTTGAGAATTAAGCTTAGAAACAGTATTTCTACCTGTGAAGTTTCTTTGATTTATTATCTATTCTTGACAAATATTTTCAAAATTCAAGTCCAAGTTTTGAAAATTAGAAAAAGCAAAAGTAGTTTTTGTTTTTGGAATTTGACTAAAAATTCAAATGTTTTCATAAGAAAGATGGAAACCATTGTGAACAAATTGTGAAAGACACGAGCTTAATTTTCAAAAATCAAAAACCAAAAACCAAATGGTTATCAAATGAGGCCAAATTTAAGCAAACGAATTAGGTTTATATAATTGTGATTTTTTTTTTAGCTCAACAATTATGGGAGTGAGGAATCGAACCATCAACCTTTGAGATGGTATATAACTAATGCATTATTCAGTAAGTTATGCTGGAATTGACATAAATAATATGTAAAACTCAATATAAACTTAATCCAAAAAAAAATGAAACAAAATAAACTTAATTCAATTATGCAAACATAACTTCCAACTTCAAATTTCATTAGCTAAAGAGAGCATAGTTTAACGATAATTGACATGTACCATCGATCAAGAGGTTAAATGTTCGATTTCTCCACCCTAAATGTTGTCCCCATCCTATGTGTTTGTTGAACTTTAAAAAAAAAAAAGAAAAAAAAAACTTCGAATTTCATTGCTCAAAATTTATTGAAATGGTGAATCGTCGAAGGTGCATTGAATTTAATTACCCTAAAGGATATGAAAAGACAAAACAAGGTTTGCTGACAATGATAGTTAAGTTGACATTGCACTTCAAAAACTCTAATTATTTTTCTTTATTTATTTGTTTATTTATTATTATTATTATTTTTTTTTAATTCAAGGGAGAAGATTCAAAGCTGGAACCTCTAATTAATATGTAATTTTGTGTGGTCTTTTTTTAATGTTAGTCTCTTTTTTCCCCCTCTGTTATACACGGTTTCCACATTAACATGATTCGTTTCGGTTGTTAAATAATTTAATTTCAAAATTCAAAAAATTAATAATTTAATTCCACATTCATTGGATAGGAACGTTTGTCCTCTTCGCCTTATAATGTATATAATATTACAACATTTGGAATTTTATCCAACAAAAATTCATTTATAATAATATAGAAGACACATCAAATGGATAATAATCAATTTCTTGCTATCATTTCACATGTGTAATTGATTTTCAATGTGAACATAATTTTCTCAACTAATTAAGTATTAGACAAACTAATATTAATTTTATATCGTACCCAAAATGTTCCTTTAAAAAATAATAAAAAATCAACAAAATTAACGTGAAAACTTGAGATTAAACAAATTCTAATTCTAATTCATTAGGAAATGTATCTAACTTATTTTGTATATCTTTAGAAGCGTAGAAAATAAACACGCAATATGGGTACGACAAAATATGAACATAGTAGGAATATGTTTATTTACATGTAAAATGTGTTTTATTGTATTATGTTTATATTTAAAAAAAGAAGTGGCAGAAAAAATATGTAAAAGTTTTATGATTTTTAAACCAATATTTTAGAATATACGCCAAATTTTATTAAAACTTTAAATGATATTTTAAATTAAGTTTTATTTTATATTTTTTGGGGGTAAAATCTTTTGTCTCTATAAGATTAATAAACTTTAGGGAAAATTTAATTTTTTGCGTTGGACTAGCTAGGTTTATCAATTTTCATTATAAATTTTAGGGAAAACAGTGACGGATGTAGAATTTTATGTTAGGAGGGAGAGGGAGCTTGACTTTATATAAAGATTGTTTTAAACATACTGATATTAGTTTGTTTAAAATATCATTTTGGTTCTTGTATTTTGAATCTTATTTTATTTTAGTCTTTATATTTTTAAATGTCTAAATTTAATCATTGTATCTTCAATAACTCATAAAATTAGTCTTTATTGTTAGTTTAGAGTTAATTTTTATCAAACTTAGTGAAGTAACAATAATAATAATTTCAAAAAAAAAAATACAATGTAAATATGTTTCTAAAATTCATAGAGGGAAGACTAATAGAATTTTTTTTTTCTATTGAAAAAGTTAACAGTAAGCTAATAGAAGAGACTAATTTTATCGTTTATTGAAAGTATAGGAGCACCCCGATAGGCAAAGAGCAATTTTATACAAATGAAATAACTCTATTAATATAATAACTATACTTTTTGGAAGTTGAGGAAAATCAGATAGACCTTTTTTCATATAACAGGGGATGATTTTAACCCCTAACCTTAAAGAGAATAAGTACTATATACTTTAACTTAGGTTGGCTTATCAAATTGGACCTCAAATTTAAAAAAGTGTCGCAATATTCATGGTAAATTCAAAAAAATATTACTTGTTAATAGAGTTTTGCATGAAGAATTATTGTTTTAAAAAACTATTCTCAAATGTGATTAAATAAATTATAAAAATGATGTCTACTACGAAATTGATTATTTAGATAAAGATAACGCTAGAACTAGAACTATATTATTTAAGAAAAAATTGTGAGTTTTTTTTTTTTCAAAGATTTTTACTTTGTTTTAGTTAAAATTAGTAGGTGAATGTATTGGTAGTTAAATAGAAGGTAAAAATTGCAACAATTATTTAACTCTAGTAATCAACTCAATGAAATTAAAAGTTCAAAGTGAAAATTGATACACCTTGCCAAAGTTTAGAGGAAAATTTTGATTTACAGGAACATTTTAAATTTACCCCTCAATTGAGCTAGACGAGTTAATTTTAAACTTAAATTTTTTAATTTCATCGATTTGAACTCTAAACTTATTAACAAGTGTTTCAAGTTAAATTCTATACTTTAATAAATGATAACTAATACTCCCAATCAGTTAAGTCTCTACTTCTTATTTTATTTATTTATTTTTTTACGAGCTTGAGCATTCTGAAAGTTGGATGAAACTGCTTTTGCAAGTCTTTAGTTCTTTTAATTCCATTGGTGGCTTTTTATTTGGTTAGATTTAGGTACTTTTTGTTGCTAACTTTGAGCATTTTTTATTTACTTGATATTGTAACTAAGTTTGACTACTTTCATGGTTGAGTTTGAACCTTTTTTTTAAACATACTTTTTGGTAGTTGGTTGAATTTTGTATAATTTGTTGGAAAGTTCATGGGTAATTTTTAAATTTAGTTTTAAAAATGTATAAATTGCAATATTTTTTTAAGTTCAAGGTTTAAATGAATGAAATTGAATGTTTCAAGTTAAAATTGATTATATATATTACTTAATTGTAGAAGACAAAACCTTAGTTCATTGGGTAAATTTTCAAATTTTCTCTTGATTGTTTCCCCTAAGATTTATTAATTAATTATAAAAGAGTTAAATTGTATTTTTAAAATTTTGAAGAATCTTATTATCAGGTTTTTACATTTATTGTTTTTTTAATTAAAAAATATTATTTTAGAAATTATTTATTTTATTCATTTAACGTTTAAGAGAAAATATTTTTTAAAAAAAATCTTAAATCATATATATATATATATATATATATATAACATAATATAAATTTGGGCTTTTAATCCAATTCAAAAGCCCAAATTTATATCTTCTTTTTCTTTTTTTTTTACCCCTACATTTATATCTTCTTCTCTTTTTTTTTCTTAGTTCAACAATAAATAGTGGTAGAAATTCGAATCTCTAATATTTTGATCAAGATTATAACACCTTAACTAGTTAAGCTATGTGGGCAATATATATATATATGTCAAAGTGAGCATAGTTCAACCGTAGTGACAGTACTTCTTCCCTTGAGGTCAAAAGTTCAAGTCTTCATATTATCTTTGAGTTCAACAATATGTGAGAGATAATTCAAACTCTAAAAGTTATAATGTGTTGACTAGTTAAGCTACACTTAGGCTGGCACTTTCCACTCCTAGTAGTTTCATGATTAACATTTTGTAATGTATTTAAAATATTAATGCTGACGAAAATGTTGTAGTCTCAATTTTATGAAAATATCAATATCAATAAATATTTTTGAAAATATTATTTAACAATCAAGAAATTTATAAAAAGAAGTTTTTGTAAATTGATATTTCATGCTTTTTAGATAAGTAAAAAATACTTATTTAATATTCATGTTCACATTAGTACTATTTTATTAACATTTTTACTTTTCATTAAAATATAATGAAAACATTAATCAATCCTCATGTCAAACTTATGAATATATGAAGACACTTCAATAAATATTTAATATCCTAATTAAAAACATGAGAAAAATCAAGACCATCTCTAACCCTTTTTTACTATTACATCTGGTTCATAATTTTCAAATCATTAAACATTCATGGAAAAAATATCACATTCATATCTTTTTTATGGAAGCCAAGCCAAGCCAATCAAAATAAAGTTTTTTTTTGAAACTAATCAAAGTAAAGATCTTTGAACATTACCAACAAAACATTTTGCAAGATGAACTAGCTAAAATGGTGGCTGGAGAAGGGCATAAACAGAGCATATTAGATTATTATCACCTCTTATAGAACCATAACTTTTATTAAAATAAATAAATATACATTTTACAATTTTAAATAGCATTATGTTTAATCAGTTCAGAAATTAACTACCATCGATAGCTCTATTTCAATTTTTCTACCTGTGCTCGTAGGTGTCACCATCAATGACTATGCCAACATCTCTGCAGCTGTTAAACCTGCAGAAGATGCAGAAGCTTTGGATGCTTGGCTTTCCAAATGCACAAGAAAATCGATCACGAAAGGATCGGTCCACGGAGCTCTGAAGGGAGCGCCGGGGCCTGCAACCCACCCTAGATGCCCACCTTTGGGTGTCACTATTAACAAACAGTTTGGATTTTCCTGCACAACAATCACATTTGAAATATATATATACTAAACATAAGGCGATACACATTAAACTATAGAGATATGAACATAGAATCTACTACTTTGATAACTCGTTAAACTACCACAAATCTAAAAACTGAATAATTAAGACCCCATTTGATAACTATTTGGTTTTTAAAAATTAAGTCTATAAATACTACTTCCACCTATGAGTTTCCTTGTTTTGTTATCTACTTACCAAGCCAAGTTTTGAAAACTAAAAAAAAGTAGTTTTCAAAAACTTGTTTTTGTTTTTAGAATTTGGCTAAAAATTCAAATGTTTTCTTAAAAAAGATGAAACTCATTATACAGAAATAATGAGAAACCAAGCACAATTTTCAAAAACAAAAAACTAAATGGTAATCAACAGAGCCTAAAAGATAAGCATGTGTGAACCTTTATATCGTCCCGCGGGATTCCTCTGTCTGGGGCAATTGGATCATTTGCTGCCTGCAAAACAAATGACATGTCACCTTTTAGCTAGAAATCTTGCTCAACATTTAAAAACAACATTGTACAGAATATGTCTCAAAAGAACAAAAGTACAGAATGCCCAAAAATATCTGTGGGAGAACAATGTTCCTTGCTAAAATTTCCCTGTACATTCTGTAAGTTAAACTGAAAGCCAAATTATTGTCAGGAGAGTGTTGATGAATTTGAAGAACTCATGCTTTTCCTAATTAACAAGACCAACAAATTAACGGAAAAGATAGTTTAAGAGTTATTTGGAAACTGTTTTCAACATAGTCATCACATTATATTATTTCTTTATAAACAGCATTCTTGAGTTCTTAGAGAACAGTGAGACAAGACACCTTTTAAAAACAAAAAAGGTACCTGGATGCAAAGCAAAGGAATTCTGACATCTTTTATGAATTTTGAACTGCTAGATTTCGAGTAGTATTCATCCACAGAGTTGAAACCAAATGAAACTGAAAGTTTGTTCAAAGAAAAAGTAAAAAGAAAAGATCTAAGCAGAAGAAATGGCGTATATTGACAACTTCCTTCAATCGAAACTAACGAAAATTAAGAGAAAGAATACCGCGAGTTAAGGCATCATCGTAGTCTCTAACAGTCTTAGCATTGGCAGCCAAGGGAATATTGAATTCACCAGGCATATCATTGAAGAGATCAGAATGCCTGCAATCTCAGGGGAATCTGATGAGCTGACACAATCTAAGGCTCTACGGATTTTTCAGCATCAGATCAAGACATGGTTAACAGAACAAAAAACATTCGGACAAAAGAGGATTACTTGTTGAAAATTTGACGTAAAGCTCGAGCGAGGGCTTTGTCATAAACATTGTTGAAGCCCTTCCGGAAGTCCTCATCTGCAACCACTAAATCGAAAGGATTACACAACGACACAGCACCAGACAGTGGACAGGACAGACAATCCTGCAATGAACGTGTAGGAATCATATGTAAGAGACAAAGAACTCAATATAGGAATAAGTGGGATATGGAAAAGCAATTCATACATTGTACAAAGGAATTTTGCTCCTATCCATGGTAATATTAAGAGAGGGTCCCGATCCCTCCGCATTGAACTTTGTGTTATCGCCAAATATTTTTATTCAACAATATTATAATGTTCAAAATAATGGCTCAGTTTGTTTCAAGTTGAATTCTAACATATCTTGAAATGCATCAAGCCATCAACATAGATATCATAGTTGATATCTTATGTTTCAAAATTAAAAAAAGAAAAACAAAGAGGAGAAGTTGGCACAGCTCCACAAATGACCTACTTGTTCAATTGTTTGCATGCCTACAACATTGGTAGACCTAAACACTGTCATGACCACGAGTTTCTTTAGAACTCAAGGGCACAGTTGTAAAACCTATAGAACAAATCCCGTTCAAGTGACGTCGTGACTATGAATTTCTCCATATTTTCACAATAGAATGATATTGTTAACTTTGAGCTAAGCCCACAGTTTTGTTTTCGGTTTTCACCTAAAATAGTTCACACTAAGGGAGATCTTTACTTATATGTTTAGGATCTTCGCATCTCACTTCTAACTAATGTGGGAATACAACCTCATCCTACTAAACATTGTCCTAATGGGCTTTATCTCATAGTTACAATAACCAATTTCCCTCATTCAATGAGATTTTAGGATGTTCAAAAGTTAAAAAAAAAAAAAGTGAAAACCAACAAGTAGAGTTAGGAGAAGGATGGAGATCAATACATATTGTTTTACCTGTCCCAAATAATTAACAAGAATGTTACCACCAAGAGACCAGCCAACAGCATATATATTAGCCTTAGGGTATCGTGCAGTAACATGTGCAACTACTTCACGCATATCGCCTAAAAATGAAGCTGAATAGAACTGCATATATCAGTGTTGCAAAATGAATCATAAAAAAGAATATCGACTCTGAGTATTGAAAAAAGAAAAAAATCATCTTATATACAAAGCAGTTCGATTCTCCAACATGAAAAAAAGAAAAAATGAATACCTGGGGAGTGGTAACAGGGCTATTCCCACATCCGCGGCTGTTGAAGACCACAACCCTCCAACCACGATCTCTGGCTCTAACCAACATGTGCCTCACATATGAGTCCTGGCTCCCTCCTGTTAGACCAGGCTGCAAAGATTAATGAAACCAATATGAAATCGATTGGTATGATATGAATCAAGGAACTGTTAGGATCCCAATTACAAGAAAACGAAAATGTAACTATATTGCAATCTCTAAGAGAGATTACGGTACCAACCGTCTTTTGAGAAGGTTATCTCCCTCCCACAATCCACTCGACATGGACAGATTTCCCAAAAACCATGCCTAATCTATACACTCCCAAACTTTCTCTGTTTATAAGCACCCTTTTAACCAACTATAAAGTAATTACTATGCCACTACTAATATCCTAATAACATTCTTAACATTACCTTAATTCAACTATAACAGGAACCATATTGAAGCTTCAAGAACTCAACCCCATTCAAGGATCAAGCTACACGTTCAGTTTCAACATTCAATCAAGATCCAAGACACAGATTATGATTAAATGGATTAACAAATTGAGTGTTTTAAGGCTTTCTTTTCAAGGAGAAATTATTCACTGAGGCCACCAAAATGTAGCCGCTAGTTTTTCACCATTGAATGTGGAAAGGGAAGTATTGTGAATTTATATCAACTAGTTATTAGGAAGCATGAAAATTATTGAATCTACGTCTAATGGTTATTATGAGGCAATCACATTGTAACGGCCTCGTTGAATAATTTGTCCTTTTCAAGGATGCCCAATTCACCTATTGGGTAGTATGCCATCAACATTCAAATGGAATCCAGCGCATTCTTTCTCTATGTCGAATTAAACGAGTGTTCTAGTGTTTATGTATTGGGGTTAACACAATCATTCCGTTCCCAATTCCAATTTTCACATCATTTGGTATCGGAACATTTTGGTATCATATCTAAGTAAAAAATTGTTCAGAAAACCATGAATCAGAGAGCACAAACCAGAAGAATAAGAACAGGAGAATCAAGAGGCAGGCGGAGATCATCACCGGCGACCCAATCCACAGCAATGGTGCCATTATCCGCCGCACGCAGGCACTCGCGGCGGAGCTTAACATTGGGGCAAGCCCTAAAGAAGGAAGCAAAAATGGTCTCCAAATGTCGATTGGACCCAATTACAGGGAAGTGCTTATAGGGTTGGTCCAAGTCCTTGAAAGTCGAGAGGAACCGATCGCGGCCTCCGCCGACGACCTCCAGCGATGGGTGGGGCCGAATGTGCTTATCCGACGAAAACTCCGCCATGGCGACGACGGCGGTGGTAAGACGGGAGGAGCCGCGTCGGTGATTGGCTATTAATGGTGGGGTGAAGGAAGAGAAGCGTAAAGCGATTATTGAGGAAGAGGGAAGCGTGCAGCCCAAGATGGGCCTCGCCATTGGTGGGCAATGAAAAGGAATCGGAGTTTGAGAGATGGATGAGGAACGGCTGTGATTCTTCTTATGGGTCCCGTACACGCCATGATTTTTTATTTTGGATGTATGAAGGAAACTGATCGGAGGGTCCCGCCGGTATGGTCGGTAAGTTCCGCTCAGAGATGTCACCGTTGGTATTGGGGGGATTTTTTTTTTCCTTTTTCTTTTAAACGCACTAAATATATGTCATGTACTAAATATGGTATTAAATTTTCGTCGACAAACCAAATTGGGTATAGTTGTTCGTAATTAGCATATATATATATTTTTTAAGATTAAAGGTTAAAATAGTGGCATTTTCATACGACATCCACATGAGTAAATCACGCTAATTTGAGCATAGCTCAATAGATAAAACACAAATTATTATCTCAAAGATTGATGATTTAATTTTCCACCTCTGCAATTGTTGAATTAAAAAAAATAAATCAATATTTATAGAAAAAACTACAAAATATAACAGAAATACTAATAAAGTAGTACTAATGTGAACATAGTATTAATAATAAGAACTTTTAATTTAATTACAAATGGTCAAATGCTTATTTTTTAATTTAAATATTTTTTTATGAATTTTTTTATTTTGAAAATTTTCTACAAATCTCAATCAACATAGACATTTTATCGATATCATAAAAGTCAGATTTCGACACTTTTTATCAACATTTAAACCCTTGGTTTCATAAAGTTTTAATTTTATTCTTTATGTTATAACATTTCTCAATTATATATTTTGTGTTGGTAATGGTTTTTTTTAATAGGTGTTGGGAATGATTAATAATAAACTTACCTGACAAATTCTAAAAATAAAAATAAAGGATAAAAAAAATAAAAAACATACCTGACATTAATACTTTTAACATAAATTCATATGAGAAATTACGTCACTTAATCGAAAACTTCAATTTTTTTTTTTTTTTTTTTTTACCTCTCTCAGATGATTTAATTCTTTTTCTCAATGTCAATTCATTAAGTACCATGTCAGGTAAGTTTTATCCTTATCACTTTTAACATTTACAATAGAGATGATATAAATGAAAATTGTTAAAAACTAAAGAATTAAATCAGACATTTTTCATGATATGGACTATTTTGAAGATATACGTCTCAACCAGTTCAATTATGCTCATGTTGGCATATGCTCTAATCAATTGAGTTATATTCAAGGGGATTTTTTTTAATATTATTAAATTTTAAACTTATTTTAAAAATATAATAATCTTGAAATTTATTATAAAAATATTGTAATTTTAAATAAGTCGACTCTGTCATTAAAGTCATCTCTTGAGGGATGATTTGTAAGATCCAATTTTAGTCTTCTAGTAATTGGATATGTTTGGCATATTGAGTATTTGATTTTCATATATTTTGAAAAAGGAGAAAGTTAGGAATAAATTAGAAGTAAAAAGAAATTAAAACTTTATGACAATCTTTTCATTAAAAAGAAAAATGAGATAGAAAATGAAAATTTGTATTGTTTTGGTATATTTTAGAAAAAAAACAAAAAAAGAGAGAGAGAAAAAAAATAGGAGAATTGGGAGGAGGCATGTGGATTAGCCTCTTGACAAGCTTTTATTGAAGAAACCACACACATGGATGGCTTCAAAGAAGCCACAGACATTGATGGCAAGCCACGTACTTTTCTCAAAAAAATAATTAAAAAAAAAAAAAAGAAGAGAAAGAAAAGTTGGGCTTCGGAGAGAGAATAGAAGGAAGAGAAAGAAAGGAATGGAAAAAAACAAAGAGAAAGAAAGAGGTGGCGTCAAAGCAGTGGGTAGTCGCCAAAGGTTGCAGGAAAAGTCGTGGTCACGTCGGAAGTCGCCGGAAAATGGTTGAGAAGACTTTTAGGAAAAATTTTGAAGCTTGGTAAGCCAATTTCAATTTTGGTAAGCCATTTTTAAAAAAAAAAATAGATATGGATTTTCTTCTTTGTGCATAAGAACATCTATGAGTTTTCTAGTATGTTTTCTTTTGAACTAGACTTGAAAAGAACAAAAAAAAAAGGAACTTTTATGTTTTTACCAAAAATTTGTTGGGGATTTTGATTGTTGTGTTTCTTAATTATTGTTGGTGTGAAAAATCTAGAAGAATCGTTTTAGTGAAGATAAAGAAACAAAAGGTCTAGACTGGAGGATGAAAATAAAAGGAAAGAAATGTTTGTGGATTGAGGAAGAAGAAGATGAATAGTGGAATGAAAAGATAGCCTATTTTATCATCGAAGTACATTTGAGTACATAAAGAGATGTTATTGAAGAGACAGATTTTGTTTTTGGAGGCTTGTTAATTGGAAATTGTAAGTGAGGATAATTAAAAGATTATTTTTTTAATTTCTTATGAAAAATAATATAATGGTTTATGAGGAGAGAACATAAAGTAATATTTAATTGGAGAAAATGACAAAATGTACATTGATAATAAATAGATGAGAGAGCGAAATTTGAAGGTTTGACTAATGACTAATGTTTAAGGAATGAAAAATTAGGTTAAGTGATGTTTAGTTGTTTTCCAATTATAGTTTGAAGAATAATTTGTGACGTAGTTATTGAAATGTCAGGTTAGGCGGAAATTGGAATAACTTACGATTTGAGGTGTCAGCGATAGTAATTTGTGAGAAGTTATTTTATAAAGTATTTCAATTATTTTAGTAATTTATGAAATTTGTGAGATTTGAAAATCAATTGCAATTCATATATTAATGCAAATGATTTAGTTATCGAAGATTTTGATAATTTGGAGGAAATTACATGTATTTCGTAAATTATTTATTATTGAAATTGATGATTTACTAATTTGATAAAAAAGTGACGTATGTTCACTAAATTGAATTCATGATTTAGTATATTTGAATTTGAAGAGATTTATGTTTATATGAAATTTTAGCTACAATGACGTAATTATTTGTATTATTTTAGCTTATGAAAGGTAAATTTATAGAAATCTCTAAATTTTAGCCAATTGGCAAAAAGTTCAAATTATTTGAAATGAAATCAGATATTTGTGAGTTTTAGAAATGACTTGATTTTGAATCATGATTTTAGTTGATCTATAAGTTATGGCTTAAAGTTATGAGACCTCATGATTGAGAATGTTTATGACTTTTACGTGGTTTGAGAACTTACGATGATTATCATATAGAAATTGTTTTCAAACCACTAAATGTTGTACCCATGGTGATTTCTCAATACACTTGCGTGAATGTGTTTCCGTAGTGTATGTATGACTAGCTGCTCTGCTATGTATCTTGAGATTACTCGGTGCATAATATGATTAGCTTGCTCTGTTATATACGTTGAGATTCTCCGTATATAGTATGACCAGTTATTTTGTTGTGCATGTTGAGATTACTCTGCGCCAATATGACCAAGATTGCTCTGCTATATATCTTGAGATTACTCGATGTGTAGTATAACCAAATTTGCTCTGCTATGTAACTTGAGATTACTAAGTGTATAGTATGACCAGCTCGCTCTGCTATATACCTTGAGACTACTCGGTATATAGTATGACTAGTTGCTCTGCTGTATATCTTGAGATTACTCGATGCACAGTATAACTAGATTTGTTCTGTTGTGCATATTGAGATTACTCTACGCCAATATGACTAGTTTCGGGTATAAGTTTAGTGACCAATTTTCCTAGCAATGTGATAAAGTTTTAAAGTTTATGTTTTTGATATTATGTTTTTAAAAGACTATTCCTCAAGGATTATATTTTAGAGATTTTGCAATCTTCAAAATATATGAGTTGCTTAACGACAATGGAATTTATAAGTATTTCAAGGGTTTTAAGTGCAAGAGTTTTATAATGTTTACGAACGACCATTTATAAATGTTTATGTTAGTAGTTTCCTTAAAATATAATTGTTTTCTTTTAAACTTTCACCACTCATTGGGCTTTTTAGCTCATTCTTTTCCTAAATTTTTCTACCATGTAGCACTAGAATATCCAATGGGCCTAACGAAGTTGAGATCTGCCACCATTCTCATGCATATTACATTTCATTTTACATGTAAATTTAGTATTTTATTTGTCTTTGAGTCTATAGTGGCTAGCATTATTTTTTACAATATCTTCTACTATTTTTGAATTTTATGATAATTTGTAAATTGGAACCATTTATGGTTTTCCATTGTTGGTTTGCAGTTATGTGGTGATTGTTGATTTCTGAACTGATTATCGATTATGGCATTCTTGGTAGATGTGTGGAAGTTTGGATAAATTATTTGGGAGTGTATTTGCTTCTAAATTTCAGGTGTGTTTTATCCGATTTTCAGGCAAAACTCTATTGAAATTTTTATGGATTTGTTTTGATAAAGTTTTTGCTAGTCACCTAATACTTTCAAAATGTGTTCAGTTTTATAAGTTTAAGAATATATTCCATAGTTTGGTTGAGATCTATTGTCGACACGTCACGTCCTAAGTTGGTCAAAGTGATTTGGGACAGGGCGTGACATGATTTCATTAAATGGCGAGGCAAAAATTTGTCATGTCAAAGATGGTCTTAGGTAAACATTAGTTCGATTCACACAATAGTCATGCAAGCGTGCTCTTAGGTGATGCGCCCAATTTAATTGTAAAAAAAGAAGCTAGTACATTAATTATAGTTTTTTTTTTTTCTAATAAAAAATATTGTATCTATTTACTTATTTTTTTTTTAAAAAGGGAAAATTACCTTTTTGGCCCCTGAGTTTTTAACTATAAGTGCATTTAGTCCCTCAATTTTCAAAATAGACTTTTTTAGTCCATGAGTTTTGAGAAATAGGTTTAAAAGGTCCCTCCTGTTACTTTTTCTGTTTGCTACAGTAACGAAGTAATTTTTTTATTATTTTAAATTTAATATATAAAAATAATAATAATAAAATAATAAAAAAAATACACATCTCTCTCTCCTCCACTCACCTTTTGCTCTCGCTCTCCTTATTCTCTCTCTCCTCTCACTATCATATTAGTGACGACAAGGACCATGCTTTCCCATATCACACTCTCTTCCTTTTTTCGTTATCTTTCCTCTTTATTTAAATGTACGGTTGAAGAGTAAAAAAGAAAATTTGAAGAAACTTGGACTTAAATACCTTATTTGTTTACAAGAAAAAAAATTCAAGAAAATTATGAAATATGATTGTTTTGTTAAAAATCTGTAAGCATATACAATTGGGTTCCAAAAAAAAAAGCTTCTCTACAACAAACTCAGAAGGCAAATTTGTAGAAAGAAAGAAAAGCCAACAAAACCCAGAAGAGTTGCATGTCCAAAAGTCCAAAAAAAATAAGAGAAAAGAGACTAAAATCAACAAGAAATGAGGGAATTGAGAAGGGGTTTTTTGGTTCAAAGAGAAATAGGTTTAAAGGGAAATTCGAGTCCGTAATCAAAATCTCCACTAGAATTTCAGTTTCCACACTTCCAATTACCAATTCTTCTCTCTCAAACAACAAATAAAGCCAAAACCAAATTCCATTAATCACTACAAGCAATTTCACTTTCAGGACTTTCGAAACCGGCACACAAAAGAATTGGGGAGAGGACTTAAAGAAATTACTCAGAGTAGTGGCGTCGAATTGGGGAGACAAAATCGAGGACATGGAAGAAGCATTGCAAGTGAATCGATTAACATGAGCGATGACGAACAAGGTGTACTAGATCAAATGGACCTAAAAAATTGGCTCGCAAGCTCAAAAGGGTCTGGTGAGAGTGTACGGAGAAGAAGTTGAGGTTTTCTTCAACAGAGACGATGATATCAAAACGTTTGAGTGCTTGTCCAAGCACGGCCATGGACCTCGGCTTCTTAGCCAATTCTTTAATAGACCTTGGCTTCTTAGCTAAACAACTATTCGAACGGGATCTTCAGAGAGAAATTGAGAGCGAATGAGAGGAGAGAGAAAATGAGGATAGTGAGGGCAATAGGTGAGTGAAGGAGAGAGAGATGTGTTTTTGTTTTTGTTTTATTTTATTATTTTTATTTTACATATTAGAATTTAAAATAATAAAAAAATTACTTCGTTACTGTAGCAAATAGAAAAAGTAATGGGAGAGATCTTTTAAACTTATTTCTCAAAATTCAAGGACTAAAAATGTCTATTTTAAAAACTCAATAACCAAATGTTATAGTTAAAAATTTAGGAATTGAAAAGGTAATTTTTCAAAAAAAAAAAGAAATCCTACAAAATGACCCAAACCCAATTTCAAAATGGCAAATATCTACGGGAGAAAAATCATTACGATTGCCACAGTTCCCAAAAATGAGGGATTTCAAATGGATCACGGTGCTATTATGTAACGACCAATATTTTCAAGAATTAATTAAAGTTTTAATTTTGAGATTTGAATTAATTGTAAGGCCAATTTCATGTTTAAAGTTGTGTTGAAAGTTAATTTTAGAGATTCGCATAATTGAAATTTGAGAAATTGGAGAGTGAATAGGGAAGAAAGAAGGGAAAAAGTGAATTAATTGGTTTGGAGGAAATTTTGTTAATTAGGTGACTTTGAGCAAAGCACAAGTCCAAGGAGAAGCCAAGCCCAAATATCCATCTCTATTATTTTTATACTGCACACAGCCCTAGGTCAAGCCAAGCCGTCATCTTCCCTAACCTTCTCCTCTTCCTCCATGAAAAACAACCTCCACCATCAATCCCTCTCTCTCTCTCCCTTTCACTACCAAGAGACCCATCCATTCGAAAGCTACTTCTTCTTCAACAAACATCCATCGCCGGATTTGTCCTTCATGCCGCAAAACTGTTCACGCGCGCACACTGTTCACGACGCGCACTGTTCACACGGTGGGGGGGGGGGGGCGGGACTGTTCACACCGCGATTATGTTCACGCCGCCGCCGTTCCGATCAGCCTTTTCCAGTCCGGCGAGCCTTCAATTGTGTGTAAGCAATTGGTTTCTACATAGTTCTTTGATGATCTTGGTTGGGTAAGATTTAATTCATGAATCTTGACTTTGTTTCAAGGATACCCATTCCGTTCTGGCATCAAAATCACGAGCGTGTCGCTGTCCAGTAGGATTTGGACTGTTTGAGCGAAATTTTTGGTAAGTCGCGAAGATCCTTGAGTTTTGGGCTGTATGGTAGATCAATTGAAAATAAGATTAATCCATGGATCTTATGACTTAAATTCAGTTTTACCCACCAATTTGCGATTAAGTTAAATGCTATAGAATTAATTCTAATTTTGGGAATTTAATTGGTGGAAGAAACTTTGGGCTCAATTATGGATTTTAGGGATCTTTACTAACCTTAAGGATGACTGATAAGCCTTAAAATTAAGGCTTATTTAAATCCTCAAATTGCTCGAAAAAACTCTTGTTTGTCCTAATATTAATTTAAAATGGTGAAAAATTGTTGAAAGAAGGAAATAATGAAATGTGATAGCAATTGGAAAAGATTTCTAAGTATTATGGTTCTTTTGCAGGAATTGCCAAACCAAATTGCCAGATCATTGCCAAACCGGCGAATTGGCAATCCTGGAGCAGGGAATGTGACATTACTAAATCAGATTGCCAATCTAGTTTGGCAATTTGATTGGCAATCTGTGTCTGGGCAGAAAATTCTGGGCGCGAACGAGGCGAAAATTCCTCACGAATAAAGGGAATTGGAGCATGATTTTTGGGCAATCTTCAACCCTAATGAATGCCTACAAATGAGGAAGAAGAAGAGGAGCCATTAATCGGATTTTGAGGGCGAATTGAAGGACCAATTTTCATGGGTTTTTGGGTTTTAAAAAAGGAAAAAATTCTGCATTAAACCCATTTCGAGATTCTTCAATTAAAACCCGATTTGGAGGAAATTAAGCACGAAATTTGGGCATTCTTCAACCCTAATGAAGGCCTATAAATAGGGAAGAAGAGGAGGAGCAATAGGTGTGGATTTGGAGGCGTTTTTTGAGCTTATTTTGTGGGTTTTTCCTCTGTTTTTCTGCAACTTTTCTGCTCTCTGTTTTGCTGTTTTTTTTAGCTTCTGTCTTTACTTTCTTTGAACTTTCTTCTTGTATTACCAAGAGTGATGGTAGCATCAATTTGTTTATCATTTGAATTCGGATTGGAAGACGTTTTTGGAGTTGTTTTTATGGGTTTTTCTAGTTTTTCACCTTTGTTTCTTTCATAGTTTTCATGCTTTTTTTTTTCTTCCTTCGTTTCAGCTTCTGTAAGAAAATTTTCCACTTATGTTTGTACTAGTCAAGGCAGAAAGGAGGAGATAAGGAAATTTACTTAGTTGCCCTTCCTATTTTGGCTTAAATTCTATTATTTGTCCTTGCTTGAACTCCTAGTAATAGTCAAATTTCATTTTATAAGTTAGTATTTTATTTAATTGATTTACACTATTTTACTATGAACTTTTTCTTTAAAATTAGTTTTAGGATTTTTATATTTAATTTGAGCTAAAACTTCTTAGGAGGTTCAAGGATGTGAATTCCCTAAGAAGTAAATGTAGCCAAAATTCCAAGAAAAACCAAGCCTACATCTCAATTGTTTGCTCGTGTTGATTTAATTTCCGTTGAGATCCTAGATTGATCAACTAGGGTTTCAACTCAAGCTTAGATCTAATACCGACAGGGTTAGTGATAAGCGGATTTCACACAAGTAATGGAGTAAAAGAGCTTAGACATAAGTCATTCCTTACCCTAGACATAGGGATTAAGGACTCCAAGACCCATAAAATTGTGAGCCAAAAATCATCTATGATGGAGGGACTATAGACATATAGAGCCCCCACTTAGCCTCCTAAAAAACCCAATTTTGAGGTAATAGGAGATGCAATTTTGGTTTACAATTGAGTGTGGAGTAGGTTGGAATTGTAATTTTGGTTTGCAATTACGACTTAGGGCAATGACATTCTTGAGCCCCATCCTTTATCATTTCATTCTTAAGTTCATTCAAATTGCCATTTCATATTGCCAATTTAGATTAGCAATTTAATTCTGCAATTTTAGTCTTTTCGCACATTGCCATTCTGAATTAGCAGTTGGAGTAGCAATTTCTGTTATTTCCAACATTGCCATTCTGGATTAGCAATTGAATTAGCAAATTCGATTTTCCACCAACAACTTGATTTTTGTATTTTTTCTTTTCAAACTTGCAATTTGCCTTACACTTTTGCAAAACAAAATCTTTGTTACTTCGTTCCCTGTGGGATTCGATACTTGGTACTCATATACCATTTTATATTACTTCGATCGCGTGCGCTTGCGTGAACACCGATCAATGACTTTGATTAGGCCCCAAATCGTTTGACCGAGGTTCAAGGCAGTAGAATTTTTTGTGAGCATTTGGGTGAATTGGATTCTTGAGCTTAGTCAAGGTAAGGGACTTTATGCCGGTATGCTTAAATGCAAGTTGGGGTCTGAATTGAAAAACTATTTTTTTGAAATGAAAAGATTTTTAAATGTTTTATTTATGATTTGTGATGAATTTAAAATGATATATTTCGAAAAGGATTCTTACATGTAAAACTACTTTTGAAATAAAAAAGATTTTAAAAATGTTATATTCATGATTGCTTATGAGTTTTGAAATTCTATGTGTGAAAAGTTATTCTCACATGTATGTTTGCCAGATATCCTTACAAATGTGATGCAAGAATTATGATGTATGATGGTTAATGTGAGAATGTTTCTATATGTTGCATCACTGAATGAAAATGAAAGATGTTTTGGGACCTCATGCATACATGTGTTTTCATGATGAAATGATTTCGAAGGCTGTGGCAATTACCCTCCTAAATTTATTGATGTACATCTATATGAAAAGGAGCCTTACGAGGCTATATGAAAAGGAGCCTGACAAGGCTTTATGTAAAGGAGTCTTACGAGGCTATATGAATGAAAGCATAGTTAGGATGGGTTAAATTGTCCACATTAAAAGCCGAAGGAAAATATTTAAGGAAACGTTTCTGCTAAGATAGGAATTTAGGTCCCACTAAAGGAAAGAAAAAAAATGTTTTCGAAAACTCATTATGTATGTGTATGCATATCCTGACCCGATACTGAGGTCACTTACTGAGTATTTTAAATACTCATCCTTTTTCAAAATGTTTTTCTTTTCAGGTAAAGGCAAGAACATATTTTAGGCGAGTGGCAAGGTGGTTTGCTGAAAGGGTCATAGGTGTCATGAGGAGTATAGCTTTCGCATCTAGTTTATGTTTTATTTAAAAATATTTTGTTAAGTAAACTTAATTGAAGTGAAACTATTTCATTTGATTTAACGTTTTGATTCACATTATGTTTTGCAATGATTTTTAAAGGAATCCCGGACTAAAAGATTTTGATTGTTTAGCAAAAAAGTTTAATTCTTTCTGTCTTTTACCAAAGATTTCTAAATTCCATTAGCATGGATGTAGTAACGTCCCTAGAAAGTCTAATACACTACAAGAATTTTGGTTTCTCCTGACGTTTTTTTTTCGACGCCACAAATGTCGTCGGGAGAAACGGATTTTCTCGACGCCACCTGAACAGCGTCGAAAAAAGCACATTTGCCAACGCCATGTTAAAGTGCATCGGCAAAGGGTGACCCTTTGCCGACGCCGCTTTAAAGGGCATCGGCAAAAGTACCCTTTCCCAACGCCATGTTAGAGGCGTCGGTAGAGGGTGACCCTTTGCCGACGCCGTTTAAAATGGCATCGGCAAAGGGTGCCCTTTTCCCTACATCATATGAATTGCGTCTGCAATGATGTACTGCGTCCGCAAATTGGAAAAAGGTCACCCTTTTGCCGACGCCGTTTTAAATGGCGTCGGTAAAGGGTCACCCTCTACCAACGCCTCTAACATGGCGTCGGGAAAGGGTACTTTTCTCGATGCCGTTTAAAGCGGCGTCGGCAAAAGTTTCACTTAGAAAACCCTAACCCCCTTTCTTTTTCTTCCCTCTTTCTTTCTCCCTCTTTATTTCTCCCTGTTCGATTTTTTTCTTCTCCTCTACTGCAGCCACCATACATTCATTGCTTGCACAGCCGCCCTCCGCCAATGTCGTCGCTGCCCTCTGCCAACATTTCCTCCTCCCTCCGCCACCGCCGGCGACACCCATTTTTTCGTTAGGTTTCCTCTTTTTTTTTTTCCTCAACATTTGAATTAGAACAAACTCTTATTTTTTTGGCTATCTAAAATCTTGATAGAAGTTTGAGTGCTTTGAGTTTTTGTTTATTTTCTTTTGTATTTATTGATGGCAATTTTGTAATGGTTTATGCTTTTGTGTTTATTGATTTTTTGGTTTTGGCTATCTAAAATCTTGATAGAAGTTTGAGTGCTTTGATTTGTTGTTTATTTTCTTTATTGATGGTAATTTTTTAATGGTTTATAATTTATGGTTTTTTTGTTTGTTTGTGTGTTTTTAGTTATAAATTGGAGAATGGATTTCATGGTGAAATATTGTTTAATGGATTTCATGGTGAAATATTGTTTAATGGATTTCTTGGTGAAATATTGTTTGGCAAATGATTTGATTGTGGTTCGATTGAGCATTTTGGGGGCGTGTTGTTTATTGTTGTTTGAATTGGCATTGATTATGCATTGGTTATTGTAATAGGAGGTTTGTTTTTTTCTTGAATTTTTGTTTAGGAAATCTTTTGTTTTTTAGCCTAAAAGCTTGGGTGACAAATAAAGAAATTAAATCAATGAGTTAGTGGGATTCGAAGTGAGATTTGATGAGTTTGGCACATTTTTTTAAAGGTTAGTTTGAGTGAGTTTGTGGGGTGTGAAATGTATAATAGGTGGTGAGTTGTAATGCTCCTAAGTTTAAGTTTAGTTTTGATATTATGTTCATAAGTTTAGATAAGTTAGTTAAGTCTAGTGGTTTTGATTGTTTTGATCCATTTAAATGGATGATGTGTGCTAAGAGATTGTTTTGATAAGTTTAGTTGTTTTTTTTAATTAAATGAGGTTAGTATTCATTTTAATGTTAAGTTTGTTAAGGTATATTGTTTGTTTTAATTTGATGAGTTATATTCATTTTCATGATAAGTTAGTTAATTTTTGATGTTATGTTCATAAGTTTGACATGTTAGTTGTTTGTTTTAATTTGACTAGTTTATTTGTTATGTTAATTGATAAGTTAGTATATTGATCATATAATTAATATTAGGTTTTGTTTTTCATAGATACTTCGAGGTCGATGTTATTCTCAAAGGCTCGGGACTATGGTTCCAATGAGATGCCTTGAGGTTTGTCTCTCCTTTTTTCTCATGAACTTTTTACTTTTTGGGGCAAACCCATATGCATATATATTAGCATCTTTTGCCTTGATTTTATACTTTGGTTTTGTCAATTACTTTGTCTCACATAATTCTTCTTTGAATCAATTGGTTCTGCTTTGATTTGTCGTTGAATATTGGGACGAACTGACATTTTGTTTTTTTGTAGGTGCTTCGGGGTTGACGTGCGTGCGAGTAAGATTATGGAAGAGATTTAAGATGCATTTACGAGAAATTTTGTTTTTCCTAAGTGTTTTATGTAATTTTAGTTTTATTTCTAATTTTATATAAACAGAAATTGTGTGAACAAATTTTGTTGTTTGGTTGATATAAAATTTGGCATAAATTTTGTTACTATATTTGAATGAAATATGGAATATTTTGTTCTATATACATTTATTATCAGGTAAAAAAAATTGCATTACAATAATATTCGAAAGAAAAAAAAATGAAAATTTAAAAAAATAATATTAAAAATCAATACCATACTTGACTTTTGTCGACGCTAATTTTTGCGCGTCGACTAAACCCTCTCCCGACAGATCAATTCCGACGCCCATTGTCGCGTTAGAAAAGCCTTTCTCGACGCGTTTTGTGACTTTTTCCAACGCTTTGGTGCGTCGGAAAAAGTCCAAATTCTTGTAGTGATAGGATAAGTCGGGTCTTTACATATTATATATATATATATTTTTTTTTTTTTGGGCAGATAATGGGTGTTTTAACTATGGCATGTTTAGTGTCATTTTTTTTTTCATATCCCTGCAATCCACTGGTACTCTTAGTCTCTATTTAGAATTATTGTAGCTTTTAAAATAATTAAAATTAGCTGTACTTTTAAGAAAATCAGCTAAAAGCATATTAGTATTTAATAAATTTCAATTTCAAATCTGAAAAAGCAGGTTATAATGTTTGATAAATTCATATGAAATTACTGTGATTTAGCTATAATGACGAAAGTGAACATATCATTTTAATTATTTTTATCTAGATACTCAATATCTAAATTGTTATAAGATAATTATTTAAAATTTATTATAGTTTAAATTAAAAATTCTATTTTGTTATTCTAAAAACAATCTACTTTATATGATAAAATATTAGAAAAACAATTGTAATATAAAATTGTAATGAATAAATGTTATTCCAATTTTTATTTAAGAAAAAATATAATTAAAAGCACTTATTTTACTCTCATTAGCAATGCTATAACCTTTCTATATATAAAGTGTATTTGAATAAAATTAAAATAAGATACTAAAAATATTAAAACAAAAGGTTTTATTATTATTTGGTAAACAATTTGAAAATTAAAGGTATTGTATAGAATTTGAATGGAGATTTGATACAAAATTTGATTAGAGATTTGGTATAAAATTTGATTATTGATTGGAGATTGTTTGAGAATCTACACATTTTTTATTTAATAAAAAAATTGAATTAGTTTATAGGTTCTTAGGATAACAGTAAAAAAAAATATGCAACAGAGGATCGCATAGCAACCAACAGCAACCATTAACACAATAGAAGATCAAAATAAAATTTATATAAAATTCTTGAAACGATTAACCACAACTTTACACAATTTAACATGGACAGTGATAAAAAAGGTGAGAAAATACTTAGAAAATAAGAAAATACTCACTATTCAGAGCATAAGACAAAATATGAAAAAATAATTAAAGAACCACATTCAAAAATGCAGGATGAAATAAGAAGAGAGTAAAGAAAGTGAAAACCTAAAAGGAAAATTAGTTGATTATTATTTACCTCAGATGAAGAAGAAATAATGGCCGAAAAAGAGTTGGGTGCGATAAAAATCAAAAAGGAAAAAAAAAAACAAAAACAGAACCACTAAAATCGCAACACTTGCTTTTGAAATGACGCCTTATAATGCATAGGAACAATTATAAATCATAGACAATCTCAAGTGCATAGGAACAATTATATATCATAGACAATCTTAAGTACATATGATTAATTATAAATTAATTTTTTTTCTTTTTTAAAAAATCATAGATGACATCATATATATAAAACAAAAAACAAAAAATTCAATTGTTATGGGTGAAATTTGACCACAAGGACAATTTTGAAATATAAAGAAAGTGGAAGGGTAAATATGCAAAGAATAACTCAAACTAAAACGGATCAAATCAGACCAAAAGGAAAAAGGGACCGGGACTCCAAAAAATAAATGAGGTAGGAATTTGGGCCCGTGTCGGCCGACCCCACCATGGGTTGGGCCTACCTCCTTTGGCCCCCTTAACTTATCCATACTGTTTCTGACCTTTTTCCTTTCCTAATTCGCCACAAATTGAGGATTTCGCCCAAGAAAAGGCCTATAAATACTCTTCTTCATGAGGAAGAAGGTAAGTTCTCCCTCATTCTCTAAATCTTAACTTGTCATACTCATTCATTCTCTGGCTTAAGCATCGGAGCTTGTGTGGCAAGCACGACATCGGTGTTTAGATCTTTCTTGTCTTGCAGGCCACGTTCTTCCCCCCTCAAACAAAATTCATTGTTGCTATCACATTGAGGTAAGAGCCAAAGAACCACAAAGTTTCATTTTCTCTTAAACTTGCTTCTTTTACTAATATTGTGAAGTTTTTTAGATAGAAAGAGACTATGTTCTGGTGGTAGGGTAGAGGAATCGATAGAAATGCATAACAGAGAGAAGTGAAAAAAAAATATACTGAAAGATATATAACAGACATTTTCAAAATTGGTTGAAATAGGCGTCTGATTTTTTAGGAAGTAAATTTGAAAAGCTACGATTGCATAGATTTTGCAAATACAAAGAATTCAAGAGTGATTTTATATAAATTAATATAAAATCAGTTTTACCAAACATTCTAAATAGTTAAGATTATCTTAAAATTGCTTTTACCTCCCGTAGAAGTAATGCCAAACGAGCAAGTTTATCATGAAATTTATATTGTTTTTATTTTGGAAAAATTAATATATATGTAAAAAGCACAAGAAGATCATCTCACCAGTCCATATCAAGCTAGACATGTCAAAAAATGGAAAAAAAAAAAACAAATACCCACAAAACTCAAATGACCAAATAACGTAAATCTAACAAAAGGAGCCAGACTCCAAAATGAGTTAGCTCAGTGGTAATTGGTATTAGGAGACTGCAAAAATCGATTCAAACCGAGCAATCGATCCTAATCGACATGAACCGACTGGTTCAGTCCGATTTTCTTAAAAATTTCAATTTTCTCGATTTAATATTTGAAAAAAAATTGTCAAATTTGGTTCGGTTTGCGATTTTGTATTTAAAAAAAAAACTAACAAAACTAAACCAAACCGAACTGCATAGTATAAAAAAAAACAGTAAAATTTTTAACCCAACCCGTTTCCTCCCCATATCCAAGCCCAATTTGCTCCCTCTCCATCCAAATCTCCAAGCCCAGCCCCCAACTTACTTTAGGGCATGTTTGGGAATGATTTTAGAAATAGTGATTTTAGCACAATTGATTTGTTTATAATTGATTAATTAAAAGTGATTTTCATATAATCATTTTAATGTTTGGTTCTACATTTTTAATAGTGATTTTCATACAATTAAAAGTGATTTTCAATGATTAAGGGCATGTTTGGGAGTGATTTAGAATCATTGTTTTGAACTAAGTGATTTAATTATAATTAATTTTGTAAAAGTTTTAGTATAATTCATTTTAATTTTTGGTTCCACACTTGTAAAAGTTATTTAAATTTAATTAAAGTATTTTTTTTAAAATGATTAATGTTTGTTTTCAAAGGTGATTTTAGAATCATCAAATTACTAAAAAGAGTATTACATTTGAGATTAGAAATAATTAGAAGGTGGTAGATAAAAGTTATACAAAGAGAACTAAAAATTAAGAGAGAAAAAGATATAAAGCTAGAGAAAACTTTCAAAGAAAAAAAATGTTAGAGACATGGAGGGATAAATATTTTAGAGAGGGTGAAAAAAATTTAGAGAGAGAAAAATTTAATAGAAAGAGCAAAAATTTGAAGATAGAGAAATAAAATTCGAGAGATATACAAAAATTTTGGAGAGAATGATCAAAATTTTAAGGAGAAAAACTTTAATGAAGAGAAAAAAGCTAAGAGTCATGGACAAAAAGTTCAAGAGCAAAAAGAAAAAAAGTTCAAGAAGAAAAAGTTAGAGAAAAAGATAAAATATAAATTATAGAGAGAGGAACAAAAAAATTTAGAGGTAAAAAAAGTTAGAGAGAGGTAAAACTATTGGAGAGAAAAAAAAAAGAGAAAATGAATAAAAATTTTAAAAAAATAATAAAGTAAGAAAGACATTATAAAAACTTTAGAGAAAGAAAAATTGGTGTTGGAATAGAAATTTCGACCAACCCAAAATTGCCACGTCATTACCTAACATTGATGACGAAATTATATTTAATTAGAGATTAATTAAATTAGTAAGAATCCCTAAATTAAATTATGGCAAATTCAAATACGCAATTGGGTTATTTGAAATTTGGAAGACAAAAGCCTGAATTGAAGGCCCTAATCAGCGAAGTCCAAGCCTTGTCCAAAAAGGGCTGGCCCAAAGTCAATCAAGCCCAATCCGAAGGGTTTGGCCCAAAATCAACTGGGCCCAGTCCAACAAGCCCAAGCCCACCTGAGGCCCATGAAGAACTCTATAAATAGAGAACTTCCTCCTTCATTTCAGGGGTTCAGAACTAAAGAAGCTCAGAGAGAATTCAGAAACAAAGCTGTGAAGTCTCTAGAAGCTCCTGAAGATCAAATACCTTCTGAACAAAGAACACTTCTTGAAGATCAAAAACGATCCAAGAAGATCAACAAGCCGAAGATTTTCAACAAGCTACAAGCCGAAGACCTTCAACAAGCTACAAGCCGAAGACCTTCAACAAGCTACAAGCTGAAGACCTTCCACAAGCTCAAAGCTGAAGACTTTTCCACAAGTTCAAAGTTGACGATTCAATCTCGAGAACAAGCGTTCCAGCCCTCGAGTCAAGTATACAACGAAAGAAAGAATTAGAGGATCATACATTAGAGATTGTACTTACTATACTGAAATTAATACAAATCAAGTTATTTACACGTATTAAATTTCCCTGTCGAAATCTCGTGTAAACAGTTTGGCACGCCCAATGGGACAATCTCTACCTCTCATCTCTTTCTTTCATCTCAGCATAAAAGTGAAGTAATGTCATCCAAAAAGACTTCTTCGATGACTGTTGACATGAGCAACTCGTACACGGGTTCTATTACCCATAGTTGTTCCGATGAACAGAGGCTGCAAGAGGATAAAGCTTCTATTGCAGGAGAAGTAATGACACTGCCGGGGGCATCGACTAGCAACAAGTTTTCTGTTAAGTTTAACCCCTTATTCTATCTTGATTCTGACGTAGTGTCCGTCATGACAACTAAAGCAAGCACCGTGGAGGAAAGAATGGCTAAGATGCAGGAGCAAATCAACACCTTGATGAAGGCGATCGAAGAAAGGGATTCTCAAATAGCATACTTAAAGAGCCAAATTGAGAACCCAAATTTCTCCGAGTCAAGTAAAACTCCTGCTGTTAAAGATCGCAATAAAGAGAGGGTCGTTGTGCAAGAAGGTCAACCACAACACTCCACTTCGATCGCTGCACTATCTATACAACAGCTTCAGGACATGATAATGAACTCCATTAGAGCTCAATATGGTGGGGCTTCTCAAAGTTCTCTCTTGTATTCTAAACCATATACTAAGAGAATCGATAATTTGAGAATGCCAACTGGATATCAACCACCAAAATTCCAGCAATTTGATGGAAAAGGCAACCCTAAGCAACACGTTGCTCATTTCATCGAGACATGCAAAAATGCCGGTACACGAGGAGATCTACTGGTTAAACAGTTCGTACGAACGCTGAAAGGGAACGCATTCGACTAGTACACTGATATAGAGCCTGAGTCGATAGATAGTTGGGAACAATTCGAAAAGGAATTTCTCAACCACTTCTACAGCACAAGACGAACCATCAGCATGTTCGAGCTCACCAACACTAGACAACAAAAAGGTGAACCTGTTGTCGGCTACATAAATCGTTGGAGAGCCATGAGTCTCGATTGCAAAGATCGCCTCACTGAACTGTCAACTGTGGAGATGTGCATTCAAGGCATGCATTGGGAACTTCTGTACATCCTCCAAGGTATAAAGCCTCGTACCTTTGAAGAACTAGCAACTCGTGCCCACGACATGGAGCTAAGTATTGCTAGTCGAGGAGGCAAAGATCTTCTACTCTCTAGCATGAAGAAAGAAGGAGAGAACATTGAAGCAACTTCTGAAGAATCTATGGTTGTAAATACAACTCCTCTCAAGTTGTATTCGATAGACAAGAGGACTAAGAAGCGACCAGAAAATGAAAGGCGTCGTCTAACCTTGAAGGAAAGACAAGAAAAAGTCTATCCTTTTCCAGATTTTGACATTCCTGACATGTTAGAGCAGCTACTGGACACACGACTAATCGAACTTCCTGAGTGTAAACGACCAGAAGAGATGGAAAAAGTCGATGATCCTGAGTATTGCAAGTAACATCGAGTTATCAGTCATCCGGTGGAAAAATGTTTTGTCCTAAAAGAGCTAATTTTAAAATTAGCTAAAGAAGGAAAGATTGAGCTAGATATCAATGAATTAGCTCAAACAAATCATGCCACAGTGACAACAAACACATGCATTCAAATACACTCTAGTCCGCTTCATGATCAAGGAGTGTGTCTAGTCCAATTTGGAGCCTTGGAACCTGTAGTTGTTTGGTTTCAACATGAGATACCAAAAAATAAACTTCAAGACATGGTCGACCCTACCAAACTTCAAGACCTCCTTCCAGTGGAAAAAGGGGAAGAAAATTTGGCAAGTTCATATTGCACCAATGTGGAAGAAGTTGATGATTCAAAAGAAGCCGAGCAAAGGACTTATGTCTTTGATCGCATCAAGCCTTCAACTACTCGACCTTCAGTCTTCCAAAGAATGAGTATGGCAGCGACAAAAGAAGAAAATCAATGTCTAACTTCTGTCTCAACTCGACCTTCAGTCTTCAAAAGGCTAAATGTCTCCACATCGAAGAGAAATCAACCTTCAACATCTGTTTTTGATCGTCTCAAAGTAACAAACGATCAACATGAAAGGAAGATGAAATCCTTGAAGAGAGAACTATTCGATGAAGTGAACCATAACAAGATTCAAAGTACCGTCCCTTCTGTTGGGATTTATGCCCTAAAGCCTCGTCATTAATAATTTATTTAATAATTAATAATAATTTTGGTTATTTTATTTTCAATATAATATTATCCATTATATAAAAAATCCAAGGTTATTAGTGTAATCTTGAACAGTATGTGGTTGACATACGAGAGGATCATGTTCAAGAAATACCTAAAGGGTCATAGTATATGGATAAGGTTGGGTGCCTTATCCTGGTAACACTATTGATACGGCCCACTTTGTAATAGTTACAAATGATTTGATCCAAATCATTCATGTGGAGACATGTGAGTGGGGGTATTTGATACAATGAGTTTGTATAAGACTGGACCACGAAATATTTAATCTCTCTTTATAAATCCGTTAATTGAGAAGATTAATATTTCATCAGGATGATCATATGCGACTCGATCTTAATCCTGAGTGAGTTATGAACTCCTGCCTGTGAGGGCTTGTCCTTTGATTTGCATGGGTGAGAGTGGCTTTTGTAGCCGATTCAATATGCCTACCATTTTGGGGACTTGACCAAATAGGGAGCTGAGAACATAATCTCACAAGATGGAATTCACTCCTTCCCATATAGGGTAAGTAGATGAGTAGTTCCCTTAAATGCTGATTTCGGGACTTGAACAATGGGGCCCCACCCTCTCATTGGCCCAAGAGGGACTTAGTTTATAATTAGATTATAAACATATTGTTCATTAGAGAATCAGTGGTACTTAAGGTGCAAGATGTAATTATAGGGGTAAAACGGACTTTTGACCCAGCTGTAATTACGAACAACTCGTGAAGGATCGATTTGCATGTAATGATTATATCTATGGGCACAACTTGTCCTACAGTGCATAAGAGTGCAACTCTAGGTCTATAGTAGAGTGACCTATAGTTAATGAATGAAAATTAATTAATTAAAGAGTTTAATTAATTAATTTTGTATCATTGGAGCTTATAATCTGTAGGTCCATAAGGTCCCCTTGCTAGCTCATAGTAACACTAAAAGATCAATTTAGTTGAAAGAAAAATTTGAAATGTTCAAATTAATATTTAATTTGAAGTGTTCAAATTAATATTTAATATATTAGATATATTAAATATAAAAGAGGAAAATATATTTATTGTATTTGATACATTAAATATTAAAATTTGAAATGTTCAAATTTAATATTTAATTTGAAGTGCTCAAATTAATATTTAATATATTAGATATATTAAATATAAAAGAGGAAAATATATTTATTGTATTTGATACATTAAATATTAAAATAATTAATATATATTTGATATATTAAATAAAAGATATTTATAGAATTTGAATAAGATTCAAATAAATAAATATCGTAGGAGATTTGAATGAGATTCAAATAAATAAAGATATATTTTAATATATTAGATATTAAAATATAATATTTTAATAATGGCAAAGATCTTCCCTTGGTCTCTATAAATAGAACCCTTGGGTTGAAGCATTCTACACAACACACATCTCCTCAAAGAGAGAATTAGAGAATTCTCTCTAAACCTCTTCCTCTTTAATCCCTTGAGGATTTTCTTTCAAGAGGCTCCCACAAGCCTTGATCTTTTGTTAGAGTCATAGCAAGGAAGACTTTGTGGAGGAGATAAAGACCCGCTAGAAGAATCTCCATATTTTCAAGGTATTTATTGCTTAACCCTTGTATTTTAGTTTAATTCTAAATAAATCAAAGACGATTCCTATGCTTCCGTTGTGGGTTTAATTCGATTATTCCCTTCAATTGGTATCATAGCCTCTTTGAGTTTTATTTAGAATTAAATTTTTGTGATGGTGGGTATTTTAATTTATCATATATTTGATATATTTGTGGTTTGCAAATTGATTGTTTAGGCTATTTGGCATTAGATTTATTGCTTTGATTAGATCATTGTAAAACCCATAAGGGTTAGGATTTCATGTATTTTACTTGAATGATTACCATTGCTGCAATTTTCGATCACATGCGCTGAAGAAGTCGACGACGAAGACGTGCACGAAAAAAAAAAAAAAAAGTCGATGATCCTGAGTATTGCAAGTAACATCGAGTTATCAGTCATCCGGTGGAAAAATGCTTTGTCCTAAAAGAGCTAATTCTAAAATTAGCTAAAGAAGGAAAGATTGAGCTAGATATCAATGAATTAGCTCAAACAAATCATGCCGCAATGACAACAAACACATGCAGTCAAATACACTCTAGTCCGCTTCATGATCAAGGAGTGTGTCTAGTCCAATTTGGAGCCTTGGAACCTGTAGTTGTTTGGTTTCAACATGAGATACCAAAAAATAAACTTCAAGACATGGTCGACCCTACCAAACTTCAAGACCTCCTTCCAGTGGAAAAAAGGGAAGAAAATTTGGCAAGTTCATATTGCACCAATGTGGAAGAAGTTGATGATTCAAAAGAAGCCGAGCAAAGGACTTATGTCTTTGATCGCATCAAGCCTTCAACTACTCGACCTTCAGTCTTCCAAAGAATGAGTATGGCAGCGACCAAAGAAGAAAATCAATGTCTAACTTCTGTCTCAACTCGACCTTCAGTCTTCAAAAGGCTAAGTGTCTCCACATCGAAGAGAAATCAACCTTCAACATCTGTTTTTGATCGTCTCAAAGTAACAAACGATCAACATGAAAGGAAGATGAAATCCTTGAAGAGAGAACTATTCGATGAAGTGAACCATAACAAGATTCAAAGTACCGTCCCTTCACGTATGAAAATGAAGTTCTCTGTTCTCATAAATATAGATGGTTCCTTGAAAGTGAAGAAAAATCTCGTCATTTTAACAAATCCTACAAATGAAGGATCTGATCAAGACCATGGTGACGATATGGACATTTAAAATGTAAAAGCTCCTTATCGCAAGAGCCTAAACTGCATGATGCTCCTGGCCCGCATGAGCTTAAAAGGTGAACGGTCCCTAAAAAAAAATCATTGAACTACGTTATGACTTGATCCCTTTTGCTAAAAGGGTACGTAAGCAGCTTAAAAAAAAAACTTTTAAGTTCAGTCTCCAAAAAAAAAAAAATTCATCCCAGAAACAAGGCGTTGCAAGTAGACGCATACGAGCGAGCTTCAACCCCTTCAAGATCGGTTCGTCGCTCACTCCCACTAAAGGTCGAAAGGCTTCGTCGCTTCTTCTCCAAGTCAGAAGGTTTCGTCGTTGCTTCTTCTCTAAATTCGAAGGCTTCGTCGTCGCTTCTTCTCCTAAGTTCGAAGGCTTCGTCATCGCTTCTTCTCCCAAGTCAGGATGCTTCGTTGTCGCTCCACCATCTTCAAGTCAGGAGGCTTGATCGTCGCTTCGCCATCTTCAAGTTAAAAGGTTTCATCGTCGCTTCGCCATCTTCAAGTCCGAATACTTCGTCGCTGCTCCGCCATCATCTTAGGAGGATTCGTCGCCACTCCATCTCCAAGTTCCCAGACGTCATTTCTTCATCTTCAAAGTCCAACGACTTCACTTCGTCTTCAAAGTTTGATGGCTTCGCTTCATCTTCAAAGTTCGACGGTTTCGTTCTGTCTTTAAAGTCTTACGGCTTTGCTTCATGTTCATCTTCCAAGTTAAGTTCGATGGCTTCGTTGCTTCATCCTCCAAGTTAAGTTTGATGGCTTCGTTGTTTCATCAACAGAGTTAAGTTTGACGGCTTTCGATGTTGGCAGCTTTCATCGGAAATAAGTTCGGCGGCTTTCATCAGAGATATGTTCGGCGGCTTTCATCAAAGATTAGTTCGGCGGCTCTCATCAGAGATAAGTTGCGAAGTGGGGGATAATCACCCCTACACTTGCTTCTGTCTTCGAATCGAAGGTTTCATAATCTCTGTTGCGAAGTGGGGGATAATCACCCCTACACTTGCTTCTGTCTTCAAATAGAAGGTTGCATAATCTCTGTTGCGAAGTGGGGGATAATCACCCCTACACTTGCTTCAGTCTTCGAATCGAAGGTTGCATAATCTCTGTTGCGAAGTGGGGGATAATCACCCCTACACTTGCTTCGAAGTGGGGGATAATCACCCCTACACTTGCTTCTGTCTTCGAATCGAAGGTTTCATAATCTCTGTTGCGAAGTGGGGGATAATCACCCCTACACTTGCTTCTGTCTTCGAATAGGAGGTTGCATAATCTCTGTTGCGAAGTGGGGGATAATCACCCCTACACTTGCTTCTGTCTTCGAATCGAAGGTTGCATAATCTTTGTTGCGAAGTGGGGGATAATCACCCCTACACTTGCTTCTGTCTTCGAATCGAAGGTTTCATAATCTCTGTTGCGAAGTGGGGGATAATCACCCCTACACTTGCTTCTGTCTTCGAATCGAAGGTTGCATAATCCCTGTTGCGAAGTGGGGGATAATCACCCCTACACTTGCTTCTGTCTTCGAATAGGAGGTTGCATAATGCTCTATATTAGTGTCACCCCTATATTTGCCTAGTTTCAGTCACTGGGGGCATTGTAGCTGCAAATAAAGAATAACATACGAAGAAAAATTCACAAAGAAAAAAAAAATTGGATTACCTCAGCCTACCTACCAAATGGAGATTGATATTGAAACAAAGCTTCCAAAAATAAAGTTGTTCTGCAAAAAAAAAAAATGTTATTACAAAGCCAATAGAAAAAAAAAAGGTCGAAAAAAATAATAAAGACAAAAAAAAAGAAAAAATTGTTTGCTTTAAAAAAGAGAGAGAGAGAGAGAAAGAAGGCAAAAAAAAGAGAGTGCAAAAAAAAAAAAAAGCAAAGAAGCATAAAAGGAAAAAAAAAGAAAAGAAAATCAAAACCAAAAAAAAAAAAAAAGGAAAGGAGAGTCTGGACAATGATTTGAAAAAAAAAAAAAAAATTTGACAAAAGTTTGCATCCATTATATATATATATATATATATATAAACAATTAATGTAATGGGCCCATGTCAAAGTTTACATTCATTATATAATATGTATATATGCATATATATATATATAAATGAGTTAATGGGCTCATGTCAAAATGTCAAAATTTGGATTCATTAAAGAAAGCAGTGGAGTTAAATGGACCTACCACCCACACATGCGTCTTCATCTTCCTCCACAGTTTCTTCTTCCCTCTCAACCAAACTCATCAGCAACCCACGACAGACACCTCCAGCAACTGCTGGGATGGTTGAAACCCATCCATCTTCCCCTATATATAGCAAAAAATTATGAGAGATTCTCTCATATTTCACCTAAATTTGGTGAGATCTCATGCCCAAATTAAAACTAAAACTGATTTCTAAAATCTCAATTTAAATTGGATTTTCGTCCAACAGCAAAATCCACCAAAGATTTGGGTGGTTATTTTTATTTTTATTTTTTTTTGAAATCCTAATTTTAACTCAAGGCAGGATCTACATAAAAAAAAAAAACTCAAGGCAATATTTCATCTAATGGTCAAGGTTGTATCAAAATTTGGGTGGAATTTATTTCAAATTATTCTACCTAAATTTTGGTAGGTACATACATATTCTATTCAAAATCAAAATCAAAATCATGGTGAAATTTAGGCTGGAGAAAATTTCAAAATACAATATTTGGGATTACTCAATTCTAAAATTCAAAATACATCAAACTCTATCTCAAATTGGAGTTCTACACCAAATTAAAGCTCCATTTCAAAATTCAAGCCAAACTTTGATTGAATTTCATTCCAAGTCCAAATTTGTCAAATAAAAATTTGGACATAATCCAAATTTTATCCCAAATCAAAATTGGATTGAAATCCCAAATTCAAGTTCTATTCCAATTCCAAATTATAATTGGGTAGAAATTTACCAAAAAAAAAGTAAAATTTGGGCATATTCCAAACTTCCTCCCAAAATTGGGTAAGGTCAAGATTCTATCAGAAAAATCTCGATAGAATTAAGTTTTTCAAACAAAAAAATTTGGACATAATCCAAAATTTATCCCAAATCAAAATTGGATTGAAATCCAAATTCAAGTTCTATTCCAATTCCAAATTATAATTGGCGTAGAAATTTATCTCAAAAAAAGTAAAATTTGGGCATACTCCAAATTTCCTTCCAAATTGGGTAAGGTCAAAATTCTGTCAAAAAATCTGGATAGAATTAAGTTCCTCAAACAAAATTTGGGCATAATCCAAATTTTATCTTAAGTCAAAATTGGAGAAAGTTTCAAATTTCATTCCAAGTTCAAACAAAAATTGGGTAGAAGTCCAAGTCCTAATCCAATTTCAATTTGGGTAAAATTTTAACCTTGCCCCAAGTTCAAATTTTGAATTAAACTAGAGCATAAATTCTACTAAATTCAAATCAAAATTTTATGCCAGAAAAGAAAATCAAAATATTGACCCCAAATTCATATTTTGATAAATTGGCATTAAAAAAAATGTGTCAAAAAAAAATCAAAATTATGAACCAAATTCTATATTTTGATAAAATTGACACATCAAATGGAGTCAAGAAAGGAACAAACCTCCTAAATTTTTAATTCCAAACTATCTTTTTCGAGATTCACACACACATACTTGTGCATAAATCTCGAAAAGGGGGCATTTGTTGGAATAGAAATTTCGACCAACCCAAAATTGCCACGTCATTACCTAACATTGATGACGAAATTATATTTAATTAGGGATTAATTAAATTAGTACGAATCCCTAAATTAAATTATGGCAAATTCAAATACGCAATTGGGTTACTTGAAATTTAGAAGACAAAAGCCTAAATTGAAGGCCCTAATTAGCGAAGTCCAAGCCTTGTCCAAAAAGGGCTGGCCCAAAGTCAACCAGGCTCAGTCCAAATGTTTAGGCCCAAAGTCAATCAAGCCCAATTCGAAGGGTTTGGTCCAAAATCAACTGGGCCCAGTCCAATAAGCCCAAGCCCACTTGAGGCCCATGAAGAACTCTATAAATAGAGAACTTCCTCCTTCATTTCAGGGGTTCAGAACTGAAGAAACTCAGAGAGAATTCAGAAACAAAGCTGTGAAGTCTCTAGAAGCTCCTGAAGATCAAATACCTTCTGAACAAAGAACACTTCTTGAAGATAAAAAACGATCCAAGAAGATCAACAAGCCGAAGATTTTCAACAAGCTACAAGCCGAAGACCTTCAACAAGTTACAAGTCGAAGACCTTCAACAAGCTACAAGCCGAAGACCTTCAACAAGCTACAAGCTGAAGACCTTCAACAAGCTACAAGCTGAAGACCTTCCACAAGCTCAAAGCTGAAGACTTTTCCACAAGTTCAAAGTTGACGATTCAACCTCGAGAACAAGCGTTTCAGCCCTCAAGTCAAGTATACAACGAAAGAAAGAATCAAAGGATCATACATTAGAGATTGTACTCACTATACTGAAATTAATACAAATCAAGTTATTTACACGTATTAAATTTCTCTGTCGAAATCTCGTGTAAACAATTGGCATTATGTAAACAATGACGAATAATCTCAATGGTGATGGTTTTGAGAAAACATACTTTTTTATTAAAATTTATGAATTTTTATAATAGATGATGATGTTTAACCATCACCAAAAGTTAATTTTTTAAAATATGAAATAATAATCATTTTAAAAACAAAATCACCCATAATCACTTGACAAAAATCACTTGGGAATCACCTCCCAAGTGATTGACCGGAAATCACTTCCCCATATTTGCCAAACATCACAATTTTGAAAGAAAATTAATTTTGGGTATGTCAAAAGTGATTCTGACCATTTCAAAATCACTCTCAAACATGCTTTTAGTTGTGTTTAAAATACATCCCAACTCCTAAAAGCATTTCCACTCCCCCTAGTCGCCCCCCTATCTCCATCTATCTCTCTCTTTTCCTGTCTCCTCCCCCATCTCTGTCTTGTCTTTCTCTTTCCTCTCTCCTCTTCCAATAGTTCCACAACAACAAATGGTCAGCCCCCCATATCTCCAACTCTCACTCTCATCTCACTCCGATGGCAGCCGGCTGGCACACCCAGCTCCTCATCTTTCTCTCTCTTTTAAGCTTTGTAGCCACACCTATACAACTTCCTTCACTCGGCCGCCCTCACCCTACCTTAGGCATTTTCATCCTTTAAGTGTGACATTCATCTCTTTCATTGACAACCGATAGACGCAAATAAAAAAAAGGAGCAAAATTGGTTAAAATCGAAATCAAAGCACGTTAAATCGAAATAAAAAAGAGTTCGGTTTTTTCGGTTTAATCGTATTATAAACTGAGGGTATACTCGATCATGTGGCCGGAGGTTCGAATCTTCTCAATACCCAATTTTTGTTGAACTCAAGAAAGAAAATAATAACAAAAGGAATCAGAAGTCTCAAACAAGACCTACCAAAAGTAGATATCTGTCTCTTGCCCATCCCGTCTGCATAGTCCAATTTTCCTAAAAACTAACTATGTTCAGTTTCAAACCATGCCTTTCATGAAATTTATAGTCCATTTGTCTACTTTGGCTGAAGCCCAATTTTTCTTTTGATTTAAACTAAAAAGTTTTGTATCAACAAATATATATGTTATCTTGCTTATATATCACAAATCTTCTCAGTTAGATGTGAAATTCTAATCACATTCCTAGCTAATCATCATTTCCTTAAACAAAATAGCATTATTAATTGCATTGAATACACCACAGATTACATTATGAAATAATCAATGTGTCTAACTACTCTTTGGATGCACCTTTCTAGTGATCCAATATTAATTGAGCCTCCCTTAAATAATATTCTACTAGAGCATGTCATTTATATGTCATGATCTTTCTCTTGTCTAACCGACTCCTAACCATATCTATTCAAGACCATTTTTGTTGCACTACATCTTGTTTACATACATACATACCCATCAATATTTTTATAAAAAAAATGCAGCATAAAACCATCTAATTTATACATGTAGATAGCTCACATTCAACAACAATTATATTTTCAAGACAATTTTCTATATATTCCAACCATGAAACTAAAGAAAATGTTAAATTATAAATTTGATCCCTTTGGTTTATGAGGTTGATTTTCAATTCTCTTTTATAGTTTAAAAGTTTTAATTTGTTATTTATATTTGATTGTGATTTTTTGAAAGTTTCAATTTTGTTCATAAGATTTGGTCAAGTCTCATGAATCTTACGTGTTGCTATCATATTGAATACATGATATATTTTCTATTTGCATGATAATGTGTTCCTCAATTTGGCTTAATATCTTAGCTAACATAAACATAACTTAGTAGTTAAGACATTTATACCTTCTTATATAATTAAGGCCAAGATTCAAATCCGCATCCTTACAATTGTTATACTTAAAAAAAAAATTGAGTAAAAAACAAAAGAAATGAGTTGATTTTCAGGTACATCAAAATCATTTATGGATTATTAATTTGCAATCAAATAGAAACTTTTAGAATCATAGTAATCAAATTGAGACTAGACCCAAACCTTATTAGTCAAAACTAAGCACAAATCTTATAAACCAAATTAAAACTTTAAATTTATAATTTAACCTCAAGTTAAACAAAAATTAAAACAAATCTTATAAACCAAATTAAAACTTTAAATTTATAATTTAACCTCAAGTTAAACAAAAATTAAAACACTAAAAAAATGGTCCAGAATGAACCAAACTTATTGACAATAATGATAAAAAATAAAAACAGCGACAAAAATCTTTGTGCAACAAATTGAAAACTATCCTCGAAACAATCATTCCTCAACCTTCTCCAAATACTTTTTCTTCTCATCCTCCCCCATAAACGCAGTCACCGGATACGATTTGCCAATCCCCACCGGAGTTTTGAAACAAATCTTCCTGCCCTTCGGATCATCGATACTCATCTCGGCAATCGGAACCCACAAAAAAACCTGCTTGGTCTTGACGCCAGTCATCTTCTTCATCCTGAACTTCTCCACGTAGGCAGTGACCTCAGTCGCGTACACGACCCGCGAGTTCGTGGTCTCGAAGAAGTGCTCGTAGGGCTTCTTTTGCTTCATCCAAATGAAGCCAGTCTCCTTCACGATGCCGCACTCTTCGAGGTCCTGCAATGGCATGACGCCGCTGGGGAATCCCAGCTCCTTTAAGAGCTCAAGGGATTGGCGGTAGCATTCTTCGGGTCCGTAGGCAATTTCGGCTCCGGCTCGCTCATCGTGTCGGAGAGTCACAGTCGCCGCCATTGATGAAGCTTGAGGGAATAAGAAGGGTTTTGGGTTTTTTTTTTTTTTGGTTTGTTTTGTTTGTGTGGCGATGGGTTTTGTGTGTTGAGGTTTTGTGAGTTTGGGGTTATATATTGTGTGTGAAATGGGTGGGTGGAGGTTGAGCTGAAATGGGATTTTTTTTTTTTAATGAGTTGTTGAACTAAATAAAGTGGTGTGCTTTTGAAGTTTTTAGGTAGAATGTTTACCAAATTAAACCAATATGGTTTTTCTAATAAAAATAAATATTAGGAAAAAGAAAAACTTACCTAGACCATCGATGTATTGTTAAATGTTTGTTTTTTGATGTATTGTATTTTTATTGGTTTGTTTTTTATGCATTTAGTAGATATGTGGGCAGTAATAAAAAAAAATTAGCTGAAAAAATGACAAGTGGTTGTTCTACATATTAAAGAGAATGGTGGGGTGTTTTTTTTGGCTATTTTGTGTTGTTGGATGTGGGGAAAATAAATTAAAAATTGTAATTAGAAAATCTCTGTAAAACAATATTTGGAGGTAGCTAGACAACTTTTAAACTTTGGTTATAATTAGGAAACAACTACATCATGATAATCACATGGTAATGTTTTATTTCATACCTAATTGAACCAATTCATCCAAAAAAAAATTCTAGCAATTCAAAGTATTAGTTTTGTATTTTTCAAAGACGTGCCAAGGTTTTCCTTTCTTATAATAATCAATATTGATTTATGGGAACGTTTTTCTTGTTTTTGAAATTTCTTTTTCCTCTCTTCTTTCTTTTTTTATATTCCATTAACAATCAAGAGTAACTTTATTGGAGATATTATAAACAATGGGATCGGATGTGAAATCGATCTTTTTTTTTTTTTTTAGTTCAACAAATTGTGGAGGTGGAAATTTGAACTTCTGACTTTTTGGTCGAGAAAATATGTCTTAACCAACTAAGCTATACTCAAGTTATGAAATTCATACTGGTCATAACTTTAGCAGGTTGAAGGGTATTTGTTCAGGCGAGATCCTAGTTCTTTCCATTTGAAAATAACAAGTTCTATATTTTTAGAATTGATTCTCTTTTCAAAATGACTAAGTTTTAGTGATGGATTTAGTTTCATTCTTATTGTGTAATTGATGCCTCTATGCAAAACTATTTTAGGAACCACTTGGTACACGAGGGATGGAAATCAATAAGAGTTTTTTTTTTTTTTTTTTTTTTTTCCTCTTCAAGTTCTAAAAGTGTGGGATAGAGATTGAACTCTTCGACCTATGTAATAAAAGTTTTATCCATTTAACTATGTTTGGATTAGCCATGAATAAGAGTTCCTTATTCATTTCCTTTGGTACAAAAGTTTAATTTATAGAGTTAGGTAGGGTACGGGGAATAATCTATTCTCAATGCCTACAGCTAGGGGTGTACAAATAACCCGGTAACCCGAGCAACCCGGACTATCCAACCCAAATTGTAAGGGTTGGGTTGGGTTAGGTTTCTTTTCGGTTTGGGTTGGATTAAAATTTTGGAGAACCGAATTTTCGGGTCGGTTCTCGGGTTGGGCATTTTGGGCTCGGGTTGACCCGACCCAACCCAACCCAACCCAAATTTTGATTTTTTTTTTTATATATACTTATAGATGAATTGTTTGTGAACTTTTAATGTTTTTCATCTAAGATTGCAATGAATATTAAGATGTTATGAACTTTGAAGTTTGATATTTGAATTTAATGTGATTTTAGTTATTAATTCAAGCAAAATTTATTTCAAATAATTAAGAAAATTATAAAAAAAATAGAAAAAGTCAACCCGGTGACCCAACCCAACCCAACTGGAAAATATTGGGTTGGGTTGGCTTGGGTTACTCTCCTGCATAGGGTTAGTTGGGTTGAAGGATTGACCAACCCGAATTTTCGGGTTGGTCCAAAAAACTCCCCTAACCCGACCCAACCCAACCCATGTACACCCCTACCTACAGCTTGCATTTCGTACTTTTTAAAAGTGCTCTCTTTGCCTCTTCTTTATATTTTTAATATATTCTTTTATTTATTTATATTATTTAATTACAATTAATTAGATTAAACTAGTGCGTATGTTTAAATAAAATTTATAACCAATAAGGTTAAATATATTAAATGATAATAATTTACTAAATTAATACAATTAATTATATATTCAATAATACTAAATTAATAATGATTAATTGATTTATTTAAATATATACTTAAATTCATTTTTATTAATAAAAAATATATTAAATTAATGCAATTAAGTATTTATTGACATTATTAATTAATATATTATTAATTAATTACTTAAATATATTTAATTGATTAGTTAAATAAATTTTATTTATTTTTTAATAATGATGATTAATTAGTTATTGATTATTTATAATAAAATTAATTTATATCTATTTATTAAAATTAATTTTGATTAGTTTACTAATTAATGTATCATAAATATATTATTAGGATTTATCTCATAGTGGAGTTTGTCAACCGTTTTACTCAATAATAATATATAGTATTGTAGCTACCAAGCCAGAGTGAGCATATAGCTCAACGATAATTGACATGTTATCTTTGATCAAGAAGTCAGAGGTTTGAATTCCCCACCCTAAATGTTGTTTGAACTAAAAAAAATATTGTAGCTATCAAAAAAGAAAAAATATATATATATTTAGTATTGTACAATTCATTATGTGCTTACCAATTACTCCACAGATTTCTAGAGAGAAACACATCTTCATTATTTAACTTCGAAAAAAATTAAAGGGATAAGGCCAGACATTCAAATTCATAACCCACATTCTTGACCAAAAAAAGTGGAAATTTGGTTTAATTTACTCACAATCATCAAAATTTTTCAAATGAGCCAAACTTGCTCATGCAAAAATAATTAGAGGAAAAAACTTGCCTACATACCAATTAACAAGAGCTCTTATTGACCTTTTGATGTGGTGCATTTTTAGTGGCTCAAAAATTTTAGCAGAGTATACTTCATCTATTAAAATGCAATAGAAATATACCAACGAAAATATACCACATAAGAAAGTTAATAAGATATCTTATTTAATCGATGTAGAAGCATGGATTGGTCATAATTAAATATGGTTGGCTAGCCAGACTTAAAGTTGCAATGTAGTTCAACACAATTGTCTTAACAAAAGACATGCTCTAATTTTATTTTGTGCTTCATTTACTGCTTTCATATTTGGTTTATGATCATCATTGTTATTTTTTTGGCGTCTTGACCTTGAGCTGTGAGGTCCTCTCTTTACTTTAGTATTGTATTACATTTTCAAAAAAATAAGAGATGCCCTAATTTGTCCAATCCAATTTATCTTGATTGTACAACCTTTTAGATGGCCAAGGTTTCATGAGATGGGTCGTCCTATAATTGCCTTTATTTAGCTCAAATTACTATAGAATCATTTTGAATAATTTTTTTTTAGTGCTCCTTTTGAATAATTTAAACTTACAAAGATTACTTTGTAATGCCATCTTCACTTTTCTCAAAAGTGTAATATGAAATCATGATCTTGTGTACTATACCACTTATCATGAACAATGACAATATTACAATTTCCAATCCGCATAACTTGGGATTCTAAAACAAATACACTCGTTTTTTAGGGGTAAGATTCTCATTCTTCGAGTTACAAACTTACTACTCATATCATATAATTATTTAATTACTTCAAAAACACAAGTTAGCTAGCGCTAAAATTCACTGTTGCCACATATTTAGGTCGATTTAACCAAACCACAACAGCCACCTACCAACATCAAACAACAACTATATGGCAAAGGCACATATTTAGGATTCAAAAATCCAAATTATCTGAGCAACCAAATGTCAATCAACAGAGATGTCCAGTTGACTTGGACAATCCAAGACCCTCCCTTGTGTTCTTGTTTCTTCCATCCTAATAAAACTCTCCATCCCCTTGGCCCCTCTTTCCACAATACTCGTACATAAACAATCGTTACACAAGTTCAAAACTTTTAACATGGTACTTTCCCATCATAATGCTTTCTATCTATATATCTAAAGAAGAAAACATAATCAATGCATTTTCTAAAAAAATATTATTTAACGTGATCGTCACAATGTGATTATCTCCCTTGTGACTATCTCCGTCTAAACCTTTAAATATTTGATAAAACGATAATTTTTTTTTCTCTCTCCTACATCTATCGATATAAAACCCTTCCTAGGAGGGCACAAACTTCATACAAATGGGAGGATTAATCTTAGCAAGAGCAAGAACAGAGGCCGGCAAAGTCCAAAGGCCTTCCCCACAAATCAACCCGGAAGCCACCGCCGGCACCAACATCTCCGCCTTCTCCCTATTCAACTTCCCCCAAACAAACACAATCAAACTCCCCAAACACATATCAATGGCAAAATACCCACCAACCAGAAACGGCACCGCCATCACCATCGGCAACGGCATCCACTTCCCAACTGATCTCCGGCCACCAAAATCCTTCACCAAATTCACCCCAATCGCAAACCCAAAAAACCCATAACAAATCTGCAAGCAATGCTCCGGCAAAGCCGACACCCCCTCGACCCCCAAGATCGCCATGTTCCTATAAATCAAAGCGTACGGCGCCTTGAACTCCCCATCTGGATTTCCGACGTCGAAGGCCTTGTAGAACAAGAAGAAGCTCAGCGGCGCCGTGACGCAGCCGACGGCGGTGCCGATGAGCTGGCTAACGAACATGGCTCTGGGGGAGGTGGAGGTCAAATGGGCTGTCTTGAAATCTTGCATTAGAATGCAGGCGACGGAGACGACGGATTTTATGAGGCCGCAGCCGGCGAGGCCGGCGATGAGAGCGTCGTGTTTGGGGCTGATGGCGGCGAGGAGGAAGAGGGCGACCTTGCCGTAGTTGTAGGCCATGTTTATGTCGGTGAGGCCGGCACCGTAGGCGTTGCAGAAGGCGAGGGAGGGGGCGAGGATGTAGGCGGTGATGACGAAGTACCATTTGAGCTGAGGGAACATTTGGGGGATTGCGATGGTGGAGATTGTGGCGAAGGTTAGGTAGCCGACGAGGCCGAGCCACAGTGGGATGTTTTCTCGCAAGAACATTTCGTCTTGCTTTTCGTCTGTTGCTGGTTTCTCATTGTCGTCTAAACCTGTTGGAACAAGAAGAAGATGATCATCATGGGTTAGTGTGATCTTGTTTTGTTCATTTGTAATATAAAATTGTTGAATTACAAGTTTTGATTGCATTTTTTTAATTCATTTAAGTTTTGAAAAGTTTTTCCATAGGTCGTTCAATTTTTTTTTTTGTATGATTGTATCTGGTTTATGGCTTTTAATAAGTATTTGAAGATTATAATTTGCATTACTTTCCTGCTCTAAAAGTTTCTAGGGTAAGTACACTTTTGGTTTCTCATACTAAACATTTATTGTCCTTGAGATTTCAATTTAGTTTCTATTTGGTTCGTGAGGTTTTAGAAGTGATATGTTGGGTGTCTAGGGTTTGAATTTGAATTCTAATTAGTCTTTGAAATTTGAAAATAATTTTTAAATGGTCCCTAAATAGAGTTGATATTAGTTGACCTAATAGAATAATGATATGGTATGGTTGTTTTTTTTAAACAAATGATGACATGGTAGTTGACTGATGCTCACTAGATTATTTATATGCATTTTTTTAATTGAGTTTAGAATTTTTTTTAAAATAGCTTTTTTTTTACACTCAGAGATCAATTAGAAACAATTTCAAACTTCAAGGACCAATCAGAAATTAATCTCAAATTTTAGGGATTAAGTATAAATCAGATTCAAACTTCAGAGACCAACATATATATTGTTACATTTGAAATCTCAAGGACCAAAAAGAAACTAAATTCAAATCTTAAAAGACAAAAAATGTTAGTTTTGAAAATTCAAAGACCAAATAGAAACTAAATTCAAATCTCAAGTACCAAAAATGTATTTTACCCAAGTTTCTTACAAAGCCTTTAAACTTTTAAGATTATGTTTATGTGGTTTAATTTCTATGCTTTAAAAGTTTCTAACAAGTTTTGTAAAACTTCCAAGATTTAGGTGTAGTCTTGTATTTTAAAAATGTTTAACTGAGATTGTGTAATGTAATTCCTATGTTTTAAAAGTTAACTTTCTAATAAGTTTAGGAACTTTCAAGATTGTGTGCAGATATCGTCCCATACTTTAAGAATTTTTAACTAGTATTTTAAACTTAGACTTTGAGCTTTGAAGATGGTGTGTGTATGTAGTTTCTTCCATACTTCAACAATTCTTTATAAGTCTAATCGATTTTTTTTTTATCAACATTGAGCAACTGACATAAAACATCATGTATCTCAACCAAGATTTGTGTGCATGTCAGAGTTCAAATTTTTTTTTAACTAAATAGACACAAACATTTAACAAAAGTTTAAAGAAGAATATGGAGGAACCTGTTTTTTCTTTCTTGACTCTGTGGTGTATATTTATGATTGTTGAAGCAAGAATCTTGATGAAGTTGTAAAGCCCATCTCCTAGAATCAGAGCAACAGATAAAAAGACCTGAAAAGTTGATGACAGACCAATAAATTAAATGAAATGGTTCATCTTGATCTTAATTATATATGAAGTCAGTTCAAAATCTAAAGAGAGAGAGAAAAAAGAATGAAACGAACCTTGTATCCATACAAACTCTTCATGTCACTTTCTTCCAAACTTTCAGGATACCAACGGCCTTTGAGTCGATCAAGAAGAGGCCACATTAGGCCATAAGAGAGAATGGCTCCTAGAAGCAAAGACAAGTTCACTAAGTGGGAACAAATCATCCCTGCTCCCACAAAAGTTGCGTTAAAATCGAAGAAGAATCTGCCAAAAGTAGTTCAAATCCAATCATCAACAACAACATCAATTCACAAACTTATATGGAGCAAAGAGAAATAGAAATCAGGGGAAATAATAATAGTTGAGCATGATTTGAGCTAGCTTTATTACGTACATTGTAGTTTGTTTATGATTTAGTTAAATTTCTCCTTTTTTTTTTTTTTTTAAGTACAACAAATGTGGACCTCTGACTTCAAGGAAATGAATACATATTACTAGATGATTAGCTAACTTTTAATGTGCCAACTTGAGCATAGCTCAATTGGTAAGTATATATTATTCTCGACCAAAAAGTTAGAGTTTTGACTCTCTACCCCAATTCATTATTGAACTCAAAAAAGTTGACTTTCAATGTAAAGTACGTGTAGAGTAGAGACTAAATTAAATTGGGTGATTATATTCGACTAATGTCTATATGATTTGAATTGGATGAAAATTAAAAATGATTAAAAAAAAAGTAAAGTTTCAACTTAAAGAAAATATGAGTTGTGCAAGAGAGGGTTTTGTTTTGGGAATAAGAATTTTTTAAGATGTGTAGCAAGACCCACCTCCATTTTTACATAACTCATTTTCTATTCACCCAAAAACTTAATCTAATATATCAAAATAGCATAGTTCAGCGATAATTAACATATACCCTCAACTAGAAAGGTCAGAGGTTCAAATCCTCCTTTGTTAAAAAAAAAAATTATAGCTAATATGTTCAATTATTTTTACCTTACTCACATTTTAATATTGTCCACTTAGATTATGTCAACTTATCACATGTTTTTCTGTTACATTCAAATATAACATCTCATAAGAAAACTGTTAACATTTTATAACAATATAGATGTTTGGGAGATTTCACTATACTATAGGATTATAATGAAACACGTAAAATTAGAGAGATCAAATTGAAATCAAACTGGAATCGAAAAGACAAAAGCAATTATTTAGTATGAGAGAGAGAGAGAGAGAGAGAGAGAGAGAGAAGAAGTGTACGTTTGCTTCCAAGCTTTGAGTCCAAAAGTGGGAAACTCAGAGAACCCACATTTCTCTTTCCCAGAAAAGAACCACTTGAAAAAAGCCCATAAGAAGCTGAATGAAAAGTACTTCATAAACCCTTTAACTTGCTTCCTGTCACAAATTATAATAATACATCATAAGCACTTTTCTGATATCTAACAACAAGAGCATCAACTTCTTCAAGTATATAAAAATTTAAAAAAAAATAATAATAATAATAGTATAATAGTAATAAATAAATAAAGAAATATAGAAATTGGGATTTCAGAAAAAAGTCTACTTTGCCATCTCATCTCCCTGAGTGTGAAAGCCATTTATCAGTACTGCTGTCGCCATGCCACTAGGATATGTCAATTGCAGGTCCACGATCATAACCTGGGACACAATCACTAGATTAATACCCTTTTTAACTTTTATATTTATTCTATTCTAGAATTTTTTTTTATTCTTAAATATTCTATTATGTTCTCACAACTTTATGCTTTCTATTTAATTTATATAATATATAATTTAACAAATATACTACATAGCTTTTTCTAAACCTTGTATAGAGACTAACTTTGGAAATAGATCACTTGAGATTATATGTCAAATGCAATAAAAGATTCCATGCCAAGGACTATTTGATTTTTATAAAAGTTAAAAGCCAAAACAAAATATGTCAAATATAAAAAAAAAAAATATAAATAAATAAATATATCTATCAAAATAGAGGGAGGGAGGTTAAATTTTCATTTTAGTCTTGAAAGTTTCATATGTGAACTTTCAAAATTAATGTTGATTTTAATCAAGTTTGGAAAAATAACACAATTTTAGTGTTGGCTAGTATTATGTTATCAATATTTTCCCCACTTAATACTTGTCTATCAACCTATGTTATTCAATATACGTTATCATATCATCATGTTAAGCATATTTGAAGTCACACGTCATCAATTTGTTAAATAATAATTGAGCGGAGAATATCAATAAGAACAAAAAATATTATTTCTTAAAGTTCAAGAATCAAAGTTGAAACCAAAATATAATAAATCTAAGGTAAAATACATTTTTGGTCCCTGAGATCTAAACTTAGTTTCATTTAGGTTCTTGAATTTTCAAAACTAACACTTTGGTCCTTAAAATTTGAATTTAGTTTCTAATTTGTCTTTGAAGTTTTAAAAGTGACATGTTTGGTCCCTAAAGTTTGAATTTGATTTCTAATCTAGTCCCTACATTTTAAATTTTGATTTCTTAAAAGTCCTTGAATAGAGTTGATTGTTAGTTGACCTAAAAAATTGATGATGTTGCAATTAACATATGTTAGCTAGACTTTTATGGCATATTTTTTAAAATGAGTTGAAATTTTTTTTAATTTATAATTTATTTTATTATATTCAAGAACCAATTAGAAACCAATTTTAAATATTAGGGACCAATTAGAAATTCAATTCAAACTTCAATGACCAAACATGTCACTTTGAAACCTCAAGAACCAAATAAAAAGTATATTCAAATCTCAATGACCAATGTGTTGGTTTTGAAACCTCCAAAGCCAATTAAAAACTAAATTCAAATTTTAGAGACCAAAAAGTGTATTTTACCCATAAATCTAATAAGTGCTAAAATGAAATTTAAACTAAACATATTCCTAAAAAAGTGAAATCATTTCTAAGAAAAAAAGAAGAAACATTTAAGCAAAGTTTCAAATATTTAATTCATTGGCTATAATAATACTTCCAAAATGTTCTACAAGAAAACACACAAAATCTTTTTCAATATATCTACGACATGTGCTTTCATCTCCTTCACCCAATAAACATCTTGGAAATGGAATCAATCTTTAAAAAACTACAACCCTAAAAGAAATCATTTTTAATTATGATCTGATTGTGCGTCATCTTCAAACTTTAACCTCAACAACAAAAACAAAAACAAAAAAAGGGGTTCTGAAAAGCTCTGAAAATATTATTAAAACTAAGTATGTACAGCATAAACTTTTCCTTTTCATGTTCTTTATTACTTGTAAAAATGATTAAGAAGCAGAAAAAACGAACCTTTCTGAGAGGAATCAAAACAAAAAGACCCACAAAGCAGACCACAAAAAGAAAGCCAGTCATCCACCCCAATCCTGGCTCTTTCACACTGTATGAAGAATTTCCTTCTGTGTTTACTCCTGATAATTCATAAGTCTTTCTGTTCATTCCCAACAGATATGAAGCAAATCCACCTGCATTTTTACACAAATTTGGCATTTTTCTTATCTGGGTCGATCTCAAAATCACCAAAAGCTTCAAAAGATTCGGTAAAAGAGACATGTCTTTGGGTCGGGGTCGTATGGTAACATTTTTGTTTTTGGTTTCTAACTTTTGAAACTTTTAGAAACATAGGTGTTTCTTTTTTCTAGTTGGTATCAGTATGTATACAAATGTTTTGAAAAAATAAAATCTAGTCTTTGATTTCTCGATTCTTGTTTCTATTTTTTTTCAAATATTAATAGAATCATTGCTTTATGATTCCTAATTACCAATGAAATGAATAACAAATTTAAAAAATTAAATATTTTGGTAAATTTTTATTTTTTTAAAAATTAAAAGTTTAGAGAATTAAAAACTAAGACATAACTACCAAACATAACCCTCTTTTTTGTTTCATTTTTTTTCAATAAAATAGTAAGAACAAAAACATGAAAAAAAAATTAACGAACATGTATTTATTTTTATTTTCTAAAAAAAAAAATAAGAATGAAGAAAGAAACAAAATCAGAAATGTTACTAAACGGGCCATTAGTTTACCTCCAACTGCGATGCTATAACATGCAACGGCGCAGGTTTGGATCATGGTATTCTCTTGACGAGTGAAGGGCTTGGTAACAAAGCCAGCTTTTTCAAGCGTTTTGGTCCAAGTTCGTACAAAGATGAACGCAAGAAGAGCGGCGGAGACGTTAAGATTGGGGACAAGTCCAGTAGTGAGGTTCAATTTCATAGCTATGACACTATAGATGCTTCCAATAATAACGCTCACCATTACTCCTCTAACTGTTAATTGCCTAGTCCATGGTTGAAGCTTCTTCCACCGCGGGTTGTTGCCCAATTCTCCACCTTCTTCGACGACGGCTCGATCGGCCTCGATCGGCTCCTTTGCAATAATCTCCGTCGCCATAGTATTATAATAAACAAGGGGAGAGTTCTTATGGAAATATATATATAGAGTACTCTTTTGAAGTAAATAGAGGCTATGGATTTGAATTCTTTTGTCTTGTTTCGTCACGTGTAGATGGGAGGACTAAAGAGAGAGAGCATTTTGGGGCAACTATTCGAGGTGTCTTCTTCTTTGTTGCTTTTTTGTTCTATATTCTCTTCAACTTGAAAAGACTTTCTAAGCTTTAGTAGAATCTAGAAAGTAATGCTGTGAACTATGCAAAAACACCATTTGTTTTTAGTTCAATGAAATTTAAGATGCTTTTTGGGAAATGGAAGAGATGTTCTAAGGTTACTGTTTTGAAATAATTGGTATTATAATAAGGGATGATTGTTTTAGAGAGTAAAGTTTTTTTGGGTTTTAATTGAGAAAGAGAGTGTTGGAAATTTTTTGGTTCTTTTTGATGGGTTGTTTTCAAAAGAGAAAATATGACATTGCGTTTTGATTGGCCAAACCTTATCTTTGTGATTGCCCTTCAATAGACCAATGATCTAAGGGTTTCCTTTTCTTTTGGTGGGTCCATTGCTTACATTAAAGTGGAGAGAATTCTGTGGAAATTTTTTTACTCCATTCATGTGGGAATATGGTAACATCAACTTTGAAAAGGAGAAAGTATACATATCATTGACTTGAATAATGAGAAAGTTTTTTTTTTTAATTTATTAAAAATTTAACGGTTATAAAAGTGATATACGTATTATATTGATATAATTAAATTTACCGTAATCCATGAGCTTAAAATTTTTTGGGTTGATTAGTTAAACCTTAAACTGCAAGATGATCAATTAAAACCTTTAACTAATAATTTAATATAATTATTCCTTTCAACCTAGATGTTAACTTAAGTTCTTATTAGGAGAGGTCTTGCTGTTAAACTATTTCTAACGCTTCGAAATTAGAATTTGAATTGCATGCATCTATTGACCTGAATTGCTTTCAAGAGTAATCCTAGAAAAAAAAAAATTCTTAAGTGGCTAACTAACAAAAAAAAAAAAAAAAGCTCAAGATCAAGCTTGCATAACTTTAAAATTTCTATGGATGAACCACTAAAAAGAAAGATCTTATTGTTACAGATCGGTACTATCAATTTTTCTAGTTTTGAGACTATGCAAGTATGATTAAGAATTCTTAATCATACTTGCATAGTCTCAAAATCTCTTTCACTTTTGATTGTGATGTTGGTTTATTCCCATATTCCTACATTCATATGTCACATGTGAAGTTGGAAATTACATTTTAACCTATAAAGAAGATTATAAGTTATGCTTTAATCAGTTAAATTATACTTAAATTAGTCAATAAATCCTTTATTTATTTCTTTCTTTATGATTCGGAGAATAACGACTCCTTGATAATAACTTTTAGCACTATAATGGTACTCTATTGGTCTAAAATTATTATTATTATTTTTTTTTTTTGGCATAGACTAAAATTTTTATTATTATTATTATTTTGGAGAAAAACCTTATTATTTCATTTAACTACTGGTGTATTATTTTTTAGATACCGATGATTTAATTGAATTGGAAATTTTCCCAATAATTTTGGACTTTTGTCAAAGTCGTCGTTGTCCTATAGGCCTTGTCATTTTCAATCGATATGGGACAAAATGGCCTTAAAGTTTTGGGAAATATTAATTTTTATCCCCAATTAATTTTTATCCCCAACTAACATGGTCTCTTTAATTTTCATTCTGAATTTTCAATTTCATTCCACTCAACTCTAGACTTAGACAAGTATTGTAATTTTTATCTTTTATTGAATATCTATAAAATTCACTCACTAATTTTAATTAAAAAGTATATATTTTTAAAGTTACCAAGTTCAACGAAAGTTGAAACTTGTGCATGATTAAGTTTGATTTCTATCATTAAATAAATCTTGTAAAACTAATAAATTTGGTAGAAAACTAACTTTAGTGTTGTTTTCACTAACGTTTCATCAATTTCATTATAGGCATTTTTTTTAGTTCAACAACATTTGAAGTAGGGATAGTTCAATAATTAACACACATGTAACTATATTTTTTTTAACTAGCCTCGAATCAAAGTTTTTCAAACTGTAAAAATTGCAATGCTTATTCAAGTTTAAGGTAAAAAGTTTCAACTGTGTTATTTGAATTTAAGATAAAGATTGCCATACTTATTCAAGTCTAAGTTCCAATCTAATAAAATCAAAAGTTTAGAGTAAAAATTATACCCCTTACAAAGGTAAAGGTAAAAATTGATAACTTTTTTCTCCAAGTTCTATTGTATTTTTTTAATTATAAATAGCCTTTAGATTGTACAATTTCCATTGGTAGTATAAAAAGAAATCATAAGATTAAAAGTAAATTATAATTAAACCTAAGACATTTTTGGTAATTAGACCAATTAAAACTTCTTTAGCTAATTAAGCCGATTTAAATATAGCTTAACTGATTAAAACAGTTGTGACATCTTTAAGAAAACTTACATTAATTAGACGAATGCATCCTTTCTTCCAAACTTTGTTTTCATAATTTTTGCTTGTGAACCAAAAACTATTAAAGTTATTGATATGGTAAACAGATGATAGATCTTTTTTTTTTTTTTTTGGAAGAGAACTGATGATAGACTTATTTGCAAATGAGTGATAGACTTAAATCTAATAGTGGTATAAATCTATCACTAATAGACTAATAGGCGTAGACGTAAGTCAATTAGGGATAGACTTAATCTCTAGTAGACGTTTGTTAATCACATACAAAAGTAAAAAGAGAATTACTTAAAATTGTTTTATGCATGCCTATGAAAAATTTAAGAATAACTATATTAGCAAATGGAGAACGTTGTTGCTATATTTGCAATTAATTGGACCTTATATATGCAAATGCCCCTCTATTAATTTTACATTTTTTTCGTACCTACCAAAAGAGTTAATTGAATTTAAATTGTCAACTTAGTAAAAAGTTAACAAAATGAGTCAAACATTAACTAAAATTTATTAACTTAGACAAATAAATTAATAAAAATAAAAATAGAACTAACACGCAATTTAATCCAAGAAATAATTTCTCCATAGAGCATATGTAGATTTTTTTTTTTTTTAATATGAAGAGTTTCACGTCGACATTTTAGATCAATCGGTACTTTTTATGTATTGTACTATACATTTCAATAAAATACAAAAATATATCAATAAAAATATGAATATAAATTATTTGGAAAAATATATATGAATATAAATACTAAAAAAAATTTATAACACTTAAACTTATCTAAAAAGTATAAAATAATTTGTATAAATTTTCTTATTTTATGATTCTTTTAAACAACAACCCAGACAACATTTTTGTCCACATCCGATCATAGACAAGGGTTTGACATTGGTGGCCTTCAAATGTTTGTTGTATTATATGACCAAATTAAATGTAGTCATTGCCAAGTTGTTTGCAAGATATATTATTCCACCGAGGAAAAAAAAAAGGTTTGGACTATTCTTTTTTCTTTTTTTCTTTCGGCCACTTGATAGCAAAAAAAAAAAAAAAAAAAAAAAAAAAAAAAAAAGACTACATATTGCAACCATATCACCTATTTATTCAACTTGTAGAAATAGCAAAAAAAACGACCCGGCCCAAACGAACAGAACGAAAAGTCAAAAATACCTCTATATTTTCTACGCACATTTTTCAATATGAAATATATCAGTAGTCTATCAATAATATATTGTTGATAGACTAACGATATACCTAACAACAAGTAAATCATTGATATACTACTGATATACTTATATGAAGTTGATCATGAGTATATCAGTAACTCGCATATGATATATACATAATATAGAGTATATCATTGATGCACTACTGTTATACTTTATTTCCCACGGGTATTGTTCAATATGAAGTTTGTCAGTAGTCTATCAATGATGTTACTGATAAACCAACAATATACCTAACATAGAGTATATCATTAATATACTATTTATATACTTATATGAAGTTAATCAAGAGTATATCAATAACTCGCATATGATATATGTTCATTTCACTGATATACTACTTATATACTCAATGTTAGGTATATCAGTGAACTGAACATATCTAAAATGAAATATATCAGTGATATACCAAATATGCAAAATATCTCTAATATGCTACATATATATATATATATATATATATATATATATATATATATATATATATATATATATATATATATATATATATATATATATCATTTAACTAATATACCTAAAAAGAAGTGTATCAGTAGTATATCAGTAATATACTACTAATATACTTTGTTTTAGGTATATATTAGTTGACTGATATATAAATATAAAGTATATTAGATATACTACTGATATACCAAATATAAAGTGTATTAGATATACTACTGATATACATGCTAATACACCAATGATGGTAAAATTGGAATAATAAAAAAACGAAAATTAGATTTTAAATTTTTTTGCTATATTTGCAAATTTAAAAAATTATGGTTAGATTTGCAAATATCCTAATATTTTTTGCTACCCATTATAATTCCCCTTTTTCTTTTTCTTTTTCACACACATAATTTCCCATCTTGTTTTTATTTAAATTTTTATATAGGAAATTTTCTTGGCATTTGAGGCAACTTATGTATGGACTTGATTTCCTTCAAGTTACTCAACCCTATGACGAAAATATTAAGTAGAGATTAAGTGGTAGTAATAATCGTGTCACAATTTTAGACTTGGTGATGACAAATCAAATTCTTTATATATAATCCAAAGAATTATTCAATTAAATTAAAAGTATATAAGGTTTATGTTAAGAATAAAATACACTAATAATGTAAGGAGAACAGTCATGAGATAATAATGAGCTGACAACTTAACCATTCTCAAGAATTTCATCACTTGTTTTTTTAGAAAAACTTGACCTATTTTCTATACTTTCTTTGTGACTATATGTATCTATCTTGTAATAATCTCTTAATTGACATAACCTCTTTTTATGGGCTTTGATGATCAACCCATCCACATAGGAGAAAAATCCAACATGTCATGTGACCAATCAAAGTGTCACATTATTACTCAGTGGAGATTTCAACCATAGTACGCCTCTATTATCATGTGTTCTAGTTTTACTCCTAAAGATGTAATAATTCGACTCTTTCACCCAAATAGGATCTTTACTTAACCATGACTGACACTCTTTATCCTCAATGATTGGTTAAGTTAGTTACCAATTTTACAATATGGTCCAAATCACGATCACAAAAATCTCAAAGGAAGTTTTAGGCAACCAACCAACGTCCTTTCTCGAGAGTCAAGTTGACACACTTTCTCATTCTACTGGGTTATCTCTCATCATTAATTTGATTATCAAGCTTTCTTTGAGTCAAATTGGCATGTGGTAGTAGGATCATTTGTAGATTAATCATGGATGGAGATCCTAGAGTTGGTTAGGTTGGGTTTTTTCCCCTTTTGGGGGCCATTTAATTTTAAAGAAAGAATAGAAGATGAAGAAGAAAAAATTCCACAAGCAAGAACAAAAAGATCCGGGTTTTGTGCACTTTTTTTTTTTTCTTTTTTGGAATTTTTAAAGGCTTTTGTTTTCTATATTTTTGGCTAAGAATAAAAAAAAAAAAAAACTAAGAAGAAATAAGTATATAGATTCTTTTGTGGATCTTTTGTTTGTCTGATTTTTCTTTTTTAAAAAGATAATAATGGTGTAATTAAATAAATTAAAGGCTAAATTATAGAAAATACCCCTGAACTTTGTACTTTATTTCAAAAATATCCATGAACTTTCAAAAGTTTCATGAATACCCTTAAACTTTCAAAAAAGTTCACATATACCTTTGCCGTTAGTTTTGGATGGAAACCGTTAGTACTTTGTTTCAAAAATACCATTGAACTTTTAAAAGTTTCATTAATCCGTTAAACATTTAAAAAAAAGTTCAAAAATATCCTTAAATTTAAAAAAAAAAAGTTTTAAAATACCCTTACTTTTATTATATAGACATAAATTGTTAGTACCTTGTTTTAAAATACCATTGAACTTTCAAAAGTTGTATTAATACCCTTAACCATTAAAAAAAAGTTAAAAAATGCCCTAAACGTTAGTATATGGACGAAAAACATTTATCTACACCCCATTACCTCACTCTTCCATTTCTTCTCTCTCTTGATTTGCTTCAATCTATTGCCTAACACTTCTCTATTTTTCCTTTTTTTTCCTTTCTTTTTCAATACCATATTTACTCTCTTCTTTCATTTTTCAATCTCTAAAACTACCCCCTTCAATCAAGGTATATAGACTATAGCAAGAAGAAAGGAGAATAATGGAACCACTGAGGGACATTAGGACTTAAATGTTTTAATAAGGTTGTACGTTAGTAATTTGAGTTAGTACGTTTGGGTTTAATACACAAAAAGAGAGACATGTTGAGAATTTGGATCATAATTTTGAAGACATCTAGTGGGAGGGAAAAGAAAGAAAACATATGCATTATGATAGGACATATAAAGTTTTATTTAATCACACTTAATTCTTGTTAGTTGGAAAGTTTTTATGTGTTTTCATGTTTATTTTGTAGGGATTCGAGCAAAAGACGTATTTGGAGACTCTATGTCGAATAACGATTCAAACAAGCCAAACTAGACATCATTCTGACACCTAAGGGAAAAGTTAGAGCAAAATTATCAAATCTGTCTAGGGAGCAACGTCTCAATGCTACTCAACGCCATACTTGACGCTGCTCAACGCTATGCTACTGTCTTTGCTCAACGCTGCTCGACGCTGTGGGTTGGCTTGCTCAACTCTAGTAGAGTCTCGACGCCGCTCAACGCCACATGAAACAAGTGATTATTCTTTCCTTAATCATGAGGGCAACGTCTCAACATCACCCTTGGTGTCTCAATGTTGCCTCAGTCCTATTTATATAGATAATTTTTCTCTAGGGTTGGGGACTTTTTGCCTCCTTTGCTTAGACTTTTAGGAGAGTTTTTAAGAACTTTTCTCCTTCTACTTTTATACTTTTATTGTAGCCAATCGAACCATATTTTACGGGAGATATACTAGTACGATGCTTGGCTAAACCTCACGTTTCCGATTCAGAGATCGGTTGTAAACCAATTGGAATGTTGTGAGGCTTGAACTTGAATTTAGTTTTCTTATATTTGCAAGTATTCTTTGATTCCTATATTTAATTTATGAGCATATGTCTTTGATTGAATTGACACCTTGGTCACTGTATAAGCTTGATTGTTATTCATGATGCATGATCTGTATTTGTCGTGTTTGATTAAGTCCTGTAGCATTAGGATTATTACATGTGTGTGTTTTATAGTTTTCCATAATTGCATAGCTTGCATGTTTAATTCTAGGAATTAAATGAGCAATTTGGTTAGGTTGAAGTTATTTTATTTAACCAGTTTGTCCTGGTTTTTTCAAAGTGCTTAATGTTTTTATCTAAATAATATGGAATGGTTTCGTGCCCAATTGTTTAGGTAATTAGTATTGACTTTGACGTTTGTTAGAGTTAATGACTTTAAAGGATGTGTTGTTTTTTGGGGTTTCCTAATAAGTTGACCAAGTACTTGCACTATTAAGTTTAAATATTTTGAATGTCTACGATCAATTTTGCAATTGGATAAAACCGTACCTGTGGATTGGATTTTGGTAAGATTTTATCTATCTTTATTTTTATTTGCTTATGTTTTATTTTATTTATAAAAACACAAAACCCCCCTTTTTAATTGTTTTCTCCTTTGCAAATTTAATTAGAGAAATTGATATTCTGTTATCTGAGATCGACCCGATCCACTCAATGCTACAAGTAGCTTAGGATCGATTTATAAATTGTAATTTGACGAGCCCTCGACAAGCTCGCGTCACAGTATCAAATTTGTAGAAGATGAAGATTTTATTTATCCTTTTTACAGTCCAAATTAGTCTATTTATTGTGGTCAGTTAAAAAGGTTCCCCATGATTGAGAATTGGACAAATTGAGGAAAAATGAGAGTATCTATATGAAAAAAAATGAGGGTATCTATATGAGTAGTTTTCAAATTGGTTATTTTCCAACTCAAAATAACTTCAAAGACATTGACTATTTAGGTATTGAAATTTCTTATATTTATGTTTGGGCATGCTTAGAAATGAGAGAGAATTCTTCCTGTTTATTTAAAGTTTTAATATTTAAGAAGATAGGAAAAATGGGGGAAGTTCTAGAGGTAGAAAAATGGAAGAAAAGAGCAAGAGAGTATTGGAAAAGAATTGGAAAAAAAAGAGGAAAAATGGAGAAGCGTTAGGCCATAGCCTGAAGCAAATTAAGAGAAAGATAAAATAGAAGAGTGAGGTGATCAAATGTAGATAAACGTTTTCGTCCATATACTAATGGTAAGGACATTTTTGAACTTTTTTTTAATGGTTAAGGTTATTAATGTGAAAGTTCAGGGGTATTTTTAAAACGAGGTACTAGTGATTTCTGTCCCATATATTAACGGTAAGAGTATTTTTGAACTTTTTTTGAAAGTTTAAGGGCATTAATGAAACTTTTGAAAGTTTAAGGGTATTTTTGAAACAAAGTACAAAGTTTAAGGGTATTTTTGAAACAAAATATTAACGGTTTCCATCCAAAACAAACAGTAAGGGTATTAACTTTTGAAAGTTTAAGGGCATTAATGAAATTTTTAAGAGTTTAAGGGGTATTTTTGAAACCAGCTACAAAGTTTAGATGTATTTTTTATAATTTAGCCTAAATTAAATATTGGTAATTAAAAAACGTCAATCATAGAATTTTCCAAATGAAATAGAAAGTGACAAAAGGGACGAGTAAAAACAAAGAGATTCAATTCAATCAATGAAGAAAATTATTGATGATGATGGGTCGGTTTGATTATTTGTCACATGCAGTCTAATCACTGAAAACATCACATTTTGTCACTTTTTCTTAGTCAAAAAATTAATAAATTGTGGTTGATTTTGTTAGCCCATATCCATCATGTTTACACATAGATTTGAGTAAAGTTAAATTGATCAAAATATGGATAACTTTTTTTATAAATTAAATTCGAATAGAAAAATGATATTTTAAATAATGTATAATTTAAAATATAAAATGGTTTATAAAATCAAATTATGTATTTAATGGAAGAATGCATAGTACAAGAGTACTAAAATTATTGCTAATTTGAATTGATTGCAACACTTTAGTCAATTTGCTAACATGAAGTATAGTTTAACTGAGTTAAGGCCTTATTTTCGATTTTAAAGTTGGTTGGAGGTTTAAATCACCACACATTTCGTTAAACTAAAAAGATAAACAAGAATAAAAAAAAACTTTAGTCACTCTACCTGACATTTAATATGTCTCAAATTACTCAATTTAGCTTTATATATAAAAACATTCAAATCTCCCACTCTTAATAATAATAATAATAATAATAATAATAATAATAATGCCGCCTAATTAAAGCAAGACTTACCTTTTTTTTCTTTTCTTCATATCCATTTTTGTCCCTTTATTCACCCGTAGATGGTATTTTATTTATTTAAATTTAACAAATATCAAATAAAATGTCATTATTATTAGTGGATAGCCTTTTTATTAATTTAACTATTACCTACACCAATAATAAATATCTAAAAGATATGAACATGAATCAACTTATCTCTTGCGCTTGTAAAAACTTGTACAATAAATATCTTAAAAGACATAAACACAAATCATTTGACCTTTTGAGCTTACAAAAATTTACACAACTTTTATAGTCTTACATCCTATATAAACATCAGCTTTAAAACTATGGGTCAATTTATATCAATATATATGTGTGTGTGCAGACTGTTACGAAAATTTATACAACTTTTGTCTAAAAAAAAAGAAAAAAAAATATATACAACTTTTATAACCTTACATCCTATGTAAATATGAGCTTTAAAAGTAGGGGTCAATTTATATCAGTGTGTGCGCGCTCCTAGGTACCTCGCTTAGGTAAGATTAGAAAAGTTCATTTGCACAGTTAAGACAAGAAAACCACTTAAGTGAGTAGTAGCACTGTGTGGTATTAGGGACAACCCAATCCTCTCTATATTTTTACAATAGTATGATATTGACTACTTTGGGCATAAACTTTCTTGATTATGCTTTTGGTTTCACTCAAAATGTCTCATATCAGTAGAGATAGTTTTCCTTCTTTATACACTCATAATCTTTACATTTCCTAGCCAATGTGAGATTTGACCACTCCCACAATTCTCTCCTTGAATGAAGTCTCATAGAGCCTCCCTTCATGTGTTCATTCTTAGTCTCATCGAGAGTTTGCTCTTTATCTAGGCTAACTCCTTATTTCTAGAGTACATACCCACCAGTCCTAACAGAGCACAACATCAATAGATCACATTGTGGGATATACATGGGTGTCAACCATTTCTTGTCGAACTCTTATGATTAACTATCCTCTCTTCAAGAAAAAAAGTTATCAAGCCTCTATCTTTAATTTATATCAAACTATCACCATGCCTATTAGAGCTCTGGTCTGACATCTAAGGATTCATTCACAATTTCACATACCTATATCACTCTGAAACTCATCACTTCTTTGTTGAAGACCTAAGGATTCCATTGATAGGACTAATCAAGTTTTGGGCATGGTTGTGATACCACTTGTTAGGAACAAGCGACCCTCTTTCATATATTCACATTGGTATAATATTGTCACTTTAAGCATAAGCCTCCACGTCTTTGCTTTTGGCTTCACTAAAAAATATTTCATATATACCAATGAAGATAGTTATCCTTGCTTGTATACTACTTACAATCTTCCCATTTTCTTGCTAATGTGGAACTTTGGTCGCACTCCCAACATGTAAGTGAGATTGAGAGTCCTGCAACCTAGCTTAGGTGAGATGAAGATGACCAACCTAGACTAGATGAGATGAGGAATGCCTAAATACCTAAAATACCTCAAGAAACCAAATAGGAAACAAGAAGTCTAACAGTATATGTCATTCAACTTTAGGAGGCTAGACCCAAAGTGATCAATGCAGGAGTCAATAATATATAACTGCACCAACCTAACACATCTCTATAGTTGCAACAACACCCTTTAAGTCATCTACAATTTTGCAAAGCTATCCACACAATCATGTGATAGGGTAGTATGACTTGTACACATGTTGCCTTGCCAAATTACTTAGGTAATTATTACACCTTTTCTCCTTTGAAGGGGAGGTAAAGATATGAAACTTTAACAAACTCAACACAAAAACTAATTTAAGCATCAAAGGATGTTTGGTACGCAACATGCTAGTGTGTCAAGGATCTTTTTATCTATGTAGATAAAGCTCCCACCATGCAACCTCTTCTCACATTACTACTACTAGCATTGCCATCTCTGTCCATGTTGACATGCACTTTAATAGACTAGTCCATTATGCTATCAAAGTTACACAATAAAATGAGGAATAATATATAGTTTTTATTTTCATAAAGTTTTTTTAGTAAATAAAGACAGAAATCTAACCACACATTACTTTATTTCAAATTTGAAGACTTTTAAGTTCCAAGCATACATCCAAATGATTAAAGATGTAAACCCTTTTCTTAATAGTTAGTTTCACCTTTTTTCCCCTACCAACTTAATGAGTGTGCATATATATGTTTTCTTTTTTTTAAAAAAAATCAACATTAAAAGAAAATGTTGTCAAATCAAACCTCCAAAAAGTCCAGATCACAAATTGTGTTTAGATTCTGAATGTTTATTGAGAAGTATGCTCACCACATGGACCATTTGGGCCCCTCTTAGTTTGATGATGTCTGTACTTTGAATTGATTCCATCTCCACTTGAGTAGGCGCATTTTGTTGGTTGCTATCTTTTTTACTTTTGTAAAAGAAATGGATAGTTTGAGAATTTAATTTAACATTTTAATTTACTATATGGTATGGTTTAATTATGAATTTAAAAGCTCAAATCAAATCCATAATAGTTACAAATTGAGGTTGAAATTCATTTTTTTATCTCGATACTTAGTTTATTGAATTAATTTTAATAATACGTTGAACTCTAAACTGAAATGAGTGATTAAATCAATATACTTAATTACCTATGTTTTCTTTTATTTTCTTTTTTCTTAAATATTTATGGCTAGCTATAATCATTTTCTTTTTAAAACAAGGTTATTTTGTGAGTTCTGGTCCTTCTAATATTGTTACATTTTTACTTTGGTTTAGGCGCATTTTTACTTGCTTGATTTTATGAGTTTGGACATTTTTAACGTAACTTGATTTAGTGTCTTTTATTGGTTGAATTTTTTGTGATTTATTAGTTAGCGTATAGAAATCGTTCTATAAAAGAAAGATCGCTACTCATTCAAATCGGCGAATAGTCAAAAAGAGATTTCTTTCCCTAAAGTGTTAATAAGGGAAGGGAAGGTCGCTACTCATGCCAATGTTGTTGATTTTAGCCACTCATGCTAATTCTTGCAAGTCCTTTTCCAAGTTTTGATATTGAATTTTCTTGTTCACTCTCTATCATTCTTAGTGGAAGTTGCAAGTCACTATCCATAAATTTTGGCCCAGCCCATTTGGCCCATTAGGGGCCTTTTTGACTTTTGGGTTTTATTTGACCCAATCAATGGCTGATCATTATCATTCATGGTTCCAATCAATGGCTGGTAGGTCTCTTGAAGATATTACTTGTGGTTTGCTTTGGATGGTTGGGAGAAGGATAAGAATAGTGACTATGCCTACCTTTCCTAAGTTGGCCTATCATCACCATGAGTGAAAAAATGTAAAAATACTTTTCAAGAATAGAACCTAAATCTCATGTTGGTTATCTATGTAGGATGTTAAAAACTCTACAAGTTTACTCACAATTAAATATTGTAGAATGAGATAATTGTCTCGAAAAAAATTCTAGTACTACCATAATATGAAAAATTTACCATACTACTTCTATTTATTGTTTGCCATTATAGCAACGTTTACGAATAGTGTGGTATCCATGAAATAAATTAACACATATATATCATTAGATGACGTGTCAAATTATGAATAAAAGGAGTAAGTCCTAGGGTTTTGTACTAGAAATTTTCATGTCTCATGAGATTGGTGTACTGTAAGTTGACCTAATCATTCGCAAATATTAGAAAAAAAAAATTATTGTGCCTAATTTTTCCCATACGCACTACATATACACAATAAGTTTTTTGAAGCCTCAATGTTCACAATGGTTTTTCACAATAATTCTTTCAAGTTTCAATGTTGACAATGATTTTTCAGTGAACAACTTGAGAAAATTCATCATTATATTTATGAATGGGAAGAAGAAAAAGTTGGGAGAGAATGTGAAAATTCTTCCCATTCATGAATATGAGGAAAAGAAAATTGAGTGTGCCTATTTTTTTCCTCACATACACTATACACATGCACAATATAATTCTTCCCGAAGTTTTGATGTTGAAAATGATTGATTTTTTCAATCAACTACTTGAGAAAATCCCCTACAAATCGTGATATTTGTGAATTTATAGTAAGAAAAATTGAGAGAAAATACAAAAACGACTAGAAAAAGTAATAAAATATAGCCAAAAGCTCATCTACGCCCTAGATTCTTAAAGAATCGAGACAGATCCATCTATGAAAATCTCAAACATGGATACAAAATGAACTTACATAATCTAACAATACTATACATTACTTCTTGGGATCTCCAATTAAGACTTTATATTAATTTAATTCATTACATGTCTGATGTCAAATTAATTTAATCATTACATAATTGAGTAAGTTTTTTTGTTCTTTTTCATCCAAGATTCATGGTGAAAGTGATCTAAGTACTTATTAGATGATTATAGGGAGCAAAAATATATGGATAATGCTTAGCTGCTCTTGGTGAGTAGGAATTTCTGCTTACTACTCACATGGACCAATACAATAGAGATATGTGTCCATTTTTATTTTTATTTTTATTTTTTTTATCAAATGTCAAAATGTCAACAAAATCTCATCAAAATCTCACCTAACAGATTTTTCCTTTCCCTTTCACGTTCTCTCTCCTTTCAGGTTAACGTTTCAAATTCCTCATTTTTTTTTATTATATCTCTTCAATACACACCTCACCATCTCCTTTGTTTTTCTTTTTTGTTTTCTTTTTAATTTATTCTATCTCTTCAATACTACACATTTATGTTTCAAAACAAATATATATCATATTTCTTACAGACTTTTCTTTAGCACTAACGTAAAAGGGAGAGAGATTGCGAAAGAAAATCTGTTAGGTGAGATTTTGATGAGATTTTGACATTTAATAAAAATAAGAATAGACACATGTCCCTATTGTATTGGTTCGTGTGAATAATAAGCCGCTCATGAGGGAAGCAACCAAATGGAAACAAATGGTTGCAATTTTAAAAAAAATGTCCGCACAACATATTCCCAACAAAAAAAAATTGTCAACCAAGCTACGTCAAGAGAAGAAGTTGCTGATGAAAGTAGAAAATTATTAGCAATAAATATCAATATCGAAGAAATAAAAATGCCAACATTGATATGTATGCCTCATTTGATAACCATTTGATTTTTTGTTTTTGGTTTTTGAAAATTGTGTTTGTTTTTTCTTCATTTCTTTACCATGAGTTTCATTTTTCTTAAGAAAACATTTGAATATTTAACCAAATTCCAAAAACAAAAACAAGTTTTTGAAAACTACTTTTTTTAGTTTTCAAAACTTGGGTTGGTTTTTGCAAACATATGTAAGAAGTTGATAACAAAACAAGAAATCCATAGGTTAAATTTCAAAAACTAAATAACTATCAAACAGAACAGTAATGTACCAATTTGATATATGTGATTTTAAAAGTTTTGATTTAGCTTTTGTATTTCTAAAATTTTCAATTGATTATTATAATTTCGTAGTCTTACGAATCTCCTAAATTGTCCAAGTTGTAACCATATTGACAATGTGACAAGTTTTCTATCTAGGTATCAATCAGTTGGTATTTTCTGTTTAGTTTTTTTTATAAAAAAAAAGTGTGTATTTTCTGGTTGGTTATGTTAGAGTCAACGATAAGTAAAAAGTAGCAAAAAGGAGACGAGTTTTTGGAGGTGAAAGAAACAATTCTATGGATGATTTATGATGATTAACCAACCATCAAGATCAAATCAAAATCAGTCAAAGTCAAGTTGAAACTGAGTTGAAATGTGAACACCAAATTAGTAATTTAATATATACGGACCATTTGCCAAAATTCATCCCTATCATATTCATATCTAAGCTAGCTAATGATACGATAAATATATAATTTGAAATTAAGCTTATAAATATTATTTCTATCTATGAGTTTTATTGTTTTGTTATCCACTTTTTAAGCATGTTTTCAAAAACCAACTTGAGTTTTGAAAACGAAAAAAGATAGTTTTTTAAAAGTTGTTTTTGTTTTTGAAATTTGGCTAAGAATTTAAATGTTTTCTTAAAAAATATGGAAGTCATTCTACAGAAATGATGAGAAAACAAGCACAATTTTTAAAAATCAAAAATAAAAAATCAAATGGTTATCAAATGGGAGCTAAGATGTTCATGATTCGATTTGATTCCCATTTTTATGAAATTCAAATTCAAATTTAATCAAAGGAGAGAAAAACTAATTTTTATCCCTACACTTGTCAAATTGTACCAATTTTTACTCTAAGCTTTTAATTTAATCAAATTACTAAATTAGATCCTAAACTTAGACAAGTGGTACAATTTTTATCCTATATTCAAGTTTCACTAATTCACCCACTAATTTTAGCCAAAAAAAAATGTAAAAACCTCCCTAATCTCACTAATTTCAATAAAAATAAGTTTGGTACAATATTAAGTTTGATTAGTGTATAAGTCAAAACTCAAAAAAAAAAAAAAAAAAAAAACTATGTTGTCGTTTTTCTTTGAAATCATATCAATTCTGTATCATAAAAATGTTTATAATTCATTAAACACGTATGAGAATAATTTTTTTAATGATCTTTTGGGCAAAAACATATCTGAAGTTAAAATTTATAATAGTTTTTAAGGTTTAAGGTTAAGATTGCAACACTTATCTAAATTTGGGATGTCATAATTTGATGAAATTAAAAATTGAAGGTAAAAATTGATTTTCTTTTTTCACTTAATCAAATTAATAAAAGTTTAGACCAAAAGAGCACACTCTAAGAGCCAGTTTGATAACATTCTTGTTTCTCGTTTCCTATTTTTCGTTTTCTGTTTCTTGTTTCTTGCTTTTTAAAATCTAAAAACAGAAACATGTTTGATAATTATTTATGTTTCTTTTTTTTAAAAAAATAGAAACAAATATGCATTTGATAACTATTTTTTTGTTTTTTTTTTCTTATTCTTGTTTCTTGTTTTTTTACTAAACTAAAATTTAGTACATATAATATAATAAAATATATAGCATGCATTAAAAAAATTATAAAAAAATTATAAAGAGTTTATAGTATTTTATTTAGGCCCAACACAAAATTAAATAATAATAATAATAATGATAATAATAAATTTTATCCTTCAAATGTTGTTCAAATTTGATGCAATGTCATCTCTCACTCCAATCAATTCACCTAAAACGATGTAGGCTCATGCAAGTTAGTTCAATTAGACTAATTTGTAAATTTTCAACGACCATTAATTTTTATTGCACAACATGCTATTGATATATATTTTTGTGTGTTGGTAATGAGACATTTATCTAAGGTTAGACAATTGAACATACTCATATTTCTTTAATTCAATAATAAACTATTTTTATTTTATTTTTCTTTAAAAATGCATGTGTTTCTCATTAATAAATAATACATGCTAGTAAAATAAAAAAAGATAGAGAACACACACACACACACATAGATTGCAATTAATGATAAACATGAAATATAAAAGAAATTAAAACCCTACCAAAATAGAGAAAAAAAATAGACATTTGAATAGAAAATAATAACTAAACGTTTGTTATTGGAAATAAAAAAAAAAGTATAAAAAAAGGAAAAGGAAAGGGGAGAGAAGAGAGAAATAAACGAAAAGAGATAAGGAAGTATTAAAAAAAAATATTATGACGGAAGAGGGAGAGAATAAAGAAGAGAAAGAAAAAAATTAAAAAAAGATAAGGAAATATTAAAAGAAAAAAAAAAGATTATGGTTGAAAAGAGAGAGATGAGAGAGAGATAGAAGAGAGAGATATAGGTACATGAATTAAACATGAAAAAAAGAATAGAAACAGAATTTTGAAAAATTTTGCCCCCTTTTTTGAAAAGGTTTCTAAAAATTAAAAAATAAAAAATAGAATAATTTATCAAACATGTTTATTTTTTGAAAAATGAAAAACGATAATAAAAAAGAGAAAACGAAAACGTCATAAAATTCTCAAAAGCATAATGCCAAAAAAAACTCCATACCTCACAACCTGGCACCTACATCGATGAAATCACCAAAATCAACGGATCACAGTGCAGTTCCACACGAAATCCCGTACACCGCAGAGCACCAGATTAACCACCCACCTTTCACGCGTGAAAGACTCAAAATACCAAAATGCAAATCCCACCACCACCCGAATTTGTCCGTTTGTCCACTTCACCATCGAACCCGTGTGCTCGCTCGCACCCAAAACCATGGGAAAATTTTCTATGGTTCATCCAGCCGCCTTCTCCGATTTCTCTAATTCTCCCCCTTTCCATATAATCCAATCCCTCAAATTCACAAATCAATTCAATATTCGAATCTCCTCAAATCAAATGTGCAGGTCCACGGATTACCGGAGCCGCCTCGGCGGCGATCGCCTCAAGATCAAGGCATTCTTCGTTCGATTTACGCATCTGCAATCCCTTAATCCACCGCCGGAGTCGCTCACTCTCTTCTACCTCCCACGCATTGACGAGACCGACCTCGAGATCGACGGCCTCAAGATCCGCCCGGACTCGCTGGCCTTCGTCACTCTGCACCGAGTCGTCTCGCCGTCGTTGAGGATGAGGAACGATGTGGTGTTCGGGAGTAGAGAGCGAGTTCGAGCGAGCGAAGGCGTGCAGTTCCAGGTTTATTTGAGGGAGGAGAAGGTTGTGCAGGGGATTTTCCGGAGGAGCGACGACGGAGAGTGGAGATTGGAGTGTAAATGCGCGCTTGAATCTGACATCGCCGGAGGAGCGGCGGCGGCGGAGGTTTGTGTGGATGTGGAGGGAGAGGTAGCGATGTTTGAGAAGGTGGTGCTGGAAGTGAGAAGGAAGAAGAAGAGAGGCTTCTGTGGACTGGAGGAGATTCCGGAGGGTCGAGAAGTGGACGGAGGTTCGTCGGAGGAAGACGGCGGTGGTAGTGGTGATGATGATGATGATGAAAACGGCGAAGAAACGGACGTGGAGGTGGAGGTGGAGGGGGTCCGGTGGGCCGTGGATTTGGGGATTTGGGCCGTGTGTTTGGGAGTTGGATACTTGGTCTCTAAGGCGGCCCATTCCAAAACATTGAGACGCAAACGAATATTCTGAAGCCTTAGAGATTTCTTTTATTTTATTTTTTTAAAAAAACGCAAATTAGGAAATGCATAATTACGAGTTGTTGAGAATCTTCAGGAATGAAATTTTGTTGAATTTTTTGCTATCAAACTAAATAATGCTATTAAATTGCGATTCAGTTTGCTCTTTTTCTTTTTAGGCTTTTTAGTCCTAGTATTTTTTTTTTTTGGATAAATTATAAAAAATACCTTTAAACTTTGTTCTTTATTTTTAAAAATATCTTTATTCTTTCAAAATTTTCAATATTATCTTTGCCATTCATAAACTTTCAAAACTATCCTGAAGTAGAAATCCTTTGGAATGTTAGACGAAAATCGGCATGGTAGTGACTAAGAGAATTAAGTTGGAAGGAATGTTATTAAGACACATCGACTTGTCATGTTTCTATCTAATAGATCCAATTTTAAAAGTGTTTAAATAATGGTCTCTAAACTTTTATTGAAGTTTTGGATAGACCTCTTATATAGTCAACACTTTTTAAAATTAATAAATTTATTAGACATAAAATTAAAATTTGTGTCTCACATACCCTAAATTGTGTTCAATAAATTTGTGAATTTTTAAAAATATTGAATAGGTCAAAGATCTATTATAGAGAAAATTGAAAGTTCAAGAACATGTTTGATACAAAATTGATAGATTGTTTTTTTTTTTTAAATATTTAGAGGCTTATAAGACACAAAATTGAAAGTTTAGAACCAATCCAAATTGGATTGGGTAGTCTAATTGAAAAGAGAGAATAGAGAATTGATTTTATTTTTTGAATATTTAACTTTGGTATCTTTGTGGTCTCAGAACCAATCCAAAGTCAAAATGTGTCGCCTTGGTCTAGACCATCTTAAGTATTTTAATTGAATATGGATCACCTCTCTCGACTCTGGAAGTTGGATTTCTAGTTCTGATTGGGTAGTCCAACCCAACCAAATTTGACATTTTTTAAATATTATGTTATATATTTGCATATAAATGGATTTAAAAAATGGATCTAAAAAAGCTCCTTTACTCGTAAACTCTTTAAGACGTGCTATATCTGCAAATAATGTAAATCCATTTGTCACCTATGAAAATAATTCTATAAAATAAGGAAATGAGGAAATTACACCATCCCATATTTTTATTGGTTCAACAAAAATTTGGGCGTACTTAAAAAAAACTAAAACAAAAATTTGGGCTTATGTTCATCGTTTTTTTTTTTTTCTTTTTGCAAATACAGGTACTATTTATGTATTACACGATCAACATACATATATGCTCGCTCATGCTTTTGCTTACCTCTATGAATCTCACAAAGGCTTTAGCTCTTATTTATTTTCTCTCACATGACCTCCAACTCTTTTGAATAATTATCACAGCCATCTACAAGACTACTTGTTTTTGCCTCACACATTTTCACCTTTAATGACCTAAGACATTAAGCCACATATAGGAGAACCACAAAAAATGCATCGTAGGCTAGGGTTTACAAAGACAAATGTATCAAGTCACCAATATAAAGGCATTGAAAACAATCACCCAAATACTTCGAATGAACGTCTCGAGTGGGCACCTAGGTGCTCAACTCTCTAAGCAACTATGTGATACTACTACAACATTGTTGTAACAAAGTGCCTTACTTATTATTCTTCTTTTTATTTAACTAGAATATGAGCTTCAAACTCAATCTTTAAACAAGTAACAAGTTGAGTTATCTTTATGATTAAGCACCACTAGTTATGTACATATTAAATTACAAGTTTGATCATTGAACTTTTAGAAGTATATCTAGATGTTTTAAAAAAATGTAATAGGCATTTTTAACTTTTAATTTTTGTGTATAACGACTAACTACATTAATTCGGAAAAAATATGTGGTGAGATAATTTTAAAATAAATTTAGGCATTTGGTAAACGTAAGCATTAAATTAAGGGTATTTGTTGGAGAAATTTCAAAGTTCAAAAAGTAAAAATGAAAATTTTCGTCAATAAAAACATAACTCAACTAAAGAACGAAGGTATAATTTAACGGAAAGAGGATAGGCACACTTGCCAATAACAATTCTATCATGGCCTTCGTCTTCACGCGATGAATTATTGTTCTACATTTCTGATTCTCACTTTCTTCCGATTCTCATCTCACTGATTCACCGGAATTTCAACGCCAATGATCACTTTGGCTTATGCATATTTATCATCATCCCCTTCCAATCTCTCTTCTCTGAAGCTTCGCCTCACCAAACCCCCTTCCACCTTCTCAACTTCACTCTCCAATCTCAAACCCTTAAATCCCTGCAACAAATCAGCTTCCAATCAGGTAAAAATTGCTCCATGCCCTCTATTCCCCTGTTTCTGATACTCTGATTGGTCTTCCGAGTGAAAGAAGTTACCTCACTTTGATCGCAGAGGAGGATCGGAAATGGGATTTGTAGGGCAGAATTGGGGAACGACGCGCCTTTCGCCATTGCTATCGGGGCCTGCATTCTCAGTTCTCTTGTTTTTCCGGCAGCCGGTGGTGGTTCCGATGATGAGGGCGATGCCGTTATTGATTCCACTGATACCAGGCTCGCTGTCATGAGCATCATTAGCTTTATCCCCTACTTCAACTGGCTGGTGTGTATGTTTAAGATTTTTAGTTCAATTTTTGTTTGGGTGTTGATTTTTAAAGAAGCTATTTCATCTTCTTCCTTTGGTTGATTGGATAGAGTTGGGTTTTTGCGTGGCTTGATTCTGGGAAAAGACGTTATGCTGTGTATGCAATCGTGTATTTGGCTCCTTATCTAAGGTGATTTTCAATTCTTAGATTATTCTTGTTTTTGTACCCTTCAAAGTCACTGAAATGTGTAATTTTGAACTAATTTGTAGCTGTATCGGTGAACTAGTTGGTTAAATTTCTAGGAACTCAAAATTGAGAAGGAAAAACAAGTAATGAGCTATGAAAAGAGGAGAATGTGCAGAAGGCAGACCACATAAGTTTTCTGTCATTTTTTAAGAAGTTACAAAGCCTCAGTAGTGTGCTTATCAAAATTTAATGGACAATAGGTTATGAAGAACATTTCATTTTGTTATTGATGGATATTTTCTGTAAGATTTTTTTTGTTTTATAAAATTGATTTGTTGGGGGGGGGGGGGGGGGGGGGGGGGGTGATTGTTAGGAGGTTTCAACCCTCAGAATATGTTAGAGCTAAATCGTTACACCATCCTTCGGGATGATTATTGTGTATGTTTGAGACTTTAGCCATGGCTAACAATGAACGTAAAGAATGAATGTTGTTCATTATTTAAGTAGTATACACAGCCATCATTATGTTATTCTCACCATAATTTTGCATCGCATTATTAGGTCTAATTTATCGTTGTCGCCTGAAGAGAGTTGGCTTCCTATTGTCAGTATACTTCTCTGCATTGCTCACATTCAGGTATCTTGAGTAGTTTCTCCCTTATACTTTGAACTATTTTCCAGAGGTTTTGCAAAATGCTGGCCAGGACATCTTGTGCAAAAACATCTTAGAACGCCAATGCAAACAGTATACTCTCATGTTGAAATGTTGTACCATTAGCTTGTTTCCATATGCATTTTTTGTATTCACAACACAACTTGTGATTTACTTGTAGGTTGAAGTGAGCATTACGAATGGAGATATTCAACCCTTCCAAATATTTGGGAGAGCTTCAAATCAAATTTCTTCAACGAAGGAAGGGAGAGACCATTTCAAGGGGTCCCAAGGACCATCCGAAAAGGTAAACTATATTACATAGACAAAGGCAATGTATATGTGTTTATACGTAATTCGTTTGTTCGATGTTCATCCTTGTAACATTTGTAATCCGAGTCTAATATGAGTGGTCTTACCTTATATTCAAGAGTGGAAAGAAAAGGGACATGAAGCTGCCATCTGCTGAAAAACAATTGAGAGATGAGATTAGAAGATGGGGAGATTCTAAAGAGACATTAGATCACGAGCAATCAAATGGAGAATGGGATGATGAACAGGGGGGAAAACATTAGGTTCTATGCGCTAACTTTACTCTGCTTGGTGCCTATATAAATTAAAGTTGAAGGATACAGAATGTTAGTTTTAAAGTTGTATTATGTTTATTACAGCATTAAAATTAGGTATACTTTACCTTCTAATATAGTCAGTTGCAACCATTTTCATGGAGCATACATATTCTTAGAACCGCTGCAATTGTATTGCTAAGCCTAGTTTTCTGGCTAGTTTAAATTTCAATGTATCTTAATCTCACTTGGTTTACTCTTTTGCAAGAAACATAAGTTTGGTATTGAAACTTTTGTCGCAAACATCAAAAGAAAACGAATTCTATTTTCTCTTTCGATTAATATGAATAGTCATTTGTGGGATTTCATACTAATTTCTAAACCTACCTGCAAGTGAGAGGAGCATTAAGTATATGCTCAAACTTATGAATTCAATTCTTTTGGATTTAGTGGTGGTTTGATATTGGTATTAGAACGTCAGATTTCTGTAATGTCGTGTGAGTATTAGTGTTAGATAGTTGTCGATTTAGGTATAGCTTAAATGGTTAGGTCATTGTGCCTCATGGGTTGTAGGTTCAAATTCTCTCTCTTGCGTGTAATGTAATTTTTTTTTTTAAAAAAGGTTAGATAGTTTAAAATAGATGGCAAAATGATTTGAAGCAAATACTCATGCATCCATTCTACTCGAAAAAGAAGACCTAATTGCTATAAAGTTGGACATTTATTACTACTAAGTCAATATGTGCAAGCATAGCTCAATTGTTAAAACTTTATAGTCTTGTTTCATTGTATGCCATAATTATTTATTAGTATAAATCAATAATCAACTTAAATATTAATTGATTATAATCACAAGTACAACTATTTAACCTATTCACGGTATAACTAATTTACATGTTTTGGTCCTTAATATATTTATAACTATTTTTAAACTACTTCTTTATAATTATAATTTATTTAAATTATACTAAGTTCTTTTTATTCCAAGTATAAATTTATTTTTAAAACAGTTTTACCAACGATCTATAAAATAGGAAAATGCATATGCTTTTGATCAATCTATTAGATGTTCGAATCCTTCTACCTCACATATTGTTGAACTCAAAAAAAAAAAAAGAGTATTAAATGTTATTTTAATATCATATGGTTTCTCTAAGGGGCAATTGCATATATAGCAATTTGGCCAGAAACACTTGCAATTATAGCAAAGAGGTAAAAAAAAAAAAAAGTAAAAATGACACAATTTTAAACCTAACCTAAATAAAAAAAGTTTTGAAAAGTCGAAAAGACCTATCAAGTATCAACACAGCTCAACGTGTATGTCTTTCAATGATAAAAGTCTATTAGTCCATTTGTGATAGATATATGTCATCGATAAATGTCTATAATTTCTATCCATGATACTTGATAATGTTTATCTCAAAGGAAAAAAAGAAAAACAAAGAGTCTATAATGTCTATTCATGATAGACATGAAAAGGGATGTATCGATGATCTACCAGGATAAACAAGAAAATGGTGTAAAAATGTCTAAATCAGCGTGTGAAAAATTATATTAAAAAAAAGGTCTAATTTTCCTTTCCCTAATTGACCACCGGAATATGCTAGAGTTGCTTCTGTACTGGTTAAACCCTAAAAATGGAGCACACAACATTGGGCTCAGCCATGGGATTATTGAAGCCCACGATGGAATTCAGACCGACCCTTTTCTTGGAACCGCCAAAATCAAGTAACAATTTCCACTTGGAAGCTGAAAAGACCAGACTTCCAACACCCCATTAATGTTGAAGATTCAAAGGCTATGGTCATTCTTGGTAGAGGTTTAGGGTTTAACCACAAGCAATTCTTCTCCTTCCCCAAGTTTTTCTTTCTGCGTCCTTCCATGGCTACTTCTCCGGTCGCCTCCTTTTCTACTGGTTCTCCTGGTGACGCCATTTCAGTTAAGCGAGTGGGCACTCACCATGGGAGCTTCCATTGCGATGAAGCTCTTGGCTGCTTCATGATTCGCTTGACGGATAAGTTCTCAAATGCTCAAATTGTTCGAACCCGTGATCCCCAGGTCTGCGTTTGCTATCCCCAATTTTATGTGAAGATGAAAATTGAGGAGTAGTTGGGTTATAGACTATTGGGTTTTGCTTCATATTTGTAGACATTTCCTAGAATTTGAATGAGTTTTTTTTTCTCCTCTTATAAGTCATGTGAATTTGGGGATTTTTTTTGCAAAGTCGTGAGACAAGTGAGGGTCTTGCTCGTTTTGTGATTTTTCCTTTTCATTTGTTTGTTTGGGAGTTTATGGTTTGGATTTTGCTCTTGGCATGAAATTTCCGTTTCTGATTGAGTTGATTGGCAGGTATTAGAAGGTCTTGATGCAGTTCTTGATGTTGGGGGCGTGTATGATCCAAGTCATGATCGTTATGATCATCATCAGAAGGGTTTTGCAGAGGTTTTTGGCCATGGTTTCAACACTAAGCTCAGCAGCGCTGGTCTTGTTTATAAGGTAATTGCCTAGCCAAGACTACCTTTAGAATTTGACTAAGGTCATGGCTATGTTTCCAAGTTTTAACTTTTACTTCACTAAACATGGTCGTCAATTTTTTTTATTACTAACATTTATTGTGCTACCTACGAAGAACTTCAACTAAGTAGTTATGATTGTTATTATTGTTGGTTTGCTTTAGCATTTTGGAAAGGAGATTATTTCAAAGGAGCTTCAAGTTGATGAAGGGCACCCAGATGTGCACAGGCTATTTTTGGCTGTTTACAAAAGTTTCATGGAGGTGCAAATTCAATTTATTGATTAATTCTTTTGTCTTGTTTCCATTGTGAATTATCATGGAAACACCTCAAGATTTTTCTGCTTGGGGTTAACTAATGTTTCTTTGTTATATATGTTTGTCTTTTGACATTCATGCTCATTTTGTCAGGGAATTGATGCTATAGATAATGGTATCAATCAGTATGATACGGACCAGCCACCGAAATATGTGAATAACACACACCTATCTTCAAGGGTGGGGAGGTTGAATTTGGACTGGACAGATCCCGATCAATCACCTGAAAATGAGAATAAGGCCTTTGAGAAAGCAATGGCTCTGGCTGGCAGCGAGTTCTTAGATGTGAGGTTTCTTGAGATCTATGGATAAGAAATAATCTTGTAAAAGCATGACCCAAGCATGACTCATTTTCTGTATTTCCTTAACTTTTAGTACTCTGTTGACTCGGTTGAGTTACTTCCTGACCCTTGCTTAATATCAGAGTGTTCGGTTTCATGCCAAATCATGGCTACCAGCAAGGTCAATCGTGATGGAATGTCTTGCAGCAAGACATGGTATAGACCCTAGCGGAGAAATAATGGTTTTGACATCATTTTGCCCTGTAAGGCACTGATTTTAACTCTGGTTTTCTTCATTCACTTATTCATTTATCATCTTGTCATTGGAGAGGTTTGAACTTCTTGGATTATCCACTTTGTTCTGTTTGCATTTGATATTATTACTGAAAGGTGAAGTATCACCAATTTTGTATCTTGGTTGCTTTTGGGGTCATTTTGTAATATTCCCATCCTGTCATTTTTTTCTGTTTTTTGTTAATAGTTAGTATTTTACCATTATAAAGTTTAAGTAATGCACTAATCAATCTAATATACTGTTTCAACTTATAAGGAGTCATAGAATTTTTTGCATATGAACTGTGTGAATCCTTTGGTTGAATAAGTTCTCTGCTAGAGTTCTATTGTGTAACATTTCATTGAATAAGTGATAGAACAAATTTAGTAGTAGACTAGTAGGCCAAAGTGCGTTTAGCTTTTAGCGGTAATTGACATGTACCCTCGACCAAGAGGTCAGAGGTTCAAATTGCCCTACCTCCAAATGTTGTTGAACTCAAAAAAAAAAAAAAAAAAAGGTTTAGTAGTAGTTCATTAACCCTGTTTGCTCCTTTACTTTGGTCCTGGTGTACTTTTTTCAAAGTGGTTCTGAAACTACTTGTTTTTCTTAAATTTTTAAATAAAATCTAATTTGAGAGGTCTTCTGTAATTCTTTTTGGTCCTTCAGCGGGAGACATCACATCTTTCCCTCTTGTATTTAGTTGTGTTTGAACAGAGTGATGTTTCCTTATATAATGTGCCAAGGCTGATTGAAATGTACAAGTTATATATACTTCAATAATGATTTGTGTAATTTTCTTTTATCAACAGTGGAAACTTCATCTATTTGAGCTCGAGACGGAGTTGAAGATTGACAATTTGATCAAATATGTGCTCTATCAGGTATATGTAACTTCCAACAATTTGAACTGACAGAACTATCAGACATGTTTTGTTATCTTCCATTTTAATGTGTTGCAATGTTCAGGACGATAGAAGCAAACATTGGCGAGTGCAGGCAGTGGCAGTATCTCCTGACAGATTTGAGAGTCGCAAGCCTCTGCCCGCCCAATGGCGAGGCTTAAGGGATGAGGAACTCTCGAAAGAGTCTGGGATCCCCGGTTGCGTGTTTGTTCATATGAGTGGCTTTATTGGCGGGAATCAAACTTATGAAGGGGCTCTTACCATGGCAAAACATGCATTGAAGCTGTAGAACCATGGCAAGATATTTATATATTTACTCAGCTTGTAGCACCGGTTCAGAGAATCCTGTGTCAATGTGAGTTCAGGGCTTGCTGTTTTGTGACTTTCTGAGGCCCTCTATTTTTTCAATTTGAAACATTTGCTGTAGAAACAAAGTTGTTCTTATGGGAAGAGGACGTCATAAGACATCTTGGATTTTGGTTTTGTTATTTGGACATGGATGTAATACCATACAGAAGACAAAAAATATAAACTTTTCCACGGGGATTATTGAGAAATTTCTTGCTGGATTTTTATTATTTGTTTTGAATTTTTTACAAGTTTCTGCAACTCAAATCTGAAAAAAATATCATGCATGGAACCTAATAATTAATTACACTAAAATTCATAACATAAGAAACCAAAAAAATCCAAAAGTCAATAACTTCATGGACAAACTATAGAGAAATACAATCATACACAAAAGATACATGTGCAATTTCCAGTGTATGAACAGAACTTCTGTAACTATAAAACAAATTGCATTTTTCACTCTGAATGCTTCAAGTAAAGAGGGGGCATCCTTCCACAGCAACTCCAGGGGCGGTCGGGCACTGTGCTAGCGTACAACCGTCGAGGTCGTTCCCCCACCAATCGAGGCTGATCTCTTGAAGACCTAATGAGAAGTACAGCAATACTCCCATGAAAGCAAGACCAGCATCCAAAGCTCCAGAGAGAATGTAGTTATGTCTTCGCCACCATTCTGGCTTATATCTGTACACTACAAAGCCAGAAAGAAATCCCATAATGATCCAAGTGATATAGTTTACAGCGGTGGCCGGAGGCATATAGGCAGTGGCACCAATCAGTACAGGCATGTTGACAAGTTTGATCCACTCATGCTGTGGAAATGCCTTGATAGCTAACCAAACCAAAACAGGGGCAAGTGCACCAACAAGAAAGGACCAATTTATAGATGAATAGTATCCAAGGTCTCCAAAAATCCGACGAGGACCGATCAACCCCCATATGACCGAAGCATCGTAGAACACCCTATCGGACGGGCAAGTCCAAAAGGATTGAGATGAGCTACAAATTTCAGGGATGGTTTCCAAGAGCCACCAGGCTGTGCCCAAGTACACAAAGCTGGCGACTAAAGTTCCAACAACCTAAACACTAAAAACAACGAGATTTAGAAAGTGCATCTTTTAGCATTTGTGATGAAGAAAGTATAAGAAATTGACCTGAGCCATGAACATGGTTCTTGGTGGGATCTTCATGTAATGGCCGAGCTTGAAATCTTGTAGGAAGGTAATGGCTTGGGTCATGCTAATGTATCCGTACACTTTGAAGCACATGTTGGCAACTGGATATCCCGGGTAGATATATCCGATAATGTACTCGGTGATTATGTTCAAGCCTGGAGTTTGGTTGGTGATGGCAGTGATGATTCCAATCGGGAGAGTGAAGAAAATGGCAATGCCACAGGCGAGTAGAACTCCCCACCATGGCAGTTGAAGCTGGTCATTGTAGTACTCGCAAGCGAAAATGGTGAGCGCAATGTTCGCTAGAAGAATCAATACGAACCACCATTCGGGAACTTGTTTGTACTTGCTCATCAGCTTTGTGTGTATGTCCATTGTCTTCTCTTGAAAGCTTGACTTACTTTGCTGCCATATTTCCCTGCATTTCAACTCGTCATCCTACTTGAAAAAGAAATTAATAATGCACATCAATAGATTGATGAGAGGTCAAATTACATATTTAGCTCTTAAATTATAATATCAATTCCTTGACTTTAAATTTAGACTTTGAATTGTGATCCTATGTAGTAACTCTTACACCGTTATCTAAATGATGATGTGATATAGTTATCACATAAGTCGACTAATTGGACATGGCATGAAAGACAAACGGTATAAAGAAGTGGACAATCAGGCAAGGTAGGGTGACAGTGTCTATAAAAAAGATCTTATGCATTATTTCGAAAAGAAGTTATGTTGCATGTGTCACATTATTTTATTCAATTAGCCACTTCTTTCTATCATCGGTCTATCATGACATATCAAACCAGCCAACCAATGTTTATTCACTAGACATGTTATATCATCATTTAGTCAATGACAATAACAACAATGACTAATATAATGACAACTCAAAAATCAAAATACGCAATAAAAATCTTTTAAACTCCAAACACTAAATAGACACAACACGTCAAAGTATAAAGACTAAATCTGTCATTCGACTCTCGATAACACTATTATGCAATAATCTTTCATCGAGTCCCAGAGGATGAAGTGAACTACCTTCCATGGAAGAGAGCAACATGAACAAGGGTAGAAGAAAGAGCAGCAAACCCAACACCATATGTCACAGCAAAGAAAGTACTAATATAAAGCTTCCCCTGTCTCTCATAAGCAGCAGAATCAAGGTGAAAATTGGAGTCAATAATGCCAGAAATATCATACTTCTGACCCTTCCCTGTAAACAAGCCATCAGAAAAGATGGGAAATGTTGTAGCCTTGTAAACATTGAACCAGTAGCAGATTGGGGTCAAAATGTACATGATGAAGACAAAGCCAACTGCAACATTGGCAGTGGCAAACCATGGGCTGGCAAGTGGGCTGCCCAGGTAGGAGGAGATGGTGGACCAGTCCAGCCCAATGGACCCAAGGCCCAGCCCATAAAGGCCCGAACCGAGCTGTTGGGCCAGAATGGAAGTGGGGAAGATCCAGCAGGCCCACGAGAGAGAGGTGAGCATTTGGAAGAGGTAGCCTGGGAAGACGTAGTAGGCGAAGCTGCAAATGAAGGCTATAACAAAGAATTGGGTTCGGGTTAAACTTCCCTTGGTTCGTTCTTCTTTCTCGTGTAGAGCCCTGTGGATCAAATCAATTTCCATGCTTTAAGTTTTTGTTTGCAATGTTCTATTATTATTATTTTTTTTTGAGTAAAATAGAGGTTGGAGGGATTCGAACCACAGACCTCGTGGTCGTTAACACATTCAATATGCCAGTTAAGCTATGCTCTCTTTGGCTTGTTTGCAATGTTCTAAAAGATTTGATAAATTGTTGATCATGATTTTTTTTATTCTTTTGGTTTGAGCATAGTTTTAAAAGTTTCAGTTTCATCTTTATAGTTTAGTCACACCTTACAATTGTTCTTATGGTTACCATATTGAACACAACATTTTTTTTAATGCGACAATGAATTTAATATTTTGTATTTGATTGATTGTGTTAGTTAACTGTATTTAGTAAAAGTTGGGTAAAAAATAGGAGAAATTTTGTAGGTTTTGAGCAAGAATACAAGACAAAATAAGACTATTAAAACTATAGAAACCAAATTAAAATTAGGTCCAAACTATAGGACAAAATTGAAATGTTTAAATGGGACCAAATTAAAGTAGAGTTTAAATCAAAGAGACCAAGTTAGTAATTTAACCTATTTTAAAATACATTGGAACTTTGATTAATAAGACTCTGTTTGATAACTATTTGGTTTTTGAAAATTAAGCCTATAAATACTACTTCCATCAATCAATTTCCTTGATTTGTTATTTACTTTGTAAGTATGTTTTCAAAAACCAAGCCTACTTTGTACATATGTTTTAAAAAATCAAGTCAGGTTTTGCAAACTAAAAAAAATAGTTTTCAAAAACTTGTTTTTGTTTTTGGAATTTGACTACAAATTTAAATCTTTTCTAAAGAAAGATGAAACCAAAAATAACTAGAAAATAACACAATTTTCAAAAATCAAATAGTTATCAAATAGGCCTAAACTTCTAAATATTTTATTTTGATCTCTCAACTATACCTAAAAAACCATTTGGTATATTAGATGAATCAAAGTTTCAACCAACGAGTTTCTTTTCTAAAAGGAAGAAGTAAAGGAAAAAAGGAATTTTGTGGAACCCACTGAAAATTAAAAAAATTAAAAAAATTAAAAAACTTGGGTAGATGGAAAAATGGTTGACTTTGAACAAAATTTAAAAAAAAAAAAAAAAAAAAAAAACTCTAACCTCAATCTTTCCTAAAATTTTTAAAATATAGTTGCTTCCTTCCTTTTCATTAAAAAAATAATAATAATGCTATATTTTAGATCATGATTGAGTAGTTAGAAACTTAGAACTCAGATCTCATGAAATATTATTAAATTTTCATGAAGAAATTCATTTTTATCTTTAGACTTTTAAGTTTATCAAATTAAATTTGAAATACAAATAAGTAGTAAAATTCATATCTATAACTAATATAGATAGAAAGTTGTTTAGGAACCAACCAATAAATTACACAAATTTAGCCAACAAAATATTCAAAATTAAGCCACAAATATGCTGAAATTCAACCCTAAAATATTTTAAAAAAAGACAACCATGAAAAGTTTCATACTAAACCACAAAATCAACAAAAAATAATGACCAAACCTAACATACAACATAATAATAATAAATAAATAAAACCTATTGCCCACAAAAATAGCTAAAATGCTCAACCCCCGTTAAAAGACAAGTAACGCAGTTAAAAGAAAAAAATCATAATAATCCATATAGTTTAAATTTGAAAGAGTAAATTTAAGCAAGTTAGTCCATTATACATAAAAAAATTTCAGTTAAACTGATTTCGTCTCTATAACTTAAAAAGTTCCATCTTATTTCCAATAGTTTAGGCTTAGTTTCTACTCAGTCTCAATGATTTTAAAAATTTTAATTTAATCTCAGTTTGATAAAACTTCACATGTCATCTCTATGGTCACAAAATACTACCAGATTAATTGCATTTGCATGTCAATGACTAAAGTAAAAAAGGTAGGAAAAAAAGGGAAAAAAAAATGAAATTACAAGAATCAAACCCACAATAACTAAAAGGTTAAAATACCATTTTGGTCTACGTACTTTGAGCTTTATTCTATTTTGATCCATGTACTTTCAAATGTTCAATTTTAGTCCATATACTTTCAATTTTAAGTTTTATTGAAAGTATATGGACTAAAATTGGTCCATACTATTAGTTTAAAATTATTATTATTATTTAACCAACTTTGATAAAAAGTAACTTCAAACTTGTCATAAGGACCAATTTTAAGTTTTATTAAAAGTATAATGATTAAAATTAAACATTTAAAAGTATAGAGACCAAAATAAAACAAAATTCAAAGGATTTGAACCAAAACGATATTTTAACGTAACTAAAATTAAATCATTGGACAAGACAACCAAATCATATTAGACTATTAGTTAATTTATAAACAAGTGTATACTTTTTCTTTTGGGAATTAAAAAAAATAGCTGTCTAGTCTAATTAAAAGTTTGTCAGCAGTTTTCGTACCCTACATAAGCGTCATTTTCTCCTAATAAATCAACAAAGAAAAAGAAAATCTCATATTTCCCCATTGCTCCTCCCCCACATGTTTGGATTCAACTTCACCCCAATCAAAGCTAAAGATAAATATTTATTTAGTCCCTAATACTTTTTAAGTTTCTAACCTTCGTACATTTTTAATTTAGTCATTTACATTTTAGTACTTTTAATTATACTTTTTTTTAAATGTCAAAATTTGCTAACAATCAAACATGTCTTTTAAAATATTTATGGATAGCTAAAAGTGGCTTTTTTTTTTCTTGATAGTAGTTGGTTAAAATCTTAGAAAGTTGTAAAAACTACTTTTTTAACTCATAATAACTTGATTTTTTTGGTTTGTTTGTAAATTTTCAATAATAAAAAATAGTTTGAGAAAATTTTAAAATAGATAAAACCCGTTTAAAGAAACATTTTACTATTTTTCTTTCGTTTCACTTAAAATACAATTGTTTATTTTTTTTTTGAGAAAAAAAATGCCAAAAATACAATAAACGAGTTGACAGAAATTCCAAGAAGAAATTTAGTCATTTAAAAAATAAAAGTTAAATTTCTGTGACAGTAAAAATTTTCCTCCATTCACCATTGAAAAGAGTATAATTGAAAAATGTGAGGGACTATACTACAACTTTTTGGACAACAGGGGGGCCTAGATTGAAAAAGAAGATTCTAACAATTCCATACCTGAACAGAGAAACTTGAACCAAATTGGCCGGCCACCACATCGCCGCCGGCTCCACCAGATACTTCCTGAATATCCCAGCCCATCCAAACCCTAACACCTAATCTTGTACCATTTCAATCAATTTTCAACGCACAAAGTCGACATAAAGAGGGGAAATCGAAAAATCAGAAAAATCTCACCCACCTGAGTCGTAACGACGACAATCAGGGAGACGATGAAACTCATATGTTGCCTGTAGAAGGTTTTGACCACCGTGACGACGTGAATGGCGTAGACGGTGCCGGCGCCGGAGTTCGCGAAAATTGTGATGAGAACGTGCTCCTTGACATTGAAAGGGCCAGGGTTGAGCGAAAACTCCCACCGTGTTCCTTTGAAGAAGATCCGATCTGTGATTTTGGAGGCCATTAGACGGCCGAGAGGAACGACGGCGATCTGAGCGGAAATGGCGGTGATGGAGAGAGGCTCTTTGCGGTACCAGAAGAACTGGTTGAGAAAAGAGAGGAGAACGCAAGACAGAGTTCCGAGGAACCACATTCGGAAGGTGAGAACGGGTAGAGAAGGATCGTCAGTGATCGGAACTGTGAGAGCCACCTGTGGGATTGGCGAGTTTTCTTCCGGCGATTGGGCGATTTCCGGCGGCGGAGATTTCGAAGATGAAGAAGGTTCTTCATGCTTGGGAACTGAAATCAGAAGAGAGAAAAGAGAAGAAGGTGAGTGATAGAAAAACCCGAGGGATTATTGAAATGAGATTTAGGGTTTTGTTTTGTTTTTCTTACTGAGAGGGGCTCTAATTTGGTGTGTTGATTCTTCCATTTTCTGTTTCTGTTTCTGTTTTTTTGTTTTTGTGTTTCTATGGAGAAAGAAAGAGAGATAATGCTCTGATCAGATCAGTTATTAGGATAAGAGTTATTATCGTAGTTGTTTTGTTGTTGCCTTTGTTGGGCATTCATACACGTTGTTGAAGGATTTCTCTCTCTCTCTCTCTCTTCTTTAAAAAAAAAGTAGGTTTAATAAAACACTTTTGATTCTCCTACTCACCCGGAAATTAGAGATTTTTTTTTTTTTTGGAATCTCATTTTTGGTGAGGAACATGGGAGAGACAGATGGAAAAAAAAATCAACGTGAGCTAAAGGAGGATGGAAACATATGTTCGCCTCTTTTAAATAAAAAATTATTGTTATTGTTATGAGTGAAATTATCGACTTGGCCATAATCCTGTCAAGAGTAAAAATCTAAGGAAGGCATCAACTAGCAATAAGGCTTGAGAGGCCGATTCCTGTGGGGGTCGGCCAAGGGTAGTGTGACCGACCCTACGAGGGTCAGCCATTGGTTGAGAAGGCTAAAAGCCCACCTCTTGACCATAGTTAGTGAAGGTCCCAATGAAAAACGATTTTAACTGAGTAACAGTCCAACCTTGTAACCGTTTCTCACAATTAAGGCACTGCGAGAATCCCGACACAATTATAGCGCTCCATAATGACTACAATTTCTAAACCACCCTATAAGTACAATGAGTCAATCGATGAAAAGGTACGTCCAAAACACTCACATATTGCTCTCTAAGCTTATTGTTGACTTGATTACTGACTTGAGTGTCGGAGTGTAGATGGTTTAGCACCACACTGTTGTTCATCTCTTTTGTCTTGTCGGTGCCTTCTAGTTTCCAATAATACAAATCCATCGTTGATCCAATGATCAAAAATTCGGTATCAACAATTATTATATATATATATAATATTTCAATTGAAATTTTTATTGTTTAATTACTTAGATAATTTGATATGTTTCAACCATATAGTTACATTTGAACTATATATATATATATATAGTTAGATAATTTGATATGTGTTGTGGATGAAATTGGACTAAAGAGATAAACCGAAATTACAAGGGAATCTTGCAATATAAGATTAACCTTTTCAAATCCAATTCCTAAATAGAAGGGGAAACCTTTTATCCTTATCTAAAAAGGAATATGGAAAACAAAGGTCCTATAAATATGTTAATATGACTCAAAGAAAGGGAGTTCAACTGAACCCTCATTCTCTAAATTATAGCTTGCTACACTCAAATTCCCCTAGCTAACTTAAGCATCGGAGCTGGTGTGGCAAATGCCACATCAGTGCCTAGCTTTTTCTCTTTTGCAGGTCATCTCTTTTCCCTAAATTACAAATTCATCGTGGTTGTCACGTGGAGGTCAGATGAGATTTCTCCTGTCCAAAATTTGGCAACAACAATATGTAATATTCTTTTGTTTTTATTTGGAGGTTTAAGAAATTTATGGATGCCATGAGAACAACTAATCATTTAAATTAAAAAAAATGTGAAAAATTAACTATTCAATTGAAAATTTAAAATAAATAGGGAATAATTTCTGCAGGGAATCGCCCTCCTAATCCATGCAAGTTTTAATATAAAATTTTATGGAGGGCAGGGACGGGAAAGTCATTCTCATACCTGCCTTGCCCCATGAACATCTTTGTTGAAATTATATTTTTAGTTCATATACTTTCAAATTTATAACAATTTAATTAGTTATTGTAGTTAAAAATTTGTGACAATTTAATTCCTATCCGGTGAAGATTTAACGGGGTTTCCTATATATGTAAATTAATAAACTGTCTAGGGACTAAATTGATGAGATTTTTCACATGTGTTTATAAACTTCGATAAATAAATTGTTACATGATAAAGACCAACAACTCACTTTCATGGGATTTTTTTTTCCATTGGAACTATAATGTTACAAATTTTAAACTACAGAGACTAATTAAGTTGTTACACATTAAAGTGCAGATACTAAAATGTTACAGATTTAAGAGCACACGGGCTAAATCGTTTTATATTAAAGTTCAGTTACTAAATTATTATTATTATTTTTTAGTTCAACGACATGTGGGGTGAGGGGATTCAAATCTCTAACCTCTAGCACACAAGAGTATATGTTTTAAACAGTTGAACTATGCTAAGGTTGACAACTAAATTATTACTCCAATGAAAATATAGTGATCAAAACTATATCTCTATCGAGTTAGGAATAGGACATAAATGCTGACGTCTAACGTTTCGAAATCTCAATTTTATAAAAAAGATGATTTGGATTTAAAAGAGATGAAAATGAAACTTGATGGGGTGATATATAGAGGAGTACAAAACAACCACCAAGTGGAGACCACTATTGAAGAATAAATGGAAGCTTGATGTATACTGAACTGAGAATGAACTTGGTTGGGTTGTTGTTTTGGCTGGTGGTTGCTGCAATGAAAGAATTACCTTGGAGGCATTGGTCAACAATGAGAGGTTCAAATTGATCGAGGAAAAATATCAATTTTAACTGTGATTGTATAAATTTTCACTCTAAACTTTCAATTTCATCAAGTTGTATTTTTTTTTTTTAAAGTTCAACAACATGTAGGGTTGAGGGCTCGAACTTCGCCTATCATTTAGTCGATGATATATGTCTTAATTAGTTGAACTATATTCATATTGGCTCAGATTGTACATTAAACTTGAATGAATGTTGCAATTTTTACCTTATGGTAGGTCTTCGTTTGAAGAATTGTTGAAAAAAGTACTCCCATGTGTGTCTAATGAAATATAAAACATATATTTGGTATGAAGTTGATAGGATTCAGACAAAAATGACAATAGAGATAGGTTCCTTTTTTTGTCGAAAAGTTTTGTCAAAGTTATTTAATGTTCAATTATGTGCATTAATCAAACTTTTTTTTTTTTTTTTTTGCCAAGCTTGATTTTTATTAAGTTAGTGAGTCTTTTACAATATATTTTGTTAAATTAGTAAAAATTGAATAGAGGGAAAAAAATTACAACACTTATCTAAATTTAACATCCAATTTGATGAAATTGAAAGTTTTGTATGAAATTTATACAATTTGCCGAAAAAATTGTTTTTTTCCATAAGTAAAAAGAACCCATCAAAGTTTAAGAGAATTTATAATTTAACTATTTATTTATTACTGTCGTCTCAAAGGAGTCGCAAAATTAGTTTTCTTTCAAAACAAAATTAGGTCTAGTCTTGGACTCTTGTTTTTGCTTTCCAATCAAAATGATATGATATTTTAAAACCATTATCTTAGTTTATGTTATCCATCTAATGCAATTTATCAACCTCTCAAACTAATTAAAATAAAATTTCACACGACAGACACATCTAACACAGAACTAAAAAAAAAAAAAAAGAAATAAAGATTAATTGGAAATTAAATTTATAACATACAAAAGAAAAGGAAAAAGAAATCTATGAAGAGGGTAATTTTGTAATTTCATGGAGCATGGAACCCTAAATGATGAAATATATGAGATGCGTCTTAAAGTAAAAACATCACTATAATAAGAACAGAACAAGTTAAGATGCGAGAAAACGATGGAATTGTTTGACAAGTCCCCATTGATTTTCAAAACTATATGGATTAGATGAGATTTGTTAAAAATATTTCAAAATTTATTAGTTTTGGTAGGGTTGAAATTAGTTTTAGATGGGGTTTTTAAAAAATATATATTTCAAAATTCATGGTTGTTTAGCTAGGTCAAAACTGATTTGTTCTTATGGTCTTTTTTTCCCATGCAAAGTAATAGTAATAGTATCACATTTTGAAACTATTTATTGAATAGACGTTGATAGTGTTGCCACGTGCCTGCAACACGGAGTGGCCGACATCCTCAAAAAGTGAGGTTTTAAAAAGGAGTCGCCACCAATCTTTTTTATGGTGTGATTGGACACCAAAATAGAATAAAACAACTTTTTTGAAAAAAAAGAAAAAAAAAATGGTATGCGAAAACCAGAGCTCGAGAGTTGCTTGTGTATGGGGAAGGTGTTAGCACCCCACAACACCTATTTAAAACGGTGGCCAAATTTTAATCTTGAATTGCAAAAGATTTTAGAAGAAAAGCTTATTTAGGGAAAAATATATTTTTAAAAAGATGTTTTATTTTACCTCTCATTCCTCCAATATTTGAAGTCATGATTCCATAAAAATAAGTTGATAAATATCCATCAATTTGACTATATTAGAAATATTCCCAAAAAAAACTTAGGAAAAATTCCTCACCTCAAGAATATGAGAAATTTTACAATTTCTCAACTCCATCATAGAATAGCCTTTTATAAAATATTTTTTTTTAAAAAAAAAAACAAATTTTTTGTTTTAATTAAATTCATTTTTTCTTGGGATCAAAATCTCGGACTCCTAAAGATAATGATCCCTCATCTCAAGAATTCTATAAAATCGGACTTCCAAATATTTCTAGAATCCGTCGTAGGAATTTTTAGAAAAAAGAACAACCTTGAAAACCACTCTTTAAGAAAGAGATTACAAAAGGCTTTAGAATTGACACTTTGGTTATAAAACTTTCATAAACTCAAAAAGAGCAAATTTTTAAAGACTTGGAAATAATTTCATGAAAAGAGAATAGAGTTAAAAGAAATTTGGAAAAAAAAAAAACATTAAGAAAAATCAAGAAAGACTAAGAAAATCAAAGTTAAGCACAATAAATAAGTGCAATGTAAAGATAGATTAAACATGCGTAATAATCTATTCAAAGCAAATAAGCCAACAAACATAATATACAAGTATGTTAAAATTTTAAAACAACATATTGGAGTTTATCTTGGACTTCCAAAGAATCGATTCCTCACCTTGAGGAAACTAGAAAATTGAACTCCCAAATATTTCTAGATTCCGTTGTCAGCCCTTTTTTTTAGTATGAGTTTAAAAGATTAGCACAATAACAATAACAAATACCTATATCAAATTAACAATATGGAGAATAGGAGAAAGAAAACAAAATTCTACATTTTTTTAAAATCAAGCAAAAAAAATCATTAAAATAATGCAACACTAAAATATAAATACAAATAATAAAAAAAAAGGGTTTGTTTCAAACAAAGATATAATAATAATAATAAATAAATAAAGAAAAGCAGGTGCGTCAGTGCACTGCATTGACGCGACAACTCTATACAAAATAAATAAAAACAAATTTAAATGTCAGAAAAACGTTTACACATGCAACCTAATAATAATAATAATAATAATAATAAATTTAAAATGAAAAAATGAAAAAAAAATGTCAATCTTCTTAACACACGCAAACGTACATATAATAATAATAATAAATAAATAAAATCAAAATAATAATAATCAATATGTCTCCAACAACTCACACACACACAGAGATATGTTATACAACTTTCTTTTGATTTCACAACATTTTTTTTACTTTTCTTTTTTCTTTTGCTCTTTTTATTTTATTTTTTTTTTGTTTGCTCCTCATTTTTTTGGTAAATAAAACTCATGAGAGAAGAGAAAGAAGAGAGATCAGCAAAGCATAGAGATGTAGGTAAGAGTAACAACATAAGATCAATAGCAAATGTAAAATGAGTATGAGTTCATATTGCAAACAAAGTAAAGAGACCAATACTAAAAAACGAAATAAAACAAAATTAAGAAATTAAATTAAAAAAAAAATAAAATCTAACCTCAATTTCTCCTAAAATTTTTAAAACATACTTGTATCCTTCCTTTTAAATTTAAAAAAAAAATGCTTTATTTTACATCATGGTTGAGTAGTTAGAACTCAATCTCATGAATATTATAACATTTTCAGGGAGAAATTCATTTATACCTTTCAACTTTTAAGTTTATCAAATTAAATTTGGAATACAAATAAGTAGTAAAATTCATATCTTCTAAAACTAATATAGAAAGTTGTCTAGAAAGAAACCAACCATGAAAAATGTTCAAAATTAAGCCACTAATATGCTGAAATTCAACCCTAAAACATTTTTTAAAAGGTCAACCATGATTTTTTTTTTTTTTTTTTTTGTTTTCTGTAGTGTTGAAATAGGTTGCACCCAAGTTGTGCTCTTTTAGATAAGTTGGTGATATATGATAAGTACATTTATGGTCTCACATTTGGGAAAGATTCGGAAACTTTGTCGTCGAATTGCCTGAAAATCGGTTTGCTTTGGGGTTTGATACTGCCATTGAGGCCACTGTCCAGCCCCTTCGTCTATTATGGTGGTTTTTAAGACGTTCTTATTGGTAATTAGTTTGATTCATTTGGAAACCTACATAAAGTATTATTATGTTTTGGCTTTAAAAGTTTTGGACCTTTATGACATTCTTTTGAAAATATACATAAAATCTTTATCTTCCCCTTTTTTTCGTTACAGTCAAGCAGCAACATTCCTCACTCTCCATCTGTTTTTCATAATTTTCTCAATCAAATTTATCAAAGGAAGTTGATTGTCAGGGAAGATAACAACAAACCACACTGCCAAAGAACCTAATTCCAATTGGATTTTTTTTTCTTCAGACATCTGATTCTATATGGCCTTCGACATGGTTAAATTTGCCTTGCTTTCTCTCCAAGCTAAGCTTCAATACCCACTCCCCAATCTCTGGCAAGCTACGACTTCATTCACAAGCCCTATCTCAAATACTTTCGATTGATATGGCTACACAGAGGCGAAGATGGAGAAAAGAGAGAAGGGTAGGGAAATAAAGATGGAGAAATATGCCACATAAGCTAAAATAATTTGCCAACTCTTTAAAAAAATCCATGTTTGAAAATTTAGTTAGCAATTAACTGTCAAATCATCTTTTCGGCAGTCAAATAACGGTCAATAGACCATTTAGAACTATTTTCTAAACTTCAGCAACTAAAGTATCACGTTGTCGAAAGATTTTTCTATTCCTGTCTATTTTTTTTTAAAAAGTAATACATGTCAATTACCGCTAAGCTAAGCTTACTTTTGCAAATTCAATAATCTTTCTACTTTGTTAGATGTTATTTGAAGAATTAGTGCTTATGTTATTGCTAAACATCGCATGAATCCGACGTGGGTATCACATGTTCTTTGGTTTCCTCCTATCCCTAGGTGGCTTGAAGAGGTAGGTGCTTAATTGGACTTGAGTAGTTGTTATTTTTTTAGATATAAAGTACATTTCACATTTTTGGCTAAAATATTATTTTTCGGTTCTATACTTTAGAATTTATTCCGTTTTAGTCTTTATACTTTTAAATGTTTAAATTTAGTTCCTATATTTTCTATAAATCTTAAAATTAGTCCTTATCATTAGTTTATAGTTAACTTTTGTTAAGAAATTTCAATTCCTACTAATATTTCCTCTATAAATTTGAAAAACATACATACATTGTGTCTTCTTTAATATAAATTATCATTGTTTTTGAGATAAAAATTAACTTCAAACCAATGGTAAAGACTCATTTTAAGATTTATTAAAAGTACATGGATTAAATTTGGATATTTAAAAGTACAAAAACTAAGGCTCCGTTTGATAACTATTTGGTTTTTGGTTTTTAAAAATTAAGCCTATGAATACTACTTCCACCTATGAGTTTTATTGTTTTGTTATCTAGTTTTTTACATGTGTTTTCAAAAACTAAGCCAAATTTTGAAAACTAAAAAAAAAATGAAAAACTTGTTTTTATTTGTAGAATTTGACTAAGAATTCAAATGTTTTCTTAAGAAAGATGAAATTTATAAAGCACAATTTTCAAAAACAAAAAATCAAAGGGCTATAATCAAACAGGTTTAAAATAGATTAATTCCTAAAGTATAGGGACTAAAATGGTATTTTAATCTACAATTTTTTTTACCGAACGTTAATGCTTTTTGAAAAATTATATATATATGAAACATTGTTTATCATGTTATTGCTAAACATCACCTGAATGTGGGTAACCATTTCATTAGCTTCCTCCCCACTCTAGATGGTAATTGAGGAGTTATGTTCTTTTAAGACTTTGGTGGTTACTAGGTCTTCTCATTTTTTTTTATTGAATTTCTTCTAAAAATATAGATAAATAATAATAATAAAGAAAAAAACCTATGCCCAAGCTTTTAGAAAGCCAAATTCTATTCTTTTACATATTCATTTTCAGATTATGAGTCATGACAACTCATAAATCTAAATTTTATTATTTTTTAATAAATGTATAAACCAATGTGTAAGAGTGGGGATTGAACCATTGACTCTACTAAGCTACTAATTGGCAATTGAAATCCCATTTGAGATTGTTTTCTATGTGTTTAAAAGTAATTATGGGAGAATCTTAAAATCACTTTTTAATTTACTCTAATGCGCATAAATTATGCTTTTGAAATCTTTCCTAAAAATATACTATGTTTTTTAACAATATTATGAAAAAATCAGTTGTATACAATCCTTCGATAGAGTTTATTTTTCTCTTATATCTTTCATATATTTTTTATATTTAAATGGGAATGAAATTGTGATCCATTCAACTTTTTATAACAATTTTTTTTCTAATCTTTTATCAAATAATTTAAATAAAATAAAATAATTTGCAATTTAAAATTATATAAATTTTTAAATAATTAACTTATAATAAATTTATATATTATACCAATATAAAAATAATTGAATTAATAGTTTACTTTGGTCATTATGGCTAAATCATAACATTGTACAATATAGTATTAATTTACCAAATACGGTAAATGACGTCTAACAAAAGAACTTATGGCATTTAGTATTAATTTACCAAATACTATAGTCATTTTGGTGTCCTCCTATCCCTAGGTGGCTTGAGGAGCTAGGTGCTTTGGACTTTGGTAATTGTTAGGTTTTTTTTTAATGGATTTACAAAAAAAAAAGAGAAAAAAAAAACATTTGAAGCTCAAGCCATACTCTGGTTCTTGAAGACAAGAAGATTGGAACTTTAAAGAAGTTGTTAGGTTTTCTATCACGAAGAATTTGTGCTTCAAAGAATGTTGTTTATAAGTGATATGTTTGAATATCACCAAATTTTTATGAGTATAGATTGGTTTTTCTTTTTTCTTTTCAACATGTAAAATGAAGGGATTCAAACATTTAACCCTCTTAGTCAATGACATATGCTTTAACCAGTTGAGCTACACTTAAGCTGGTAGAACTTATTTCACAAAATTAAGAGTTTATCTAAAACAAGAATCATAATGATAATAAAACTCATATAGAAGAGTCAGAAATAAGTTAGAATTCGTGCAAGTTAAGAAAATTTTATTTTTGTTTTTTTTTTTTTTCAAGTTCAAACAAGAAAGCAAACAAAACAAACAAAAGATAGGAACTGAGTTTAAACTAGAGAAGCAAAATCACTATTTTATTACAAACCTCTTGGATCTCTTTAATAATGGGATAAACTTCGTTGTAATGTTTATCCTTTCCTAAAATTAAATTCCTCACTGTTGATGAATCAATGTCAATCAGAAAAATTTGTTGAGTGATGACTAACAGACTGGATAGAGCTTCTCGATCTAAGTTGAACAAGCAATCTTTGATGAGTAAGAGTTATGTCAAGTTGAGAAAAAAAAAAAAAAAAAAAAAACCCATTTAACATTAGAACAAGTTGAGAATGCAAAGTAAGTTACAAGGAGAAATTAAAGCTTTAATTTTCATTGCTTGGACTTGAACAACCAAGTCTCATGTCAAGGATATAAAGGGATGTTGGAAAAATCAAATGCATTATTCCAATAGCAAGCTGAAATCAATTATAAGAATAATTTCAAGAAATTGCAGAAAGAATTCATGGCAATGTGAAGAATAATACATGGAAAATATTGAGCTTTAAAGTTGCATTATGAGAAGAATGTGAGACAAATGTAACAATGAGTATGTCTAAACTATGAAATGAATTGGTAAAAGTTAAAAATGACTGTGAGCTCAGAGTCAGAAGTTAGGAATTAGGACTTGGTTGGATAGAATACAAAGAATAGCTGTCAGCAGTAAAAAAAAATATGACCATTTTCCCAGAGTTGCCAAAAAACAGAAGAAAAAAGAACTTGTAATCTGAATATTATTTTTGAAAATAAATAATCCGCAGAAGAAAAAAAACGATATTTTGAAACATGTTTATTTTTTATTTTTTATTTTTTATTTTTTAAAGAAAAACATGTTTAGTTGTAAATTGAAGAAGTTTATATTTAAATTTAGAATTTAGAAGGGGTGATGGACCATAAATTTAGAAATACATAATAAAGAGTATATGTTTATATTAGCCAAAGTGAGCATAGCTCAATGTAATTGACATTTACTTCTTCTCCCTACCTTTGTTGTACTAAAAAATAGAATATTGCTTTATTTTTATTAACAAAAATTGATTCTCTAGGAAAAAATCATCATTTTGTATTTATTTTAAAAGTTTTAGTTTTATCTCAATATTTAAAAAAATCTAAAAAAAAAAAAAAAAAGCTTCAACAATTTTCATTTTAATCGAAGCTCTTACAGGGTTGAAAATTAAAACAGCAAAAGAATAGGATGAAAATTGAAACCAAATAAATCATACCAATGTCAATAATATATATAGTTAGTTTTTTGAAAATCAGTTAGTTTCATTTTGCATCTTAATGTTTTAAAATTTTAATATTCACCCTTTCTTGTGTATTTTTATGAAATTGCTAAAGGAGGAACTTTTGTTACCGATTTAAAGTACGTGAACTAAAGTTCACGAACAAAATAGTTACTTCAAAAAATGCAAGGCTTTAGTGTTTTTTAATCTTAATATTTATATATTTGTAGGGTAATTTATTTTATTTAGAATTATAAAATGCGTTGATTGTTTGGTCAAATGTAAGTTTTTTTTTAATTAAAAAAAAAGTCAGATTTGTCTTTGAAATCAAGTTTGAATGAGAAAGGATTATTTTAAGAATTTGTATGAGATAACAATCTTGTGATGGGAAAAGTTTAATCTGATATAGTTGATATATTTTAAAAAATTGGGGGTTTAAATTCGAATGTTTTTTTTTTTTCGAAAAATTTGATTTTTTTTTTCACAAATGAAAATTTTAGATATGAATGTTGTAATGGTAGATATTGTTTTTTTTTTTTTTTTTTTTTGAATTCAGCAATATGGAGGATGAAGGATTCCAACCGGTAGAGAGTATAAACCAATTACTGCTTATTTATACTCATTTTGGCAGGTAGATATGGTGTTTAATTTCATCGTTGGATATATTTCTTTCAATTTAATTTTAAATTTGCTATTTTAAATGAGATGTTAGTCATAGAAATGTTTATTTAATTTTGAATTGTTATTTTAAATAATATGTTATAATATTATGAAACTTTTGACCAAAATGGTTATCTTTTTTTAATTTAGAAATTAAAATAAATATTTTAAAAGTTCAAAGACAAAAATAAAGTGAGTTTAGCTTAGTAGTAATTGACATATACTCTTTCTTTGTGGTTGGAGGCTCGAATCTCCATATTCTACATTTGTTGTACTTAAAAAAAAATTAAATGTTCGATAACTCAAATAAGATTTAAACATTTTTTATTATTAAATTGGATTTTATTTTAAGCACCCTATTATATGACAGAAATATGTTTTTTATGTTAATTTCTTTTTAATTTTCGAATATTTGTATGAAAAATTAAATTTTCTGATTTTCTTTCCTCAAGGAAATTCTAATTTTAAGGCCTTGTTTACCCATGATTTTGTTTTTGTTTTCTATTTTTAAAAACTAATCTAATGAAAATATTTTTCTAAAACTATTCAATTTTTAAACACATTCCCAAAATCTTAATCGAGTTTTACGTTAAATTACAAATTTGATCTCTAAAATTTTGAGAAAATTAGAATTTAGTTTCTATAATTTTAAATGTTAGAATTAGTTTCGATAGTTTAATAAAACCCTCATAAATACTATTTATGAGGGTTTTATCAAATTAGAAAAACGAAATTCTAATTTTTAAAAGATTAAATTCTAACTTTTTTCAAATTTTAAGGACTAAATTTATAATTTAACCTAAGTTTTAAGAACAAAAATATTGTTCGAAGATTACTAGTACTAGTTTTAATTTTTAAAATTGACTATGATTTTAAGAGCAATTTTAAAAGTTGATTGAAAAATCAAGATATCATGATCTTCAAATTAAGTTAATTTAATATCTTTTTTCTTATATATATATATATAATGCTTTTTTTTGTTCTAACACTAGCCACATCCAAAATTTCTCCGTGTTTGTTATTATTGACATAGGCATATACAATTTTTTTGTTGTTATTATTTTCTATTATTTTATTATTCATTTGATATTATTTGTCATTGTAAAAAAACTTAATTTTGTTGTCTTTCTAATTTTTTATGAGGTTTTGTAAGGTTAAATTATACAAAATACTCATCAGCTTTAGAATAGATTTCAATTATGCTCCTAATCCGTAACTCTCTCTAAAAGTTTCATTCTAACCCTCAACTATGGAATTATTAAAAAAAAAAACCAATATAAAAATCTTTCCAAACTTACTCAACAAAAATCAAACCTAGCACAAATGAAAAAACTGACCATTAAATAAATCTCCTAAAAACTCAGTAATATTTTTTTTAATCTCAACAGTTCCTTGCCAAGTCATTCTTTTATAATTCATTGAAAATATGTAATAATATTTTCTTTAACCATGCTTCATTCGAAAGTTAACAAAAAAAAAAGTAAAATTGCAATATTTATACATATTTGAGATAAATATTGTAACAGTCATTTAAATTTAAGATTTAATTGGATTAAATTAAAAATTTAAGATAAAATTGGATTCACTAGCTAGGTTTAAATATGATAATTGAATTAAAAAAATTTAAGGCCCTTTCTTATTCATTTTCATTTTTTATTTTTTTAAAAATAAGGTATTCAATAAATACATACAACAATTGTTTAGTAAACTTGAAAACCAAAACAATTTTTTAAATATACCTTTTCTTTTTTAACACTTGGAGTTAAATCTTAAAACATAAAAGAAAATAGGTTACAATGATGGCACTTAATGGGATGATAAATAGGTTTGAAACAAGATTGCAACACAATCAAGCTAGCTATCCTAAGCATAACTCACCTAAGACATTAATAACTTCCTTTATGAATTGCCAACACGAGTCTAACTTAATAGTTAAGACGTCTACTCCAAGGTCCGAGATTCAAATCTCCACTTCCATGTTTGTTGTACTAAACAAGAACTCCTTTATAAATTGAAATTTTGAATTCTCCCGTTGATGTGGTATATTCATAACATATGAATCATGAATGGTAGGAACTAGCATTCTTATTGAGACTCAAAACTCATGGGAAAGAAAATTTATGGATGGAATCAACCATGCAGTATTTACAAACAAAAGTATTTGGTAATTGGAAAAAAACATTATACTTCTAATGTCAAATCATGATCAACTAGGACATAAATAAATCATAGGGTCGAACTCTTCATTGGTGTCAAGGTAATAGATGTGAATAGTCATCAACTCCAAGGAAAGTGTAGAAGAATGGGACCTATTATGGGACATACAATACAGTACAACATACGATCATTGCACGTCAACTAGGTTGTCCTATTCCACTTCTTAGAAAGAAAAGAACTTAAATCAAAATACTTAATAGCATGACGAGACATCTATAAAAAACTTCTATCCTAAGCAAACGCAATGGAGTCGTAGTTAGGATAGTCAAGTAAAATCCAACCGTGAAATAATTTTAATAAATCCCTTACAATAGTTCGTGTTGGTCTAAATCTAAAACTATCCTCAACAGTTAGTGTAGCCATAAATAATCCTAATTTTTTTTTATTCAGTGAGGTTTGCTAACTTTGTATACCATTCCATTGTAAGTAAATGATCTTATCATAGATCCATTGTGGTCTTGAAATTATATAATAATGGAAATATCAACCCTAGTTGGCATCTTTGTATCTAGTTACTTGAAAGTTTTACTAGGTATGCCTTAGGTATGCCTTATATACTGCTTTTGGGCAACCCTCTCAACAACTAAGAGATCCATTTGAGGAACACAAGGATTAGTTGAAGTAATATGCTTCGACCCACATTAAACACCGAGCTGCTTGTTGAAGATAAAAGTACATTGAACCCCTATGAAATTTTATCATGAGCAGATTAAATTTATTGGACAAATATGAGATAGATTAAGATTTGCTTCTCTAGAGTATCAAAATCAACCATGACCTTATTATGAACATAAAACTCCAAAATATGGAACCCAGATTGGCTGCCCAACTTAAATGGAATATGATCGCTTGTTTATGGTCTAACATTTTTGTCAATACATTATCCTCATTCTGTTCAACTCTTGTTATAATGAATCCTACTATATTTTTGTAATGGGTATATAACACAACTTGGGTAGTAAAGTCTTGTACTATGAATACATAAACAGGTAAAAAGTACACGTGTTGAGCTATCAAGAAAGAAATAACACCTAAAGAGGCTAACGTAAGGCCTAATTGAAAATGAAGCAAATTATTGGTTGTACCATAAAGATCTTTATGTTCATGCCCCAATCGTCAGCCAGCAAAATGTGAGCTACTAAAAGATCTTTTATACAGTATCCAATCCCGAAGTTAATTCTATACGTCAAGCAGCAAGAAACCTAGCTAGCCATATACTTTGCGTAGATATTCTCAAATTTAAAGAAAAAACAAAATCAAGCTAGATACGTCGTATGGAATAGCTGATATCAAATATGACCCAGAATCTAAAATAACAAATCCAGAGAAATTTCAAGTCATTATTGGAACCCCCAACCACCATTATAATTTATACTGAATATGCATCTACTATAAACCTGAAACATCAATACTGTCATCAAAAGAACTCTAATCGAAATAAAATAAGCAAATGCTACATTAAAATATCTTGTTCTCACAGGTTTCATCTTCAACTACATTCGACCATTCTACTATTAGTTGGAGCTTTCACGAGGTTAGCTCCACAAAAAGACTGGCCTGAGGATGCAGTCCAGCTTCTTTCAAGGACAAGGAGAGCTTCTCGGCGCCATAAACAACTCGAGGGAAGTTTGAGACCAGATTATAACTATCAACATCCAGACAACCCAAGGAGTCGACGTAGTCGTAGAGAGTTTGGATCGAAGCGGTACTGTGAAACCTCCTTTCCTTGCGTTCTCCAGTAGGGAACCGCACCAAGACCTGGTAGATTGAAAAATTCAAGAAGATTGATTAGGTTCTTTCTTTATCAGTAAAGATCAAGATCCAACGAGGCGTCTTTACTAATATTCTAATAGTTACCCTTCTTTACTTTTTTGTTATTAAAAGGGGGGCAACTTGCAAAGGGAGAGGTCAGAAGACTCCATGAGGTTGAAAAAAAAGGGTGTTCGATAGTTAAAAATAATATAAGCAATCCCCATGGTTATAAACTACAAATTTCCTCCTTGGGTTGTAAAAGTTGAGTGAAAAGAAAAAAGGATAACATTGATGATTATGCAAAATGTCTTTGAGGATGAAATGAAAATATCATTTGATGATGAAAATAAGTTGAAAAAATAGAACATTACTTGTGTAACATTAGGCCCTTTTTCAGGTTCAGCACCAAGTGACATTGCTTTCTCTTGCCGCATTCTAGCTAAAGCAGCCTCTCTTTCTGCAGCTTCACGAGCAGCTCTCTCACGAGCCTCTTCTTCCTCTTTCCTCTTCCTCTCAGCTTCAGCGGCTTCCCTTTCCAGACGCTCTTGCTCCTCCCTTCTTTGTCGTTCCCTGGCCTAATAAAAACACAAGAAGAGATCAGATGATTAACATAAAACTTGAAGAGACAACATGAAACCACCTGTTAGTAAACACAGTTGGAGGGACGAGAAAATTATGAAATTTAGACTGACAAGAAAGCAAAGTCAGAAAGTAGCATACTTGATCTGCTTCAAGTGCTGCTCTGTAAGCAGCATCTTGTTCCTCCCTCAATCGCATGTTATTTCTCCTTTCTTCTGCATCAAGCCTTGCTGAAACCAGAACAGGAGCACTTTCTTCCAGAACTCTCTGTAGAATCACTAGCATTTCTTCAGCAGTTTTTGGTCCCTCAACCTGCAAACAAGAGAAAAATAGGTCAATAAAGAAAAAGAAAGTCTGATGTCCAAATCAAAATGAAGTGGAAGGTCTGTCAAAAATGCTTATCAAATTGAAGGTTTCATCGCCTTAAAGATATGCCTAAAAAGTACACTCCTTCAATTGAAAACTATCGAGATTGCCCTCTAAAAAACCTATAACATCACCATTTCTAGTGACAACTCCAATATTGAAATAAATGCATCAGATCTTTATGCACGAGTGCATGTCTTCAACAAAGAAACTTTAAACTCCATTCCAAATAAGAATTCCATCCAGCCTTCATGGAAATGATACCATTGTCATGCATTGAAAGAAAATATGGTCTTGAGTTTCCACTACTCCTAGATAAAGCATACAGAGCTTGGTCTAAGGGCCATACTTGGGCATCTTGCTTGTATTCTCTGTGCGATATTGAGTTCCCCAAAATAGAGAGTCCAGATCAGAAATTTGACATTGCCATCTTTGTATTTCATGAAGCAGCCACTAGTTCCTTATTATGAACCAAAGATGAGCCTAATAGTTCGCTGAAGGTAGATTTAACCAAGGTACCCGGTTTCTCAAGTCTCTAAACTTGTCTTGCGACCTTGTTAGCTGCAATTTATGCACCTAGTAAAGGAGCTTTGAAAACTAGCCCCACTCATCCATATCATATAGGTTGCTTCTGGCAAAAATCCTTCATGGGTTGGTACTTTTGAAAACTCGCCCCACTCATCCATATCATATAGGTTGCTTCTGGCAAAAATCCTCCATGGGTTGGTACTTTTTTCTTTCTTTCGATCATTGACTTTCCATGGGTTGGTTCTTTCCTCCCACTGTTCTTCCACTATTACATCCTTTTCTAATGCTTGGAAATTTCCACCCATGAATTATTCAAAAGAAGGTTCTTTCACCATTTCAGACATTGATTTTGGTGGTCAAGTGCTCCAAACTCTCTTTCAGCTTGCTGATAATCCACCATGGGCTCCTATCACTACATGATATTCTTCTTTTGGAAAACTAACCATCCATTTCCCCCTTTTCCCATGAACTCTAGCTACTATTTGAAGCCATAACTCACTAGTTTCACATGGGAATTTCCAAAGCCATTTCTTTAATAGTGTGTTACTTCCTTGCCTGATGTGACATTATATTCCAACCTTTCTTTTTTGCATTCGGACAAGAAAAGTCTTCCTCTCTCTCTACAAACAGTTCCAATTTTCTAGGATAGGAAAGATAGATGTAAAGTATGTGAGTATGCTAGATAACACACTGCTTGACATAAGGTGAGCCTACCCACTTTCAATAATAGGGCTTTTCATTGTTAGGGCTTCCATCGAAAGCGCATACCCATGTAAGACATAAGAAATTCATTAAAGCTCCCTCAGCCACCTTCTATATATGACAACATGTAAATTCCTATGCCTTCTTACATACTTTTAGGGCACTAAAAAATTTATCAATTTTGGCATCCTCATGCTAGCACCTCCTTTCCAAGTTGTACTACAATCTCTCCATTTTATCTTCTTCCCCTACCTTATTCAAGAAATAAAAAATCACTCTACCTCAAAGATCCACTCAACAAGATTGTCTCCTTCAAACAATGGTAATTCAAAATTTACCCCTTAGATCTGAGGTTTTCTTGATTACTCAAAAACAGCTCACTAGTTTTGCCAACTTCTTCGTCAAATGCAATATGGATAACTTCTCACCCTAAGGTGCGCTCTTATCCGATGCCCCCTTGCCTAGACTCACAATTCTTCTTTCCCAAGTGAGTTCTCAATCCCTACCAACAATGCTCCCAAGCTATAGTTGGTTGTTGGAATTTTTTGGAGATCAATTGCATGTATTGCAAATCCTCAGGCAGAAATCCCAACCTAGATCCAACTCCTCCTAATCTATTCTTCATTTTTCTAATTTATATATGTTATAAGTGTGGTTGTTAAGCACATATTTGGAACTTTTGAGAGATCTGGTCTCTCCAGAAACTCATTAAATTCTCTGTTGTCTTTTCCCTCTCAGGCTCTCACCTTCTTTGTTACAACTCTTGATTATCTAACTAGCTAACCCACACTCTGCCTTTGAACAAGGACCACAATTCTCACTTCCCCATTCTCCAGTTTGTGCCTCTCTAACAGCAATAACTCTTGAATTTAGTAATCTCACTTGTTCAGAAATTGGCAGAGAGTAAATCATACTCTTAAGCCAAACATTGAAAATTTCATAGAATCCCAACCCAAGTTGATGCTTCTTTACTTCTATTAGGCTCTTTGCTACCATCTGGTGTTCTCTTTGTAATTCTTTTTGTAAATATGATCTTGTTCATATTATGGCCAATTGGGAGTCTTTTTTGTAACCCTTTGGCGGTGTGGGGAACTCTCATCTCCTCTTTTGCAATCTTTCGCTCAGTAATATATTCTTTGTTTCTTATCCAAAAAAAAATTAGGTCCCAATCTCGTCCTTCATCCTTTGTTTACAACTTTTCAAACAAAGGCAAGAGTTCACCTTCATGTCCCTACCATTAATGAAGCTTATTCCATCTAAAGAAAACACCTCCGAAATGAAAATTTTTGCTCTTCTACCGACTGAAGATTTGAAGAAATTTTTGTTTTCATCTCCTCCTCTAAATCATTTACTTTTGCATTCTAGTTCCAAAAAACTTCCTCTTCAACAACAATACTTTTATTGAGCTTAATTCTTCATTTCAAATTTCATCAAGATATACTGATTCTTCCAACTCATCCGATCTTTTAATGTCTTCTGTAATTTTATCATTGGTTGAAAAAAGGTTCTCAGACTCCTATTCTTTCCTGGATATCAGTTTCCTTCCATTTGCTCAAGCTTCACCACAAACCTGTTACATGGCTATCCTTAAAGATTTGTTTCTTTCCACTATTGTCACTTCTCGTACTTCATCAGAAGAAAATTATAGTGATGATGCCATGTATTTTGAATTAAAATCACAAACCCTTACAGCCTTGTAATTCCAGAGGGGGAGATCTATAAACCCACTTGCATATCACCGAAAATCTATTTACGAGTCAAGACATTTCTCTCCCAAAATTTGGAACAAAGTGAATATACTGCATCACAAGGGAATATTAGTCCAAAATAAAATGCTAATGGAGCCTTTTCTTTTTTTCTTTTTTTCTTTTTTTTTTTTTTGGTCTTTCGATAAATGTAGCTGTCCGGGAAAAGTCTACCTACATTCTGACTAATCCCCATGGGACAAATGAGCTAGTTGAAATCCTGCATACTCTTCATGGCAACCTTGCCTTATAATTTCTCCCAAAACATGGAAGCATGAAGAGGCTTCCATGTAAATCCCAACAACCAGCTCACAGCCACCAAGGTCCTCCAGGCTCTCGCTAGAATCCTTTTCTTAAACGAGACTTGAATGGTTGAACATGCCAATAAGCTAAAAACAAAGGACCTTAACCAAGAGGAGAGGACTTTAATGGACAACCCATAAGCTGAGAACAGAAACCCTTAACCAAGAGGACTTAATGGACAAGGAAGAAGAACCTTCTACCAGATCTACACGAGAGTCAGCAGTGTTATTTCAAGGAATTGGAATGTTACCAAAGGCAGCCCACCCAACATGTCTGGAGTTCCATTTAATACTGACTTACAGTATCAATCTCACTGATTACAATAATGAAGCTGGGACTTACTTTAAGGATAACATTTTCAAATATGAATCCTCTATTTCTAAGTTCACAATCCTCTCATGATCCAACTGCGAGCAACCATGGAGACCCAAAATTCTTCCCTAGCTTGAGAATTTCTTCTTCTGCTTCTTATCATAATTATTGGAACAATGGAGGTTTAGCAACTCTTTGACGCCACTATTTGTCCTTTTAGACACACCTTCCTTTCTTTTCTTGGATGGTATTAGAACAATGCAGAGATCCATAGATCACTGAATCAACTTCTACTCTGAAGGAGTTCCCAGGAAGGAAACCCTTGAAGGTTAGGAAAGCCATAATTTGGAGGGGTGAGAAATTAACTTCTGGAGTTCTAGAACCATTGTGAAAAAAAAAGTCTGCTAACCCCCCCCCCCCCCCCCCCCCCCAACGTTGACAAATCCTCGTTAACAACTTATATAATTCAAGTTCTCCTCTTAATTTAAAAACACATAAATAATGACGTCATAAAATAACAGTCAGAAAACGTGTAACTGGAGCTTCAAAAAAATAGAATACCAAATTCAGACTTGATTGGTATCCTCACAAATCTGCTTGACCATCCCATCCATCTACATGCTTTCTAGGAATTAACTCTTTATTCATATAGTCCACAATTGTGCCAATGATAATAATGGCACGGGCTACTGAGCAAGATATATTAACATGGATGAAGTGCACATGTAGTCAATCAGAAAGCACTAAAAATATATATATTTTCCTTTCCGCTTGCAAAAGGGAAATTTCAGAGAACATTTGATTTGACCACATGCTTCTTCAAAAGATCATTATACGTAGGAAAATACAGATAAAAACTGTTAGTTCACCCTTCAAAAATCATGACGCAAAATTTCAAAACCTTCTTTTTAAAAACTTCAAACCTTTTAAACAAGCATATTCAATGAGATCTTCATTTCAGGAGAAAACTTAAACCACATTACTTATTATCGTGTAAAAAAAATCATAGGGATACAATTAAACCTGTTTGACATATATTCCTTTCAGTCATGGTAAATCAGATTCAGAAGGAACAACAAGTCCACCAAATGGCAGCCAAAAAAGTTCCAGGGTTGGAACTGCCATGTAGAACATGGGAAAAGGGAAGGAGGGATAACAAAATAAAATTCTCTCCTAATTTTTTGACCAGAAATCCTTCAATTTCCCGACGTTGAACAGGTTTTCAGGGACACTGATACTTTACCCTACAACATTTGATAGTTTTAACGCATAAGAAAATTGATGTATCAAATGAGTGGTCCCACATGGTTTCAAACAATGACCACTGGTTGACAAGGGCCCTTACAAGTTCAACTGTGCCCAACCTCTGGATTAAATAAGCTCTCTTCTATTTTATAACTAGTAGCAACCTACAGGCATGGTAATCAATTTCCAAATGGAAAGGTCATTCAGAAAGTGGATTTCAAGATCACATGCCAGAATTTAATCTGACCAGCAGAAACTCAAGTAAGCTTTCGATATAATATAAGTATAATGTTTGAGGCTTCCATCTTGCAATGATAATATGCATAGAGAAGCTGCTCATATCACAGATATCATAGCAAAATTGACATCTTACAATGTCAATCAATGACCTCAAGAAACTGGCAGGTTACTCTCCCCCTCAACATGAACAGCTCTCTCTTGGTTCTTGGTGATCATCCTTAAAAGAGAGGAAAATCCTTTGGTTACCACATGTTAAAGCTTTTTGGCACTCACGGCTTGAAAGGAAAAACAAGTCTTCAACAAGAAAGAAGACTCTTTTGATTTTTTTTTTCTTTTGGATTCTCTCATTTTCGTGGCTCTTGTGTAAATTTTATGGCCCTTTCATAACTACAACCTAAGTATTCATTGTCATTTCGAAGATATTTCTATTAACATTCCTTGGTTTGGGCTTCCCTGTCCTCCCTTTCTGTAATTTCATTTATCCAATGAAATGAACGACACTGAAAACTAGACATGGTACTCGTAGTGATGAAATTGAGAAGTCGATGTTCAAAGAAAAAACAGCAATAAACAAATAAGAATACCTGCTGAAGCAGCGCAATCCTCTGATTCGTTGATGCCATAACCACAGCACAAAAAGGGTATCTTGAAGCTTTCAAGCTATGACTCATCTTAAAACCTTCACTAGCCCGAATACTCCCCCCCCACGAAACAAAATTCTCGTTCACAAAGGCTGCAACAGTCTCCGAACACAAGGTCCTCTCGCAGAAGAACGGCGTATCCGGATGATCAGGAGAGTGCAGGTAAACAAACAAAAGCTTAAAGGCATTCCTCGAACGCTGCAAGGCGTCCATGAACCCTTCCCCTACAAAATTCGGCCCAGTCGTCCCAAAATCCCTCTCAAACGCCGACACAAAATCAATAGCCTCCGACGCTGCAGCAGAAACAGAAACCAACCGAGCCGACGACTCAGCGTTCCGGCCAGAACCAGACCCCAAACCAATCACACCAAGAGAATACGAAAGAATACCACCAGCAGCCCATAATCCCAGACCAACAGCACCCGAAACAAGCCCTAAACTACCAGAAATCACAGAAATCGGAAGCGTGATAATTTTCCAAGCCAAACTCGGGGCCGGAGCGCCATTTTCTTGCGGTTCCGATCTCTCGAGGATTTGGCGCGTCGCAGGGTCCAATTGGGCGTCGCCACCACCATCATCGGCGGCGGCGGAAGCAGAGGATTCCGAATTGGTGGCAGTAAAAGAAGAAACAGCGCGTTCGAGGTCCCAACCGTGAGCGGCGAGGATTTCGGTGCAGATTTCGGGATCTTCTAAGCCTGTAATCGCTTGGAAATAGGCTAATTTATCAGCAACATCAACCATATCCGGCAAGGACATAAATGAATGGAGAAATTTTGTGGGTCTCTTTCGTTCGTTCGTCTCGTTTCGAATTCTTCAGAGATTGATCGGACTCGAATCTTCTTCTTCACCCTCTCGATCAATCGACATAAATGACTGAGATGGTTTATGAACATTGGGAAGTAGATAGAAAGAAGAGGTCGAAGTATCGATTTTCAAAGTGACGATAATGCCCTTGCCGGTACTTTCAAATTACCGAATTTGCATTTTCTTTGTCTGGCGACAGGGGAGGGGTATGGTGGTCATTTTGTCCCTGGTGAATCGCATCGAAGTAAAAATTATTTTTCTTTTTAAAATTATAGATTCTTTGTTTTTTTTAAGTTTTAAAATTATATAGATATTGTAAATATGGCACATGTAAATGCCCATTACACATGTCCACTTAATATCCATGTCAAGTGGCATTTTCTCCATAGCCAAAGTGTCTTCTATGTGTCCAACAAAGGCCATAGATTGGTGTCCATATGTACCACATCATGCTCTCCAAATTGCCTATAAATAGTGGTTTTTGGTGGATAAATAAAGATATAGATTTTTGGAAAATAAACCTCTCTAATTTCATTTGCTTTTAATTTGCCATAAATCCCTATTATTTGTTTATATTATATATATATACTCCACTTGTATTATTATTATTATTATTATTATTATTATTATTATTATTATTATATTATTTGGTAAAGTTTTGGTGCTCGGTTTCGCCTCTCAATTTTACAACACGTTATCAGCACGAGACTCTTTCATTTTTCCCGCTAAAGGTAAGTCTTATAGGTAAGCCATTTTTACGCATTTGGTTTATGTTAAATTTCTAATATGAATATATTATTATTTTTGATAGTGTTATTATGACAAACCTTACAAAGCTAGAATTTGCGGCCCTGGATATTAATGGAAATAACTACTTGTCATGGGTCCTTGACGCTGAGATCCGTTTAGATTCTATGAATCTTGGAGAAACAATTAAAGAAGGAAATGATGCATCAAATCAAGAAAAAGCAAAAGCCCTGATCTTCCTTCGTCATCATCTTCACGAGGGATTGAAAATGGAGTATCTTACAATAAAAAATCCCTACGTTCTATGGCAAGGTTTGAAAGAAAGGTACGATCATCAAAAAACAGTTATTCTTCCAAAAGCTCGTTATGATTGGATGCACCTAAGGTTGCAGGACTTTAAATCAGTAAGTGAGTATAATTCCGCACTCTTCAGAATTAGTTCAAAATTAAAATTATGCGGAGAAAAGATTACTGATGTTGATATGTTAGAGAAGACATTTTCCACTTTTCATGTCTCGAATATGCTCCTGCAGCAGCAATATCGAGAGAAGGGTTTTGCAAAATATTCTGAACTTATCTCATGTCTTCTCGTTGCTGAACAAAATAACGAGTTATTGATGAAAAATCACGAATCCCGACCAACTGGAGCAACACCATTCCCTGAAGTGAATGCTGTGAATTTTAATAACCGTGGTCGAGGTCGGGACCGCGGTAGAGGAAGAAATACCTATTTTCGTGGTGGGCATTATAATTTTAAGAAACCCACACGAAGTGATGATCATAAAGGAAAGGCTCCACAAGATAGAAGTTCGAAAGGTGATGAACATAAATGTTTCCGGTGCGGAATGACTGGGCACTGGTCACGTACCTGTCGTACGTCAAAACACCTTGTTGATCTCTATCAAGCTTCCCTGAAGGAAAAAGGAAAAGGAAAGAATGTGGAGGTAAATCTTGCCATTCAAGAAGATGATGTGTTTGACCCCTCCAATATGATGCATCTTGATGTAGCTGATTATTTTGAATCTCCTGGAGAGAGAATTGATGCAATCAAACAAGTAGATGATGATTTGTATGAAAATATATAATTAAATACTGTTTAGTATGTTTTTGTTGTTGTTTTGTTTGTATATATATTTAAGACTCTTTGTAATCGTTTTTCTTTTCTTTTCAATGAAGAAATATGAACAATTTCAATATGTTGAGTAACTCGAAAATGAGCAACGAGGATTTATGTCTGGCAGACTGCGCAACTACGCACACGATACTCATAAATAGAAAATATTTTACTAGATTGACAATGCTGGAAGCAAAAGTCAATACTATATCAGGTTCTGCAAATCTGATTGAAGGTTTTGGAAATGCAAACTTTATTTTGCCTAGAGGAACAAGATTTACAATTAATAATGTTCTGTTCTCTAGCAAATCAAAAAGAAACTTATTAAGTTTTAAAGATATACGTGAAAATGATTATCATGTTGAAACTGATTGTAAAAATAATATAGAGTGTCTCTATATAACATCTATTGTTTCACATGAAAAACGTATATTAGAAACACTGCCTGCTTTTTCTTCTGGATTATACTATACTCATATATGAGTAATCGAAAGTTATGCAATAATGAACCCGAAGTTCATGAATCCAGAAATATTCAGTGTTTGGCATGATCGATTGGGTCATCCAGGGTCGATAATGATGAGAAAAATTATTGAGAATTCACATGGACATCCTTTAAAAAGCCAGAAGATTCTTCAATCCAATGAGTTGTCATGTGATGCTTGTTCTCAAGGGAAATTAATTATTAGACCATCACCAGCTAAAGTGGGGATTGAATCACCTGCATTTTTAGAGCGAATTCAATGTGATATTTGTGGACCTATTAACCCACCAAGTGGTCCATTTAGAAATTTTATGGTATTAATTGACGCATCCAGCAGATGGTCACATGTATGCTTATTATCAAGTCGAAATCTTGCATTTGCAAGATTACTTGCTCAAATAATTAAGTTAAAAGCACAATTTCCTGATAATACAATTAAAACCATTCGACTTGATAATGCTGGTGAATTTACATCCCAAACTTTTAAAAATTATTGTATGTCAATTGGGATAAGTGTTGAACATCTTGTAGCTCACGTTCATACACAAAATGGTCTAGCAGAATCATTTATAAAACGTCTACAACTAATTGCAAGACCATTGCTTATGAGAGCTAAACTTCCTACATCGGTATGGGGTCATGCTATTTTGCATGCTGCATCACTGGCACGTATTAGGCCAGTAGCTTATAATAAATACTCCCCAATGCAATTAGCTTATGGCCAGCAGCCAAATATTTTCCATCTAAGAATTTTTGGATGTGCAGTATATGTACCGATTGCTCCACCACAACGTACTAAGATGGGTCCTCAAAGGAGGTTAGGAATATATGTTGGTTTTGATTCCCCATCAATTATTAAATATCTTGAACCCCTAACGGGTGATGTATTTACTGCACGATTTGCTGATTGTCATTTTAATGAGACAAATTTTCCAACATTAGGGGGAGGAATTAAGAAGTTGGAAAAAGAAATTACATGGAATGCATCGTTATTATCTCATTTAGATTCTCGTAGAGATCAATGTGAACTTGAAGTTCAAAAGATAATTCATTTGCAAAATATAGCAAATCAACTATCAGATGCATTCACATATACTAAAAGTGTGACTAAATCATATATACCAGCTGCAAATGCTCCATCAAAAATTGATATCCTAAAGGAACAAGTTGTCAATAATGAGTCTGGAGCACGCCAGAAGCGTGGTAGACCAATAGGTTCTAAAGATAAAAATCCTCGAAAAAGAAAAGTAGTTGAGAATCAAAATGATTCAATAAAATGTATGGATGTTCCAGAAGAAATCCAGAATACAACTACTCAAAAGAGTATTGGTGAAAATCAAACGCTTGAGGATAATAATGAAATTTCTATAAACTATGTTACAACAGGAAAGAGATGGAACCGAAATGATATCATTATTGACAAAAATTTTTCTTATAATGTTGCTCACGATATTATTCATGAAAGTGACGATTTTGACCCAAAATCTATCAAAGAATGTCAACGTAGAAAGGATTGGCCGAAGTGGAAAGAAGCAATCCAAGCAGAATTGAACTCACTTTCAAAACGTGAGGTTTTTGGACCAGTAGTCCCAACACCGGAAAACGTCAAACCTGTGGGATATAAATGGGTATTTGTAAGGAAAAGAAATGAAAAGAATGAAGTTACAAGATATAAAGCGAGACTTGTTGCACAAGGATTCTCGCAAAGGCCTGGTATTGATTATGAGGAGACATATTCTCCTGTGGTGGATGCAATAACGCTAAGATATTTGATTGGTCTGACTGTATATGAAAAGCTTGATATGCATCTAATGGATGTAGTCACGGCGTATTTATATAGATCTCTCGATAATGACATTTATATGAAAATCCCGGAAGGATTTAAAATACCAGAAACATATGAATCAAGTTCTCGGGAATTGTATTCAATAAAATTACAGAGATCATTATATGGATTAAAACAATCAGGACGAATGTGGTATAATCGCCTGAGTGAATATCTGTTGAAAGAAGGATACCAAAATAATCCAATATGTCCGTGCGTTTTTATAAAGAAATCTCAGTCAAGATTTGCTATTATAACTGTATATGTTGATGACTTAAATATAATTGGAACTCCTGAAGAGTTATCCAAGGCAATAGAATATCTTAAGAAAGAATTCGAGATGAAAGATCTTGGAAAAACAAAATTTTTCCTTGGTTTGCAAATTGAACATTTAGCAGATAGGATATTTGTTCATCAATCAACTTATACAGAGAAAATCTTAAAAAGATTCTATATGGATAAAGCACATCCATTGAACATTCCAATGGAAGTTCGTTCACTGGATATAAAGAAAGATATATTTCGACCTCGAGATGACAATGAAGAACTACTTGGTCCTGAAGTACCATATTGATCGGTGCTTTTCGCTACCGCAAGTGCACGTGATCGAAGTAATAAAACTGGAGTATTCCAGAGTATCGTACCCAAGGGAACGGGGTTAATAAAATGAATTTCAGTTGGCACAAAATTGTTGGCAATTTGCAATTTAAAGTAACCAAGAATGAAAATAAATTGAGAGGTGTTTTAACTAAAAATGTGTTTGAAAATTCAATGGAAATAAGAAGGGATTCAAGAATGCTGCTGCCCCTTTGGAAAGAAAATGCAACAAGAAAGCAATTGCAATCGTAGCTAACTCAAGAACTAAGTAAACCGAATTCAACTCCCATTCGACCTTCTTTGAAGTATCTTTAGGAGACTAAGTGATTAAACCTATATGTCTATGGCTAATCTAACTTAGATAGTTTTGCGCACAATTCTAGTGGTTTTGGAGTCTCGCCCTATGTCTAGGGTCGATGTTTCAGACTTATGTCTAAGCCCTTTCCTCCATTGCTTTTGCGACATCCGCTTCCCTTAACCCTTTCGGTATTAAGTTTTAGCTTGGCAAGCAACACTAGATGGCCAGCTAGTTTTACCCAATAATTTACTCATCAAAAGCAAACTTGAGTTCAAGAATTAGCTAGATTGTTTTTACTCTCGAGCTTTATATCTTTCCTCTAAGGCATTCACAAACTTGAATCCCAAAGGAAATTTAGCTCTTCATGATGGAATAATTTGAAAATGGTAAATTAGAATTGTAGGAGATCATTAAAAGAAACTCAAAGGAAATAATGCAATTAAATTGCAAATGCAATGCAAGTAAGTATTTTAAAGAAACAACCCAAAGATACAAAATACCAATTAACTCACGGAAACTTGAAACTAAGAACCAGTAGCTTGAAATTTTGAAGAAATTTGCAATTATATATAGGTGAAAACTGAATTCCAGTAGCATCCAAAATGTTCAAATAACAGAAAGTAAAATTACCAAAACTTAAATTTAACAAGTTATCATCAAAGTTCAATAACAGAAATTAAATTTGCTGAATTGAATGACAAATCAGTGGCTATTTTCACCCAATTGCAGAAATTCAAAAGTGCAGAAATTGAAGAATTTTAACCATCTTAAAGATCCATTCTCCGTATCTCAATCGAACCAATTTGCCCTTAACCACTACCAACTTTCGTTGTTGTGGGATTGAAGAGAATTTAGAGATGGAGATGTAGAAGAAAATACAATAAAAACAGCAACTAAAAGCTTAAAAAAAATTCTGCTGCAGAAAGTAAAGAAACCCAAAAACGTGAATGAAAATCTTCTCCAAATCGAGCTTAATCGAATAAGGATTGTTCTTTTACCAACATCCACTTCGTTGAGATAGGATTGAGGAAGAGATTCGGACTAAGATCTACAAGAAAATAAAACAAAATAGCAACTAAAAACTAAAAATGAAAACTTGCAGAAAGTAAGAAAACCCAAAAAAACATAAACTAAAATCTTCTCCAATCGAGCTCCCTTTGTTTGGCTTCTTTGTTCAATATTTATAGGGATCTCATGCTAGGGTTTCCCTCTTGATTGATGGATAATCATGGCTAATCATCTTGCTGAATTCGTGGGTCAAATTTCCTTCAAAATCCCGAAATTCTCGTTTTTTACTTAAATTCCAGATTCTGCCAGATTGCAATTGCATAGCATTTGCACTGCTGTTGCATTCCACGAAATTTCTGCATCAAAACATTAAGTAAGTGTGAATTTTTTTCTTCTTTTGTTTTCTTTTCTCAACTTACTTAATTTAAAGGTCTTCCATCAATCATGTGATTAAATTCAAGGATTTTTTTATTTTTCATCAAATAATATGAATAAAAATCACAAATATAACTAAATTTAAAGGCCAAATAATCCTCATGAATGAGAATTATCACATATCTTAGTGCAATTGGTGCACTTATGTATTTGGCTAATAACACAAGACCAGATATTGCATTTTCAGTAAATTTATTAGCTAGATATAGTTCATGTCCTACAAAAAGACATTGGAACGAAGTTAAGCATGTACTCCGATATCTTCGAGGGACAATTGATATGGGTTTATTTTATTCTAACAAATCAAAGTATGATCTAGTTGGTTATGCAGATTCTGGTTATCTATCTGATCCACACAAAGCTAGATCTCAGACAGGTTATCTATTCACATGTGGAGGAACTGCTATATCGTGGCGATCAGTGAAACAGACTATAACGGCCACTTCTTCAAATCATGCTGAAATCCTCGCTATTCATGAAGCAAGTCGAGAATGTGTATGGCTAAGATCGATGACACAACACATTCATGAGACATGTGGCTTGTCTTCAAGTAAACCTCTTCCAACGATGTTATACGAAGACAACACAACATGTATAGCTCAAATCAAGGGAGGATATATCAAAGGAGATAGAACAAAACATATCTCACCAAAGTTCTTCTATACTCATGATTTTGAAGAAAATGGCGATATCACTGTACAACAAATTTGTTCAAAAGATAACCTGGCTGACTTATTTACAAAAGCATTACCAACTGCAACCTTCGATAAATTAGTATATAGCATTGGAATGCGGCGACTCAAAGACTTTAAGTGATGTCTCCATGAGGGGGAGTGAATATATTATAGTAAACTATATAAAATATGTACTCTTTTTCCTTCATTAGGGTTTTTTTTTTCTCCCATTGGGTTTTTCCCTAGTAAGGTTTTAACGAGGCATATTTTATAAATGGGCATTTAAGGGGGAGTATTGTAAATATGGCACATGTAAATGCCCATTCCACATGCCCACTTAATATCAATGTCAAGTGGCATTTTCTCCATAGCCAAAGTGTCTTCTATGTGTCCAACAAAGGCCATAGATTGGTGTCCATATGTACCACATCATGCTCTCCAAATTGCCTATAAATAGTGGTTTTTGGTGGATAAATAAAGATATGGATTTTTGGAAAATAAACCTCTCTAATTTCATTTGCTTTTAATTTGCCATAAATCCATATTATTTGTTTATATTATATATATATACTCCACTTGTATTATTATTATTATTATTATTATTATTATTATTGTTATTATTATATTATTTGGTAAAGTTTTGGTGCCCGATTTCGCCTCTCAATTTTACAACAATAGATAATATTATCGGTTCTCAAATTTTGATCATTTTGTCTATTTAGTATTTTTATTTATAAAAAAAAAATTAATAACATGCTTAAATTTTTAATGTTTTTCAGGTATAAAGATTTAAACATTTGACCTCAACAAAAGGAATACATATTAATTATCGTTGAGTTGTGCTAACTTTCTAGTCTGATTGTACTAAACCGTGACATTAATATCATTGCCTAAATATTGATGTGACACAGTGATTAGATTATCAAGTGACTATTCAACATGATGTGACTTAAGCGAATAAGCCAATTTGATAAAGTAATGGTGGGCAAGCCAAAAAAGTTGATAATTTTTAGCTGGTTTGTATTATTTTATCTAACTAGTCTACTCTCTCATTTTATGTCATATCATTATTTCGAGAACAAGCCCAGGCCCAATTTGACTGACAAGCCCAACCCATCGAAGGCCTTCAGAAATTCTATAAATAGAGAGCTTCCCAAAAGACTTTCATAAACTCTTGATCTAAATTCATATTCGAAAATAAGTTGCAAAGTTCTCGTGACAAATTTACTTAAAATTTACTTCCAAGAGGTCGTGAAATCATGGTCACATCCAAATGGGATGTAATATTGTCTTTAAAAAAAATAAAATTTATCATATAATTTAATTAAAGGAAATAAATAAACAAAAGTAAATAGATAGGTATCTCCGTCTCGCTAAATTTGGCACAGAGTTCTTAATTCTCATTCTCTTCTTTGCAGAATGGTAATCCCCAACAATTCATAGAATGAAACTGTACATTTTTTATTTCAAGTCAATCTCTTCTCTTCCTTCTTCTAAATTTCAAAGCAAAATTTGCAGAAATGGAAGAGTATTAGAACAGGTACTCAGCTATGCATCTGATCCTTTTACACTCTTAATTCTTGTTTTCCGCCCTTTTGCGCATCTTTGTGTTACTCTGTTTATTGCATCTTTACGTATTTCCTTTCCGCACGTTCTTCCTTTGAATTCGTTGAATGATTCTCATGTTTCTGTTGCTGATTTACCGCGATTTTATTCTGCTATTCGTTTGTATGTTCTTTTCGATTTCATTTCATCCTTTCATAGGATTTTTCCATTGGCATTTGCATACTGATTTTCCATCTCTCTTGTGAGTAGCTAAGCCCCAAAATCCTCCCATCTTCCAAGACGCGGGGTTCTTCCATTGCTGTTATTGAAGTGAAAACTTAAATTCCTAAATTGTGTATGGTTGTTCTTGACATAATTTCAGGATCTTTGCAATTCGATTGAACGTTTTTTTTGTAATTTTTATACCGCATTTATTGAAATTGTCTACGGAATGAAAGATCTCAAGTAGTTAATTTTACTTGTTTTGATAATATAGCAATTTCTTACATGCAAGTACTCCATTTAATTATTTTAGCTGATTTGTGTGTTTACTTATATGTTGGTTTGTGCATTTAATTTCTCTTGCTTTTTGGGTAATTCTTGCTGGTTTGTCTGTGTTATTGTTGCTGCTTAATGGTGACCGTTAAAATACTATACATATTCACCTTAGCTTTTGGTTGGAAGTTGTTGCCAAGTACACTGTTTAATACATTGCTTCAATGAAGTGAAATTCACAGTATTAAATTAGTACCTTTTGTTATTGCAATTGGAGTTGGTTTTTATTTTCAAACTGCTGTAAACTACACAGCTGGTCAATCAACATAATTGCTTTTATAATACCTTACATTCAGCAAAAAGAGAGGCTACTAAAATCAATTTGCTATGCAATCTGTGAATGGCCCCATACACATGCATGCACACTTGTATATATCAATTTTCTCAAGTTTTTGAGGTAAAAAAATTCTCTTAAATTTTGTAAAATCTTATTATACTATTGTTTTCAGTCAAACATGGTGGTGGGGATTTGAACTTCTAATTTGTAAGAGAGGTTTATAATGTTGCCAATTGAGCTTGCTCATGTTGGAAAATCTTAATAATACTTTATTTATGGTTTCTCTTACTTTTCTATAAATATATACATACAGATCTCTTTACGTCTTTATGTGAGTATGTACACACAATGATGTTCTTACTTTTTTGAGGTTAAAGAAATGTTCTTCAAAATATTTCAATTCTGATTTTACTATATTGTTGTTTTCTCTGACTCCTCAACCTGCCAAAAGGCCTAACTCTCGCACACGCACGACAATTTTCTTAACCTTTTTTAAGCAAGGGAGTTTGCTATAAATTTTTTTTCTTCAAATCCTAGTATGACATTAATCATTATCTATGCCTCTGCAGAGGGGGGGGGAGGAGGGAGGTATGTTCGTATGTGAGTGAGATTGTGTATGTATGTACACATACCCAAGAAGTTGTATTCAATAGTTTTTAATCTTCATGTTACCATATTGATGATTTCTCTCCTTTTCAACTATTACTTAATTTATTGGCGAGGCTTAAAGATAATGCAAATGGAATATACTTCTCAAAAAATTATAAACCAATGATATTTTTGTATTATCAGAATTCACTTCTATTGCTTAAGAGATCGCTGTCCTTTTTAAAAATAACTTCGAGTTCCATCAACTCTTGTCAACAAATTTTACAGGGGTATTATGAGTTGCTAATAACTTTCCTCTATTCCATAAGCTCCCCAAACTTTGAAATAAATCTTTGCACGTCATTTTCGTCTTTTAAATGAATGACTAATTACTTTATTATTGATAACAACTCTAAACTTTGTTCATCTAAATCCTGCTTTAATCTTATTTTTTGTAAATGAAGGTTGATAGTCGTTTTATATACGGTGCTATTGGTCTAATTGATATTTATAAAAAGCTGCTGATTTGTGAAAGTATCCATTACCAAATGCAGTATGGAATTGTGCAACTTAAATCTTGATAGTTATGCTCAATTGCATGTAACTGAAAGAGTTCAATTGTAGGCTTGCATAGACAAGGAAACTGACATATAAGATCCTACTATCTGTACTTTATCAGTTTTTCTGGTTGATATAGGCCACTTGCTTGTAGCTGAAAGGTATTTTGAAGTTTCATTGTTCCAACTGCACACATGGATATTGCCCTTGCGCCCCTTAAAGTGGGCAGAGCTCAAGCATCTAACAACTGTAAACTTAACATGGTTATGGTTGTTGCTACAAATGAGTGGGGAGGAAATAGCCACTCAAATTTCCTTTGACCTATGAGATTGAAGTAAATTGCTAATTGGTGAAGGGTGTGCTTGCTTAGAATTGTCTTCGGTTGTCCCTCCTTGAATTGCTGTTCTGAAAATGTTCAACTGAGATTCCCGCTCTCTGGAAAATGAATTTGGACACTTTGGGCTCTGCTTCATTTGCTAGGGATGTACTTCAACTTGTTGGTTTGAGAAGCCTCATCCTGATTTTGAACTATCTCTGAAGCCCATGGAGAGACCAAGATCTTGAAGGCAAGCCTCCGAAAAGGGTAATATATATCTGAAGCAATGTCCACGCTGCCTAATGTCAGATTTGCAGATGTAAGCCCCACAAAAGATGTTTTTGTTTCAGCACTCTGCTTTGCTTTGTCGATTAACAGCCCATGTGCCCCATTTGGAGATGAGCTTCAAAGATCTGCTCAAGAGCAAGTTGACTACATGTTAAGGGCTGACGCGGACACGTCATTAGTAATAGCTGATGATGAAGTAAAATCAGTGTTAAAAACGGGCCTTTTCAGAACTTGTGCATCATTTGAAAGGGAACTATCTTCCCTTCTTTTGGAGTCTGACCTCGCATCTCAAGCCAACGAGGACAAAATATTGAGGACATTATCTGATCTTGAATGGATATGTACTTTACTTCCAAAGATGAACTTAATGAAAGACTTCGTGTCCAACTGGATTGAGATATCTGGGAATGTACTGAAGGTAATCGAGGATGAAAAGTTGAATTCCTTAATGTGGGGTTTAAAAGTTAAGCTGATTGAGATGACCAACAAAGCTTTGGAAGCTGTTGGCTATGGCACTGTGATTCTTCCTGCACCGTACCGGTTGTCACTGCTTAAATTCTGGCTTCCATATATCAGGAAGATGAAGCCTCTTCTGGACTCGAAGTGTGTTGCAGAGACGGATTTTCGTTACAAGATGGACGATGAGCTGTGCTTGAACATCGAGGGGGCAATTGTTTCCTTGGTATTGGCATTGCCTTCAAATGATCAAGCAGGTATCTTGGCAGACTGGATGAAAGCAGAGGAAATGCAATATCCTGATTTAACAGATGCTTTTGAATTGTGGTGTTATAGAACCAAATCTGCAAAGCGGAGATTGGTTGAAGGTATTGATGGAGCTTGCTCTGACAGTGGTGGTGCTGCATTCAGCTTTTAAATTGCTCAAGGAGAGTCTACTGCTAAAATTAACTCGTCTTCAGATGTTCCATTAATAAATTTTTCTCTCTAAAAAAAAGTGAAAATTATAAACTTTTTGACCTTGTATTATGCTCCTATGTTGCCAGGTTCTGCAGTTGATTTGGGGCCCTTTTTTTGGACCTCTCTGGAGTATCTCTTGTGCGAAACAGAGATCGTAGGTCCACGTTGGAGGAGGTTTGGCCCCCCCCCCCCCCCCCCCCCCCCCCCCCCCCCCCAGGGATAAAGAGAAAATTCTTTGGAGACTCTTTTTTTTTTTTTTTGGTAGTTTTATGGTGTATTTGGCTTGAAAGAAATAATAGGATCTTTAGAGGGGTTGAATGATCATGGGACGTTTTTTGGGAAATTATTAGGTTTAAAATCTCCTTGTGGGTGCGGGCCTCTAAGACCTTTTGTAATTGTTAGTTAGGTGTTATTCTTTTAGATTGGAAGCCCTTTTTGTATGTTATGACTTCTCTTGTGCGGGCTGTTTTTTATTATGTCCTTACATATCTCAAAGAAAGCTCGGTTACTTATAATGAAGAAAAAATAACTGTTGATCAGGTAACATGTTTGTCATATAAGTTTTGGCAAACAATTGAACAGATTAATGAGTATGGCTGATTAGTGTTTTCTTATTAGTGATTTGCGATTGGTGATAGTGGTAAGGACTAAATAGAAGCATGATACAAAGTAGGACTAAATAAATATAATACTCAAAATTCAAGGATTAGATTTCTGATTTAACCTTAAAAAAATATCTATTTTGCTCTTAATTTTATTTTTTTTCATACAACAAAACCACTAAGCTATGTTCACTTTGCTTTTTTGCTCTTAATATTATTGTTGATGTCACCTCCTATTACATTAATTGTTGTGAAACGTCGTTCTTCTTCTCTTCATACTTGTATAGTAATAGTACTGCCAAATTGAGCTTGGCTCAGCAGTAATTGACATATACCCTCGACTAAGAGGTCAGAGGTTCGAATCCTGGCAGCCCCCAATTGTTGTTGAACTAAAAAAAAGTATAGTAAAAGTATTGGATTAGAATATGCATGATTACTTCTTCAAATTTGGATGAATATGAGGTATTGGAACAAATTACAGGGTGAGGGATTCGAATATCTAACTTTTTGGTCGATGGTACATACTTTATGTCAATTGAACTATGCTCATGTTGGCAAATATCTCTATATCAATTACATTTTTATTTAACATTTGTTTTATGCTAATTGAAAAGATTTGATCCTTTTAGGTCCTTTTGATCACATTTTATTTCTTCGTTTGATGGTTATGATATCAGATCATTTAATTGGTACTGAATTTGTTGTTTAAGAGTCTCATGTTGCTCTCTATTTTAGAGGGTGTATATATTGAAGAAGGCGCAAATGAGACTTTATTAACCTATTGCTTTCTAATTCAACATGTGGGGTAAAAGAATTTGAATTTTTGACCTTTTGGCATGTACTTCTTTCCTTAATCTGATTAGAGGGTCAAATTCTTCTATCTCACATTTGTTGTACATGTACTATAAAAAAAACTAATAAAATTCTAATATCTAAACTAATAAAATTCTAATATTTAGATATTGGACTAAACTAAATTTAAAATTAAATTATAAATTTACTCTATAAACTTTAGGCACAATTTACTTACATGAAGCAGAATGAACAATTTCATTCCTTGTTTACCAAAATCAAGGAATGAGAATGAAACGTGAGACTTAGTACAAAATTGGGAATCACTCTAAAAAAGGGCAATCACATTCCCTTAAAAATGTAATCATTCTCATTTCTTATTCCATGAGACTCACTATCTTTTTATTATTTATTATTATTATTACTTTACACCCATTTATCCTCTCTTTTTTTTTCCCTCTTTAGACAACCTACCGTTCACATGTGTAAAAGATTTTCTTTTTTTTTTTTTTGAAATCTCATGTTCATAAATAGAAAATTATAATTTTTTCCTTCCTTTTGAAAACTCAATCTGAATTTTGTTTTATGTTCAAATATGAGTTTGACAGATTTGTTTCTAAAAATTGTTTTTTGGATTTTGTGATCCAAAGTAATGGAAAGTATGAAAACAACATTTTTATCTTTTCAATGTATTTGAACTTGAAATTTTAAAATGCAGAATTATTTAAAAAAAAAAAAAAAGAATATAGAATTACATTTAAAAGGTAAATGCTTTGATAAATATAGTATTTCATGTTATAAAATCATTTCATTTTTGTTAAATTAAAATATGTGTATATATATATATATATATATATATATATATATATATATATATATATATATATATATATATATATATATATATATATATATATATATATATATAATGATATTGTAAAATAATAATTATACAAAATTTATAAAAATAAAACATGTTTGTTGACTGAGAAATTTCGATCAATCTCCAATTGCTAGGTCATTATTCTAAATTAATGACGAAACTATAAATAATTAAATTTGAGATCAATTATAAATTGATATATGTTCCAAGTTTAATTTGAAGACAAAAATTGGCAGATTCTAAAATTTAAAATGTCACATGTCTTCATTATAATAATTTAACCAAACAATTAAATTTAATTTGGTCAAATTGGATTATATGGAATTTGGGTCAAAGTTAAATAAATCTCAAATCCAAATGGTTAAGCCCAAAGCCAACTAAAGCCCAAGTCCATGGTTGGGCCCAAAAGCCATTATGGCCCAAGTCCACATGCCCATGGGAAAGTTCTATAAATAGAAGAATTCTCCTTTATTTGAGAGGTTCATAAATTTTATTCTCCAAAGAACTCAGAGAGAATTGAGAGCAATGAAGACCAAAGTCCTTAGGTGCTGAATGCTCCTTGAAGTCCTTAGGTACTGAACGCTTCAAGACAAGTCCTTAGGTGTTGAATCCTCTTTGAATACCAAAGACTCTTCAAGACCAGCCTTTAGGTGTTGAATACTCCTTGAAGTGCTAAATACTCTTGGAAGACCAAAGACCCTTCAAGACGAGTCCCTAGGTGCTGAACACCCTTAGAAGACTAAAGACTCTTTAAGACAAGTCCTTAGGTGCTAAATGCTTTTTGAAGACCAAAGACTCTTCAAGACTTGAAGACTTGAAGACTCTAAAGATTGATCAAAGCTTCAACCTCGAGAATAAGCTACAAAGCCCTCAAGACAAATCTACATTCGAGAACAAGCTGTGAAACCCTCGAGACAAATCTACACAATCTGTGAAGCCCAAGAGACAAATCTACACTCAAGAACAAGCTGTGAAACCCTAGAGACAAATCTACACTCGAGAACAAGCTGCAAAGTCCTCGAGACAAGTATACATTCGAGAACAAACTGTAAAGCTCTCGAGACATTGTACATAAGAGAGAAAGAATCAGATGATAAACATTAGAGATTGTACTCCACTACATTCAAATTAATACAAATTAAATTCATTTACATGTGTCTCATTTCTCTTTCTTTGTTGAAATCACTTATGAACAATGTTCATAAATTAATTAATAATAATTGAAATTCAACCTAATATTTAGTTTTTTTTTTTTTTTTTTGAGTTCAACAACATTTTGTGGTGGGGGATTTGAATCTCTAACTTCTTCATCATGGTACATGTCAATTACCGCTGAGCTATGCTAACTTTGGCAACCTAAATTTAGTTGGTTTATAAATATATTATCAAACACATTTTGAACACAATTGTTAAATTGGGATCCAATTTATAAATTTGTTATTAAACACAAATTTGAAAATACTGAAAACATGAAATACAACTCTGATTTTCATTCAATCCATTGTTTTTAAATTTCTATTTTCATATCACCAACCAAACACACCCTAAATTTTCCTCTTTTTCTCTCCTAATTTAACCTCAAGATTACCAATTTAATTTTTAATGAAATTGGTAAGATCAAATTCATTATTAAGAAATAACATAACAATAAAATTAAACAATGTTCTTTATTTATAATTGGTCTGCTAATAAAAAAAGGAAAAAAAATTAATTTACACCACTAAACTTTGAGGGTTGTATCAATTAAAACTCCAAAGTAATAATTGTATCAATTTAAACCCTAAACTTTCAAAAGTAAATCAATTTATACCCCCCATTAGTGATTTATAGCTATTTTCACTTATTCCATTTTAAATCAACTTAAAATCATCTAAATAAAATTATTCTTCTCCCAAAATTCTATACCAAAATAACAACACGTAATTCTTTCTAAATAAGTAGAGAAAAGTAGAGGTAGATGAGATAGTGAAAATCGTTGGCATTAATGAAAAACCCCTACTATCTATTTGATTCCACCATTTCTCTAATTTACATTAATCCATGCATTTAAAAAAGTCTTATACAAATGTGAAAGTTATTTATTAACAATTTTAAAACGAAATTCTAATGGAGTTTAGGGTTTAAATTGATACAATTATTAGTTTGAGGTTTTAAGTGACACAACTTCCAAAGTTTAGGGGTATAAAGTGATTTTTTCCTAAAAAAAAATATACCAATATTTTTTAGTTAATGTAATTTCATTTTGATGAGTTATTATATATTAATATCAAATAAAATGTATATATAAAATTTATTAAATAAAATAATATAGATTAGAACTAAAAAAAAATTATAGTAATTTTATTATTTCTTTATTTTAAAAATTCTTCTAGCATGTTCTTTAGTTAATGCATTTTAATAAATTAGAAATATAAAGGGACATTCTGGTAATCATCATATATTTTATTCTTATTCTAAATAGAAGTAAATAACATCAATGAATTTCTGATTTCAATTCCAAACAACTCTTAGTAAACAACATCAAATGAGTAACATTTCTATTCCGATTCATGGTAAGTAAATAGGGCCTTAAAGATTATAACTATTTTATCTAACATTGGTATCATATATATCAATATTAGTTATTACTTACCCCACATGACTATTAGATAAATGTTTGCTAGTTTAATATAACATCACAGATAGATAACATACAAGTGGCCGACTAAATCGCCAACATGAGCATAGCTCAATTGGCATAAAGCTTGTATCATCGACATAGAGGTCAAAAGTTCAAATTCTGCACCCCAAATATTGTCATAAAAAAAATGGCCAGCCAACTAAATCGACTAAAATGGCAAGAAAACAGGTGAGGATCAACGTACGAGCTGCTTAGACATATGCATACTCATACTAAATGTAATACAAACATAAAGTCTCTTAATTGATGAATAACGTTTTAACTTTCATTTGGGATGCATACTTCTTTTTCTTTCTTTTTTTTTCTTTTTTTTTTTTTTTTTTTGAGAAATGGGATGCATACTTAATGTTGGAGGACAATAATTTCATTTAGGGTAATTTTATTTTATTTTCTTTTTTGAATTAAAAGAGGAAAAAAAAAACTCTAAAAACTAAAAGAAGTGAAACTTTAATATTGCATTATGGGCATGGCAGAAATGCATTGTTCAACAATGGCAAAACTCGAACATATGATGCATCGGTACCATTATATACACGTACATTTATATAACATATGATAGCAATTACAAACTTTTTTTAGAATAAGGTATCAATATTGTAAAAACATATAACCAGCTTTAATTTCTGTTCTTTAATATTTAATATCATGGGCGTTTGTACTCTTACATTAATTATTTTTGTATCTTTCAATCAAATTCACCAACCTTTTAAATGCAAACATGCATATATATATATATTAATGTCTATATCAGTATCCTAAAATAGAGGGAAAAAAAATGCAAGCATTCCCTTTTATTCTAGGCTCTCATATGTCAGAACAATGAGTATTCTATGTCTCGTTGTCGCCTTGTCGGTATAGTACTGTGAAATTTCGACCAAAGTCTACATAAATTTAGATTTTATAACGATGAATTAATATGTTGGTTTTACTTATAAACTCTAATATCATTCTTCCCATTTCAAATTGATATGCACTAACTTTAGCTATTTGTTTAGTAAATATGAAAGTTGGAGTGCCTGATCTTTTAATTTATATATACCAAACAAAGAATTAATGGATAGGGGAGAAATATTTCCATTACAAAAGGGAGACAACTCTTTTCCATTAAAAAGAAAGTATAAAAAAGAAATATATAGATCTCATCTATACCTATCACGAAGTGATATGTGAAACGTAACCTAGAATAATAATATTAAAAACTCTCATTTTTTTTCTTTCAACTCAAATTAAAAGATGAGCTTGAGCTTTTCCACTAAAAAGATTTCAATAAGAGACTCATCCTTTCCTTTTTAAAAAGAAGATACCATTTCTCTCTTCCCTAAATGAACGAAAGAGAGGCAAAGATTTTGAAAGAGATTCCCCAAATCTTTGGGATGAAAGACCATAGAGAGAGGAGAGACATTGAGACGGACACATGACACCATATGGGCATATGGTTGCATTATTGTCCCTTAATTTCAAGTACTATACTAGTCTATCTTGAGAACATTATTTTCTTCAGTAAAATTTAATAATTTTAGTTATAATTGATTGAAAAATGAACATTTTATGTCATGTAAGTTGCGTCTGATCTCTATTTCATTTTATAACTACACAAGAATTGAAACTATTGCAATAGACTTGCAAAATCATGACAACCTCAGCATAGTTTGATCTAGTTAAGATATATAATCTCAACCAAGAGGTTAGAGGTTCGAATCCTCTATCCCCACATGTTGTTGAATCAAAAGGAAAAAAAAAAACTTGCAAAACCATTGTTAAAAAGACTAAATCTTTATAGTGTTACAACTAATCTTATACACACAGATCAAAGTTCACCTAAAGTTTTGGCTTTCCTTCTTCATGTCCTCTCTTTTTCATTTAAATAACCTCATACTTCTAAAAACTTTTTTCTATTACGAATATGGGTATGTTTGGGAGTAATTTTAAAATGGTTCAAATCACTTTTGTCTTTTTTAAAATCACTCTGAAACATGTTTTTAATTATTCAAAATCAATTGAATGAAAATCGCGTTTAAAAGTATAAAATCAAACACTAAATCGATTTTAAATAATTAAAAACATGTTTTGGAATAATTTTGAATATGACAAATTAAGTGATTTTGACAATTCCAAAATCACTCTCAAACATGTCCTCATCAACAGCATAAATAAAAGTCTCCTACATATCAAGTGTGTCTCAAAGTTTTCATTCACACAAAAAGTAGGTCATGAGATCCATAAAAATATGAAGGAAAATAAAGGAAATCTCCATAGTTTTATCTCATCAATTGAAATTAAGGGATTGCATGCATGACCCTTCTAGTATTTTTTTTTTTTAGTACACACAAGTGAGTTTCATAATGGAATGTCATATGCCCTTTTTTTTATGTGTCCCTTTGTGAGAGCAAAAACAAGTTAGGTCTGGTTTGTCAGACTGCATATGTAAACATTTCACTTAGACAAAAAGAAAGAAAATTAGTGGAATTGAGAACTCAACATGTGGAAAGATTTCAGAGCTTTTTTCTTTACCAGCTGACCCAAATTGAAAAACAATAACTCAAAAACTTTCCCAATTAGAAACAAGTATTATTCACCCTCTTCTTATATTTATATAATATATAAAAAGATGGAAGAAGAACAAACTAATAATCTCAATAATGTCACATAAATTGGGCTCAAATTCCTCTCTTTACTAAGCAAACTTGAGAAAGAGAGAGTGAGGGAGATTCAGGGGTTTCCTATTTAATTAGTAATGAAAAAAAGGATTTCAAAGCAGAGTCACCCACAAGGAGAAAATTAATCAAATTTGAAAAGTTATATTAATCTACTAAACTAGGGTTTAAAAAAAAAAAAAAAAGGTTTCATGTGTTGTACTAGAATTTTATTCTTGTTTCTAAATTGTTTTTTTACATCAATTCCGTCATTGAACTGATTTATGTTTTTCAAGTTCATCATTTTGTCAATGAATCTTAACGAAAAGAACGAGATAAAAAGATGGGTTAATAATGCGATCCATTGACAAAAAAAAAAAAAATCAGTTTAATGACTGAAATTGAGGGAGAAAACCAATTTGGAGACAAGAATAAAAAAGATATGAAGATCCAAAATGTGAATGATGAGAGTATTTAGCCCTAGAATAGAATTTACCATGATCCTCCACCCAACATCCCAGTCCAATACCCAGTTGAGTCTCCTTGCTCTTTGCCTTGCTCATCTCCATTAGACCCTTGTTTCAAATCCTCAAATGGCAGCTGCATAAGCCTCCCCCCGCCATTACTAGCCTCGGTCGGGATGATGCCATATCCATCGAGAGAGAATCCAAGGCTCGACTTGAATTGATCATGGAGATCGGGAAACCCCGCTGTGTAAACGGAGCCAGGATCGGGGACGACGGGTGGCATTGGAATGAAACAATTCAAACCCCTAGAGTTGCTCGCCATCCCGGTGAGAAGCTCCATCGCTGAGAGCTGATGCGATGACGACGACGTCGTCGTCGAAGCAGCGGAGGCAGAGGCAGAGGCGATGGTAGGGTTACCACCGAGGACGATTTCGGAGAGATTGGAAGTGAAATGATGATGATCTTGATGATGAGAGGTTGGGAAGGACAAGTTGAGATCTTGAGAATGGGTGGTTTTAGGGTTTTGTGGGAGATCAATAATTTTCTTTGGAAGAGTAGAACAAGTGGGAGATGTGGATGAAGAAGGTCTTTTGTTCTTCCTTGAGCCTCCACCAACAGGAATGTTTCTTAAGGATCCACCTTCAGTCCAATACCTTCTACAAGTTTTGCAAAAGTATCTTGGTTGTGTGAGGCTATAATTATTGTAATAACAAAACTTGGTATTGGTTGAATTACACCTTGGACAATTCAAAGCTTGTTCCTTTTGGGGTCTAATTTTCCTTTCTAAAACTGAAACACCATCTGGTTTTGGGCAAGTGTTTGTCACAATTTCTTCAATGGGCTTCACCACAATCTCCTAAAAAATCCAACAATTAATTATTACACAAACAAGAAGAAGATCAAAAGATCATGGAGACAGAGATCATCTAGAGCCCAAGATTAATATAAATGAATGAGAATTCTAAAGTGGAAAGGGGAGAAAAAGAAGAGAAATTATATTATTCTAAGGTAGAAGAAAGACAGACATAACAAAACAAGTTCTAACTAAAGCTGCTTTAAAACAGTTTTCAAGGTTATCTGATCCAAAGAAAAAAGAAAGAGGAGAGAGAATTTAAAAGAGAAAAAAAAAAAAGAAAAAGAAAAAGAACTGAAACCCTTTTTCTTTTGACACACAAAATAAAGAGAAAGGACAAAGAACCAAAATGTGTTGAAGAAAGTATCATTTTTGTCACTGAATATTTTGGGGGAAGTGGAGATCAAAGAAAGGGAAGCCAAAAAAGAATTCATGGAAATTAAAAAAAAAAAAAAAGTAGTGTCCTTGTTTTGTTTTGTTTGTCATGGCCATGGCCAAAAACCAAACCCCACAAAGAAAAGTTGTTAAATTTCAGAACAGATCATAAAGAAGAAGAAGAAGGAGGAGGAAGAAGAAGAAGAAGAATAAATTAATTACCTGTGGCCATTGAGCAGTATCCATGGGATTGAAGAAATTAAAGTGTTAAGGGGATTTTTTTTTTGTTGGTTTAGAGAGAGAAAAATGGAGTAAGTTGTTGAACCTTGAAAGTGGTGAAGAAAAGCTGGAAAAAGAATGTTTCCAGATGGTTCATGTGGAAGTTCTGCCTATGAATTGCTAACCCTTCTTTTATCTGCTCAAACACTCAAAGGGAAGAGAGAGAAGAGAGGAGAGAGAATGAGTTTTATTCCTTTTTATTTATTATATGTGTTTTTAATTATATTCTATATTTCTGAAGAGTTTACACAATAATTGTATAGCTAGAGTTAGTGGGAATATTTGTCTAGAAATAAAAAATATGAAACTTGGTGTGTGGGTGGGTTTCTGATGGTAGTGGCCATAACCACTGGAAGTCAGATTCTTTCTCCCTCTCTCTCTCCCTCTCAATATTATTCTATAAGGTTCGGGCGACTTCTTAATAATTGTCAGATGTAGATCCAAAATCTACCTACTCTTTAATAACTATTAGATACAAATTTGAAGTACTTTTACAGTTTCTCTCTCATACATTATAGTATTATACAGTACAAAACTGTCAACCTCATTGAAGTTGTTTCCTCGTGATTATTAGAGAGCATGTATATTTTCAAACTACATCAAACAGTTAAACTATGCTCAAGTTGGCAATAACGCTACTTAATTAGTTACTAAGAAATATTAATCTTCTATTTCTTTTTTTTTTTTTTAATATTTCGTCCCTCTTCTATCTCTATTGTTTGTACAAAATTAATTTTGGATTTTCTCTCAATCGATTTGGTTGTATTTTCTTGTGAATATAGTTTGATAACTTTATGCAGAGATCACTGTTGAAAGTGCTTCTTCTTTTCCTTTTGTTTTGCTATATATATATATATATATATAGCGACCTCTATTTTTATAGTCCTTTTTGAAAAGAGAGATTGGGGGTTTGAATATCAAAAAGCTTTTGTTATCCCCAACATATGTGTATTATTATGTTTCTCTTCTCTTCTTCTTCTTTCATTTTTTTTTTCTTTTTGTTCTTCTAAAAGATGAAAGACTAACTTTAAAATAATTACATTTTTGTGATGTTATTCTTTCAAATATCATATATATGACAACCATGTGATAGTTTGAAAAACCATGTTCTTTGTTCATATTATGATCATCATTATATTGCTACCATTAACCTCTATTCTTTATATAATATTTAAGATATAAATCAATTTGCTTAACTAAACATTTTTTTGGGCTTGAATATGGTACATTTATTTGACCTAAACATGTCCTTTGCTTTAGAAAACTTCATGCTAAAATGATAAAAAAAGAAACTGTGATCTTTTGAAATCCAAATTCATCTACAACTCCATCCACAAGGGTTTGTCCTTATCACATTTTATTTATTAGATAAACTTCTTATCTTATAACAAGTCCAATTGATGAAGGATGCTTCACAAGTATCCCAAAGTTCTTTATTACACAGAGTTTTTCAATTTCACCAGTCAATTTGTAGTATACATATGTATTCTTTATCTAAGTACTGAAATTTTGTTGTTTCATTTATCATTTACCATTAATTGAACTTGATTATTAAGATTATATGGTAAGCCTTCAACAAATATCAACATCAATACTAATTTAACTTCTAAACAATTTTTACCAACCTGAACATATAGTTGAACTGACTAAGGCATATATTTCATCGACCAAAATGTCAGAGATTCAAATCTTCACTCTACATGTTATTGACAAGAAAAATGATTCTAAATGATTCTTTGTTGGTTGGGGGAACTGAAATTTTAACACTTTATTTCATTTGGATCTTTGTGGTTGACCGATGAACTTTTATAAAATTAATTTAGGTCATTGTGATTAATTTTTCATATTATATTTAATAGGAACATAAGATAAATTGGTTCTTCAATCTCATGTCAAAAACCTAATACATGTTGCTTGCTTTAAAAAATCACAAATCATATAACAAAGATCTCTATTAAATCCACCACAAATTTAATGACAATTACTTAAATAGATTTTATTTTTGAAACTTGCTTTCTTGTTTAACTTTTAAAATTTTTCTAAAATTTCAAAAACATTTTTTAAAAAGTAAGATTAAGTACACCTAGTCAATAACATAGATTTTGAAAATAGCAAACTTAAAACAAAAATGTAATCAAACAAAACCTTTAAAGTATGAATACCAAAGAGAGCCAAGTATAGTAATTTTAAAACTAAAATATTCCGAAAAAATTAAAATAAGATTTAAACAGATTCAAAAAAGAGAAAATAAGCAAAAATGAAGAAATTCCCTATGTAGAAGTTTTGCAATTTGTAGTTAATTTTGTGGTGGCCGTACCAAAAAAGATGTACCAGTTGGCCAGTATTTTCCCATTTAATACTCATTTTTTTAGAGATATTTGGATGCTTATGTGATGTGATTGATTGCTTAATTGATTCTTTTTTATCATCTTATTTCTATTTTATTTATTTATTTATTTATTAAGAATTAGGGTTGTCTTTATTAAAAAAAAAAGTAGGGTTGTCTGTATCATCAAAATTAAAAAAGAAAATTAGGGTTGTCTACAAAGTCTTTTAAAAAATATTTTTTTAAACAAAAAAAAGAACCATTAAAAATGTTATTTTAATTGGTTAATGAGATGGTAAATGTGAATGTTTCCTTTGATAACAATTTCATTTTTTAAAATTATAACTGTTTTCTTACCATTTCTTGTTGAAAATATATTTAAATTCTAAATCTTTTTTTTTAAATAGTTTTCAAACTTAATTTGATTTAAACTTTGGAAACGTATTAAAGGTGGTAGAAAAAAGAGAAAAAATACTATAGGTGGACATCGTGTTTTTTTAAAATTAAAAAAAAAAAACAGTTATAAAACTAAACTTATATTTATGGTATATTTGATATGATTATTAATAAACAAGAATAATTTCAAGAAGATACCACGAAAGTAGGTTATTTGTTAAAATAAACTTCTAATAATTAATTATTCATATATATTTTTATTACTGAACTTTTGATTTAAAGAAAAATTAGGGAAATATTCTTCAAAGCCAAAAGTAAAACACTCCCATGTGGTTTTACTTAATTAGAAAGAGTTTTCTTTTAATATTGCTTTTAACCTTTTTTAAAGAAACTATTCTAAAATTTGGTTATTTTTCATCTTGTGACATGACATATCATCAAATTAGAAAATATGTTGTAATATGCAAGTTTTTGTCAGCTTTTTTAAGAGAAAATTTTCTTACTTAATCAAAAAGAGAGAAGATTGTCTTAAAGAGAGAATTTTCCCTATGATGGGTAGAAAGAAAATAATTGACAAAATTTATGAGGTTATATTCAATTTTTGTTACAATGTTATGCATTTTCCTCGTATTTATAATGTTATATTCTTAAAATTAAAATAAAATAAAATAAAATAAATAAAATAAAATAAAAAAACTGAACTGAAGAGATTTCGTTGATTTAACATTTTTCTCCTCATAAATTATTTATAACTCAAATTTCCTACCTCTATAAAATATTAATATTTTTTTCTAACAAAAACTAATTGGAGTAAAGAATTCATCAAACTTGATTTACTTTTTCTACAAATTAATAATATACTTTATTATTTTTTTAATTATGAAAAATTAGTGAAAGGAATCCATATCCAAGTCAAGTCAATTACCTTTTTGAGGGGAAGAAAAAGGGTAAATGTAGATGAAAATAAATAAATAATTTTTTATCAGAATTATTTTAAAAGTAGTAAAAAACTGGGTCAAGTCATTTATCTACTCCAGATCAGATTAAAATATTCCTTGAGACGACATGACGAAAAATTCTCATTCGCACGTCATTCCTAAAAACCACTCCCTAACCACTTGCGTTGTGTCGGTCATGTACCTTTTTTTTTTTTTACCTCACTATTCCACTTTTATTGGTAAACAACTATTTCATTTTTTATTTCTTTTTTGAGACAATAAGCAATAACCTAATTTTCTTTTAGGTTAACTTCTCGGATAGGTCTTTATACTTTTAAAATGTCTAATTTTTTTTTTTAAATTTTTAGGCTCGTTCTATTTTGATTTTAGAACTTCAAAAATTCTATTTTAATTCTTGAACTTTGAAATAATTATTATCATAATTTTAGTCTTTATTTTTATTTTATTTTTAAAAAATGGATAATATGGTTTCAAGTATATGTGTACTATCGTATTGATGTGAGAGTGTAGTGGAATCACGTAAGTTATATGAGGCAAATATTGGATGAATGTTAACAAAATAATAGTAAATACTAAGATAATTACTGTGTAAAAGTCCAAAGACAGATATTTTGGAAGTTTGAGAACCAAAATGATTATTTAAGGCCTCGATGGATAACCATTTAATTTTTGAAAATTGTGTTTGTTTTCTCATCATATCTCTACAATGAATTTCATTTTTCTTAAGAAAACATTTGAATTTTTAGCCAAATTTAAAAAACCAAAATAAATTTTTGAAACTACATTTTTTTAGTTTTCAAAACTTGGCTTGGTTTTTAAATACATATGTAAAAAGTAGATAACAAAACAAGAAAACCCATAAATGGAAGTAATATTTATAGGCTTAATTTTCAAAAAGTAAAAATCAAAAGCTAAAAATCAAATAGTTATCAAACGAAGCCTAAGGGATCAAAGTAATTACATGAAAGTTCTAGGACTAAAATGGATTTAAACATTAATTTTATGAAAAATATAGTTTGGAACAGTTTTTAAAATTATGATATAATAAGATATTGGCTAAAGAACAAGTCAAGTTACCCAATGATCAAAGGTGTTAGGAAAGCAAATGTATTCACATGTTGATTACTAATATGAACGATACTAGGATCTATATGAGTGATAACAGTATTTTCATTGGTTCATATTTTTTTAGTAGGATTTAAAGATTAAAAATAACGTAAGTTTAAGTTTAAAATAAACAATATTATACATTTATACGATTATGAAAATATGTCAAGCTATGTCTTCACGTATCTATTTATATGAATTAGAATATTCAAAAAACATATGTTTTTTGAGTACATCAAAAGAAACGTGTGTTCTTAATTAACATAGTTTTGAATTATATAAATATAACAATTATAATTAAAAAAAAATTAAAAACTGATCACTAAACAATTTTTAAAAAAAATAAAATGGAACAAATGAACTTAGGACATCTTTAACCACATTTTATTTTTTTATTCAAGTTTCTTAAAATAATTTTTTAAAAATATATTTAAATCTTAGATTATTAATGTGTCTTGTCAATTAAGTTATACTCAAGAGTATAAATTTATATAACATTCGCTATAAATTTTAGTTACTTTAAAAAAATAATAATGTTGAATTTAAACTTTCAAAAACTAATAACCCTTCTTGAAAGTAGACCAAATTACGAAATTTTTTTTTTTCCTTTTAAGAAAGTGCATTTTGTTTGTGAAATTTTAAAAAGAAAACATACCAAGCAAAATCATTTGTTGATTTTTTTTTTCAAGAAAAAGGTTATTAATTGAGCCCTAAAATAATCATTGGGCACAATAGTTCTAACTTGGTGTATTATTGGATTCAAAAACAATACCAAACAGACATAATTATGTACTTTTGTAAACCAATACGCGATACCAAAAATGGAAATAAATAAATTACAGAATATGAAGTCCCCCAACTATGCATTATTATCTTCTTTCTCATAAATTATTTATCATCAAAAGTTTTTAATAATTTTTGTGCAAAATTCTCGTATTGCTTCATTCAATTAGAATTGTAAATTAGTTTCGTTCGGTTTGATTTTATATTAAATCAATGGGTATTTTTCTGATTGAGCCAAAGCCAAACAAATTGAATTATATGTTGGGAGTACGATTAAAGTCATCTCATATCAACTAGACAAGAAAAGTATCATGAGTATATATAAGTAAGAATAATTATCTCATATGATTATTAGTGACATATTGAATGTACATCTAATAGTTCATAGAAGGTGATCATATTTTGACAATCACATTCAATGAATTTTCTATGTCAACTCATTCACATACTCACAACTATGGAAAGCTCATTTGCTTTAAAAAAAATGTGGGTTTTTTTTTTATATATTTTTAGATGAGAAAGGTTGTATTTTTTAGTCCATTTGCAAAAGGACGTGCAGATCTTGGTTGGTACGGCTTAGTCAATGGCAAATTCAAAATTGTATGTTGGAGCTTAAAGTCGTATCAAGATAATTTTAAACACCTTTATATATATTGATACTAATATATATTTCTTTTGTATTAGTTTGTTCAATAGAAATATGATTTATTTTTATACCTAAATACCAAAAAAAAAAAAAAAAAAAAACGCAACTTAAAATGATAAATACATTTTTTTTCTATTTATAAGAATTATAAATAGAAAAAAAATAATGTTTACAAGTTCAAATCACTACTTTTTTTAAAAAATAATAATAAAAGAATTACAAATTCAAACGATAAAAACTTTTTTTTAAGTTAAAGAACAAGGGGTGGAGGAGGGAATAGAGTCTCCAACCTAAGATAACTAACCACTCCATAATTTTTTCACATGGTATGATATGTATCCAATTTAAGTCTAAAATAGATTTGCTTTTAGTTTTATCAAAATGATCTAATCAAGTCAATATGAGCATGACTCAACTGACATAAAGTGTATACTCTCAACCAAGAGGTCAGAGATTTGAATCTCTTACTCTATATGTTGTAAAAAAAAAAAGATCTAATCAAACCAATAGTCAATTTTTAACCTTTATAAATCACATAAATAATAAATTTAATGAGATCTATGTGCATTTAATACATTATTTGTGTTCAATATGTATCGTTAACATACCATGCTCCAATAAGTTATTGAACCTTATCAAATAAGTATTATGATCACCTCGTTAAATAGTAATCATAAACACTACCAACAAAAAATTTCTATTTCAATAAATAATCGATTATTAATTACTATATATATACAAAAAAGCTCACCATTGTGCGTGCTCAAGCTTTTAAGTCGTCCATTGGTTGAATCTCTTTTCTATTTAATGCATTTACTTTTATACAATTTAATTTTTAAATTATGATCGGCTGGTTAAATAGTAATAATCAAAGCTGAGAATCAAATATGATTTTTTTTTTTTTAGTTGAACAAGATTTGAGAGAGAGAATATTCGAACCTATAACCTCTTGGTTGTAAGCCCATATTTTATATCAGTTGAGTTATGCTCTTGTTGACAAAATATGATGTTTTGAAAGAATGTGTTGTTGATATGTCGTATTTACATAAAGGTTAATGGGATATCATGTCTTCACGTTTGATTTATGTTAAAATTAAGTGCATAATCGACTACAGGAACTAAAGTCACATGTCTATAAAAATTAAAATAAAATAAATCAAAGTTGTTGTTATTATTATTATTATAATAGTTCAACAACATGCATGTGAGGTGGAAAAATTCGAATCCTAACCTCTTATTCAAATTAAGCTATGTTCTTGTTAATAAATCAAAGTTTTTGAAATAGAAATATTTTGACAAAGTATACAAAGTTAAAAGGCAAAATTTTGTATTTTTACTATTCCACTCAACTAATTGAGTGAAAATTAATTTTAAAAATTTTAATTATGTGAAATTAAACCCTAAACTAAAATAACTGATAAAGTTAATGCCTTTCATTAGTTTAGAATTTATATTTTCAAAAAAAAAATGGTTAGCTAGATGTGTGAGTTCCTTCATTGTTTTGAATGTTCATCTATGTTTGAACATTTTTAATATTGCGTTTTAGGTGCTTTTTAACAATGTTTGAATTTTAAGGCTAGATTCAGGCATTGTCATTATTATATTTACACATTTTTTTAAGCTTGATTTTTAGTGTATTAATTTAGTTGAATTTTGTATAATTTATTAGTCAATTCTTGTCGAGGTCAAGTTTCAACAACTAACCTGAATATAAGAACGTAACAATATTAACAAAAAATCCGTTGCTAACCAGGTACGAACCGCCAGATATGGCAAAAATGTTTTGACATGTGCTCCCTGTGAAAGGTGGAGACTATTCCTTCATAAAGGCAAACGATTAATCCCAACTCACCTCGACACCACTTCGCACTAAATACTAACTTAAGCTTCAAAGTGTATACGGTCGAGCACTACATCAATATGAGATTCCGTTTGCAAATCAATCATCAGATTTGCATCATTGCATGAGCCCAGTTCGAACGCCACGATAGTACAGTATCTCGTTTGAAATCGTGCATCAAGGGTTCTTAAATCGTGCTCTAACTTAATTAAAGACTAATTTCATCACTTCTTTTTTCAAATTTAAGCTTTAATTATTTGATAAAATTAAAATGAACCCACAAAATTAACTACAGATTCTATTTGAATGGTTTGAACAAACAAAAATTGTTAATCATCAATTTAGAAAAGTTAAGAATACGCTAACAACATAGACTAATTTTAAGACTTATTAAAAGTATACAGACTAAATTTGGATATATGAAAGTGTTGAGAATGTGACCAAAGTCTCATATTGGCTAGATGAGAAATCATGGGTATATACATATGAGAGACAATATATCTATTGGTATGAATCATTTTGGTTTGTATGAACCATTTTGGGTAAAACCAAAAGCCAAGTCATGTAGGCATATGTCCAAATTGGACAATATCATACATTGTGGAGATATGTTAAGGTTGATTTTCCCTAATAAAAAGTACAAGAATTAAAATAAAACAAGTCTCAAAATATAGAGACTAAAAAAAGTATTTTACCCTTAAAAAAAATAATTAATCTCACGACTTCAAATTGAAATTGTTAATATTTTGACCAGTTAAATTACGCTCGTGTCTAACAAAGTAAAAAATATTTTTAGAAGAGGATATTTGGATCATGTGTAATGGAATGAAGCTTTCTCTTTTTCTCTGTCAGATGGTTATCAAACAAGACTTTAATGAGGCCGCCACACTCTTTAAAATCATTGGATGTATATCTTAAAATTTTTCTGCCCCCTAATAACCGTTGGATACAAAATCAAAGTACTTTTTGTGGTGGCCTCCCGGATAATTTGTCTGCCCCCAATTTTTTTCTCATAACATCAACGGTGTAAAACTACCAACCTAATTGTGGTGGCCTCCTCAGATAATTTCTCCAGCTAGAGAGAAGATGTTGTTAATGTACTTGTATTGTACTGTACATAACCTTATGCCTTTTTTCTATTTCACAACTTATTCTATGCTTTCCAATTTCCCAAATCTCCTATGCTTTGTTTGGTGAGTGAATTTGGTGAGAAATGATTTCAAAGTTTAGGATTTTAAAAAATGGAAATGATTTCAAATTCTTATTTGCATTTGGAATCAAATTGATTTAAAATCACGAAAATTAAATTTTCTTGTTTGGATGCTTGGGAGAAATAAAAAGAAAGTATACTATTTTACTGTTATGTCCTTATAATTTTGCAAGAAACTATATTAATAATAATATCAATTTTAATATCAAATAACAATGGCAATTACAATTATGTTTTGAACATGTTAGATTAAATTAAAATAGAGAATATGTTTATTTACGTTTTTATATTTATCACGAAAGCAAATTGCAATTGCAGTTTTAGGAGAATTCTTTGTCCAGACTTCCAACAACCCCGAGAACAATAATTGCAACAACAACACGTTTTTCTCTGCATAGGGGAGTCTCTTTTTAACCTATCTTTCCAGCTTTGTTAATTGTTATGTTTTTAGTTTGAGGTTTAGTTAAGTTCTTTTATGCTTATTTAGTTTATTTGCTTTCATGAAAAAAAAAAAAATTCTACACCTCGCACAAGCATGCCATAAAAATCATATTTCAAAACAAGTTTGCAAATTATTTTCTTTGGTGTTTTGTTAAAAAGCTTTTAATGATGATACTTAGAGTTTCTCAACTTTCAAGTGCTTTCACACACAATTTCAAGTTTTCAAGTTCATAAAACTTGATAATTTATTTTTCTCTATAAAACATTCAAACCCAAACTTCCCTTGTGTTTTTCTCATCTAATGGATTTAAGAGAGTTTAGCTTCGATGCTTAGCATGTTAAGGGACCCAACTATGTACCCCAACCCCTGTTCTTCTAGTTCTTAGTCAATGGGGACATTGACCCATTTAAGTTTGGGGGTGAGTTTTGTAATACTACCATTGTAATATTCTGTTGTTGTAATATTCTGTTGTTGTAATAGTATGTTGTTGTAATAGTATGTCGTTGTACTAGTATGTTGTTGTAATAGTATGTTGTTGTAACAATATGTTGTTGTAATATTATGTTGTCGTTGTAACGGCTGCTAGGACTAAAAAAAAAAAAGATACTCCTCCTTCTAGAGTTAACTGAGTAACCAGAGGCAATCATGACACCCATGATTTCCTTTGCATGAAAGGTTAACTTAGGAAGTGAGTCTGTGAAAACGGTCTTAATAGTAACTTGTGTTCGTAGTCAACTACTTTCACCACAAAGTATTAGTAAGTTGGAATGAAGGTACAAGTGACAGGAAGACTCTCATTAAAAAAAGCATTTCAAAGGGAAAAAAAAATGAGGCATAGCAGCAGCTTTACATAAGTTTAGGGGAGAAAGAAAAATGCTTGTAATGTGAGTGAACGTAGTTTGTTGAACAAAGAAGACCACCCTAGACTCTATGACTATGACTTAGGTAGGATAAGCATAATAGGTGGGTTTGCATAAGAATGTTTTATCTTGAAAAAGAAAAGTAAAAGTTTTATGTGAGAAAATCTTGGAATTGTGTAAAGTGTTAAAAGTTTGAGACCTCTCCTAAACAATATATTCTTTTTTTTCAAAAATACCATTTGAAATCATTTTGTGAAGTGTTTGCTTGTGTATGCTGGTATTTGTTTTCTAATTGCTTGAGGACAAGAAATATCTTAAGTTTGGGGGTGTGATAAGCCTTAGAATTAAGGCTTATTTAGCTCTCAATTGCTTAAAATATTCTTGTTTTGACTTAAGACTATTTGAAAATAGTCGAAAGATTACTTCAATTTAAAAAAGAAATAAATATGATGACATTTGGGATAGAGTTCTAAATAAATTAATCTTGTTTGCAGGAAATATGGAAATTGCAAAATCAAATTGCAAAATCGTGATTCTGCAATTATTTCTGGAGCAGTAGAAAAGTTCAAAAAAGGAAAAAATCTACATTTAACCCATTACGAAAATCTTCAATTACAGCATGATTTGGGGGATTTTGAGCACGAAATTTGGGCATTATTCAACCCTAATGAAGGCCTATAAAAGGAGAGAAGATGATTGAAGAATGGAATTAATTTTTTGAGACGTTTTGGAGTTGTTTTTCGTGGTTTTTTTTTTTGTTTTTCCTTCCTCTGTTTCTGTAGTTTTTTCTTTTCTGTTTACCAAAGATTGTTGCAAGTTATCTTCTATTTTTCCCTCAATTTATCCAATCCTATTCAAGTGAAGAAGAGTAGGGCATTTTGGAGGCGAATTTCAGTAGAAATTTCGTGGATTTTCCTCCAAAATTTCCTCTGTTCTGCCCAGTTTTCTTCCTCTGTTTTCTGTTTTCTGTCAAGTTTAGTTTTATTTTCTGTATTATCAAAATTTGCAAGTTTAGTTTCTGTTTTAATACAGTGGAGTGATGTTCTTTTCAAGCTTTATTCATGAGTTGTACTATGTTTTATTTTGAATAAGAACACTTGGATTATGTTTTCTCCAACTTGTAAAATGTTGTTTTAAGTCCAATAATGAAACACTCTCTTCATGAAAGTGTAAGTCAGTGTGTTATTTTTGGTATTTTTGGCTTTGTCTTTTAATATTCTGCCTTCCTTTTTAGTGCAGCAAACAACTATCATTTCTGTTCAAGTTTAGCACTCCAATTTTGGTTCCTTTGAGTGTAATTTCTAGAATAATACATTAGTCAATTTATTTTTACATGGAGTTGTTTAATTTTTAGCTTAGTTTCTTATATATTTATTTTGAGCTAAACTTCTTAGAGGGTTCAAGGATGTGAATTCCCTAAGAAGTAATTGTAGCCAAAATTCCAACTAAAAACCAAGTTTACATCTCAATTGTTTGTTTGTGTTGAATAAATTTCCGTTGAGATCCTAGAATGATCAACTAGGGTAGCAACTCAAGCTTATATCTAATACCGACGGGATTAGTGATAAGCGGATTTCGCACAAGTGATGGAGAAAAGAGCTTAGACATAAGCCAATCCTTACCCTAGACATAGGGATTAAGGACTCCAAAGCCCATAAAATTGTTGAGCCGAATTATGGGACTATAGACATATAAGTCACTCACTTAGCCTCCTAAAAACCTAAATTCAAGGTGAATAGGAGAAGCAATTTTGGTTTACAATTGAGTGTAGAATAGGTTGGAATTGTAATTTTGGTTTGCAATTACAACTTAGGGCAATGACATTCTTGAGCCCCATCTTTATCTAAATCCTTTTGAAATTTTTATTTTGCTATCCATTATTGCCATTTCTCGATTCTGCAATTAGATTTTGCAATTCAATTCTGCAATTTTTCTTTATTCCAATATTGTATTTCTTAATTCTACAATTAGATTCTGCAATTTTTCCAACACACCAACCCAACCTTGTTTTTTGGCAATTTTAGTTTTAACTTGCAATTTCCTTACACTTTGCTTTACAATATTTTTGTTACACTGTTCCCTTGGGATTCGATACTTGGTACTCACATACCATTTTATATTACTTCGATCATGCGCGCTTGCGTGTACACCGATCAACTTTCTAAGTTTCTTTGAGAGTCAAAATGACACTTGTACTCTTTTTAGCCACTTTGTAGGTTCCAATGGGCGAAGTAGAAGCTTTTATGACGTCTTGAGTTATTTTTTGTCTCAAAGTATGCTGAAGCACCTTTAAGACACTTTTATAGCATCGGGGGCTTGGTTGTGTGCTTAAGTTTCACTTTAGACACTTTCTAAGTTTCTTTGAGAGCCAAAATGACACTTACATTCTTTTGTGTTTTAGTTTCACTTTAGGCACTTTCTAAGTTTCTTTGAAAGCCAAAATGACACTTAGATTCTTTTGTGCTTTAGTTTCACTTTAGGCACCTTCTTTTATATTTAAATTTTTTTATATTATTATTATTTTTTTCATATTTGTAGTTGTGTAATCTTGAAGACCTATTTTCCAAAAATACGAACGAAGACGAAGATTGAAGCCTTCAAGATTAATTTTTTTTTCGATGTATTTTTTTTCTTCTTTCAAACTCTAGTACATGTAGAGATTGAACATTTTGTAATCAAATTATTGCATTTCAATACTATTGCTTTTTATGATTTTATTTTATTTTTAATTTTAAAATGATATTATAATGAACTATCAAGTAGTATAGAAATAAATAAATAAATAAGAGGAAAAATAGGATTTTTCCGACGAACATTGTGCGGTAAAAGTAAACTTCTTCTGAAGCATACATTAGTCATTGGGAAAAACTTTTCCCTACGTAACGCATTGCGTCGGGAGAAATCTGCTGTTCCCGACGCAACGCCATTTTTGTTGAGAAGTGGGTTTTCCGACGCCGACGAAAGATTTTCATTGGCCAAGACTTTTGCTGATGCTTTGTTGCATCGGGAAAAGTGAAAAACAAGATTGTTATTGAAAAAAAATTACATACTAATTTGATATATTGGTTGTTTAACATACATTTTTATTCTAACTAACTATTTTTTAGAATATTACAACTCATAATAGGGTTGGAGGTTTGAGCCTAAAATACATAAGATTAATAATATTTTAATTAATTGAGCTACGTTCAACTTGAACATATTCAAATGAGATTGAATTACAAGTTTGGTCCATTAGCTTTTACACAGTTGTGTTTGTTTAGCCTTTATACTTCAAAAAATTATAATAAATTCCTAACTTGTTGTCTCTCTAGTTCTTGTACTTTTTTAAACAAAATTATAAGCTCTTAAATTTTTCAATATCGTACTTAAATAAGTTCCCATAGGCCATAGATAACTTCATCAGTTTAATGACACGCTGATTACATCATTATAAAATTATGTGATGATTTGATTTCATCTAAGTGCATATGTTTGGTAACGTAAATGGTCAATCAATGAAGTTAAGACCATAAATATATATATATATATATATTTCTTTTTAATTTCATATATTTATTTATTTATTTATTTAATTTCATTTTTTTTACCTAATTGCGCCTTAAACTTTCAGTTTTGTAACTAATTAATACATTAATTTTAAAAAATGTCAAATAGGTTGAAACCTTATTGAATACAAAATAAAAATTTTTTTTTCTTCAATATAAGTATAACTCAGTTGGTTAAAAAAATATTTATATTTGACCAATAGGTCAGATATTCAAATCTGAACTTGTGCCCCTTGACATAAAGTTCTAGATAGTTCTGGATCTGTCACTGTATATGAGTGTGAAAATTTGAACCTTTCACTTTTTTATCGATGATATAATGTCTTTAATCAGTTGAACAATGTTTGGATTAACATTTATGGACCATATTGAATAATTATTAAAAAGAAATATTATTAAATAAAGTTGAATAATAATTGAATACCATCAAGTAATTTCCACTAAATAATTGATCTAGAAAATGTGTACTTTGAGATGGGTCTTTATTTATTAATTTTAATTAAAACGTTAATAATGTACACGTAATGAAAAGTTTCATCATTCATTAGTAATTTAGTCACATTAAGAAAGATGCTTCCTTTTTGTTTGCTCTTTGCTTTTGGTTTTGGTTTGGCTTCGCCTTCACTCAACCGCACAAACAGCGCACAAACGCAATCATATTTTTAACGGTGTATGATTGCGATCCCCCATTTCCATGGCGTAATCATGGCCATTCATTTTTTTTTGTTATGCATCCTGGGCCCCACACATCACGCTGGCCCCACGTGCCACTCTCTGTCAGATAGTATTCATCAAATAATAGCTTCGCTCTGTGTGTTTGTGATGTGGGGATTGAAATTTAAGGGACACGTGTACTCTTGTTAGTGGCTTGATTTTGTTTTTCTTAAATTTGGCTAATTGGGGGACTTAATGTTGTAATTACAGAAATAAAAAGGGTGTTGTAATTTGTTTGTTTTTTATAGATAAATGTAATGTATTTTTTTTAGTTCCATAACATGGGGAGGTGCGTGGTTAGAAAAAAAAAACATGTGAGGTACAGAGATTCAAATCTCTAACATTTTAGTCAATGATATATATCTTAACCAATTGCGTCATGATCAAGTTGGCAAAATAAATATAATATTGGGATAATTGTTGAGTGGTATTTTTGAAGAATTGTTGGATGTAATTTCATTAAGTTTTGTGAAATTATTAAGTTTATGAGTTTTAAATACAACACTAATGGCTCATTTACTAGTTTTTTTTTTCATCCTATAAAAAGTTAGGTTTATAAATTGCGATTGTAATTTTAAAAAATGTTTCTTTCTGTCCAAGTTAAATATAGTTCAATTGGTTAACATATCAGTAATCCCATGAAAAATAATGTGTAATAAACATTAACCAAATGGTACAATTGGTTAACATATCAGTAATCCCATAAAAAATAGTGTGCAATAAGCATTAACCAAATGGTACTTAGGGCGTCTTCGATAACATTCTTATTTTCTATTTTATGTTTTTTGTTTTTGTATAATGTAGTTTTTATTTTTAATTGAGAAAAGTAAATATATGATTGTTAGTTGTTTCTTCTATCCCATTTTTCTTATTGAAAAAAAAAAGAAAAGAAAAGAGTGCACTTATAACTATTAGTCAATCAACCAAATTTTAACATTCACTAATAGTAAGGGAGTACATTGAAAAATGTTAAAACAGAAGAGATTAACTTAAAACTTTTTTAAAAAATAAGGACTCAATTGAAAAAATTCTTCAACATTAGAGACTAAAATATATATTTAATCAAAAGGAAAAAGTCTCTCTTCTCTACCTTCTTATTTGCATTCTACTCCCTAGTCATGAGCTAAGTATTATTCTCTCTCTCTTAGTAGTCTAGACTTATCAACAACTCTTATCTAGTCAATTAGGAAGTATTGTCATTTCTCTCTTAGGTGGTCTAAATTTTCATATGCTAATTTTAACATTTACCAATAAAAAAAAGTATAATTAAAAAATGGTTAAAATGTAATAAAAATAAAAATAATAATTGAAATAATTGAAAGTGTTTGTTTGGCAGCGGGTTTAGGGTGCTCTTTCCAAGATATAAAATAATAACAAGGTGTTTGGTTCCCAGGGACCAACGGGAGAGTTTGAGTTTAGTTACCCTAACCCATGTTTGGTTCCCAATTTTACAAACTCATATAGCCAAGTAACTTAACCCATGTATTCTCTTCTCATTTTGCTAAACCCTCTTGTTTGCTTTTCAGATTTGGTGCAAGTTTGTACAGTACCCACTTGATTCTCTTCTCCCAATTTTATCTTTAATCATGCTTTTAAAGTGCATTAATTTTTTTAATAAAAATATATTAGTTAGATAAAAATAATAATTAATTAATGATAAATTTATAATAAACAAGTAAATAACTTTAGTTCAAATTTCAAATAGTAATAATTAATTTATAAATCGATATGTCAGCTTTGTTATACTTCATATTTTAGAGCAATTACAATGATGATATATTTATAAGAAGAAATTTCTTTGTATTTTGTTCATACATTGACAAATATTAGAAAAAAAAAACAATTACAAAACTAACTAAATATTTATTTTACAAAATAATTATTCAAAAAATGTTCAAATTAACAATAAAATTAAAAAATAAATTCTTCATTTACAAAGTAATAGTTCCTAATTTAAAAGAAACTATTATTATATTTTAAAATTTTTATTAACATATAAATTATAATAAAAATTATTTTCTTATAAATTTCAAACCACACACGTTATATATACCTAAATTTAATACGTCAATTTTCATTTGATAAAAAAAAATCCATTTCTCTAAATCCACAACTTTCCTAAACTCATTTTCTTGTGAAAATGTAAAAATCATGTTATTATAGTCAATTAAAGATATAATATTTGTAAAATTAATTAATTAAACTATTTTGGTTAGTGTATCTTGAAGTTAATAGCTTTAAAATAATATTATTTAAAATACTTTAACTTTACAACCTTATATATTAGTTAAATATAGAAAGTTAAGTTTAATAGTAATTTTGATGATAAGTAGTAAATAACTTCTGTTAACACAACAAGTTATACATCATTAAATAAACAATTGATAACATTTTCTTTATGGTTAATTTTATGTTGGATATATTTGCATAAAAAATTTTGTTTATATTTGTTCACACTTTGATAAATAGTTTGAAATATTTTCATGAACAATTAAATATTTATTCTATAAAATAATTATTGAAAGAAAATTGAGTGGACAAATGTATTAAAAATATTTTATTTATTATTAAAATAATACTATCTAATTTCATAATAAAAGTTACATTTTAAATATAATTTAATATATAGCTTTTATTACTTTAATTAAATAATTTATATTATTTATTACAAATTTTAAATTTACCAACCAAACACATTAGAATTCAAACACAGGCTTAATAAACTCAGACTTGATACCATTCAAAAACTGATTTAACAAACCTAGACTTAACAAATTCAGACTTAACAACCTTATATTTACTACATCCAGATTTAATAAACCATTCAAATATGCTAAACCAAACGACCCCTAAATGTTTTAAATTGAGGACGTACAAATCAACATCCTACGCGACATAAAAGTACGAGTAGGGGAATGGCGGCCAGTGGAAGACGTTGAATCTTTTTTGTCTGCCATTATACATTTTATAAATTTCAAAAGTCAGGTTATTGGATATTGATATATCTTCAAAATTCATATCCATTGGTTTAGATCTAATTTGATTTTTTAAAGCTTCGTTTGAGTTTTTTTTTTTAATTAAATTTATAAATACTACTTTTATGATTTCCTTTTTTGAAAAAAGATTTACAAGCATTTTAATGGATATCACTTATTTCCATACATCATTTTTTTCTATAATAGATGAATTTTTTATACCCTTCAAAAAGGGTAGGATTTCTTTATACCCACTAGTCCCACCCACTCTCTCTCTTCCTCTCTTTCTTCCTTTTTTTTTTTTTTTTTTTTGAAACTTTCCTCTCTTTCTTCCTTATTAATATGTAGTATATATTCATTTTCAATAATTATAATTAATTATTTAATTAAAAATATTTATAATTAATTTATTTATTTTTATTGATTGAAATTAATTTTGATTAGTTCATAAAATAATGTACCAAAATAATATTTTTAGGATTAATTTCATAAAATAAGCATAAACATCTATTATAAGATTCATTATGAAAATATTAAATCACTAATTAATATTATATTTAATCAATTAATTACAAATATTATTAATTTATGGTAAGGATAACCATTATAATTAATTATTCATGAGTTATTTGTCATCAATTAACAATTAATTATTAATTTTAAAAAAATTATATTCTTTTTTGAAATTCATTTTTATCGTTTTATTAATAATATATAATAATTATATAAGATTTATAAGATTAATCTCATAAAATAAATTTGCACATTATTTATAGAACGTAATTACTTATTTGATTTTTTTTTTTTTTTTTTTTTTGTGGTTGAAACATGCTTACCTCTCATGAAACAAACTTGCATAATATTGACATAACATGTTTATTGTCTACTTCATCTATTATTTATAATTAATTAAACTATAGTTGACATGAGCGTAAATTAAAGACATTGTTTACATCCTTAAAAAATTGAGGTTGGAATCTTCTCACCCTAATAGGTAGAACTCAAAAAAAAAAAATGAAGATAGAGTATTCAAGTTTCAAACATCAAGACACAAAAATGAACCAACTTCAAAGGGAAAAAAAAACATCAAATTCAGCAATAAAATATTAAGCACAAAGGGGAAAAAAATGAAGCCCTTGAATGCGGCAATAGAACACTGAATCTCAAATAAAAAGTGTCCAACACAATTCAAGAAAAAAGTCACATCTACCTGAATATTCATAGTTAGTCACAAATTTTGAAGAAAAGAAAAATTTTACTAAATTAAGATGTTATACAGATGAAACTAAAAATTTTAATATCAAAGTTAAATTATAAATTTTTTAGAATGGAGTATAATAAATCTAAACATACTAAATAGATTTTCACACTAACTTGGTTAGTCTTAACTTTCATGTTACCAAATGTTTGAATCATCTAATTAGATAATCCTTAAATAATATTAAATAGTGGAAATAAGAGAAAAATTTTACGGAATAAGAACTTCTATTCTGTTTATGCATTGAAGTTAGAAACATTACTGTACTTATAAAAAATAAATAACCAACCACTAATTCACTAACTAGACCTTCAAAATCTTTCTTTACCAACACCACTAAGTCACTAAGCCACTAAGCCACATTCCTTGGAATTACTAGCCACCACCACATAACTCCTACATAAATGCTACCATTATTCTAAATAAGTGGCAATGACATCAATTTCTAATAAGTTAAAAAATAACTAATTAAAATGTCTTGCACCATAGGTTTGCATTAATTTTTAATAAGCCTTGTATGAATCAACTACAAGCTAGACAAATTCATTGCAACAATTAGAATTAGACCTTCTCCTGCCACCAATCTCTCAACAAAATTAACATCATTTTATGTTAAACTAACAAAGTTAACAATAAAAAAATTATGAGATACACAATTCAAATATTAGAACCTTATAAAAAAATTTAAAAATAAACTTAACCTTAAAAAAAAATTGACTTTCTTTATATTTTTTAGTTGAGTTCTGTTGAACTATACAGATATTTAAATTCATTGCAGTAGTTAGGATTAGACTTTCTCTTGCCACCAATCTCTCACCAAGATTAACATCATTTTATGTTAAACTAACAAAGTTAACAATCAAAAATTATGAGATACACAATTCAAATATTAGAACCTTAAAAAAAAAAAATTAAAGATAAACCTAACCTTAAAGAAAAATTGACTTTCTTTATATTTTTTAGTTCAGCTCAGTTGCGATATTTAAAATTAATTTTGTTATACTAACTAGTCTGTGGGACCCACACAGCATGTTAATGCAATATCATTCCTCACCCTAACGAAACATGTCCTACGAATTGTGGGCCCAAACTTTTTTTTTTAATTGTTATTATTAAAAAAAAAAGGGAAGAAATAAAAATTCCCGAATTTCACGAGAGAAAAAAAAAAGGTACACAAGAGACTGAGAGAGTTTTGGGGAGGGTCGGGAGGCGGTGGCGAGAACCGAGCCTAGTGGGTCCCACAATCTTTCTTTTTCTTTTTTGGATGTAAATATATTAATTTAAAAATTACAATTACAATACAAAAAAAATTATAATATATATATATATATATATATTGCGAAAAAACATGCGCGTGATGGTTCTTCCAATCCAACTAAGATTTTATTCAAATTCCTAACCCCAACCAAACAAACGAATCCAATCAATCACAGCCGTCCGATCTCATCTCCACCATTTAAATTCCCATTCCATGAAATTATTTAGATTAAGTTACAAATTTAATTTATGTATATTTGATCCTTAAACTTTTAAAAAACTTATAATAAGTCTTTAAACTTTTAATTTTATATTTAATATGTCTTTAAACTTTTAATTTTATATTTAAATAAGTCTTTATTATATTCAAAAAGTTTTAAAATTAATTTATCTATTAAATATAAAATTAAATTTCACGTCTAATGGAACTACAAACTTTCAATTTCTTATCTAGGTATGTGAATATTAAAAAAATTTGTAAATAGGTTGAGGACCTATAAAACATAAAATTGAAAATTCAAATATCTATTGGACACAAAATTAAAAGTTCAGGTATCTATTAAAAACTTTTTAAACTTCAAAGATTAAATAGACACAATTTAAAATTTTAAAGACAAAACATATAATTTAACAAATTATTTAAGAAAGACTAGAACAATAAAGCCACAATTTCTTGTCATTGAAGGTATAAGAGAGGATCTAAAAAAATATATTTTGAATTTGTATCAAATAATTATTAAAATTTAGATAAATTTTTTTAATTCAAAAATAATTCAACTAATTAAAACACATAAACCAATAGATCACAACATCGAATAATATGACATCTACGTTGAATAATTTGTTTTCTTGAGTTGAGTTCAACGTCCCGTCCTATGATGTCACGTGACTGGGCTCTCCCCAAACGTGGACCGCATGTGCTAGTGCGTCACACGTCAGCAGTCAGCACCGAAATTTGAAAATGCAAAAAATAAAAAATAAAAAAGATGATTGATCTGTTTGTGTGTGTGTGACTTCTTCGTTGTCACAAATATTCCCATTTAACACCGAAAAAAGAAAAAAGAAAAAAGAAAAAAAAATCCAGTGCGGGAACTTTTATTTATTTTTGGTCAAAGTGATTACGATGGGAACTGGTGGGGAAGATCGCAGCCGTTGATTCTCGAGGGAAATGGGAGATTAGATTTTTTTAAGGGGCCCACCAAATCTGGTGGTGAATTTTTCTTGTCCACCAGAGAAAGGGAAAGGAGACATTTTACTGGAGCTTCTATTTGATAGATGGAAAAAACAAACACAAATTGAAATGTTCTTTCTACTATTTAATAATCATGACTTCTTGTCTTCATCTTACATCTCTAACGTTGGAGTTAAATCTTGTGTATTTATTTGTTAAATTTTTTTTTCTTTTACCATATGTAATCCACCAAAATGTAAATATAACGTCTATGTTTTTGTACTCACATGAATGCTTCGAGCCTTCGACTAACTATTTTATTTTTTAGCATTATTGTATTCAACTATCTTAATAATCTAAAGAAAATTCTTATATGTGCTCTACTAGTTTAATTAGTTACAAAATACTATATTATGATGTGTGAGTGAGTTTAGATACCTGGTCGTTGGGCCCATGTGAGATCAAGAAGTTAGCTAAGTGAATTAAGTTGTGACAAAGAAACCATGCCTACGTGAATCGTGTTGGATTGTATGTCCTAGTTCTTGGCTTCAGGTAAATTATTTACAAATAAGTAAAATAAAATTGATAATTATATGAGCATCTTAATCTCAAAATTTTGACATTTATTGCTTAATCACTTCTAAGCCATCAAATGTGCTCTTAAATTAGGTATATGTGATGGATATACGAGATAGAACCTAGTTTTAGAGTAGTGGCTTAAATGTCTACAATACATAGATGGAGTTGAGAACCTTACTCTAGTAACACTATTCATACGGTCCACTTTATAATTATTACAAATGGTTCATCCAGATTGTTCATGTAGTGACATGAAAGTGAAGATATGGTATCCAACATTAGTTGGAAGATTATTTAATTTGACTGTTATTAATAGATTAGATTTTATTATAATTAATTTATTACAAAATGAGTTAATTGGATTTTGGAAGTCTCATTGGATAATTAGACTAACTTAAGCCGAGTTAGATAGGAAATGACCCATTTGAGTTTTGGAAACGAATGGAGCATGGCTTGGTGTCTGGATCCATGGAAGAGTTTCACGAATTTACTCATAACTTGAGAGAGTCCACAAAGTAATTAAGGAGATTAAAAGGAGTTTTAGTTCCATAGTTTAATTTGAAGAGTTAAAATATCACACTAGAGTTTTTGGCTAAAAATTTATTTAAGGGTGGGAATTATAGACAAACCCTTGTGTTAAGAAACACACATCATGTCTTGTGAAATACCTGTTCGTTTGTAGGTCGAGGATATTCGGGAAGAGATCTCATGGAGTCCACTAAACATTTTGCATTCCATTGCCTTTGATCGTTCTTGTGATTTCAAAAACGTTTAATGTAATTCACTTAAATACGATTAGTACTGCAAGCTTTTTTTGAATGAGACCAAATATCTCGAGTGAAATATATGGTCTAGCAAAGGAAATGCTAGATTACCACTCAATTCATGTGAGCCAAAACCTAAATAAATGTAGGACTAAAGAAGCCACACCTACCTAAGGATTAGTATTGATTCGACTAAGATGAGACTAGGATATAATATTGGCTAATCTAGATAAGTCTATATGTATCTAATAACTTAACCCAAGTGAGATTAGGTACGTATATGCTAAAACTTGTCCTAACCGAGATCTATATATCTACTAGTCCAACCAAGATATCTAGCAAGCATGAAAACATCACATCAAATGTCAACATGATTAGCCTAGTCCACTATCCAACCATTATCAATCACACAAAAAAAAATGTTGACAAGGTTCATGTTTCCAAATTTTAGGTTTAAATCATATTTTCATCAATGCACTTTAGTTTTATTTAGTTTTGCTCATTAAACTTTCAAACATTATGTTGTAATCCCTAAAGTTTTATTTTAGCTATTGGCATTGGGTATTTTTTGTAAACTACGTAATAGAAACCTAACACAGAATATGTGTTTTACTTACTTATCTACAAATAGATGTTGTATATATGAATAAGTACTTCGAAGACACACATAGATAATTAAAAAAACCAATTAATAGCAAAGACTAACACAATTGTTTCCCAAATTTCAACTACACTAAAACAAAAAATTTCAAATTTCAAAGACTAAAATAGATCAACCTTGTCTGTCGTGGGTTCGTCGTGAAAAATGGGTTGCTGCCGACAAAAATGGAAAACTGTGAGTTTAGGGAGTAAAGAGAGAGATGAGAGAGAATTGGAAGAGAGAGATGAGAGAGAATTGGAAGAGAGAGGGTGAGAGAAATAATTTTATTAGTTTTAAATGTCACGTCAATATTAAAAATAATATAAAAAACTTGTTTTGTTAATGTAGCAAACGGAATAGTAACATGAGAGACCATTTGAACCTATATTTTAAAATTTAAGGACTAAAAATGTACATTTTGAAAACTGAGAAACCAAATGCATCTAGAAGTAAAAATTCATGGACTAAAAAGATAATTTTCCCGAGATACAAATAAGCACATAAGAGGTTGGTACGCTTCAAAACATACACAAAATTTGCATCAAAATAATTGAACAAAACAAGAGAAAATGGAGTGGTCCAATCCAAAACAAGTGGCCTTTTGTTTGGAAGCTTACAACAAACAAAAGTCGGAGCTGTGGAGCCGACGTACGGCGGCATTATCGTCCGGCGAGCGGCGGCAGAGGCGCACATACGACGAAAACAGGAGCCCTTTCCATTGAATTATTACTACCCAATTGCAGCTCTCTAAGCATGAAATTGTCTGTCTCTTTTTCTATTATTGCTTTCTCCAAGGCCGGCGGTGGTCCCCGTCGCCATCCGGACCACCGCCCCCAACACCATCCCTTCTGGTGCTCTCACTTTTATAATTTAGATACTTTCAAAACATTCATTTTAGTCTTTATATTTTCAGCTGTAGTTTATTTTAATTTTAAAATGTTTGAAATGTTGAACCTTGTACTTTTTTGACCACTCACCTTGCTATTACAATTTAAGCACAATACAACATCTAATACATTTCTTGAAATGTAGTCATAACTTTGTATTAAAGAACTTTCGATGTATATAAAATTTGTGTTAAAATTGTTCAACAAGAGCAAAATAGTCACTTTTAAATGTACAAGATCAAAATAACTTTTTTGGACTAAAATGAACAGAATTTGAAATTACAATGACCAAAATAAACATTTTGAAAGTACATGGACAAAAACGAGTCGAATCAAAGTCCGAATTAGTATTTAAACCCTTTTTTTTCCCACTCAATGGTCGAAGACTTTGTTTCATTTCCTCATGTGGGAAATGATTTTTTTTTTTTTTTTGAAAAGGTTTCCTTTGGGTTTCAAATTTTGATTCGACTAGGAGCTTTATTATTATTTTTTTTTTTGGGGACACTCATTCCATATGCTAATTACAATGTGTGCAATGAAAAGACAACTCGTGCCTTATGAGAATGACTCGTTCAAAATCAAAACTATACCAACAACCCACAAAGATTGATTATGGTATATATTCACAAAATGCCCACTTATACCATATATGTATGTACATCTTTGTGGAAAGAGATTTTGGTGACCATGCAAGATAATGAAATTTGTTTTCGATGGCTCAACTAATATTGATGATGGTGTTTGTTGAAACGGAATTTTTTATGACGATGACGAGAATATGGAAAAGAAAAATGACAAGAGTTTGTATGATGCGATGAGTTGATGGGATCAAAATATTGAGTTGTCCAAGTTCATGAAAATATGTCAACAAAAATTTTATTTGATATATATGGGTGGATATTCAAGAAAAAACATAAAAATTATAAAGATGATACATGAGTTTGTAACGCTAATTAGCAAGTAATTTATGTTCTCAACAACAACAAAAAATAGTAAGTAATTTAAATTTTACATTGTCATTACTAGTACTAATTATATCCCTATTTTTATTGTCAAAAAAAATTATGTCCCTATTTTTGACACTTTTCATATATATATATATATATATATATATATATATATATACACACACCATTTTGGAAAAAAAAAATATTGTCCTCTAATATTGATGTTGAGAATGATATGGATGGAAATGTATTCAACGAAAGCTTTATTAAAAGGAAATGTATTAAATGCAATTCATCAAGTGGTTGTTAAAGGTTTCTTTTTTCTTTTTCTTTCTTTTTTTCCCCATCATTTTCATAATAGGTTGGCAAAGGTCTTAATTTGCATAGACCGAAATAGTTGGACTTTTATGCTATTCCTCCGTGGAGTATGAATTGTTTTTAAAGTTATTTTGGTTCACTTTTATGCTTTTTTTTTCCTTTAGACTATCAAATGTTTTTTTTTAAAAAAAATAAATTTTCAATATTTTTTAATTTTATATTATTAATGTTGTGGAGTTAACCGAGGGTGAAATGAGCCCTTGCGTTGAGGTGTGACTCAACAACATCAACTAAGCTCAAAAGTTGGGACAATGTCAATCAAAGAAGTGTGTGATCCCAACTAAAGATTGCGTTCATAGCACTAGGGATCACGCCAATAATGCTTAGAATCGAGCAGGCATTAATTCCGACCATCGAAGACTACACTATAAATATCCATAAGGTCCATGAAAGAAAGGTAAATGAGAATTACCTAGAAAAATATTTGTAATTACCTCAGCTTGACGTTAACTTTAGCATCGGAAAGTGTTAGCCATAGCGTCACACCAGTGCTAGATTTTCTTGGTCCTAGAATTGTAGGAAGGAGAGTGGAGAAAAATTCAGGTTCATAACAACAATTAAAGTACTATTTAACATAAATCTAAATACATTTTGAAATTCAACATCTGATTTACTACACAATTTCAAATATTTGTCTATGCAAATATCTACCCATCAAGTAAAGGATCAAAGCATGTGGTTGTGTCTGATTTTTATTAATAAGTTACAAAAAGTTATTGTCAATGGTTAAAGTGATTTTTTATGCCAAGTTTATTTAGAGATTTAAGCATAACATTTGAAAGTTAATTAAGAAAATCTAAGAATAAAAATACGATTTGAACTTTTTTTTTTTTATAATTATTACATACATTAGGAAGTTCTTCAATAAAGATATTATAATGACAATGAAAAATATAAGGAATGATTTGAGATTGATGAACATGGTGTGTCTAGCGAAATGAATCTTCTTTTTTTTTTCTTTTTTTTTTTTTTTGAGTTCAACAATATTTGAGGGTGGGGAGATTCGAACCTATGACCTTTTGGTCATAAGTTCATATTTTATGTCAGTTGAACTACACTTTTATTGGCGAATCTTCTCTATCTATTGATAGGTCAGTGTGCTACAATATTTGAATAAGGATTATTTTTTTTTTAGAACATTTGAATAAGGATATTCAACTTAATTATGTGCCAACTAAAAATGTCGTTGTCTAAATAATGATCACACTATAGTCTATAATGAAATCGTCACATGATCTCTTGCAATGGTGAACATGACTTGACTTTTGTAAAAACTTTCAATATTTTAAAACAAACATAAATAAAAAACTGGAGCATTTTAAATAGATTTTATTCCATAATTATTCTATTTCGAATACACAGTTTCTTTTAGAATATATAACTACGTCTTAAACGTTAAAAGCTATATATATATATATATATATATATATTAATAAAAAGTTTACTAAAAAGAGAAGGGAAATAATCAGCAAAAAACTTCCATCAGGCCCAGTCAAATTGTGGCTTTGGGCCGAAAACATGGGCAGAGTATGGCCTGCCTTATAGAACGGGCTGGACCCTAATTTCGTGAGGTGAGCCCAACCTATAAAACAGGGATTTAAAAAATAACCATTTATTGGAGGTTTTGCGATAATAGCAGTGTACCTTAAATAATCGTAGATTTGTTATATGATAAAATTTTTGTAAGAAATAGCACAAAGGTAATAACTCATTATCAGTGATACACTAGAAATATTTGTGATATAATTTATCGACGATATAAAACTGGTATATCAGTACTATCATACAAAAATGTTATTGTTCACATATAATTTCAACAGAGAAATAAGACACGTATAAATGAATTTTGTATTGTATTAATATTTTGGGGTGTACAATCTCTAAGTATAATCCTCTTATTCTCTTTCTTGTATGTGTAACACTCAAGAGTTGGAGCGCTTGTTCTCGAGATTGGAGGTCTGAAAGAGTCTTTAGTCTTCCCAGAGTGTTCGACACCTAAGGGCTGGGCTTGAAGAGTCTTTGGTTTTCAAAGAAGATTCAGCACCTAAGAACTTGTTTTGGAGCGTTTAGCACTTAAGGACTTTAGGGAGCATTCAGCACGTAATGACTTTTGCCTTCTTTGCTCACAATTCTCTCTAAGTTCTCTAGAGAGTAAAGTTTCTGAACCCCTAAAATGGAGGAGGGAGCTCTCTGTTTATAGAGTTTCCCAATGCCCCCAAGTGGGCTTGGGCCTGACTATTGTACTAGGCCCATTGGACTTTGGGTCTAAACTCCTCTAGACTGGGCCTTACTAAATTTAGACCTAGACTTTGCTGGATTAGGGTCTCCCATTTGGGCTTTGTCTAAAATCAGCCCAAATTTCATATAACCCAATTGCAAATTTGGGTTGGCCTTAATTTAATTTAAGGATACTTGCAATTTTAAATAATCCCTAATTAAATAAATAATTTTGTCACTAATTTTAATTAATGACATAATAATTTTTTATTGGCCAATATTTCTATTCCAACAATTATATTAGTTCTAGACTATGGAAAAAAAATTATCATATTTGCAAATTATTTTTCTATGTGACAAATTTTCAAACATAGAAACCAATTTTACAATCCATTATAATTTTCAAAATTTATTATTTATACCCATGAATTTTGTAATTAAATGAGTTTTCTCTAAAATTTGCCCTCTGGAATTTATGGTGATTGTTATTATTATTATTATTATTTTTGAAGATATCGTGATTGTTATTTGTTGTTGAAACTTATGTAAAGTGATATATACTTTTTTTTTTAATTAAGTAAATGCATATTCATGAATCTTTTGCTAAGTAATTTATGATTCCTTGATTGACTACTAATTGTGATCGTTGAATATCTAAATCGTTTGTACTCTAATTTTTTAGTGTGGTTGAGATTCATGATATAGACTTTGTACTCACCTTTGGAGGAATAAAGAGGGTTAAAATAATGACATGAATTATTAAATATTTATTGTAAACAACATGATATCAACATTGAAATATAAAAGTATTGAAACTATTTCTTTCATTTTCAAGATATAATCAGATGGAATATGAATTTTCAAATTAACTTTCACAAATCTTCCTCATTGGAAAAGGGAAAGAAAATAACTTTTACAAATTCAAATCTACCAATCAAACACCTGTGGTAGACACTCAAAATTTCTATAATCCATTTCTCTTTTATGTTCAAAGTTCAAACATGTGTTAAACAAACTCATATTTATATAAATTCATTATTTTTTTACAATCTTAATAGAGTTTTGTGGGAAAGAAAAATCCAACACAAACATTTCTCTTAAAATATTTCTAAAACATGGAAGACCATGCAAATGCCCATGCCTATAATTACTTTCATCAATTAATAAAATAGAGTGGATTAGTCTTTTTTTTTTAAATGGATATTTTTCCTTTTTCTTTTTTTCTTTGTCAAAGTTGTTGAAAGTTTACCCTTTCCATCTTGGTATAATTGATTTCAATGAATAAAGAAAAATGGATAAGTTAGACTAGTTAATCCCTATAACTTGATGACTAAAATATCTAGTTACATATCATTTTTTTTAAATGGAAAGTTTGACAGACATTTGAATGTAGAAGTCAATCTATGTTTATGATATACTATTGTATGAATATATATTGATGAAATTAACAATTGCAACAATATTAATATAAATTCCTATTATAAAGTTTATTTTATATATTAATTAAGCTTAAATCTCATCATGGTTTTTATAGGTATATTTGATTGGTGATCCAAAACCAAAAATTTGGAAGCAAGAGAGATTTAATAGAAAACAAAGTCATATTACATATCATCACTTTTTTTAAATATGTTTCTGGTAATAGATTTTAAATCTGAAAACACTAAAAAGATGTAGTAGTCGCTTTCAAAATTTTTACTTTCTAGGTTACATAATTCAAATACAATCTAAATACTATTTTTAGAAATAAACTCACTAAACATAAATTCACTGAATCATTTGATTGGATGAATTTGAGAGATAAATAAGGTTTAAAATGTCGATGTAGACGGAAATGTCGAAGTCTCAATTTTATGAAAATGTCGATGGAAATATCAATAAAATGTCGATGTCGATGGATATTTCTGAAAAAAATTTAAAAATAAAAAATTCAAAAAAAATATTTAAATTAATAAATAAACATTTTACACTTTTTAAATGAGTTAAAATGCTTGTTACATTATTATATTCACATTAAGTTACATTTTCTTGCTATTTTTTTAATATTTCGTCAATTTTGTACGGTATAGTGAAAATGTCGATTCCCTCCTTATGTCGATGTCGAACCCATGAACATGTGGAAATTTCGATGGAAATGTCAATATGTCGACGGAAATTTAATACCCTGGAGATAAAACACTGAATATGAATTAGATGCCAAACAAACTCAAAACTTTTAGATTTATTCTCTTTTTGTTCTTAAACTTTTAAATATATTTCATTTTGGTATTTGAACTTTTGAATTTTTTTCTAAAGTCATTGAAAGTTTACTCTTTCCATCTTGGTACACTGATTTATTATTTATAAACCTTTTTTTTTCTCTAAATTTGTAGAGCTTTTTTTCAACATCTCCAATAGAAAATCGATACCTCAACATTTTTGTTTGCATCAACATTTTAATGGTTGCTTGTACCAAAGATGAAGCAACCCATGTCTCATCTCTCTCTCTTACATAAATATATGAAAAGTATGCCATCCCAACAACTAGCTGTTGAAGATAAGGATGTAATAGAAAAACTATATTCAAAATCTAGTAGATTTTGAAATTATTTAAGAGTAAAACAACAAACCATGCTTTAATTAATGTAATTTGTTTGGTATTAGTCATTACATCTACCTACCAAATATATCTTTTATTTATTAAAAAGCTTTTGATATACAAAGTATAACTTTGATACGAAGCTTTTGATATGAACTTAGTTATTTTGGGTCTTGAGTTAATTAATTACTCAAAATTCGATCCTGTAGATTAGATCTCAAACGTATCTCTTTATTATAACGATATTATTTATCTCTATTTACTATTTAATTTATTTTACATTGATATAAAAGCTATGAATTTTATATTTGTGATAGATATTTTTAAATGTGAAATACTGGATATACAACATCGTATATGGTTTAAAAACTATACTGAAAGGGTTTTTTTTCTCTCTTATTAAATTCTAACCAAATTTTAATAGTAAAAATGAAATTTAAAATTAGAGAGGCTAAAGCAAAATCTTTAAATTTTAGAAACCAAATGAAAAATAAGAATAAATTTTATGATCGAAATTTATATATATTTTAACCCTAACATAAAACCCAAATGTGGCAAATTTCTGATTAATTATGATGCTGAAAACTCTTGGGGGTAATTCAAAATCCAACTTGTTCAATTCAAAGCAAATTTCAAATATATTTGTGGTGTCAAACTCAAGAATTATATTAAAAAACCCTTCAATCTTGAAAGATAAATATTATCTTAATTGTTTATTTGATGGGTTTGAAAATGTTAGAATTACATATTCTTAGAAGCATAAAAAGAATGATTGGGATATTAATTTATAGCTGCAAACACTTATTTTCACTCAGATGTTCTTTATAATATATCGTTTTATTTTGTAAATATATAAAATAAAAAAATGATACAATACAATTAATGAAAGTATTATAAAATGTTTGTGAAACTTTTTAAAGTTTAGAAGTAAAAACGATACAACTATTAAAATTCAAGATTATTATTATTTTTAGTTCAATCAACTTGTGGAGTGGAGAGATTTGAACCTCCAATTTCTTAGTCGAAAATATATGTTGTAACTAATTAATCTATGTATAGATTGACCAAATTCTATACTTATAATTTAACAATTATTTTTAGATAAGACATTAGAAGTTGATACACTATAGAATCTAACCATATTTTTAACTTTTTCTTTCATTAAAAAAATGTGGTTTTAAAATGTTGACATAAATAGCAACTTAATAAATAAATAAATAACCTTAATTCTCAAAAAAGTCAATCGGCACGAAAATATTTCGAACTTGAAAATAGCATCCACCGCCCCCATATTAATTTTCAATATTGCGGCACAGCCGACATCAACTAACAACACGTAATTTATATTTAAATTATTTGATTAAAATAATTTTTAAAATACAATCAAAATTTATTAATTGGAAAAGTAACATCATCGAGACTTGAAAAATATAAATAAATAAACAAAAGATTTTGAAGATTCATTTGAGATTTCAAGCTCTAAATTATGGTAGAAATTCAAGAAACTAAATTCTAAACTAAAATAGATAAGTCTTCCAAAATTGTTCACTTTTTTCTTTTTGAAAGTTTAGCCAAATTTCAAAAATAAAAACCATATCTTAAAAAAAATATATTGTGTAGCTATTTTCATTAAAAAACAAAAAACAAAAAAACTAATGTAGTGAAAATATATCTTAATTGTTGTAAAATTGAGAGGCGAAACCGGGCACCAAAACTTTACCAAAACATATAATAATAATAATAATAATAATAATACTTTACCAAAACATATAATAATAATAATAATAATAATAATAATAATAATAATAATACAAGTGTTAGAATATAAAGGGAGTATATATATATATATTATAAACAAAAGAAAGTGGAGATTTATGGCAAATTAAAAACAAATGAAATTAGAGAAAATGGGAGAGAAAAAAGAAGATTGGAGAGATTTCTTTACCAATTGTCTCAATTTATTTATCCATCAAGAACCACTATATATAGGCAATTAGGAGAGCATGATGTGGTCCATTTGGACACCAATCTATGGTCTTTGTTGGACACATGGAAGACACTTTGGCTATGGATAAAATGCCACTTGGTATGGATATCAAATGGGCATGTGGAATGGGCATTTATATTTACAATACTCCCCCTTAAATGCCCATTTATAAAATATGCCTTGTTAAAAACCTTACTAGGAAAAAAAACCCAATGGGAAGGAAAAAAAAACCCTAGTAAAGGAAAAGAGTACATATTTTATATAGTTTACTATAATACATTCACTCCCCCTCATGGAGACATAACTTAAAGTCTTTGAGTCGCCGCATTCCAATGCTATATACTAATTTATCGAAGGTTGCAGTTGGTAATGCCTTCGTAAATAAGTCAGCCAGGTTATCTTTCGAACAAATCTGTTGTACAGTGATATCGCCATTTTCTTCAAGATCATGAGTATAGAAGAGCTTTGGTGAGATATGCTTTGTTCTATCTCCTTTGATATATCCTCCCTTGATTTGAGCTATACATGCTGTGTTGTCTTCGTATAACATCGTTGGAAGAGGTTTACTTGAAGACAAGCCACATGTCTGATGAATGTGTTGTGTCATCGATCTTAGCCATACACATTCTCGACTTGCTTCATGAATAGCGAGGATTTCAGCATGATTTGAAGAAGTGGCCGTTATAGTCTGTTTCACTGATCGCCACGATATAGCAGTTCCTCCACATGTGAATAGATAACTTGTCTGAGATCTAGCTTTGTGTGGATCAGATAGATAATCAGAATATGCATAACCAACTAGATCATACTTTGATTTGTTAGAATAAAATAAACCCATATCAATTGTCCCTCGAAGATATCGGAGTACATGCTTAACTCCGTTCCAATGTCTTTTTGTAGGACATGAACTATATCTAGCTAATAAATTTACTGAAAATGCAATATCTGGTCTTGTGTTATTAGCCAAATACATAAGTGCACCAATTGCACTAAGATATGGTACTTCAGGACCAAGTAGTTCTTCACTGTCATCTCGAGGTCGAAATATATATTTCTTTACATCCAGTGAACAAACTTCCATTGGAATGTTCAATGGATGTGCTTTATCCATATAGAATCTTTTTAAGATTTTCTCTGTATAAGTTGATTGATGAACAAATATCCCATCTGCTAAATGTTCAATTTGCAAACCAAGGCAAAATTTTGTTTTTCTAAGATCTTTCATCTCGAATTCTTTTTTAAGATATTCTATTGCCTTGGATAACTCTTCAGGAGTTCCAATTATATTTAAGTCATCAACATATACAGTTATAATAGCAAATCTTGACTGAGATTTCTTTATAAAAATACACGGACATATTGGATTATTTTGGTATCCTTCTTTCAACAGATATTCACTCAGGCGATTATACCACATTCGTCCTGATTGTTTTAATCCATATAATGATCTCTGTAACTTTATTGAATACAATTCCCGAGAACTTGATTCATATGTTTCTGGTATTTTAAATCCTTCCGGGATTTTCATATAAATGTCATTATCCAGAGATCCATATAAATACGCCGTGACTACATCCATTAGATGCATATCAAGCTTTTCATATACAATCAGACCAATCAAATATCTTAGCGTTATTGCATCCACCACAGGAGAATATGTCTCCTCATAATCAATACCAGGCCTTTGAGAGAATCCTTGTGCAACAAGTCTCGCTTTATATCTTGTGACTTCATTCCTTTCATTTCTTTTCCTTACAAATACCCATTTATATCCCACAGGTTTGACGTTTTCCGGTGTTGGGACTACTGGTCCAAAAACCTCACGTTTTGAAAGTGAGTTCAACTCTGCTTGGATTGCTTCTTTCCATTTCGGCCAATCCTTTCTACGTTGACATTCTTTGATAGATTTTGGGTCAAAATCGTCACTTTCATGAATAATATCGTGAGCAACATTATAAGAAAAAATGTTGTCAATAATGATATCATTTCGGTTCCATCTCTTTCCTGTTGTAACATAGTTTATAGAAATTTCATTATTATCCTCAAGCGTTTGATTTTCACCAATACTCTTTTGAGTAGTTGTATTCTGGATTTCTTCTGGAACATCCATACCTTTTATTGAATCATTTTGATTCTCAACTACTTTTCTTTTTCGAGGATTTTTATCTTTAGAACCTATTGGTCTACCACGCTTCTGGCGTGCTCCAGACTCATTATTGACAACTTGTTCCTTTGGGATATCAAATTTTGATGGAGCATTTGCAGCTGGTATATATGATTTAGTCACACTTTTAGTATCTGTGAATGCATCTGGTAGTTGATTTGCTATATTTTACAAATGAATTATCTTTTGAACTTCAAGTTCACATTGATCTCTACGAGAATCTAAATGAGATAATAACGATGCATTCCATGTAATTTCTTTTTCCAACTTCTTAATTCCTCCCCCTAATGTTGGAAAATTTGTCTCATTAAAATGACAATCAGCAAATCGTGCAGTAAATACATCACCCGTCAGGGGTTCAAGATATTTAATAATTGATGGGGAATCAAAACCAACATATATTCCTAACCTCCTTTGAGGACCCATCTTAGTACGTTGTGGTGGAGCAATCGGTACATATACTGCACATCCAAAAATTCTTAGATGGGAAATATTTGGCTGCTGTCCATAAGCTAATTGCATTGGGGAGTATTTATTATAAGTTACTGGCCTAATACGTGCCAGTGATGCAGCATGCAAAATAGCATGACCCCATACCGATGTAGGAAGTTTAGCTCTCATAAGCAATGGTCTTGCAATTAGTTGCAGACGTTTTATAAATGATTCTGCTAGACCATTTTGTGTATGAACGTGAGCTACAGGATGTTCAACACTTATCCCAATTGACATACAATAATTATTAAAAGTTTGGGATGTAAATTCACCAGCATTATCAAGTCGAATGGTCTTAATTGTATTATCAGGAAATTGTGCTTTTAACTTAATTATTTGAGCAAGTAATCTTGCAAATGCAAGATTTCGACTTGATAATAAGCATACATGTGACCATCTGCTGGATGCGTCAATTAATACCATAAAATATCTAAATGGACCACTTGGTGGGTTAATAGGTCCACAAATATCACCTTGAATTCGCTCTAAAAATGCAGGTGATTCAATCCCCACTTTAGCTGGTGATGGTCTAATAATTAATTTCCCTTGAGAACAAGCATCACATGACAACTCATTGGATTGAAGAATCTTCTGGCTCTTTAAAGGATGTCCATGTGAATTCTCAATAATTTTTCTCATCATTATTGACCCTGGATGACTCAATCGATCATGCCAAACACTGAATATTTCTGGATTCATGAACTTCGGGTTCATTATTGCATAACTTTCGATTATTCGTATATGAGTATAGTATAATCCAGAAGAAAAAGCAGGCAGTGTTTCTAATATACGTTTTTCATGTGAAACAATAGATGTTATATAGAGACACTCTATATTATTTTTACAATCAGTTTCAACATGATAATTATTTTCACGTATATCTTTAAAACTTAATAAGTTTCTTTTCGATTTGCTAGAGAACAGAGCATTATTAATTGTAAATCTTGTTCCTCTAGGCAAAATAAAGTTTGTTCTTCCAAAACCTTCAATCAGATTTGCAGAACCTGATATAGTATTGACTTTTGCTTCCAGCATTGTCAATCTAGAAAAATATTTTCTATTTATGAGTATCGTGTGCGTAGTTGCGCAGTCTGCCAGACATAAATCCTCATTGCTCATTTTCGAGTTACTCAACATATTGAAATTGTTCATATTTCTTCATTGAAAAGAAAAGAAAAACGATTACAAAGAGTCTTAAATATATATACAAACAAAACAACAACAAAAACATACTAAACAGTACTTAATTATATATTTTCATACAAATCATCCTCTACTTGTTTGATTGCATCAATTCTCTCTCCAGGAGATTCAAAATAATTAGCTACATCAAGATGCATCATATTGGAGGGGTCAAACACATCATCTTCTTGAATTGTAAGATTTACCTCCACATTCTTTCCTTTTCCTTTTTCCTTCAGGGAAGCTTGATAGAGATCAACAAGGTGTTTTGACGTACGACAGGTACGTGACCAGTGCCCAGTCATTCCGCACCGGAAACATTTATGTTCATCACCTTTCGAACTTCTATCTTGTGGAGTCTTTCCTTTATGATCATCACTTCGTGTGGGTTTCTTAAAATTATAATGCCCACCACGAAAATAGGTATTTCTTCCTCTACCGCGGTCCCGACCTCGACCACGACCACGACCTCGACCACGGTTATTAAAATTCACAGCATTCACTTCAGGGAATGGTGTTGCTCCAGTTGGTCGGGATTCGTGATTTTTCATCAATAAATCGTTATTTTGTTCAGCAACGAGAAGACATGAGATAAGTTCAGAATATTTTGCAAAACCCTTCTCTCGATATTGCTGCTGCAGGAGCATATTCAAGACATGAAAAGTGGAAAATGTCTTCTCTAACATATCAACATCAGTAATCTTTTCTCCGCATAATTTTAATTTTGAACTAATTCTGAAGAGTGCGGAATTATATTCACTTACTGATTTAAAGTCCTGCAACCTCAGGTGCATCTAATCATAACGAGCTTTAGGAAGAATAACTGTTTTTTGATGATCGTACCTTTCTTTCAAACCTTGCCATAGAACGTAGGAATTTTTTATTGTAAGATACTCCATTTTCAATCCCTCGTGAAGATGATGGCGAAGGAAGATAAGGGCTTTTGTTTTTTCTTGATTTGATGCATCATTTCCTTCTTTAATCGTTTCTCCAAGATTCATAGAATCTAAATGGATCTCAGCGTCAATGACCCATGACAAGTAATTATTTCCATTAATATCCAGGGCCGCAAATTCTAGCTTTGTAAGGTTTGCCATAATAACACTATCAAAAATAATAATATATTCATATTAGAAATTTAACATAAACCAAATGCGTAAAAATGGCTTACCTATAAGACTTACCTTTAGCGGGAAAAATGACAGAGTCTCGTGCTGATAACGTGTTGTAAAATTGAGAGGCGAAACCGGGCACCAAAACTTTACCAAAACATATAATAATAATAATAATAATAATAATAATAATAATACTTTACCAAAACATATAATAATAATAATAATAATAATAATAATAATACAAGTGTTAGAATATAAAGGGAGTATATATATATATATATTATAAACAAAAGAAAGTGGAGATTTATGGCAAATTAAAAACAAATGAAATTAGAGAAAATGGGAGAGAAAAAAGAAGATTGGAGAGATTTCTTTACCAATTGTCTCAATTTATTTATCCATCAAGAACCACTATATATAGGCAATTAGGAGAGCATGATGTGGTCCATTTGGACACCAATCTATGGTCTTTGTTGGACACATGGAAGACACTTTGGCTATGGATAAAATGCCACTTGGTATGGATATCAAATGGGCATGTGGAATGGGCATTTATACTTACAATATTAATAACTTTTTTAAATAATTATTTATTTACTCATGTTTTCCTTTTTTTTTTTTTAATAAATGATCTAGTTTTTAAACCAACTAAAATTGTTATTGTATTCCTATGACAAAATTATAATAATTTTAATTTCATAACCCATCCGTTTTTCAAAATGTTTTTGCAAACAAATGCATAAAACCTATTTTGGAAACAATCCTGAACAAACTTTTTTTAATCTTAAAATTTGATTAGGATTATTATTTTTTTAAAGCAGATAAAAAAATATAGAGAAAACTATCGCTATCTTAGAATTATTTTTATAAATAAAAAATAAAAAATTAATGTCTCATTTCATCATAATTTTATTTTTTGTTTTTTGTTTTTAAAAGTTGTGCTTTTTTTCACAAATTTTTTAGGATATTTTTCACATTTCTTAAAACACACCTAAATTCTTATCCAAATTTAAGAAGTAATAATAATAATAATCATAATAATAATAATAATAATAAACTATCTTTTTACTTTTAATTTTGGCTTAAATTTTGGAAACATTTTAAAAACTAGATAACAAATCATAGAAATACAGAGGTAAGTAGTGTTTCTAAGTTTAAATTTTAAAAACAGAAAATTAGGGAAAAAAATAGTTATCAAATAGGATTAAATTATTGTCAAGTGGACTCCTATTTTTATATGCATAAATATTTATTTAAATATATTGTTGAATCTATTTTTGGTCAAAACTCATGTCACTATCTCAACTTGAAAGATTAGATTTTAGTGTTATTTGATTATTATTCTTCACTATAAGAAACTTAAAACAAAATTGGAGTAATGAACATCACATGAAGCATGCAATTCTCATCCACTATCTTTTAAGACAATCACATGTGAATTAAATTAAATAACCCAAATTTGATTAAAATTAAATCCAAACAATTAGGATAAATAATAAAACATTGGATAAATTCACAAAAATCATTAGTATTAACCACATCTATATGTATATCTTGAGAAAAATTTCTGTTTTAGATGATTTTAATATTAAGTTTTTAACTTCATTAGATTGAATCCTAAACTCAAATAAGGGGGTGAATTATTTATTTTATTTTTAAAAAAAATTGTGTGCTTAATCATGAAAATCATCTAGCCTAATGAGAATATTCTTGTGGGTACTTTTTTTTTTTTTAAGTATATTCTTATGGGTACATGTTCTTTTTATTGTGCTAGATGTTTTTTCTGTTCTTAGCTTGTTTAAGTTTGTGGTCAAACTTAGGTATTTTTTAAGGTGGGCTTGCTTGTACAATTCTATGATTTTTTTTTTTTTTAGCTCCAAAAATTGCAGGAATGGAAGATCGAACTTTCAACTTTAAAAAAAGTAATAGATACTTTATCCACCAAGCTATACTCATATTAACACATTCCTATATAACTTGATTTTAAGTGTTTTGTTGGTTGAATTTTGTGTAATTCATTGGTCCATTCATATGTAATTTTCTAATTTAATTTTTATAATGTTTTATCTTATTAGTGAATTTAGTTTGATGAAATTAAAAGTTTAAAGTCGAAAATAACTCACGCGCGAGCTAAAAGTGGTAAAAGTTTAATTTTTCTTTCAACTTTGATTTTTTTTTTTTTTTTTTCTCTTTTGAAGGATATTTTAACTTAAGTTTTTTTTCTTTTATAAGGTTAATATATTTGTGTAGAATTTTTTCTTTAAAAAAAACGTGCTATTTGTTTTTGAAAAAAATGACCGAGATCGGGCAAGAATGAAGAAATTTCTTCATAAGGAAAATTCAAACGAACTATTGAATTTTAACAAAGATTTAGACAGCCGAAGAAACATCATTCTAGCTTCTTAATAAAAAACAAAATTTAATATTCACGCCCTGAATTTTCATCTGTTGACCCATTTACTCTTGTTAATTCTTATCATCAATTTATTTTTCACATTACTTGCATTTTGAAAATAAATGGGTTATGGGTATGTAATATATATTTTTCAAAGAGACTTGATATTTCAGGGTGCCAAAAAGACCAATTTTTTTTAGATTCTAAATCAAGTTTGTGCGTGGACAAAGACAAATTCTAAATAAAGTCTCCAAATTTTAAAAATATCAATTACATCTTGAACTTTAAACTATATTTTTATTTAATTCCTATCATTAACAAAATATGGACCTAGCACGCCCATCCAATAAATTTTGACCTAAACAAATCTAGTATTCCCTCCATTAATATTTAGACACATAATTAATTGATATATTATATTATTTTTTAAATATTATTGACATAACTACAAATAAATAAGCCAATATGAAAAATAAAACCAATATTAGTACAGAAGTTTATCAATTTCAGATGAATTTACATCGATCATGTAGCAAACAAACTATCCTCAATAAATAAATAAATAAATAAATATATATATATATATATATAAAAGAAACAACTAAATAAATTAATTGTCAACTTGAGCATAATTCAATTGGTTAAGACATCGTATTCTCGATCAAGAAGTCAAAGATTTGCATCTCCCTCCTACTTTTTGTAGAGCTAAACAAAACAAAACAAATATATTAATTGAGATATTGTATCAATATTTAATTAATGATGTTAATTAAACAAAATCATAACCCAACATTCAAACATGTAATTCAAAACATAATAAATTTTAATTTAACCATTTATTCATTTTTTATAGCCACTTATATCCAAGTAGGGTCAATGTGTGGCTAAGTCTGCCAAATATATTGATCACTTTTATTTTTGTAGGTCAACTATGAATTATAAGATATTCAAATCAAAGAAGATTTCCATTTTCCAATCAAACTTAGGGGAGAACCCACTAGATGAAGTTGACCACCCTTTTTCTCCTCATTTCTATGCACCATTTTTTTTAAATTTTATATTTATGCTTTGAAATTTATTATTATATATTATTATCATTACTATTATTGCTCTATGAATAGTTTGCTTTATATAATGTTGTGTGCTTGGCTCAATGAAGATCACAAGAGATCAAGCTGTTATTTCCCAAAAAAAAAAAAAGGAAAATTATTATTTTGAATTTTTTATTTTCAAAAGTATGCTTATTTATCAAATATTTCTTTTTTCTTTTTAGTTTTCATATAATATAACAATATCTATATCAAACAAACTCTTTGCTTTTTAGCTTGCTGTTTTAAAAAGTATTTTTTCGAATTGCACAATCAAAATTTTTTAAAACTACTTTTTTGTAGTATTATTAAAAGTTTGGCTAAGATTCTCTTATAAAAATATATTTTTTAAATTTATCAAATACGCTTAATTGACCCTTTTTTCCCTTATAACTACAAATCTATGCTTTAAAAGTATATAAGATAATGGTGGAAACCACAAATCTTTAAAAAGAGAAGAAAAAAAAAACTAATAATTTAATTCCATCAAATATCAAATAATAGAGATGTCTTTTCCTACATAAAACAATTAGAAAATTACAAAAAGAAAAAGATAATAATGATCAAAATTAGACTTAATTAAATAATTGGTGTGGCTCATGGCATTTACTTTTCTTTTTTTCTTTTCTTTTTTGTTTTTTGAGAAAATGGCATTTACTATTATCATTTCAGGCTATTAAGGGGACCTTCACTATTTGTGTTTTAGGTAACCTAGCTACCCTATATGTTGATTAAATTGCTTCTAATTATATTCAATAAAAAGAAAAGACCACTTGTGAATTGTGATATTTTAGTTTGGTAATAAATGTTTAATTTATTATTGCTCCAAATGTGTCATAAACATTATTACAATATATAATTATAAGATCGATTCTCTATATTTTGTATAAATGAGAAAATTATTAATACCAATAAATAATATAGATTCTCTCGCATTCAATGATAATTGGCATGTACTTCTTTCCTTTGAGGTCATTCAAATTCTCATACCCTCATATTTGTTGTACTTAAAATATATATATATATTCTCCCAACCAACTTGAGCATAGTTTCTTTTCAATAACTTTAGAGTGAAATAACGAACTATTGACCTTTGAGATTGGTAATAGGTACTTTATCTATTGAGTTATAGTCAAATTGGCAACATAAGCATTGTTAATTAGTCATAAAGATTGGAACTTCTTGTAAATGGTAGGATCAAAACTCTTTATTTATAGTTCTCCTAAACATGACTAAAATAGTCGGGCATTAGTATCTCTCCTCTTAAGTTATACGTTCCAACCATTTTTTTTCCTTTATTTCTAATGTAATTTCTAATTCTTGAACTTTTACCCCCTTTTAATTTATTTTAATTCTAAAACTTTTGAAACCTCAATTTTGAACCTTGAACTTTTTTTTTTCAATCTAATATTTTTATTAACCATAAAAAAAAAATCATTCAAAGTTTAATAAAAGTCATAAAGATAACATTCAAAATTTTGAAAATCATAAATCAAAATGAAAAATGAGTAAAACATTCCAAGACCAAAACCATATATATTCAATAAAAGATTCCATTGAAATTATCATTGAAAAAAAAAAATTAAAACCATCACTAAAAACCTAGTACTTTCTTGAACATAGTATAAAGAAGTATCGGATAATGATATGATATTTATGACATTTTTCACCATTTTTGTTAAAGATAAAGTTCCACTTGCAAGGTTTGAATGTTCATTTTACCATTCAAGTTGTGGTGTTTGACAAGGAAAGATCTTAGAAAATGGGAATAAAAGTGTGGATGGATAGCAACCTCAAAAATGGTTGAACAATTAAATTCTGAGGCAGTGGTTGATCAACCATAAAATAAATATTCCTACTTTACAAATCCCTATTTTCTGCCCAAAAACCCTTTTTTTAATAAAAAAAAGAATTAACATTTTTTCATCCCAAATATTAATTTAAAAAATCCAACCCATTAATTTTTCTATCGCTGTCGGTGTCAAAAGATACAATTTAATTGCTTTTGACTGACTCATGTAATAATACGACAGCTAAAAAAAAAACTGAAATGACTAGTTAAATAAAAACTACACACACATATATATATATAATAGAATTGATGTGATATACAAGTATTAAATTGATATACTAATTATCATTAAATCTTATTCAATGATTTATTTAATAAAATCAATTATTAAACACTATCGAGTAATTTTTACTATTTGTACAAATTGTTATAAGAAAAAAAATGGCTGACGTAAATTTATTTTTTTAAGAAAAAGAATCGTGTATGAATTTTATCTTTTAGTGCTCTGTATAAAAGTTTCGAAAAATTATTTATATGGTTTTTTAATTATTTAAATAATTGGTTCACGTTATTATATACATTTTATATCAAAATTTCATGTTATTATTTTCTCTGTATAAAATATAGATTTAATCTATTCTTTTTTAAAAAAATTAATTTAATCTATATTAATGGCTAACTTGAAGATAGTTTAATTGATTAATCTAGGTTGAATAGGCTCAAATATTTCTTTTATCTAAGGTTATATTTTTAAAAAATTTAATCTTAATAAACACATGTCACATGTCAAAAAAAAAAAAATTATTTATTCTCTATGTTTTTAGAAAAAAAAATTCATATTTTATAAGAAAAAATATGGGACTATTTAGGTAAATTATTAAAAAAATAGTTTCTATTATTTTCAATTTAAAAAAAATAGAAAGATATATTTCCATTTATTTTCGTATTATAATAATTTAATTTAATATGTTGAACTCAAATACATACGTACGTACGTGTATATATATATATATTAGAAATTCTTGAAATCAAGGTTTTTTTTTTGTTTTTTTTTTTTTTTGAGTTTAACAACATTTGGAGTAGGGAATCATTGGTCGAAGGTACATGTCAATTTCTGAGCTAGGCTTATTTTGGCTCTTGAAATCAAGTTTTACCACAAAACAATTAATGATTTTATATAAATAATTAATAAAGAATGCATAAAAAGAAAATACGTAAAAATACAAGTTTGGTATATAACATTTTTTTTGTATCTATTTATTTGGTCATTTGTACTATTTGTATTATAAAAAAAAATTAATAGGTTGTTGACGTTTCAACATGTTTGATCCTTCCATTTTTAAATATTTTAGAAAGTTGAAAGACTTAATAGGGAGTTTTTAAAATATGATAGCAATCCTGGCTTTAGGACTAAAATTAAAATTCACTCAAAAAATGAAAACAACAAAATTGATATTTTATGATGTTCTTTGTTCTGAGAATTATTTTTAAATTTATCCTACCATATTTTCTGCATAACTTTTTTTTTAAACATTTTTTTTAGTTCTATTATATTTAAACTTGACTTTCAAACAATCAACCATTCATTCTAGATGCTAACATTTAAAACTATGTATAAAATATATTTATCACAAAGGGGTAAATATTTATGGTATGTGCAAATTCTCTTTAATATTTGTGAGAGCTAAAACTTAAGACCCCATTTGATTATGGTTTCGTTTTATATTTTTTGCTTTTGAAAACTGTGTTTGTTTCCTTACCATTTATTCACTATAGTTTTTACCTTCAAGAAAACATTAGAGTTTTTAGTCAAATTCAAAAAACAAAAACAAGTTTTTAAAAACAACGGCCCATGTTTGATAACTATTTGATTTTTAAAAATTGTGCTTGTTTTCTCATCATTTCTCTATACTGTGTTTCATTTTTCTTAAGAACACATTTAAAATTTTAGCCTAATTCCAAAAATAAAAACAAGTTTTTAAAAACTACTTTTTTTAGTTTTCAAAACTTGGCATGATTTTTGAAAACATAAGTAAAAAGTATATAACAAAACAAGGAAATCTATAGATGGAAGTAGACGCTTAATTTTCAAAAATCCAAAATTAAAAACTAAATGGTTATCAAACGAGACCTAATCTTTTTTAGGCTTGGATTTTAAAAACATGTTTAAAAGATGATAACAAAACAAAGGAACTCATAGGTGGAAGTAGTATTTTTTGGCTTAATATTCAAAAACTAAAAATCAAATAGTTATCAAACGAAGCCTAATTAATTCTAGATTAGGTTACGAAATAGTTTGCCCCTTGGCCTCTTCTACCAACGTTTTCAAACATCTAGGAAAATAAAAGAGGGGAGCAAAGAAATGCGTAGCCAAGGTCTCTATTTTAACTTTGATTGTTTGAGTATTTTAAATTGATACCACATCCACGACCGCTGACTCCAAGGTCTACTTTTACTAGCAACAATTCTCCATCCTAGATTTTTGCATCTACAATAGTACATTAGATAGAAGATAATTAATTATCACATTTCTTTTAAATAAGAACATATATCCACAAACCAAACCTTTCATTTCATTAATATTCCCATTCATACTTCCACATCACACACATAGTCTATATTTTCACCACAAAAACCTTAGACTATTTAGGGATATCATACCTCAATAACGAATTAAATCCAAAATCTCCATACAAATTTTCATGATTTATCACCATAAAAGCATAGATAGCATACTCTAAATATTTCACAATCTTCCATAAATACAAAAACATCGTATCACACCACACCATTATAACAATACAAATCACTATCATAAATTATAACAACTAATAAATTGGCAACACGAACACAATCAAATTACGTCCCAATCTTTCACGAGCAACACCATTATAAATAAGACGCCCCAAATAAAAACTCGACCCAAGACAAACATTCCACCACTATTTTTACAATACTTTGGGGGAGAAAATTGATGGGAAAGAAAGAACTATAGTAGTAACTCTATAATTGATGCACAAGTAAAGTAAATTGGTTGATGTCTAATTTTGACCAAAAAGAAGAAAAGAGAAGAAGAAAGAGCGACTTGAAATTCCGTGTACTAAGATTCTCCACAAGCCAGCTTCACCTTCCGCACTCCAATTGTTGTCACAGGCGGTCGCACCGAGGCGCTTTGCTTTTTTACTCGCTACCCTTTTGCTTTTCTATATTTTCCACTTCGTACCCTTCCCCTTTTTTCCCCTTCCAGTTAACATCATCGCACAGTATTCTTTGCCTCCGCATCTGGTAACTCCTCCGGAGAGAAGAGTCCAAAAAGAGGAAGAGCCCCAGATGGGTTTGACCCGAGTTCTGGGGTGACCCAGGTGAGAAAAATCGCTTCTCTTCTCGATCATTCATCACCTATTTCAGTTTTGTTGTCTAATTCCTCTTCTTCTTCTGTAATTTCTCTGGTTTTGATTCTGGGGTTACTGTTTTCTTCTTCGATTTTGTTCTAGTTACTGACTTTTTTGTTTGTTCTGTTTCGTCGGAGAGTCGTGATAGCGTTTACTGTTGTTGTTTTGGGGTTGGTCAATTTTGTGGACTGATTCGATGTTCCTGTTTTGATTTCTATTGATGGGTTTGTGGCCGTGGATCTAACGGTTTTCGTTTTGTTGTTTTTTGAATTCTTGAAAACGATGACCAGAGTTGGAGTCTATGTAGAATCTAATTCGGATTGTTGAGCGTGTGCGACGGTTCAAAGGATTGGTTTCTGGCTTGGTTTTTATGTATCGAGTTTTAGTCAGGATGCCATGAATTTGAAGCGAAGGAGAGGGGTAAAGGGAAAGAAGAAATGATGGATTTGATTTACTGTGAGGAGGAGATTGAAAGATTCTATGATACCCGTGAGGAGATCTCCTCTGTGTCTGATTGGGGATCTGATTGCTCTGAGAACTGTAGCACAAGTTTTGGGGATGACAGAGATGTTCCTGAAAATTTAGGATATGGGGGTTGGATAAGAAACCTGGAAAGTGTTTATGAGCGCAGAAACAAGTTCTTCAGATGGATGGGTTTGGATTTGGATCAGAATTTTGATAACAGAGATGAAGAGGAAGGGGTTTCGTTTGGGAGGGGTTATCGTGATAGAATTCTAGAAGATTGTGGAACGGTGTTGCGACTTTCAGGTTCTGAAGGGGAGTTGTCTTCAAGTCTTACCATGTCTTCCATGTCGAACGAAGCTCCAGAATCATCAGGAAATGTTGCTGTGGAGGAGAATTATGCTTGTACTATCAGGAATTTGGACAATGGGACTGAGTTTATTGTGGATAGTTTCAGTCAAGATGGAATGTTGACCTTGTTACGTGAAGTTGGTTCTAACCGATCATTCAGTTTTGATGAGTTTGAGAGAAACATTGGGCAGACTCCCTTGGTTCAGGAACTCTTTCGCAAAAATGTCGAAAAGGTTGGGCCTATAGTCAATGCCAGGAAAGAGGTAAAGAAGGGTTGGCTGAGAAAATTGGGTGCGGTGGCTTGTATAGTTGACAACAGGGAGGGCGCAATGAAGCGCGATGTTTTGAATTCATCGTCTAAGGCTGGGATACAACAAGTTCGCGTTCATCCATATAAAAAGCAGTCAAAGGAATTATCATCCCTTTTCGTGGGACAAGAATTTGAAGCACATAAAGGGTCGATTTCTACAATGAAGTTCAGTTTTGATGGAAGATACTTAGCTACTGCTGGTGAAGATGGTATTGTGCGTGTATGGCAGGTGATTGAAGATGTGAGAATTGATACTTTCGACATTCACAATGTCGATCCTTCCTCTCTGTATTTCTCAATGAATCATTTGTCCAAATTAGACCCCTTGGATGTGCCAAAAGAGACTGTAGGAAAGACGAAATTGAAGAGATCATCAAGCACAGCCTGTGTAATTTTTCCACCAAAGCTATTTAGGATATTGGAGAAGCCTTTGCATGAGTTCTCGGGACACAGTGGCGAGGTCTTGGATCTATCATGGTCAAAAAAAGGGGTCAGTACAATAAACCACCCTTTTATTGGCCTTTATTTGAATTTATTTCTTCAGTATATTGTTTATGATTGCCATGAATCATGATGTCTGTAATGATACCAGTAATTTGTGTATATCCCTATATGTACGTATATTTTACTCTTGAATCTGAAGTTTGCAATAGTCACTAATTATTATTATTTCTTTTAATGTTCTATGCAGCTTCTGCTGTCATCTTCTGTTGATAAGACAGTACGTCTTTGGCAGCTGGGATGTGACACATGCCTAAGAGTTTACTGTCATAATAATTACGGTAGACTTCTTCAGACATACATATATTAGTGTTTGTTGTATGCTTGATTTCACATTAATATTGATGGATGGGATATTTTTCTGTTCTTGTTATCTATTTATTATACTTCAGTAGAGTTTTTTTCTTGATGATTTATTTGCCATCTTTTGCAGTAACGTGTGTTAGTTTCAACCCTCTAGATGAAAATCATTTCATAAGTGGCTCGATAGATGGTAAAGTTCGGATCTGGGAAGTTCTTGCTTGTCAAGTGGTTGATTATATCGATGTCCGTGAGATAGTAAGCGCTGTCTGTTACAGACCAGATGGAAAGGTTCAATATAGTTTTGTCATCTTTGTGTCTTTTGTCCGCCTACCTCTCCAACCCCGTCTCTGTACCTTTCCCCAGTTTCTGCAATATTCCTTAGCTTCTTACTTTACCTGTTTGTAGGGAGGAATTGTGGGGTCCATGACTGGAAATTGCCGCTTCTATAATATTATAGGTATGCATGTACAACATTGGGTTAATCCAAATCTTTTTTTCCCCTTTATGTTGTGTTATTATTCTTTTAATAAATATAATCTACTTTGATATGCATAGAACTCCTTGGAAATGCTATAAGTTCTGCCTCTAGTTCCAATTTATTTGTGTAGTGATAATGTTTTCGTAGTTGCAAGAGCAAGACAAGTTGAATGAGTGTCATAAATCTATTAGTGTTTGGCTCACAGGTTAAACTTGTGTGAGTGTGATCCAGGATTAAGAAATTGCATTTGTTAGTTTTACATGCTACATGATCCCAAGCTTATGAATTCTTCATAATTTCTTATAGTAATTTACAATCCATTTTTATCACCTTCCACTATGCTTCTTTTTAATCGGTCAAATGGTGTTTTATCAACTTCAGTATTATTTTCTTGCTTCTGATTTCAATCGCAAGTTCTTGTCATTCGAAAAATTATTCAATGAAGTCACAGTGTGATTGCCTTCTAATATCAGTTGAATGGAGAGTTGAAAATTTGCTTGGCCTAAATAATTATTGTATACAAATTCGAAATACTTTTGGAGTCTCTCTCTTACATTCAACGGTATAAAATTACTAGTCACATTGTGGCAGCCTCCTCCAATAATTTCTCCTTATCATTTTTCGTTGGCCTCAAAAATGTGCCAACCGTCACATGGAGAATGGTAATGAAGGGGTGTTGAGTTTCACTAGTATAGGGTACCATCATATTCATCTCAGTGATGAAGTTGCTGCTTGACTTTAAAATGAACTGTGGAAGAAGTCATTTTATCCAATTATTTGATTTGGATTGTCACTGTTATTCCACTAGTAAGACATACGATGAGTGGAGGTAACTCTAGTTGTTTAATACTTGAAATGGTATTATGTTAAATTTTCAGGAACGCTTTTTACTCTTTACAATGTCGTGTCTATTTACCTGAAGATGAAAACTGCTGAATAAATTGTTTTTAATATTTTATTTTTTTAGGCTTACGGCATTGACCATATATGATTGATTTACTGTTGTATTACTGCTGTAGTAAATAAAGCAATTAGATGGAAAAAAAATGCTGCAGTTCACAAGAAATTTATTACGTATTTTATGGGTTCAGATAATCGATTGGAGCTCGATGCTCAGATATGCTTGAATGGGAAAAAGAAGTCGCCTGGGAAGAGAATAATTGGTTTTGAGGTATTTTTCTATATTCAAAAGTCTTCCAAACGTGTCGATTTGACTTGCTTATGTATTAACACTATTTTGTTTTACAGTTTTCTCCTAGCGACCCGAGTAAACTAATGGTCTGTTCTGTTGATTCACCGGTTCATATAATTTCCGGGGGTGACATCATTTGCAAATTCAAGGGTATGCCAATATTTCCTCTTTCGGGTTAATGCCAAAGAAGAAGAAAGAACAGAATTGTTAACCGTCTTTCCTGTTTCTCTCCTTAGGTCTTCGAAATGGTGGAAACAAGGTGTCTGCTTCTTTTACCTCGGATGGAAAGCATATTGTTTCAGCTGGTGAAGAAAACGTCTATGTTTGGAACTACAATTGCAAGGACAAAGCATCTCGTAAAAAGAAAATTTGGTCGTCCGAAAGTTTCTTCTCTCGTAACGCGACAATAGCCATACCTTGGTCTGGTGTGAAAATCACACCTGAACCACCATTGTCCCCAACACGAGTTTGTGATACAGCAGAAAGTATCCCTGAAATGGAAATGGAGCCGAAGTATCCCGATGATGATCGTGATAGAGAACACAAGGTTCCATCATCATCACCAGATTGCTTCTCTCTGAGTCGCACTCTTTTTCCCGAGTTGCTCAAAGGAACTGCAACTTGGCCAGAGGAGAAACTCCATGATTCCAGCTCAATGATCCCTTCACCTTCCATGTGCAAGACTGAGCTCAAGTTTTTGAAGAATGCTTGTCAGAGCATGCTTAGCTCTCCACACATGTGGGGTCTTGTGATCGTAACCGCTGGATGGGATGGACGAATCCGAACATTTCTCAACTACGGTTTGCCTATTCGGTTATGAGTCAGTTCCCCGAAATCACTCGGTTTCGGCATTTGCATTTGCTAGGTTTGTGATTATCCTTAGTGTTGCATTTAGTCAACAGCAGCCTGCCTGCCAAGTAAAGGGGGTTCATGAATTATGAACCACCCTCGATGTAATGTACCGATCACACCAAGCCCATGTTGTTTCTATGATTTAGTTAACATCCCTTGCAGGTCGTTGAGATGTCGGGATTCGTCTGGAAGGGATGTCGGTATAATACAGGTTTAATTATCATACATGATTCTTTTATTTGTGAAGACTGGGAGCCTGCTTTCAGGAAATAGAAAGAAGAAAAACAAAAGCAAAAGAAGAAAGAAAAAACTTGAGGGAATGGCCGATCAAAAGAGGCAATGGTCCTCCTGTTTTGATATATGTGTAATAATTATTACATTACATTATGTGTATAATAGAGGCATCTATCTGGTGGGTCTTTGCTTTTGCTGTCCCTAATTTGGATAATTGTGATTTTGTATTTCCATTCAATGAAGGAAAATGTCCTTTGATGTTTGAGCTGAATCTTTTATTTTGATTTGTTGTTCTGGTATTGAATGTCTTTGAGTATGATATTGATCTGCTGCTTCTCTCACTTCATTTAATTTCATTGGAAAGTTTTTTTTTTCTTTTTCTTTTTGGGATATATGTAAGGACTTCATTTTATCAATCAACTTGCTTTCTAATTGAATGTGATGGCCAAAGAAAAAAGAAGGGCTCATCTCATTTTATTAGAATTGACTAAGATTTCAAATGTGTTTCGAAAGGATAGGAAATAGGACAAATTATGCCATTCTTAAAATGGTCGGAAAAAGGGATTCCAAACTAAATTTATATTATATACATGGGTCGGCTAGAATTGGAAGGATGGAAAGTTAGATATCTTTGATAGGGATGTCTTTATAGTTGAAATGGGACGGTGTTCAAATTCTGAAAAATGCAGTGGGTCCTCTTTTTGACCAAACTAACTCAAACAGTCGAATTCATTTATCCATTCATTATCCTTTTCTAACTAGCATGTTCAATCACTTTTGTAAGATCGCTAATTCAAATGGGTTAGCATGATCTAAACTTGTCAAAATAAACCATTTGCCTTATCAAACAATTTTTTATAGAGAAAATAACAAAATTACTATCAAATCAAATGCTGAAAATAGAAAACCATGAAGGATCTTACATGCAAGAAGATCGCATGAAGAGTGAAAGGAAAGAGACTAGTTTCTTTTTAAATGGAGAAGTAGGGTTGAGGCCATTTTTGGGAGTAGGGAGATGCCCATTGAAAGTGTCAATTTGGGCATTAAATTGAAAGTGTAATGCATGCAGCTGTCAAGGGTATAGGGATTAGGGGTGGGTGGTTGAGCTTTTCCTTTCAACATACCCTACACAAATAATACACATGCCCTTTCCAATTACATATATAAACTTCTTCAAATCAATTTCCCAAAACTTCCAAATCACTTTCCATTGTTATGACCATATTATTATTGTGTAGGGTAGGGTCCTAGACATGGGATACCCTTATATTTTACCTTGAATATAAATGTTACCCCCTATATTTTGGGGGAGGGAAGTTCACTTTCTACCCTTTTTTTAGTTCAAACGATTGTTGGCTGGAAAATTAAATAATCAACCTTTGAAATGGTAATAGACATCTTACCCACTTAATTATATTTTGATTGATATTTTATACTTATGCTTGTACTTGCTTTAGTAAGTTTATTTAATTTCATACCATTAAATTTTAAACTTAAGTGGTCAAATTAATACTTGAGGGTTTGTAACTAGCTATGAGACACTTTTGTGATTAGATAGTTATTTTTGTGAGTATTGATTTTTTTTTTATCACATGATTTTTTAGCCTAGCTTAAATATTTTGTTACTAAGTTTGAGTTTTTTCTTTAATCTATTTATTCTTAGGGCTAAGTTTGGAGACTTTCGTGGTTGGGTTGGGAGATTTTGATGACATACGGTTTGGGTTGTTTTGTTTGATGAATTTTGGTGTGATTTATTAGTGGTTCATGGATAAATTTTTAATTTAGTTTTGATGGGGTACTAATTGTGTATCAATATGGTTTCAATTTAACATAATTTAAATTTTGAGGTAAACTAATATTACCTTTTTTTAATTTTCTAACTTTATTTTTTATGTTGGTGTTGATGGAAAAAGAACTAGAAAAAAATGTGAAAGTTTCTAAATATAAGGATATATAACTTTTTCTTAAAAACTCTTTGTAGAGTATACACAATCTTAAAAGTGGGGACAACTTCTATGATTCACTCTATTGTGCATTAGGGTGTTCTTAGCATTATTATTTATCATTTGATATATTTTTAACTTTCTCTTTATTACAAAATAGTTTTTACCCCTATACTTCATTTTAAGTCATATAAATATTTAAACTCCACTATGAAAAATATTCTAACTTAACTCCAAAATTAAACACTAAAAAACCACTAAAACTCAACAATAAAATGTCTAAACTTAGTTCAAAACCATCCAATAAATGAAAAATCCAACACGAAAAAAATAGTTTTCCACAAGAGTGCTTGTAGTTAGCCACAAATTTTCTAAATTGAAACATGAGCTAGTTGAGAGTATTAATTTTACCCCTTACTTAAGTTTAAGATTTTGTTTGATCAAATCAAAAGCTTAGGAGTTATAAGCTAAATACATGGAAAAGTTGAGGGCTTATTTGGTATGTAACTCAACTTCATTGAATCAAATGGATTCATGGAATATCTATTTGGTAGATTTGTTTTCAAATATATATATATATATATATATATATATATATATATATTTGAAAAGAGATTGTGTTTAAAACAACTTTTAGACTTTGTGATCTAAACAATGAAATTCTAAAAATAACATTTTCATATTTTCATTGTTTTCTAATTCTCAATTTGAAAACTAAAAACATAAAATTATGCTAGAAAAAGATAAAAAACTTTTATAAATATATAATTTCATGTTATAAACACGTCTATTTTTGTTAAAATTAAAACTTGTATAACATAATATATTATAAAAAGTTAACATATAATATGTTATTATTAATTTGAGATTCAATTAAATATTTAGTAGGCAAGTACCTCTACTACTTAACACACGCTTTAAGTATTTTATAAATTGAAATTCAATTTTTAAACCTGCTACCAAATACATATACAAAAACACTGAAATATGAAACACAACTCTATTTTTTCATTGAATCTCTCGTTTTGAAATTTCTATTATCAGATCACTAACCAAACATACCCGAGTTCCCTCTTCTTTGTTCTTTTCTCTCTCACTTGTAGCGTATAAAAAAGAGACTTCATTTTGTACTCTCCCCGTCACTCTCTCCCTTCCTCTCAAGAAATGGGAAGAACATCATCATGTTGTTCCAAAGGAGGCTTACAGAAAGGGCCATGGACTGCGAGAGAAGACGCGTTGCTTGTCAACTACATTCAAGAACATGGCGAAGGCCATTGGAGAGGTTTGCCAAAGAAAGCTGGTGAGTTTTTTAAACTCGAGTTTCAAAAACTTCAATCTCCATTCGTGGAGTTTCTTTTCCATCTTCCTCTTAAAAAAAATGCTCTCTATGAATGAATTCAGGTTTGCTTAGATGTGGAAAGAGTTGCAGATTGAGATGGATGAACTATCTCCGCCCCGACATTAAACGCGGCAACATAACCGCCGATGAGGACGACCTGATCATAAAACTCCACTCTCTTCTCGGCAACCGGTGGTCCCTCATCGCCGGGAGACTCCCAGGTCGAACCGACAACGAGATAAAAAACTACTGGAACTCCCATCTCAGCAAAAGGTTGGCAACTACCACAGAAAATGCAGGGGAGGCGAAGAAGGAAAAGATCATCATCACTTCAAACTCTGAAAATGGAGAGAAATCAAACGCCATAAAACCAACCCAGACCACGCCGTTTTGCAACGACGATAACTCGAGCAATGATGTGGCAAGTGGGCTTCCATTGTCATCGGGAAATCCAGGAGGCGACGACGGTGGCGGAGCTGGGACGGAGGTGGCTGTGAATGAAGGAGAGATTCAGAAGGAATTGGAAGAAAGTAGGGATATTTTTGGTGCGTGTGAGGTTTTCTATAAAGGGTCATGGAATTGTTCTGCAAATGGTGAGATGATTGATGAGGTTGAAGATGATTCTTATCAGCAGCTACTCAATCTCCAAGGAGAAGATTACATTCAATTAGAATCCTTCATTGATTACTTCTTAATTTGAGTATATTTCATCTCTCTCACTTCTCTTTCTCTCTCTACTGTAAATTTCATTATATATATCAAGTTTGGGTTTGATGTTGTGTGATTATTAAATGTAGTGTCTTCATTTTAAAAAGTGGCTGAACTTTTTATTATATGTGCATTGCAGATTCTGCTTCCATTGATGACATATGTATAGTTCATATGTTTTTTTTTAAATGAACTTGTATTAATTTAAAAATTATTTGGAAATAATATAATATGGAGACTTGTTTTGGTGTTAAATGAAATGGTTTATCTTTCTAGAAAAAAAAAATCGTTTCATATCTACTGAAATTGTTGTTTTTTTTAAAAAAAAAAGAATTAATAGACCACCTTTCAAATTGAAAAAATAAGACGTGAAATTAAAGTTTAGTCAATAAATTTTTAAATTTGTGTTTAATAAGCTCTTAAACTTTAAAAATTGTTTAGTAAATTTTTAAACTTTTAATTATGTGTCTAATAAGTCTCTACCATATTCGACATTTTTAAAATCAACGAATCTTTTAGACATAAAATTTAATTTTGATGTCCAATAAGTCCCTAAACTTTCAATTTTATATCATCCATAAAATTTTAAAAATGTTGAATCAAGGACCTGTTATACGCAAAATTAAAAATTTAGAAACCTATTAAATAAAAAATTAAAAGCTTAAAAACCTATTAAACACAAAATTGAAAGTTCAGAAACTTACTAAATACTTTTTAAAGTTCAAAAACCTATTAGACACAATTAAAAATTCAGAGACTAAAATTTGTATTTTAAACAAAAATTAAAATCAACTCTTTTTTTAGAAGAATTAAAATCAACTCTTTGAAATAATCCAGCATAGATTTTTTCCACAAAAAGAAGCACACGAGTTTGGAAAATATTCCGAATAAGGTTGGTTTCTGCTCTGAGCGTATGTGGCCAATGACACTATGCTTGTTTCTTGTTCCCCATCGTTTCCTAAATCCATTTTCTACACCATTAATGAAATTGTCAATGTTTTACTCTAAGATTGAATATCAAATATTAAAGAATCATAATATTAATACCAAAAATTAAACAAGCCATCAAAGACTTTATTTGGCTCTCCAAATCAATGTGCCAATAACAAGTGAATGTCTAACGCTATAGGCTTCTATACACATTTTCCAGTAGTTAAATAACTCATGTATGGATGCCATTGCCAGACTTGAAGACAGAATTCAGAAAGGCCATAAATCACCCCAAACTGACCTTCGAGCTTGATGATGTAAAGTAGGATTCTTACTCTGTGTGACAACGACTCGCTCAAACGAGCCCTCCGAGGCATCCCGCGTTGTTGATCGACAAATATCCATCGATACATGCCTTCCCCTTCGTATCGGTGAAAATACAATCCTGCCCCAACCACCACCAAGATCAGCAAGCGGCGATTCTCCTTGTCCCTCTCCCTCTTCTTCTCCGTCATCAAGAGTTTCAGTTTCCATGACATCAGAATCATATGTAACTGGATCCACTTCTTGGTATGGAACAATATCTTGTGTGTTCAACTTTATTAGGTCCTCTGCCATGGTCAAAGTAAGGAGGGGTAATAATTAATGGAACAAATTTAGTGAAACCGTAGCTAATAGAGATCAGTTTGAAGATTTTAGTTGTCATTTCTGTTTACTGGCTTGTTTAAACAAAAATGAAGGATATACATATATTATATTATATTTATTTAATGTTCACCATAGTCAATCTCTAGATCTTCTGGATTTCTTTTGGCATGCTGTTCCTTTAGCGTCTCAAACTTCATGCCGTCGAGGGGCCATGGTTCCCTGGAAAAATCAAAGTGGGGTTTTAAAAAGTGAAGCAAAAACATGTTTGCAGAATTGACAGTCTACATATAAATATCAAGCTGAGGACACGAGGTTGGAGAAATTATAAATATAACACAAACTGCTAACAATCAACATAGTATCATTTGAACAAGCCTATTATTCTTAAGAGAACTGAACCTCAGAACTTTGAGATTTTGAGAAAGAATAAAATGAACTCACCGAGGACGTTGTCCACGCCTGAACGCCACAAAAGAAAACTTCTCATCCTCAAAGCCTCTTAAAGATTCACCCTTGGCACGCTACATGTAAAAAGGGTAAAAGATAATAAGCAAGGGTATTTTGGATCCACATATTATACTATGTACTGGGGACGCTAACAGATTTGTCATAAGAACATTCAAGATCTACAATAAAAAGATGCGATAATCCCCGAAGTCACTTTTGCTTTCTTTTTTAAAGAACTCTACATATAGAATCGAATGAATCTGCATAGTCTCAGAAACTTTTTAATAGTAACCATGTTTATACAAGACGTAACAAAGTAAATAATAAATTTTACAATAGGCCCTTTTTCATCTTTCTCAAAGAATTTTTGGCAGGCACTTCAATTTATGATGTGGTCACATTCAAGAATAAGAGGTGAGTACAGGATCCAAAAACAAGAGGGCATATTGTCAGTCACAAAGCAAGCAGAGAAATTGAACACATGAACATTGCACTCCTCTTGTTCAAAAATGATAAAATATCAATCTTAAGCATGTATACAGACTACCTGTAAAAAGAAACTATAAAAAAGAAAACTAAATAACTGGTAACATCCGTACTATAATAGTCTGGATGTAAGGTGTCAGCCTTCTAATTTCCCATCAATTTTAAGATAACATACAGCTCACGACATGAGTGCTAAGAGGACAGGGAATTGAATGCTAAGAAGAGGAACCTTGTAAGCTCTTTGTGTTGAAGTCCTCTCCAACCGCTGAACAAAATGGCAATACTTTCCAGAATTCTCTAATGGACATTTTCCATCATGAGGACACTGATTAAAAAGATAGATGAGAAGCAAAGAGTATTAGGCTGATTATTACCAGGAAAAAGATTTCTTCATAAATTGAAAAGGGAAAGTGGGGGTGGAGAATTTCAAAATTATAAAAATAAAAGAACAGAGAAAAAACCTGTTATACTCACAGGAGCAACTACATATGCACCGCAGTTTTGAGTTACCAAGTCCTTAGAAGTTATATTTTTGTTGTTTTCATATTTATGCCATTTCTACATATCAGCAGAAAACACAATCAATGATAAGAGAAAAAATTGTCCACTGTCAAATAGATGCAATAAAAATATCAACTTACTCTTTTTTCCATCCACAATATATGTGATCGCATTTGAGATATAATATTAGATCCATGTGGTGTTCCAGGTTCAACTAAGACCTACATCACATTCATATTTCTAAAATTACATAAAAGAAAAATTACACTTGAGACAGCAAAGGCCAAAAAAGAACAAGTGAAATGGGAAAAAGGCTTGCAAGAAATAAAGTTTCGGAAAAAGAAGTTCAAGACATTTATGGTATTTTAGGGTTGAAATATGGTACGGCAAGAAAATGTTCACCAGAATTTCTTCTTGTTACTTCTAGATTAACTACAGTCATATTATAAAAGGGCCACAAGTATCAGGAAAAAGTTGTTATACATGAAGCCCAGAGCTAAATTTTTTTACCAGAACATCTTTTGTAAGATTCCAAAGCTGGCGTACTATGGTTACCCTGTCCTTCAATGACGGTATCTCTCCGAGTACATAAGACTTGATCCCACAGAATATAAGATGAAAACATCAATTAGTACTCTGATTTACCAGCTAAATTACCAAAAATAATTTTGTACTTGCAGTGGATTCAAGGACTGAAAGACATACAAAAGAAAGGGAGAAAAGAAGAAAAGGCAGAAGCCAGGAGCTTCTTGCGAAAAATTGTTCCAAACTATACCGAGAAGAATTTCAAAAGTGTTACTTACAGCAATGACAAGGTCATGTTCTCTCTCTGACTTACTAATATCTTTGTTAAGCGCCTGAATGCTGTCATAACCATGAATAAGTGGCAAGTTCTTTAGGCCTAAAACAAATGCAACAAGTAAACGTTGTTGTTTTTATAAGTACTACAACAAGTCCACTACAAAAAGGAATGTACATGCATAGTTTCTTCCATAGTAGCCAACTAATTTTCAAAATTGCAGGTTCAAATACAGAGGTCAATATAGATTTCAAATATAATTTAATAAGAAACAAAGCTATTGCTCTTTTGTTGAATTTACTTCTTTATTAGCCTTGTCTTGGAGCAAGTTATCTCCTCCCTTTTATCATTATAGTCCAACTACTCTCATGTCTCAATGGAGATTTTTTTTGTAATTAAATGATAGGACCTTCTTTTGTACATCTATTTCATATATGAATGAAATGAAAGGGTACATCTATTTCATGTACCCTAAACATTGAATTTTCACAATGTTAACTTAATTTCACTCCAAATTACCAGATCAAAATTACAACTTGCAGCAAGAAAAGTGCAAATTCCACGATACCTTGTATCAAACTCCGTCCAGCACGTTGCATTGATTGTGATGGTTCTATTATATTAACTTTTTCTACAGAATGGGGCCAAACTTCTCGCAGAGCCCTAGAAAAAATTTGAATTAAATCACAATGTAATTAGCTACTATATGTTTATGACAGTCCATGCATTTTATTTCAAATAAATGAATAATGTAGCCTGTAAAACAAAGCATAACACTTTTTACCATAAAGCTGAACCGGTGCCAGCACCAAAATCCAATACATTAGATGGAGAGAAATCGGGTAGCCTTCTGCGAACCTAAGTGCATAACATGTAAAAAAAAAAGTTATCAGAAAATCATTCCCAATAATAGAAAGCGACCTGATAGAAGTAAACCGCGAACAAATATGAAAATGACTAAAAAAAAACAGTTAGCTTCCCCGAGATTATCACATAAGTTTCACTAATAACATGATTAAGTCTTAATGGCTAAATCCTTCATGTATTGCATAATTATCATGTGCAGGTCAGTTCTTTCGACTAAACATTTCACCAAATTCAATTGCGTTTCATCATATACTATCCATTGAGCTGTCATATTTCTTGCAATTCCAGTTCATTTCTCGATTGTCTGAAGATGACAGAGAGCTAATTCAATCAGTTATTAGTACGCAGACACCGATTATACCTCGTTAAGAACTCTATAGCACGCAGAGAAAACAGCCGGCATACGGGAGGCGACATAAGCAATCGTCTCGTCGTCTCTGTACTGAAACCCAATATCACCATAGCAACTCTTAATCTTCCAGCGCTTGGATTGCTCTACGGATTTCAAAGGATCTTCAACAAGCTCCTTCGAAGTGGTTGCTGCCAGCTGCAGGTTAACATCCTTGATGCCACTGAACGATTCAGACAGCCTCAGCACCTTCCTCTTCAAGTGAGGCACTTCTTGCTCTGAAATGTACAGACAACACCAAAGAATTAGGCACACAGACTAATATAAAGAAAGAAACACACTCACACAGGGCGGCTGCAATGAAGAAACGAATAGGGGAAGTGTAACCTCGAAGGTACTTCTTGATGGCACGGCGGAGGCGGACAGGGACGACGAGGCAACGCTGTGATTGTTTGGCGGCGGAGCGAAGGATCTCCGGCGTGATGACTTTTTGGGATGTTTCTTGCAGTAGAGACGCCATTGTCGAGCCCAACTGAGAGACTACACACAGAAGATTTCCCAAATTTGTGGGTTTTAGTTTTAGGGCTTTAGACTCAAATCAACAACGGTTTTCTTTTAAGAACAAACAATAAATAGATTAGGTGAAAATAATAATAAATATATTAGGTTAAAAAAATATATCTATATGAAAGTATTTGAACTTTAGTTGGTAACCATTTTTTTTTTTTAAGACGGTGGGTAATAATTTTAGTCAGTTTAGTTCTTAAAACTTTACTTTAAAATTTGTAATAATTTAATTTTCAAAATTTTCAAAGGATCAATTTTTATCAGGTAACAACTTAATATTCTATAATTTATAAATACATTTGGTCTCTAATCAGTTAATCGATTTACATATATCATAAATCTTATTAAATCTTAACAATATTTTTCACAAAAAAATTAAATTGTCACAAATTTTAGAGTACGAAATCAAATTGTTACACATTAAAGTTTATGGACTAAATTATTACAAAATTGAAACTACATAGAATAAATATTTACAAACTAAAGTTCAAAGACTAAAGAATTACTTCCACGAAAGTTTAGAAACCAAAAGTATTTTTTTTTTTTACCAATAGATTAAAGGTTGAAAAGCATTTTTAGTCCCTAGACTTTTTATTGAAGTAACAATTTAGTTCTTGAAATTCAATGTGTAACAATTTAGTCCAATGCTTTCAAATCTATAACAGTTTAATGCATTAACTTTAGTATGTAATGATTTAAGTCATGTGTTGATAATCATTTGGTTTTTTGTTTTTGAAAATGATGTTTGTTTTGTCATCATTTCTCTACAATGAGTTTCATATTTCTTAAGAAAACATTTGAATTCTTAGCCAAATTCTAAAAACAAAAACTACGTTTTGAAAACTATTTTTTTTAGTTTTCAAAACTTAGCTTGGTTACATTTTTGAAAGCACATGTGAAAAATAGATATCAAAGCAAGAGAACCCATAGGTGGAAGTAATATTTATAAGCTTAATTTCTAAAAATCAAAAACCAAAATGGTTATCAAATGAAGTCTTAACTGTGTAGTTTAAAATTTGAACAATTAAGTCACTATAGTAAAAAAATCTCATTTAGGCGAAGCATGGATGTTTATTTTGTAATGGTTGGTACCCATAGCTTATAAGCACATTTCATCTCTAATCCTAACTGTGGTCTCCCTCTTATAATCAACTAATGAAAAATTAGAGTAAAGTCTTAAAAAGATGTTGAGGAGTATATCAACAATTCACCTTGCATACTATCAAGGACAAGACAATTATGTTATTATAGACTAATGTTGAACATTGATGACTTAACAGATGAAGGGAAAGTTTTCTTTAACAAATTAAAAAATTAAGGATTAAAACTAAATTTTGAAATAACAAGATAATAATTGAAACCATTTAGGGCCTTTTATATAATTCAGTCTTATTAAAATAATAAATATATTATATTACCATTTTTTATCAATATATATATATGAAGTAAGAGTTTCTAACCTTTGACAATAAGTTGGGTTTAGGTTTGACAATATTATATTACTTTTCCTCTCATGATCTTCCAATTATAACAATAAAAGTAGTCTACACTCCATATAATCTTTTTATATATTTTCCTTTTTCATAATTACATTTATAAATTATATTATTTTTAGAAGTCATTACAAAAAGAAGTATAATAATTAAAGTAAGAGAGTTTATATGTCAATATAAGTATAGTTGAGTGAATAATGCTCTTATTACTATCTCAAAGGTTGTTTTACCTTCCACTCCATAATTGTTGAAGAAAAAAAAATATTTTAACCAAAATTTTCTTTTTTTTCTTTTTTTTTTCCCCTAAATTCCATAGTAGGGCTTTGAAACAATATCTTAAAAGTAGTTTTTTAAAATACAAAAGTAAATTGGATTTAACATAGGATACTAAATGCTCATTCGTATATATTTTTGGTCATTCATATATACTTTGGCCTTCAAACAAATATTCTATTTTAATATTTTGTATAAAATATTCATATTTTTATCATTCTCACTAAATTTTCTCATTCACTTGTATATAGATGTCTCAAAAAAAAAGCCACATATAATAGGGTATGACTCATGTGCCAAGTTTAAAAATAAATCTTAGTTTTTGATAAAAATTATTAATAAAAATTAATGGCAAAATTGGCAAGTAAAGTTCAAAGACTAAAATATAATATTTAAGAATTTTGAAAATAAAATATAACATTTGAGAGTTTAAGAAATTAAAATGTAATAAGTACAAAAAAAAAAATAAGGATCAAAATAATTTTTAAACCCTAAAAATAATTCCAACCTTATGGTAAGAAATTAGTTAGGACAAATCAATTTTTAGAAAGATCATTATTGATATAATTGTTTTTTTTTTTTTCACATTGATGATTTCGAACAAATATTCTTTTACCAAAGCATCTTTTAGTAGATAATTTATCTAAACCACCTTTTCAAGATAAATTACAAAAGTAATCTGTTGACTTAGATGGGTTAACATCCTCCCTAAAATTTGATGCATCTAGTCACGTCATACTAATTAGTCCACACAGATATAATTCTTTGAAAAAAATATTATAGGTTAAATTACAAGTTTAGTTTCTAAACTTTGAAGTTTGTATCTATTTGATTTATGAAGTTTAAAAAGTATCTAATAAGTTTTTGAACTTTTCATTTTGTGTCTAATAGACTCATAAATTTTCAATTTTGTGTCTAATAGGTCCTTGAACTATTCCTCTTTTTTTTTTTAATTGACAAACCTATTAGACACAAAATTGAAAGTTTAGGGTTTCAGTAGACATAAATTCAATTTTATATCTAATAGATCGATTAAATTTTAAAAATTTTGAATATGTCAATGACTTATTAGACACAAGATTAAAAATTCAAGAACCTATTAAATAGTTTTAAAGTTCAGGAACTTATTAGACACTTTTTAAAGTTTAATAATCAAATAGACACAAATTCGAAAGTTCAAGGACTGAGCTTGTAATTTAACAAATATTATATTATAAATAAGAGGTAGACATTCAAATCACAACCCCCCCCCAAAAAAAAACAAATATTTAACCATTTGTGCTTTACTTGAGTTGGCTAATACCATCATTTTACTGCCCCTAAATTTACAAGTGACACTCTTATTTTTGTGGTTAAATTGCACATTCGTATGCTAACTTGATCATAGTTCAATGGTAAAATCATATCTACCTATTTTAAAATATCTTAGGTTCGAATCCTCTCTCCGTATTTCAAAAAAACATAGCTTAACTTTAAAATTGATTCCAAACTTTTAAGATCTTGTTTATTTAAGCCTTGTTTGGTAACCATTTAATTTTTTATTTTTGGTTTTTGAAAACTAAGCCTATAAATACTACTTTCACCTATGGGTTTCTTTGTTTTATTATCTACTTTTTACATATGTTTTCAAAAACCAAATCAAGTTTTGAAAATTAAAAAAAGTAGTTTTCAAAAACATATTTTTGTTTTTGGACTGTGGTTAAAAATTCAAATGTTTTGTTAAGAAAGATGAAATTCGTTGTAGAGAAATGATGAGTAAACAAGCACAATTTTAAAAAACTAAAAACCAAATGGTTATTAAATGGGATCTTAATATTTATACTTTAAAAGGTTTTTAATAAGTCCCCAAACTTCTATGATGTTATCTATTTAGTATCTAAGTTCTCAACAAATCTTTGAACTTTCAACTTTGTATCTAATAAGTCTATGTTAGTAATCCGTTTAACATTGCTGATTTTGGGCTTAGATAATACAATTAGCATACCACATAAATATTAAATTAATATAGTTAACATAGAGACTTGTTAGATACAATTAAAAGTTCAGAAACATATTAGAAGATTTTTCAAATACACGAACCAACCAAATAAATATAATTTTGCTCAAAAGTATAATTAGTTAAGACATTATATTCTAGACTAAAATGTTAGAACTTCAATTTTTCACACCTACATGTTTTTGTGCTTTGTGCTAAAAAAAATACTCTAAGACCCTATTTACTTATCAATAATCATAATGATGTTGTCTACTAGGAGTTGTCTGGAATTGAAATCAAAAGCCCATTAATGTTGTTTACTAAACTAAAGACGGTTAGAAATCAAAATAAGAATCAAATATATAATTACTAAGATACCTCTTTCATATTTTTAACTAATTAAAATGCATTACTAAATAACATGTCAATATAACTTTTAATTAAACCAATAGTAATCAATAATAAATTTAAATATCTTTTATTACTATTTTATTTGATGGTAATGTTTTTATTTTAATCATTTATTTAATATTAAAAAATAATAACTAATTAAAATAAAATTACATCAACTTAAAAACAAGATTAACGTATCTTTTATTAAAAGAATATAGACTAATTTTATTTGTATATGTTATCTAATACATATATTTTATTTTTGCAAAATAATTAATAATTAAATATTTAACAAATTAATAGAAAATTTTAATTTTATAAAAAGATTAGAGACAATAAAAGAATAAATAAGTACGTTTTTTTAGGTTAAATTATTAAAAATATCACTGTACTATGGAGTTCGTTTCAATTATACCTTCAAACTTTGAAAATTTTCATTTTAACGTTTGAAGTTTGAAGTTTGTTTTAAAACGACCCTTGAAGACTGTTTCTGTTAAATTTATGGACAAAAAATAACGTGTTTGCATTTGTTTTTATTTTTTTTAACGTATATGTTCAAATATGTTCACATAAGTAACAATACATATTAAAACACATCATTTTTCATCCATAAATTTAACGAAAAAAAGCCTTCAAGGGTTGTTTTGAACCAAATTTCAAACTTCAAAGGTTAAAATGAAACTTTTAAAAGTTTAGGGGTATAATTGAAACCAACCTCATAATTCAAAGGTATTTTTAATAATTTAACTTCTTTTTATTAGAAGAAAGATTAATAATAGTGTAAATAAGAGAGAGAGAAAAAATTAATAAAAAAAGTTGCACATCATTTATAAATGAGAGAAAGAAAAAAAGATGTAAAGTAATTAATGAAACAATTGTGGAATCTACAAAATAAGAAATGTCAATAAATACTCGAACCTTTTATTCTCATTATGTTGAAGTAAATGAGGTTTTCTTTTTGTTTTTTCTGACTTCATTTTTTGTGTTTTTTTTTTCTTATGGTCAACAAATGTGATTCATGAGAATTTAAACTTAAAAGAGAAGAATAAATATCAATTATCATTGACCCATACTTACTTTTGACATAAAGGAGGTGACTATAAGAAAGAAACTATTTTTTATTTTTAGTAATAACTCAAAAGAAGAAAAAGAAACTTTGATACGATGAAACGCGTATCGTAGCACAACCTCGCGTGTTGACAATACGTTTTCGTTTGTTTCTGTGTAAGTTTAAAACCGGCGCCGAGTTGCACCGCATTGGCTACCCTCGTCGCCGTTTGCTTCAAATCGCCTTCACTTTCACGAGGATCTTCCTCAACCTTCTGCAGAAACCCCACCAAGAAAGCGACCCATCACAGAGCGACATGGGTGGAGCCCAGGCCCTCAAGAGGATCCCTCGCATCAAGTTCCCCAAACGACATCCCAACCCCTCTGGTCCGCCTCCATCTTCCCTTTTCTTCTCATTACTTTTCTTTACTTTGATCCATGATGATCTTCCTCAAACAGAGCAAATCTTCTATACCCATATGAAAATCGTCGCGTGTTTTCTCGCTGGTGTTTTTATTCGATCGCTTTCCTTTTGTTCTGTTCCTTGAATCTTGACTTGACCTGTATTTATGGCTGTGATTTCGTTTTCGTGTGGTTTGTGCCGTCGTTTGGTTTCTGTTTGATTGCTTGGAGTTGGGTTTTTCTCTCTAGCATGGTCAGATGTTTGCTTTTATGGTAATGAATTTTATTTGACTTCTGGCCTGTTTTAGCTTGTTAATGGAGAACCTGGTGCATTTATGTGGACTAACTATGTTGTTATTAATTGGTTATCTCCTTGCTATGCTGGTTTAACTCTGTTTTTTTCACATTTGAATGGCATTTTGTTAACCTAGATCTTGAAATGTAATGAAACAGATTAGTAAGCCACGCCCCAGAGTCAGAGTTTAGAATGAAACTTGATTCAAAGAATGGGGAGGAATGGATTTTGTGAGAATCTCAATTTGACTTATAGGGTTTTTTTTTTAATCTAAAGATGTTTATATGAGAGGGGAATTGATTTGTATGCCTTTTCTGCTTCTATTAGGAATTTAGTAGTATCTAAAGACTGCACTAGGAATGCTTAGAATTGAGGCTCAAGTACTACCTATTTTTGTTTGGCCTAAATGCGTTTCTCTCGTTTGCCATATTATCGGTATCTCAGGAAACAATAATTTGAGAAACCCTTCTATATATTTCTATGCCTATTTCAGAATGTCTCTTCAAATTCAGAGTTGACACGAAATCTATTTGACGAGCATGTCTACCTAACATTACCGTCACTTTGAAAAGGAAGAAAACAGAAGAGCTAGGCAATGTATTAAACTTGTGTATTTGTAGCTAACTTGTTTAAATAGACACCAACCTGACGTTGTTGGATGATCATTAACGAGTTGAAGTGTCATATAATATCGATCGTTGAATTCTGTCTTGGTGATATGTTTTCCAAAGTTTTCTGTCTGTTATTTTATAGAAGTAGTAAATACTGAAGAAAGTTTTACAGGTTCTACTTCGCAGACTCCATCAAGCAGTGGGGTGGATGATCAAATTTTCTTCTCTTCTTTAAATGAAAGTGCATCCAAAGCTGTTGGAGGAAAAGCTTCCCTTCAGCCGAAAAGGACTCCAATGTCCAATGAGGAGATTGAAGCCATTTTGGTAATAGAACCTATTCCTAGTTGGTTGTTGCTTTTATCATTACTGATTGATCTGTTTTTTCTTCTGATGCAATGTGCTCCAAGCATTCAATTTGGACTTTTCTTATTGCAAGAAAGGAAACAAATCACCATGAGATACAAACCTTAAACCTTAAAAAATTCCCTTCTGGTATCATTATGTGCTCAATGAGTAACATTGCCAAATTAATGACTAGCGAGTCGAAAGCACGAGTCATTTGTTTGTGATTTAGAAAGTTGTCTTCAGTGTGTTATTGTTTGTTCGATCATGGAACGAGGAGTTGACACTTTTTCGTCGAGTATTATACATTTCACTTGGATGTAGTGACATTAATTTCTAGCACGTCAACCACCCAGGGTCGGCCTAGTGGTTAAAAAGGTTTTTGTAAAATAATAAAGGTCTTAGAGGAAATGAGTTCAAGCCATGATGGTCACTTGCCTAAGATTTAATATCCTATGAGTTACCTTAGCAACCAAATGTAGCAGGGTCATGCAATTGTCCTATGAGAATAGTCAAGGTGCGCGCAAGTTGGCCCCCAAACGCTCACGAATATTTTAAAATTAAAAAACTTCTAGCATGTCAATGCACATTTAGCAGCAAGACTGTATACTCCACCCATGAAATCATTTCAACTTTTGATTACTAAAATGGCCCTTCTTCTATGAATCATTTATTCCCTGTTTTACTTTTTGTTGGGATGTTTTTACTCACAATTCTACACCTTATTTGCAGCTGGGTGGCTGCATCTGATGAGGTTTGAGAGTGAAATATACTATGGTTGTGGACATTCTTTTCTTCTATTTCAAGTTTTAGTTTCCGGTATTGAACTTCTATCATAACATATCATATCATATCATATCATAACGTTGTGAAATTTCTATATGTAAAAGAGATGCTTGATTTAAATCTTCTTTAATAAGAGGAAACTTTATACTTGTCATTCAAATGAAATGCAGCTTTGAAGACCTAATTTTACTTTACTCTTGTGGTATTTACCAAACATGGTGTTGTGATGTTGTCAGTAAAAGGAAGGGCTTTCTCAAGAATAATATTAATTAGGTTAAAATACCATTTTAGTCCCTGTACTTTGAAGGTTATTCCATTTTAGTCCATGTACTTTAAAATGTTCAAATTTGGTCCCTGTACTTTTAACAAATCTCAAAAATCGTCCCCAACGTTAGTTTGGGGTTAGATTGACATTAAAATCTAATAAAAAAAATATTTTTTCTCTTTCCTCCTGCTTTCTCTCTCCTCTTCTTCGTTTCTCAAAAATCGTACCCACCGAGTGAACGAAATACACGGCTTCCAGATTAGCCTTGACAGTGGCCGGAATGGCGTCATAGATCGATCGGAGGGCGGTGATTCCGGGGAAATTTTGGCTCCTTTGAATGTCGGTTTGAAAGTACAAGATCGTAAAACGCTTATTCTTAAGCCTAGGAAAGATCTTCTCCTCCAGATGCTTCTTCACCACATCCAAACTCACAGTTCGTGCTGATTATCAAGAGAGAACAGAGCTCTTCCTCTCTCTAATCTACATATTCTTCTCTTTGCTAGTTAAAATTTCTCCATTGATGATGGCTTAAAAACCTTCATATTCGATTTGATGGAAGGTCATGGCCATGACTTTTATCGAAGCATAGCTTTTATTTTTCTTCTTAGATTCTGAAATTCCATGAATCTAAGTTTGATGCTTGACAAAAAGCTAAAAGAGAGTTAAGAAAGGATAGCAAGGGGAGAGAGAAAGTAAAGAAGTGAGAATGGAGGAGAGAGAAAGTTGGAGAAAAGAAAAAATCGAATATTTAAAAGCTACTTCTTCTCCTCGAAATTTTGCTTATATCCATCACTTTTTTTGGTCAAATATTAGATTGAATTGGAAAGGGGAAGGAGGAGGCTGCAATAAGGGGGGAGGGTAAAGAGAGAAACGAAGAAGGGGAGAGAGAAAGCAGGAGGAAAGAGAAAAAATATTTTTTTATTAGATTTTAACGTCAATCTAACCCCAAACTACCGGTGGGGACGATTTTTGAGATTTGTTAAAAGTACAAGGACCAAATTTGAACATTTTAAAGTACATGGACTAAAATGGAACAACCTTCAAAGTACAGAGACCAAAATGGTATTTTAACCTATTAATTATGATGGATTTTCTCTCTATCTCTCTTTTTTTTTTTTTTAATTTTATTATTATTATTATTTTTAATAATGTGGAATGGAATTTGGAATAGAATAAATTTCTTTTCATTCTAGAAGAATATTAAATTGTTGAATTTTAAATTTTAATTGTATTAATAAAATTAAGATGATTAGTTATATGATGTTATGAAATACTAGAAAAGAAAAAGATTAATGTTATATTAATTATCATTGTTATAATCATATTGTTTTTTAAAATTTCATGTTAAATTACATTTTTAGTCTTTACTAACCTTAGTTTCATTTTGGTGTCTATATAATAATTATCATTACTGTTGTCTCTTTCTATTAAGAAAATTTATTCATTAATGATAATAATGAAAATCTAATAAATGTATCGTTATTTGGGGTTGCCCTATGAAAAGGAATTATAAAAGTCTGGTGGGTATGAAAATATTGATGTCGATATTGATATCAGGATTTTAATTTAATAGATATATAGATTTATTGACATGATTTCAATTTTCTAGATATATAGATAAAATGTCAATAAAATAGAGATGTTCATTTAATCTGTGGGGTCGGGGTCCTGCAGGGACTCGTCCCGAACGGGGCGGGGAATCCCCGATTACATGGAGAATGGTGGAGGGAGTGGGGAGATTTTTCTCCCTATTTGCTAAACGGGGACGAGGAATATATTCCCCCCGTCCCCGTCCTCGACCCCGACCTCGCCCCAATTAGTAATATATATATATATATATATATATATTAATTATTACCTATAAATAGATATTTTTTTTTTGAAAAAAACTATAGTAGGAATTAATTTAAGACAATTTCGTTATAAAAAAAAAATTAAAAACTATGTTGTAATATTGAAATTTAAATTTTTAGAAATTAAGTTATTTCGACATTATAGTATTTTTACTTATGGTATATTATTGTTTTTATTAGGAAATTTTATAACATTTTTTTAAATAGAATTATATTGAAAATTATTCATTTAGAAATAATTTCTATTATGGTTGAGAATAAATTTAAAAAACTAAAAAAAACAAAAAAGGGGGAAAAATTTCCTGCGGGGAACTCGATCCCTGCGAAATTCCCCATGAATTTCACGGGGACGAGGAATGAAATGGGGGATGGGGACAGGGAATCTATTCCCCAGCCCTGCCCCGTCCCGTGGACATCTCTACAATAAAATATCAAAATTGACATATATTTTTGTAAATTAAAAATTCAAAAAATTATTTAAATTAATAATTAAGTTATTTTTACTTTCAAACTAGGTTATGGATCTTGTTATTAGTATTTATATTTATATTAGAGTTAATAGATGATATATATATATATATATATATATATATATATATGTTTTATGAGTATTTATAAAAGAAATTGAAGATATTTATTAGTCTTCAATATTCATGTTGAACTCTCCGATTTACGGATATATCGATATATCGATGGATATTTTCATCCTTCCACTATACAAGGTAATATTTTGTTTAACCAATGTAACTCACAAAGCTTTATGTCATTAAGAATTCAAAAAAAAAAAAAAAAAAAAGGCAAAAGCTTCATATCATTAAAAAATATTGTCATATTATTGTGAGACTTAATTTCATGACTATAATCACTTGGCAGGAATGTATGATTAAAATAGAGGGACCATAATAAAATTTTAAAATAATACATAAGGTTAAATTGAAATTAGTTTATTGTTTAAAAAAAAACTTTAAAAGTGACCACATGAGTATAATTCAACTGGCATAAAGTATATACTATCGATTAAGATGTTAGAGATTTGAATCTTTTGTGAAAAAATAAAAATAAATAAAAAAAAACTTTGAAATTAGGGTAGGTTTCTATTTTTAAGAAGAGGTTAGAATGAGGATAAAATGAACCTGGGTTATAACATAAGCTTAAATATATAAGGATGGCATTCGATTGAAAAATTGAAAATATAAATTTGAAAATATATATATATATATATCGTGTTCCAAATATTTTCGAATATCAACAACCTCTCATTCATTAATGCATCTATAGAAATCATCTAGGAAAGAAATTCAGGTCTTGAATTAGCAAATTTAAAAATTAACCTCAATTTAAAAACTGTCCAAAAAGTGTTTAATAATATATTCATAAATTAAACATAGGGATAATTATCAACTAAACATTTAATTAAACCTTAAATATTATTGTACCTCAAAAAAAAAACCTTAAATATTATTAATTAATTTATTAACATATATTAAAGTTCTTTTTTTTAATATTATTATAATTTTGGATATAGAAATTTTGACTTTAAAATCTAAAAATGCTGAAAACAAAAACTATTGATTTCAAAATTTTCACTATCTTATCAGTTATCCCATAGGTTGAATGAGGAATTTTGTCAATTTTGAGGTCTCCATGTCATTATTCCAAATTAATGACAAAGTCATAAATAATTAAATTGTAGTTAATTATAAAATTGGCATGTGTCTCAAATTTAATTTGAAGACAAAAATTGGCCAATTCTAATTTTTTTTTTTTTTTAAAAATGGCAAAATACTTTTTTGGTCCATCCGTTTTGCATTTATTTCCCTTTTGGTCCTTGAATTTTCAAACTGAACAAATTTACCGCTGAGTTTTGTATTTCGTATTAGTTTTAGTCCATCCGTTAGATTTTCTGTTAATTTTTAACAGAAAGCTGATGTGGCACTTAAATATTATTAAAAAATATTATTGTTTAATTATTAAATTATATATATATATATATATATATATATATATATATATATATATATATATTTGTTTTCTCTTCTTTCTCTCCTTCACTGCCGCCCATTGCTTTTCGGTCGCCGTTTTTTTTTTGTTTGTTTCCTGCTTTTTTTTTCTCTCCAATCTTTCTTGTTGTCCTCTTTTCCTTCCTTTCCTTTCTTTTTTTAAAAACAAAATTCAGTTGTTACATTTGCCCATTGAAAAAGGTATTTTGCCAATTTTTTTTTTTTATTTTTCTCGTTTTCCTTTTTCTCTCTCCAATATTTCTTCTTGTCCTCTTTCCATTCCTCTCCTTTCTATTTTTTTAAACAAAATCTATTTAAAATGAAGGGGAAAGGATTTCGTTTCAACAAAATCTATTTAAAATGAAGGGGAAAGGATTTTTTCCTTTGTTTTAAAAAAAAGTATTTAAACCAAAACTTATTAGTTTCAACTTATTATTTAAATCCCTCCATTTCAAGTTAAATATTTTTTTTTTAAAGTTTGGTTTAAATAATAAATACGGAAAAAACAAGGGGGAAACCCCTCTTCAATTCGTTTCAAGTCTAAAATGAAGGGGGAATGATTTCGTTTCAACCAATTATTTCATTCGTTTTAAAACCCTTCATTTCAAGTTAAACACTAAACATAGACATTGTTAAGACAAAAGGATTTAAAACGTAAACAAATATGCAATTGTTGAAATGGAAGGATTTAAAACAAAGGAAATAATTAGTTGAAACGAAATCATTTTCCCTTCATTTTAAATGGATTTTGTTTAAACAAATAGAAAGGAGGGGAATGGAAAGAGGACAAGAAGAAATATTGGAGAGAGAAGAAGGAAAACGTGAAAAATAAAAAAATTGGCAAAATACATTTTTAAATGGGCAAATGTAACAAATGAATTTTGTTTTTAAAAAAAGAAAGGAAAGGAAGGGAAAGAGGACAACAAGAAAAATTGGAGAGGAAAAAAAAAAGGCCAGCGACTGGCGGTTGGCGATCAGAGAACAACGACTAAAGGCGCGGCCGACGACCGGAGAAAAACGACCGGCGGTGAAGGGGAGAAAGAAGAGAAAACATATATATATATATATATATATATATATATATATATATATATATATATATATATATATATATATATATATATATATATATATATATATATATATATTAATTGCCACGTCAGCTTTTGTTAAAAATTAACAGAAAATCTGACGGAGGGACTAAAACTGATACGAAATACAAAACTCAGTGATAAATTTGTTCAGTTTGAAAACTTAGGGACCAAATGAGAAATAAATGCAAAATTGAGGGACCAAAAATGTATTTTGTTAAAAAAAAAGTTAATTTGGTCTAATTAGGTTATGAAATTTGGGTCAAAGATAAACATAACCTAAATCCAAATGATTATGCCCAATCCAACAAAGTCATGGTTGGGTCCAAAGGCCATTAAAGCCCAAGTCCACATGCCTTTGGAAAGATCTATAAATAGAGGAGTTTTCCTTCGTTTCAAATGTTTAAAAATTAAACTCTCTGGAAAACTCAGAGGGAATTAAGAGAAAATAAAGTTTGATTGATTGAAGTTTCAACTGAGAACAAGTCTTCGATATAAATTTTCCTTTAAGAACAAGCTGCAAAGCCATCATTACATTCAAATCAATACAAATTAAATTCATAAATATTCATTTGAGAAAGAGCTGATGTTGGCTTTTTGGCCCTTAATCTCAAATTAATTAATTTTAATTAATTAATTAATGTTTTGATGATAACAAACCTGCTCTTAATTACTAACAATATAGTATTTTTGTAGTGTCCATAGCATAGAGCTTGGAATAACGATTCCAACGCTTTTTGAATCACTCAAATCGAAGTTAAAACGAATAAGTTATAAGCAAAACAAATTTGAACGAAAAATTTCCGACGCGATGACGTGGTAGCCGAGTCAGCAATGTGGACCATCTAGAGAGTGACACATGGAACTATGGGGAAGTAACACATTGTGCCTTTTTGTTTGTTTAAAAAGAAAAAGAAAAAATTATACTATTATATATTATTTTTTGTATGTGTCTAACGATTTAAAAAAAAAATCTCGCACTAAATGCTGCCAACCGTTAGGCTGATTGAAAATTAAAAAAAAAACCTTTATATATATAACTTTTTGACCGTTGGTCATATATATATATATATATATTATAATAATAATAATAATAATATTATTATTATTATTATTATTATTATTATATTATATTATAACTTTTATTTATTATTATTTATTATTATTTTCTTTTTTACTTTTTATTTTCTTTTAATCTCCACCATTCATTTCACTTTTACCACAATCCAATGATCCAAATTAAAATTTAATTTTTACTTCTTTTCCCTCTCTTTTTATACCATCTTCTTCTCCAAAATTGCACAACAAGTTTTACAATTTTCAATTCTCCAAAAATTTCAAAAAGTCCCCATTGTTGCCCACTCAAAGCTTTAAATTTTTTCTTTTCATCCTTTTATTGAGAGAGAATTATTGTGTTGTGAGGATTGATTAGTGAGAGTTAAATTTGCAAATCTACTATATTAAGAGAGTTCTTAAGTGTGTTCTTTATTTTATTCAAACTTTGTAACGGTTTGATCATAACTCGTGGAAAGGATCGAGTTTGCTTTTGAACTCGTAAAAAGAGCGTTGTAGCGGTTGAACTCTAATTCGTGGAAAGAGTCAATAAAGTTTTTATTCAAATTCTCAAAAGGCGCTTGGGAAGTGGAGTAAGTCGAGTTTGACCGAACCACTATAAAATCACGATGTCATCCTCTTTAACTCTTTCTCATTTATTTTTGCAAATTAATTGTAGAAATTTATTGCATGCTTTAATTTGTTCTTAATTGTTTATTGTGCTAGATTGAATTAATTTTTCATATTTTTCATATTGTATTAAGTATCCCCTTTATTTGTGTATAAAAAGTTTGATAATTAGATTATTTATGCATACTTAGAAAAAAGTTTTATTAAATCCTATTCATCCCCTCTAGGGTTGCCATACTGATCCAACCGCTGCAAAGTCTCCACTACATTCAAATCAATACAAATTAAATTCATTTATGTTTTGTTTATTTGTTGAAATCTCAACAACATAATCTAAAAGTAGTTTTAAAAATTAAGATAAACAGAATCTAAATTACATATCAGCCAAATATAATTAAAAAAAAATTTTGAGTACAACCAAAATTTTGTTAGTATTTTGATAGATGTGACAACTGTTATCATGGGTCACATTGATGATTTAACTTAAACATTAAGCCAATTTTGAAAACCCAAAAAGATTGCAAGTCTTATTCAACATCAAAAAGATACTAATTGGAGGGGCAAAAGAGTCTTTTCGAGGACAATCATCGTGATTTTTTTTTTTTAAAAGCACAACGACCGTACCGAACGCAAGAAACTCTTCCTTTTCAGTGGTCAAACGAAACCACATTTCGTGAACTACAGCTCCTCTCTTTCCCAAACAGGTGCGAACTTTTCATCTTCTTTCCCCTTTTTTCTTTTTTCTCTGTCGAATTCTGGATGGAACTTGCCCTAAAATCCATTGGGTTTTTGGTTTTGTTTTTTAGTAATCGTCTGTTGTTTGCTGGAGATGAACTGATGAAGCACTGTGCATTCGAATTCCGCGATGGAATTTGTTGCTTTTTCTAGCTTTGTATTGCGAATCTCCCTTTAATTTTCCTAGAAAAACCATGCTGATTTCTGGGTTCTTTTTGGGTTCTTTTTTAGATTTTGGCAAAATCAAAAGTTCTTCTGCTATTCCCCTTTTTAGTGAGGAACTTGGTGATTTAGATTAGCTATGATCTGAGCCTATGGAGTTTCTGCTTGCCATGGATTCTGTGTACTTTTCAAGCTTTTGAGAGAACAGATTTAGAAAGAAGGAAATAGAACAATTGGTAAGCATAAATCTCTTTCTGGGTTTTATTCTTTCAGATTTTGCAGGGATATTGTTTCGGGCACGATTGATAATGGTTTTTATTTTAGTTTTCTGTTTTTAAAAAAGTATACGTGCTTCCTCAGATTTTTTTTTTTTTTTAAAATCTTTCTAACACATTTGAGTTCTTAGTCAAATTACAGAAAAAGAAAAGTTTTTAAAAACTGCATTTTTTTTAGTTTTCAAAGCTTAGCTTAGATTTTGGAAAATGTTAATAAAAAATACATACCAAAACAAAGAAATACATAAGTGAAAGTAGTAGGCCGATGAATCTGATAGCAGTTCACCATCATGAGAGTATAGCTTGGCACTATGCTGGAGTCATACAGGGTAACCAGTGAAGCATTTCATGGCGGCTTAGAAGATCCATGACATACTTTTGCTCAGTTAAATGCAAGCTTAATTTTTAAAAACAGAAAACTAAAAACCAAATGGTTATCAAAGGGCCTTAATAATTCATTCCTGTTTTCTTCAGAAATTTCTACACGTGAGCTCATAAGTCAAACTTTATTCATACCCTTTGTTTTTACTTAGATTTTTATACGAATGTTTGATGGTGTTTCTGTTGTTGATTGGGAGGGTTTCTTTTCCCCTTATTCCCTAGTGATATTGATGATGAGCTATTAATTTCTTATTTTCCTTTATATTCTCTCTATAGTTGTGCAACTGCTGCTGCAAGTTAGAGTCTTCTTAATGGATGATACCTCCAGGAGGATAAAGTTTATTCCAGATCACTTTCAAGTTTCGACATCCGATTCAGACTGTTCTCAAAATAGGACCCCATCTTCATCCATAGAACACCCGAGAGTACACGATGCATCGAGGTACTTGTTTCAGACTTAGAGATAGGAGTGAAACTAAGGAAATTTGAGAGAAGATACGACTAGCTCATTTGGTTATTGTTCTTGATCTGGTGTAGGATAGGTCACACGACCATTCTTGGACTCGACGAAAACTAAGAAGTGCTGCATCCATGTTGAACTTGCTTAATCTTCGGCGATTGTCGTGGGGTTCAGGCAGTGATGGTCAAGAAAAGGTCTTTGATTATACTGATTTTCAATGTTATTTGGTTGATTTAAACGTACATTGCTGAAATGAATCTTCAAATTGCAGGTTGTGTTGACTGCTGTGGAACTAGCGACATTGCGGTCAGAGATTGCCGATCTAGAAGAGCAGGAAGCTCACCTAAGAGCTCAGTAAGTAAATCCTCATGCTTGATGATAATGAAACTCAATTGTTTGTACTTTCAACTCTTGAAAAGATTATGGATATGCCTACAAAACTTGTTTTCCATGCTCAAGTAACCTTCTCTACTTGATTCATGATTTTTTGGCTAGTATCATAAGAAATTTATAAAAACACTTGTAGTCTTCAATATATACTCGCTTAAAGGATTTTTTCTATTGAACAGGTTGGAACACGTTGATGAAATTTTGCGGTCTGCTCGTCTGTCGGGCTATTTATACATTCGAACTGTAATCACTTTTCCCATATCTTCTTTCAACATTTTGAATGTTTACTGTGACTTCTGTTGTACAATCAAATGGCTTTTTTTATGTCTTCTAGAGGTGGGCAGCCCTACCAGGAGAACCTCCGCCTATCGATGATACCGACATTGATGATTGGCTTCCCCGCTTCGTTGTCCTACATGGAGAATGTATATACTTCTACTTATCATCTACAGGTATTTCTACTTCCTGGCTGATAATCCTTTATGTTTTGTGCACGAGAGCCAACATCATCCTGGTTAATACCAATATATCTAGATCTGGTGGCAGCATATCATATACATTTTTCTACAATGAATATATATTCATTTAGACGTTATAAAATACCAAATTTCTGCTACCTATCTTAAACAATACAAACTTAAAAAACTCGATATGTAAGGTTATGTGAAGTTTCAATGGGATAAATCTGAAAGAACGTATAATGTGAACTCAAACGAGTGAACTTTTACTGATGAAGTCACTGGCATTGATATGTAGGCATGGTAGTGAAGAAGGCTATCTTTGTTCTTCTTCTTCCTTTTTTTTCTAAATATATTCACTATCTTTCATCTTTTAAGATTCCGAAAACTTAATGTAGGTTTCAAAATTTTGCCTCTCAATCATTACATCTATTAATCCATCCGCTAACGAAATTGAACAATTTATGCTCAGATATTAGCCCACAGGATTCCGCTCTTCTAGCTGACATTGTCGAAGTAGGTTCTCTGCCAAGCATTACACACGAAGATGAAGTCGAAGATGTAAGATATGCATTCTATATTTCAACCCGTCATGGGCTGCGGTACGAATGTTCGAGTATATCCAAGATTCAGGTATTTTCTAGTTGGTTCTGTAGCTTTTTGTTTGAATTGAACATGATGCAATACAAATTATGGGGTTAAGTTCTGGTCATTGGTTTAAGATTTCAAACTCTTTCATCTCCTTTTGTCAGGTGGACTCTTGGTTATTGGCTTTGCAAAGGGATTGCAAGTTGGGCTGTGAAAATGGAACTTCTAGTTCTAATAATGAAAGTTGATGTAAAGTAATTAAGAAGGATCAACACATTTTTAGCAGAAAGTTGTACATAGTTTTGTTTTTTTTTTTTTTCATTCTAAGATAACTAATTTAACGAAATATTCGGTGTTTTCATTGTTTCCACTTCTTTTTGTACATAACATAGTTCCAAGTGAATTTGAAATTTGCCCACATGAACATAGCTTAACAATTAAGACATCTATTTATTCTTATGCGGTCGACAGTTCAAATCGTCACCAATTATTGTACTAAAAAATAAAGTGAATTTGGGAATTTTAAATTTATCCTAGTTTAAACATTAAACAAGGTAGGGATGAAATTTTCATGAGATAAATGAAAAGATCTACATTTGTAGGATTTGAAGGATTTAGCTATATCAAACGTCTTCACACATCCAAAGAGATATTGTTTCAAAAGTCTCAAATATAGCAACTGCTACAAGTTAGTTGTTAGACATTTGATTTATGATAATTAGTGAGTTAGCGGGAATTAAATCACTTAATATAGAAAGGTTTTAAATTTTTCTTCCAAATTTCTAAGAATTAAGAGTTCAGTAGAAAATTTTCCTTTTCTTCCCTTAATTGGCCTAAATTCTCATTTGAATTTTTTTTTTCAATTAAGTGTTATGATCAGTCAATTTTAATTCTCACCAATAGTGAAGTATAATTGAAAAATGTTAAAATATAAAGAATTAAATTGAAACATTAAACTAACTTGAGTTTAGCTCAACTCATTAAGGAATAATGCATATACTTTGGACATTGAAAATAAATTTAAAAAAAACGGTTATTAGAGACTAAAACATATATTTTGCCTGATAAACAAAAAACTTTAATCATCTCAATTGATTAGGTAATGTGTTTTGGAAAGAATTCAAACCTTGAAGAATAAAACCTTAGCTAAGTACTTGACTTGCACCAAAAGATCAGAAATGATATGAATCCTACCTTGCTATTTAAGACTAAAGAAAAGCTTCAAAATGGAGTTGATGCATTAAATGTAGTCAAACTTCATTTATGACAAACTCAAGTCACATTAAATGAAGTCAAGTTTCATTAAAGTTGAACTCAAGTTGCATTTAATGAACTCAAATGTGACTCATGTTTCATCATTAAAGACAATTCAAGCTCGAGCTGCTAAGCTTGAGTAGTGAAGCCCTTGTTTGTAACCATCCAAGAGTAAATGAAACCCCACTTGAAGTTGTTGAAGCCTTTGTTCCATAAATGAAGCTTGACTTGTCTTTAATGAAGCATGAGTCGCACTTGAATTCATTAAATGCAATTTGACTTCATTTAATGTGACTTGAGTTTAATTTGAGTTCATCATAAATTAAACTTAATTGCATTTAATGCAACTCTATTTTGAAGTTTTTCTTTTGTCTTAATTAGCATGATGTTGATGTAATTCATATCAAGAAGTTCAAATCAAATACTTAGCTAAGAATTCAAACTCTGATATTTTAGTCAATGATACATGTCTTAACCAATACAACTTTAATCTATTCTATAGGTTGTACAGTTGTGTCCTAGAGTTTTAATGATACATCTCTGTTTTCCATCTAGAATTTGAAAAACCCAAATTAGAAATTTTCAAACGACAAAAAAAGGATAAAGAGAACAAATATTGATAATTTCGTGGAAGATAAACTTATGATTAAATTGTTTACATGCCGACTCCAAAAAAGACGTAAAAAAGCTAGTGTTAAAAACACTGCAATGGAGAGGGGGGATCGGCTTATTTATATCGATTGATACAGAGAGAAATGCAAATCTCATGAGGTAATGACAAAACAAAGCATATGGAAAATATGAAGGAAATTTGATTTCTCAGTTGTTGTTGGAGGCTGAAGCTTCATAGCCATAAGGATTTTTGCTGGCCCAGTTCCACTGATCCCTGCACATTTCTTCAATTCCATACTTTGCCCTGCACAACAACAAGAAACAATGAGCTGATTGACTAACAAAATCATCTTAAGAGTTTTTATAAGGAGAGTGATTTCCAAACTCCAGCATTCCTAAGAATCTTACTTCCAGTTCAACTCCTTCTCCGCTTTCTCTGTTTCGGCATACACGATTTCAGCATCTCCTGGTCGTCGATCCGCCATCACAAGAGGAATTTTCTGCAAATGGAATGAGATGTCATTATATGCGTTGCAACTCAACTCATAAGTCTATGAGTTAGGTTAGGGTACGACGTTTGATTTCTTTTGACGTATTGTTAACAATTCCTTTCACATGTGGATTCGGATATGATTTGATTCAGAATGTCCAAATATGAACTACTAATATATCAAGTAACAATTAGGGGAAGGAAATGTCATCAGAACGCTCCACGTTATAACTGATTTCCAACTGATTCCAAAAGTTTAAGTTAACGAGAAATCAATTTAACATTTCTACGATGCATTTTCAGCATTGTCTGTCTAGTCATCCATGGTGAAAGGTGTAGCAGCAGCCAATTATTATAATGAGCATGCATATGAATGAAGGAAAACCTTTTACCTTTCCAGATGCATTTTCAAATGCTGAAACCATCTCCAAAACTGAAGTACCCTTTCCAGTTCCCAAATTGTAAACCTCACAGCCTGTGGATAATATCATCACAGTGTTAGTTATCCTTCTCCCAGTGAAAAATATTAACAAAACAATGCTCAACTCTGCTATGCAAATTACTACTTTTACCATCTTGGTTTGGAAAATCAACCCAAATAAATTCTAGAAAGGTGTCAATGGTATGATGTGACTATAGTCGAACATGGTTAGGAAAAGAATCTTGAATACATATACAAATAAGGACAATATCTTCATCAATATGAAACCATTTGGATGGTGTCTAAAAATAACTACATGCAAATTGAAAGCTCAAAATAGAAACTATTTGGATGGTGTCTAAAACAAACCATTTAAAGAATATACCTATGCTGGGATCATCCACTTTGCGCAATGCAGCAATATGCCCATCAGCTAAATCAACTACATGAATGTAATCACGAACCTGCACAAGGGGCAGACAATAACCACCGAGCTCTAATTATCAAAAACAAGAGAAATTTGAAGGATATGAGTAGTAGAAAACTTCATGTTATCCCTAAATAAGAATACAGAAGATGAATTTTTTTGAAGGGAGTTTACACATACCCCAGTTCCATCCTTGGTAGAGTAGTCGGTTCCAAAAACTGTCAAGGCAGGCCGTCTGCCAACAGCAACTTGTTGCACGAAGGGCATCAAGTTGTTGGGAATTCCACGGGGGTCTTCACCAATGTCTCCACTGGGATGAGCACCTACTGGGTTGAAGTATCTAAGCAATATGATTTTCCATTCCGAATCTGATCGGTAAATATCACGGCAAATTTCTTCAATGAAAAGCTGGAAGGAAAAGACATATTGAGTCATTTCAAAAAGAAGATGTACTCATGGCAGAAACATCTAAATGAGCATACGTCTCTTGTTTGTTTAAGATTTTCACTCAACCAAAAAACAACTGCTTACCATCCAAGTAAGTTTTCTTTTTCTTTTTCCGTTTTTTTTTTAATATCCATGAGTGTCTGAGCCAACTTATGTGCATCTCGACTATTCTCACGAGACAACTTCATGACCTTACTATATTTGGTTGCCAAGGTAATTCGTAGAATATTAAATCCTAGGTAGTTAGTCACTATTGCAGCCATGAGTAAGTTTTCTATATTAAAAAACCTATGAGCAGTTTCTAAAGAGCATCAAAGTTTCCATGTTGATTCAATGTAGTATGCACCTTAGTTCGTCCATAAGGGTTTGTTGCAGACAAAGGGAACTCTTCAGTGCAAGGGACTTCCTTTGGCCACCCATAGACAGTAGCTGATGATGAAAACACAAGCTGACAACAAGAGACCAGATTTTGAAAGATTTGTTAGATATCTATATCTGCATTATATCAAAATTTGTAAACTCTCAAGAGGAGATATCACAATAAAGTTCTTACTATTTCTTGTCAATAATTAAGTTCTTTAAAATGGCATTTAATAACATGTCAGAGAATAACCTTTTTGCATCCATGGGCTGCCATGACTTCCAACAGGACAATTGTCCCAATTAAGTTGTTATCGTAGTAAAGCAGTGGCTTTTGGACACTCTCCCCAACTGCTTTAAGTCCAGCAAAGTGTATAACAGCATCGAATCTGCAAAAGCAGTTTGAATTTCCAAAAGTTATAGAATGCAGAAGGAAAGGGGGGGGAAAAAACGCAAACTTTTCTTTCGAAAGCACAGCCAAGTTATGACAGCATCGAATCTGCAAAAGCAGTTTCAATTTCCTAAAGTTACAGAATGCAAAAAGAAAGGGAAAAAGAAAAAAGAATAATGGGTAGCCAGGTATGTCAGGTTATGAAACTATTTCATTTTATCAAAAACCCAGAAATTTCTTGAACCCTGATTCATTAAGATTGAAATTCCCCTCGACGATTGGCGATCTAAAAGATGCAGAGACACTCAACAAAACAATCACATAGCCAATTTTGAAAAAGTGAAACAGATATTTGAAAATTATTATTATTTATTTATATAATCTAATGAACATGTTAAAACAACTTTATAAAAGTGTCTTAAAAAACAAATCTCTATAAAATATAAAGAATTAATACCAAATATCATTTCATAAAACGCCTTTAATTTTTATGAATGAAGTTAGAAACTTGAATGAAAGGACCAACCGACAATATTCTTCATCCAGAGGTGGTACTGGCGATATGCCCTTGTTGACATAGAAATGGACCAACATGGAGGTGCCTTTTCGTCAATGCATTCATTTAAAATAAAATTAAAACATTATTTTAAAATTTAATTTTAGCCCCTAAAAGAAATTAATAATTCATATTATATAAGTAGAAAATAAACACATTTTTCAGAAGAATAGGGAAAAAAACATGTTCAATAATTAAAAAAAATAAAAATTGAACATTTAAGACAGACCTAAACAATAGAAGACCAGGCCAAGTCACTTTTTTTTTTTTTTTTTTTTTTTATAATCTTAATAACAATAACTAAAATTTAAAATTTTAAAATCATAAAAGAAACAGAAACTAGCATAATAATATTATATGATCTATTTCGCTTTAACTCACCAAAAAAAAAAAAAAAAAAAAAAAAAAAAAAAAATCAGGGCATCTCTAGATTTACGCTGAAATGTTTTTATGCGACAGAAACGGACCCTTCCCTTAAAGTTAGGGGATCCTTTCGAATTGGGCAGCACCAAAAAGGCCAAAGAACATGTGCACAAAGATGCTTTCTGTACCCAAGGGCAAAATGCGAATCCTCAAAAATAATGTGTGAAAGGTGAGAAAGGTAAATAGATCCTTACTGCGTCGAAGCGAAAACCTTCTCAAGAGCGGACTTATCCCTCAAATCAAGCTGCAAGAGAAAAATTACAATCACAACAACATCAGAAATCGTCAATTGCATTGTAACTTTAGATCGAGAACTTTCCGGGAAAATCGAAAAACAGACTCCGAATCAAATCCACATGTAACCATTCATTTCGAAGAAATCGCAAAGTCACGTACAGGAATTGGAATGAAAGAACCAAAAGCCATCAAACAAACATGATCCACAGTTTAACACGCCACATCGAACAATTAACCTAACAGAAGTTACAAAAATAGGGCAAAATCAAGCCAGAAACCTTGTGAAATGTGAGGTTCTTCCCCAAATCCCCAGCCAGATCTCTGACTCTACGAATAGCGATCTCGGAGGAGTTGTCCAAGTTATCGACGACGACGGCGTTGTAGCCGCCGAGAAGAAGCTGAAGAACGGTGTGGCTGCCGATGTATCCAGCTCCGCCAGTGACCAAAATGCTCTTCGCCATGCCTGATGCTCAGAGGGAGAAACAACTGAAGAATTGAATTTTTTTTTAGAGGAGTTTGGGATTGGAAGAGGAAGAGGAATTGAATTTATAATGTTGATGAGAAATTGATTGCAGAGAAGTTACCGTTACTTTTACAAAGAGGACGACGATTCTGCAACCGCAACTGCGACGGGAAGATAAAAATTATTTGTGACTTTAGGGAAAAATGAAACCGAATGAGTGTTTAAAATTAGGATAGGAAGAAGAAGTGGCTTTGATCTGTGTGGAATTGTGGGTCTAAGTTTTTAAATAAAAAAAATCAATTTATAACTCTAAACTTTATAATTATATTAATTAAAATTTCAAACTAATAATTATATCAATTTAAACCATCGATTTTTATAAGTGAATCAATTATCATGTAATTTTTTCTAATTAAGTAAAGATGAAAAACCACTCATATTAATAAAAAAAACTCTCTACTATCTATTTCATTCCACAATTTCTTTCTAATTTATGCTAATCCCTACACTTAAGAAAGTGTAAATAATTATGAAAGTCATGCATTAACGGTTTTAAAACGAAGTTTTAACAGAAGTCTAAATTGATTCACTCATAAAAGTTTTGGTTTATATCGGTACAATTATTAGTTTGGAATTTTAAGTGATACAACCCTCCAAAATTTAAGAGAATAAATTGATTTTTTCCTAAAAGTTTTTATTTTTAGAATTTAGTTAAATTACAAGTTTTTGTGTCTAGAAGGTCTTTGAACTTTAAAAAATCTCTAATGGGTTTATAGATTTTTAATTTTGTGTTGAATTAGAACAAGTTTATGAACTTTAAAATGTCTAATAGGTCATTTCTTCTCAATTATTTAATGATAATGATTCACCATATGCCATTTTGTAGGTCACATTATTATATTGAGGGATGCTATTTTTCCCTACAAGAAAATTCTCGTTTAGGTAGGGAATGGGGGAGGGAGTAGAGGGAGAAAAATCCATGTGAGCCGGATGAGAATTCTCGTCCATGTCCCATTTCCCATCTCCATCCCATTTGTCTTTTTTTTTTTTTATGTATTATTATTATTATAGAACATTTAAATTTAAAATTTTATTATCTAATGACTTAGATAATCTGATACGGTTGAATGTTTAAACTATATGTATATGAATAATTAGATTTTGATATGTGTGTGGTTGAACGTTTAAACTATATATATGAATAATTAGATTTTGGCGTGTGTGCGTGTATGGATAATTAGATAATTTAATATGTAATATTATTTTGTATCTATTAGAAGGTTTAAGAAATGTTTCTTTGAGTGTAGATTTTATGTAGAAAATTAACTGAAGACTTTTAAAAAGAATTCATTTACTTTAATTGATATTAAAAAAAACAAAAAAAAAAAAACTGAACGTGAAATAAATTCTTTGTGAGAAATCTACAGGGAATCCTTGCCCCAATCCCCCAAAAAAAATTACCAAAAAATTTTGCACGCAGGACGAAGACAGGAAAGCCATCTCGTCGGCGCCCCCATGAACCAGGTTGAATTCTTAGCATTATTTTAGAGTATTTAGTTGGAAAAGATAATGTAACAATATAATAAAAAATAATAAAATAAAATAAAAAGTTGAAAAATCTAAGCAAAATGACATAAAGGTAAAACCTTACATAAATCACAATATTGTCCTCTCATCCAAGAAATAAAAATTAAAATGTATTACAAGTTTAGCCTCTAAAATTTAAAAATTATGACAATAATCTATGGGATATTTTTAAAGCTTGAAATTTTTTAGATACTTTTTAAAGTTTGGGATCTATCAAACACAATATTGAAAGTTGAAGACTAAACTTGAAATAATGAAAAATTCAAACAACAAATGGTAATGTTGTTGATGCGCAAATTTGACCGAACAGGTTGAGGTTAGGTCGTTGATTGTAGATTGTTTCGAGTCATCCGAATCTTGCAAGATAAGATCATGCACCGGTGTGGTGTTGTGTCCAACACACACCTATGCTTAAATTAGTGTTTAGTTAAGAGGTTGGTGCCAAGTAGAATTAGTTGGTATTGCGTAGATAATAAGGGGTGGTTCTCCTTATTTATAGACATTTGCCCTAACATTAATGTCAAGGTTGTACAATTAGTTGGCCTTAACCTCGGGAGAAAGATTATGTGCCTCAGCTCGGTAGTTGTTAACTTGGTTGGCTTCTTCCCTTTTTAGGTAATTGTATAGGTGTTTTCGGCTCAGCCTGTAGGCTATTAAGACACTTTTATTTGTTAGGGCAGTGGGCTTAAGCCCGTGGGTCTTGGTGGGTTTTTTCCATAACAAATGTGATAATTGGAAACTTCATTTTCTCACAAACTTAGGATTTTTAACTTACTAATTCGTGTGCAATAAGACTTTGAATTATATTATAGTCCATAAAATAATAAGGATGTGTTTGATATACAACTCATAATTTTCATTTTTGAGAATTATTTAGCTCACAAACAAATGTTATTCTTGTAACTTTATCATTTGTGAACTCCAAAAATTTCTTGAATTTGAACAAAGTGTTAAAAAATCCTTGAACATGATGAGAACCCTTAAGATTAGGAAAAATAGATAAAAATATTGAAATTTGGTTGATTTAGTTGGTTATTGTGCATATGAGCAAAAAGGGGACGAGCAATTGCAATGCAACTGCAATTGTACCATGGAAGGCAGAAAAATGAGATTTTCAAGATCGGCCAAATTTAGAAGATTCTAGCATTTATTTCTCCTTAAATCAAGCAATGATTTCATACATCAAGTCGTATATGGAGTGTGAAGAAACTCTAGATGCTTAAAGGCTATAAAATGGAGGGAAACGACCACAAAAAGTGGAATTCCTCCTTGGAAGAAAATCCAATTTATGCACTTTTTCTTCTTCATCTTGCTATCCAATTTCTTCTTCCTCTATTTTTCTCCATGCTTAGTCCAATCTAGGAGAAAACCTAAGATTGTTAAGACCCAATTCATCTTGAAAAGATTGAATTGAGTTCGATTAAAGGGAAGGAAAGAGAGGTTGACAAGATTTTTTTGGACAAAAGAAAAACCCATTTTTTATGCATTCTGTTTTCTTCTTTTCTGTTACATGTTCAATCCATCTCGAGATCATCCAACTTAATCCAACCTAGGAGAACTCTTGGGTTGTGAAGATTCGAATCAACTCGAAAGAGATTGAGGAGAATTGATTAAAGAGGACAAAGGAGAGATTGGAAGACGTTTTCCTAGAAGCTTTGCTGTATTAGACACTTTAGCCGTAGGTTTTGGCTTTGCTGTATTAGACACTTTAGTAGTAGGTTTTGTTCTTTTTTTTATTCCTTTACCTTCAGTATTTATGTTGAACATGTTCTAGCCAAGAGACTTGCAATGAAATTTCAGTTTAATTCATTTGTGTTTTTTTTCTTCTTTATTCTTGCAAGTTGCAGAATTATACATAATTATATTTAATTTCTGTGGTAAATTTTACTTAATTCTCTCATGGTTGTCAAAATTTTTTGTTCTATTACGTTTTGGTTTTATTCTTTGAACATGAGCTAATCTCTCTCTTAGGGGTCTAAGTGTATGAATGCCCTAGATGTGAGAATGTGAAGCTTGTATGAATAAATATTGTTTGTTTTTGTTGATTTATTTGTTTTTGTAAGCTTGGATTGATCAACTAGGGTTGCTTGCTAGCCTAAATATAATACTGAAAGGGTTAGATGAAGACGAATCTTGCAAAAGTAATGGGATAAAAAGACATAAGCAAAACTTGATCCTAGACATAGAGCGGGCCCCTAAAACCACTAGCAATGCAGTCTAAAATTATCTAAGTAAGATTGGCCATAAACATATAGGTCCAATCACTTAGCCTCTTACGGATTTGAATAGGAGTTGATTCGGTTTACAATTACTTTGTGTTAAGGTGCGATTGCAATTGCAATTGAGTTACAATTCTCACCAAAGGGCATCATTATACTTGAATCCTACTTTTTATTATATTTTTTAATTCATTTTTACTTTCTAGCAAACAACCTTTCCAATCATTTTTATATTTGGTTACCAAAGTTGGAATTTTTAAACATCTTTGTGCTATCTTAAAATTTTGTTGTATCCGTTCCCTGTGAGATCGATACTTTGGAATACTTTCAATTTTATTACTTGCATCAACAGTGTGTACTTGCACTGGGCTGAAATTCTTCCTTTTATTTTTAACCCGCAAAGTTTCACCCAATCAGCAACTTAGATATTATTTCTAGTTTTTTGATTCATTAAATATTTAGTGAAGATCTGTTTAGTGCTTTTTTTTAAAACAATTTTTAGACTAATTGTGTTGAAATTGAGAAAACAAAATTCTAAATTTGAAAATAAAAAATTACACTAAAAAAATAAAAAATTTGATTAATATACTATTTCATGTCATAAACTCATCCTTTCATTTTTTGTTAAACAAAAATATAATAAAACACTGTAAAATATAGGACAAAATATACTTTTGGTCCCTCAGATTTAGAGTTAGTGTCTATTTAGTCCATGAAGTTGTGTCTATTTAGTCCATGAAGTTTCAAAAGGAACATTATAATCCCCAAGGTTAGGAAGTTGACCGTTAGTTGACTAACGGAAAATAGCGTGGCATTAGTATGGTGACCATTTTTTAATGATGTGGCAAATTTAATTAATTTTATATAGTTTTTATGGGTGTTTTTTTTCATAAGTCCTTTCTCTCTCTTCCCTTCTTTTTCTTCCCTCCCGTCTTCTTCATCTTCTCTTTCGGAAAGCGTTGCAACTGCAACCTCCACCGATGTCAATCGTTTCAAACTCTTCACTTTCACAGACTAAAAGAGAAGCCCCAAAACCCAAAATTCAAAGAAGAAATCGTATTTAAGAAAGGAAAAAAGAAGAAAGAACTTTAGTTTCAATAAATGAGTCCCCATGTGGATCAAAACATAAGTAAGCGGTAAAACCGCCAAAAGCGCTTCGAAAATGTCAAAATCAAGTCTAGATTTTCAATATTTTATTTAATTTCTAAAAATTCCATCAAAATCAAGTCTAGATTTTCAATATTTTATTTAATTTCTAAAAATTCCATCAAAATCAAGTCTAGATTTTTAATATTTTATTTAATTTCTAAAAATTCCATCAAAATCAAGTCTAGATTTTCAATATTTTGTTTAATTTCTAAAAATTCCCTCATCAACAAACACAAAGAAAAGGAATTTTCAATCCCCACTAAAAATTTCTAAATCATGTCCAGATTTCTAATATTTTATTTACTTTTTGAAAATTTTCTCATCAACAAAACAAAAGAAATCTTCGATCCCCACTCCAATGCACTACAGTTCATTTTGGAGCCTTCATTGGCGGTGGTGGCAGTTTGCGAAGACTAATACTGGTTAGAAATTTCGCCCACGAAAAATATCTCGCCAATTTGAAGAAGAAGAAGAAGAAGAAGAAGGGTGGTGGTCAAGGCGGAGGTAATGCTTTCTGGTAGAGAAGGCGAAAGGAGATGGGAGAGAGAAGAAAGAAAACAAAAGAGAGAGAAAAGAGTGAAGAAGAAAAAGAAAAAAAACCATAAAAACGATATAAAATTAATTAAATTATCCACATCATTAAAAAACGGCTACCTCACTAATGTCACATCATTTTTCGTTAGTCAACTAACGGTCAACTTTATCCCAATGACCATTTAGAACGATTTTCCTAACGTTGGGGACTATAATGTCCATTTTGAAACTTCAGAGACCAAATAGACACTAACTCCAAACTTGAGGAACCAAAAATGTATTTTGCCTTAAAATATAATATAATATAAATTATATAATTTTATAAATAATAATTTTACAAAATTTACAAAATAAAATATGTTAATAAATTTATTAACAATATTTGAGATTCAATTAAATAATCACTACTATTTTTATTGTTTATAAATATATTACCAAACATGTCTTGAATAATTTTTAAAATTGAGATTTAATTGCCAACATGAACATAGCTTAACTGGTATAAAGCTTGTACTCTCGAACAAGAGGTTAGAGGTTCAAATCTCCCACCTCCACATATTGCCATAAAAAATTGAGATTTAATTTTGTAAATTTGCTACCTAGAGCATATTAGAAAACACTAAAAACATGGAATACACTTTCTATTGAATTTTTTCCTTTCAAATTTTTATTTTTAGATCACTAACCAAATGTACCATAGGTTTCTCTATTTTATTTGATAAGAAAAAAAAAGCTTCTATATTTTACTAATGAACTATATATATATATAATTAGTTAAAATGAATAGTTTTTAGATAAAAAATTATATAAATGGTCAAATTTACAATCAAAGTCAAGTGGTTAGTGCCTCCTTTTATGGACTATGAGTTCGAACCTCCACTTACTCACATACAATGGAATAATCTATAAGAATAAAACAATAAAATTGACATAAACAAATGAAGATTTCTCGTGACTATCTCTACAACAGTTATAAATTATCTTTCTCAACCATAGAATCAAGTTAGCTTCTTCAAAATCTAGGAGGAACCAATGGAAAATATTGTACTCTCTAGTTATTGATTCACAATCAACACACTAAAACTCATCCTTACTTGTAAAATCTATCTTTTTAATCTAGTGTTTAAAAAAAAAAAAAACTTATTTAAATTTTGTGCATTTCTATGATAAGGTTCTTAAAGTATTGATATAAGATCAAATTTATCATAACCTATTAGCTTAAACTTTTAGGTTAATTGGTGATTTACCAAAAATTTTCAATCTTTAATATACTCTCGTGAATAATTTATTGGTTAGCTTAGTTTTTGAACAAATTTTTTAAGCGGGTTTTGAGGAGGGCACTATTTTTATCCTTTACTTGACTAATTCTATTCATTACATAGATAATAAACAAATTTTCCATATATTTAATAAAGAGTTTTGCTAAGTAACAATGTCAAACACCTTTTAGAAAAAGAAACCAAATGAAAAATGGAAAAAAAAAAAGTGAACGTTTAGAAAGCAAAGCAATATGTTAACAATAACATCTTTTTAGTTGTTATTAGATGGAGAAACTTTTTGGTATGGGTTTAATTATGAGGAATTTCCAAAAGGTCATAAAGAAAAGTTTAATCATATTTGAAGGGAACACTTGATTTTTGCCTTTGAGTAAATCAGACACAACAAATTCACCTAATTTTTCCTCATTCCCAACAGGCAGCATGACATTGGTAGGTCCCTCCATGTGGTGGTTCGTACCTTTCTTTCCAATCAAAATTCATTAGTAATTCCTTCATCTTCTTCTTGGTTGCTGCCAAAATCTGGCCAGGAGAAATCTCACATAACCTACACATGATAACAGTTGATTTTTTGAATGAAAATCAAAATTGATGATCAGGAAAAATATTCACTTCGTGTTTTTTATTATGGTCAGCATAAGAGGATATATAACAGCTTCCACGTTGAGGAATACAAGGAAAGAAAATTGTACAAGGCAATCACAATAACCACCAACAATAAAAGGGAAATTATACAAAAGGAAAAGAATAATTTGCAGCTATAAATATAAATCAGAGATTTGCAATAAACTGGAGGTGGATAGGTGTGGACAGCTGGATGACACATGTGAGTTCGTTGGCAGCCTAATTTTAAGATCGATTGACATAATCATCTTCTTCAGCAATATCCCCCCTCAAACGTGTGGGAGATGATCGAACACAGAGTTTGGATTTTAGGTGGAAAAATACAGATGGAGAAACAGCCTTTGTAAGCATATCAGCGATTTGGTCTTGAGATGGGACATAGCGTATGTCGAGCTCCTTCTTTTGCAACTTATCCCGAATGAAGTGAATATCTAATTCAATGTGTTTGGTGCGATTATGGAAAACTGGATTGGAGGCGAGGGAGATGGCGCTCATGTTATCACACCAGATTATCGGAATGGGCTTGGGTAAGTAACCAATTTCAGACAGTAATGAGTTGAGCCACGCAATTTCAGAAGCAGTGTGGGCGAGGGCGCGATATTCCGATTCAGTGCTGGAGCGTGCAATGGAGGTTTGCTTCTTTGAGGACCAAGAGACTAAGGAGGTACCCAAGTATACACAATAGGCAGCTGTTGATTTGCGATCATCTGGGCAACATGCCCAATCGGCATCAGAGTAGGCAGTGATGGAGAAATCAGTTGATGGTGTAAGGTGAAGCCCATGGTTGGAGGTTCCTTTTAGATATCTTAGCACTCTTTTGATGGCTTGCCAATGAGTGGATTTTGGAGCTTGCATAAATTGGCTTAACCTGTTGACAATAAAAGAAATATCAGGGCGTGTAAGAGTAAGATATTGTAAGCCTCCAATTGCGCTTCTATACAAAGTAACATTTTCGAAAGGTGAGCCATCATGAGTAGAGAGATGTTTGCCGTGAACTGCTGGTGTGGTTGCAGATTTTAAGTTCTCAAAGCCAAGGCGATTTAGAAGATTCTCAATGTATTTCTGCTGTGTTAAATGAATGCCATTTGAGTTACGGTACACTTCAATGCCAAGGAAGAAATTAAGATGGCCCAGATCCTTGAGAGCAAAGGTGTGATTGAGATTTTTGATAAAATTTTGTATGAGAGGTGGGTTGTTCCCTGTGATAATTATGTCATCGACATAGATGAGGACTAGAACTGTAAGATCCCCTTGACGGTAGTGGAAAAGAGAGGAATCAGCACGAGAATTTTGAAACTTCCATGAGAGAAGGGTGCTGCGAAGTTTATTGAACCATTCCCTTGGAGCTTGACGTAGGCCATATAGTGACTTTTGAAGTTTACATACGTATTGAGGACAATTAGGATTGACAAATCCGGGCGGCTGAGGCATGTAAACTTGTTCATGGAGATCACCATTTAGGAAGGCATTGTTTATGTCAATTTGTCTGAGTTGCCAATTTTTGGAGATGGCAAGGGTGAGTATAATCCGAATGGTAGAGGGCTTAATCACTGGACTGAAAGTGTCTGAGAAATCAATGCCAGGACGTTGGTGAAAACCCTTTGCTACAAGGCGAGCTTTATGTTTAGATATAGAGCCATCTGAATTAGTTTTGACTCGAAAAACCCATTTATTACCAACTAACTGTTGATTTGGTGAGGGAGGTACTAGGGTCCAGGTGCCATTCTTAAGAAGAGCATCATATTCCTCTGTCATTGCAGTTTTCCATGTTGGTGATGCTAAAGCTTCCTTTATTGTCTTAGGTTCAGTATAAAGGGAAGGGTTTGTGGATAGTGAGGTAGAAAGGTAGGCACGAGGTTTAACAATGCCACTTTTGGCTCTAGTTTGCATTGGGTGAGTGTTGGTGATGAGAGGTTGGGGTGGGGGGATTGGTGTTAGGTTTGGAATAGTAATGAATTCTTGGGTTGGTCTTGGTTGTGGGAGGTTTATGGAAGAATTTGGTGAGGAGAATATGTGTGGGTCAGTAGTTGGAGAGGGAACAGAAAATAAGAGAGGAGTAAGCATACCTGATGAAGTTGTGACCAAGGGATCTGCTGCTAGGGAAGATTGTGTACGACCTGTTATAGCAGGAGGATGCTGTGTTGGAGTTTGATCAGGAGATGCAATTATGGGAGAGGGAAGGTGTAAGGGTGGGCTAGTAGAAACTTGTGAACTTTTGAATGATTCAATATAGGGAAAACCATGAGCATAGGGAAATTCATTTTCATTGAATACTACATGTCTTGATATGTATGTTCGACTGGATGAACTAAGGCACTTATATCCTTTATATTGTTCACTAAAACCAAGGAACACACATTTGGTGGAGTGAAAACTTAGTTTATGTTGTTGATAAGGACGTAAGTGAGGGAATGAAGCACAACCAAAGACTTTAAAGAAGTTGTAATCAGGTGGTCGATTGAAAACTTTTTCATAAGGAGAAAAATTGTTTAGAATGGAAGTGGGAAGACGATTGATGATGTAAGTAGCAGATTCGAAGGCTTCCCACCAGAATTTTAGAGGCATGGATGCTTGAGCTAAGAGTGTAAGTCCCATTTCTACAATATGACGGTGTTTTCGCTCAACTTTTCCATTTTGTTCACTCGTGTGGGGACAATAGTGTCGAAAAATGATGCCAAATTGGTGTAAAGTCTTTGTAAAGGATCGGTATTCGCCCCCCCAATCTGATTGAAGTGTCTTAATTTTACTATCAAAGTAGTTCTCAGCTTGTTTTTTGAAAACTAGAAATGTAGATAAGGCATCAGATTTTTGTTTTAAAGGGTAGATGAAGGTAAATCTTGTGAAGTCATCAACAAAACTTATGTAATAACGGCAACCATTTGAGGATAAAATTGGTGCAGGCCCCCAAAGATCAGTGAAAACAAGTTGAAGGGGTTTTGAGGAGTAAGTTTGAGATAGACTAAAAGGTAGTTTGTGAGATTTACCCATTTGACAAGCATCACAAAAATCTGGTTTATTGGGAATTTTTTGATTGCAAGAACTCAAAACATGACTTAAAATGACATTGGATGGGTGGCCTAGCCGCCTATGCCACACATCACTTTTTGACACGGACTTAGACAAAGACTTTGTAGAGTTTTCACTCGACTCGATACAGACCATAGACTGAAGTTTAGATTTAGAGCTTTGTTGAAAAGGATAGATTGATGGGCGTTTTGGTGGAAGCACAGCACACTCCATCTGATATAAGCCGTTCTTAAGCTTCCCTTGCAGTAGAGTTCTCCCGGTGATTTTGTCCTTCACCAAACAAAAAGTAGAATGAAACTCAACATAAACTTTGTTGTCAGCAGTAAGTTTAGATATGCTCATGAGATTTTTTGTTATTTTAGGAACATGTAGGACATGGTTAAGGGACAATAAAGGAGTTTTAGCATCAAGACATGGCAAAGTAAGTTTTCCAACGTGGTCAATCTTCAATTTAGAGCCATTACCTACAATAAGAAATTCATTACCATTATACTCCATCTTTTGGTGTAGATTGTTGGCATCAGAAGTTGTGTGAGAGGTTGCTCCACTATCAGCATACCAGGCATTATCATTCACTGTCTCGGGTGTAGCTATATAGGCTGTATTTTGACCATGCCCAGAGAATCCATTTTGTCCATTTGAGGGTGCAAATTGCTTGTCAAACCTGTGATAGCAAACATAGGCTGAATGTCCATATTTTCCACATACTTGACATGTAGGTTTAGAATTGTTTGTGTATCTTCCTCCTCGACCTCTTGGTTTTCCTCTGCCCCCTCTTTGGTTGTTGTTTTGGCCTCTCCCAGATCCATATTGTTGATTTTGCCCAGAATTTCTGTTGCAGTCATTTCCTTTTGCAGCATAGTTTGCCGATGGATTGAGTAATTCTCCTCCACTTTGCATAGAGCTCATGTACTGTAGAGTACTTTCAAAAGTCATGAGTGTGGCATGTGCTTCATGCCAACTGATATCTCCTTTTCCATTTATCTGACATATAACAGGCAAGTATTCGGTGTCAAGACCAGTCAAAACACTAGAAATCAGTGAACTTACAGGGATGGGTTCTCCTGCTAATGACAAATTTTCCCCTAGCTGCTTCATTGTGCTCAGATATTCAGACATTTGCATGTTGTTTTTTCTTGTTGTTTGTAATGCTCTCTTGAAATGATTGATTCTTGATTTGTTGGTGGAGCCATATAGTTCTTCTAGTGCCTTCCATACATCTCTTGAGGTCTTGAGATTAATGACTTCAGATGCTACATTGGGATTCATGGATCCATACAACCAGCCAAGTAAGGCTTGGTCAAAAGTTACCCACTCTTCGAACTCTTTGTTGGCTTGAAGTGTCACTCTGCCTTCAATGTCTGTGGTTGAGATATTTTCTGATGGACAGGCTTTGGTGCCAAGGACATAACCGTCCAGCCTTTGGCCTCTGAGGACAGCAATAGCCATAGACTTCCATAATAAGAAGTTATTTTCATCAAGTTTGACTGATAGGGCAGAATGCAGTGGGTTTGGATTTGTTGCAGTGGGGGTGGTGGAGGTCTGAATGTTGCTTGTGTTGGCTGCCATGGCTAAAAAAAAAAATGGTTGAGCGGCGTTGGCCAGGAAAGCTCTGATACCAAGTTGATTTTTTGAATGAAAATCAAAATTGATGATCAGGAAAAATATTCACTTCGTGTTTTTTATTATGGTCAGCATAAGAGGATATATAACAGCTTCCACGTTGAGGAATACAAGGAAAGAAAATTGTACAAGGCAATCACAATAACCACCAACAATAAAAGGGAAATTATACAAAAGGAAAAGAATAATTTGCAGCTATAAATATAAATCAGAGATTTGCAATAAACTGGAGGTGGATAGGTGTGGACAGCTGGATGACACATGTGAGTTCGTTGGCAGCCTAATTTTAAGATCGATTGACATAATCATCTTCTTCAGCAATAATAACAACTGTAAAATTATAATTGTAAGGAGAAGAGGTGACCTGCAAAAGAGAGAAAACTGAGGACTGGTGTGACACTTGTCATACCAACTCCGATACTTAAGTCAGAGACGAAGAAAAGTGTAGCAAGCTATAATTTAGAGAATGAGGGTTAAGCTGAACTCCCTTTCTTTGAGTCATAATGGCGTATTTATAGGGTCTTTGACTTTCATATTTGAAAAGGTTAATCTTATTTTGCAAGATTTCCTTATAATTCGAGTTTACCTTTTTAGTCAATTTCACCTATAACATTAACCCCCACTCCCTAATTAGGATTCATAGTTTAGCTTTGCTGTCATGGGCTATTAGCATGAAGACTGATTTGGGAGCATAACTCTTTTTAGTTATGAGTATAACGCCTTTTATGCGCTCCAAAGTTTTGCTTTAGATTATCCTTAGGATTTGCAGGTCGAACCCCGTGAGGTTGGACTCAGTCTTCCATAGGTCCAAGATTCTCCTTTAGGAAGATGAATATTGATTCCACTAGAGAAAACTTTAGGGCTCCAAAGTCTTGCTTCAAATTATCCTTAGGATTTGCAAGTCAAATCCCATAGTAATGACTCAGTCTTTCATAGGTCTAGATTCTCTTTTGGAAAGATGAAGATCGATTTCCTAGAAAAAAATTTAGAGTCCTCCACTTAGAAAGATGAAAATCAGTTTCTTGGGAGGCTATTGTTGTTGGCTATTCTCCTATTTTCTTTTTCTTTTTCATTCGATTCAAGCCCCCATGTCTTCATTCTTGTTCAAGACCTTTTAGTCTTTAATTGGATCTTGATTTTCTTGACATTTATGTTGGTGAAGCACTCTCGATCCCCACAGACGGCGCCAACTGTTGTTTCCAAAATCTGGCTAGGAGAAATCTCACCTGACCTTCACGTGATAGCAACTGTAAATTTGTAATTGTGAGGGGAAGAGGTGACCTGCAAAAGAAAAAGAAACTGAGGACTGGGGTGGCGCTTGTCACACCAACTCCGATGCTTAAGTCAGAGACGAAGAAAAGTGTAGCAAGCTATAATTTAGAGAATGAGGGTTAAGTTGAACTCCCTTTCTTTGAGTCATAATAACGTATTTATAGGATTTTTAATTTTTTCCCTTCTATTTAGGAATTGGATTTGAAAAGGTTAATCTTATCTTGCAAGATTCCCTTATACTTCGAGTTTATCTCTTTAGTCCAATTTCACCTATAACATTCTTAGATCTACCTTTTCATTGGGGTTGATTTTATCAAGGTAACATTTTCTAGTTAAATGCTTGTTGGCCATGTACTTTCTCAGGGTAAATTATAAATTTAGTTCTTGAACTTTCAAAAGTGTGTCTATTTAGTCATTGTACTTAAAAAAAGAGTTTCATTTAGGTACCTAACTTTTGTGTCTATTCAAAATCAACAAGCCATGTAATTCGTCATGGAAGAATTAAACTGGAAAAGTTTATGAATTTCAATTTTGTAATTCTTAAATAATATTTTTTTTATAAGCTTAATTTTTAAAAACTGAAAACGAAAAAATTAAATAGTTAACAATAATTTATGGATCTATTATTATAAACTTTTGAAAGTATGGGATTAAATAGTCATACATAATACTAAAAGTTAAATGATGCATCTTGCAATTAATGTGTTAATCCAAAATAGAATCCAAGTTAAATCATAAACTTATGTTTTAGTATTTTAAGGTTGTTTTTATTTGGTACTTAAAATTTAAAAAGTTTTAATTACTTTCCTAAATTTTCAATTTTTTATTATTATTATTATTATTATTATTATTATTATTATTATTATTATAGCTCAACAACATGTTGAGATGGGTTCAAACCTCTAACTCTTTGATCGAGATTATATGTCATAACTAGTTAAACTATGCTAACATTGACCCTAAACTTTCAAATTATGAGTTGACATGTAATTACATAAAATTTAGATTAAATTTTATAATCTAATATCTAATAACTAATGAAATGGTTGCAAATTAATTGTGACACGTCTAATTAGAACTGAATTAGATTGTCAAAGTGAACCTAACTTAGCGATAATTAGTATGTATCTTAAATAATCAGATTTGAAATGAAAGATTTAAGTGGAACGAATTAAATTTTGGGTCAAAGTATAATTGTTCCATCTCTCTCTCTCTTATTTTCTTGGCAACTTTTGATGTTGTTGCATTTCTTCCTAGTTTACTGCAAAAATGGTAGATTTCTTGATTAGAAAGGAATAAAAAGTTCATTTTGAAACTAAAAATATAAAATAATTTGGGCTGAATTTTAAAAAAAAAAAAAAAGATTTTGAGTGTTCTCACATTAAAGATACCAATTAAGGCATCTTTTTACATTTGAATAGAGAATTAAATTTATATGAGACACATCGTATAGTTAACTTAAACAAATCTTGATTTGTTTATTGTTTTACTGATAAGATGATTTTTATAATAATTGATAGGGTTAGAGAACATGTGCCTCTACATTATAACTTTTTTTATTAGAAAAAAAAATTAAAAAAATTAATTATGTTTAGCATAACAATCTAGACTATGAAAGTTTCATTCTCTTGTTAATAGTTTGCATCAATAAGGAGAGGCCAGCCATTTACCAACTTACCCTCTCTATAGTAATATATAGGTTAAAATATCATTTTTAGTCCTTGTTGTTTGAAATTCATTCTATTTTAATCTCAATACTTTTAAATGTCTAAATTTAGTTCATGTACTTTCAATAAATCTTAAAATTAATCTTTATGGCTAGTTTGAAGTTAATTTTTATCAAATTTAGTAGAATAAAAATAATAATTTATATTAAAAAAAAAAAAAGACACAATGTGAATTTCATTTCAAGATTTATAAAGTGAAGGGTAATGGAGACCATTTTTTATTTTTTTGAAAAGTTAACCATAAACTAACAATAAGAACTAATTTAAGATTTATTGAGAGTACAAAGACTAAATTTAGTATATTGATTAAAATGAAATAAGTCTCAAAGTATAAGTATCTTAACCTAATATGAATTAGGATAATCCTTACTAAAAAAAATTAGGATAATCCATTTTATATACTGTTTATTGACTGCCTACAAACATGATTAATGTAAGATTTCTTTTTAGGTTTCAAGATATTCAAAATTGAATTGAAAAATAGAAAACTTTTTAAAAAAGAAAATGCTAGTTAAGAAAACTTGGTAAAAATAAGATGAAGTTCTCATCCTTGAATACTTGAAATTCGTCGAAGGAGCAAAGAACCATTTTTAGAGTATACATAGAAATCATTAAAAAGGCCGACATGAGCTTAACTCAATGCTATTTGACATATACTCCTTTCCTTGAATTCGAAGGTTCAGATTCTCATACCCTACATTTGTTATACTAAAAAAAATTATAAAAATTATAAAAAAAAATGATTCAGTACATGCTTCTAAAAAGATTTTAAAAATCATGGAAATTTATAAATAAATAAGTAAATAAAAATATAAAACTTCTTTAAAGAAGTTTTTTTTCATACATTTTAAATAAGTTTTAAGTCATCATCTTTAGTACTTACATTTATGTTGACATTTTCAATATATGACAATATTTCCAAACTCTGCAATAAAAAATCTTGTACGTGTTAGAACCTTTAACTTCCTTTTTTATTTAAGGAAGAACCCTAAACTTCCACTTATAAGAATATAATGCAATCAATTGAGAAATTTCACTCTATAACGTAAAATTTATATATATATATATATAAATTAAAGTGAGCATAACTTAGCGAAGTTAAAATGAGCATAACTCAACGATAATTAACATGTACCCTTGAAAAATGGGTCAAAGGTTCAAATCCCCCAACCTCCAGATATTTTTTAACTCAATATATATGTATGTATATTACAATATTTCATTTTTTTTTCAAATATAACACAAGTATAACTTTTCTCAATATATTTTACATTACATTTGAGTTTAAGTTGGATTTGAATGATACTATTTTTAAAACATTTAAACTCTCTACTATATTTGTATACTTAAAAAAACATCTTTATTTTATGCCATATATGTAAACCCCTAAATTTCATTTCGTGGTATCTAACATTAAAAACAACATTAGAAAATATCAAATAGATTTCAACTTTCCTTTTTCTTTCTTACAAGCATGTGCATTTGGGTTGAAATTAATTTTTAGAATTCTTTCTTTTTTTTTTTTGTTTAACCGTATGTGAAGGTAGAGATTTGAATCTATAATCTAACCTCTCGGTCGATAACACATACTTTAACTAGTTGAGCTATGCTCAAGTTATCAAAAGTAAAAAGGAGAAATTAACTTGAGTTAGGGTGTGATTTTGGAAGGCAAAATGTGTTTTTGTATATATACAAATCTAGCATGCATGTTTGATAACAAATAAAAACCAGTTTTAAATAATCAAATTGATTCATAATATTTTACTAAAAAATCACTTCAGAGTTGATTATCTAGAAAAATCACATTAATTTAACGTAGGTAAAATCACACTTTTAAATATAGTGCAAACAAACAACTTGCGATTAGAACCACGCCAGAGCATTATAATTAATTATAAAAATGTCTTTTTAAAAGTGTTTAAATGAGATGGAAAAAGAAAAAGGAAAAAAAAAAGTGAGTTAATCCACAAACCATAATCGTAGGGCTAAGATACTTGAATTGATGAGGACAATGGTCAAGCGTGATCCAATGGCCTTCTTCCTTCTCGACCTTCCACTTGGTTGATCAGAAAGGTGTGCTTCCATTCATGGCTATCTCTGCCCTTACCTGCAAGCTTTCTGTGTAAAGAGAGAGCGAATTAGAGAGGGAAGAAAATGAAAAAGCAAAGAAAATGGCGGTTTCAAAGTTTTCAAAGAAACTTCTCCTCCCTTCACTCTTCTGCTTCATATCGATATCCATCGTCGGATTCAAGCAGGAAGCCTCCGCCTATTCGAACGCCAGTCGTTCGGTGACCTGCAATGCAAATCTCAGAGAGATTCTTCCTCCTCCATATTCTGATCTTTCCAGCCTCGCCTGCTCCCTCATTTGGCAACAGAAGTTTTCCTTCAGTGTAACTTTCTCAATCCATCATTTACTTTCATATTAACATCATAATGCTAAATCTCCCAACAACAAAAAAAAAAAAAGAACAATGAGCATGAATTCTGTATAATATATATGTGAAATTTAATTTAATTGACTCCATTAGCTAGGCTAATTGAATCAAGATTTGCATTGGATAAGAAAATAAACAGAATGATGAAGAAATGGGATTCCTGGGAGTTTTTACCTAAAGGGAAAGCAAGTTGTTTCTCCAAAAACTTCAGCCCCGTCGATAACTATTTGGTTTTGAATTTTTGGTTTTTGAAATTTAAGCTTACAAACATTACTTCCAGCTATGAGTTTCTTTGTTTTGTTATCATTTTCAAAAAATGTTTTCAAATCTAAGCCAAGTTTTGAAAACTAAAAAAACAATCAAAAACTTGTTTTTGTTTTTAGATTTTGGCTAAAAATTCAAATGTTTCTTCGTTAAGTTGATGAAAACCATAGTAAAGAAACTAGGAGGAAACAAGCATAATTTTTAAAAAGATGAAACTAAAAACGAAATCGTTATCAAATGGGGTAAAACTTGTTTCCCCTTTGCTCAAAAGATCTATTTCTCCCTTCACTTAGAAACTCACTCATCCCAATTTTTACCACATTGAAACTTTAATGCAATCCATCAATTTAACCTTCACATATATCACATACTAGAAAGCTAATACCTCTTTCTCTAGGTCTAAAGAAAACTATTAACACCAAAACATAGACAAATAAGAGATGAGAAATTGCCAAAGCTCAGCAAAAATTGACATGTACCTTCGATCAAGAGATCGGAAGTTCAAATCTCTACTCTCAAATGTTGTTGAACTGGAAAAAAAATGGTTTAAATACTAATTTTTTCATGTACTTTTTAGCTTTAGTTCATTTTGGTCCATATACTTCCAAAATGTCTATTTTGGTCCCCATACTTTCACCTTATTTTTTCAATCATAATTTTAGCATAAAATTTCACTCAATCTTGAAATGTAGCTATAAATTTGTTTTAACTAGTTTTCATGGTGTATAAAATGTGTGTTAAAGTTTTGAAAACAAGCACGAAAATGGTCACTTTTAAACCGTAAAGGATCAAAACGGGCATTTTTAGAGCACACATACTAAAATGAACAAACCAAAGAGATTTTGGCTCAAAGATAATTGACATATATCTCTCGATCAAGAGGTGAGAGGTATTTTGAAAGTATAGGGACCGAAATGAAGCAAATGGCAAAAGTGGTAGGCCAAAATAGTAATGTATTTAAAGCTGAGCAAATTTAACAAAAGCATAGAGAAGTTTGAAAACTGCAGCAACCATTCCAAATTGAAAAGAAGCAGAAACCAGAGGAAGAAATCCATGAATTGAACCCAAATTTGATTGATTCCGACCCAATATTTGTTGCAGTTTTTCCAAGACGGTAAGAACGTGACGACGTTCGTGTTATCAGGGAGACACGAGCACAGATGGATCGGAATCGGATTCTCCCGCGACGGCAATATGGTGGGATCGAGCGCCATAGTGGCTTGGGTAGAAAGAGACGGCGTCTCTGGAATAAGGCAATACTATTTAGACGGCAAAAACATGTCTAAAGTCTTACCTAACAAAGGCGATTTGCGATTCACCACCGCGAGCCCTGTCGTTGTTGCGCATGGCGATCTTCTCTACATCGCTTTCCAGCTCCAGTTCGCCACTTCCCTAGCTTACCAACCCATTTTATTGGCCATCGGCTCTGGAAATCCCCTCAAAAATGGCCTTCTCCCAAAGCATATCAACAGTACCACCACCTACATCGAGTTCTCCTCAGGTTTGTCTCCCAATTTCCTCTTCCTACAGAGCGATTTTCAGCAGATTAGGGCAAGAATTTGATTGAATCGATTTACCGTTTTATGCAGCTCATCTGGCAGGCCAACCAATGGACCCTAACGAACTAAGGAGATACCATGGAACCACGGCGATAATCGGCTGGGGCATTCTCACGCCGGCTGGATTGGTAATCGCTAGGTACTTCCGGCACATGGAACCGTCGTGGTATTACCTTCATTCTTCGACACAGTTCATCGGATTCTTCGTCGGAATCATCTCCGTCTCTTTAGGACGCCATCTGTACCAGAAAATCGACGCCACCTTCGTAGCGCACAAATTCATCGGATACACTGTATTTGTCCTTGCAGGTCTCGAGGTTCGTACGCCGATGATCCTCACTTCTAGCCCTAACTTATACGAAATCTGAAACTGTGTCTATTTGGCTACAGGTTTGCCAGTTCATCGGAAGGCCGTCGAGTGAATCCAAACGCCGGCAGTATTGGAACTTCGCTCACTATTGGGTGGGAAGAACCGCAATGGTAATGGGAGTTTCGAACATTTTCGTCGGCTTCCATGGAATCGAAATCGATGGGAGTTTGAAGATAAGTTTCTTTGTGGCGTTCGTGACTCTGTTGATAACGGCGATCGTCTTGGAAGGACGGTTGCGGAGAGAAAATGCGATTCCGAAAACCATTGTCGATCAACCGCCAGTGTTTCGAGTTGTCGAGGATAAACTTTAGGGAGTGGAAATAGATAGAGCCTTTTGCAAAATATTATTGTGGCGTTTCTTTGAAAGTGAAAAGAGAGCTCAATATTGGATAAGTTTTCTTTTTTTCTTTTTCTTTTTCACTTTGTAGTTTATGTATATATAAAATATGAACCCGAGCGTAGCTCACCACTTGACCTTGTTAGCATTCGTTAGATTTGATGAACCTTCACGATTTGTCAAAGCATTATCTACTTGTCTAAAATTCCTAAGTTCTAATCTTCCAACTCCTTATTAGACTTGTTGTTGCTCTATTTTGACATGTTAAAAAATTGTTTATGATGAACTTCTTTTGACAAATGAAAAAAAAAAAAAAAAAAGTGAAAAGTTTATGATAAAAAAAAAAAAAGAAAAGAAGTTAAATTACAAGTCCGACGTTCTAAAAATGGGTGGATTCGGAATTAAAAACATGTTGATGCTGAAAAATAGTTTTTTTAATCATGAAATATATATTAAGAATAACAAAATTATAATAAATCATGAAAATTGTCCTTTTGGAATTAAAATATATTTAAAAATAATATTTCGTTATATATATCCTTATAATATTAAAAAAAATAAAAATACGATTCCTATTCCTACTAATGAACTATTATAATAAGTTTCAGCTTAAATGAGTAAATTTGAACACAGCTCCATCAAGAGATCAAGAGATCAAAAGTTTGAGTCCAACGATAAAAGTTGATTTAAAAATTTTAAAAACATTCTTAAAAAATGATTTAAAAAATCTAAAAAAACATTTTTAAAATTTTGATTTAAAAATCTAAAGAACATTTTTATAAAAAAAACCGCGGTTTGTTTTCTTGAAGTTTCTTTTCTCCCTTTTGTGTTAAAAGAACACACGAACATATTTGCGTCCGACCCCTCGATCTAATTTTCTAGGTCTTTTATGTTCCATATTTGTAGCACCTTTCATTCACTATTTTATGGATGAAAATTTTGCAAATCATAGTGTTCTGTAGATATTTTTTCATGTCGTCAATTTCATCAAAATTGTGTCTTGAATAGACATTTTTGCATTCACTTAATTAAAAGTACAATATTTTAAAAATAAATTTTCAAATTAATATATCTAAAAATAAGTTTTAAAACTAATAACATTAAATAAAAAAAATAAAAAAGCATCTTCAGTTGTTTTCAAAAGTTGTAATTACAATCACAAATATAGGCAACTGGAATCTCCTCCACATCAAAAAAGTTATTCCATATACTGTGAAGCCCATTTCAGAATTTTCCCGAATATTTCGGGCGTGTCTTAGTTCTTATCCCGCTTCTTTTTTTTCTTTTTTTTTTTTTTTTTCATATAAATATGTTTGAATTGCATTGGATTATGTGACTTGGCAGAGTGAAGATTTTGAAAAGAATAGAGATGAATTTGTTTGTTTTTTTTTAAATAATAAATTTGTTTGAAAATAAAGGATCCAAAGGAAAGCAACACTATATTTGATATTTATTTTTTTGAAAAAAAATAATTTTGATCATAAACTCAGCAGATTGTATCAATTTTAACCTTGAACTTTCAATTTAATCAATTTAAACCTTATGATCGGTGTACACGCAAGCGCACGTAATCGAAGTAATATAAAATGGTATGTGAGTACCAAGTATCGAATCCCAAGGGAACGGTGTAACAAAAATATCCTAAAGCAAGTGTAAGGAAAATTGCAACTAGAAAACTAAAATTGCAAAAATAATGTTGAGATAGTGTGTTGGTAAAATAATTAATTGCAAAATCTAATTGCATAATCAAGAAATGACAATATTGGAATAAAGAAAAATTGTAAAATTGAATTGCATAATCTAATTTGTATAATCGAGAAATGGCAATATAGGAATAACAAACTAGATAGACTTAGAAATTGAAATTGCAAAAGAATTTTGAAATAAAGATGGGGCTCAAGAATGTCATTGCCCTAAGTTGTAATTGCAAGCCAAAATTGCAATTCCAACCTACTCCATTCAATTGTAAACCAAAATTGTTTCTCCTATTCACCTTAAATTTAGGTTTTCAGGAGGCTAAGTGAGTGACTTATATGTCTATAGTCTCTCTATCTTAGATAATTCGGCTCAACAAATTTATGGATTTTGGAGTCCTTAATCCCTATGTCTAGGTTAAGGATTGGCTTATGTCTAAGCTATTTTCTCCATCACTTGTGTGAAATCCACTTATCACTAACCCCCGTCGATATTAGATCTAAGCTTGAATTGCTACCCTAGTTGATCAATCTAGGATCTCAACGGAAAATTGTTCAACACAATCAAACAATTGAGATGTAGGCTTGGTTTTTATTGAAATTTAGGCTACAATTACTTCTTAGGGAATTCACATCCTTAAACCCCCCAAGAAGTTTTAGCTCAAATTAAAGATAAAAATCTTACAACTAATTGTTGAAGGAAAGTTCATATGAGAAAAAGTATAAATTGCTAATGGTGAACAAGGTTAATTAAATTAATACAAATTCCTAGCTTGGACAGCCCTTGCTTTTTAACAATAAATTGTATGCAAAAACTGAACAACAGCCACAATGACTTTCGTAAATGCTCAATAAATATAAATAAATAAATAAATAAATATCAAAGGCAACTATTAGGAAATTTGTCTACTTTCTTCTGCCTTCAAGTTGGATAAACATATAATTATGAAAATAAACATTGAAACCTCTTTAAGGCAGAGACAGAATTAACTAAAAAACAGAAGTGAAATTGATGATTGTTCAATGGATCCTCACTCTATTCCAATCGACTAATCTTTCACTATTCATAGGAAAAGATTAGTTTTAACAATCTAAATACTACTTGAATCGGATTGGAACATTGGAGTACGAATCAGAATTACAATTAAACAACTTGCTACAGAGATACAAAGCTTGAACAAAGAGGAGACCGAATGAAACTCATAAAACAATAATGGAAACAATCTGGAAATTAATATAAAAGCAGAAATCGAATGAATATCCAAGATGTACTTGCCAGCATCGGCCAGTAATACAAGAAGAGATTGAAAGGAATTAAAAACAGAAGCTGAAGTTCCAGCGAAAATAAAGTAAATTATGTAGGAAAAAAAAAACAGAGCTTCGATTTGGAAAACCCACGAATTTGACTCAAAAACGCCTCCAAAAAACGAATTTCTAGCTCCTCATCTTCTTCCCCCTTTATAGGCCTTCATTAGAATTGAAGAATGCCCAAATTTCGTGCTCAAATTCCCTTAATTCAAGCGGTAATTAAGCTTTCCATATATGGGTTTTGCGCAGGAATTTTCGTTCTTCCTTGAATTCTTCTGTTGTCCAGAATTGCAGAATCACGATTTTGTAATTTCCATATTTCCTGCAAACAATATTAATTTAATTAGAATTCTATCTCGAATGTCATCATTCTTATTTCCCTCTTATTTTGAAGCAATATTTCAACTATTTTTAATTGGACTTAAGTCAAAACAAGAATATTTTTAAGCAATTGTGAGTTAAATAAGCCGTAATTCTAAGGCTTATCACCTTAAACTTGGCATATTGTATTAATTTTAACTCCAAACTTCAATTTCATCAATTTAAACCTCAAACTTGAATAAGTGAATCAAATTACACATTCGGTTATGTTATAAATTTGGTTTCTAATTTATCATGAATTTAATTTAGTATAATTATTTTTTAATTAAGTTCAAATTGGGCTTAATTAAATATGATAAAACTAAATTAAATAAAAGATTGGACCAATTATCTTGTTCCCAAAACTGATGGACTCAAAATTAGTTGGGCCCCAAAATGGAGGAGCCCAAAATATGTTTAACCTCATCTTGATTTAATATGGACAATTTTATTGTAATTTTGTGCAACCCTTTTTTCTCTTATATATATGATGTATGGGCATGAGGGAGATTATGATGTATGTGTATGTGAGCACCATTCATTAAAATGAGGGATTTAGGGTTAGAAATAAAAGAAAAGAAAGAGAGAAAAGCATAAAGCCATTTTGGTCGTGTGTTCCACCTAGAGAGAGAGAGCCTTTATCGTTTTTATTGCCCTCCGTTTTTCGCCGTGAGACCGATCAAGAGGGAGAGAAGACGTCAACGTGAGGCACTTTGTTCTTGCCCATTTTTTGCCAATCACAAAGCTTCACCACCATGAGCCACCGTCCAGTCCACGAGTAGTAGATCGCGAAGAGGTACGTATTTGCGATTTGGGTGTGGTTGCAAGCGAAGAGATCCAAAATAGAGGAAGGTGTTCTTCTTGGAGCAAAGATTATGGGTCTTCAAGGTTGTATTGTTTTTTTCTTGATCTCTCTGTTTTTCCTATAATTTACTGCTTTCTTTCTTTAAATTCCTCTTAGATCTACTTTCTTGTTTCTTATGTTTCAATGTCCTGTAAAATCTTGCTTGAATCTCTAATAATATTGACTCACAAAGGCCTCTAAGACCCTTTGCAAAGTGGAGTAGATCTATTGACCGAACCACTATAAATTCTTGTTTTGCACTATGTTTTACTATATTTCTGCACATTTTCTCACTGTTGTCCAACCCTTTAAATATCATCAAATCTGCTCTTAATCACCTCTAATTTGATTAAAAATGACTAAAACTTGGGTTGTGATCTTGGTTAATAAATAACAGGTTAAGTTTTCATTTCAATCACCGTTAGAAAGGTTTCTCACACATGCCCAAAGCCACGTGTTGCTCTATGACATGTACTTGTTTCTTTTTTTTTTCTTTTTTTTTTTTTAAATTACCAAAAAAATAACTAAATCATTCCAGATCGAGTCGCCACCATCACGAAAACTACAAATTTGACTCTCGAAAGTAGGATCCACATGAAAACAAATAGACTCTTGTGTTTCCCCTCGCATTTGGTGCCGATACCAGCGACAACAAGTATAAGAAAGATCCAGGCGGTGACATCATTGAAGGCGGCGATGACCATGGCGGTTTTTGTCGATTTCGATGGTGGGAAGTTTGAGCTCGACTAAAATGCGGGAGAGAATAGGGATTGCAGTGGTGAACAAAGTGACGTACATGAATACAATAAACTAGTCGTAGTCGACCTTCTCGGCCCTGTCGACAATCTTACGGAAGATGAAAGTGACATTGATGCTGGAGAAGAAGGGGAAAAAGATTCCAACGAGGGTGATTCCAAAGGCCCTATGTCCGTTGCAACAGATGGAGGACAAATTGAGCTCGAGGCCAATGAAAAAATTTTAAAAAATTAATATTGGTGACCGATTCAAGAATGAGAGTACTCCATTGAGGAAAAATATGATGCAAATAGGTTTTGTTTCTACTAAAAACCGATGGATCAAGTAGAATCCTGATTTAAAATTGAAAACCCCTCAATTAATAAAATGGAAAAAAAAAACAGCAGAATCAGAGAAGATAAGAAGTGAAAAAAAGTCAGGCTCTGAAATTGAAAAACATTATGACGAGTCTACTCCAATTTTCTTCAACAATTTTTTTTTTTTTTAAGAAAATAACAAATATGTACCTGTTATAGAACAACACGTGGCTTTTTGGATATGTGTGGAAAACCTTTCTAACGAAGATTGAAACAGAAACTTAATTGAGAGTGTAAATTGATACACTTATTCAATTTTGAGGTTTAAATTGATGAATTGAAAGTTTAGGGTTAAAACTGATACAAACTACCAAGTTTGAGGTTTAAATTGATGAAATTGAAAGTTCATGGTTTAAATTGATATAACTTGCCAAGTTTAGGGTCAAAAAATGATTTTTTCCTTTTTTTTTGTTCTCACTGTCTAATTTCTTTTAAAATAGCTTTAAAGGATTAAAAAAAAAACAAATTCTAAAAATATCATGTTATATTGAATTTTTAATATTTAACATGCATTTTATAAGGTGGGATGACGAAATAATAATTTTATTTATGTTTTTGAAAAGTTGAAAAGCAAGAAACTAACCCGTTGGATAATCATTTGATTTTTTTTTTTAGTTTTTGAAACTTAAGTTTATAAATACTACTTCCACTTATATGTTCCTTATTTTGTTATCTACTTTCTACATATATTTTAAAAAACCAAACCAAAATTTAAAAACTAAAAAAAAACTCTTTAGTTTTTTTTTTTTAAAAATTGTGTTTGTTTTCTCATCATTTCTCTACCACGGGTTTCATCTTTCTCAAGAAAACATTTGAATTCTTAGCCAAATTCAAAAAACAAAAACAAGTTTTTGAAAACTATTTTTTTTAGTTTTCAAAACTTGACTTGATTTTTAAAAACATATGTAAAAGTAGATAACGAACAAAAAAAAAACTCATAGATAAAAATAATATTTATAAGTTAATTTTTAAAAACCAAATGGTTATTACATGCGACCTTAAAATTGAAAACATGAAACAAGAAATAAAATTAAGAAAAATATTATCAAACCATCCCTAAAAATGTATAAGAACCAAGCATGACAAGGTATAGACCAATTTAGGAGAGAAGGAAAGACATAATTTAGGGAAAAGAAATTGAAGGAAACTCTTCCCCTTTATGAAAGCAAAGTCATTTATCTTAATTAACCTTTTCTCGGGATATTCTTCCAATTTGTTAGTAAGTTAAAATAGAAACATGAAGAAGAAAAGGCTAAATATACAAGATGACCTTAATCTTTTAGTCAATTATCAAATTCTCCTCAATCTTTTAAAATTTTCAATTTTACTCTCAAATATAATAAAGAATTTCAATCAGATCATTCAATTTGTTAACAAAAAGTATGGTGCATCATTAAATTATTATTTTATGAACATATTTGGACATGAATATACCACTCAAATGCTACTTTACATATAAAACTCAATCCGTTAGTTGATAATTTGACCCATCCACCAACAAAAAAAAAATTAAGTGGAATGTCTAAGTGGCAAGCTTATGTGTGTTATTAAAATAATAATTTAATGAATTAATTTTATGTTAATAAATTTTAACATATTGTTTGTAAAAAAATTAACATATTTATATATGGAATGATTTAATTGAGAATTTTTAATACACAATAAGTAAAATCAATAATTTTTAAAGATTAAAGATCAAATTGAGAATTACTTAAAAATTAAGTACTATTTAATGTATTTAACCAAAAGAAAACAAGAAGAAAAGGAAATAAAGAAATGGAGAGAAAAAAAAAATTAAAGGTTAAAATACCATCTTGGTCCTTGTACTTTGATACATGTTATATTTTAGTCTTAATACTTTCAAATATCTAATTTTAGTCTATATACTTTTAATAAAATATAAACAGTGAGATTACGATCGATAGACACAATCTCACTCTCCCAAAACACTTGGGCAAAAACAGAGTGCTCTCTCACAAGGATTCCTACAAATTTAATGAAACAGGGTTTCCTCACAAGCACTTTCTTAGAGAAATCTCTCAATACAGAACAATGGAGAAGAATACCCAACCATCTCTTGTGCTTGAACCATAACAATACCGGCTCCATCTCTCCACTCTGATTGACTCAAAGCTTCTCTCTCAAATATAGATGCTCACCGCTCAGTCTTGGATAATTTATTCAATGAGGTCGTCATAATAACTGTTGGATGTAGATATAAAAATATGTATGTTCCTAATAACCATTAGATATAAAAAGCGAAGTGCATTTACAATTTTTCTCTTCAACGTCTAACGATGTAAAACTGTAAGCCCCAATAAAAAATTATAAGTTAGATTCACATTCCACCTCAATTGCTAAGAGCAGTAGGAACTTTGACTCTTCCACCTATAAACACACTTAATCAAATGATTAAGCTATCAAATTTAACACTAACTCTACTTTTTCTCCCCCTTTAATGGTCAAAATTTATCTAAATATTGTTTCTATCTTTGAATGGCTGAATTTTGGGCTTAATTCCCAAGGCTATCCTTTGTTTTTGGAAAGTCCAAGATAAAGCTTAGAAGTGTCTAACAAATTATTCCTACTGTAGTATATTTGATGTTATACAGGTTTAATTCATAAAAGTATCAATAGGTTCATGAACTTTTAATTTTGTATCTAATAAATCTAAAGTTTAAAAGTATCAAACAAATTTCTGACATATTTGATATTTTAAAAAATTCATAGACCTATTAGACACAATAAGATCTTGACCTAATAAATTCATAATTTTTTTAAAATGTCGAATCAATAAAGAACTTATTAGACCGTAAATTGAAACTTCTAAGACTTATTAGAAAATTTAAATTATAAATATCTATTATATGCAAAATTGAAAATTTAGAGTTTGTTTGGTCTGTGATCTAAAAACATAAATTTGAGAACAAAAGATTAAATGAAAATCAGAGTTGCATTTTATGTTTGTAGTGTTTTCAGATCTTTGTTTGGTAGTAGATCAATTGTTCAAAATGTGTTTGATAATATGTTTATAAACCATAAAAATAGTTTTAATTACTAACTAAAACATTAAGTTGAAATATCAACTATTATTAATTAATTTATGAACATGTTTTCTGTTATAAATTTTATAGGATTATTATTTTACAATATCATATAATTTATAATATATTATATTATACATACTTTAATTTAACAACAATGATATAATTTTATTACACGAAATATTATAGTTATCAACATTTTTAATTACCTTTACAAATGTAATAATTGTGCATTTTAAAATTTTAAATTCAACGTCTGAATGAAAATTGCCAAAGGGACGTTACGCCGTTGATAACACAACTTTGAAAGTTGTGGGGCTAAATTTGTAATTTAAGTAAAAGGAAAAAACCTCCCAAGTTAATCGGTACCTTGTTGTAACCTCTCCCTGTGCAGGTGAAATGTCTCTTGTCAATTGAAATCAATGGCTTCCGATTCCGAATAACTTGTAGTCACCGACGAAGGTCCTTCTTCAACCGTCGGTTCGGCCGATGCATCGCCGTCTATAAGGTAATTTGGTGAATCCATTGCCTTTTCTCCATCTGATTTTTCTCTTTGCAGAGTCATTTCGTGGCAGGCGTTTCGTTTTTATTGTTCTTTTGCTTCGATTTGACATGTCCTTTGATTATAATTTCCAATTTTGATTTAGATCCGCAGTGGTTTCTGAAATGCCGATTGTTTTCATTGTGAAGATTGTTTGCGTGTTTGAAGATTAAAGTAGTTGATCTCCTTTTTCCTGGACTTCCTTCTTCTAACAGTACTAATTGTAGCGGACTTAAGATGTTAGTTTCGATAGATCTTCTTGTATTGGCTTTCTGCAATTGTTGTTCTAGACTCTGGAGCGTGAAGTCCCTGGAAATGATCTCGGAAAAACAAGCAGTTCTTGTAAATGAGAATAAAGAGAGAATAAATAGCTACATTGTTGATGTTGAGTGTGAAATCAAATTCGATGGCGAATTGGTTTTGGTTAATATGTTGATTTTCTGCTTTCGTTGTTTAAATAATCAATAGTCTGGTAGTTTTGGGGCAGTACCGTATCTTTTTACTAGATGACAAAAAGCTAAAGGACGAAACCTTTTTTAGATATATAAATTTAAACTTAATTTTTGGCTCGAAGGATCTCTTTTCATTGTCTGAGAAAAGAGAAGGCATTGAACTGAACTTCTGTAAATTATGCCTTTTTGTGAATGAATTTTTAATTGTTACACTTTATTTTTGGTGCATGATGCTACAATATATGAAACAAGTTTGATCAAGTTCTAATCACTTTCTGAACTTTACCTTGCTTGGTGTAGAGCAGCTTGGCTTTCAAGAGGAAAGGAGAGGAATATTGAGTGTAATGGCCTCTGAGAGGGAGGTTTTTGAACTTTCAGGGCCATTACACTTAGCTCCTATTGTTTGGTAAGAATAAATTCCCCTCCCATTGTCATGAAAATAGAAGTTCAATTTTTGATTAGTGTCCTATGAAAAGTTTTTAGACCTCGTTTGATAACCATTTGATTTTTAGTTTTTGAAAATTAAGTCTATAAATACTACTTCCACCTATGGATTTCTTTGTTTTGTTATTTATCTGTTACTTATGTTTTCAAAAATCAAGCTGAGTTTTGAAAACAAAAAACATAGTTTTCAAAAACTTATTTTTATTGTTTGAATTTGACTAAGAACTCACACATTTTATTCAGAAAGATGAAACTAATTGTAGAGAATTGATGAGAAAACAAGCACAGTTTCCGAAAATAAAAAATCAAAAACCAAATGGTTATCAAAGGGAGCTTAGAGATTGAGATTCAGATTTCAGGGGAGTCCCTTCAGTTAATTGTGGCCCAAATGTTCACTTATTTATTTCCAGCGTTGGCAATGTGCACATGAACCAGGTTGTTTTTGTTAGATTATACTATAAGATAATGTTATTTAGAATTAGATTTGTTTTAGATTATCTTATTTGAGTTATTTCCTATTTGAATTATGATATAGAATTAGATAGATTAGTATTTTATTAGTATAAATAGATTATTAGATTGGTATCAATTCTATGCATAATGAAACCTTAGCCCTTTTTGCATATTCTCTGTTTTCCCCTCCCTAAATTTCATAGTTGTGATGTTTTTTAATAATGTTTTATGTTGTTAACAATGATTTTAAATTAGTTTGGTTGAGTAGGCGATAACATTATGACTGCAGGGAGAATGCCGATCACAGAAGGTCAGTTGCTGCTTGTTTGGTTCAAGGAGTCTACATATTAGAACGGGATCGCCAGGAGAAACGTCAAGGTTCTGAGGCCTTAGCTCCCCGCTGGTGGGAATTCTGCCACTTTCGATTGCTTCGTCCGCTTGTCGATGATGTTGACTCTTCCATTTTTGGTGCCGTTTATGAATTTAAACCATTGCTGCTTCAAGGTGACCACAAGAATGATGGGAGTCCCCGTTACGTGATTGCCTTCCGAGGCACCCTGACCAAACCAGATTCTGTCTCTCGTGATATAGAGTTAGATCTTCACTTCATGAAAAATGGTCTGCATCGGACATCACGGTTTGAGATTGCGATGCAAGTGGTCAGGAACATGGTTGCTACTGTTGGTGATTCAAATCTCTGGTTAGCTGGCCATTCCCTGGGGTCAGCCATGGCAATGCTCACTGGAAAAACCATGGCAAGAACAGGCATTTTCCTCAAATCATATCTCTTCAATCCACCCTTCTTCGCTGCACCGATCGAGAGAATCAAGGACAAGAAATTGAAACATGGAATACGGATTGCTGGCAGTGTTATCACTGCAGGACTTGCTCTTGCTTTGAAGGCTAGTAATAATAACCAGAGGAATAGATCCGAGGAACCATTTTCTGCCATTTCAGCATGGGTTCCATCTCTGTTTGTTAATCCATCAGACCATATAGGATCAGAATACATTGGATATTTCGAACACAGGAAGAACATGGAAGAGATTGGTGCAGGAAGCATCGAGCGATTAGCGACCCAGAACTCGATCGGAGGTCTTTTGATGAATGCAATTGGGAGGGAATCAGAGCCGCTTCATCTCATTCCATCAGCAAATCTGATTACAAATTTATCTCCTGCACAGGACTTTAAACAAGCTCATGGCATTCACCAATGGTGGCAGCCATATCTACAGTTGCAGTCAAATATCTATAAGTACTCCTAGATTTTTCTGCTTTTGAACTTGTGAGACGTGTAATTTATCAATGATGTATGTATGGTGGATTAGCATTTGAGAATTGCCTCTGGTTTGTTTATAGGTTAAATTACAAATTTAATCATTTGTGGATGTATCTAATAGGTCTCTAAACTTTAAAAATATCTAATAAGTTCACGAACTTTTAATTTTGTATCTAATAGGTTCTTGAACTTTAAAAATGTCAAATAGATCTTTGAACTTTCAATTTTGTGTCTAATAGCTCTCTAGCGTATTCAATTTTGTGTCTAATAGGACATTAAACTTTCAATTTTGTGTCCAATAGATTCTTGAATTTTAAAAAATGTTGAATAAATCAATGTCCTATTAAATCAATGTCCTATTAGACACAAAATTGAAAGTTAAGGATTTAATAGACAAAATCGAAGTTTAGGGATTTATTAGACATGTTTTAAAGTTCAGAAACTATTAGACAAAAAAATTGAAAGTGCATACCTATTTGACACAAAATTGAAAGTTCATGAGCTAAACTCAATCTGACTCGTGTTTTGGGGCATCAATTTGCTATCCCTAGGTCTTCACTCTGAATTTATGGGTTACAATAATCCATTAAATTTGGAAATTTGTAGTTTTTCCAAGATCGATCGTCAATAGGCTCGTGACACATATTTTCATCACTTTAATATCTTATTAGTTTTAGAATCTTCAAATCAAGCACCCCAATTTCAAATGTGACAATGGAGACTACCTAGTGATGATTTCTATTTTGATGACTTTGTTTATAATCTTTATGCGTTCGTAAATGTCAACAATTGAAAATAAATTTTGATGGATATGATGGATGGTATGGGTTTTTGCAGCAATTGGTGAAGGTGGAGGAAGGTTCGTAATAGAAGAAGCGAGGGAAAGAATTACAAGAAGAAGAAAAAAAACCAATATCAATCAATATGAATCATTAGATTTTTTTTTAAGTAGGAAAAATTATAAAATCACTAGTTAATGGTTTGGTAAATCACATAATGGAATGGAAAAAATGTTATAAAGACCATATAATAGAGGACTCCAAATTTGACATAAATAATTGACCAGACATCAATGATCTCCATAAAATTCACGTTCATCCCTACTTCACTATTTGCAATATAACATTTTACAAAAAACTGACTGAAACAAATAAAAATTAGTTATTATTGATACTAATATATTATTAAATTTTTTATAAACATTTTATTTTTTGAGCAAAACAAATAATTATTATTTTATTTTGTCCACAGGTTTGAATATTGTGCATCGGTCTTCCTCAAAAAAAAAAAAAACGTCAAATTTTAAAAAACTTTTGTTACCTTCCTAAACTTTGAATTCATACTCTTTTTTAGTTGACAGTTGACACAATGACAATATATATATATATATATATATATATATATATATTATTTTTTAAATATAACATTACATAACATGAGGTGTATGGTCCAATAACCCCATTGGTGAGAACTAAAAGCCAAAAACACAAACCATTGGACGAATGGCAAAATTTGATGGAGCAAAAACAAAACAATTACCCTTAGGTGGAACCACGTGAGTGTCACATCACAAGGTGACCACAAGAAGGCTCATCGAGTCTAGGACATAAGGCTTGGAGCCTAAATGCAACATGTGCTTATCAAGTTCGGTGTCAACCGAGCGAGGCATCTGCTGTACATCGATAGAATCTCCGTTCGCCATAACATGTACATACCAACAAAGAGACTAGAAGGAACTCTATAAATATCAAAACTTATTCCACTGTCGAAGTACACGATATTACCATAGCTCAACTCGACATCACTTCAGTCTAAGTATGAACTTAGCATCATAGCATGTTGGACACAACACTACGACAATGTGAGTATCTTCAAGTCAACTCGAGGCCTAAACCAAGAGCGTACGTGGACCTGTAACCAAATTCTCACCTCCACGATTACTTTATGAGTTATGGCCTTAAATTTATATCGTTTGATCAAACCACCAGTCCAATAACATAAATTAAAATTATAGAATATCCCGAAACTAAATTGACAATGATCAAAATACCAATGAAATTTAGGGGGTGTTTGGTGATGGAGTTAATATTAAGAATGCGGAAGTAATTTTGGATCTTAAGCACTCTAATTTGATCAATTTTATCAAACAAAAAATATGCTCAAAACTGGAAAAACAGAGAATAATAACACAAACCTTTGTAGCTCAAAATTCTCTTAATCTGTGGGCTTTCTTTGAACACAAACGAGTTGTGGACCTCCTCTAGAGTATTCCCTACTATCCTCAGGCCTTGAAACAGATTGTGGGATCTTTGATTGAGAGAATTTGGGAGAAGAACGAGTAAAGGTCTTAAACAAATAGCTAGAGAATTTTCTTCAAAAATCTCTTTTTTTGTTACTAATCCTTTTTTTTTTCATTGTGTTTCTTCTCTATTTATATAAAACCACAAGTTTAGTGAAAAAGCCAATTGAAAGAAGATAAACTTCAAATAAGAAGCTTAGTGAATAAGCCAATTGAAAGAAGATAAGCTTCAAACAAGAAGCTTAGTCATGAAGTTATAAATTTGGTCCATATTTCATTTCCAAATAAATTTGAATTCTCTTTTAATTTTAATTAAAAATTAATATAAAATTAATTTTAAATTAAAATCAATTTATGATTAATTAAACAATTTAATTAATTTTAAATAAATATTTAATTTAATATCAAATATCAAATTAAATAATTGGACCAATCCCAATTTTTCAAAACGAACGTTCGAACATGAATCTCTATTCATGTTTTAAACCGAACCAATATTTAAATCATATTTAAATATTTCCAACTCTTCTTTATCATAGTTTAATTCATAATTAAGCTATGATACGTTAAGTATATCACATATAATTAACTTTTTCTACCAAATTCGAATTTGAACAATTCAAATTATTTTCTCTCAAATTGTTACAAGGCATAGTCCGAGCTAGTAAGAAGAATCTAATGGACCTACAGATCGTGAGCTCCAACGATACGAGATTAACCGGCCAAACTCTTTAGCCTAGCTAATCAACATTCGTTAACCACCGGGACACTCCACTAAAGCCCAGTGGCTGCACTCTCTTCACTGTAGATATATTTCTGTCCACTCGATATAACCATGATTAGTAAGTTGATCCTTCACAGGACGTTTGTAATTACAGCTGGGTCAAATAAACCGTTTTACCCCTGTAATTACTTCTTGTTCCTTAAGTCCCACTGATCCTCTAATGAACAATTTGGTTTGTGGTCCAACCAACAAACCGTATCCCTCTCGGGCCAACGAGAGGGTGGACCCATTGTTCAAGACCCGGAGTCAGTACTTAAGGGAACAACCTCTCTACTAAACCATAAAGCGGGTAGGAGTGAATTCCATCTCGCATGACTATGTTCCCAACTATCTACATGGTCTTATCCCCAAAATGGGAGGCTTATTGAGTCGGCAATCTCGGGCCACTATCACTCATGCAAATCTAAGGATAATGCCGAATAAATAGAAGTTCATAGCACGCTCAAGATTAAGATCGAGTTACCTAGGTCATCGTATGAATATAGTCAATTAAGATAGTAAACGGAGTTATAAAGTCTAAGTGACTATTTCGCAGTCCAGTCTTATGCAAACTCATTGCATAGGACGCCCCCACTTTCATGTCTCCACATGAACGATTCAGGATCACATCGTTAGTACTATACAAAGTGGGCCGCGTCCATAGTGTCTCCAGGATAAGGTACCCAGCCCTATCCCTATATTATAGACCGTTCTGGCTATAACTCGAACTTGATCCACTTTGATGTCATACATAAAGTTAAAGTATACATATTATAGCCAAGGGTACTTAGTTCATTGGATTTGGGTTATAGAATACACAATTCACTTTATTCAATAACACATTTACTGAATAAACCTCAATAACATCTTTATAGTAAAATAGAATATACATTCAGTTTACAAAACCACGAGTTTTAGGACATAAAACCCAACATTTGGAGCAATGGGTTGGGTTGGGTTGGGTTGTTTTGGAATCCAAACCCAAACCCTTGTTTGGGCCACTGTGTTCAAAACCCAATGGTTTTGAAACACAACCCCATGGTTTTGCATAGTGAAATAGGGGGGGTTTGATTTCCAACACACCGATTTGCTCCTCATTTAGCACATGTTTTCATTATCACGTTTTCTTATCTCTCTCCCGTCTCTTCCATTGTTTTTTTTAATTGGTATCTCACATTTTTTTTGTAACAAACAATAAATTATTACAAATGTTTGTTTTATACATGTCATAACATAACCAAATTTCGTATTTGACAAAGTAATTATTTTTCATTGGAAACTCACATTTTTTTTTGAAAAACAATAAATTATTACAAATATTTTATTTTTTATACTTGTCATAAACCTAACCAAATTTGATATTTGACAAAGTAATTATTTTTCATTGGAAACTCACATTTTTTTTTTTGTGAAAAACAATAAATTATTACAAATATATTTTTTTTATACTTGTCATAAACCTAACCAAATTTGATATTTGACAAAGTAATTATTTTTCATTGGAAACTCACATTTTTTTTTTGTAAAAAATAATAAACTATTATAAATGTTTTTTTTCTATACTTGTCATAAACCTAACCAAATTTGATATTTGACAAAGTATGTTGATTTTTCATTGGAAACTCACATTTTTTTTGTTGTAAAAAACAATAAATGTAAGCCCTAAACTCTCTTTTGATCATATTGTGCTCATATATGATGTTTTGACATATGCAAATTGATATAGGTTGCACTAAAAGATGTCGTGGTAGAATTTGGGAATCTCCTAAGTTGTGGATATTAACGTACACAAAGCTTCATAAGGAGACAGGTTACGCATTGGGATAAGCATATTAAAAGTTGAGTTGAAGTAAGTTAAGGTCATGAGCAAGTTGGGGTACACATTAGGTGTATGTTGTGTTGAATACAAAAGCTGTAATTTCTAATTAATTTAGTTAAAATTTCTTTACAATTTAGGTGGATTGAAAGGGACTTAAAGTCTAAAGAGAGAAGGAGGAGCTGGCCATTTTAGTTACATTTTCGTTGGAGTTTTTTTGTTATAGTGGAAGGATGAGCTGTCCAACACTTGTGACTGCAGTAGACAGCTGGAAGCTCTAGGAAGTGGATAAACTTAAAACAGTCATATCTCTCAATCCACTTGAGCAAATTCGATGATTCTTGAGCCAAAATCTCAGAAATTGAATGAAGATTAGGTCTGGAAAATTTTGTGAGAAAATATGAAGAAGAAGGTCGTGAAAATTTAAGAAAACCGAGAGGTGTTCCCAGTTTTTCGGCCAGCAGAACAGGGTGAAGAAATCTGGTGATTTTGAGCTCTTGAGGACAAATTAGAAGCTAAAATTTTGAGATAAGTAAGTTTAGATGTTGTATTTGAGGGTTATCAAAAAATATTAGATGGTTGTTTTGCTAAATTTTGAGGAACCCAAGCTAAAAGTTGAACCTGGAATTTTAGGTGAAAGAAAAAAAAAACTGCTAGCAGAACAGTGTGAAGAAATCAGTTTCTTTTGAGCTCTTGAGGAGGAATTAGAAGCTGAAAATTTGAGGTAAGTAAGTTAAGATGTTGTACTTGAGGTTTATCAAAAAAATATTAGGTGGTTGTTTTGCTAAATTTTGAGGAACCCAAGCTGAAAGTTGAACCTGGAATTTTAGGTGCAAGCAAAAAAAAAACTGCTAGCAGAACAGTGTGAAGAAATCAGTTTCTTTTGAGCTCTTGAGGAGGAATTAGAAGCTGAAAATTTGAGGTAAGTAAGTTAAGATGTTGTACTTGAGGTTTATCAAAAAATATTAGGTGGTTGTTTTGCTAAATTTTGAGGAACCCAAGCTGAAAGTTGAACCTGGAATTTTAGGTGCAAGAAAAAAAAAACTGCTAGCCAGAGATTGAAGGAGATGTGCTTCCATTTCTATATACCTTACACCCAAGTGTGTATGGTTATTATGAATTGAGTTATGAGACTGAATTAGATATGTTTTTAAGGTGTATAAGGAAAGGAATTAATGTTATTAATTTCTTTTTCAGGGCAAACGGAGATAGGAATAGCTTATAATCCTTGGAACCCTTTTGGTGATTGTGAGTGACTCTATTTTAGAACTATGCTTGACCTTTGTTTTTCTTCAAAAGCATAAATGTTGATCATTGAAACATGCTTGACTTACTTTTGTATATTTTTCATGGAGCTTTTAATAGAATGTCATTGATGGCACTTAAGCATGATTTGAATTAGTTTGTAACTACACATTCAAGCATGGAAACTAAATTATGGAAGTATGATTTCCTTTAGAAAATGCCTTGTGTAAATCCACTTGGAAACATGTTTAGAAAGGAAAAGTGCAAATGTTGAGAATTTGTTGTTTGTGTTATCAAAACATGATTTCCAAGGTAATCAAAGTATGCCCCGGTATGTTGTTAACCCCCAGTACTGAAGGACATTGAGAAGGTACTTGGGAGGGAGGAATCATGATTTCCGATACTGAAGGACAAAGAGAAGGTATTCGGGTAGTAACTGGTCTAACCCCAATACTGAAGGACATAGAGAAGGTATTAGGGAAGACCAGTGTGTTCAATGGCATTCCACGTGCACGTGAGAGAGGTATGAACGTTGTTGGTATAGAGATGACTCTACCACAACTAAGGTTCGAAAGTGGTATCATGTTATGAGTTTTATTGTTATGAGCTTCTACGCTTTTGAAATGTCTATTCTTCAGTATGGTACTACATTATGAGTTTCTATGCTATACATAATGTGGTGACTTAAACCTGTAAATGGGTAGCATGGTTTGATTATGCTTACAAATAAGTGATAAGTTATCTCTAACTTGTAGCTTGTCCATCATTATGCTTCACCTTTGAGCTTATAATGTTTTTAAGATAGACACTCACTGGGCTTTCCAGCTCACGTTTTCAACATGTTTTCTCTCCCCAGGTAGCAAACGAGTTCCTGGTGCTCAGCCTTGACAAGACCTGTTTGCCACCACGTCGTTTTAGCTCATTGTATATACACTTTCTTATGTATATAGTTTGTAGTAAAAGCATTTTAGCGGGGTTGTAATAACTATAAAATGTTATGACTTGTTAAAGAACATAAGACTGAAAGTGAATGTGTCTTGCTCATATGTGTATTTGAGCGTTTCAAACTTACTTGTTCAAACGTGCTGTGTTGCCTTCATTTTCAGCTATATGTTGGGATGGTCAGGGAGAGCTAGTAATAGGGTTGATTGTCTCTATCTTTACATCTCTTCCTAGGTTAGGCAAGTAAGCTGGGAAGGGGTGTGACAATAAATTATTACAAATATTTTTTTTTATACTTGTCATAAACCTAACCAAATTTGATATTTGACAAAGTATGTTGATTTTTCATTGGAAACTCACATTTTTTGGTAAAAAATAATAAAATATTACAAATATTTTTTTTAATACTTGTCATAAACCTAACCAAATTTAATATTTGACAAAATAATTATTTTTCATTGAAAACTCACATTTTTTTTTTTTTTTGTAAAAAACAATAAATTATTATAACTTTTTTTTTTATACATGTCATAAACCTAACCAAATTTCGTATTTTACGAAGTAATTATTTGCATTTCCAGTAACAAATTTCTCATTCTTATACTAATTAAAAGGTCCGTTCAAAAGTACTAAAAAAAATTACCTAACTTACACAAAGGATTCTACAACTAACCAAATATTGCCACTAGAATATAAGGAAATGAAAAAAAAAGAGACCAAAGTAGCAAAGGAAAAAAGGAAAAACAAAAACTGCACAACCATAGAGTTTAGAACACTGCACTCCAAACACTGTTTCCTGATTCCCAGGGTTCAGAACACTGCACCCCAAACACTGTTTTCTGATTTCCAGGCTTTCAAACCCCCCATAGCAAACCCCCAGGATTTCGATTCTAAGGGTTTTGATTCCAAAACGGTGCTCCAAACGCCCCCTTATAATTTAACAAAATTTTATATTTGTCGTCATCTTTGATCTTTCTAAAAATATATATCTGAAAATTGAGAAGTGCTCCCATGATCGCTGGAGGGGTACAGAGAAGCCCAGATAATTAGCCATGGACGGGCCCGCCGTTCTGTAGCCCAATTCAAACTGATTGACAGGAGCCTAACATCATCAGACCTCTCTCTGGAAAAACCAGAGCAAAAGAGAGAAAATCCGGAAAGAGAGAGAGAGTTCATCAGTTCTGCAATTTCATCTCAAACTTACCTACCCTCTTCTGCAATTTTCCATTTTCAGTGATGATCTGACCGCCATAGCCACACCGAACCTCCACAGAACGTGATTCTGAACAAACAATTTGGCAAATTGCCCCGGGAAGGCATTCCAATGGGCCCCTCTAAATGGGGTTATAGCTAATCGGAATTCAGCTGCATCAACATCTAAAACAGGAGTCGTGGGGGTACGCTATGGAACGGGTGATTAATCTACCTCTTTCTGCATCGTAATTGCTTGAACATTTTCCGTTATTGACCTCTAGCAATCCTACGGGTGATATGATGGAGGTGGGTTTGGTTTCAAGTGGGAGACCGGAGGAAGAAACTGCAGAGGCTTATGATATCAATTATGTAAGTTTCTAGTTAGTCGCTTCGTTTTTCTGTTTGTTTCTGTCGCCATCAGCTAATATTCTCCAGTTTGATCGCATTGAATGCAGTAGCGGGCTTTCGGAGATGAAAAGAATCTGTGATTATGTTCATATCTTATTCCTTCCTACGATTTTCATCATGGTTATTGATACAGTTGTTCTCTTGTGTTACAGGAGGTTTCTGATGAGTTGGAAAGATGTGGGATATGCATGGATGTCATCGTTGATAGGGGTGTTCTGGACTGCTGCCAGCACTGGTACATGTGCTTAATCATTTTCGTTCCTGGAAATTCCATATCATCCAGTTTAATGTCATTTTATGCTTGATTAACTTCTGAAAAGATGGATTTCCTTTCTTCTCTCTTATCCCTCAAGTCTCTGAGTCCTCTCAGCTTGATGTAGTTTTAGCCATGTCTCTTAGTGCTAGTTTAGATGGAAGACTGGAATATTACCCAATCTCTTCGTGCTCAGTAGAGAAGAAGAGAAGCTCTTCTCTTTGCAGCTCGATGAAACTTCCTGGGGTGCAAAAGTTAGGTTGTCGGAGGTATGGTTTTTCTTTATCTCTTGACTTAGGAATCTTGGATGGACTCCAACCAAATGTGGGAATGTGCTTAAGGGCTTCCACTTTCTCACGAGTTTTCAGGGAACACAGGAGCTCTTCCCATATTTTTTGGGTAGAAAAGCTCTCAAATCAAAGTGGATATTACTTAGAATTTCTTATGCTTGGAATTAGTAGTGGCGAAAATAGATTTGAAGTTCCTAGAAATAGAAACCTAGATGGCTGGAAGGCTTTCTGTTCATTTAATAGTTCAGCAGGTGTGTGGTGACTAGTTCTTAGAAGGTGTCTGTTAACTTAGGTATGAAATCTTTTGCAGAGGCGGTCAAAGGCTGAGCGTCGATCCAAGTTGAGAAACTGGTATAAACTTAACCATGCTTGGAAAGAAGGTTAATGAGGAGAAAGAGGAAGTTGTGAATTGGAATATTATCATAATTGTGTCTAAGAGTTGCTTTCATTACGATTGGTTCAAGTGGCCAACCAAATCCCCTTCTTGAAATTCTTTTTGTCATCGCCTCTTATTAGTCACAATTTGTGCTTATCATTTGATTAATCAAGATGTATTACTACTTAATGATTTTTTTAGCTAGTCTTGCACAATTGTCTTCTTCAAAATCAAGCTCCAGAACTACGTAGGTTGCTGAGGGAAATCTGAGGTTAGTCTAGGTGGTTGCAGCTATCCTCTTGTTCCCTCCAATGTATGTTTTTTTTTTAAAAAAAAAAATCAACGAGGGCAGATGCTATTGAATTGAATTTTGTGATGAAATTGCGGTGAAGTGTGATCAATCTATGGAAGCTTTGAATTTCTTTCACAGTAGCAAGCATTGATAACTATTTTAGTACTTCCAACTTGGGTTTTTGCTTGCTTGTTCACCTACTGTCTATCCTAAGAAGAGAAGTTTGTTAGTGGTGCGTTTGGGTACATAATATAGTTTGCTTAGGTTTAAACTACAAAAAGGCTTACAAAGAAAACTTCATTTTGAAGCTTTAGACTAATCACCCTTCCCAAAAGATATTCACTATCATCCAAACAATCCTCTGAAATTTTCTATTTCTTTCTTACCTGAGCTCACAAAAAGAGCCTTGATAAAGTTCTTTCCTTTGAAGATCTACACAAAGAAGTCTCTTCTAAGTTTCTTTCCATACATCCAAGTCTTTGTTATGCAGGAAGGATCCAATGGTTCTCAAAGCTAGTGGAAGTCTTCTAACCTTTTCGACAATCTCATTACAAAGATCATTCTCATTAGGAAGGCTATCTCCAAATGCATGCTTGCAAAAGAGCCAGTAGGCACTCACATGAGAAGAAGTTGAGGACTCGAGTGGTTTTCTTCAGCTCAAGGTCACTGCCTCCGCCTCCAATTTCTATTTACGATGTTGGAACAGTCATGGCTATCTTTTCTAGCTTTGATCGACTGAATATTAGTTATGGCTCCAGGATATATCTCAAAGAAGATTGAAAATAAGAACTTCTCCTGTGGTTTTGATCAGAAGAAACAAGGGAGATGGTACAAGATTACAGAGAGACATCTACGGAGATTCTTTGAGTTGGTTGTAGAAGAAATGGTTGTTGTTATATGGCTGGTAGATTCGTTGGAGGACCTGATGCTCGCCCCTCAGTCACAAAAATTCTTTCGAAAAACTGACTGTAGTGGTGGGTTCATCTGGATCCAAAAAATAACAAACAAGCGTGGGACATTCATTGAAATCACCAAGGTTCAGAGTTCTGGCGGAAAGAAAAACCTGGTTATCCCTTCAGACAATCAGTTTGAGGGGTGGAAAATTTTTAGACAAATCCTTGTTGAATCTTTGAATGGGTTACAGGGACATGGAAATACTCCCCAACATGTCATCCCAAAACTGAACGACAAAGACCTGTCTTTTGTGGAAGTAGTTAAGAAGGGAGTCTGGGTTACGGAGAAGAAAGCGAGGGTGGAGAAAACCAAGGAGAGTCAGTTTTCGTCCTTACCTCGGGGGACAGAGACTACAAGAAGCCGGGTTGAAGGAAGTTCGGCCTTTCAAATGGGATGATATAGTGGTTATCACTCGACGGGACTTTCATGAGGACTGGGGAAGGATTTTGGAAATTCTGCAAAGCCAACAGGAGAAATCTCTCGTGATCAATCCTTTCCTACCCGACAAAGCTCTTCTGCTGTGCCCCTCATTCGATTGTGCCAGGTTGTTAGCCATGAACTGAGGTTGGGTGACTTTTGGGCCTTACACCATGAAGATGGAGAGATGGGATTCTCAGAGACATGGGCGAATGACGATGATTCCTTCTTATGGTGGGTGGGTAAAGTTTCAAAACATTCCCTTGCACCTGTGGAGCCTGGCAACATTTAAGGCGATAGGCGACTGTTACGGAGGTTTCTTGCACTATGACGACCAAAACTCAGCTCTCATTGATTGTTTAGAAGTTGCGATTAAAGTTAGAGGGAATTATTGCGGTTTTCTCCCGGCGGAGGTACGAATCATGGATAACGGTCATTCTTTTATAGCCCATGTTAATACGTTTCAGGACAGCTCGCTGTTGGCGGGGAAGAAGGTTGAGGCTCACGGTGGTTTCTCGCCGGACGCTGCCGCTAGTTCCTACCGCTCCGAAAAGGGGTCGAAAGCTAACCCAGTCGATGTTTGGAGAATCAATGATGGCCTCTATTGCCCAGTGGTCCAAATAGCTTATCCGGTTTGTCCAATGATTCAAGGAAATAACTTGGGCATTAGCCCATCGAGGGGTCACGTGTTGCTTAATGATGAAAGAAGTCTCTCCCCGATTGGACAATTTGTTTCCTCGAGCTACACGCAAAACCAGTTGACCCAGCCACCTTGGGAAACCGCTGATTATGCTTGTCCTTTAGCAAAAAAGTTCCTTTCAGATACCCCCATCATTTTAAAAAATAAGAGTATTGGCAAGGGTAAATCGGTAAGATTTGTTGGAGAGACTTCTAAGCCTCGTGAAAAGAAGGGAAAGCTTGGAAAACAAAAGGGTAAGATATGTTCCACTGTCCAAGTGAGCAATAACTTACAGATTGCTGACAGAGAGAAGGTGTACGACCCTGAAGTCTGTTCGGAGGCCTCTTTTTCCAGTCAGGCTAGCTCTCTTGCTGATAAAGAAGAAGAGGATCAGCGGTCAGTGGCCCTCGGAGATATACCTGAAGGGTACCAGCTATGCTTTCAAGAGAGAGACTCTCTGGTTCCGGTAGCTATGGCGGAAACACATCTGGTGATAGAAAATGGCTTGTCAGCAGAGCAGGTCGCGGCCCCTGGAAACAGAATCGAGGGAGGGGAATCCGTTTTGGTTGAAAAGCAAGGCAAAAAGTTAGCCGGTACGCCTTTTCCTCCTCCTTTTAGCAAAAGTCTGGTGAAAGCCTTAAAAAAGTGGAATATGTGTATTCGGCCGATCCCTACCAAAGGTAACTCGACTCTAAAGGGAAGTGCCTCGTCTAAGAAGTATGTTAGAGAGCTGAATAGCCTGCTTCGGACATGGGAGAATGAAATACCTTTTGCGGAAGGGGGGATACACTAGAAGAACAGGGCTCTGAGGGTGATCCATGAAAGTCGTCTCATGGAATGTGAGAGGTATGGGGGCTCCCTCGAAAAGAGCTCTTATTAAAGATCTTCTTTGCAAGATTAGTCCGGATGTGGTCATGTTACAAGAAACGAAGTTGAGTCAGGTTGATCGGCGGATGATTAAGGCTGTCTGGTCCTCCAGGAGAATTGGTTGGGTTTCTCTAGATGCGGTGGGGGCTTCGGGGGGTATTTTAATCCTCTGTAAAGAAGATTCGGTTGCGGTTTCTGAAGCTATGTTTGGTATGTTCTCGGTTTCAATTAACTTTTTCTACAATGATCGTATTGCTGGTTGGATTACAGGGGTTTATGGGCCGGCCACCCCGCGAGGCAGAGATGATTTCTGGCAAGAATTGTACGATCTAGCTAGGCTATGTGCAGACTGTTGGTGTCTTGGGGGTGATTTTAATATGGTTAGATGGATTTCTGAGAAGTCGTACAATAACAAAGTTACCAAAGGTATGAAGATGTTTAACAATTTTATTGAGGAGGTGTCTTTGTTTAATCCACCGTTGAAGAATGGAGATTTTACCTGGTCTAGAGCGGGGAACAGGCCCTCCTCCTCCCGCCTTGACAGATTCTTGCTATCGAAAGGCTGGATTGAAGCTTTCCAGGAAGTCTCTCTTGGTAGACAGGTTCGAATTACTTCTGACCATTTCCCCATCCTTTTGAACTGTGGTTTCCACAGGTGGGGTCCTACTCCGTTTCTTTTTGAAAACATGTGGTTAGACCATCCCGATTTCTTGGAGAATTTGGAGGGTTGGTGGATGGAGGGGGGTACGAATGGTTGGCCTGGTTTCTCCTTCATGGAGAAGTTAAAGAGGTTAAAGCTCTGTTTGTTGAGCTGGAATAAGGAGACTTTTGGCAATGTTGATGCTCAGAAACTAAATATACAGCTCCAGATTGATCAAATTGATAAAGAGGAAGATAGGGGCTTGGTTTCGATAGAACGGATGGCAGATAAGAAAACTCTGCAAGCTCAGTTGATGGAGACGATCTTGAAGGAACAAAGACTTTGGAATTAGAAATGCAAGCTCCAGTGGTTGAAGGAGGGAGATGAGAACTCAGCTTTTTTTCATAGATGGATGTCTCATAGAAAGGTTAGAAGTAGCATCTCCTTTCTTGAGTCTGATGATGGTGCAATCCTCTCCACTGAAAGAGCCATAGAGAATGAAGTGCTTGGCTTCTTTTCTAAATTATACTGCCAAAGAGCGAAGCACAGATTTGCTTTGGAGAATCTGAATTGGTCTCCTTTATCTCCTTCGCGGAATGCTAGGCTGGAAGCCCCTTTTGAGGAGGAGGAAATTAAGGCTGCAGTTATGGGGCTGGGTACTTCTAAGTCTCCTGGGCCGGATGGGATGACAAGCGAATTTTTTAAAAAATCGTGGAACATTGTTAAAAATGACCTTCTTACAGTGTTCTAGGATTTTTTTCAAAATGGCATCATTAATAAAAGAACAAATGAGACCTATGTTTGCCTCCTTCCAAAAAAGTTGCGGGCTAATCGTGTGACTGATTTTCGCCCGATCAGTCTCATAACTTCTTTATACAAAATCATAGCTAAAGTCCTTGCTGAAAGACTGAGGCAAGTTCTCCCAGATATCATTGATAACACTCAAGCTGCGTTTGTTCAGGGAAGGCAAATTCTTGATGCCATCTTGGTGGCTTCCGAAGTGGTTGGGGAGGTGAAGGCTAAGAAAGACAAAGGTTATCTCCTGAAACTAGATTATGAGAAAGCTTATGACAAAGTTGATTGGTTCTTCCTCGATGATGTGTTGGCCAAAAAGGGCTTTGGGTCGACCTGGAGAAGATGGATATGGGGCTGTGTCTCTTCGGCTAACTTCTCGTTCTTTATTAATGGCCGACCTAGGGGAAAGATAGTGGCTCGAAGGGGCTTAAGACAAGGGGACCTCTTGTCTCCCTTTCTTTTTACGCTCATAGGAGATGCCTTCAGTAGATTGGTTCATTTTTGTTTTGAGAAGAGGATTTTGAAAGGGTTGGCTGTTGGGAATAGCAATTTGATGGTCTCTCATTTGCAGTATGCGGACGACACTGTCATCTTCTGCCCTGTGGGTCGGTCACCGCTGAGACGTTGGTGGGCAGTGATTTCATTATTTCTGGGGTGTTCGGGGCTAAGTCTGAACTTTGCTAAGACATATTTAATTGGGATCAATGTTGATGACCAAGAGGTTGAGGCCCAGGCGGCCGCTCTTGGGTGCAATTCTGCAAGGCTTCCAATTTCTTATCTTGGTTTTCCTCTAGGAGGTAATCATAGGTCTTGGGTTTTTTGGGAGCCTATGATCGATAAATTTAGGAAGAAAATCTCCAAGTGGAAGGCTTCTCTTCTCTCTAAGGGGGGTAGACTTTCCCTTATAACTTCGGTTTTGAATGGCTTGCCTTTGTACTTCTTCTCCCTCCTTAAAGCTCCGAAATCAACTATTAAGGATATGGAGAAGCTGATTCGTGATTTCTTTTGGTGTGGAGGGGACTTCAAAGCTGGCTCTCACTTGGTAAATTGGAAAAATACATCTTTACCTATTTCTCATGGAGGGCTTGGGATTGGGTCTTTGGAGCACAGAAATACAGCCCTTCTTACTAAATGGTGCTGGCGTTTCTCTAAGGAAAAGGAAGGCCTTTGGAGACAAGTGGTGACAAGTATCTATGGGGAAGAACCTAATGGGTGGTTGGCACACCCCCATTCGGGTAGCTCAAAGAATCGACCTTGGTTTGACATTGCTAAATTGAGGCTAATTTATGAGAACTTTATTCAGTTTAGGGTGGGTAATGGCGTGAGGATTCGTTTTTGGAAGGACAAATGGCTCGGGGATTCTTCCTTGCAAGCGGAATTTCCTTCGATTTTTGTGTTAACCTTACGGCCAGATGCTACTGTGGCTGATTGCTGGGATGATGTGCAGAGCACGTGGGACTTAAGTATGAGAAGAGGTGTGTTTGATAGAGAATTGGTTGATTGGGTTCAGCTGACGATGAAGCTGGAATCCTTTCGTTTAGGCCAGGGAGTAGATAGAATCACTTGGTCTCTTGACCCCGGAGGTGTCTTCTCCACTAAATCCCTTGTCCTCCAGTTGGCCGGCCCTACGAAGGTTTTGAAATGCTCGTTGACCAAATTGATTTGGAATTTTAATATTCCGAAGAAGGTTAAAATCTTTTTATGGTCGGTGGCTCATAGAAGTTTGAATACCCACGAAAGACTACAAAAAAAGTCTCCTAGATCTGCCCTTTGCCCTTCAGTTTGCTCCCTTTGCTCGTTGCATGAAGAATCTCTGGACCACTTATTCTTACATTGCCCTTTTGCTAGACAATGTTGGGAACGTCTTTGGAATATTTTTGAAGTGCAAACTTGTCTTCCCCAGCTGGTGGATGGGTGGTTGTATGAATCTCTGGGGGGTGGAGGTTAAAAGTTAAGTACAGATTGTTGTGGAAGTTTGCCTCTCGAGTTCTCTTTTGGAGCTTATGGTTGGAAAGAAATCGAAGAATTTTTGAAGATACATCTACTCCTCTGGGTATTTTTTGGGGTTATGTACAGCTAAATACAGCTTGGTGGTGCCATAGCTTTAGCAAATTCTTTTGTAACTACCCTTTTTATATGTTTTTAAATGATTGGACAGCTCTCTGTAAGTAGCTCCTTGGGTGAGGGTTCTCTCTTCCCTCAGCCCTTAGGTTGTCTTTGCTTTGATGCTCTTGGTTTAATATACCTTCTCTGGTTTCTTATCAAAAAAAAAAAAAAAAAGTTTGCTTAGGTGTAATGCTTGGAGTATTGGATAACCTCCCTTTAAGTGATACAAGTGATCTGATTCAGACATGCTCTTTATATGACATCATCAACATAAACCACTGAAAATTTCTCAATAAAGGATTGAAGAACTTGATTCATCAACCATATAAAGGTGGCAGGTGCCTTACAAAGCTCAAATGGATTTACTAGTAGCTATTCCAACTTTCGAAGTGTACTTGTGTCTACTTCGATTGTCCACAATCATGTGGTGGTCATCACTATTCATTGTGTTTGAAAGATGTTATGTCTTTGATTAGCTTTATTTTGGTGTTAGTAAGATTTGTTGAACCATGTCACACAGATGTTTACCCTTGTCTGCTTGTGTTGCTTTCAACACAACTTCATTAAGGAGAATGTCGATATATGATGCCACTTACTAGAGTGAGATATGTGGAAAGGCCGTCTATTGTAGAGTAGATTGAAGTTGTAGTGTTTTCTTTGGGTCAAAACAAAGCATCCATTGGAGGGAGGGAGGGAGGGAGGGAGGGAGAAGGGAGGGTATGAGAGAGATTTTCACCATCTTATTTTCTGGTCCTCTCTCATGGATGATTTAGTTCATGCTACCAGTCCTAGTTCGACTAATTTGTATTTGGTGATTTGGAAGGATACTTACCCTAAGAAAATTAAAATTTTCTTTTGGGAACTTAGTCATGGTGGTATTAATACAACTGATCGATTATAAAGGAAAATCCCTTATCTCATCCTCTCTCCATCTTTGTGTGTGATGTGTCATTCTTACTCAGAGAACACTTGTCATCTTTTTTCCCATTGCGCCTTTGCCTCCCAGTATTGGACAACAGTGCTTGATGCTTTTGGTTGGTTTATGGTTTTACCAAATGACATATATGATACTCTTGCTTTAGTTTTTGTGGGTCATTCTTTCCATGGTGTGAAAAGACTTTTTGGCCTTCTATCAACTGGGTGTTCTTCTGGTATCTCTAGTGTGAGAGGAATACAAGGATTTTTAGGGATGTTTTCTTGATTTCTGATCGATTTTTGGACTTAATTTTATTTCATGCTTTGTATTCATGTGACTACACACCCTTGTAGAGATTTTAGTCTATCTTCTTTAATCTCTAATTGGAGAGCTCTTTTGTAACACACCTCTTGGCATTGGAAGCCCACTAAACTCCTTGTATTTCATTTATCAATGAAATTTGTTTCTCTTCTTAAAAAAACAAACCTTTGTCCATCTTATTTTCAAGTTTTGTTTAGTATGCATTGATTATTGGGTTACAATTATAAACCTTCTCTTGGTGTTGTGCGTCCTCTGTCAAATAGGGGGGACGTCTGATGCAGTGAATCTCATATATTTGTTAAGGGTTTTCCAGTTTGCATGAGGAGGAGAGATATTTGCTTTTAGGCTCTATGTTCTTCTAAGAGGTTTTCATGCAATTCTGTTTTCTTTTGTGCAACTCCGCTTCCCTTAGGTGTCCTCCTTATTCCTTCCAAAAGGTGAAACTTCCTAAGAAGGTCAAATTTTTTGCTTGGTAGGTTTTATCGGGGAAGGTGAACATGTTGGACCGCGCTTAGAGGCATTTGTCCTTTTGTTGGGGCCCCACCGATGCATTCTCTATTGATATATAGTCAATGATCTCGATCATGTCCTTTGGAAATGTCAGTTTGCCTCTTCCATTTGTGAATTGAGACTGCTCTTTGGTGCGGTTCGGGGTTTCTTTAGCTTGAAGTAGAGATTATTGTTCTATGATCCACGAGGTTTTTTGGTATCCACCCCTTTCGAGACAAGGGGTTTTTCCTTTTGAGGGCTGGACGACTGATTTATTTTGCAGTTTTATGGGACACTTAGATTGAGAGGAATAATAGGATTTTTAGAGGAGTGGAGAGATTTAGTGATTAGGTTTGGTCTCTATAGCCAGTTTTAATGTTCTTTTTGGGCTTCAATTACCAAAGAGTTCTGTAATTATTTGCTAGATCTTATTCTTTTGGATTGGAGTCCGTTTCTGTATAGGTAGTTGTTATGACTCCTTAGTTTGCACTGTCTTTTTGTATGCTCTTTTGTATTTTTTTCATGTTTCTGAAAGTATTGGTTCTCGTAAAAAAAAAAATTATGAACCTCTGTCCATCTTATTTGCTGGTTCTGTTTTGTATGCATTTACAAATGGTTTACAATTATAACCATTTGTCCATCTTATTTCAGGTTCTGTTTTGTATGCATTGACAACTGGGCTACTATTACAAACCTTTGTCCACTTTGCCAGAAAGAATTTCAGCTCATCACGTGTGTTCCAGTAAGTTATACATTTCTTTGCTCAAAGCTATACCTTTTGCTTTCATTTTTAGCGTTGTAGCAGTCCTTCGAGTCTTGGCATACATATACAAACCCTAGTAGTTCTTTTCTTCTCATTTTGTGTAGTCCCTTTTGTATTATTTCATTTCCTCAATGGAAGTTCGATTTTTCGATAAGAAAATAATTGAGGAACGGCTGAAGTGTGAGATCTTGATCTGGTTTGTAGGTGTATGATACTATTGGGAGCAACAAAGTAGATGAAGAATCATTTAGCAGGTTTGCTTATTTTCATTTTGACTAAACAATTACTTCTGCTGATCTCCAATACATTTATGTGGTTTACGTGGTGTTACAAAATGGGTAGCGAAGGAGAATACTGTCATATTCACTAATGCATACACACCAGAGCTTTATTCTAATAAAGAGTAAAATTAGGACACTTAAAACAAAAAAGAAAAAATAGTTCTTTTTGCATTGCATAAGAGTTTTTTTCTTCCGTTGGAGATTACTTAAGTGGAGCTTGTGCAATGTCAGTTGACTCAAAATTTCGTCTAGATGGTTAGTAATGTGGATGGAGCAATTTGGGTGGAAAAGTTATCAAATCAGCTAGAGGCAATTTCCTGGGATGGGCAATGATGTAAAGTAACCTCCCCATAGTGGTTATGCTTATGCATGCTTCAAACTGTAGGTCCTACTAGATGGAGGAGGAAGTAAACCCCTACTAGAAAAAAGTCCTTAAGCCCTTTCTTCATGCCACAGGATTGACACAGAAGAGAATACTCTTTTATGTCACATTCACTAGAAACTCATACATACATACACACATATATATGGGAGTCCTATTCTAATGAAGAGTAGAGAATGTAATCTACATGCTGTAATATATAGCACCACACTCCATTTTCTTTAACTTTTTCACCATTTGACTTCAAGATACTACAGTGAGAATTGTCGAGGGGCACCCAAGTTGGTCTAGACAATCATGGATATTAAAAAAAAAAAAAAAACCATACAGTACGTGTTCTTGTCAGCATAATGTACCTTTAAAGGCCACGGATCATAATAGCCCTCTTGCCCATGTCTCATTGCTCCTTGTTGATTTCTTGGCTGTCCGGGCCTTGTTACAATTTATTTTACCTTGAAGAGAATTAAAGTATACTTGCTGGTATTCCAATATTTATACTTGTGGTAATAATTGCTACACTTGTTAATATTTATACTTGTGGTAATAACTACACTTGTTAAATTTTCACGTGGAATTACATGTAAATAGTCAAATTGATCCCACTTATATTTTCACTCTGATTAGTTTTTCAAAATCTAGTAAACTAATATCTCATGTCAACTTCTCTGCAGAAATGATGATTGGTGCTTTGAGGGGAAGAGTAACATCTCTTTTCCGTCATACTATATTGACGAGAATGTAATTTGTCTTTCTTTTTTAATCCTTCTAGCACTTGTGGGTCAATTTCCATCACCATTTGGTTCCTATCTTCTATAATAACTGACAATCACAACACAAGACAAAAGATCTTTTGGATAATTTTAATTTTCATGGGAGTCCTGAATTAGATGAGTCGCTCTTCTTTTTTCTTTTTAATAATTTTTTTTCCTTTTCAAATTAAAAGGAACCAACTTTCAATTTTGAAAGTTTCTAGCTGGATCATCATAATCCATAGTTTTAAAACTTTCATTGAGAATTGGTGGGTGGTCTAGGTTTCAAGTTAGTGCAAAAACTTAAACTGCTCAAAAGAAATATTTCTTTCTTTGTTTTTTCTATTGGTGGGATAGGAATGCTTTATCAAATAAGAATATGGATACTTTTGGAGATCTTGTTCAAGAAAAGGTCATGTGAGTCAAATCGAAGATGATTTTTGCCATAGAACCTTGGGGTACACAATGGGAAGTTGAGAAAGAGACTGGGTTGCAAGGTTTCAAATAAAAAGGTTTTGGATGAAAGCAATAGTTACTAAAATAAATAGCTTGATTGAAAAAAATACTTGTCTACTTCTCAGATTCTCCATATTATTTCTTTATATACTAAAATTTAAGAGATGTGAAATAAGAATTATTTTTAATGTTTAGATGAAGATTTAGTTCAGATTGATCATATGTTATTACAAGTAATGCTCAGATAAATATTTATTATAATTAATGTTCCATTATTTACTTTTAAATTTGAGGTACACCACTTAAAAAATTTCAAATTTACTAGAAGTAAAGGATGAAGACATTATTGTCCTAGAAAATGTTTAACCACTATTACTGTTATATTGTAGTATAGAAGAGTTTAAAGTCCGATACATAATTACTAATGTACTGCTTCATTTTGTAGGCAGTTATCTGCTTGGATGGTGACGGCTGTAAGATTAGAAATGGATCTGGATTTACTGATGGAGAATCTGATCTTGATACCTCAATTGCTTGTGACTCTTGTGATACATGGTAAGGTTGGAGCATTTGGCCCTTTTTTCTTGCATTTATAGAAAGCATTACATGCTTGCAATGGATGCTTACATATATACATACAATATACATATGTACTTATGTACATACATACATGTATAAGCATGTATGTTTATGCATATGTACCATATATAATATATATTGAGATTACCTTAGTTCGGTGCTTCCTTAAGGTACAAAATGAAATTCTTATAGCTTACTTTTTCTTAAAGAAGATGAACAAATAATGAATTGATAAAATTGTCTTTGTGATGATGATAAAGTAAATGAATTGGTAAAATGAATGGATATGATGATAGAGTAACTAGATGTTCTCTTGTGAATGATGTCTATTTCGTAATATTAGGAACAAAATCCTAAAATTGTACATCCCGAACTTGGGAGCTTTAATTAGGTGGAGGCATATTATTCACTTTTCAGTTTCAAACTTTCTTCTTTTCTTACTACAAATAGAATTGGGTCATACATGGGTCAAAACGTAAATGTTGTTTTCAGGGCAATTCCAATTTGACTTCAATTCTCAATAATAATTTATGGTGTACTTTCAAACTGAGAAACCTAGAGGACCATGTAGAAACAATCTCAAAATTAGAAAATAACTTGTGTGCTAAAGTCAATATTCTAGTGAGAAATGTTCTCAAAACTAGATGTTTGGAAGTTTGATGAAAGGCAACGATTCTCTCTCAAATCTTCTCCCTAAAGTTATGCTATCTCCAATAACAAGCATCTCTTTCTTAACCAAGCTTGTAACTCTTCAAATATCCAAAGAAGATCAAGTTTTTCTATGGGAGGTTAGTCACAAAGGCATCAATGCACCAGGTGATCCAAAAGAGACAGTCGAACTGCTCTTTATTGCCTAGATGGTGTGTCCCTTGTAGGAATTGTAATGAAGTTCAGGACTGTGCGACCCCTAGTTAGACAAACTTATGCAAGGAGGGGCAAAAGAGGGAATAGTATGGGAGACAGCCAAGTGGTGGGCGCGTGAGAGTTTGTGTCGTACGGATGAGAGAGGGAATGGAGTATGTAAGGTAATTGGGTGAGGGGAGTGAAGGGTATGTTTTTGGTAAAGTCATTTTGGGAGAGGGGGAGGGTACCAACCTCTAGATTTGTTGGAGTATTTTGTTATCTTTCTTTTTGAGACATTGTTGCTGGTTATTGTTAGTATTATCTGGAATATATATATCACTGTATATTGGAGAACTCCCAATAGAACAATGCTTCTATCTTATTGTCCTTGTTGTGTTGGGTTTTCCGGAGTGTTTACAGGTTGGATACCTAACAAATTGGTATTAGAACACGTTTACATCATGGGGAAGACAAGACGGATGGCGTAGAAACAAATAGAGGAAAGGATGGATGGTAACAAAAGAGAAATGGGAGAAATCAAGGAGACAATACAGAGTATGAGTAAGAGTATTGAAAGACTTACCATTGGGGTGATCGAGAACCAGAGAGCCATGACAAATATGTTGACAGATTTATCCAATGGGAAGTTTGGTAATGTCTCGGCGTTGATGGGAGAAACTCCTAAAAAACTGACGGTAGTCGAGTTGGGAATGGACCCAAAAATGGGGGAGTCGAATGAAGAAGGGGAATCGTCCCTGGCGAGGAAGGATTTGGGGGGTGTGGATCGAGGAAAATTCAAGCAGTTAGAGATGCCTGTGTTTTCCAGCGAGAACCTCGATTCTTGGATATTCAGGGCGGAGAGGTATTTCGAAATACACCAACTGACCGAGCATGAGAAGGTAAATGTTTTGGTCATTAGTTTTGAATAGGATGCAGTTGATTGGTTCCATTGGGTGCATAATCGTAGAGAGATTAAAACATGGGAAGAAATGAAACAGAGGTTGTTCGTATCGTTTCCGACCAATGCAAGAAGGTAGTCTCTATGCGCGATTTTTAGCCGTGAAACAAGAGGGTACATTATCGGAGTTTATCCATCAATTCGAAGTGTTATCAGCGCCGTTGCAACACCTGGACGATGACGTGTTGGAAAGCGCCTTCCTCAACGGGTTACAACCCACACTTAGGGCAGAAGTCATCAGTCGGCAACCAATTGGGCTTGAAGCCATTATTAAACAGGCATGTTTAGTTGATGATCGAGATTTAGTAGTGAGGGTCCAATCGGAGGGAAATGAAGTTGTGATTCGATTAGCCCAAAATGGGCCCAACAAAGCACCCTACATTACATCCAAGGGAGGAAGTGGAAAAGGAAATGAAGGCGCACAAACCCATACGATTACCTTACCTAAGAAGACGATGCCAGTAAGGAGGGAAGGCTCGGCCAAGAGGCTGTCTGGCGCGGAATTTAAATTAAAAAGGGAAAAGGGGCTTTGTTTTAAATGTGACGAAAAATACTTTGTGAGGCATAAGTGCAAACCGTGAGAGGTAAGGGAATTGAGGGTTCTGGTAGTAACCGAAGACGGCGAATTTGAAGTGGAGGTGGCATATTTCACAGAGGACCAACCTGAGGCAAATGCTCTGGAAGTTGAAGGTGTGATTGAGTTAGCGCTGAGATCAGTGATTGGGTTTTCGACTCCAAGAACCATGAAGCTGCGAGGGAAGTTAGAAAAGAAGGCTGTCGTGGTTTTGATAGATTGTGGGGCAACACACAACTTCCTTTTGCAAGACATAGCGTAGGAGTTAAAGTTACCCCTCACAGAGACTACCCACTATGGAGTGGTGATGGGCACCGGGGTAGCGATGCGAGGAAGGGGAATTTGCAAGGCTGTTGAGATCGTATTGCCAGAGTTAACCATATGTGAAGATTTTTTGCCCATGGATGTGGGTGGGGTGGACGCAATTCTGGGAATGCAATGGTTAAAGAAGACAGGTTTAATGGGAGTGGATTGGGCAGCACTAACGATGACATTCATGGTAGGTGAGAAGAAAATCACGCTTAGAGGGGATCCATCTCTTACACGTGCCGAGGTCTCTTTGAAGATGTTATCCAAATCGTGGGAGGAGGAGGGTGAGGGCTTCCTTGTGGAAATGTGAGGACTAAACATTGATGAATAAGAAGGGAAGGGGAAGACCAGAAAATCAGTGAGGCAATCCCTGTGCCTAGAATCCTGCAAAAGTTGTTGAAGAATTACGAGGAAGTTTTTGAGCTACCTCCAGGACTACCACCTAATAGGGAAGTGGATCATCGAATCCGTTTGGAAAGAGGGACAACCTCCAGTGAACGTAAGGCCTTATAGGTATGCCTACAAATCCGAGATTGAACGACTGAATACTGAAATGCTGGCTTCGGGAATTATTAGGCCAAGCAACATCCCTTTTTCCTGTTCAGTCCTCTTAGTCAAGAAGAAAGATGGAGGGTGGAGTTTTTGTATTGATTACCGTGCCTTGAATAAGGCAATGGTGCCTGGCAAATTCCCGATTCCTGTGATTGAAGAGCTATTGGACGAGTTACATGGTTCGAAGGTGTATTCGAAACTTGATCTCAAGTCTGGATATCATCAGATCAGAATGCACGAAGTAGATATTCCGAAAACAGCATTCAGAATTCATGAGGGCCACTACGAATTCTTGGTTATGCCTTTTGGATTAACCAATGCCCCAACAACTTTTCAATCGCTCATGAATCAGGTTTTTCAACCTTTTCTTCGTCTTTTTGTGCTGGTTTTCTTTGACGATATACTTGTCTATAGTCCTGATTTAATAGCTCATGAGTCCCATTTGGATGCGGTATTTCACATTTTGAGAGAAAACTCCTTATATGCCAATCGGAAGAAATGTGTTTTGGATGCAAATCCTGCGAAAGTTCAGGCAATGCTACAATGGCCAACACCAAAAAATCTCAAGGAGCTACGTGGGTTCTTAGGGCTGACGGGATACTACAGACGATTCGTATTGAATTATGGAACTTTCACAGCTCCGTTGCATAGCTTAGTTAAGAAGGATTCCTTCCAGTGGAATTCCGAAGCCACAGTGGCGTTCGAGCGATTGAAACAAGCTATAGTAACCTTGCCGGTTCTCGCTCTACCCAATTTCAGTCTACCTTTTGTCATTGAGACCGACGCTTTAGGCACAGGGTTAGGGGCCGTGTTATCTCATAATCGCTGCCCCATAGCTTATTTCAGTCACTCTCTTAGTGTCAGCACGTTCTAAGTCTGTTTACGAGCGAGAACTGATGGCCATTGTGTTGGCAATTTAGAGGTGGAGACACTACCTCTTGGGACAAAAGTTTGTAGTCCGTACAAATCAAGGTCACTTAGATTCTTAATGGAATAAACGGAGATTCAGTCGAAATATCAAAGATGGTTAACCAAGCTATTGGGATACGACTTTGTGATCGAATATCAGCCTGGACTCGAAAACATGGCGGCTGACGCTCTATCCCGAATGCCTAAGGTAGTTGAGCTATCTCTTCTTACAACCCCATCTATTGTTGATGTTGAACAGGTCCACCAAGAGGTGTTGGAGGACGAATATTTAGCCGGAATCATCAAAGAGTTGCTTGACGATGCAGATAACTTGTCTAAGTTCTCTTTGGAACATGGGCGGCTGAAGTACAAGGGCCGGATAGTTCTCTCATCCAAATCCTCATTGATTCCAACCATCTTGTACACCTACCATGATTCAGTAATGGGTGGCCATTCAGGATTTTTGAGAACGTATAAGCGCTCGACGGGGGAACTATATTGGAAAGGAATGAAATCAGATGTTAAGGCATATGTTGAAGCTTGCACTATTTGCCAAAGGAATAAGGCGAAGGCAGTGTCTCCTGTAGGACTCTTACAACCACTGTCGATTCCCGTTCAAATATGGGAGGACATATCGATGGATTTCATCGAGGGGTTACCAAGATTAGGACAGAAAGATACTATTTTAGTAGTTGTCGACAGATTAAGCAAGTATGCACACTTTGTAATGCTTAGCCACCCATTCACAGCGAAAGAAGTAGCTTCGGTTTTTGTACAAGAGATCGTGAGGTTGCATGGTTTTCCTAACTCAATTATATCGAATCGTGACAAGATATTTGTAAGCCATTTCTGGAATGAGATGTTTAGGATGCAGGGGACCCCTTGAATAAGAGTACATCTTTTCATCCGCAAACAGATGGCCAATCGGAGATTGTGAACAAGTGCCTCGAGACATATTTGCAATGCTTTTGTAGTGAGAAGCCAAAGCAGTGGAGCAAGTGGATCCCATGGGCAGAGTATTGGTACAATACCACATATCACGTGTCAACCAACACCACCCCATTCCATATTGTATACGGTCGGCCACTGCCCCTAATTATTTCTAATGGCGATAGGAAGACCACAAACAATACACTTGAGCAACAATTGGTTGACCGAGACTTAGCATTGGTGGTATTGAAGGATCACTTGGCTCTCGCACAAAACAAGATGAAGAAATATGCATATCGCCACCGGCGGGAGGTGCAAAATGAAATGGGAGACATGGTATTCCTCAAAAAGGAGATATGAGAAATTATCCTCAAAGTTTTTTGTCCCGTACAAGGTGTTAGAGAAGATTGGGACGGTAGCATATAGAATAGATCTTCCCTCAGAGTTCGCAATCTATAATGTATTCCATGTCTCACAGCTCAAAAAATGCCAGGGTTCGGATGTGGTTGTCAAAACTCGTATCCCTATTTTGTCGGAAGACTTTGAATGGCGGTCTGAGCCGGTGGATGTCTTGGGATTACGTTGGAACAATGATTTAAATTGTGAAGAATGGTTAGTATAATGGAAGGATCATCAAGAGAGTGAAGCTACATGGGAGGAAGCCACCTACATAAAGCAACAATTTCCAGAGTTCCACCTTGAGGACAAGGTGTATTTTACCCCGAGAGGTATTGTGAGACCCCCAGTTAGACAGACTTATGCAAGGAGGAGCAAAAGAGGGAATAGTATCGGAGACAGCCAAGTGGTGGGCGCGTGAGAGTTTGTGTCGTATAGATGAGAGAGGGAGTGGAGTATGTAAGGGAAGAGGGTGAGGGAGTGAAGGGTATGTTTTTGGTAAAGTCATTTTGGGAGAGAGGGAAAGCACCAACCTCTAGAATTGCTGGAGTATCTTGTTATCTTTCTTTTTGAGACATTGTTGTTGGTTATTGTTAGTGTTATCTGGAATATATATATCACTGTATATTGGAGAACTCCCAATAGAACAGTGCTTCTATCTTATTGTCCTTGTTGTGTTGGGTTTTCTTGAGTGTTTACAGGTTGGATACCTAACAAGGACCTCCTCTTTGTTAAATGCAACTTTGCTCATAAGTTTTGGTGCACCATCCTTAAGGCTTAAGGCTTTCTATTGGACAATGGCTCTCCCAGATGATTTGAAGTCCGTCCTTATTGGAGATCTTTTCAACCGGCCATCCATTCAAGAAGGAAAGGAAAGGAAACGTTATGGCTCTGGATTTTTTGAGCCTTCTTTTGTTTGATCTGATTTAGGAACAATTGCATCTCCAATCACTCTTCTTTTGATAGATTCATGGACTCTATTCGTTACACTGGCTGGCTCATTCTTGGTGTAAATTTTATTCCCCTTCACTAATTATAGTCTCAAAAGCCAACTGAAACTCTCTTTGATAGGACGTCTGGTATAGAGTTTCCCTTTTTGTAGTATTTCACATCAACAATGAAATATTTGTTTCCTAAAAAAGTTTTTTATTTTTTTTAAAAAAAATTTCATTGTCAACCAAGCTGAGGAAAAATGGACTTTGCTTTATTCTGCTCTGGTACTTTCAGTGTTTAAACCTCCCCTTCAAGATCTTACCAAGGATGTCTGACTCATTGGTCCTAATGTTCGCAAATGGGATTCCCTTTCTAGATTGGAGTCCCTTTCTGTAGGTTGTTTTTTGAGATTTCTTTTTGTTGGACTTGTTTTTTATATGTCCTTGTATATTCTTTCATTTTTCTCAATGAAAGCTCGATTTCTTACCAAAAAAAAAAGTTCACAAATGGGTGTGGAAGGATATGTAGCCCAAGAAAGTAAAAGTTAAAAATCTTTATCTGGGTGCTCCTGTTGGAAGTATTAGTACACAAGACAAAATCCAAAGGTTCCAAAATCATGCGTTCATTCACTATCCTTTGGCCTTCCTATTTATTGGCTCCACCTATGCAACTCTTTTGGCTAGATGATCCCAGTCCATAAAGAGGCAACTCATAAGAGTGCTTCATTTCTTCTTTGTTAGACATTGTTTTAAAGATCATAAGAACTTTTCTATGGGATTTTTCAAAACAAGAGGAGCAACAGAATCGTTTTGGATGAGGGAATTCCCCCTCTTACCTATGGGATAGGATTACTTTTGTGGCTGCCACTTGATGCAAGCTTAGAATTTCATTATGTAATTATAATTTATCCACCCCTTATATCATTATTTATTTTTCTTAGTCTGTTCGGCTGGAGTTCCCTTCCGTCAATTCATGTCATTTAAAATTTCAAAGGGTAGTCAACTGGGTTGCTTCCTTTTTTCATTTTTTGGTTTCTACAGTACTGATTATTTAATTGACTCTTGTTTCTCTGGGTTAGCTTCCCCATCCTGTATCTTTACGTTGGTGCAAGGCAATATATAAAACCTTTTTATAGGTTCATTTTTCTCTCTCGATCATTTCTATTTGTTTTGGATAGGAAATGAGTATGAAGCTTGATTTACTGATCTGTTTCGTGTGACTGAGTCCAAAACTGATTGATATTCATTTTCTTAAGTTCTTGTTTTAATTATATGGAGCAGGTACCATGCATTCTGTGTTGATTTTGATCCTGAAGATACATCTGAAAGTACATGGTTATGCCCAAGGTTAGTCAGAGAAACTATTATTTCACTTTTTTGCTAGATGTTGTAGTTTCCATTATTGAATGCAGAGTAATTGATCTACTCCTTTATGCTTTGTAACTCTTGGTATAATTCAAACTGATTTTCGTGCATATAGTAAAAGCCTGAAACTGCTATAAATATAATAACATGACTGATTGAGCAGGAAAAGTTGTTTTCAGGTTCTTTCTGATAGGTTTATAAATCCCCGGGCTTCTGAAGTGTTATTGGCAGCACATGCTTCTTTCAGCCTTATTTTTAAGTATTTGATGTGATTGAAGATAAGATCTGACATAGCATTTATTTTGGTCCTTCAGAAAAAAGTTAGAAGCTAGTTGAATAGTCCTAAAAAATGGACCAACTAAATGCAGTTCTTACAAGTTCAAATTACATTCTTCAAACTATAATGCAGATTTACCCTTTCCCGAATCCTGGGTTTGTCTCTTTATTTGTTTTTAACATTTGTATTATGGTTCTGCTGCAGATGTGGGGTTAATGATCAAGAAAGTTCCATCAGTGATTCTGTTCCGAAGTTTAACAGTGACTTTGATTCAATGAATAATTCGGTTGCACAAAGTTTTTCCAGAAAGGTTTCTGTATCCGTTGCTGATACTGGAGAGACAGCATTGGTTGTCTCAATGATTGGAGGAAATCAGGTTAATGAAGAACAAATTGATAACAGCCCATCAACTGATGAAATTGAAAATAATCAAAAAATTGAAAATTTCATATTGGCTTCAGAAGCTGGTAGGCCAAATGTCTATGCATCACCATTGGAGAATACTCCCGTTCTGCGAGCCCCATCAATGGAAAATACTTTTGTGCCAGCACTTGGGGACAAAGAATTGGAACTTTCTTTGTCACATGATACTTCCATCAGTTTGCCTCATGATTCCCTTACGCATGTTGGGTTGAATACAAGTTGTGCTGATGAAATTAAGACTGAGTCAAGTAGCCTTGACAGCATCAGAAGTTCTTCCAATATATCCCACCCTATAAACAAAATGTCTAAAGATGAATTGAGCATGGGTCTTCATCTTGGTTTATCTGTGGGCACATTCTTGTCTGGTATTTTTCCATCTAAAGATTGATATCAACAGGAAATTTATCTCTATGCATAGGCTTAGCTCATTGCCGTTATTTTTAATGCATTTTTAGTTGATTACTCGAATGATGAAAATGGTGATCGAAGTGTTGATGTTAAGCAGCAGTTGTTTCCTTCAGAAGAACACTTGTTACAAGGTGCGGAAGTATTTCCTCCGTTGCTTTTGGGAATTATTGCAAGGCCAGAGAAAAGCTCAATTTGTTTTCCTTTTCTATGTAGTTTTTGGAAATTAGGAAGGAGTTCATATGCGTTTCTATACTCACTTCTTGCTGGATATTTTCAGCTGATAATGTCGCATCACAAACCATCCCGGAAGCTTCTGTAATTATTGGCGTAAAGAGGAAACACACAGATCGCAGGTTAATTCTTATCAACTATCAAACACAAATTTATAAAACAGTTTTCAGTATATCAATGAAAAGTATAAAATCAGTTTCCGGCAATTTGCTCCTAGCAATGTGTATCAGATTGTTTCTTTTTTGTGGGTAGGGACCCACAAAAAACTAAAGAAGAGCTTTCCAATTGTTCATAATATGGAAAGGCTATAATTACAAAACAGTTATCTTTCTTGTTTAATAACAGTTATCTTATCTTTTTCTTGTCTTGCCTCTGGCCTAGTGGTGTAAATACTGCTTTGTTCTCTTTCTTGGCTTCATGATAGATTTTCTCCATTGACGGAGTGGGAAAAGAAAAACTCTCTGCCATAGTGTTGTTAGGAGGCGTTTGGAGCACCGTGTTGGGTTTGGATGGTTTTGGAATCCAAACCCAAAACGTTGTTTGAGCCACTGTGTTCAAAACCCAATGGGTTTGAAACATAACCCCATGGTTTTGAATAGTGCACTCCAAATACTATTTTTTGATTCCTAGGCTTCAGAACACTGCACCCCAAAACACTGTTTTCTGATTCCTGGGGTTTCAAACCCCTCAGAACAAACCCTCTAGGGTTCCAATTCCAAAGATTCTGATTCCGAAACAGTGCTCCAAACGCCCCCTTATATTTTAGACTGTGTGAACTATTTGGCTGTTAACCTTATTCGGAAAAGCTGTTAGGCATAGGAAGAACTATAAGTATAACCATAAAAACTATGATCACAAAAGGATTGCGCCTCCCTTTAGGTTTTGCATTTATCATTTGTTTATTGTCCTTGATACTTTGGAGCTCTTTTTAGTAGTATTTTTGTTCTTTTGACTTTTTCCTTGCTTTTTTGTTTTGCCTGTTTTTTTTTTTTTTAAAAATTGTCTGCTTGTATATCCTTTCATTTGCTCTACACTCTCATAAAAAACATAGTTCTTTTTGTACTTGTATCTAAAAACCGTCGATTTTTAGTTTTTTTAGAAGCACTGCTTTTATTAGGATAAATGAAGCTAAACATTGTGAAGCCATATGTAAAATAATTTTTAAAAAATGGTGGGGGAGGGAAGTGCACCAAAAGACAATCAAACACTGGGAGGGATATTTACACTACATTTTCTAGCTTCTAGAAACTAGTGAAAAGCAGGAAACTCTTTAAAACATTGATGCGCATGGGAGACATTGAAGTTTGGAGCACTCTGAACCTCCTACAACAAGCCTAATCCTAATACATTTTCTTAATCCTTGCCAACCGAATAGTCCATATTACAGCTAGGGTATTCATGGATTGGATTACTTGATTCTTTTTTTTTTTTTTTTTGATAAGAAACAATTTCATTGATGTATGAAATTTACAAAAGTGATTGAAAATCCATGGAAATTACAAAAGGCTATCCCAACTAGCTAGAAGGGAAGCATATGTGTAAGATGCAAAGTGCGTAGATAATTTACACCGAGACATAGCATAGGAGATAACAAGATCAAAGAAAGCTTTGAAAGTATTCTCTTTTTCCTTAAACATTCTATGGTTTCTTTCTTTCCAAAGTACCCAAAAAAAGGCTCTAGTAATGTTTTCCTTCAACATTCTATGGTTTCTTTCTTTCCAAAGTACCCAAAAAAAGGCTCTAGTAATGTTCAACCAAAGCGAAGCCTTGTTACTCTTAAAAGGATGCCCTAGTAGAACATCAATGAGAAAGTCCTTCACATTGTCGTGGAAAACAAAACACCAACCTAAGGCATCCAAGAGTCTAGACCAAAATCTCCAAGCAAACGAGCAGTGGCTGAATATGTGGCTTTGTGATTCATCGTCGGTTTTACAAAGTGAACACCATCCTGAGGATAGGGCCATGTTAGGCATACGTCTTTGTAGAACCTCTTTGGTATTGATAGTTCTATGCGAAAGCTCCCAAAGAAAGAATTTAATCTTCGTTGGGTAATTGTCTTTCTAAATAATTTTTGTCAAAGAGGGCTCTAAGAGGTGAGTGTTGTTGCCCATGGCAGCTATAAGAGATTTTGTTGAGAACTTACCATTGGGATTTAGGGGCCATTTCCAAGTATCCTCGGTTTGAGAGAGAATGATGGGGTCAACCGATGCTAAGATTTGCCCATTCCAAAGCTTTAGCATTTTTCAAATTTCTCCAAAGTCTAAGGTCCCAAAATCTATTTTCATTGTTCCACACCTCTTTTACCGTGGCCTTTTTGCAATGTGAGAGTCTATATAGTAGGGGGGGGGGGGGGTAACGTGAAGCCAAAGGGAAGCTAGTAATCCATGGATCGGTCAAGAAAAGAGTATTCGCTCCATTGCCCACTTGATGGCAAATGCGGCTAGTGATAAGGCTTTGTTGTTTTACTATATTTTTCCAGGGACCTTTTGCATTGGCGAGAGGGGCCCAATTTAAATAAGTCGATGCTCCATATTTTTCTTTTATAAGCTTCCTCCACAAAGCATTTTTTTCTTGGTTGTAACACCAAATCCATTTAGCCAAGAGAGCTTTATTTTTGCCCCTCATAGAATGGAGTCCAAGTCCTCCTTGATCAATAAGATAGAGAATATTGCTCCATCTAACAAGATGATGCCCGCTATCATTCAAACTCCCTTTCCATAAGAAATTTCTGAACAATCTTTCCATATCTTGGCCTACTTTACTTGGCAAGTGGAATAAAGACAGATAGATAGTAAGTAGGAGTTTGGATAAAGTTGCCTGAAGGAGTGTTAGTCTGCCTCCTTTGGACGTAAAAGTTGTACCCCAGGTCGATATGGATTGGATTAGTTAATAAATTTTTTTAATCAAACTAAACATTTTGGGTGGCAAATTTATCCAATCTAAATGACTATTCAGGTCATGGACTCAACTCAATAATTTGGGTTGAGTTGATCAGATATTTCTGAGTCATAGTGCTCTATTTTAATACCCCTCATATTTATGGGCCTAAGGCTCTTCAGGCTGTCTGCCTAAGACTTCTCAGGGAGAAGGTAAACGAATGTTTCACTAATGGTAGTATCAATTATTTCTCTTATCAAAAAATTATTTCAAAACCACCTTTATTTTAATCTAAAACAAACTTAATCTGTTAATAAAATATACTGTTGGAATTCCTACTATTTAGGAATGTTTGTGTATAAATATTAATTGTAAAATATTTTGTCTTTATTGTATTTATTTATTTCCATATTTGTAATAGGTCTTTCTCATATATAAGAAGACCTAAATTGCATATATTTGAATATATAAAAAAGAGACTTATTCTCTCAAAATTGACATGGTATCAGAGCGGGAAACTTAACAACAAACCCTAGCTACCATTGCGCCGGAACCCTAGCCGCCATATAAAACGGCTCACCCTACTTCCGGCACGGTCAGCTCCAACTTTGAACGTTTTCATCATTCTCTCGCAGATCGATTTGAGCGTGTGCTTCTTCATTCACGTGCTCCTCGTCTCCGATCCGTCCGTCTCTGTCCAGATCTCCGTCCGTCTCCAGCGAACACCTTCAGAGCTTCGTCTTCTTTTGTCTTCGTCTCCAGCGAACACCTTCAGATCCGTTCGTCTTCGTCTATTCACTTCGTCTCCTTCCGTCTCTGTCCGACCGACACCCAGTCGCCGCCAAATCCGCGAACATCTCCGATCGACACCCAGACGCCGCCAAATCCGATCGACACCCAGACGCGAACATCTCCGATTCCATCCCTATCGTCAGCTTCGACTCTTGGGTTGCAGATCGGTTTTGTTCTTCAAATCGTGGGTTGCAAATTATTTCTGGTTTGGTTCAGTTTTTTGGGTTGGTTCAAATATTCCCAGTCTGGCCGGTTCGGTTTATTTTTGGTTCAGGTTTGGTCTGATCCGGTTCGGTTTATTTTTTTCCAGATCTGGTCTGATTTGGTTCATTAAATTCTGGCCTTATTAGTTTCAAATTCTGGCCTAATTATCTGGTTTCTTATTAACCTGTTTTTGCTGATATGTCTAAGTTGATCATTGAAATGGCTCAAATACAGAGTAAGACCAAGACTCGGTTGTTTGATACCACAACCATTAACTCAAGTTCCTTTTGTAAAGAGCGAATTGATCAACCCTCTAAACGGCTGCAAACCAATTTATCATCTGGTAATCTTTGTGTTTCCTTGGCACAAATAGGTAACTGTCCTCAAGTTTTTTCTTGTAGTACTTATTCTCCGTGGATTATTGATTCCGGAGCTTCAGATCATATGACTAGTTCTTCTAATTTTTTTAACTCATACTCTCCTTCTTATTCTAATGAAAAAATTCGAATTGCCGATGGCAGTTTTTCTTCCATTGCAGGAAAAGGAACCATTAAATTGACTGAAAATATTTCTCTACAGTCTGTCCTCCATGTTCCAAAACTGGCATGTAATCTTTTATCTGTTAGCAAACTTTCTAGAGATTCTAATTGTCGCGTTATATTCTTCGAATCTCATTGTATTTTTCAGGATCAGGAATCGGAGAAGATGATTGGGAGTGCTAGGATGCTTGATGGCCTCTACTACTTTGATGAAGGTTCTTTCAGTAATAAAATAACTCAGGGTCTTAGTAGTATCAGTTCTCTTCCTATGAAAGAACAAATTATGCTTTGGCATCTTAGACTAGGACATTCCAGTTTTTCTTATCTCAAGCATTTATTTCCAAATTTATTTAAGGGAATTGATTGTTCCTCTTTTGATTGTGAAAGTTGCATTTTAGCAAAAAATCATCGTTCCACATATTTACCAAAACCTTACAAAGCTTCCAAACCTTTTTATTTAATTCATAGTGATGTTTGGGGTGCCTCTAAAATTAGGACTCATAGTGGAAAAAGATGGTTTGTTACTTTTATTGACGACCATACTCGTCTATCTTGGGTTTATTTAATGGAAAAAAAATCTGAGGTGAATGACATTTTTCAAAATTTTTACAATATGATTGAAACCCAATTTCAAACCAAAATTTGCATTTTACACTCTGATAATGGGACTGAGTATTTTAATGATTCCTTTGGTGAGTTTTTAAAAAATAAAGGCATTGTTCATCAGTCTACTTGTTGAGATACTCCTCAACAGAATGGGATTGCTGAAAGAAAAAATAGGCATTTACTTGAAGTAGCTCGTGCTATAATGTTTTCCATGCATGTTCCAAAATATTTATGGGGTGAAGCAATCCTCACAGCTGCTTACCTAATAAATAGAATGCCTAGTAAGATCTTGAATTTTAAAACTCCCATTGATTGCTTCAAAACTGTTTTTCCTACATCTCGCATATATTCTGACCTACCACTCAAAGTTTTTGGGTGTACTGCTTATGTTCACATACCTAGCCACTTTCGGTCAAAACTTGATCATCGAGCTGTTAAATGTATTTTCGTGGGTTATTCTTCAAGCCAAAAAGGTTATAAGTGTTTTGATCCTCAGACAAAAAAACTTTTTGTGAGCATGGATGTGTCTTTTGTCGAAAAACAACCCTACTTTACCCATAGTTCTCTTCAGGGGGAGAAACCAAATTTGGAAGATAACTTTTGGGATATTTATACTCCTCTTCCAAGTCTTGTTTGTCCAAATATTACTAGTCCTTCGATGCCAAGTGTAGAAACTTCTCAATCAGGGGGAGAAATACTATAGAATGATCCTACTGATCAAATTCCTGAGTTTCAGTTTTATACTAGAAGAAAATTCAATCAAAGGAACCAAGACCAGATGGTTGATCCTTCACAGAGCCAATCTGAGACTCCGACGAATGAAATTGAAAATCTTGGTAATCCTTCTTCTATTACTACTTCAACTATTCAAAATACTTTACCAATTGTGTCTGATCTTGATGTTCCCATAGCCATTAGAAAAGGTACTCGAAGTTGTACCAAATATCCTATTGCAAACTACATGTCATATCAAAATTTGTCAAATAGTCATAAAGCTTTCACATCTAGGATAAATGACTTGTTTGTTCCAAGGAATATACATGAGGCCTTAGAAGATCCAAATTGGAAAGTAGCAGTTATGGAGGAGATGAATGCTCTAAAACAAAATGGGACTTGGGAAATAGTAGAGTTGCCAAAAGATAAGAAACCAGTGGGCAGTAAATGGGTGTTCACCATAAAATGCAATGCAGATGGCAGTATTGAGAGATATATGGCCAGATTGGTAGCTAAAGGTTTCACTCAAACATATGGGATTGATTATCAGGAAACGTTTGCTCCTGTTGCTAAAATTAACTCTATTAGAGTTCTTTTGTCACTTGCAGTCAATTCAGATTGGCCACTTTACCAACTGGACATGCAAAATGCCTTTTTGAATGGCGATTTGGAAGAAGAGGTTTTTATGAGCTTACCACTAGGTTTTGAAAAAGAACTCGGATGTAGTAAAATTTGCAAATTAAGGAAATCCCTTTATGGTCTTAAACAGTCTCCGAGAGCTTGGTTTGAGCGTTTTGGAAAAGTTGTGTCTAATTATGGATTTCTTCAGAGTCAAGCAGATCATACTATATTTTATAAACACTCTGAGAATAATAAAATCTCAATTTTGATTGTTTATGTAGATGATATTATTCTCACAGGTGATGATGAAGCTGGTCTAGCTAATCTCAAGAAAAATCTTGCAAGTGAGTTTCAAATCAAGGACTTGGGATCGTTGAAATATTTTCTGGGGATGGAGTTTGCAAGATCAAAGAAGGGTATCTTTGTTAATCAAAGAAAGTACGTCCTCGACTTACTTGAAGAAACCGGATTACTTGGTTGCAAGGTTGCAGAAACTCCTATTGAACCTAATCTAAAGTTACAAGTAGCAAAAGCAGAAGAAATAAAGGATAGAGAACGATACCAAAGACTTGTTGGAAGATTAATTTATCTATCTCATACGCGTCCTGATATTGCATATGCCGTAAGCATGGTAAGTCAGTTTATGCATGCACCTGGACCGACTCATTTTGAAGCGGCCTATAGAATTCTGAGATATCTAAAAGGGACTCCTGGAAAAGGCATTTTATTCGAAAGGCATAATCACTTCCAAATAGAAGTTTATACTGATGCAGATTGGGCAGGAAGTACTACAGATAGAAGATCCACCTCTGGTTATTGTTCCTTTTTGGAGGGAACCTGGTTACTTGGAGGAGTAAAAAACAAAATGTGGTGGCTAGAAGTAGTGCTGAAGCAGAGTTTAGAGCTTTAGCCCATGGAATTTGTGAGGGAATATGGATCAAAAGGATACTTGAAGAATTGAAAGTCCCTCTGAAGACACCTATACGGGTTTATTGTGACAATAAAGCTTCCATCTCTATAGCTCATAATCCAGTTCTACATGATAGAACAAAACATATCGAGGTTGATAAGCATTTTATTAAGGAGAAGATTGATGCAGGTACAATATGCATCCCTTATCTTCCTACATCAGAGCAAATTGCTGATATACTAACTAAAGGACTTCCAAAGAAGCAATTCGACAGATTGATTGACAAGCTGGCTATGGAAGACATATTTAAACCAGCTTGAGGGGGAGTGTTGGAATTCCTACTATTTAGGAATGTTTGTGTATAAATATTAATTGTAAAATATTTTGTCTTTATTGTATTTATTTATTTCCATATTTGTAATAGGTCTTTCTCATATATAAGAAGACCTAAATTGCACATATTTGAATATATAAAAAAGAGACTTATTCTCTCAAAATTGACATATACAAAAAAAAAGAAAAAGAAAAGAAAGAAAGAAAAAAGAAAGAAAAATAAAAGAAAAACAAAACTGCAAAGAAGCCAGGGAATTCTTTGAAAACATCAAGTAAATTCCCTTTGAGAACCTCCCTGTTGCTTTGATAGAAGGCCATGAAAAAACCATGGAGCCCATGCACTTTATTACCGTTGAACCTAAAGACCCTCCTTATCTCCTCTAAACAAAAATGGACTTTCCTGCTTCTACCCTTTTTGAGCTACCAGTAGAGATCTCCTTCAGAAACGGTTTCTGCTCCATAGCCAGAGCATAAAGGAGGAAAAAAAAATGAATGAATAATCTCCTTTTGGGTTTCCTCATTCTCTGAGTCTAAACAAGCCTCCCATCCTCCATGGACAAAGATGTGAGAAGTTTACTGCTTTTACAGTCGTTAACCAACTTAATTTCTGACTTTTGATGCCAACTAGCTTCCTTCGCTTTAGGAATTCATACTCAGTTTATTCTTAACCTCCCATCTCTGGATGACAGAAAGCCCACCTTCCAAACCAAAATATTAAGTTTCTACAGCCTATTGAGAACCTCAGCATTTGATCTCCAGAAGTACGCTTGTTTTACTACAGAAGCTCAATCGTTGATGAATTGTGTTTCAACTGTAGTTTTTGACCAATGCTAATTTTGGGCGATTAAATTGAAATCTGCTTGGATGTACATGCTTCTTTGATTCATTTCCTACAAATTCCATTTAGATTAAATTAAAATCTTCTAATTTGTTGTCATAATGGTTCCTGAAATTCCTCAGTGATCACATTCAGAAGACTGCTGATAATGGAGATGATAAAGCCAATTCTGTTACAAAACTTGTTCAGGGGAAGAATCAATCAGTTCCTTCTAAAAACGATGTGGAGCAAACTAAGCAAGATGATACTGCAAAGAGTTTGGCTAAGCCATTAGTTCCTACAGAAGCCAGCTTGAAACGAATATCAAGAAAGAAAGATGTCAATGCTGATATAATGAGTATAGTTCGGGGCCGAAACCGCAGGCCTCCTCCGAAAAGCCAGGCATGCTCAAATTCTAATGACGAAGAGTCAGATCAGCGAGAAAATTTGACTGGTTTGAGAGTCAAAAAGATCATGAGAAGAGCTGGTGAGGATCAGGAATCATCCATGCTAGTTCAGAAACTAAGAAATGAAATAAGAGAAGTTGTCCGCAACAAATGTTCAAAAGATTTTGGGGAAAACCTTCTGGACTCTAAGCTTCTTGATGCCTTCAGAGCTGCAGTATCAGGCCCTAAAACCGAAACCCAGAAAAGATTATCAGCTTTGGCTGTTAAGGCAAAAAAATCATTATTGCAAAAAGGGAAAATACGTGAGAGTCTGACAAAGAAATTATATGGGGCTACTAATGGAAGAAGAAAGCGTGCATGGGACAGAGACTGTGAAATTGAATTCTGGAAGCATCGTTGCATAAGAGTGAGAAAGCCCGAAAAGATTGCAACTTTGAAATCTGTCCTTGACCTCTTAAGAAATGGTTCACGGAGCCCAGATACAAAACAAGATTCTGAATGTCAGCCCACAAATCCAATTCTTTCTCGATTATATGTAGCAGATACATCTGTCTTCCCACGGAATAATGACATCAAGCCTCTCTCGGCTTTCAAATCTTCCTCTTCTTTGGAGCAGAAGAAAGATCCACTCACAGGGACTAGCAAGGTTGCATCAAAGGCTGGTATTCCTCTGGCAGCAAATGCAGGGAATAATTATTCTGTATCTGGCTCAAAGAGTGCTGCAGGTTCTGGCAAAGGAAATCATAGCGGGAACTCAGAAGCATCAGTTGGTTCTAAACTTAGACCACAGAATACTGGTTCTTCTACATCTAACAATGCAATTGATAAAAGAAAATGGGCCCTAGAAGTTCTTGCTAGGAAAACTGGTGATGGCTCCAGTGTAGCAAATCAAAAGGAGGAAGACATGGCCGTGCTTAAAGGAAATTATCCTTTGCTAGTATGTATTTTCAGTTTCTTGTGCGGAATTTTATATTATATTTTGTATGTCTGAATTTTGAAACATATCGTCTTGTTTTGTTTCTGTAAACAGGCCCAGCTACCAATAGACATGAGACCGAAATTGGAACCTAGTCGCCATAATAAAATTCCCATATCAGTTAGGCAGGTACGAAAGATTTAGTGCTTTGACAATACAACTTTCTTACTTCAAATCCTCTTCAACAATTTTTTTCGTTTGCGAAGTTTACAATTGAGGTTTCTCCTCTCTCTGTGTGTACTTGGAAAGAGTTTTCCAAGTGCAATCTTAACCACATTAGGAAAAAAATGATTTGAAAAATGAGAGAGCTTCTATCAGGAAAATGAGAGAGAGAGACAGAGAGAGTTTATTGACCATTGCAATGGATGCTACATCCTATGTTATTCAACAAAAGTGCTAGTTTCTGTTTGTTTGTTTGTTTGTTTTGGATAGGAAAAAGATTTTAATTGAAAGATGTGAGTACTAGTATGGGTCATATATGGGGGATTAGTAGTATATTAGTAAAGGGGCATATTGGGAATTAGCTAAGGGTGTCTTGGTTATAAATAGGAGTGTTAGGGTCCTTAGTTTGGGGGGAATCATTTTTAGTAGTGTGTCCATTGGGGACTTTGGGAGAGAGATAGCCCTCTCGAAAGGCTATTGCTATATTTTCTTTGATATTGCAATATATTAGAGGCTTTGTGTTCTTCGTATTTTCTGTGTTTGGATACCTAACAAAAGAATGAACAATTACAAGAGGGGGAGGAAAGCCGACCCTAGCCAATGAGATTGCAGAAAGTTCATTTAATTGCCCAAAAGATCATTCAAACTATAATTGTTATTGGGATAGTAACGTTTACACCATGATAGAGTAGTCAGTCACTAAAGCCATTTCTAGTCAAAAGGCTTCCCATTGTGGTTAAAACTATAAGTTCTCTTGTTTCTTTCAAGATAAAGACTCCAAAAGTGCTTTAGTTAAAACGGTCAAAATAATTTTCCAAAATTTTAAATTTAATTTTGATCATGGTGTGTGGTTACTGGATTGGATCCTTGTGTTGAAGCCATTAATTACTGGATTGGATCCTTGAATATTTTTGAAATGTCTCTGACAATTTCAATTGAGCACTTGGTTCAAGAACCTCCTTCTCGTTGATTTCTATAGCTTATCCATTTAATACATCTGATGGTGGCGAACAGTTGTACATGTTTTTAAGTTGATTGAATGCCTCAAGTTGGTTGTTTATTTTCATTCCTTTTATTGTAACGTTTGCGCAGGCACAGCTTTACCGTCTTACAGAGCAGTTCTTGAAGAAAACAAATTTGACAGTCATGCGCAGAACTGCAGAGACAGAGTTGGCCGTTGCAGATGCCGTTAACATAGAAAAGGAGGTTGCTGATAGGTCCAACAGCAAAGTCGTATATCTTAATCTATGTTCTCAGGAGATATTGCATCGGATGGACACTGGTAGATCAAATACAGCAGCAGGTATGGATTCCTCATCCCAAGCAAATGATCCGGTTGATGGATCTGAACTGGCCACTGTTCCAGAAACAGATCTTGAAGTTGAAGAAGCACTAAGAAATGCGGGTCTTTTATCTGATTCGCCTGCGAGTAGCCCACCACACAGAACTTATGTCAATTATGATGATGCCCCAATGAAAGACTTGCAAGACGATGAACCTGAAAACGTAATAGAAATGGATGACCATCCAGATTTGGATATATATGGTGATTTTGAGTACGATTTAGAAGAAGAAAGCTACTTCACCACCACAGCTACTAAGGTTCTGAAACCACCAGATGAAGATGAATCAAAATTGAAAGTTATTCTATCCACCCTAAACACTGAAAGTTCAATTCATGCATCAGATGCTGAAAAGCCTGAGAGGTTGGAGAGTGTTGAACTTCCGAAGGATGCTTCTTGTTTGTCAAAAAACGAAACTGATGTGGAGGTCGGTACTGCCCTTTCAGAGGGTGAGAATGAAGGGTCTGTTGCTGTTCCTCTGAATACTAACGAAGTTGAAGAACCTTCCTTGTCAGAATATGAGGAGCTATATGGGCCAGACACAGAGCCACAAATTAAGAATCTACCAGGTGAAGCTTCAACAGATAACCCTTGTGTTCCTACTTCAGAATTTGGTTCTGAGCAGAAAGATTCTTGTAATGATGGAAATTCTGTGCTAATTCAAGGTGGAAGAGAATCGGACATAAAATTTGAGGAGAGTGTAAAAGGAGCAGTTGCCACCTCTGTTTCTCGAAACCCTGCTGCTGGAGAGTGTTCTCCCCACAAGAAGGAGAAATTTAATGCCGATGACAATAAGCAGTCTGATAGCAACAATTCTGTAGCTAAGAAGGTAGATTTTTTTTCATCCCACAACCATCTTCCCATTTTTTACGTGATTGAATTGATGTATGAACACCTCAGTATGATAATCTTTGTAAAATAACTCAATGTAGGTCGAAACATATATCAAGGAGCACGTCAGACCGCTGTGCAAGAGCAGGGTCATAACGACTGAACAATACAGATGGGCAGTCCAAAAAACCACTGAGAAGGTTATGAAGTACCATTCCAAAGACAGGAATGCAAATTTTCTTATCAAAGAGGGTGAAAAGGTGAAGAAACTTGCAGAACAGTACGTAGAATCAGCACAGCGGAAGGGCATTGATTAATATCGATCGACATCGTTTCATTTCTAGAGTTGTAGAAGCTTTGTGTATGTCGTCGAAGGGGCGCTGGTTAGGATCTGTGGTACAGCTAGGTTGATCCTTGCAACATAGGAGTTCCATATTTGGTACGTAACTAATGTTTCTGATTTAGCATAAGTTCTGTCCTCACCATTGCAAATTGAAGTATCATGTTCTGGAAGAACACATGAGAATCCCATTTCCTAAAAGCTATATAATAAGAACTGTAAATTTCTGTCTGAAGCTGAACACAGACAAGAAACGTCTGGGAACAGCCTCTTTATTATGGTTGATCTCCCATGATTGTTTAAAAGCTTTTTTTTTTCTTCTTTTTCTCTTAATATCAAGAGTAATTGTAGGCTTTCTAAAGCGAGGACAGGTATAATATCAGCCCGACTAGATAATTTTTTCAAAGGCTATTTTGATTTTCAACGTTTATACCTATTTTGTTCTGATATGTAAACTTTTCATTGTTCTTTTTTTGCCCAACTATTGTTTTTTACGGTTAAATTAGTAGTTTAAACCCTAAATTTTCAAGTTTGTCAATTTGGTTCTTGAATTTTAACAAATGTCTAATATGTTTATTAACTTTCAGGTTTGTGTCTATTTAACCCGTGAATTTTAAAAAATATCTAATAGGTTTTTAAACTTTCAATTTTATGTCAAATAAGTTTCTAGATTTTCAATTTTGTATTTAATAAGTTCTTGATCTATTCAACATTTTTTGAAATTCACAGACCTTCTAGATACAAAATTGAACGTTTATGTTTTTATAAAATGTAAAACTCAATTTTATACTTAATAGACTAATTAATTTTTAAAAATTTTGAGCTTATCGGAGACCTATTAGACATAAAATTGAAAGTTTGGATAACTATTAGACATTTTTAGGGGGCATTTGGAGCACCGTTTTGGAATCAGAACCCTTGGAATCAAAATCCTAGGAGGTTTGAAATTTTGGGAATCAAAAAACAGTGTTTGGGGTGCATTGTTCCAAAACATTGTTCAAAACCATGGGATTGTGTTTCAAATCCATAAATCCATTGGGTTTTGAACATAGTGGCCCAAACAACGTTTTGAGTTTAGATTTCAAAGCCATTCAAACCCAACACAGTGCTCTAAACGCCCCTTTAAAGTTTATGAAACTATTGGACAAAATTGTAAATTTAGGGATTTATTAAACACTTTTGGTCAGAGACCTTTTAAACACAAACTTGAAAGTTCAAGGAATAAACTCGAATTTTTAATTTAGTGGTCCAATTACTTTATGTTAGCTCACGGTTTTGTCACGTCATCACTTGTTGGTCCAATTAGTGTGTTTTTTAACATTTAAATAAGGGTGTTAATGGTAAAGGCTAGATTTTAAAATTAAAAGTTAATAGACAATTGAATTTTTTAATAGTTGATATTTAATATAGACGCAACTATAAAGTTTAGAGTTTAATTTGTAATTCTTATTTGTAAAGATAAAATATACACCATTTTGTATATTTATGGTCTACTTTTAAGAACATTTATAAAATGAGCCAACTAAAAAATATTATAAAAATAAGTTTTTTTTTTAGATTATAAAAATAATTCTATTTATTTAATCTAGCAATTTTATAAAATAATTGAGTATTCCAATTTAATAGTAAAGATATCACATGTCAAATTATCAATGGTATATGTAATGCATTTTATGCTAACCTAACTCTATCTCAATTAGTTAAGATATATAGTCTCAAGAAGTTAGAGGTTTTAATATTTTCATTTCCACATGTCAAATTCTTATAAACGAAGAAGAAGAAGAAGAAGAAAGCTTTATAAAAGTTCAATATTCTACTTATCTAATGCTCGTTAGGAATAGTTGTGTTTTCTTCGATGGATACATTTTTCCTTCGGTCATTTTCATATTATGAACATGCCTCTAAAAAGATATCATGTTAGGAACTATCAGTTAATTTTAGAGGGGGACAAATAAGATAGATTGCACATTTCATAATTTCTAATTGGAAAATATTATCATTGAAATTAATTTAAGGATAGCTCAAGTGGCTTCCACTATGAAGTACAAGTTCAATCTTCATCTTCATTCACTTATTTACTATGTAATTAAAAAAAACTTATTAAAATTCAAGGGACTAATTAAAAAAATAAAAAGAAAAACCATAGAAATTTAAGGATCCAAAACCATATCTTAATTTTTAATGTTAAAAATGAGGAAGAAAACAAAACACCCATCATCCATTTTATCTTTAAAATTTTGTTTCATTTTCGTTTTCTTTTATCCACGTCAGCAAAAGCAAACAAATTAGTGAAAAAAAAAGAAAAAAAAGAACCCGAATTAAACGGGTTCCTTCAAATGGGAGAGAGTAGTTTCCGGTACTTGTGGAGTTGAGAGCAATGAATTAGCCACAAACAAAAATCCATGGCGATTCCATTTCCATTTCCAAGCTTCCCATTACTGAACAAACTCTCTCTCTCTCTCTCGTCTTCGTCCACCCAAAGATCAAACTCTCGCATGTTTGTAGTTGAACATGGAGAATTCTCGAGATGATCTGTTGTCCATCAGATACCGGAGTAAGAAGAGGGCCAGAAATGGCAAGAAAGACCATAACAATGGCGGAATCGTCATCAACAACAACAACAACCAAAACCAAAACCAGAACAACTGCGTTAACAAGAGGACGAGTTTCTATGACTTCTTCTGGTCTTTGCTCTTTTCCCTCTCTTGTCTCGTCTGCTTGTTCTACTCTGAGCTCGTCCTTGGCTATGGCGACGCTGGTACAATCCTCCAATTCATTTTTTTATTCTTACGGATATTTCTTTCGGTTTCTTGTTGTTTTGGTCCTTATCTTTTGTTACTAATTTTGTGTTAACTGAACTCCCCATTTCTTCTTTTGGGTTGTGTTCTGATTCCGCTTTCGTGTTACGATTTTGTGGAACAGGATGGACGGTTCTGTTTAGTTTATTGTTTTGGCACTGTTTGATTCTTAATATTACTTTTTCACAATCTCTGGGTGTTTTATTGATAATGTGATTTTGTTTTCCTTCTGTTTTCCCATAATTATTGTGAAAATCTGTTGTTATTGGAGACATGGTTTGAATCTTTACCTGAATTCCTAGGTCTTAAAAAGGACAAAAGTAAATGATTCTGTATCGCTAGAATATTGGTTTTGAATTGGTTTATCTGGGCACTTCTTTGTTTAGAAATTCTCTGTTTGAAGATAATAGCAGAAGTTTGTCCCTCTGTAATGTTTTTGAAAGGTTTTCCCCTGTACTTGTACCTTAAATTAGGTTAGAATGACTGAAGTTATGTTTTCCAGGAGATTCTTCTTCTGTAAACAGAAGCACTGTTTGCCCTAGTCATGAAAATCAGAAGCTAGGTGATCACGCCTATTCATCCATAGCAAATGGAAGCAATAGTATGAACTCTGGATCTTCTTTTGAACTTAATGTGTCAATGAACTGTAATGAATCCTATGTTCATCACAACTATGCAAATTCCAATTACTCACTTCCAGAATCGAAGGCATTTGAAGAAGCAGTATTGAGTGCACTAGGATATTCATCTTTGATGTGCAAAGTACAACAGCCAGAGAAGAAACCAAACTCAACAGAACATCGGGAAGGTCCTAGTGGCAGAGGTTCTAACCCAACATATCTTAATTTGGATGAATTTCGCAACATTACAATGAAAGATAAAGAAGGCAAAATGCCTGATCAGTTTGTTAACATCACTCATCGGCTTGAACGGGATGGATTAGATTACAATTATGCATCTGCATCAAAGGGTGCAAAGGTTGTTGCTCATAACAAGGAAGCAAAAGGAGCATGTAATATATTGGGGAAAGACCATGATAAGTATCTGAGGAACCCTTGTTCTGTGGGAGGGAAGTATGTTGTGATTGAGCTCTCAGAAGAGACCTTAGTTGATGCTGTGAAAATTGCAAATTTTGAACATTATTCTTCTAATTTCAAGGAATTCAATTTGTCTGGCAGTTTGATCTATCCAACTGAGACATGGTCTAAATTGGGAAACTTTGTTGCTGCTAATGTAAAACATGCTCAAGTCTTCAAGCTGCCTGAACCAAAATGGGTTAGGTACTTAAAGCTGGATGTTCTTAGTCATTATGGATCAGAATTTTACTGCACAATGAGTATAGTAGAGGTTTATGGTGTTGATATCATGGAGAGGATGCTTGAAGATCTCATTGTCACCTCTTCAGAAGCTGCTCCAAAGAAAATTTCACAAGAAGAGCCTAATTCAACTGTGTTGCCTTCTTTAAAATCAGATGTTGGCCCAGTTAATGAGATAAAAAACGATGAAAATAACTTATCGACTGCTGGTGCAGGGACAGAAAGCATGGATGATCCGACGAGTCTTGCTCTAGAGGTTGCAAAAATTCCCACGAATGTTAATAAGTTTCCTGATCCTGTAATTGAAGCTAGACAACAGCTGAACGGTAGAATACCTGGTGACACTGTCCTGAAGATCTTGATGCAGAAGGTGAGGTCACTTGAGACTAATTTGTCTGTGCTGGAGGAGTATATCAAAGAATTGAACCGACGACAAGGGAAACTTTTACCGGATCTTGAAAAAGAGATAGTTAGAATGTCAATGCTTCTGGAGAATACTAAATTAGTTATCAAGGATCTCACGGTTTGGAAGGAGACAATTGTGAGTAACTACTTTCTTGCATTTGCTGACTAGTTACTACAATAAAGAGCTTCCTTTGTTCTGATAATGTTTATACCTTTACCATTTCTTTAGGAAAAAGAAATAGCTCACTTCAAATCATGGAAAACGGCTGCTACATCGCAAATGAATGAATTGGTCAGAGAAAATAATATGCTCAGGTTAGATAAGAAGTTCTCCTAATACATAAGTTTTATGTGCTTATTTTTCTTTTTCAATAAATTAGCTGTCCGTTTAGTTCGTGATATGTGTCTTATATTGGCCAGACCCTAAAACAGCAAAAAGCTAATATATTGTTTTTCTTGACCTAGAAAACTAGAGAACTAGTTCCCCGTTCCAGTCCTCGATACTCATTCTATTCCCATTTGAATTTTCCAATCCCCGCGGAGATTAGGTTCTCCACAAAAATTATCCTCCGTTTATTTTTTTTAGGAAGTTTCCAATTAAATGGTTAATTCTCTACAGAGAATTCCATTTATATGGTTCAATCTCTATGGAGAATCTGTGCTTAGTAGGGAAATTCTTTAGCTTCCTAATTAATATATATCTATACGTATTAAACAAGGTAGGGGCGGGGACGAAGAACCATCTAAGAAATTCCCTCCTCCATCCCCACCCCATTTAAAAATGGGTCCCGATAGGGCTCCATCCTCTGGGAAAAAGTGACATCCTTACTGGGAATCGATGAATTTACCTTTTACATAAATTTTAAAAGACCTAAAATGTAAGTGTTATTATATGAACTTTTCAACTTAAGGTAAAACGTCAAGTTTGGTCCAAATTGGGGACCACTTGCCAAACTCCATTTTATTGAAGATCCCACATTGGAAAAATGGAGAGATCTCACATTCTTAATAAGATTCTTGGGTTACTCCTCTCATTGCCAATTGGTTTTGAGATGGAACCTCATGTGTTCTCTAATATGGTATCAGAGCCCATAAAACCCAAACGGGTATTTGGTCCAAAAATTAAAATTGGGATCCGATCCAAGAATGATGAATCCAAAGAGACACCATCTTGAAGAGGCATATTGAGGATCCCACATTGGAAAAATGGAGAGACCTCACATTCTTAATAAGATCCATGGGTTACTCCTCTCATTGCATACATTTTTCAACCCCACCCCCCAACAAAAAGAGCAAAATAAGTGCAAGAAAGATGAGGTACTAATGGACTCTAGGTTTGTATAATACAACATAAGTAGCCTTTTGAAGGATAGTTGAGATGAGTTAATGAATTTGTGTTTTCTTTTAACATATTTATCTGAATGTTCATGACATATCAATTTTCTTTTCTTTTTTATAATTTTATTGCACATACATGCAACTTTTTTAAAAAAAAAAAAATTATTAGCTGATTTTGCTGGTCATCCTTTACGTCCCACCCCCCATTACAGCTTAGATATTGAAAAGATTGCAAGCAACCAAGCCAAACTGGAAAGTAAAGAACTGGCCGTGCTAGGCGTGAGTTTTCTTTTCATGTGCATTGCAACTCTGAGGCTACTTTCAGCCAAAATTTTCATGTTTTTTGGAGACTGTCAATCCGAGAAGACGTGCTCGACGAGTAGGGGTTGGGTATGGATACTTGTTAGCAGCATGATGACGGTAATCCTTGCTTTCATATATTGTTAGCAACTGTTGTTCCCTTTTTGTAGTTCTAGTTCCTTCACCTTCTATAGGAAAATACAGAGGAGAAGCCGCATTTACCAGGATTGACCCAAGAAACTAATCAAAGAAAAGGGTCCCTGGAGATGGAGGAAAATGAGGTAAACTGGAACCTCTTCATCTTTAACCATAATACCTTTTAGTCCGATGTATTCTTCAAACGGCTAATTTTAGATCATATGAATATAATATTTGACTGAGGTTTACTGTTTGACTGTGTGTGTATATATATGCAATCATATCATATGCCTTCTAGGTTCTAGGCTTGGAAGAATGCTATAACAGCAACTTTCTAAAGCCTCAATTGTTTAGGCTCGTTTGATAACTATTTAGTTTTTTGTTTTCGGTTTTTTAAAATTAAGTTTGTTCCCTCACAATTTTTTTTACAATATTTCTTAAGAAAACATATAAATTCTTAGTCAATTTCTAAAAACAAAAACAAGTTTTTAAAAACTACCGTTTTTAAATTTCAAAACTTGGCTTGAATTTTGAAAATATTAGTCAAAAGTAGATAACAACTCAAAAACACTCACAAGTAGATGTAGTGTTTAGAAGCTTAAAATTTAAAAACTAAAAATTGAATGGTTATCAAAGGCGCTTTAATTTATGAACTTCTGTCTGAATGTTGTGAAGGTTAAGATTTGTTGCTCCAACTATTTGAAGGAAAACGGTAAAGACTTTCCATAATATCCAAAGCTTAAATCTCAATTAAATTTCTGACTAGTTCACTGTGGAGAAGAAAATACTGTTTTTGTCTAATCGATTTTTTTTTTTCCAGTATGATAGAAGTGGCTTTTGATTAATTAAATATAGTTTTCAATTTCTTCATGATATTTTATTGGCTAAATTATTAAAAAAAAAACCCTTGAACATTGTCTTTTGTTTCAAAAATACTCATTTCAAAAATTGTAATATTACTCTTAATCTTTTATAAATGTTTCAAAACCATCATTAAAGTAGAAATCTGTTAGAATGTTGAACAAAAATTCGATGTGACGGTGACTAGGATGCTTACCTAGATTAAGTCTAAAAAAGGCATTTATACACATCAACTTTTCATTAAACATTCTAACGGTTTTTTTATTTCAAACTTAGTTTTGAAACATTTATTAGAGGTTAAGGGGAATATTGTAACTTTTGAAATGAGGATATTTTTGAAACAAATGGCAAAGTTCAAGGGTTTTTTTTTTTTTTTTTTTTGAAATTTAGCCTATTTTATTACATATATGTTTTTTTTTTTTAAAAAAAAACATTTAAAAGCATATCTGAAAATAATTGAAAGTTGGAGGATATATTTGAAAATATACGCTGAAGCACAAGTGGTATAACTTTTCCCACCACATTTTCTGTCTTGATTTGTCTTTCCTTTTCACTTCTGCTAATCAGTGCCAAATATTTTTTTGAAATTATCTACCTTAGCTTTAGAAAACTATTAAAAAAAAATTGAAATAATTATAAAATTAATCAGTGTTTCACATTCTTATCTTTAAGAAAATTATATTTTTATCATTTTATAAGTGGAAGCAAAAAGGGAGATTTGTTTTTTGTTTTCAATAAAGGTTCACTCTTTGATTTAATTTGATAATAACATAGAAAGTTTTTTTTTTTGACATGAACATAGAAAGATGATTTAGTAATTAAAATGAATGTGGAACTAAAGCATTTAAGTATTTTTTTAAAAAAAAATTGAATTACAACAAATTTGTAATAAATAAGACATGTATGACAAAGATTTGTTTTTATTTCTATTTTTTATTTTTTATTTTTCCTTTAGAATAAGTGTACTGTGCTTTAACCAGTTAAATTATTCTTAAGTTAGTTGTTTAAACATTGCTTCTACTTAATCTTTAAGTTTTAAAAAGTTCCAATTATGTTCTTAAACTATGAAACATGTTTATCTTTGCTCTTGCTAGCAAATATGGACATAACACTTCATTACATTGAATTTGGATGAGGTGACAAATAATTTGAGAAATCAATTAAATATATATAATTATGATTAGCCAACATGAACATAGCTCAACTGGCATAAAATATGTGACATTGACCAAGAGATCAGAGATTCGAGTCATCTATCTCACATATTATTGAACTCAATATATATATATATACACACACACACATACCCCTTCGTTTCTACTCATTCATTGGTAATTCATTCAATTAGTTGCTAGATCACTCCAACCCATCTGAATTTAATCTAATTGGGTGCCATCAATTTTCTATGAACTAGTGTTAACAATGAACACAATTTAGAGCTCAAACACGTGACTAAAATCTTTTAAATTTAAAGAAAATGCATCAACTAAATTTATAATTAGTTAAATTACTAATTTGGTCTTCATGGTCTGAACATAGCTCCAATTTGGTTTCTATGATTTTAAAAGTTTCAATTTTGATCCTATAATTTGAGTTTAGTTTTAATTTGGTCTTTATGAACTTAAAAGCTTCAATTTGGTTTATATAATTGGTTAAACCTCACAAATTATCTCTAAATTGTTTCACCCACTCAAAAAATCCACTCATGTCCTATTTTTCACTTGGTCCAAAACTTTGATATAGTAAAATAATACAATCAATCAAATAGAAAACATTAGCTTGTTGTCGATAAAATAACGACGGAGACGCTTTGTAAGGTCTAACCAAACACCAGATACTAAATTGAAAGTTTTAAAACTATAAAACCTAAATTGCAACCAAACCAAACCCAAACCAAGGACCAAACTAAAATGACATCCAAACAATAAAGGACCAAATACCAAATATACCTCTATAATTTCACTAAAAGCCCCCAGATGGGCCAACTTTAGCAGCCACCCACTAAAAATCCAAATCAGAACACAAAATCAACACCATAAATTTCAATGTGTTCCAAAACCCACGTGGCAAACACCCACCTAATCCACCTGTCCACTCACACACCACTTCTCATCCTGAGGCACCGTACAGAATCACACAAAAGAACCTTCAAAATCCGATAAGCCACTTTCTCTCAGCCACACACAAAAAAAAATCCCTCATTGGCCCATCCCCAATTTAATTTCCAACCACATTTCAAATTCCACCATTCTAAGTTCTATAAACCCAACCCCCAAAAAAATTCTGCAACCCACTCGCCGGAAAATTGATTAGTCGACCGCAATGGGGTGCTCGTCTTCGAAGCGAATTGAGGCCGCCGTCGACGTCTACCGGCCGGCACCGGCGAGCTTTGCGGTTTTTGATATAAACGCCATCGAGGAGCCTTGGGTTAAAGTGGTGGAGGAGCCACCAGCGGCGGCGGCTCCGATGAAGGAGGAGAAAGCTGTGATTGTTCCGGTTCCGATTCTTGAGAAGCTCAGTAGTTTGGAATCTGAGACTCCTCACTCTTGGGATGAGGTCAGTAAGGCCCTTGAAGACCTCAAGCCCGCCCTTCGAAGTGGGCTTGAACTTCCTAAGACCGTTCCTCTCGATCAAGGTATTAAATTTTTATTGACATGTTATCAATGTTTGGATATGTATATTATATTTTGATATAGTTATAAATGTTTGCACTTGAAAGAAGATTAGTAGTTTACGCATAGTTCAATTATAAGTTTGGTCTATGAACTTTGAAATATGTGTCTATTAGATCTCTGAACTTTAAAAAGTATCTAATAGATCTCTAAACTTTTAATTTTGTGTCTAACAAGTCTTCGAACTTTTAATTTTGTGTCAAATAGGTCATTGACAAATTTAAATTTTTTTATAATTAATTAATCTATTAAGTATATAATTGAATTTTATGACTATTGGAATCCTAAAATTTTAATTTTGTGTTTAGTAGATATATGAATTTTAAAAAATTCAAAAGTCTAGGGACTAAATTTGTAATTTTAAAAGTTTCAAAGACAAATAGATACAAACTTCAAAGTTTAAGGACTAAATTTGTAATTTAACCTTAATTAAAACATTCATACTTCTTTAAAATTTGAGTTCGAGTTGCTAACAAAAGCATAATTGTCATGACATAAAACATGTGTCGTCAATCAAGAGGTTAGAAGTTCGAATCTCTAGCCCACATATTGTTGAACTCAAAAAAGATAATTTGAGTTTGAATTCTCTATTCGTTATTGAACTAAAAAAAATAGCGGAAAAAGTTAATTGATAAAGATTTTTAGAAATATGGACAAAATATGAAAAAGAAAATACTTTTCTCGTAAAATTAGAAACTTTTTATAGGAAACAAATATATATAATCTTTCCATTAAAAAAAATTGAAAATTAAAGAAAATTTAGATACAAAATTTTAAAATCATAATTTTTTTTATATACTTTTTAAATTTATGATGAATGAAGAAAGAGCTCTTGCTTTCTATTTCCCTATTTATTTGCATAAATTCTATAGAAATTTTCATTTACTTCAAATTCGTGCAATAAGACTAATAGAAATACACCACAACAAAAATTAATAGAAAATCTCAATAACAAAAGTCTCAAGTATTGTTCTATAAAAATTGCCAAACAAAATACTAGTTAAATGAAGTTAATACTAATAATGAGGTTTTTTAATTCCTTAAAAAAAAGGAAATGCTTATTTTATAAATTCAAATATTTTTTTGTACAAATTTTCATATATATTTTAAAAAAATATCCATGGAAATCAACCTTTCATAACATATCTATAAAATTAGACCCCCAGATTTTTTTATTTTATTTTTTTCAAATTGGACCCAGATTTTTCTAATTCAAAATATGATTCCTAAACCTGTTGCAGAACCGCTGCCGACGAAACCCGCCGCCGCCGTCGTCGGTAAACAAGCCCCACGTAAGAGCTCGAGCTTCCACACGGTCGCAGAGCTCGACGCCAAGATATCGTCCTCCACCAAGCCGGCCGCCGAATCTAAGCCTTCCGGGTTGAGAAAAGCAGAGTCTTTCAGAACCCGACCGGAAAAACCCGATCCAAGAACCGGAGACCCGGACCGGTTCAAGTCCGTTAAAGAGAACATATTTCTAGTTAGGGACAGAGAGGAGAGGGAAAGAGAGGGGCAGAAGTCAGTCCGGTTCGACCCGCTGAGCGAGTTCCCGGAGAAGTGCCCGCCGGGAGGGGAGGAGACGGTGGTGCTGTATACGACGTCGTTGAGGGGCGTACGGCGGACATTCGAGGACTGTAACAGAGTGAAGTCGGTGCTGGAGTTGCAGCAGGTTGTCGTCGATGAGCGTGACGTGGCCTTGCACGGTGAGTTTTTGAAGGAGCTCAAGGAGCTGCTCGGAGACGAGGCAACCGTGCCGAGGATGTTTGTGAAGGGAAGGTAATTATTAAATCACCGTTAAAATTAAAAACTCTTTTCAGCTAAATATATGTTTTTAAGTTTTTAGCATATATTGTCTAAAAAGTTTTAATTTCATTGCTTAGAGATCTAATATTCTTTAACCATACTTCGTAATTTAACAAAAAAAAATTAATGGAGGAATTCGGCTGCTTAGGGAATTGTAATATTTCGTCTATGAGTTCCTAAAACATTTTCTTTAAATTTCTGGGGGTTTTTGTACGGATGACCTGTTTTCCAATGCTTTAATGACTGATGACCTGCATTCTGAAAATAATGAAATATGACTCATTCTGACATGACATAGTGCGCAAAATTACACATGAGGGTAGTATTAGGTGGTCTTGCTTGTTCACGCTCTCGTAGGCGGAAACGCTCTCGCTCTAGCTCTCTCGCTCTCGCTCTCGCTCAAATGAGTGGTTGAAAATCTGGAGAAAAAAAAAAGACAAGAAAAAATTACGTCATAGAAGAGCTAGAGCAGCAGAGCTAGAGCGAGAGCGAGAACGAGCTAGAGCGAGAGAGAAAACGAGCTAGAGCGAGAGCGAGAACGAGCTAGAGCGAGAGCGAGAGAGAGAACAAACTAGAGTAAGAGGGAGCGAGAGAGAGAACAAGCTAGAGTAAGAGGGAAAACGAGCTAGAGCGAGAGCGAGAACGAGCTAGAGCAAGAGATAAAACGAGCTAGAGCGAGAGCGAGAACGAGCGAGAGCGAGAACGAACTAGAGCGAGAGTGAGAACAATCTAGAGCAAGAGAGAAAACAAGCTAGAGCGAGAGCGAGAACGAGCTAGAGCGAGAACAATCTAGAGCAAGAGAGAAAACAAGCTAGAGCGAGAGCGAGAACGAGCTAGAGCGAGAGCGAGAACGAGCTAGAGCAAGAGAGAAAACAAGCTAGAGCGAGAGCGAGAACGAACTAGAGCGAGAACAATCTAGAGCAAGAGAGAAAACAAGCTAGAGCGAGAGCGAGAACGATCTAGAGCGAGAGCGAGAAAAGCTAGAGCAACGATGCCCTCACAGTAATTTGGACGGGATGCAAAGTACGGAAAGGGTCATATGTCATTAATTTCAAAACACGGGTCAAATGGCATCGATACGCGTGAAAGTGAGTCATCTGTGCAAATTTCCCAAATTTCTGCTAGTGAAGTATAGTGCTGCCATGTAAGTTTGACGCTCAGGTAACTTTAGTATCCTTCGTTAGAGAAGGTATAATTGAAAAATGTCAACTCTAAAAGATTAAATGTTAAAATAACATTTTGGTTCCTGTATTTTAAATTTTGTTCTATTTTGGTCTATGTACTTTCAAATGTTCAACTTTAATCCATATACTTTTAATAAAATTTAAAATTGATCCCTATAATAAATTTGAAATTAATTTTTATCAAAATTGGATAAATAATAATAATAATTTTAACACAAGAAAAGACACAATGTGAATCTATTTTTAAAATTTATAGAGAGAAAGCTAATAGAGATTAATTTTTTTAAGAAAAATTCACAATAAACTAAGAGTAGGGACCAATTTTAAGCTTTATTGAAGATACATAGACCAAAATTGGACATTTGAAAGTACATGGATCAAAATAGAACAAAACTCAAAGTCAAAGGACTAAAATGGTATTTTAACCAAGATTAAATTGATGTAACGGTAAGGTCTAAATTGAAAAAAAAACATTCAAGCTCTTAATTATTTATTCATATTCTTACTATTATTATTCCTCACATCCTGTAAAGTGTATATATATATTTATTGGTACTCACTCACTTTCGACTTGAAAATTAGTACAAATTCCAAAAGTGATTATCAATATTAATTGAAGAAAAAATGACATTAGAGGATTTTGATTTTTGACTAAAAATTCATATTCATATACCATATTAAATCACCACTAAAATAACGGAATAAGATAAATTTAATCTCATTTATATTCGTATTCTCATTAATAGGTATATTGGAGGGGCGGATGAAGTAGTGGCACTAAACGAGGTGGGGAAGCTCCGGAGGATACTGCGACGGGCAGCGGTGGAGACGGGGACGGGGCGGCAGGGGTGCGAAGGGTGCGGCGGAGCGAGATTTGTGCCATGTTTGGAGTGTGGAGGAAGCTGTAAAGTGATAAAAGGGGAGACAAAGGAGAGATGTGGAGCTTGTAATGAAAATGGTTTGGTTCATTGCCCTGCTTGTCATTGAATAAGCCTTTGATGGAAGATGATGAGTTTGAACTGCATACTTCTGTGTTTTTCAGTGTAATTTATACTTAGAAATGCTTTTGGAATTGGACTGTTTGGATGGAGGGAAAATGAAAGAGAAAGTTATTGTGAAATAGAGAAACATTAATGATCAGTTTTAAGTGATGTGATCATGTCTTTCTTGTTAGATTTTGTCAAGAATCTCAACACTTGTTTATATAGTTTTCAGTCTATGATTTCAACTTAGCATTTTTTTTTCAATTTAAACTTTCCATTTCATTGATCTAAACTGAATAATTGGTGCAAAGTTGTTGTCCTTTTTATTATTATTATTTATACCATTCTTATGATTAGATGCACGACTATTTTTTTGACCATTGGTTCTTTAAATTGCGTTCACGGATTTATTTTATTTTATTTTTGTTTTTTTTAGTTCAACACGTGTAAGGAAATGAAGGGATTTGAACCTTCGACCTTTTATTCAAAAGTGTATGTTGTCTTAACTAGTTGGATTGCACATTTTATTTGCTATGCTTGAACATATTTTATTTTCTTGGTTTTGTGTGGTTAAGTTTTAGTATTTTATAATTGTGTTTGGGCATCTATATTAATATAACATAATGTTTAGTGTTTTGTTTGTTGAATTTTATATGATTTATTGGTTGATTTTTTATCGGTTTTTCAATTTAGTTTTGTGAATTCATTAATTATAATACTCCTATTTAAATTTAGGGTTAAAATTGATGATATTGAAAGTTTAAGGTTAAAATTCACATGTTGGCCTAAATATAAAGGTAAAAGTTTAACTTTTACAAAATTTCATCGTTCTCTTTTTACTCTAAAATATAAAGGACTAAAAGAACTTCACTTTCTCCTCTCACTTTCTCTTCATTGAAAAGATAACTATAGAATTATAAAAATTATTAAATTTGAGACTAAATGCAACTTTTATAGCTTTTGATATAACATCTAAAATATATATATTTTTAAATTTTTCTCTCATACATTTAATAGTATGAAACTATCAGCCATATTATTTATAAAAATAAATTTTCTAAAAATTTTCAACCATCCTTAGAACTATTCAATACATGTTTAATATATATATATAACACCCATTTGAAAGGTTTAATCAAATAATTGTTCTCCTCCATTAAAGGCCAAAAACCTAAGCTAGAATTGAAGCGGTAGAGTTGCAAGAGAGATGAGGAGATGAGCAAGAGCAAGAGATTTTAGCAGTGGACTAATTAAATAGAGAAACCAAGGGGCAAAACAGTTGCTATAAAGTAAAATGAAATTTAACCGTACAAACCAATAAAGTCTTTCAGAATAAAAATTTTAAAAAATATATATGTCAATTTTATTAATTTTTTAAGTTAAAAATCATCATTAAATTATATAGGGGGGCAATCATACTTTTCAAACTTTCAATTCGAGCAATTAATTTTCAAATTCACAAAGTCAATGTAATCAAACCCTATGTATTATAGCTTACTCATTCATAGCTTGAACAAACCACTCTTATAAGTTGGTTAGTGGTTACAATTAAAACACCATGGTAGGTGTTGTTATAATGAAATTCGCAAAATTCTTATTTCCACATAACTCACTTACACTCTGTTTTTTTCTTTCTTTTTACAACAAATATAAGGTATGAAAATTTGAACCTCCATTTTCAAAAAAAAAAATAGATGTCAATTACTGCTAAACTATACTTATATTCGCACTTACACTCTTAATTGTATGTGCATACACATAAGAGAGCGTATTATACTTTATATTCCTCTAGATAAGTAATATAGGTTGAAATGTAGATAATTAATAGAATTTAATTAATATTAGTTTAGTGTTAATTTTAGATTAATTAATTTTTTTGTTTATTTTCACGAAAGGCGGAAAATAGCCACTTTTAGGATTTGTAATGAAACTTTCTGAAATATCATTTTATGAAATAGAACTTATTCTTTAGAGAGTGTTCTCTCATATTTTGGAAGAATTTTCTATGTTCAGCATGGATTTGGCCTAATCATAAATCTGCTGTTGTGTCAATTGGTAACAGATCACGAGCTTTAGATGTTCCCACAAAGATATGAAACCATGAAAGGTAGTCGAAAACACCAACATCAACGGTAGACTTCCCACCATAAATGTGTTTCTTCGTCTAGGTATTTTCCAAAATCATGTATCTCAACTCCACAATCTTCACTTCCATACCCATCAACCCAACAACACTACACTTCATCCAGAATCTTCAAAGCTCACCATTATCAACCTACTTCATCCAAACATTCCCAACCACTGCTTCAGAAACCAAAATACATGACAACTCTACTCACCCACTAACTGATTTTGTAGTCACTAAACTTCAAAAAATGTGTAAAAGATTAGATCAAAATCTGGGCAAAAGGTTAGAGGCTCTTAAAGAATTGGCCTCCAACCTTGTCAGTCAAACAAAATACAAGGCTAAAGAAGAAGATGAAGCTGAAGACAGTGACGGAGATGCCAAAGATAGTGACGTCGAAGAAATCAGACAATTACACACCACTCCAGCTGTTGCGGCTTCGTTGAAAGGGTTCGTTTTGACTTTCATGGAGTTGCCGAATGTTGCAGCTTCGTCGAAGGAGGTAGGTTCGTCGGAGTTTAATGTCTTCAAACAGAGACCCCCATTGTTGCCGCATCGAAGGAGGAGGGGCAACTTGTATGTTGTCGAACAGGGACGCGCGAGGCCAAATCTTGCGTCTTTATCGGAGGATGCGGATTCGTCGGAGGAGGACGCTTACGCCATGGCAGCTTTGTCGAAGGAGCCTTTGCTCACCGCTGCAGAGTCGTCAGAGGGGGTCGCTTCGCCGGAGAGGGTCCTTTTGGCTGTCGTGAACTCGTCGGAAAGTGACCTGACCACCGCCGCTATCACCTCAGTCGCACAGAGAGCTGTCGCCGGTGATGATTGAAGAAGAAGGAAACAGGTGGGTATTGGTGGCATAAAGGAGAAAGGAAGATAGGGATGGGGCAATTTTGGAAACTTCTCTAACCCTAATTGCAATTTACATGTTACATGGGCCAAGTAAAGTTGGTGGGCCAAATTTCAAACTCCATAACCCATCCATTCTCCCATGTCACTCCAACCCAATTAGAACACTACTATTTCTTCAAATTTCCAACATTTTGGTGGTCATTGTTTTAGTCCCATTGTAGATTTTAGAAAGTTCTGCGCCGAGATTTTTCAATTGAAGTTTATCATACCCAACGAGCCGAGAAAGAAGTTTTCATTTTTATCAACTTGACTCGAGGACGAGTTTTTTTTTTTTTTAAAGTCGGAGTGAATGATGTAGAATAAAATGTAAATAATTAGTATAGTTTAATTAATATTAGTTTAGTGTTAATTTTAGATTAATTAGTTTTAGTTAATTTTTGATCTATTTTCTTGTAAGGCTATAAATAGTCACTTTTAGGGTTTGTAAGGGAGCTTTTTGGAATATCATTTTATGAAATAAAACTTTATTCTTTGAGAGTGTTCTCTCATCTTTTGGGATGGATTTTTCATATTTGGCCCTAGATTTGGCCTAATTATAAATCCACTGCATCAATAAACTTTAAAAATGAATCGAAGTATTTTTGGTACAAGATTAAAGCTTAAAATTGAAGTAGTATAAGAAAGAATATTACAATTGCACCATAATTTATAGCATACAAAAATTGTGCAACATATTTTTTGTCATCATCATCATCAACAATATTACATATCATATCATAATCATATAAAGAGAAAACTTATAAATATTTACATCAGATTTATTCTAGCCAACTGATTCTAGAGATAGAGTTAAGAATTTTGGTGGGAAAGAACATCTAGAAGAGAGATGGCCTCCGGAATGCTGAGCTCAAGGCGGAATTTGGGGCCGTCATAGTGGTGAAGAATTGGCCTAAAGGAATCCTCTTCCAATGGCTCGCATATTTCCCTTGTTATCACTCTCACCTATACCACATTTCATATAAACTCTTTTAGTCTATGTTATGGTTAAATTATAAATTTAGTCACATTTCAACATTATATTTACAACTTCAAATTATGCTTTTATTTTAGTTTGCGGCAAGTTCATAAAATAATTTTTTTTTCTTCTTTTTTTTTAATTCAACAAAGATGTATACAAAGAATAGATATGTACCTGAGCAGGGAAACGGGATTCTCCAGGGCATTTCTTATCCTCCCAAGCCGTCGGATCAATATTTGTCCCTCCAAAACTTGCAGCCTGACATCATTAAATTATTACTTCATTAGTTCACTATTAATTTTCCATTAAACTGCTAAAAATGCTCGCAATTAAATTTAACTATATTAAACAGATAATTAGTCTCTAAATTTTAAAAAGTATTCAAATTTGAGAACAGTTTAAAAAATTACTAGCTTATTAAACATAAAATTGAAAGCTCAGAATCCTACTTTATATTTAATACATTTATAAATTTTTTCATTTATAAATTTTTAAAAAATGTCAACAAAATTAAAAATTTATGAAACTATTAGACATATTTTAAACTTGTCAAACTTTAATTATAACCCAAAGAAAATCATAAATAAAAAATTAAGGGGAAAAAAAAGAATCCAAACCTCAAAAACGCCATGAAGTTGGTGAGTGGAGTAGTTGTACAAAAAAAGCGGCAAGCCCGGAGTTATTGCCCTAACGGAATCTCTGTATCGCGGCGGCAGCCCAAAAAGCTGCCGCTTCAAATTCTCCGCCATCGTATCATTATTACACACAAAAATATACCCGCCGATCCTCTCGTTCCTCGGCAGCGCCTCCGCCGCCGGCAGCGTCTTGAATCTCTTCTCCTTTTCCGCCGTTCCACCCTCGTTTTTCCCCTTATTCCCCTTCTTCCCCACCTTCCCTCCGCCCTGCTCCGTCTCCTCTCTGTAGTTCTTCAAATTGAAATTCCCGTTTCTGTTCGCCGGAGCCCCCAATTTGTAGTACAATCCCTTGCTGTAATTCCCCCCGCCGCCGTTGTTAATTCCGATCTCCTTAGGGTTAGGGTTTTGGTTTTTGGCCGTAATCGTTGGTCCGTTGTTGTTCATTTTCCACCCGTCGTTGAATCCGTTGTAATCGGTGGAGGATTTTGGCTTGAAATTGTTCCATAATCCGTATTCGTTTACTGGATTGTTCATATTTGTGCCCGACCCGAGTGGATTCGGGCTCGGGTTCATAAGATTCGACCCGATTGCTTGCTTGAAACTGTTCCATGTTTGAAAATCGTTCACTGGATCCTTGAGGTTAGTGGTACCCGACCCGAGTGGTTTCGGATTCAAGCTGCTGCCCAGAAGATCCGACCCGGTTCCTCCGGACTTGAAACTGCTCCATGTTCCGTAATCGTTCGCCGGTTCCTTGAGGTTGTTGCCCGACCCGAGTGATTTCGGGTTGAAGCTGTTGCCCAGAAGATCCGACCCGCTGCCCGGCTTGAAACTGTTCCAGCCATCTGTGAAGAGAAGACAGCTCATTTACTTTTGTACCATATAAAACTTTATATTCGCAGCCTTTCAATTTTAAGGATAAATTAAAAAAATATTATATCATTTTAGACCAACTAACAAGCAATTACTCCACCCTTTTTTTAAAGATAGGAATTCAAAATATTCCATTTTTTAAAAGTGATAGAAATTTCTCAACTGTTAAGTTATATGACGAATAAAAAAGGTATCCATTCTACTCCTATTCTTGAATACAAGGTCCTATGTTGAAGCTTATGTAAAATCATTTTTTTTACAATTAATATTGATAATTTCCCCTCAAGTTTTGTGTTCCATCTCTTTAAACTTAATTGATTAAGACATATACTTTTGATTTAGAGGTTAAAGATTCAAAATCTCTCATCCTCACATGTCAAACTAAAAAAAATAATTAAATTTATCGTAATCTACCAATTTAAGAAAACTTACCGTTATTGAAAGCATTGAGATCGGAGGAGAGTTTAGGCTTTGAGTTGGAGAAACCCAACTCGGCCCCGACTCGAACGTCGAAGGTATTAGTATTGTTCCTCGAGACAAACGAGTTGCTCCAAATGGAATCATTGGTGGACAAATTGGCAAGGCTAGCCGTCTGGAGGCGAAGCTGATCGCTAAATTGCCAGAAGGATTGCTGGTTGTTGTTATACTTTTGATCCATAATTGAATTTCTTCACCTCGGAATCGTCGAAAGAAAGAACAAAGAAAGAAATTAAGCACAAATTTTGGGAGTTAGAAGAGAAAAAGAGAGAAAAAAAGAGAGTGGGTGTGATGAGAGAAAGAGAGTTGGTGGAGAAATAGAGTAATAAATAAGGGAAAGATGAGGGGGGAAAGGGAAGTTTCGAGGAAATGGAGGATGGCGTGGAGATTTGTCAATATAGTGGAAATTATTGCTATTAATTAATTAATTCATTAATTTTGTGGAATGTTTTTGTTTTTTTGTAATTTCTCTTTTTCTTTCATTTTGAAATTTGAGTTATGTATGTTGTTCGTTCAACTAATGCTTTAATGCTGATGCGAGTGACGGCAGAAAAAAACGCGTTTTCTTAGGGGACTGTGACACATTCACTCGTTTATGTATTTATTATTTTCTTGTTTTTTTTTTTTTTGAAATTTATTATTTTCTTGTTGAAGTTTAAGTATTTCTATATTTTAATACTAAACTTTATTTAAAATATTGCTTTAGATAAAATGCAACTTTCATTGCTAAGATTTGAATTTAGTTTCTATTTGGTTTGTAGGATTTTAAAACTAATATTTTTCGTTCTTGATATTTGAATTTAGTTTCTATTTCATCTTTGAGGTTTCAAAGTGACATATTTAAACATTGTTAGTTAATATAATGATGAAATAATGACTTAGCAGTTAAAATATGTTAATTAGACTTTGTTGATATGTACTTTTAAAAAGAGTCGATTTTTTCTTTTTCTTTTTACGTTTTTATACTCAGAGATAAATTAGAAATCAATTTCAAATTTCAAGGGCCAATTAAAAATCAAATTTAAATATGCAGAATCAAACATGTCACTTTTGAAACTCCAAAAATCAAATAGAAACTAAATTCAAATCTCAAGGACTAAATGTGTTAACTTTGAAAACTTAGAAACCACATCGAGACTTGTTCAAATTCCAAACACTAAAAGTGTATTTTACTCAATTCTTCTTGTATTTTTTTTTATTATTATTTTGTTAAATTACAAATTTAATCTTTATGATTTGAAATTTGTTTTAATTTAGTTTGTATAGCTTTAAAAGTTTCAATTTAGGTTTTATGATTTAAACTTGGTTAAAAAATTTTTAATTTGGTTTCTATCAATGAGTTAGACTTTCGAAATTGTCCCTTTTTTTTACCTGCTAAATAATCTATTTATTTCCATCTATTGTTACTCTAATCTACTACTACAACGTGGTTGGTCAAATAATTTGAAGACACAAGTTTATTGCGATGTAAATAGACAGCGTGCCAAGTATTCAATAAGGTGATGATGACAAGGAAATTTTGTAACATTTGACCAAATCATAAAGATCAAATTGAAACTTTTAAAATCATAAGGACTAAATTGTAAACTAGCCAAACCATAAAGACCAAATTTATAATTTAACCTTTTTTTTTTCTATAAATTATATAGACTTAGTTTATTTATTAACCTAGATGAATAGATATTTACATTTCTTGGTCTAACACTTAATGCATGCCCCGACATTAGGGCGATGCAACAAGTGTGGCCCAAACCCTTACTCTAGGATTGCCATAACCAAAATATGTGTAGGAGTTCGTGAAGGATTTACATCATCCACTTGATTCTCAACACCACAAACTCATCTTCATAGACTCATGAGTATGCCTTACTCACATACACTTGATCAAGTATTTCCAATTTGAGTACACAACACTCTTATAACTTTTAGCTTGTCTCAAGCCTAGTCAATTGCAAAGTCTCCACAATCATGTAACAGACTTATTAGTCATCCAAATAGGATAAGATTTTCACTATCAATCGATCTCAAATACACATCGTTTAGCTTCTCCTATAAGAACTCATTTTGTTCACATGGTCAAGGTATTATGCACACTTTCAAGAAACAAATATTTTATACACGTCAATGTATATTCAAATGCAAATGTGATTACTTTGATAAACAAGATTATAGATTCATATCAACAAGATGTGATTTACTTTGTCTTTCATATGCTTGAACCTTTCACGCCACACTCTATATTCTCTCTCCATCTAAACTTGTCCATCTCATTTTTCATCACAATCTCCTGAATCATCATAATTTTCGACAAACGCCACAATAGTATTTTCCTCTATCTTTTAGGTAGGAATACCAAATCATGGCACTAGAATATAAATCCCTACATACATCCACGAATATATGAAGTGATTCTATGTAGTTTGTCATTTGTTAGGTTTCAAAATTGAATCGGTTTTATGTTAAAGAGTTAATGAAAAATTAGAAGAAATGACCAAAATAATTAATTTTTTGTGCAAAGTTCAGAGAAATTCAAAGAAAAAAAAATAGGAATAAACATTTCTATTAAGTTTCCCTCTATATTTGAAAAATAGTTAATTAAATTCTTGTGGTAACTTAACCAATTAAATATTCTCACCGTTGAGTTCTCCGTGTTGGGGTGGGTTTTGAACTTTTGACCTTTTGGTCGATGATTTATTCATTAACTAATGGAGTTTTGTTCAGGTTGGCAAATAGTTTCACCATTGATTAATATTTAAAAAAAATACATATCGACGTCTTTAATGCGGTATCAATTTCTCATTACATTTAATAATAAGGACGGAGACCAATAAAATTAATAGATTGAGTGCTTTGCATTGAAAATCTTGTTGTAAATAATTAATACAAAAGGACAACTTCTAGATTGAAGAAGATCTATTCGTTTTATTCTCTTACCTATATGTTAGGCTAAATATATCTTTTTATCCCTAACGTTTGGGTGTTATTTCAATCGTTGGTTCCTAATCTTTTAAAAAAAAAAAAAATCAATTTCATTTATAATGTAATGACAAATTTTCGATCAAGTTCATATGGTCACAAAACATTAAACTTAACTAACAAAACAATGATCATGAACAAGGATGGAACGTATAATTTAAATAATCAAATGTGTTAAATAAATACTTTTTCTCCCTTTACTTTCATTGAGATAATGATTTAGTCCTTGAATTTTAGTATGTACAAGTTTTTTTTTTTTTTTTAAATTGGGTATGTAGTCCTTGTATTTTCAAAATTTATAACAATTTAGATCATAAAGTTTAAAATTGGTAACGATTTAGTTCACATAAAATCTTGTTAAAATTTAGCTTCTATTATTTGTAAATCAATAAACCACTTAGGAACCAAATATATTTATAAACTATGAAGACTACATAATAAAAATCAATATTTTACCTTGATGAGATTTTTCACAACATAAACTAAATCGTTACATACTGATCGATGCTACACGCAAGTGCATGTGATCGAAGTAATAAGAAACTGGAAGTATTCCAGAGTATCGTACCCAAGGGAACAAATTGTAATAAAGTTTATTAAAATGACCCAAAATTGCTGACAAATTGCAACTTAAAGTAACCGTGGGTATAAAAAGGTTTGTGAGGTGTTTTGGCTAAAAGAAAAATTGTTTGAAAAAACAATGGAAATGAGGAAGAGATTCAAGAATGCTAATGCCCATTTGGAAAGAAATGCAACAAGAAGGCAATTGTAATCGTAGCTAACTCAAGAACTAAGTAAACCAAATTCAACTCATATTCGACATTCTATGAAGTATCTTTAGGAGGCTAAGTGATTAAACCTATATTTTTATGGCTAATCTAACTTAGATATATCTGTGCACAACTCTAGTGGTTTTGGAGTCTCGAATTATGTCTAGGGTCGACGTTTAAAAACTTATGTCTAAGTCTTTTCCTCCATTGCTTTTGTGACATCCGTTTCCCTCAACCCTTTCGGTATTAAGTTATAGCTTGGCAAGCAACACTAGATGGCCAACTAGAGTTTACCCAACATTGAACTCACCAAAAGCAAACAATAGTTCAAGTGTTAGCTAGATTGTTTTTACTATCGAGCCTTATATCTTTCCTCTAAGGCATTCACAAACTTGAATCCCTAAAGAAATTTGGCTATTCATAATTAAACTAACAAAAAACAGTAAGTTAAAATTACTAAGACTCATTGATACAAAAGAATGAAGATGTAAAACACTAGCAATTCAAGCTTGGTTTCAATACCCAACTTATGAAAAAGATTAATCTGAAATTAATACCCAAAAGAAACTTCAATAATTAAACAACCTTAAGAAGAATTTTCAAGAGGAAAGGAAGAACAAAACAGTGGCTAACATTGCATAATTTAAATCACATAAGGGAAATTACAACACTTTGAAAAAATTGAAAAGAACAAAATTACACTAAAAATTCATTCCTCTCGGTTCAATTGAACAAAGAATCATTCTTAACCAGCATCAACTTTCATTGTGATGGGATTGAAGGAGAAGAACTGAGATGTAGAAGAAATACAACAGAGCAGCAACTAAAATGAAAATAAAAATTGCAGACGATAAGGAAATAAAACCCAAAAACAGAAATGAAATTCTTCTCCAAAATCAAGCTCTCTCTCACGACATTCTTCTCCAAAATATATAGGGACTTCATGTTAGGGTTTCCCTCTTGGTTGATGGACAATTACAACTCAGAATTTGGCTGAAATTGTGGGAAATTTTCTTCTCGAAATTCCTTAATTTGCGTTTTTTCCTTAGTTTCTAGATCTGTCAAAATTTGCAATGTTGTTGCATTCTACAAAATTCTGTACCAAAACATTGAGTAAGTGTGAGTTTCCTTCTTCTTTTGTTCTCTTTTCTCAACTCATTTAATTTAAGGGTCTTCCAACAATAATGTGATTATATTCAACAACTTTTCTATTTTTTACCAAATAATATGAATAAAATTACAAGCATAAGTAAGTTTAAAGGTTAAATAATTATCATGAATGAGAATTATCACATACTAAAGTTTACAAACTAAATTCATAGAAATTTAAAAATACAACGATGAAATCGTTACATACAAAAATTAATGAACTAAATTATTATTTCATGAAAGTACAGAGACTTTCAGTTTGAACCTATAGAATAAATATGTGAAAAAAATTAAACAAAAATAGTCTAAAATTTTAAAGACCATACAATAAAATATTCAAATTTTTATTTACACGTAGCATTCTAGAAGGCACCGCCGTGAAGTAAGACCTGAATGATAAAATTCAATTTTTTTTATTAAAATACTATTTTTGTTTCGTTCTATTTTGGTTCATATATTTTTATATGTTCAATTTTAGTTCATGTACTTTCAATAAAACTTAAAATTGATCCCTATGATAAGTTTGAAGTTCGTCCTTATCAAAATTAATTTAATAATAATAATAATTTTAATACAAAAAAGATACAATGTGAATTTTAATTTTAATAATTTGGTCCCTATGATAAGTTTGAAATTCGTTTTTATCAAAATTGGTTTAATAATAATAATAATTTTAATATAAAAAAAATACAATGTGAACATATTTCTAAAATTTATAGAGGAAAAGTTAATAGAGACTAATTTTTTTCAAGAAAAGTTAACAATAAAGTAATTGTAGGGACTAATTTTAAACTTTATTGAAAGTATAAAGACTAAAATTAGACATTTTACAGTACATGAACCAAAATAGAACAAAACTAAAAGAACAAAAATCAAAATAGTATTTTATTTTATTTTATTTTTTAGTATTTGAATATATATATATATATATATTAAAAAAAGATATTTAAAGAAAATATTAATTTGCTTAGGAGCTAAGTCTTGGAATGGATGGGGAAAGAGACTTTTCCATTGACTTGACTGTGACAATAATTTGCTAACGTGGCCTATGGCCATTGACTGTTGGCTGGCTTCTTTTCAAATGCGCGTTTACAGTTCCTACACGTGGCGTAACGAGGAGGAGACTTGATGGAATTTTTGGGCTGGACTGAGGTACACTATTGTGGGCTACGTTTTATACATGGGCTAATAAAAAAATCAGAAATTATGTCCCATAGGTTATTTAAAGACCATAGTTTTAAAAAGGAACATTATGGCAAAGAGCACGTTTTCACCCATATATTTCATAAATGATGCATTATTAAAAAAATTTCAGCTTTAGCATGACTCACATTTATGAGAATATTTTATTCCATTGATGCCCTTACGATTTTTTCTCATTATTGTAATAATGTTATTATTATTATTTATTATTTCCATAATCATGTCATTCAATTTGGGTTATTTATTCTTTCCATAACCATATCATTCAATTTAGGTAAATAAATTTACCATTAATTACATGAAGATATATATTTTTTAGATTGATAAATATATTTTATTCTCCAATATATTGATATTCAAATTATGTTTTAATTTTCTTTATTGTTTATTGACTTTTATTTACGTTTTGTTTTATTTGAAAATTTCTTTTGGTTCATTTTTAAAATACTTGACGTCAAATATATAATATTAAGTATATTGTAAAAAACAAATATACATAGAAGTATATTATATATATATATGTATATAATTCTATTATATTCTATATAGGCAATAAGCATAGTTATATTCACAAACATATATTATATAAACATAGGTAAATAATCGTCATATGCTTTGTTACATCAGCATGTAATCATTTTATATGTTTGGGATGACATGATACTTCTATTATATTCTCAGATATATATTATATATACCCCTACTATATTCTCAGATATATAATATATATACCCCCTATGAATGGAATCGTCGATAATGGAAAGAGTTGTTTAGTTTTTAAAATCCCTAGATTTTAGGAGGAAAATCGTGAAAATTTTTCATCTATTTTATTTTTTATACAAAATTAATAGTGTTTGGAGGGAAAGATATATGTTTCAACGTTTATGGAAAGTATCAATATATTTTATTTCTTATATATATATAGCAATAAATAGAGGGGTAAATGAGTAATGTTCCTCTAGATTTGGCTTCTATTTGGCTTAAAAAGTGACAAAGCCAATATTAATAACAAAACGTGCCATGTGTAAAATTTGGTTCCAAATATGCTATTTATGTAGTTAACCATTTTAAAAAGGCCTAGAATTTTAAAATTTTTACCACTATATTTGATGTGTATTTTCTGACCATTATATCCCTTATTATATTTTTCTCTCTCTAATAAATATAGGTATTCATTTCTTTTTTCTTTCTTAAATTGCATATAGTAATTATATATTTTGAACATTTATAATAAATTAAGTTTTCGATTTTTTTCTTCTTTATTTTGATATTCTCATGATTTTAGCTTAGATTTTACTTCATTTATCCATTTTTTACACCATTTTTTTCATGATTTTATCAATTATCTTTTACATAATCGTTGTCAACTTCTAGTCACCCATTTCAACCAAACTATCTTCCATCTCTCGATTTTTTCAAATTTCTTCCTCACATCAAATTTCATTTGAAAATTTTTCTATCATTATGTCCGTTGTTCAATATGCATATAACTCCATATATACCTCATATATACCATGTACACAAATTTTTTGTTTTGCTCATTATAAATACTGGATTTTTTTTTCTTGTCATACGTATAGTCACAAACACAACAATATGAGAGATAATATTAAATTAATATATTTCAACATGTATATACTATGTTTATATCTATTATTTCATCTTTATTGAGATATGTATTCTACCTATTACGAATTCTTTTATATACACTTGGTATATTTAGTTATTTATATATATATAATAGGTATATTTGTTCGTCACTACCATTATGTATTCCACCGATTACATATTTCTTCATATACACTTGAAATATATATATATATATATATCTTCTGCGAAAGAAATAATAATAATACGAAATATATACCTTATATAGTTAAATATACCCATTTATTTAAAAATATATATACATGGTATGAAACCATAGTATAACCATACAAAAAACCTACGACTAAAAAAAACGCATTTTCTAGCGACTATAGAATTGCCCACGACACCCATGAGCAGCAGCACCTCAATCCAACATCACCGTCAGCATCTTCACAATCCAACATCGTGGCCAACAGGGGAAGTTGTTGTGAGGTGATGCAACTTTGACAATGTTTTTGGCAGTTTGCAATTCAGGCTGAGGAGGGTGAGCGGCGGGTAGTGGCGGATGTTTCCGACAATCTACAGTTAGTGGCCAAGGAAGGCAAGTAGCGGTTTGTGGCGAAGTAGAACGCGCAATGAAGGGCTATGGCGAGAAGGAAGAAGAAGGAATGAATGCATGTGAGGGACAAAGAATAAAAGCATAATGAATGCAATTTTTTTTTTTTTTAAAAAAAAGGAATTGTTTCTTTCCTTATTTTAAGACCCAATAATAGCGATAATTATTATCTTTTTAAAAAATCACCTTACATTTCCTTATTTGAAACCATCTTTTTTTTAGGATCAGATTATAGAATAGGACATAAAAATAATTAAATCACAACTTATATGTAAAAACTCTAGGCTCGTTGGCTATTTGTGTAAAAAAATGGTGGGTTTGGACAAAAATAAAATATAGGCCTCATTTATGGGCTAACCATGTAGTTATCCCAAATAAATTAAACTCTTTCATATTTACAAGATTACAATCTTAACAAATTTTGCCCATTTGAATATAGTTTAGTAATTGAATCACTTGTAACTTTTGAAAAAATTAGACCGGTTTAAAAATGATTTTAGCTTGTTTGATAACGGTTTGGTTTTTGATTTTTTGTTTTAAAAAAATTAGAGCTTGTCTTTGGTATGTTTTCTTATTTCTTTAAACCACATTTAAATTTCTAGCAAAATTTCAAAAATAAATAAATAAATATTTTTGTTTAGTTTTCAAAACATAGCTTAAATTTTCAAAAATAGAAAACAAAAAACAAATCAATTATCAAACGAGACCTTCATTTTAGTTTTCTATAGTTTAAATTTATGATTGCTTACTCACAATTTATTGATTGTGTCTTCATCTTTCCTAAAAGACATTTGATTTTTTAACAAAATTTCATAAACAATAACAAGTTTTTTAAAACTCCTTTTTAGTTTTCAAAATTTGAAAACATTTTTAAAAAGTATAAAACAAAACAAAGTAACGCATAGGTGGAATTAGAAGCAATATTTATAAGCTTTATTTTCAAAATAATAATAATAATAATAAATAACTATTTGATAACTATTTGATCTTTGGTTTTTTGTTTTTGAAAATTGTGTTTGTTTTCTCACCATTTCTCTACAATGGTTTTCATCTTTCTTAAGAAAACATTTGAATTCTTAGACAAATTCCAAAAACAAAAATAAGTTTTTAAAAACTATTTTTTTTAGTTTTCAAGACTTTGTTTGATTTTTTAAAACACAAGTAAAAAGTAGACAACAAAACAAAGAAACTCATGGGTAAAAGTAATTTTTATAAGCTTAATTTTTCAAAAACTAAATAGTTATCAAATAAGGCCAAAATGATTATTCAACGAGACCTATAGTGATGGAGTGAGATTTTAAACCGTCAAAACGTATAAGAGAGATATTTGATGCCTTATATGTTGATGCTTACGTTAACAATTTAGTTTAAGTAAAAAAGGATGTTGTTTTACTGAATTGAATCCCGTATATTACAAAGGAATACACCATGAACTTATAGATAATACAAAGAGAACATAAAAGGAAAGTAAATATTGCCCCAAAATGAGACTAAGTTACAACATATATACGTTAACACCATCCTTCAAACTCAAGGTGGTAGAGTGAAGCACCCAAGTGACAATGCTTTTGTGAAAATGTCAGCTAGTTGTTCTATGGTGGAGATGGAACGTAAGAGAACAGTGTTGCTCTGGAGATGACGACGAATATGTTGAGATTTATGCCCTAAAGCCTCATAATTAATAATTTGTTTAATAATTAATAATAAATTTGATTATTTTATTTGCAATATAATATTATCCATTATATGAAAAATCCAAGGTTATTAGTATAATCTTAAACAGTATGTGGTTGACATAGGGGAGGATCATGTTCAAGAAATAACCTAAAGGGTCATGATATATGGATAAGGTTGGGTGTCTTATCTTGGTAACACTATTGATACAACCCACTTTGAAATAATTACAAACGATTTAATCCAAATCGTTCATGTTGAGACATGTGAGTGGTAGTATCTTATACAATGAGTTTGTATAAGACTGGACCACAAAATATTTAATCTCTCTTTATAAATCCGTTAATTGAGAAGATTAATATTTCATAAGAATGATCATATGCGACTCGATCTTAATCTTGAGTGAGTTATGAACTCTTGCTTCTGAGGGCTTGTACTTTGATTTGCATGGGTGAGAGTGACTTTTATAGTCGATTCAATATGCCTACCATTTTAGGGACTTGACCAAATAGGGAGCTGGGAACATAATCTCACAAGATGGAATTCACTCATTCTCATATAGAGTAAGTAGATGAGTAGTTCCCTTAAGTGATGATTTCGGAACTTGAACAATGGGGTCTCACCCTCTCACTGGCCCAAGAAGGATTTAGTTTATGATTGGATCATAAACAAATTGTTGATTAGAGGATCAATGGTACTTAAGGTGCAAGATGTTGACCTAGCTGTAATTACGAATAACTCGTGAAAGATCGACTTGCATGTAATGGTTATATCCATGAACACAACTTGTCCTACAGTGTATAAGAGTGCAACTCTAAGTCTATAGTGGAGTGACCTAAAGTTAATGAATAAAAATTGATTAATTAAAAATTTTAATTAATTAATTATATATCATTGAATCTTGTAATATGTAAGTCCATAAAGTCCCTTTGCTAGCTCATAGTAACACTAAAAGATCAATCTAGTTAAAAGAAAATTTTGAAATGTTCAAATTAATATTTAATTTGAAGTGTTCAAATTAATATTTAATATATTAGATATGTTAAATATAAAAGAGGAAAATATATTTATTGTATTCGATACATTAAATATTAAAAAAATTAATGTATATTAGATACATTAAATAAAATATATTTATAAAATTTGAATAAGATTCAAATAAATAAATATCGTAGGAGATTTGAATGAGATTCAAATAAGTAAAAGATATATTTACATATATTAGGTATTAAAATATAATATTTTAATTATGGCAAAGATTTGTCATTGGTCTCTATAAATAGGACCCTTGTGTTGAGCCATTAGACATAACATATATCTCCTCAATAGAGAATTAGAGAATTCTCTCTAAAACTTTTCCTCTCTTATCCCTTGTGAATTTTCTTTCAAGATGCTCCAGGATAAGCCTTAGAATTAAGGATTATTAAATGCTCATAAGCTTAAAATATGTTTGCTTTGCTTTAGAAATCATAGGAGAAATTTGGTAAAATGCTTGAAAAATATCAAAACTTGTGAGAAGTGCATGTGAAAGAAAGAATGAGGAAAAGAGAAAGATAAACTAAGAAGAGTTTCTTTTGTGCAAGAATTGTGAAAATTGCAGAACCGAAATTGCAAGATGAAGTTGCAATTCTAGAGCAGCAGAAAAAATTCAAAAAAGGAAAAAATCTACATTCGACCCATATACAGAATTATTCCTTTGCTGCACGATTTGGGGGATTTTGAGCACGAATTATGGGCATTAATTCAACCCTAATGAATGCCTACAAAAGGAGAGAATAAGAGTGGAGAACATGTGATTTTTTTAAGGCATTTTTTGGAGTTATTTTCGTGGGTTTTCTTCCCATTTCTCCTCTATTTTTCTGCAAATTTCTTATCTGTTTTTCCACCAAAAAAGGTTACTGCAAGTTGTTATGTTTTTCTTCATTTTTTTCAGTCCGATTCAAGTGAAAACTTGGGTTGTTAAGACTCAATCTCTTCCTAGAATTAGTTGAGGGATTAAGTCGATTGGAGATTAAGTGAGGATTTATTGAATGGTTGTTGCAATTACTCTTTTTCAATTAAGTTTTTGTTTTTTAGTTGAGTTATGTTCTTTTCAAGCTTTGTTTTAATACACTTGATGTTCTTCTTGTATTCAATTTAGATTGAAGGAATTCAAATTACTTTTGTTGGAAGTTCATGATTCATGGGTATTTTTCTAAGTTTTGTTTCAGTTTTTAACTTGAGCAATTGATTCCTCTGAAGTGGTTTATGTTGTGGGTTTATTCATGAATTAAGTAATGCAGTAGGCTACTGCTTTGATTATTTCTTTCTTTTTTTCTAATTCAAATTTGGATGGCAAGATGTCTTTAATTCCTTTAAATTTTGGTTGCAATTAGCATTTTAATTCATTCTTCTAGTATGGAATTAATTTATAGAGTTTGTTGTAGGATTTTTACTTTTAATATGAGCTAAACTTCTTAGGGGGTTCAAGGATGTGAATTCTCTAAGAAGTAATTGTAGCCAAAATTCCAATAAAGACCAAGCCTACTTTTCAATTGTTTGCTTGTATTGAATAAAATTTCGTTGAGATCCTAGATTGATCAACTAGGGTAGAAACTCAACCTTAGATCTAATACCGACAGGGTTAGTGATAAGCGTATTTCACACAAGTGATGGAGATAAGAGCTTAGACATATGTCAATTCTTTACCCTAGACATAGGGATTAAATACTCCAAAACCCATAAAATTGTTAAGCCAAATTATCTAAGACAGAGGGACTATAGACATATAAGTCACTCACTTAAGTTAAAAGGCTTCCATAAATAATTCAATTTAAACCAACTTTTTGCTAGCATTTTTATCTAATAACACACATAAAATAACAAGAATAACTAAGTATAAAGACCAAATAATTCTCATAAATGAGAATTATCACACCCCCAAACTTGAGTTATTGTTTGTCTTCAAGCAATTGCAAAATAGATATAGAGACATAAACACAAGCCAAAGCAGATTCTAAGAATAATTCTTTTGAAAAATATGCCTCTCAGGAGAGGTCTCATGCTCATAACACTTTAACTTTACTTGGATGCTTCCATTACATGTAACTTTCATTCCTCCTTTATCTAAACAAAACACTTTCATCCCACAGTCTCACTTTGGATTCATACTACCTATTACCTTTAGTCAAGTTTTACTTAGTTATTAAACAAACTAACTTTACACACTTTTCTTAACTAACAATGTCCCCCTCAAACTTGTTTTTCATTGCTAGGATGCACAATTTTTTCTTTTTCTTTTTCTTTTTTTTAGAGAGAGTCTCACTGTCACTTCTACCTTCGTTCCAACTTACTAACACTTTGTGGTGAAAGTAGCTGACTACGAGCACAAGTCACTACTAAGACTGTTTTCACATACTCACTTCCTAAGTTAACCTTTCATGCAAAGAAAATCATGGGTGTCATGACTGTCCCTAGTTACTCAGTTAACTTTAGAAAGAGGAGTATCCCTATTTTTATTTTTATTTTTCTCTTTTTTTTTTATCCTAGCAGCTGTTACAACAACATAGTATTACAACAGTAGTATTACAACAACATAGTATTACAACAGTAGTATTACATATATTACATGACTCACCCCCCAAACTTAAATGGGTCAATGTCCCTATTGACCAAGGATAACACAAGGGGTGAAAAGGGTGATTTGCAAAACATCTAAGCTAGACTCTCCTAAGGGGATTCAGTGTACAAACTTAGATGAGTTGAGACTTGAGTGTTTATAAAGACAAAGAATCATTAAGTTGTTTGTCTGGGAAGAATCTACGTAATGTTTTCTAAGTATTTAATGAACTGAGCGTACACCAAATTCATCATTAAGGGTATTCAACAAGAACAAAACTCAAATAAATCAAACAATAAATGTGTTTGTCAACTTGAACAAGTCAAAAGCATTCACAATTATTTTTTTCTATTCAAAGATAATAGCTAAAGAAATCATAAAAGAACCTAACTAAACCTTAAACTAAAAGAAACAAAAAACAAAAGTTGGAAAGATAGGTCAGAAAGAAACTCCCTTAAGCAGAGAAAAATGTGTTGTTATTGTCATTACTTTCTTCAGGGGTCTTGGAGTTTTGAAGAAGAATTGTTGGGAAGTCCGGAAAATTGGTCATTTTCCTTTGGATAGCATGGAAAGTTATTGCTTTATCATTTTCTTTGATGTACTCCCAATATGCTCTATTTGGTTAAGTCTCCTGAATTTGCAATTGCAACTTACTTTCGCAATTGTGATTGCAAGACCTTTTTTTTTTCACCTGAAACTTAAAAGTAGAGTATCAAAATGTTCACACAATTTCTCCCAAGCCATAGTTAACTTTTTGAAATTTTCAATTTCGAACTTAAAGTTGATTTATTGAATTCCTAGGTGAACCCCCAAGTAGAGGTGTTCCCTTAGCGGTCAACTTAAATACCTCAGCCTTGGCAGGATTTTTCTTAGACAGAGACTCTCTAAATCAAGCTTCTTCATTCTAATTGGAATTCCATAAGTTAAAATTTTATCTCTCTTTTTTTAAATTTTTTTTTGTTTTTTTTTAAAAAAAGAAAATGAACGAAAAGATTAACTTATCCTATTCCAGTAGATAGAACGCAACTGTGTTCCTTCATTTTGCACCTAGGTCTCGATGATGGACGAGATTTCAATCTTAGTTGAAGTGTTTTGATTACAACGGGCCTTGCATGCTCAAGCGATTTACATGTGCCTTTGAAAGTATAAATTGTGATTGTGTGTTACATACTGCAAATTGTCATCCTTCATGCTCTCATTTTTGCATTCTTCTTCATTTAGCATTTCTTGCAAGCTGTAATAAGTCAAAGTAGGGCATTCGAGTATCGGGAGCATTTTGGATGTCATTTGCTGTGAAATTGCAACTGTATAGGTCACTGCAATTTCCTTGGGTGGTTCATTCTCTTCTTGAGGTAGTTCTTCTTTAATCTCTTCTCTCCCTTCTGGCTCCTTAGTGTTTTCAAGCGTTGGAGATTTTTCTACTTTTACTGGGAGTTTGATATCCTCATATTCGAATTTACTTGGTATCACCACCCCACATACTTCTTTTTCTTCTTGTTTTGAAGTCTCTGTATTTATTGAGCAAGTGATAATTCTCATTTATGAGAATTATTTGGCCTTTATACTTAATTATTCTTGTTATTTTATGTGTGTTATTAGATAAAAAGGCTAGCAAATAGTTGGTTTAAATTGAATTATTGTTGGAAGCCTTTTAAATTAAGTAAATAGAGAAAAGACAGCAAAAGAAAATAAAAAACACACTTACTTGATGTTTTTGTGCAGGAATTTGAATAATGCAATTGCATTGCAATTGCAATTTCGAGATATCTGGAAATTAAAGGAAAATCTGCAAATCTCCTAAAATCTAGGAATTTTGTGCGATATTGTCTCCACGATTTTAGCTGGAATTATAGTCATATTTGTGCATCATTCAAGAAGGAAACCCTAACCCAATTCCTCTATAAATATTGGAGAAGAAGCCTCAAGAAGAATATCAGTTTTCTGCTGTTTCAGCCACAGTTGCGCTGTTCCACGATTATCTACTGTCAATTTTCAGCTATCAAATTTTTGGCTATTTTTATTTTCGTTTGCTACTGTTTTTTAGCCCCTTTCAACTTTAAAATTCAATCATTCCTCAACGAAAATTGAAGGAAGTGAAGGCTCAATTCCCTTTGAAAAAGTGGAGTTGAGTCGATTGAATAAGAAGTGAAAAATGGGATGTGTACTTCCATTTATTAGAATTTATTTTCTTTTTTATTTAAGTTATTTGCTTCTGTTTTAGGAACTTAATTGTTGCTGTAATTTTGAGTTTTTAGCTACTGTTTTATTTTTACCTTTTGTTCTTGAAATTAATTAGTTGCTGAATTTATTTTGATTAATAGAATTTTGGTTGTTCTTTCATTATTATTGAGTTGTTATTCAAGTATTTATTAATTCTATTTTAGTTATGCACTTTGATTCTTTTAAATCATTAATTTTCTTTTCTTTAATTATGAGCTAAGTGTTTCTTTGGGATTCAAGCATGTGAATGCCCTAGAGAAAGAAATAAAGGCCTAATATGTAAGAGCAACATTGCTTAATCTTATATCATTGTTTGATTTTATTGATTGAAATTTTTATTACTAGTTTTGATTGATCACCTAGATTAGTATACAACAATTTGAGTCTAATTCTGAAAATATTAGATAAAAATTGGGTTTTCATAAAAGCAATAAAGAAAAATAGCCTAGACATGGGAATTTGTTTTTGACCCTAGACATAGGGCAAAACCTTTAAAACCAAAAGAATTGTGTTTCAAAATTAACTAAGTTTGTATTAGCCATAGAAATACCGGTTTAATCGCTTAGCCTCCTAAAGATACTTCATAGAAAGTCGAATAGGTGTTGAATTTGGTTTACAAAGCTTAAGTGTTGAGTCAAATGATTGCAATTACAATTAGGCTATAATTTCTTTCAATAGAGTAAAAGCATATTTGAATCCCTCTTTTATCATTTTCTTTTCAAAAAACAAAAATTATCCAAACTATTGTTTTACACAGGTTACCCACAATTGCAATTTGAAAACATCTTTGCTTATTCTCTTGAATTTTGTTGTATTCGTTCACTGTGGGATCGATACTCTAGAATACTTCCAGTTTTATATTACTTGCATTGACAGTGTGCACTTGCACTGAACTGGAGCTTTGTTTTAAAACTAAAAATATTTTCTTAAAGCCCCCACGTTTCAGTTCGATCAGCAAGATTCCTTGGGACCTGTTCTGAAATTCATTTGCAATCCGTTCCACTTGGATCTCCAAATTTTGAAAAGATATGGCTTGGCTTTGCATCACAACATTGCTCTTTGCCATGTATTCCCTCACGAGTTCTTCAATGGTAGGCTCTTTTTGAATCATCTTCTCTTGTTGGAAACACTGGTACTGATATTGATTTGCAAAACTGGGTAGATCTCCATAACATAAAGAATCAGGATTATATGGACAATTCTCAAATAAATGCAAAATTGAAGTAGCATCCACAAGTGCACGATATTCAAATTTTGTGCTAGAGCGTGAAACCACAGTTTTCTTTTTACTTCACCAAGAAATGAGAGTCTCCTACGTAGAAGCAGTAACCTGTGGTGGATTGCAAATCAGTGGGATCACCAACCCAATCAATATCAAAATAACCAGATAACACTCAGGATGATTGGGAAGAAAACTGAAGTCCATGGCCAATTGTGTCTTTAACCTATCGTAGAATGCAGAGTACAACAGTAAAATGTATAGTCTAGGGAGTAGCCATGAACTGACTGACAATGTGCACATCATAAGCAATATCTAGGCGGGTCACAATTAGATAAATAAGGTTGGCAACAAGTTGCCGATATAAAGTGGTATCTTCAAGAGGAACACCATCAAAAGGAGTCAGACGAACATTCAGATCAAGTGGTGTTGATGACGGGGTGGAGTCAGTAATACCAAATTGAGCCAAGAGATCATAAGCATATTTTTCTTGAGATAAATAGTATCTATCAGAGCGAGATGAAGCTTCAAGGCCAAGGAAATAACTGAGTGATCCCAAATCTTTCATTTCAAAATGTTTCCTAGGGTAGCATTACAATTCAGAGATAGTCTTAGGATCATCACTTGTAATAATCATATTATCAACATAAAGAAGGAGAAGAACTATACCCTGAGGAGTCTGGCATGTAAACAATGTTGTATCGTGGGGACTGGAAGTAAACCCAAGTTGGGTTATGGTGGAACTGAATGTGGCAAACCAGGCTCGTCAGGCTTGCTTCAGACCATATAAAGTTCAGTGGAGAAGACACACTTTCTGAGGTGGAGAAGAAGTACCAGGTGGTGGTTTCATATATATCTCTTCAGAAAGAGTGTCATTGAGGAATGCATTTTTAACGTCCATCTGTAGAAGGGGCCACTGTTTGGCAGTTGCAACAGCTAAAAGGCTACGCACAAAGGACATTCAAGAAATTGGAGCAAATGTTTCCTCATAATCAATACCATATTCCTGAGAATAACCTTTTGCAACAAGACGAGTTTTATATCGTTCAATAGATCCATCTAAGTGTTTTTTGATTTATTAAATCCCCTTACATCCCATAAGTCACTTACTAGGGGGTAAATCTACGTAGTCCCAAGTATGAGTCTTTCTAAAGCTTGTAGTTCCTCATTCATTGTTTGCTGCCAAAAAGGGTTAGTGTTGGCCTCATGAGAAGATGAAGGTTCAACGAGAGACATAACAGTAGAAAAACAATGATAATCTTGGAAATGGTGGGGGAGTTTCTTGGTCAACTGAAAACGTGTGGGCTTTAGAAGAAAACTTTTGAATAGAAAAAATCTCCAGTCTAGTGCAAGTGCACACTGTCAAACAAGTAATAATAGAAAATATTCCAAAGTATCGATCACATAGTGAACGAATACCACAAAATTCAAAATAAAGGCAAAGATGTTCACACAAAACAACCTCGATAACCAATATTAAATAATAGGGAAGGTTGTGAGTGTACTAAAAATCAAATGATAAAAATATGGAATCCAAACATGTTTTTGCCCCTTAAAAAAGAATTGTGACCTAAAATGCAATTGCAATCTTTACTCAAACACCAAGCAATGTAAACCGGGTTCAACTTCTATTCGATTTTAATGGAAAAACCTTTATTAAATTAAAGTTTGAAATTAAGTAGGTAATCAAATGATGCAAATCAAATAAAAAATAATATTTTGGTTTAAATTAAAGCTTGAAATTGAAATTTTGTAAAAAAAAAAAAAAATTATTAATAGATCTTCTCGATTTAGTGAACTTTTGTAAATAAAAATAAATTAACTAATAGATCTCCTCGAAACTTCTTTTATAGATTCAAAGAGTTCTAAAATTGAGAATCTCTATCTAATTAATGATTCCCTTAAATTCCAAAAGTTCATTGCAATTTTTTTTTCAATTACTAAATAATAAGAAATTTAAAAAGAATAGAAAAATGAATAATATTTTGGTTTAAATTAAAGTTTCAAATTAAATGGGCAATCAAATGATGCAAATCAAAATAAAAAATAATATTTTGGTTTAAATTAAAGTCTTAAGATAAGTGGATAATCAAACGATACTACTCAAAATAAAAAATAATATTACAATGTAATTCTTCATTTTCCATATATATAAGACCTTACATTCAACTTTTATATATACATTTGCATTTTTAACATTATGAAATGCATGTATCGAACATAGTATTCAACTAGTTAAAATTTAAAAGCTTCTATTATTAACAGTAAAAATAATAATAAATCTTTTAGCATATTACTCTATAAAATGGATAATATAAATAACGTTCATTCCTGTCGAGGCATGTGCAAAATTTTAATTCTTTAAGAAGATTGAATGATATCCATTATTGATAATTCAATTTGTTTACACGATATTTCAACAAAGAAAGAGAAATGAGACACGTGTAAATGAATTTAATTTGTATTAATTTGAATGTAGTGGAGTACAATATCTAATTTGTTCCTCTGATTCTTTCTCTCAAATTTACATCTGTCTCGAGGGCTTTGCAGCTTATTCTCGAATGTAGATTTGTCTCGAGGTCTTTGCAGCTTGTTCTCGAATGTGGATTTGTTTCGAGGGCTTTGTAGCTTGTTCTCGAATGTGAATCTGTCTCGAGGGCTTTGCAGCTTGTTCTCGAATGTAGATTTGTCTCGAGCTTCACAGTTTGTTCTCGAATGTGGATTTGTTTCGAGGGCTTTTGCAGCTTGTTCTCGAATGTGAATCTGTCTCGAGGGCTTTTGCTTTTGCAGCTTGTTCTCGAATGTAGATTTGTCTCGAAGGCTTCGCAGCTTGTTCTCGAATGTGGATTTGTTTCGAGGGCTTTGCAGCTTATTCTCGAATGTGAATTTGTCTCGAGGGCTTTTGCAGCTTGTTCTCGATCTTTAAAGTCTTCTAGTCTTCAAGACTCTGGTTCATAGAGTGTTTGATCTTCAAATGTTTAGAGAGTTTTTTGGTCTTTGTTTCTGAATTCTCTCTAAATTCTCTGGAGAGTTTCAACTTCTGAACCTCCAAAATGGAGGAGGGAGCTCTCTATTTATAGAGTTCTCCAAGGCCCCCTGGGCTTGGGCATGACTGTTGGACTGGGCCTGATGAGCTTTGGGCATGGTCCTTAGACTGAGCCTGATTGACCTTGGGCCTAGCCTTTGTGGGCTGGGACTTTGTTGCTTAAGCTCTGCTGGATTAGGGCCTCCAATTTGGGCTTTGTTTAAAATTGGCCCAAATTTCATATAACCCAATTGCATATTTGGGTTTGCCTTAATTTAATTTAGGGATACTTGCAAATTTAAATAATCCCTAATTAAATAAATAATTTTGTCACCAAGTTTTAATTAATGACATGGCAATTTCTGATTGGCCAAAATTTCTATTCCAACACAATTAAAGTTCATTTTATTTATTTATTTTTTCTTCTTCTTTATCACAATATATATATATATATATATCGATTTAATATTTTTATTCTCAAGCACATGACATCATACACAGGTGCCACCTAGATAATCTCTTCTTTTTCTTTTTTTTTTTCAATCTTGCAAACCTTTTCCAATAGAAAATTTAAAATTTTTATTCAAGAGGAAGGTTTCATGGGTCGGCCAATGGGATATTGGTTGATCAAGGTTATTTTTTTAAAAAAAATGGACTAAAAAATTAAATCCAAATATCAAGCACAGGAATAGGTTTATCAACCGTACATAACCTAAGTAATAAAAAAAATAGTAACCTCAATTAAAGGTTGTTGATTCGAAATTCTCGTTTAAAAGGGAGTTAGAAGCGAGAGGAAAAGATTTGAGTGAGATGAGGAATAAGTGTTTTTGAAAATAAATATAAAAGTTGCATATTTAAACTATTTTTAATTAAATCATTCATAAGAAAAATAATTATTTTTTTAAAAAAATTAACTATTTGATATAAATTGTTAAATGAGAAATTTTGGTCAGTCACAAATTGTCACGTTATTATTTGTAAATTAATGACAAATACACAAATAATTAAATTTTAGGACCAATTATAAAATGACATGTGTTCTAAATTTAATTTGAAGACAAAAGTTGGCAAATCCTAAATTATAAGGCCACATGTGTTCAATATGACCAATTTATCAAATAATTAAACTTAATTTGGTCAAATTGGGTCATATAAAATTTGGGTCAAAGCTATACAAAACTCAAATTAGAAGCCCTAATCCAACAAAGTCCCTGCCAAAGGCTAAGCCCAAAGTTAACTAAACCCAGTCCAATGGTTGGGTCCAAAATCAGTTAGGCCCAAGCCCACATGGAGTCTTAGGGAACTCTATAAATAAAGGGTTCTCCCTCCATTTCAAGGGTTTAGAAATTAAACTTTCTAGAGAACTTAAAGAGAATTCAGAAATAAAAAGATCATAAGACTCCTAAGCTCTTGAAGATCAAATACTCTCTAAACCAAAGCCTTGAAAATCAGAAGACTTTGAAGATCGAGAACAAGCTGCAAAGCCTTTGAGACAAAATTCATATTCGAGAACAAGCTGCAAAGCCCTCGAGACAAATTTACATTCAAGAACAAGCTGCAAAGCCCTTAAGACATTTGTATATGAGAAAGAAAGAATCAGATGATAAACATTAGAGATTGTACACCCACATAAAATTAATACAAATTCAAATTCTTTACACGTGTCTCATTTTTTCCTATATTAAAATCTCATGTGAACATAAATGCTAGTTTTTCCCTACAAAATGTATACAACTTTAATAAATATATTGAAATTTAATTGCTTTTGTATAAAAATAATTTAAAAGAAATATATGTAATGAAGAGTTTTCTTTGTGAGGAATCTTGGTTCGGTCCAATAAATTAAAATTCACTAAGTCAAAGATGGGGAGTGCATTCCGACTCTAACTTGCCTCGTCGTAATCTTTAAATTGCCATTTTTTTAGAACCCTCTACTTAAACGCTCTCATCCATTAACACGCTTTTATAACTGTCTTTGTTTTTTTAATGCAACAAAGATAAGGATAGAGATTTGAACTACGGACCTTAAAGAAAGGATTAACCACTAACGTATATACACTTATATTGACTTTCATAATTGTCTTTGTTAAGTAAGGTAATCAAACATTAATGGATATTAATTCATTCACTAACTAATTACTAAACTCAATCCTCCAACCTTCGAAGCTATTAAACCATTAATTTAGAAAGTATTAAAGAAAACACATTAAAATAACAAAAGGTTGGGAATTAAAAACAAAAACAAACAATAGGTTATTTCTAATTTTTGCTAATTTAAAATTCATGTTTAAAAATTTACACATCAAGTAATTTTTCTACATAAAAAATTTATTCCCATTTTCAAAAAAATATATATATATTTTTAAGGTTGAATTTTATATATTGAAAGAAGCTTGAATTATATATTTAATCATTGTACTTTATTACTTGTACTAAATATTAATATCTTGCCATTGTACTTTATTACTTGTATTAAGGTTGAATTATCTATGTCATTGCTGTATTTTATTACTAGTATCATTTGGTTATTGTAGTCTTAAAAGCTTTATTTTAGTCCATGTATATATCGACAAATAGTTTTTCATAAAAAAGTTACTAAATCTGGTCGCCACTACATAACTACTCCTAATTATTGGTCGATGCATATTCAAATATCGAACAATCTCTTCTTTTCATGACTTCTAAAAATCATCGCTCTCTATGTGATTAACAAATCCTGGAGGAGTATAACATGTATGGATGTGGACTTATCGTTTTTCTTACAACCATTGACCAATCTCTTCATGCCTACATGCTTTCTACCTTATACAAAATGTAATTTGTTTCTTTAAAAACAAAACACACACATAATTGAGCTTGAGATGTTTTCTTGTTTGGCCCAACCATATAATTTCCCTAATATTATTTTCTTCTTGAATTGGGGACCAAAATCCCACTCAAACCTCAAATCGTCTCATTGAACCAAAACTTTATTATATTTTATTATTTTATTATAAAACCCACCATTGCAATCACATGGTTTACAACCCTAAAATCTTTTTTTTTCTTTTTTGACCTCAAAAAGAAAATTACCACGGTTTATTTATTGATATAATATTTGTGTGGCCTTTGTATTATGTTTATTTTTCTTTGGAAAAATATTTGTATACATCACTCAAAATCCATCCATGGTCTCTCTCTTGGCTACCAAGCTAATTAGGTTAATGAATTCAAATAATTATCATTTATTTTAGTTCAAGGATCGTGGATGGAGAATTAAACCATCAACCTTTAAAGCTAAATATAACTTTAGCCTCTAATATTTGGGGTCTTTTTCAAAATTTCTTCCCTAATATTTTATTTTTTTTTACTTTATCCTTTATACATCTGATATTTTTTCAATCAAATTCTAAACACCACTAGCACTAAAAAAAGGATTACGTGTAAATTTTAAAAGGGCTTTTCTTGATGAGGTCACCAATTATTGGTATGTATAATGCTTAATATGGGTTTATTCTTTTAATAATAATATGTCATTGCAAGTTGGATAAATTTATATTGTAGATTTTTTTTTTTTTAGTTCAACATCATATGTTGTGGCAGTGGGATGATTCGAACTTTTGACCTCTTAATTGGAGGTATATGTCTTAACAAGTTGAACTATATTCAGGTTGGATTAAGTCATATAAAGTTCATAGTATCAATTTTATGGATGAGTGTACCTATTTCATCAAATTAATACATGGGCTATTTCCAACTCAAATTAAATAAGATGGAGAAACGGTTGTGGTCCTAAAAGAAAAGTTTGTGAAGACTAATATAATGAATCCAAATAAGAACAAAGAAAGAGGGAATACCAACCAACCAACCAATTTGGTCCCCGCGTGAGGATTTGCTTCCAAAATAATAAAACATCCAATCATCGTACACTTTCTTTTTCTTTTCTTACAAACCTAAACCATTATTCACATTATAATATGTCACATGAGAGAGAGAAAAAAAAGAATGAGAGAGAAAAAAAAAAAGAAAGAAAGAAAGAAAGAGAGTCTTTTGACTCAGGTCGGTACAATTTTTGCTAGGCATTCCCCACTTTGATTTTAGTCCATTAGATTATGGTCGGGATGACGATGGAACGAAACATGATTGGAGATGCATTCTTTATCTGGTTTTAGTAAGATTTATTTTTTTTCATTTATGTCATGTTCCCTATTTTGAAGAATTTGGGATCGGGGAGTATTTAATTGAAGGACCACTGTCATCTCTAATAATTCTGATTTAATTGTGAACAAAAATTTCTCACTCTAGTTAAGGTGAGGTTCTCGAGAACCGTACTTGACCCCACAGAGATTTTTTGTCAACCTAACACATGAGTGCAATGATCTACTTCTTGCATTTAAAATCTCAAATGGGTTGTTTTAAAATTGTAAAACTATATATTTTTTCCCAATTGTGATATTTTGAATTTAAATTAGGTGTTAAATTTGAATATAAATATGAAAATACATTGTTGTGGTACATGGCCACTAAGATGGATAGATCATAATTATTAAATTCTCTTTACTTATAAAAGAAAAAAGCAATTGTAAATATTCTCACTTAACTATTCATTGCGATTGTCTTGCATGAGCCGCTTCAACGGTCAAGCCCAATGATGATTTGTACCGAAAAGTCTTGAAATTTAAAGAGAATACAAGAAAAAAATATATATGTTGTCTAAAAATGAAACTACTATTTTTAAGTGCATGTAACTTTAATAGGCCATTTGATATTTGTATTGAACAATTGTGTATGTTGCTAGGTTTTCACACATATATTATCGTTTAGGTTTCGCCACTTATAATAAAGAAAAACTTGATTTTATACAAATGATAGATAAAAAGGAATTGTTGCAACTAACCAATTTTTATTTTTGATTTGCAAATGTACTAAAAATAGTTATTTTTATTATCCCTTTTGAAATTAACCAGTCAATTAATATTATATTCATTCAGTTCCAATTTTAACCTAAAATATCCTTAAAAATTATGAAATTCATTATTTTGTTGCAATTAGGTAATATATATCTTGACTTTCAAATATTTAAAATGATGATAGTATGTATATATATATATTGAGTTCAACAATATATAGAGAGTGATTTGAACCTCTAACCTCTTGGTCGAGAGTTAATCTTTTATGCCAATTGAGCTGTGCTCATATTGTCTAAATATTTTTAACAAAACAAGTAAGAGATAATAGCATTTTAGGGGGTGTTTAGGGTGAGGAGTTAATAACTCCACCTTTTTTTTTTTTTTGGAGTACAATAGGGGTTGGGGGATTCGAACCACAGACCTCATGGTCATTAACACATTCAATATGCCAGTTGAGCTATGCTGATCTCTTTGGTAGTTAATAACTCCACTTAACTTCTTGTTTGGCCATGTGACCCTATAAACTTATTCACATTGTGTGCCTCACAACTTATAAACTCTAACTCCAACTTTCGTTTGTAGGCCCCACAACGTCTCTCTCTTCTCTTTTCTTCATCTCACCTCACTCTCTCTTCTCTCCTCTCTCTCCATTTTTTTGCATAATTTTTTTTAATTTTTTAATTTACAAATTTTTCTTTATATAAATTTTCTCATTATTATTACTAATTAATAATTAAAACATAAATAATTATTAACAAATTTAATTTCGATATATTCCATTGGCAAGTGAAATTAAAGTAGCAAAAATTGATTATTATCAACAAATTAACTTGGATTATTTCATATATTGGAAAAATTGAATATTGGTTATTTGGTTCGTTAGGCTGGCTTACTGGCTGGGGTGAACCAACAACTCAATTTCACAATAACAATTGTAAATATCTTTTTTATTTGGGTCTAAACTTTTCTGTAAAATAATATAATATTTAAAATATAGGATGAAAATTTAAACTTTGAAGCTAAGAGATAATTACTAATGCGCTAAGCTAGACTTTGTTAACTTTATTTAGGTCAACTTGGACATATATAGATTTTGCAAATAAAATAATGATGATGATGACGTATAGAAAATGGGTTTTTTTTTTTTTTTCAAATAGAAAATGAGTTATAACTTATTTGTGATTCTTTTAATATTGTTATTATCCATATGTCAATTTTTTTCTTTTTAAAAATTTTGAAGACAAAAACACTTAATATACTTTTTGAAGAAAACGTTTTTGGCTTTCCTACTTAATTTAGAAATCATGCATATTAATTTACTATATATATATTTTTTGAAATATATGGAGGAATTTAAGCCTCATATCTCTTGGTCGATATACATATTTTATATCAATTTACTAAAAAATTTCTTGTTATTTAATTTAATTTATAAAAAGAAGAATTATAAAAGTGTTTTAACCGTGAACAAATTTGGAACTAAAAGAAGTGGTTATCAAAAACCTCCTAGCCCGGTAAAAAAAAGGGTCTTTACAAGCTTATTTCTTAAATACATAAAATAAAAAATTAAATAATTTTCACAGAGACTTTTAACTATAACTTTTTCTCTGCTTAAAAAAAACTATTACTTTTTCTGAAAATACTTGCCAAATTAGTGTTTAGTATCGTAAAATACACTATTCCTTTTCATATACACTTTTATTCTTTGCTTTTATATACATATATAACTATCTTATAATTTACATGAAATGATAAACCTTTTCATTGGTTGACTTATCTATATAAAATTTCATATGTCTTGAGTCGGCTAAAGATTTACTTACTTTTTTTTTTTTTTTTGATAACACAATGATTTTCGAATTAATTGAAGAGATTTGACAAAAACAATTCGTGATCAATTATAATATAGATCATATGAGATTTGTCGCACACATATATAAAGTTCAAATCTATAAGTTAGACTTGGAAAAAAATATATCTAGGTTAGATCTATGAATAAGTTGACCAATTCTCCTATGGTTGTTGTGATCATACCTAACTTGTCCTTTTAAACTTTTTCTCACAAGAATTTTGATGAACATTCTTTGCAGTTAAGAGTCTTAAAAAGTTCTAATCATATAAGAGAATATTCAACTCATATCATGTTTGTTGATGTAAAGTGGAAGTATCATTTCATGTTTGTCTAAAATATTAGGATTTGATTGATGAGAATGATTTTGTGTTTTTTTTCTTTCTTAATCTTTAAATGTTAACATTTTTGTTTGTTGATTATTTTTGTTTTGTGGTCTATTTTAAAATTTTGGCTAAATATATATTTTTAGTTTCAAATGTTTGGATGGTTCTTCAATTTAGTTTCTATGATTTAAAAAGTTTCGATTTCAGTTTTAATATTTTTTAATTATATTCTTACCCATTGGTGAATGTTAGAATTGGCTAGTGAGTTGAAAAAAAAAAATTATGGAAGGAATTTTGGGCCACTTAAGAAAAAGAAAAGTAGAAATTCCTATCAACTTCTTAGAAATTTGGAGGAATTTTCTCTCTTAGATGGACCAATTTCTTATTTTAAATACATTTCTATAAACTCACTAACTATCATGTCATGTAAGTTTATCGTAAACTAATTTTAACATTTACAAAAATTGTCAACCTTAACATAACTCAACTAGTTAAAACATGAAAGATTTAGTTAATATATAAATAACTATTTAATTAATATATAAATAAGTTTGTGTTATTTTATTATTAAATAAATAAATAAAAGAGGAAGTAGTTTTTGTAACTGCAAGGTTCGAAATGTCGATGTCGATGGAAATGTCGAGGTCCAAAATTTATGGAAATGTCGATGGAAATGGAAATGTCGATGGAAATTTTGGTGGAAATTTACGGAAATCGTGGAAATTGATGGAAATTGTTTGAATTAGCCAATGAAACTTAGATTTTGACTTAATTAGACTATAATGGACTATTTTTAAGCATCACATCTAAAAATTAAGATAATATTTAGATATAAATGTCAATTGAAAATTTGAAATGTCAATGCGAGTAGGAATTTTAAAAAAATATATGGAAATTGATTTAAATTATTAAAATTATTTCATGAAACCTTAATTGTGAGTCGTGACTCAATTATAGTATAATTGATTACTCTTAAGTCTTAACATCATATATCTAAATATATGTAATATTTATATTCAATTAGACAACTATGAAGGAAATTTGAGAGAATTGAAATGAATTTAAGAGAATTAGAGGGAAATTAAGATAATTGGAATTGGAGTGTAGAAATGCTTTGAACCTATTATCTAGCGCTTCGAATGACCAGGTACGGGGGTCTTTATACACCATTTAAACTCTTTTCTAATTGCTCTCTGTATTTTGTACTCAATTTCTCCTCAATATAATAAAATTCTCTCTCACTCTACCTGTGGACGTAGGCTATTACTTATTATTTATTAACAAAGAAAAGATTAAATTCGAAAATATATATATATATATATATATATATATATATATATATATATATATATATATATATAATATAAAAACCCTGCTTTCATGTTTGTAAAAAAAAAATCGAAATATGGATGACATGTCGTCGAAATTGGGGGGGGGGGGGGGGGGGGGGGGCAAACGACATCCCCCCCCGGACGACATGTCGAAATGTCGGCCAACATTTCGACATGTCGACTGAAATTTTCCACCGTGTGTAACTGTCATCTCAAGTGGATATCCACAGTTTTTGTAACTGCAAAGGTTATTCTCAAATATGGTTTTTGACGTGGTTTTGATGATGGAAGTGTTTTTTCCACTCCTTTGACGAATAGTAAAACGATTCTCTCTAAAAAAATCTATCGCCCTTTTGCATCTTTATGAATTTAAGAATTTAGGCTATGATTAGTGAGAATTCCCCGTTCGTGATTATTCTCCGATCATTGTATTGGACCTTCTTGATTCCACTTTGTTCTTCAAAGAGGTTAGTATATTTGATAAGAAAATAAATGACCAATAATCTATGAGAGAAGTCTACCAGAAGAATACTAGCTCAATCAAGCTCAAATGAAGCTCATACTCACAGTTAATGAAAGTCAACTCCAATTCAACCCAATCATGAAGCAATCAATATGCCACAAGGTCCAATGACAAGAACTAGAGCTAAAATGCTTCAAGAAGCATTGAATGCTCACCTTCAAGCTAAGGTGTATACACAAAGTGAAGAGTTGCATCCTTTCAAACTTTAAGAGGTACCTATTCATCCAAGAGACATAATGAATCTAAAAATACAGATTTATTCACATATTTATTACATTATGTACCTATTTAATTCATGTATTTATATTTAATATGGTTCATGTATGGATTTTAAGAGTTAGGAGCTGAATTTAGACTACATAGGCGAAGGGTTGTGTTCTTTCATGGGGTCTATTCAATTAGTATAAATAGGGTTGTCATTTTGTCATTTGAAGACAAATTGAAGTTAAATGGTCTCATATTTGAGTTTTAGTCTCTCAAGCTTTATGTTTTCTTTGTATTCTTGTGTTAGAATGCATATTTAGAACTTTCAGTCTAGTTTGATCCATTAGATTGTAGAGAGTTCGAAATCTAAGTTCTCATTTCTTCTTGATCATCGATCCAAGTTTCCAAGTAAAAATTGTTTAACTTTCTTGGGGTTATTTATCGATTTGTTAATGGAGTTTTCTTATTATTGTTGTGGGGGTTCACCTTGAATAAGGGGAGTTCTCAAGCATAATTGAGATAGTTCCTTTATCAGTATTATTCTTGAAAATTCCAACAAAACATATATTGTCGAATCGACCAAGAGATTAGAAGTTTCCAATCTCCACCTCCATATGTTGTTGAAAAAAAAATCACCAAAGTTAAAGATATAGTTGAAAAGTGTTAAAATGTAAGCGACTAAATTGAAACTTTTTAAATAATTAAAGATTAAAAATTGAAAAAAAATAAAAATTATGGACTAAAATATATATTTAGCCTAAAATTATTTTGGCTAAATATATAATTTAGTAACTAATATTATTTTAATCACTTTCGACTTAGAATATAATTCGAAGAATTGGCTTGATCTCAAGTGAATCTAGTCTAGCTAGAGAGGAGGCTTGGAATAGGAGTGACGTTTAGCAAAACATGCACACTTTCTCCAAGTCAAGCTAAACTTAGCCGGTTCTCAAAGGTATGAGCTTGGATATTCAACTCGAACATGTGTTGAAAAAATATGTGTTTATACTTTGTATTCTTTTCTCCTTTTCTATACTTGAATTTTGATGTGATAGATAACTTGAAACATCGAAGATTAAAACGAAATGTGGCTCAAGATGAAAGAAGGTACGTTGCATGCACATATGTGCTGCCTTATTTTGTCTAGCTGTTTACTTTTTTCGATCATCCATCTACCACATCATTTTAAAGTTTAAACCACAACAATTGTAATGGCATTTTTTAAGAGTTCAACACGACATGTGAGGTTGGAGAGATTCAAACATATGACCTCTTGGTCGATAGTATATGTCTTAACTAGTTGAGCTATATTCATATTGACAATTTTAATAACATGTTACATCACTCTTTAGGTAAATAGTGCTAATAACAAATGACAACATTGAATGATTGAATCACAATTTAAAGTTTAGACATATATAATTAAAATTACCTTTTAAAGTCTCTAACTGAACATAAGTTTTTTAATTTAGTCTAAACAAGAAATTGGCTAAAAATTTTGGTGAAGTGATGACAAAAATTACATATAACATTGTCAAATTACTCATGAGGAATAAGGAAAGATACTTTGACAAAGACGAGACTTTTCAGGTCAATTGAGATTTTTAGTCCATAAGGACTTGTCATAGTTGACTTAGTAAAAACCTAGGACTAAGGATGAATTGACCAAACTCTTCTTTTACGTCCTAGGTCATACCTAACTTGTTTTAACTTTTTATCCAATAATTTGGACCAAACATTCTTGTATTTGAGAGTTCTAAAAAGTTCTAACATAATAAGGTTTCAGAATATTCAACTCATACTATATTTGGTGATGTAAGATAGAAATATCATATTTTGTATGTCTTAAAAATATTCAGACTTACATTTCCTTTCAAATATGTGACTTTGACAAACAAAATAAGTTTGTTTATCAAAAAAAAAAATTGAAACCTATTTTTTTAAAATGTACTCAAATATATGACTTTGACCAAATAAGTTTGTTTATCAAAAAAAAAAAATTGAAACCTATTTTTTAAAAATGTACTCGAAAAATTGTAGCCAAAATTTTCAAACTATGAAATATATTTGTAGCTAGAGAAAGAAAAAAGAAAAGTGCCTTTTGTTTAAATTTTTGCTAATATTTGGATTATATTTTCAGTAAAAAACCAATAAAAAGAAAGAGAAAGAGAAAAATGTAAAATCATTGGTAATTGAGGCCTTAATATTATTTGGGATGAAAATTATTTCGTCAATTGTCAACTTTACAACGAAAAATAGAGTGAGTTGAATAAATTTGTTTGAAGAAAATAATTTTGTTATTTTTATGCTAAATTATGCCCTCAAGATCTAATTATTAAAAAAAAAACATTGAAAAATTCTCACTAATTAACGCAAGTGTGCTATTTGTCTAAAACAACTTTAATAATATATCATCTCAATATCATATCAACTAACACAGTGTAATGTTCATATGAGCAAAATATAAAAAATAAAAAATAAAAAAAAATAGCATAATTTAAGCATTTATGCAAATGTAGAGTAGCATACCTCAAATGGTCGGTGATTCGGTAAGACTATAAATGTCGGTTAGAAAGTCCAAAGAACACATTATGTAATGTGTGTTTTGGCTAAGTGACTTCACCAATCACATGGTTAAAAATAGATTAGCAAGATAAAAGAGTTGTGTTTTTCTAAGTAACTCAAAATCAAATTCACATGGCTAGAGTATATGAGCAAAATTGAAAGAAGGAAAAAACAGCCAGAGTTTGGAAGTATTTGTACATAGGAAGCATCCCTTAATTGAAGGCTTTCATTCTTCAAAAATAATAATTATTATTATTATTATTATTGAAGGTTTCTTTTTAGATAGAGGGTTATAATTAAGTGACACTTGCAATCTACCATTTTTTTCAAACAAAGTATCAGATTCTTTATTTTTTTTTTCAGTGCAACAATATATTGGAGTAATCTCCAATCTTTTGATTGATGATATATTTTTAAACCAATTGAGTTATATTTAAGTTGACAGATTATGTATGTATCCTTTTATATATATATATTTAATTTATTCCTTTTCATTATTTGTCTACCATGCCATAAAAGTCGAATGGTGTAATTTATTGTTTTTTAAAATTTATAAACTAAATAGAAATTATTAAAAGGTGTAGATTGTGTCTATATTTGTTCTAATCTTGTGCACCTATTTAAAAATTCAAAGTTTAGATTCCATTTTGGTTTTTGACTTTAAGATTTATTCTTTTTTTTTTTTTTTGTCTCTAAACTCTTTTTTTAGCCCAATAATTGTAGTGGTGAGAGTTCGAACCATCATCTTTTAGGATTGTAATAGATAGATCATAAATACCTCATCTACTGAACTATATGGTTAGATTGGTTGATCTTTAAACTTTCAAAATCTCAATTTTAATCATTCAACTTTTAAAAAAATAACCATCTTAGCCATCATTGTTATTATTCAATTACTTAATACCCTCACTCAATATTTTTGCCTCAACCAACTTATATAACTCAAATACAAGTTCATGGTTACATATTAATGTAATACGTATTTAAAGTCAGATTATACACCTATTAAACACTTGATGATAGCCAACCAAGCATAGTTCATAGTTCAACTTATTTAGGCATATAATCCCGATCAAAAAGTCAAACTTAAAAAAAATTACAATGAAATATTGACAAAGACCAAAAAGGAATATTTTTAACTACAAGGACTAAAATGGGTATTATGAAAGTTCAATATAACAAATTTGAAATTTTAAAATCTAAGGCTCCGTTTGATAACCATTTGATTTTTGGCTTTTAGTTTTTGAAAATTAAGCCTATAAATACTTCTTCCATATATAGATTTCCTTGTTTAGTGATCTACTTTTTACATATGTCTTCAAAAATCAAGCCATGTTTTAAAAGCTAAAAAAAGTAGTTTTCAAATTTTTATTTTTGTTTTTGAAATTTGATTAAGAATTCAAATGCTTCCTTAAGAAAGATCAACCCATTGTAGAGAAATTAGGAAAAAACAAGTTTAATTTTAAAAAATCAGATGATTATCAAACGGAGCCTAAGATAGACATTTTAAAATTTTATATACCAAAATGAAAGAATTTTAAAAGTTGAGGGACCAAAATGCAAATTGAAAAAAAAAGGGAAAAAAAGAAATTTTTTTTTTAAAAAAAATGATGAGTAGAGTAGGGGACAGGTGTCGGGCAATAAAGTAGGGAAAAGAAAAGAAAAAAGAAAAGAAAGAAATGGGGCCTGATATATTTTTGCAGAGCAGAGGAAACACGTTAGAGTGAATTGATTGGTCTGTCCTTGCTATCTTCCACATTCCCTGGTTTTAATATCAAAATCCCAAAAGCCGCCATGCTTCCTCCACCCCACATCACACAAACATCAACTAATGTCCATCCACGTGGGAATACTCTACTTTTCCTACCTTTTCCTTACTCTTATTATATTTCTCATTATCATCTTTTTCATTTTTAACCTTATTATATAAAAACCACGTCAATATTATAAATGTCGTTAATGAAATGTTGATGTAACATATCAATTAGAATAGAGTTTTAATTTCACTTTTTTTCATATGTCTATAGGTTCAATATCGACATAGAGAGTTAATCAATATTGACATTTAAAACCTTAGATTAGAGATCTTTTTTTGTATCAATCTGAACATAATTTAACTAGTTAAAACATAATTAATAACATTGACTAAAAAGTTAGAAACTCGAATCCTCATTTCTACATATTGTTGAACTTAAAAGAGAAAAAATATACATTTTTGGTGAGTTGGTATGATGTGTATATGAATGATGGTGAATAGATAATATGCTAAATATACTTTTATGTAATTCTCAATTTAGTTTTTAGTCTTTTAAAATTCTCAACTCTACCTTTAATGTATTAAATATTCTCAATTAGGTCATTTAAAAGATTATTAAAATTTGTTAACAAGAACCTTGTGGGTTATTTAGTTATTGTTTTATTAACATATTTAGACACATGAGTGAGCATACCGCTTGAAAGAAAAGGACTTTATTTAAGAATAAGTTGGATTTTGTTGATGGGTTGGTTGGTTTTTATGTGTCAAGTAACATTGAAGTGTGACATTTCAATGTGTTTAAATATCTTAATAAAACTATGATTCAATGATCCATGAGCTCTATGTTGACAAATTTTAACAAAATTTTTATGGGATGACTAAATTTAAAATTTTTAATACACATTAAGAGTAGGATTGAGAATTTTAAAAAAATTAAGAACCAAAATGAGAATCATCTGCCAAAGTGAACATAGCTCAGCGGTAATTGACATGTACCCTTAACCAAGAGGTCAGAAGTTCGAATCTTCTCACCTCTAAATGTTGTTGAATTTTAAAAAAATAATAATAACAATAATCACCTAAAAGATTATAGACTATTTTGTAAATGTTATCCAAATGGTAGGCGTCAACATTTTTGTTAAAATGAAACTAAATACACATAGTTTAAAGTTGGTGGACATAATTAAAACTGTGTGAAGTTTAATGAATGAATAATTACACTTGGACGGGAAAGTAGAAGGGACAACTTTTGGGGAAAAAAATATTGAAATACTTTTTTTTTAAAACTTGTTATAAAAATTTAAAAAAAAATACTTTGATCATAATTACCAAATAAAATCCTTGATGTCTTTTATCTTCAATCAACATCTTAAAAGTTGTTCATATGTGAGTTTGATATAACTTTTGCAATAATAAAAAATGTTTTTAATCAATTCGAATAAATTATTAAAAAAATATTAAAGTATTTGGTTATATAATCAAAAATATTTTTAAAGAAAACTTAATTAATTATTTTTTCAAAAATAATTCACCTGAAAGCCTTACTTTAAGTACTCATTCTAAACGCACTCAAGCACTTAAATAATCACTTACAAATTACAATTATTTATATACTATTTTAAGAAATGTTTTTTAAAAATCCAATCAACATTCCATTGAAAATATTTTAACTTTTTCTTTTTGACAAAAATATTTATCTGGATTTTTCCAAAGGATACATAGCATAGCGGGGGGAAATACCTTGTGAAAGAAAAAAAATAAAAGAAAAAATAGGCTTGCTGACGTGGAACGACTACGACCGTACAACTGTCGCTCGTACTGTGCGTATAATGGAAACGAAAAGAATAAAAAAATCCCACTTCAGCTTACGCGATCGGCCATCCAACACGCCACTACCCTTCCGCCTATTTTTCGATCTTAATAATATTAATAAGTGAAATTACAAGTTTAGTCTATTAAATGTTTAAGTTTGTTCTATTTAATTTTTAAACTTTAAAAAGTGTGTAATTTATTTTTTAACTTTTAATTTTGTATTTAATAGATTTTTAAATTTTAAAAATGTCCAATAGCTCTATGAACTTTATATTTTGTGTTAAATAGATCCGTGATATATTCACAATTTTAAAAAATTAACTGATATATTAAATATAAAACTGAATTTTATGTCTAACGGGACTATAAACTTTCAATTTTGTGTTTAGTAAATTTGTGAATTTCAAAAATTGTTGAATAGGTCAAAGACCTATTAGACACAAAATTGAAAATTCATGGGCTTATTGGACACGAAATTGAAAGTTTAAGGATCAATTAGACATCTTTTAAAATTCATGGACCTGTTGAATGCAAAATTGAAAATTTAAGAACCTATAACAAACTTTTGAAGGTTCAAAGACCAAATAGACACAAAGTTGAAAGTTCATTAGCTAAACTTTTTTTTCGTACAACAATATGTGGGAGTGAATATTCGAACTACATATCTTTTTGTTAAGGTTTTAATGTTTTGACTAGTTGAGCTACGTCTAGGTTTGATTGCTAAAAAAGTTGTTAAGAAAAAGTTGATTGACAATTACACTATTGTTTTATTAACAAATTTAAATACATAAATATATCACTCGGATGTTCATTGAAACATGAGATCCAATTTATTCATTGTTAAAACCTAAATATGTTCATTATTAAAATAAGAATTTAATGAAATATATGTTTTTTTGTTAACAAAAGAAAACGGAGGGTCTTAATTGAGAATTTTCTATACATTATGGGTAAACTTTGATAATTTTAAAAGATTAGAATTTAGAGATGAACTTTGAGAATTTCCTAAAAAGTTAAGGGTTGTTTGGGGCGTTGAATGAGTTATAATAGTTTGAGTTATAATAGTTTGTGGAGTTATATAATATGTATTTATGATGCAGAGTTGTTTAGCTAGATTATAATAGTCTGTGTTTGGAGTGTAAATTATTTAACTCCACATATTATTATAACTCATTCAGCGCCTCAAACGGGTCCTTAGAAACTATTTGAAATATTTGGCCATTAATTTTTATTTTTTCTTCGTTTTTTATTTTCACATTTGTTTCAATTTTATTAATACATTTTTAAAAGTTTTATGAATAAAATGAACTTTCAATCTGCATTATTAAGTATACTTCAAAAAGTTTCTAATATATTTATAATTTTTTAATACAGTGCCTAATAAGTGGCTACCATTAATTTCATCAGTCTAACCATTTATGTCATCAAATGTCTAAACCTACTCAAAATTAGCTAGTCGTATAATCATTCTACGACAACATAATATTTAAGTTTTAAATCAACATAGTTAACAATACTGAACCATTAAATATATAATTGAAAGTCATGAACCCATTAAAACTTTTTAAAGTATAGAGATTAGATAAATAGGACATTAAAATTTAAAACTTAATACACACAACCTTAAAAATTCAAAGATAAAACTTGTAATTTAACCAAAATTTAATTATATCTCTACATTCAATTTAATATTTAAGGGGTTGTTTGGATCGTGAGTTATAATAGTTTGTGAAGTACTCTACACTTTAAACACAAACTATTATAATTCAGACTAAATAACTATGCATTATAAACACATATTATATAGCTTCATAGATTATTATAATTCACTCAGCGCCTTAAATAGCCCCTTAATGGTTTCAACTGTAGATGAGTTTTAGTCCCTTTTTTTTAAGTTCAATAATGTTGGTCTTTGAACTTTTGCTTATTTTATTTCAGTATATCTCAAGCTTTAAGTCTTTGTTTTTTTTTCCTATCGAAATGAGCATGGTTCATTTGATCATTATATTATAACCTTGACTAAAAAGCAAAACATTTGAATCTTTGCCTCTACATATTGTTGAGCAAAGAAAAAAACATTTGTTTTATCTTTAAACTCTGCATTGTATTTTTTTTTTTTTTTTTTAAAAACAACATTGTATTTTTTATTTTTTTTTTGAAAAAAACAATCTTTAACATTAATTTTTAAACAAAAAGTAATATTCATTTGAAAAATATTGCTTAAAAAATTGTTCATCATAGGCATCTGTTGATAAGGTTAACGAATAAAATATGCTTCCATGTTAGGTTTTTGCCCCTGAAGAATAAAAAAGGCTTTTTTTTTAATGTAAATTATATGGACTAAAATATAATATTCAAAAGCTTTGGTAATAAAATAGAACAAGCATGGAAAGAAATAGATTTTATTTTTTGTTCAACAAAGAAGTGAGAGGATTTGAACTTCCCATCATTGAAAAAGTAAGTAAATGCTTGACCAATTCATTTATGTACACATTGAATTTTTATGTTAAGTACAACAAATGTGGGGTTTAGGGGGTTTGAATTTCTAATCTTAAGAGAATGGATACATATCAATAGCTATGTTCACTTTAGAAAAAAAAAAACAATATACTTTTATTACCCTTTTTTTTCATTTATACTTTTATTATTTATTACATATGGAATGATTATAATATTAAATTATTAATATATTACATAATTTTCTTTTTAATAATTCTTATAAATTATAATGAAACAATATTCGTTTAACTATTAATTTTATTTAAAAAATAAAACACTTGACGTCATATTTTATTATTTATAAATATAATTAGACATTTATTAAACAAAGCTCAACAATTGAAATGGTTATATTTAATTGAATGTTTTGTTTGTAAAAAAAAAGAAAAGAAAAAAAAGATTTAAGTCATAAAAATTTAAATATTGGAAGAGACATCAAAATATAGTTTTTACCAATATAGAGTATAACTCATCAGTTAAGACACATTTTCTTGAAAGAGGTTGTAGGTTTGAATTAGAGATGTTCATTTTTCTCGCAGGGACTCGCCATGTGGGGACCCTGTTTAGACGGGGAATGGGGGGAAATTTTTCCCTGTTAGCTAAACGGGGGTGGAGACGGGCATGGACGAGGAATGTATTCCCTATCTCTGTCCCCAACCCCGTCCCCGTCTCGATTACTTTATTTTTTTAATATGTAAATACTAACTTTAATATTTTATGATGTATTGTTTTATTTTTCTAAAGATTTTTTAAAAAAATTCTCTTTAAATAGAAATTTACCATTATGAATTAATAATTTAAATAGAAATCTTATAAAAAAATATTTTATTTAATCAAAATTTAAAAAATAGAAACATAGAATAATTCCCCGCGGGGAACCTGATCCCCACAGGGAATCCCGCCCTTGATCCCCGCAAAATTAAATGAGAAATTTCGCAGGGACGAGGAATGAAATGGGGGGCGGGGACAAGGAAGCCATCCCGGCCTCACCCCACCCCATGGACATCTCTAGTTTGAATCTCTTCATCCATGTGATGTAATATTCATAATATATATAAACAATTTTATTAAAAGAAAAATTGGAGGGTATTGTGTGGGATTGATGTAGTTTTAATTTAATTTCACAAAAGAGGATGACAAAAGAGACAGAAGAACGGACCACACGATAATTTTAAAAACCATGAAACTACATCTTCAACACATGACTTTGTTACAAAACACACTAAAATCGTGTATTTTAATGCATTTATTGTTCTATGTATAGTCAGTCACACTTTTAGTTGAGCTATTATCTCATCTAAAATTAACATATTTATCTGGATATGGTTTATATTATTTAAAATCATTTATAAACTAACGTAAGGTTACATTATAAATGTGGTCCCTAGCTATGGTTTTAAAAGTTGCAATTTAGTCATCAATAATTAAAGCATTCATTTATTCACATGAAGTCAAAAATTCAAATTCCCTCCTTCACATTGTGTTGTGAAAGGAAAAAAGAAACGATGAAACCATTGCTCATATGAAAATTCACCCATTTTCCTCTATTTTATTTTAAAAAGTTTGTTACCACGTAAATAAAAAGTGTATTTCGTATTTTGTATTCAATACGATAACAATATGATAGTTTTTTGTTAGTTCAACAATATATGAAAATGAAGATTTAAATTTCTAAACTTTTGATAAAGATATGTATTTTAACCAGTTAAATTAGGTTGATCGAATGAAAGATTCTTATCCCTAAACCATAAAAATTAAATTTCTAATTTAAGCCGAAATTGTTTTAAATGAGTACACCCAATTTTCAAAAAAGCAAAAGAAAAATCAAAAGAAAAAAAAAAAGAAAAAAAGAAGGGTATTATCCAGGTCAGCGTGGTAATGATATATGGTCATAACCCCGAAATGGAATATCTGTACCTAAAAATAAAAATAAAATAAAAAAATAAAAATCCATAAAATATTCTGCCTGGTTAACTCGAGCCAACCATGTTGCCTGCTGCGAAGCAGACAACGAAAGGGACGTTACTTAACGGTAACGCCGCTAATATCTCATGTCTTCCGTTACCCAAACAACACGCATGCCGATGCCGTACTATTTCCTCCGTCATCTAACGTCGTCAATTACCCATTTCTCCGTCTCTCCTTCTTCCATTTCTCACTCCTTTCCGTCTCTCACGTCGTCATCTTAACCATCTTTTCCGGTCACAATCTAACCCTGGTTGAACCAAGAGCCCACTGAAGGTTCATAGTTCGGGCAGCTACAGGGCTAGTTCCCGTATAATAGGACGCGCGCCAAGCCGTTTTGCGATTCTTTTTCTGTGACGGCGTTTTTTTCCCCCCGACGAGCGACAGAGAGGATCGGCGGTTGATTTTCGAGCGGTTTCTGTCACCGGAGTAGTGACGAAGGTGTTTCAGGTTTGTGTTGATGGTTTAATTTCGTTGTAGTTGCTGTTTTCTGTGAGTTTCTGTTTTGAGTCTTTGACTGACTGTTGTGGAATGGGAGTTGTCTCTGTATCTCTCTATTTCTCTTTATGGAGGAAGGAATTGGGGTGAGTGTTTGGTTTTCTGGCTCATGATTGGTTCTGATCGTGTGTGTTCAGGGGCGTTGGGGGATTTGTTTTCAGTTGCATTGATTTTTTGGTTGCTGTTTCACTTGGGAGCTTGACGATGACTTTTCATGGAGGAGATTCGTATACGCAGTCTTGTGTTACGGCTCAAGGTAAATTAACGTTAATCCTGGATTTTTCTTGGGAAAATAAGTTGGTTTTTTGCTCTGTGTTTGAGATTAGTGGATTCTTGATAGGTTGTGGAAGAGATGACCTGTATATGGAGCTATGGAGGGCTTGTGCAGGTCCACTGGTTGATGTACCTCGAGTTGATGAGAGAGTCTTCTATTTCCCTCAGGGGCATATGGAACAAGTATGTCTAATTTTTATTTTTATTTTTCGTTTCAGATCGGTTCTTGTTTTGTGTTTGATTTCTTGGAATTTGTTGCCGAAAAGTGTGATTCATGAGGAAAATAGATGTTTGCGTGTTTGTTGCTTTATGGGCGTTGAATATTGTAATCTGTTTGTTGTAATTCAATTTCTGAATCGTTATGTGGTATGCGTGGTTTTGAATTGGAATTATAACATTTCTTGTGGATTATAGTTAGAGGCATCGACGAATCTGGAGCTGAATAAGAGAATTCCTCTGTTTAATCTTTCCTCGAAGATTCTCTGTCGTGTAATTCATATCGAGCCACTGGTACTACTTTTTCTCTTCTTAAGTAGCTCTGTTATTTCTGCTTATTTCAATTTAAGTTTGGTACTGAGATTGGGGAATTGAGGCAGAAGAGCACCTTGTCATTCTTATATTGTTCTTCTCCTTTTTTGTCCCTTTCCCAGAATATCAAAACTTCAAATTTTCTGCATGACCTGCTAAGCTTTCTTATACCTTTTTAAGATTTCAAGTATTGGTATTGGTTCATTCTCTCTTTGTGGCTTCACTTTTTTTTAACATTCAACTTCGTTTATCAGCAAGAGAGCAGACATTTACAAAAAATGTCAGTCTCTCTTATTTAGTGAATAAAGTATGGTCTTCTTATTTATTATTTTCCTCTGTGCTTGTAGGCAGATCATGAATCGGATGAGGTTTATGCGCAAATAACTTTAATGCCGGAATCAAATGTAAGAACCAGAGAATTTATTCCAAATTTTGATTATTGATGGAAATTTGGTCTGTCAAATTTCAAATTGTTTTTCTGCTAACAACCGGCTTCATTGTTGTGTATATCTGCAGCAAAGTGAGCCTAAAAGTCTAGATCCATGCCCTCCTGAACCAGCTAGACCAGTTGTTCATTCGTTCTGTAAGGTTTTAACTGCTTCTGATACCAGCACTCATGGTGGGTTTTCTGTCCTCCGAAAACATGCTAATGAGTGCCTACCTCCTTTGGTGAGACTTGTTCTCCATTCCTCCAACAAGAGAAGTTTTTGCTCTCTCTCTGTCTCTCTCTCCAAGTATTAGACTTCTTAACTTCCATTCTGAAAATTTTCAGGACATGACTCAGGCTACCCCAACTCAGGATCTGGTAGCCAAGGATCTTCATGGATATGAGTGGCGATTCAAACATATTTTCAGAGGTAGTGCATTATCCTTTCTTTCATAGATCTTATGCAAGAGCTTTTTCTTTAATTATTGGTCTATGTAATTTGCTCGATCATATGTTTTTTGACTTGATAAGTTAAGTGATACCCTTTTGTAAGCAGTGTGAAATTTTCTTTATTAAATTGATCAGGTCAGCCACGAAGGCACCTGCTAACGACTGGGTGGAGTACATTTGTTACTTCTAAAAGATTATCTGCTGGAGATTCCTTTGTATTCTTGAGGTAACAGTTTTATCTTTCATCTCTTCCCCATCCACCCTGTCTATTGCATTTGTATGTGTGAGAATCAAGCTGCGATGACTTTAAACCTGGACAGAGAGTTTTTTAAAACTTCATTCAAATTTTAACTTTAAGGCACATGAACAGAGAGAAAGAGACAGAAAGAGATAGGTTACACCAAGCAATGGTATGTGGAAACCCTAAGGCCCACTGGGAAAAAACTAAAGGACCTATTCTAGCACAAATCAGCTATATGAAGTTATGGGGTTTGGATTTGTAGGCTGCTCAACATACTCAAATGCCTCGAGTGTGCTTAAGTTTCCAACCTACATGTCAATTGTGAATTACCTTAAAGCTTAATCATGTATGCTAATGATTGCAATTTTCTCCTCCTATCGTTGCTTGAAAAACTTCATGTACGATCCCAAAGCTCACCCCCAATGTTTTCCTAAGACCACACTAATAGTTACTATCTTAGCTGTGACCAGGAATTATGACCCGAGAGAGAAATATAATCTTGGTTTCCTAATATCCATGAAAAAAAACTAGGTCCAACTTAAAATAGAATCTTCCTCGTCTAAAACTTTTTCCTTTCCTTGGCTTTCAATATTTAAGAACCTTTCAGAATGATCTCTACGCAAAATTAGAATGAACGTACTTGTTTTTATGGACTCCTTAGTGATAGAAAAAGATATTATACGTCGCCAAACAGTTATTGTTTAATCTCGTGCACTATTGTTTGTTTAAACAACCATCCTCCAGACCTCTATGCACGAGCAAACACTTCTGCTATAATGAAGATGTCACAAGTATCAATCATTCAGTAGTGATATGTTTGCTTGAGCATGATCCTGCTTTCACTTAACGAAGAACAGCAACCAGTTTGTGATTACGAGAATGGAGCACAGTGATTGATTTTCTGACAATGTTACTAGAATCCTCAGCAAGCCATCCTCAAATATGGAACAATCCTATCAAACAAATGGAGCTTAAACATTAAAATGTTGCAAGAGTTTTATGAAAACATAAATTACCAACTTAAGCTAGTTAGAGTTACAAACGTGACTTAATATGTTTGGAATTACATAATTAGTTAACTAGTAGGTTAGGATGTGGTTTCGTTAACTGTCTCTTTTTCAGACCTTTAAAACATAATCTACATTATGTACTATCATCATGTGAACTACAATCTATATTTAATTTCTGTGGTTGTACAATCTTTAATTCATGTGAGAGTTTGTTTAATAGGGGAGACAATGGACAGTTGCGTGTTGGAGTGAGGCGTCGTGCTCGACAGCAAAGCAGCATGCCATCATCTGTGATATCGAGTCAGAGCATGCACCTAGGAGTGCTCGCAACTGCATCTCATGCTGTTACAACCCAAACCCGTTTTGTAGTCTACTATAAACCTAGGTACTCGAGGATTTTAATTCTGAAGTCAATTATATTCTCATTGAAGTGAACTGAATTTTTTTCTCCTTAAATCAGGACTTGTCAGTTCATAATAAGTCTGAATAAATACATGGAAGCAGTCAATAACAATTTCTCTCTTGGCATGAGGTTCAACATGAATTTTGAGGGAGAGGATTCTCCAGAGAGAAGGTAGTGAAATAAATAATAAAATTACTGGAATGTTTTAGATGTTAGAGTTTTATCTCTTTGACTTTTTTTTTCTTTGACTTATTAGGTTTTCAGGAACTATAATTGGAGCTGGAGATATTTCACCTCATTGGGCTAATTCAAGCTGGAGATCACTAAGAGTGAGCTGCTCTTGAACTCAATTCCCCACCGGGGATATCATTGTTTCAAATCCCTTTTGAATGATTTACTTAATTTACTAGTTTTCAGGTTCAATGGGATGAGCAAACATCTATTCTAAGACCTGACAGGGTTTCGCCTTGGGATATAGAACCACTCACGTCTTCAGCAGTCACAAGTCTATCTCAACCCGTTTCAAAAAACAAAAGGCCTCGACAACCAACTGAGACTCCAGCTCTTGGTGTGACAGTTTTCTTTATGCTCTCTGTTGTCCTTTATCGATCAGTCAATCCTATTTGTATTCCAGCTTCTATTTTATTCTTGGTTTCTAATTGAACTGCAGATGGTGCTGATATGACTAAGTCAGCACATTGGGATTCTGGATTGGCACAGTCTCATGATGGTAAACAATGCAGTAATGCAGCTGAAAGTAGAAAAGGTGAAAATAATGAATTGTGTCATCATAGAGAGACAGATACTATCAACAACAGCACATGTGTATTAAAAACACAGACTGATGGGACCTGGCTATCTTCTACCCAATCCAATGGTTATAAACACCCAGTAAATGACGTAGCACAGGATTATAAAACTGCCCCTGTCTGTGGTTGGTCTTTCCTGTCAGGACCTTCAAAGTTAAGTGATGATCAAATACTTGATCCCACTGAAAATGGGAGAAAAGGCGAAACAGTAGCTAGTTGTAGATTGTTTGGTATTGATCTCAATCATTTGGCTAAAGTTCCTGCTGAGAAATCATCTTCTCAACCAAGCAGTATGTCTAGCGACACAGACGGGCGCATCAGTACCTTGTCAGTGGCTCAGTCCGATCCAAAATCTGACAACCTGGACGTCTCTATAGAAAGAAAGTCAGAACCATTACAAGCATCTCTGAAGGAGACTCAAAGTAGCTCAACTAACACTAGAAGCCGTACCAAGGTGCAGAAGTTAAATTCATTCACTCAATTTAGTTGTAAAGAATTTGTGTTCATGAACTAAGTGGGCAATTCTTTCTTACTTTTGTTTGGTGTCCAATTGTGCCAAAAGGTTCACATGCATGGAATGGCCGTGGGTAGGGCAGTGGACTTAACCATCTTAGAAGGCTATGACCAATTAATAGATGAACTTGAGAAGATGTTTGATGTCAGTGGACAGCTGTCTGCTCGAGATAAGTGGGAGATTGTATATACTGACGATGAAGGGGATATGATGCTTGTTGGAGATGATCCATGGGAGTGAGTACCCATTAGATACTGCTAGTTCAATCTATATGATTTTTCTTGCAGACCTTGTTTCCACTTATTCCATTGTGTTCCCTCTTTTGCAGAGAATTTTGTAACATGGTGAGAAGAATTTTTATATGCTCTAGGGAGCAAGTGAAAAAGATGAGCTCAGGAAGCAAGCACCTGACGTCAATAGAAGTTGAAGGGGCAGTAGTAAACCCCGACTCCCCTGCAATATGAGATAGGAACTTAATTTTTGTTATTTAAACTCCACTTCAGATGTCTTTCCCTTGTTTGTTTATTTTGTTAGAGCTTGTTTTGGTTTTGGGTCAATAATAAGATATGAAATTGAAAGAGGGGCAAATGAAGGGCTGTTTATGTGACGGCACATTTTTTAGAGCCAATTAGAAGTCGAGCTGGATTTTAATAACATGAAAATCTCAATAGGCGCCTAAGGAGTGCGACAGGATGTTCGGTGTAATAATGCATTATATCATTGGGATTTGGCTTCTGGGGATGGGATGAGTTTGTGTGAGCCTTCTCCTTTCTTTCCTGATCAATGTAAATATATGTCTTTTCTAGACTTCAATCATTTTATTCAAGGCAGAAGACTGGAAGCATCATTTGATGCATAAGCTTCAAGAATTTGAACGCATTCAAATGCAAATCCTCTTCCATTCAGTTTACTTGTGTTTTAACTAGCATGAGATGTTTACACCATATGCGCACACAAACTCAACAATAGAACCTTTTATTTCCGTACATATTTGAATTCCATATTCCGTGGTTAATGCAACGAAGTGAGGGGAGCCAGGAAAGTGTTCATCGTAGCTGGTGATTTTCGAGTGGTAGCTCTTTACATTCTGATCTTTAACAGGACAATTTTGGCTGTCTGAAGATCACAATGCCTGGCTAGCTGTTAATTACAATGGGAGGGTGCAAAAAGCTTGTTAATATATATATTTGTATATGAATATGGAGGACAACTGATCCTTGACTTATTTGTCCATTTAAACCTGTGATTTCAACGCAGGGTTGGATCAATGCCTTTAGCATATACTCTGACTTGGTCCTTCCTGTTGTTGTTGTTGTTGTAGCTGCGGATGTTGGAGTGAATATGATACCATCTCTGCAGTCTGGTTGGAAGTCAGGGGAAGCTCCGATGAGGCAGCCAGTGGCGGTGCAACGACGGGTGGATCAGAACATCTGGTTGTTGGGATGACCGAGCATCTACAGAGAGGGCAAGTTGAGTTGGAGGTGAGCCAGTGATTCATGCAGTCAATGTGAAACACATGTTTGCATGATGGGACTTGCAACAATTCCTCTTTTATCTCGAATTCTCCCAAGCAGACGCAGCACCTGTTAAATTGCTAAGAAAGTTATTGCATTTTCTTCTGTTTTACTGTTGATTTCCAACCACCCCACATATCCTAAGAACTATATGAGGTTGACTTAAAATCTCAATCTTTCTCTCAATCCAAATTGGAGAAATTATTACAAGCGAGGTAAAGGGAAGCGATTTGAAATTATAAACTTATAAAGAGAGGTTCATCTGGATACCTGGCTTATTTAGAAATAGAAGAAACGAGACACCAACAATTTTATAATTTCTATTCGTGTTCTCTTTGAGACACCAACAAGAGATAGAATAAACGAGAAATTTAGATTTATATAGAAAAAGATTAATCGTTAATGAGGCTTAAAAAAATAATAATAATAAACTTAGGCTTTCCTGGAAATAGTCTTTAAAAATGGGATTTTCAATTATTTTTTCAAACTATTTATTAAAGTAAGAAAAGAATAAATAATACTCTAAAATTGGAAGATATTTACTAAAAAAAAAGGAAAAATCAAACATGACCTTCATCTTCAGTAACAATTTTGTCGGCCTAAGGTTCTACAAATAACACCTTTCAAGAAAAGAAAACAAAAACAAAAGCAACTTTAGAACAAAAATTTAAAAGCCACTTTTGAGAAATTAAAGAGCGGATGTTATAAGAGATTCCAATCCCTGAAAGAAAAAAGAAAAAATCTATATAAAAATCAAAGAAATTGAAAAGGATGAACTTCACTTTTAGCTTTACATTGTTTGTTATGTGTGCTCCCTATTTAAGTCACTAAACCTTCCATCTCTATCTCTTGACTGTTCTATATATAATTTTTTTTTTCTTTCCCTTTTCAACTCCTTGTGCGATGCAGAGGTAACACATTAAAAGTGGACTGGACAAGATGAGGAGCCATGTTAACTTTATGCTATTCTAATGGAGATATCTCGGTGTACCAATTGGTTTCTATCGTAAATAGTTGGTTAAATATGTATCTAAATCTATAATGTTTGGGTATTTTTTTCCATTTAGTCCCTATTGTTTTAAAATTTTATTTTAGTTGTTTATAATGATAAACTTATATGGTATAATATTTAGTGAATTGATGAAATTTTAAAAGTGAAAAAAAAGTCACTTAAAAGATGAAAGTTTCTAATTCCTCTTTTAAGTAGAAATTTAAGGTTTTCTTCTCTTGACAACTTTTTTGCTCTAAATTTCTGTCAATTTACTAAGTATTTTGTCATGTAAGTTTATAATCCAACAACAAGGGATTAAATTGAAAAATACTAATCATAAGAGATTGAGTTGAAACTTTTTAAACAATAGGGACTAAATTGAAAAAGATATTCGACGCGAAGGACTAAAACATATATTTAGCTAAAATGATTTCTCTTCAATTCATGTAATCTATATCTATTTGTGCATGTGGGGAGCACAGGGATCAAAGGCAACTTGAGTAAATTCAATATCCCAAACCCATTTAGAGGAACCACTGTTCATGAACCTCTCTTTTTACTTTCAGAAGAAACTCAAAAAAAGCCAACAGAGTTTTAACAATAAGAAAATGGTGGTGATACTTACAGAGAATCTCTGTTCCTTAGCTCTTCGTTGAAAAGGATCTTGGGAAGTTTGTCTATGGGATTATCTGCCTTCAAATCCACTTGACAAGCCTGTATAATCAAGATCAATAAGATTAAGAAAAATGGCACAAAATCAGACCAATTCAACTGCAAATCAAACACCCACTTTCCAAAAAAAGAAAGGGAAGATGAACATTAAAGCTTCAAACTTTCCACAGATTCTCTGACCCCAAAAGCAAATTACAGCAATGGAAACATCAAAATATGCAAAAAAAAAAAAAAAAAAAAGCAAGCAAATTAGAAAGATAGAAAAACAGAGGAGTTTTGCTTACAGTTGTAACATAGAGAGTGAGTCTATTGGAAGTAGTTGGAAGAATTGGGGGAGAAGAAGAAGAAGAAGAAGAAGAAAGAGAAGAAGCCCTTCTCTTGAGATAAAACAAGTAGAAAAGAAGGAAGAGAATAATGGAAAATAGGATGGGAATGGAGAATATGAAGGCTTGATAAAGCTTAAGTTGAAGGGCTTGAGGATAAAGATGAGGAGGGGCTGGAGTTTGAGGCAGACCCATCAAAAAAATTATAAGATTAAACACAAGTTCAAGCTAAATTTCAAGAAAGAAAAGAAAAGAAAAGAAAGAAAGCAAGCTTCTTGGTTTGCTTATAGAGAGGAAAAAAGGAGGAGCTTGCTTAAATTTAAGGTCAGAAAAGGAGGGGGGATTTTGTTAAATAATGTCACTTTGCCAACAAAACAGAAGAAGCAAAGCCCATTTGGAGGGTCAGTGAAATTATTAAAAGAAAAAAAAAAACCTTATAATACAAAATGGTATTTATTCTTTTCTCTCTAAATTTCTCCTTTATTTTGAGAGATGATGGGACATGGCCACAACCCTCCACTGACCTGGTTTTTCACCAAGCACTGAGGGAGGGGCCTCCATGTCTGTAGCTTCCAACAGCTTCCTTCCATAACCATAACCATTTACTTGTTTCTGCTTGACAAAGAAGATGGTTTTTTTTTAGTTAAATTACAATATTAATCAGTTTATTTTTAGATTTATGTCTATTTGACCTCTGAATTTTAAAAAGTGTCTAATAAGTAATTGACCTATTCAATTTTTTTTATAAAATTCACAAACATACTAGACACAAAAATGAAAATTTAGGATCTTATTAGATATAGAATTCAATTTTATATCTAATAGATTAGTTAATTTTTAAAATTTTTGAATATGTAAAGGATGTATTAGATACAAAATTAAAAGTTAGAGATTTATTATATACTTTTAAAGTTCACGACTAAATTTATAATTTAACTTTTTTTTTTTTTTTCATCATTGTTCCTTCAAATTTAAAGCTGTTTGGTTAGTAGGTCAAATGGGATCTAATCTAACCACCCTTTAGGGGGAAAAAAGGAAGAAGAAAAAGAAACAAGCTCATGATTGACAGCAAATGGGGTTTTGGTCTTTGGTTCAAATTCAACTTGAACACGTTGCTCAGTTCTCAATTTTATTTACATACATTAAGGTTGTCTCTAAATTTGTCCCATCATCAACAGTGTCTCTTAATTCATTCTCTGTGGAGCTGCTGCCATTGCATGTGATATTATTTAGGAAAACACTACTTTTTTCTTCTTTTTTGCTCCTGTTCTTGTCTTCTTTTTTCTTTTTTTCTTTTTTCTTTTTTATTTCTATGATGAAGGATTTGAAGTTGGAATAATAGAGTGCAGTTTTATGAATGTATTCAAGGATTGGAAGTTGGAATAATTGAGTGCATTTTTACTAATGTAATCAAAGGTGCTTCTATTGGGAATTGGATGTAACAAAGTTTTCCAAAGAAATTTAACTTTTTTTTTCCTCTTTTGTTTTCAAGTTCAACAAATTGTGAGGTGGATCGATCCTCTAACCTTTTAATTGAAGTGAATATGTTTTAACCAATTGAGCTATGTTCACATTAGCAATATTTTTGTTTTTTTTCTTTTTAGAGTTCAACAACATAAGGAAAAAAGGGATTCAAATATTTGACCTTTGGGTTGAAGATATGTCTTAATGAGTTGAGTTATGCTTAGGCTAGCAACTTGGTGGGTTAATCTTGGTGTACAAGTGATCGTAATATGGTTTGCAACTTTAAGCCTGGTTTGATAACCATTTGGTTTTTTTAAATTAAGCATGTAAACACTACTTTCACCTATGAATTTTCTTGTTTTGTTATCTACTTTTTACATATGTTTTCAAAAACCAAGCCAAGTTTTGAAAACTAAAAAAAGTAGTTTTGAAAAACTTATTTTTGTTTTTGAAATTTGACTAAGAATTTAAATGTTTTCTTAAAAAAGATGAAATTCATTGTAGAGAAATAATGAGAAAACAAACATAATTTTCAAAAACTAACAACTAAAAATCAAATGGTTATTAAACCGGGCCTATTTGAAATTCAAAGTGCGGCTGTAATGGAAGTTAGTTTGTATGAAAAAAAAAATAAACAGAAAAGAGTAGAAAATGGATGAGTTTTATTGATTTTGTGTAGGAAAGGGTGGATTATTATTATTATTATTATTATTATTTTGTTTCAGACTTTAGAAGGTAGGAATTAGGATTGCAAATCATCTATAAAAAAATATATATATTTAAATAAAAACTCTAATTTCTAAAATCGGACTTTTCAACTCCATTTCTCCCTATTAACCTAGAAACCCCATTCCCTAATTGATATTTGATGTATAAATTGTTTGAAGTGTTCAACTTTCATTAATTAATTCAATAATTTTATTTATTATTATTATTATTTTTTATGATGCTCGACTTCTCGTTACTTATTCTTTTACAAAATTTTCAGCAAAATCAATATTTCTGTAGATATACATATACTTTGATAAATTTGAGAGGTCAGGATTTTTGTTAACATAGATATTATACTCTTTAATTTAATAAGATGCATGAACAAAATTATGGTAAAAATATTAAAATCTGTCAATTTCTAGACACTTGCAAATATGACCAATAACAGATTTGAAATAATTGTTTAATTAACTTTTCTACGAAGAAAAATCATTCGTTACAAGTTATTCGAAGTTTGTCATTGATTGCTATTTGTTTCAATTTCTATAAATAGACATATTTTGTAAGGAAATTTTTATTAGGTAGCATTTTTTTAAAAAAAAAATTTAAGATATATATATATATTTCTGTAAAAGCAATTGCAAATATAACATTTGCTAGAATTTGTTTAAAAAAAACATTAATCACTTATTAAGTGAATAGTTAACCAATTCTGCCAACATGAGCATAACTCAACTGGCATAAAGCATATACTTTCGACTAAAAAGTTAAAGGTTTGAATCCCCCACCCTGCATATTGTTGAACTCAAAACAAAAACCAATTCCTAATAGATTATTGATTTGCTTAATATGTATAGTCTAGATGTCAATTTAAATAATCATAGTTTTTTTTTTTTAGCTCAACAATTGTGGGATAGGGGATCGAACCATCAACTTTTGAGATAGTAATTGATGATTTATCCATTGAGCTATGTTTGGATTGACAAATAATCATAGTTATCATCAATTATCATACAATCTACTTTTTATAACCTATGCAATTACATTTTTAGTTGCTATTTGTGTACTGTTTACTTTTAATCAAATTGTCAATCTGAGCATAGTTTAATACATACGGGGACCTATTACCTTCCATGAGGTGAAAAAATTCAATCCTCTTGCTCCACAAAGAATTCTCACTTTAGTTAATCAACTTTTAGAAAAAATAAAAATTAAGTAATATACGCTTCTCTTTTCTCTTTAATACAATAATAGGTGAAAATACCATTTTCATTCGTGTACTTTGGGTTTTGTTCCATTTTGGTCCATGTAATTTCAAATGTTCAATTTTAGTCAATGTACTTTCAATAAAGCTTAAAATTAGTCCCTATTGTTAGTTTATTGTTAATTTTTCTTTAAAAAAAAAATTAGTCTCTATTAGCTTTTCCTCTATAAATTTTAGAAATATATTCACATTGTGTCTTTTTTTGTATTAAAATTATTATTATTATTTAATCAATTTCGATAAAAAAAATTAACTTCAAATTTATCATAGGGACCAATTTTAAACTTTATTAAAAGTATAGAAATTAAAATTGGACATTTGAAAGTACAGAGACTAAAATAAAACAAAGTTCAAAATACAAAAATCATAATGATATTTTAACCATAAAACAAAAATCTTTTTCATATATCTTAAGGAACCATCCTTCCATACTTGACTGCGCCCAAATAATAATGAAAAAGATAAAGCAAAGAAAATGTTCGAAGCATTATCATAAAGTGATATTTACGGTTTGAACTTCTCATCATAACTATAAAAACGTGTGATGTGACATCAAAGTTTGCTTGAAAGTTGTTTTCAAAATAATTTTTCATTTTGTAAATTGATTTTCTTATACTATCATCTCCAAACAACTTATCATTCATTTCATTTTGATTCTCGTACTTTAAGTTTGAATTTCATTTTATTTTAGTCTTTATACTTTCAAATGTTTAAATTTAGTTCATATATTTTTAACAAATCTTAAAATTAATCATTTAAAGTTAATTTTTATCAAAATTAGTTAAATAGTAATAATAATTTTTATGCAAGAAAAAACCTAATGTGAATATATTTTTAAAATTTATAAGGGAAAGGTTAAGAGAGATTTTTTTTTTTTTTTTTTGAAAAAGTTGACAATAAACTAACAATAGGGACTATTTTTAAGATTTATTAAAAGTACAAAGACTAAATTTGAAAGTACAAAAACTAAAATAGAACAAGTCCAAAATATAGGGAAACCTTCTTTTTTTTTTTTTCCTTTCAATTAAAAAACAAATAAGCTTATTCCTTTCCCAATCACAAATTTAAAACTAATAATTTCAATATGTACAATAACATTAACTTTTACCATTCATTCATTCGATCACAAATTTAAAGAGAAAAAAACCTGAAAATCATTTTGAAAACAGCCGCACTACTTGTACCTAGTACTCCATGCTCGTACTTTTCTTTCTTTTTCTTTTCAATACAAATGCACTTTGAACGGAGTGTGTTGCTTGCTTGATAGAACAGGACAGTCGTTGGTGGATCATTAAAAAAAGTTCTGTCACTAAGTGGATTTTCCAGCTATGAAAGATCAACATCTAAATCTAATCTACATTCCATTTCTTTTCTCTATCTAATCTAACTTTTTTCCTACTTCAAATAGCACTTCCATTGGAAGGCTCTGATAAAAGTAAAACAACAGCAATCAGATGGTTATGGATAAAAGCCTAAATGGCCGTAGAGTTGTCACAATAGCAGCACTCATTCTGAAAAGGAAAACCACACACTGCAACTACACATCTTTTCCATTGCTTTGAATAAAATTGTCCCAAAGATGATGTGAAAGACTAAGAAATTTGATTACAATGGCATACTTAGTATTTTCGTTTCCTTACCTTGAAACTCATTGATCGAACAACGTCATCATCTGATTGAAGTGTTGCCTCAAGAATTCCCATTGATTCGGGTTTTGTGAAGTAGGTGAAGAGGAGAGAGATGCCATCCAAGTAAGTGTTAGTTTCACCAGCTTTGTTTTTCTTCTTGATGCTATATGCTAGTGGAACAACCCCTCTGTGGAATACCTCCACATACATGCCACCCCCAGCAACAAGCAGCTGCAAAATGGGCCATTCTTATCAAACACTATGCTGGAAGAAAACAAAACTAGCTTCACTCTCATCCACCAATGATCGTCCCTTTACCAAAGAATCATTTGCTTATATAAAGTTAAGCTACTTATAAATAAAGGAGAAAGAAAAAGTCATCCATTTATCAAGACTGAAATTATTCAATCAACTCAGAGCATCGATTGTCAACTTGAGCACAACTCAACTGGTCAAGCCATATATTCTCAACCAAGAGGTCAAAGGTTAAAAAAAAAAGTCTATCGATTTATGCTTACAGCACATACACCCCCAGTTCGTAACTTGACACCACAACCAGAATTCTATTTATATCAAGGACTGCTAAAAAGAATTTCTCACCAAAGATGAGATGGATATTACTTTATTTTATCGTAACGATACGCACACTGTCAAAAAAGAAAAAGAAATCTATGTATTCCATTCAATGTTTTCATGATAAGGGGTGCGTACTTGTAAAGAATATGGCAAGCAGACAGTTCCCTATAAGAAATAAATTGCCCATTTAGGCAACTATGTTGCTATTAGGATCAGGCAACTTTTCCTCCAAAAATGTATGGTAACTTTCATCTCTTTCCTGCCTTTCTTGAACGTTCTCTCATAAATATGGTCTCACTGCTGCCACTGTCATCTTTACAACAAATCAGCTAGTGCCATTCACATCAAAGTTGTTCAACATTACATTATATTTCTCAAGCACTAAAAGTTGGTTCGGGATTAAATTTGTGTAATGTGAGATCAAAAGACCAAGTCTATGTTTAAAATGTTGATTTGTCCATTCCAAACTGTAAGCTTCCTAATCTTACAAGTTACATAAATTTATATTACACAAATCAAGACTAATAAAACCCATATTTTAGACTACATACTAATTTTAAATTCTAAACTCGCCAACTAAATACAAGTTATTCAAACTCAAAATTCCAAAATCTATTATTTGCATTGCAGATTGCACAAACCGAACCTTTCTAACTTCATAAACACAGGTTTATTGAAAGTCAAACATCCCTAAAGTTCAATTAAAATTCTCCTTCCACCAATAAAAGAAGCCACCTCATCCCTACGGTCTCCACATGACTTAGAAGGCTTCACACGACAAGAGGTTCTCTCTTCTCAGGAACCAAACACTCAAACAGAGCATACAAGAAAACTCATATTAGCATTCTGCAACTGCATTCCCATGAAACAACTAGCTTGTATAAACTACAGTCTAAATTTTCATGAGTTATCCATTAAATAATATGTTCTAATTCAGAAAATCCCCTATCTCATTACTTTGCAAGTGATTTCTCAGGAAGGCCACAAGGAGTATGTGATCTTCAACCCAAATGAAACACAGCAACAAATTGAATTCACTCTCTGATACAAAACTTCTCCTAGCAATTTTCACTTTTCCTTCGTATCCATTTTCTTTCCCTCATAAACCAAAGAGATAAATTACGGGGAGGGGAAAAGGCAACAGCACAGTACCAACATTTCAAATGTTTTACTACCTCTTCGTATTTCTGGGTGAGAGTGAGTCTCTCGTCTTCAGACATGTCAGGCCTCAGAACCACCATAGTTTCGTACTTTCGAAGTCCAGGAGGGCACTGAGGCTCCTCCTTATCTTCAAGGGCAGCGGCGAATCCTGTCCCCGGAGGAGCAGGGGGTTCATCCTCAGTCCCGAACCCACCTTCGAATAACGAACCTGAAAATTCAAGAGTTTGGGCTTTCACGGACAATCCGAGACCCAAAGCAGGGCCGATTCCGTCGGGAGAAAAGAGGGATTTGGAGGGTCTGAGGGTAAAGGGGAAGGAAATTTGAGGGGTGAATTGGGGAAGGGAAAGGGGCTTGGAGGAGAGAGGAGAGGTTGAAGAAGTAGCGGTGAGAGTGGAAGTCAAGGCCATGTTAATTTGAATGAGTTCTGCTGTTGAGGCAGACTCGGAATTTCAGTGGCAAGAAGGAGATAACATAGTGGAATGGAATTGTTTGAAATGAAGTAGATATGGATAAGAGAGTCCGCCGGTAGACCTTGGTGCAGGATAATAACACATTCAAGAGGGTAGGAAACACTATGGCTCGGCCTTGATTTTTGGTAAAATTGTAAAAACCACCCGCATAGAATTATTTCCTAACTTACAAAACCGCCCTAATTCAACCTTTGTTTTTCATGGAGTCCCCGCGAGTGGAAGATTAAGAGTCTATTTAGCATGCAATCCAAAAATAGAATTTTAAAAATAACAGATTTAATAAAAATAGAATTATATTTCATATTTTTATATATGTGTTTGATAGTAAATTTAGAAATTAAATTTTAATTTAAATAATTATTCAAAATGTGTTATATAATATATTTATAAACCATAAAATTAATTATAGTTGCAAAACTAAATATTATGTTAAATATAAATTATTATTAATTAATTTACGAACATATTTTTTTATTATAAATTTTATATAATTATTATTTTAGAGTACCATATAATTTATAATATATTATATTATATATTTTTTAATTTAGCAAAAATAAATTGAGTTTATAACATAAAATACTATATTTATTAAAGTTTTAATCTTTTTTAATATAATTCTGCATTTTGAAATTTCAAATTCAAAATCTAGATACAATGAAAACATAAAAATGTTATTTTCAAAATTTATACTATTTTGATCACAAATTTTGAAAACAATTTTTGAAAACACATATGCTAAACGCATATTCACAACTCAACTCAGCAAATCCAAAAATATAAAACAAAATTCATTTTGCCTACCAAACAAGCCCTAAACTTTCAGTTATTAAAAAAAAAAAAGGTAATAAGTATTTTATTCCCTAAATTATGTTTATGTTCGTCTTGACATATATATTTTCTGTTCAAGGCTTAGGCCAAAGTTCAAATCCCCAAACTACACATTTGTTGTACTAAATAATTATTATTATTATTATTACAACCTTGAAAATTTGAAGTATAATAACCTCCCCCATTTAAGGTCCAGTTTCTATTTCTGTATTAAATTAAATATATTTTAAAAAAATAATCTTCATAAATTATTTTACATATAAAAAATGAGATATATTAAAAGTGTGTATCAACTCAAAACCATGTTTAATTGGTGTGTCAAATCTATTTGAATATGAAAGCACCTCTATCATCCCAACTTTCTCAACTTCAATCATACAACATAACCATCTTATTTCAAGCAATCTTCTTAATCTATATAGAAGTTCAACTAACATCGTTGATTCGAGTTTTTGAAAAAATTTCAAATATCACTATAGCATATTACAATTAAATAATCTCTTGTTGTACATCCCTTCCAATGTTAACTTTACAAACATTTAATTCTCTATCAATTGTCTTTGTCAAGATCAATCCAAAATCAAACATCAAACAAAATCTTAATTAATCAATCAATTGACAATAAAATTATTAAATTTAAAATAAATATTTAATAATTAATATTTTAGTTAATGAATTTTAAATAATCTTTATACAATATAATATAATTTTTTATTTTTCTTGAAAAGCTTTCATAAAAAAACTTCTTTCCAAAAAAAGTTCAGCCTTCCAACAACTACCGCCGTAGAAAACATGCTTTTGTTTTTTAAATTTTAAAAAAAAAATCACCACAATAATTATATTAAATTATAAGTTGTCACCAAAATCTACTCTTTTAAATTTGGTTTCTAAAATTTTAAAAGCTCTATTTTAGCCCTTCAAACAAATTAGAACGTAAGGTCAAATGTATGCAATTTTTTTCTAATAAAAAAAAAAAACTCCATCCACAAAATTCTTATTTATTTAATCTCAACTTAAGCCAAATAAACTTATAATCCAACTCGTGTGGTATAAATTAGACTGATTTTAATTTTTTAGACCATCAAAAAAAAAAAATTAATACCCTAGTTGTTAACGTAAATAGACAAGCTTAAAGGAGGAATATGATATTAATTTAATCAACGATGCAAGGAAAGAGCTATTCTCATCCAATCATAAATATTTAGAATGTAGCAGGTAAGTACGTAGCACAATAACATGTTTAAACTTTCTTCAGTCTAATCCATATCTATTCATAAACAAACTTGAGAGATCAATCGTTTTTGTTGTTTATACCAATGAATAGTGAAAATATATGGGCATGTTGGAAAATGATACTCGAGCAAAAGGCAAAGAACTTTGCAACTTCTAAGGGGGAAACTTCTTTACGCATCTTAGAAACCTAATAATGCATTTGCAGGCTAAAATCAATATATAGACAGAGGATGCATTACTAATGTGATGAAATATCCAAAAAAGGAAAATTTCCAAATAAGGCGACAATAGTTTAGATGCAGTTTTCCTTACTCAAATTCCAATATGAATTGGCCCAGCTCAAATTCCAAGATCAAAACTTGGGCATGCATCTTTCTCTCTTTCATATGGAATCTCCTCGCAGATTTTCCCTTCATCATTAACAAGGTCACAAGCAGCAGAGTCACTCGAACCTTCCGTCCTAGAAATTGAATTTTTGAGAGAACTACTTTCGGCCTCCACGTGGTCTGACTGAAGAAGCTACGCATACATTTCGGAAAGGGATAAAAGCAAAGAACAAAGTAATGGGAAACTTACTAAAGATCTTGTATGATAAGTATCTAATGTACATTCAAAGGATACCAAAGAGAAATTTGACCACACCTGGCTGGAGTGTCCAATTTCAACATCTTCTGTCAATGTTCTGGTATTACCAGTGAATGTTGCTGCAGGATCAAAGTTGAATTAAATATATATTTTGATACGACAAGCTCATAGTAAAATTACGAAAAAGTAGAATTAAATTGAGTTGCATTTGCACGCGATCACATTGAGTTAGAGCAATGGATTGGTTGCTTTCTGCATTCTTAGTTGATTCTCTCGTGTCCAGGTTTTCACTTGGTTTTTGATGAGATCCGTCATCTATAGGAAGATGCGATGCCTCCGCAAGGGAAGGTTCAGGAGCCTTATATGACGAAACTGATACGCTAATATTTTCATCAGTTTGACCTGAAGAAAGACTCACTCTAGCCTTTGGCCTTTGAAGAATGGACAATATTTCATGGGCTTCATGATATAAAACAAATAAATATTTAGTTCAGAAGGAACTACAAAGCATAAACAACTAAAGAGTTCAGACAGAATTCATCAAGTAACCATTCACAAACCATCCCGTAAAGTCTTTTTCATATTCTCTCTGCCCGATCCCTTTTCATCTTCACCAGAAGTGCAAAAACTTCTGTCTTTTCTCATATCATAATTTCTGTTGCCGAGCTCTACTGTACCATAAGCAAAGGTCCCATAGCAAACCAGAAAAAATATTAGACACCCATACAAACATTGGTTTAAAAACTAAAATCTTATATAAGCATCTGACCTTTAACACTTCCACATGCCTCACCAACCTCCACCAAGTATTTTGGTAGCTCAAGTATCTCCCCCGTCATCAAATTTTTAGATAAACTGATGTGTTTGCTGCTTAATATAACTCTATCTTCATTCAGTAAAGTAGCCTGAAATATATTTAAGAGTTAGTCTCATAAAAAAGATAATAAGAAACCCCTGCAATTCATGAGAGAGGAAAAAAAAAGCTCATGGTTAATATGCCAATATCCTATTAACTTTCCACTTTTCTTGTAGATCTGCTATACAATCTAAGCTTGAAGATCATAGTTATAGAATAACTATAGAACTATAGATATTGATGGTCAAATCCGATAAGAATTATTTTTCTTCTTGATGAATAGCAAGCTACTCATTTGTCAATACAGGATAAGGCGAGCATGTCCCAGAAGTGATCAATCAATTGATAAAAGCTGAAAATTTCAGGTAGACTACCTATTATTATAATAAGTCATCTGTAGTTCTGATGTTCTTTTTCAACAATCTTGGCTGCACCTTTAGGCATGTATCTATGATCTATGTGTCCATGGCATCAAAAATGTTGTTTTGCTTATGCAAACAGTTGAAACAAGAAACTTAAAATTTACACTTCTCTGTGGGGGGTGGGGGGGTTGGGTTGTTGATGGAATTGTATGGTACAACTGCAAAGCAGAAAGCATGTAACATGGTGTTTAATACAAAGTAAATTAACCTGCATATGATGAGAGCCAGAGGAGGAAATTCTGATGATCCCATTGTGATATTTCTTGGATTTCTGAGTTATCTGACTAGTGTACAAAACTTGCCATTCTGCACCAAAACACTACACATGCCTAAGTAGAAGCACAACGAGATCTAAACAGACTTCAGGACACCTTATGGCCGAAGGAGGAAAAGATGAACAATGCGGACAAATTTCAACTACGATCATTATGTGGTGGAAATTAATGTAGCAAAAACAGCTAACCTTTTCCAGTTGATATTTCATTTTGATTGAAACATTTTTTCTGTCCATGCAGTGCCCTGGTTCCCCCATCTCCAGAACTGCTACCTTGATTTAAAGCAATTTGAGGAGACTTATGGTCCCTTTCACATTCTCCAATTTCCACTAAATGAGCATCAAAGGCCATTGATTCTCCAGATTTTACTGTTTCATCTTTCTTAATAAATCTGCTATCCAATAGTTTCTTGTTTTCATCAAAAAGCATGACCTGCAGAAAGACCAAGAGAGGCACAGGCAGAAACTTTACCTTTTAATTGATTAATACTTCATCATGATGACATACATCCCAAGAAAAAATTATAATATATACACGAAGTTGAGTAGAAGATATAAAAGTTTAGTCATTGAACAGTTATCTAATAATGAAAAAGTATGATATGTTTGGAAAACCAGAACTTAACCTGCCTCCCGAGGGATCCACAAATAGAAAGTTTTAAGAAACCATCATGATACTTCTTAGCTTTCTGAGTAATATTTGTGGTGTAAAGGACCTGCCACTCTACATCATAGGGTTAATCATGTGAATAAAGACAGCAGAAGAAACAGATAAAGACAGAATGAAAGAAATTGGTAGGTACATAGTAAATTTGACTCTTTGAGGAATCCAAATATACTTAAAAAGGCATATTAGTCAAAGTAGTTGATTTTAGTCACTGTTGTTAGTTAATTTGTTTTGTCAGACGTGCCTTAGTTACACTCCGTAGTTGACTATTTATAATATCGTGTGCCATAATTAACTGACATAGGTGAACATATAGAGTACTTTCACATATTTCAAATACATTGTTTGTTTCCTTAAGTTGGTATCGGGTGTTAAAGGCTTGCTCCCAATAGGGTACAATACAATGGCGACCTTACTTGAACAGGGTATGTTCTATAGATTGTAACTGTGTCCTTAAGTTCTAAAAAGTAGGGTACAATACAGTGAACAGGTGGCTGCCTTGAGGCCCAAATCTTCAGATAGTGGCACAGCAATTCTTTGCCAGTTTAAAATTTGGTAATGCCAGGCAGTCAACTCATCAACGTGAATCCAAGGGTAATCCAAGGGTCTTATCTTGAAGGATACATTAACAGTAAACAGCAAGTAGCAATGCTTCTTTGTCCCTCATGCTATCTTTCATATAAATCCAAAATATTCACTGTGGAAACAGCAAGGGAAGCTTCTGGTAAGCCTTGCTATTATCCCTGATATCTGAATCAATTCTTGCTCAACTGACTGACTGCAACACGGCACAAGAAATCTGGCATTCGGTTGAACAGATCTTCGGTATGAGAGGTACTCCAAAAACTATGCAGTACATGAATCAATCAGAAAATTAGAAGAACGGACTCTTGATGGAGCATCTTGCAACAGAGCTTCTGGCTTTAGATCAATCATATTGCTGTTGTTTCTTTCATTACCTCAAAATCAAAAGTCCAATCCATCCAATATGCAATTGCACGTCTCCTTGAAGAACCAGGGTTACAGGGAACACTGTTCCTTCAGATGAAACATTGCCCCCTTAAAGCTCACTGTCAAGCACAAAATAGCAAAAAAAATACGCATGGCTCAAATGTTGGAGATAATGGTCAAAGGTCAATTAATGGTCCATTTACTCAGAATTCAATGCATTCAGAGCCCCAGAGGTAGATGTAGACGTTTTAGGCAAGAAAGAGGAGGAACGAAACTCAGTATCAACTATGTAGCAGATTTGGTGGCATGGATCTAAAACATTAAGAGTACTAGTATGGTATTCTATGGGTTATATGTGGGAGATTAGTAGTATATTAGCAAGGGGCACAGTGGTAATTAGTTAGGGATGCTTGGTTATAAGTAAGGAGAGTTAGGAACATTAGAGGGGGTAGATCATTTTAGTGGAATAGTCCATTGTGGGATTTGGGAGGGAGATAGTCCTCTCGAAAGGCTATTGTTATATTGTAGTTTCTTTTGATATTGCAATATATTACTATCTTGTGTTTTCTAAGATTGGGTTCCTAACACATCACTTCAATCAGAAACTTTTTGGATTCACAAGTAATTTCAACTTAAGAAAGAACAATGATTACACAGATTTTTCTTCAGTACTAAATGCTATGGTAGCTACGGCCAATCTCTCATCTTACGGTAATCAATACCTGAACTTTGGGGCAATGAATCATTCACCAGTGAGCTAGCTAATCCAATGTAGAATTCAAGTACTACAGATGGAATTCGTCCATATTGGCAAGGCAATTGAGCTGGTCTGGATATGACTCATTCTGGTACTTCCTTTGTTTCCCCTTCATCCTCTTCCCATATTTGCAAACTTCACAACCTTCCACACAATCCACAAATCACAAAATATCTTCTTAATATAAGTTAATTCACTAGAGATAATAATGTCTTTTTTAATTTCATCCAAATATTTGTGTAGCGAAAGGATCAAGAAACTGGAACAATTCCACTCGATGGGACTTCGCATGCTCTGATCTTTTCAAATTCAATCTCCAGAAAACATCATCTTCTCAGTCAAAGGCATAGTTTGTGTTTTCTGACTATACAATTTCCAACTACATCCAGCATCTAATCATGTTGCAAATGCGCTTGTTTCTAATTCTTGTTCAAATCATTTTCCAAATAAATCCTCGCATATTTTTTTTGTATGGCACAAAAAGCTAGGCCATCCTAACTTTAAGTAGCATAAAGTTATTTTTAAATTCTTGTAGCACTCCCTTTTCACATGATAAATTTCCCCTGTTTTCTGCGATTGTCAACTTGGGAAAATGTCACAAATTACCTTTTTCTTCCACACAATCTCTTTATGTGGCTCCTCAATCTTGTGTAATCTAAGTCGTGGGGCCCAACTCGTATCTCCTCCAACAACTGCTCTCATCACTAGTATAAACTTTTTTTATATGCTTTCTCGCTTTATATTATTTTCTCAAGTCTAAATCCCAAGTCTTCCAACTGAAGTCTACCCTTGGCTTGGCTTCTATATGTTCAAGGGAGGTAATTAAGTTACTTGGAGTTCAGAGAAACAACACCTAGTTCTATATCTAGCTCCGAGCCTGAGTATAGGAGCTTCGCAATGCTACTTCAAAAGTTATTTGGTAACAATCTTTGGTTATTCAGCCGTGTATTCTTTTACTTTTGCTCTTTGGACTGGTAACCCCAGTGTCCGTCATCTCCCCGCAAATTCAGTTTATCACACAGAGCTCCAGTGCTTGCTCGTAAGCTTTGAGTTCTTCATTTTACAGCTTCAGCACTGTAAGCAATACATTTTGATGTCTGAAGTCCAAGCTTAATGTTTTTCCTTCACAAAGACATCCGCTTGAGGGGGGCGTTACTGATACTCAATTTTAGTTACTTCTGTTCTTCTGTTCGTTATTGTACAATTTTAGTTTCTGTACAGTTTTGAATGACATGAGTGAAAATATAAATCACTTTTTCATATTTCGGATACATTGTTTTCTCAAGAAGGCAGGACTGTATTCATCAACATTATGCTCTACCAAACCATTGCACATTTGCCCCCCTCCCCAATTAAAAAAAAAAAAGAAGAAAAAGAGAATCGTAAAGATTTAACAACCCAAGAAATATCCAACATGGGTTGGCCTAGTGGTAAAAAAGGGTCGTGTAAATAATAAAGGTCTTAGAGGGAATAGTTCAAGTCATGGTAACCACCCACCTAAGATTTAATACCCTACGAGTTACCTTGCAACCAAATGTAGTAGGATCGGACGATTGTCCTTTGAGAATAGTCGAGGTGTGTGCAAGTTGACTCGAACACTCATGTATATCAAAAAATAAATATTTAACAACCCAGGAAAGATGTAATGAACTAACCTGTCTCCTCTGTTTTTCTGGTGTCTGGACTACTTTGTGGCGATCCATAGCACTTCAATCTGCTCTTCTTAAATTCTGTATTGTAAAAGGAATGACAGTGTTACAACCTAATTCAAAAGCACATTGGTACATGCACGATGAGAGTAGCACGTATGAAATAAATGGTAATCACCAGTAAGATTACATTCATAGCCCAAGTTATGATTGCCAAAACTACTTTAGAATAAGCAACTAGGAGAGAAACAATAACAGACACGGTGTATTGGCCAAATAATGCAAGTTACCTCTAATTATTTTATGTGAAGGGCTGAGAGTCGGCCGAGTTTTATTCTTCTCTGCACTTGCTTTATTTTTGAAGTCACAAACAAGAGAATAATAATAATCATATTCCAATCAGTAAGAGAAATGAACTTAATCACGTGCTCATTAATTATGGAAAAAATTAAAAATGAACCGATCAGGGAGAACTAGACTAATTACCAAAGCAAACTGAGTTATTTCGGAAGTTTTTCCCTCGCAGCACACCAGATTTTTCAGATATCTTATCATCACCTGCTTGGAAATTCAGACCAGACTCCGGCTTGTGATCTCCCTGAGGGGTGTCAATGTCAACAAGGTAACTGTTGAATATAAGCGTTTCGCCAGAGCAAATGACTTCATCTTGCTTTAAGAGCCTGCATTCGAGGAGCTTCTCGCACTCATCATATAGCATTGTCTGTGTGTCAATCTAGCCATTAGAACAAATCGACTAGGCTAACAATTAGAATGAGAAAATCCAAATTTGTAAGCATCAACCAAAGCAGCACAATCCTACTCCGAATCGAAATCAGAGCCACATAATGACCTAAATCAACTCCCGAATCACATCTCAGCAATTCTATCAACTATAATCATTTCCATGAAGAAGCTTCTAAACATCTACATCCAATTCTAGGATTTAGCGCCACTAATGCTAGTTAATGCAGTACTTTCCCGTTCGAAATCGCAGTAATTTGACATGTTCTTCTGCAGAATTACATATCTACGAGCTCAAATAAAAGACGTATAGTGAAGACAAAGTATAAAAGAAAGAGAGACCTTGTTGCTGGAGCGGTGGATATCTAAGAAACCGTCGTGATAAACTTTGCGCTTCTGCTTGAGGTGCTTGGTATAGGTCACCTTCCATCGATTCATTTCTCCCATTGCCACTGCTTTTCTCTATCAGCCTTCTCAACTCAAATCAAACTCACCGAGATCATATCTTGCAATTGCAACGAATGGAGTTGAATTTCGTCGAGCAATTTCTTGTGGCGGGAATTCTCCGTAGCACGAAAATGACACAAGTGACCCGCGCTCGCTGATTTCAACTCAGAAATTGTGGCACTTTATTTTGATTTAAATTTTTGATTAAATTTTTATGTTAAAAAAAAGGTCTGATAAGCTTTTAATGTATGTTATAGACCTATTCAACATTTATTAGAATTCACGTAATTATCGGACTCAAAATTTTCTAATGTTGTATTAGACACAAAATTTAATTTTATGTTTAATAAATTTATTAATTTTAAACAATGTTGAATATGTCAAAAATGTTCAAAGAACCTATTAAATATTTTTTAAAGTTCTAAGACTTATTAGACAGAAATATGAAAATTCATGAACTAAACTTATAATTTAATTTAAATGTTTCTTTATTTAGTTTAACAACATTTGAGATTGAGAGATTTGAACTTCTGATTTTTTAGTCGAGGGTACATGTTAATCAGTGTTAAGCTAAGGTATGCTCATAGTTAAGGCATTATTTTAAAATAATAATAATCATTGTTAAGGTATTATAATCTCGTCCAAAAGTTCAAAGGTTCGAATCCCAACTTACATATTGTTGAACTCAAGATACACACATTTAACTTTTAGGATTGTATATAATAAGTCTCAGAACGTCTATTTTTTTTTCAATGTTGTATTTTTTTATCCCTCTACTTTAAAAGGTTTTGAATACATTATTAAACTTTCAATTGTATGTCTAATAAATCCCTATATATTAACTGTCACCTTACATAGTGTCGGCTATATTTTTTAATAATTTTGTGACATGTTGTTTGGTAGGTTCAAGCATTTAGTGGATGTTATGTTGATTTTAGGTAGGTTTAGGTATTTTGTGGGTGTAAACATTAAACTATCAGAGTTAACAAAAATAACCTAATATTTTGTTCAACATGAATATAGCTCAATTGGTTAAGACATTAATCATAGATCATGATAAGGACAATGGAACTTCCACTTATCTCCACAATTGTATGATATTGTCCACTTTGGGAGTAAGCCCTCATGGCTTGCTTTTAGTCTTTCCCAAAAGGCCTCATTGGAAACAATGTCTCTCACTTATATACTCATGATCTTTCCTTTATATAACTAATGTGAGACTTTTTGGTTGCACTCTTAACAATCCTCCTCTCGAACAAAGTACCACTGGAGGCTTATCTTCTCTGGAGCACACCACCAGTATGATAGAGCTCAACCACGAATCTCCACCATGACTATGTCTTTGAGGCTCATAACTTCTTTGTTCGAATCCCAAGGATTCTACCGACATTGCTAAGTCAGGGGCATGACTCTGATACCACTTGTTAGGGACAACGACCTTCGATATATCTCTCACACAGGTATGATATTGTCCACTTTGAGTACGAGTCCTTATGACTTTGCTTTTAATCTCACCCAAAATGTCTCATACGAATGAAGATAGTGTCTCTCGTTTATATATCTTTGATCTTCCCTTTATCTAGCGAATGTGGGACTTTGGTCGCACTCCTAACAGATCAAAAGGTTAGATGTTCAAATCTTTACTTCCACATGTTGTTGAGCTTAAAATAAAGTAATAAACCCAACATTTTGTTTAAAGAAAGGACTAACCAAAACAAATAGGGTCTTTTATTAAATGACTATAAGTTTCTGATATTGCAATATATAATAGATAAAAGTTTAAACGCAAGTCTTTAATAATTTTAAACTACCCGATTTGCCCTATTTTCTAATTCAAAATAAAAATCAATTTGTCTTCCTTACCAATTTTAGATATGTTAATTCAAATTCAAATATCACCAATTTAAAATTTAAAGATCGCATTTTAATATTTAATTATATATAAATCAATTAAAATTTAAAAAGTTGTAGAGATGAAAATTAATGGGGAGATAAAAACGTTTTTAAACATTGTAAAATATAAATTGCTAATAATTCGTGTTTCACTATGTATAGATCCTACCAAACACATAAAAATATATTTAAATATTTTCTTACCATCTTGTTCTAGTTATATTTCCATGTCAAACTTTTGACAAAAAAAAAAAAAAAAACATTTACATATTAATTGCATTACTCAATGAGGTAGAGTTACCCTCGAATTATATTACTTACTAGGATAGTTAACACCCTTTCATTGCCTAACTCTAGTTCCATATACAACGTATGTACTTATTGAAAATATAATTGCTTTTAGTGTGCGTCTATATATATGATTATTATATATAGACCAAATAAAGTAAAAGTATTTACATGTCAATTTTACGGTTAAAAAAAAAAATATACAAAGATACTATAATAAATATAGTTAATATTAATCAAATCATATTGAACCAAACATTCTTTGCACTTAATATTAATTAAAATAAATTATTATAATTACTCAAACAATAATACTCAGTATATTACAATTTAAAATAGATACAGTGAATATCAACTATTAAAATAAATACTCTATACATAAATGTAAAATTCTAAATTGGATACAAAAATTTTCTACTTCCTATGTCTCAAGTATGGGGAAAAATTAGGATAAAATATATTTTTGGTTTATGAGATTTGAACTTAGTTTCCATTTAGTTGTTAGGTTTTTAAAAGTAATACTTTTGGTCCTTGATATTTAAATTTAGTTTCATATATGATCTTTAAAGTTTCAAAAGTGACATGTTTAGTCCTCAAGATTTAAATTTGATTTTTTATTGGTCTGTAGAGTTTGAAATTGGTTTTGTAAATGGTCAATGAGTAAAGTTGACCGTTGACATATAACAAAATAATGAAGTGGCAATTAAAATATGTTGACTATAGACTTTGCTAATATATGTATTTTTGTAAAAGGAGTTGGGATTTTTTTTTTTATATTTTTAATTTTTTTGTACTCAAAGACCACGAATTAAAAATCAAATTCAAACTTTGGAACCAAACATATTACTTTTGAAATCTTAAAAATTAAATAGGCACTAAATTAAAATTTAAGGAACGTCAAAAAAATGTAATTCACAAAAAATGGAAAAATGTTGTCACTCAAATCATAATGAGGCCTAACTTCACTTTTAAAGGCAGTGTGAATATATAAAATTGTGACTTTTAGTGCAAGATATTTATAATAACTATTTATTTTGTCTATTTTAACATTATTAGGGTTAAGGAGCTGTGTTTGAACTCATACACATATGTTACTAAGAGATTACCTCAAACAGGGCCAGAGGGGCGGATCCACGTTGGGGTCAGAGGGACACGCTCTAAAATTATGGGTTATATATATATGTATAAGCTATTTCACTAAAAAAAAAAAACCAAAAAAAAAAAAAAAAAACCAAAAGCCTCCATTGGCTTGATGGCAAGAGTGGGGGCACGGTAAGACCTTTGGAGGTACCAGATTTGAAACTTGATCTGGGTGCGCATGGCCTTCTTTTTTGGTTTTGTGTATTATATATATATATATATATATATATATATATATATATATATATATATATTACTTAAAAAAAAACTTTAGTAAATTGTTTTAGAAAATTTAATGGCATAAAAAAAAACTTAATTATATTTTAAAAAATCTTAAAATTTTCAAATTTCATTCTTTGCTTGTATGTTTTAGTGGATAATTCTCCAATAATTTATTGTAATTTTGTAATTAAGATGACTTAATCTAAATATTATATATTAATGCATTTAAAATTATATTTATATGAAGGTTAAATTACAAGTTTAGTATCTGAATTTTAAATTTTGTGTCTAATAGATTTTTAAACTTTCAATTTTGTGTCTAATAAATCTTTGAACTTTTAAAAATGTCTAATTAAGCTCATGAACTTTCAATTTTGTATTTAGTATGTCTTAGAAATATTTTTAAACAAAATTAAAATTAACTATTCTATTAGACATAATATTTAATTTTGTATTATTTGAACCTTAAACTTTCAATTTTGTAACAAATAAATACATTAATTTTAAAAAATATCAAATAGGTTGAAGACTTATTAGACACAAATTAATTTGTTTGCCCAACTTAAGCTTAGATCAATTGGATAAGGCATATACCTTTGATCGAGAGGTTAGAGATTCGAATCTCCACCCCCACATGTTGTTGAACTAAAAAAATACATTTAGTTTTGAAAAAGTTTGAATATGCCATAGAACTATTGGATACTTAAATTGAAATTTTGAGCATCTATTAGACACAAAATTGAAAATTCATATACCTATTAGATACTTTTTAAAGTTCGGACTATATTGACAAGAATTAGAGACTAAACTTGTAATTTAATCTAATATGAATTTGTGCCCCTCTAGTATAAAAGCTCTGGATCCACCACTAGCCTCAAAGTTACAAATCTACTATTGAAGGGAATGAGATGCAGCTCACAAATGAACAAATATGCCAAATAATATTTTGATTGGAGACCAACACATGTTAAAAGGTCTATAATAGGGTTTGAACAAAAACCCTCTCCCAAAAAACTATGCTAGCATTTTCGTTTTTAGTTTAATAATGTTGACACATGGACTTGGAACATCTAACATTTATAATAAATAATGTTTTAACTAGTTGAACTATGTTGAAGTTAGACTATTACACTAGAAAATTAAGTTAACAAAAAGAAATGAGACGGAGTTGATAAGATTGAGACTATTTGTAGTCAAAATCATACTTGAAAATGTTCAAGAAACAAAGTTAATGAATATAAATGAGAAGGAGTTGATAAGGTTAAGATTAATGACTAAAATCCTACCCAGAAACACATTTAGAAAACCAAGTCAATGAATAAATGAGACAAAGTTGGTAAGATTGTGATCGTTGGTGCAATTCCAACAAAGACGTGTATGGTTACAACATGAGTGTAAAGAAACTAGAAAGTTATATATTCATGTGATGCGTCAATAACTTGCATAATTTTACGCAATACGACTTAAAAGGCATTTTTCTTTTTGTCTAATCTAGGTTAGGTTAATATATGAGAGTTTTTTTCTTCCTCTTTCATGTCTTCTCTCTATTTTCTTTGAGTTATAAAGTTAGGTACGAAGGATAGATCATTTTTACTTTTGATTTTACATTCTTTTTACGTTTTTAAAAAGGTAAAAAAAATGTCTGATATGAGTATAGCTAAACTGGTCAAGCATTGCGTACCTTCCTTTTTTACATTTGGGAGTGGGAGGATTTTCACCTTTGACCATTTGGTCGAGGGTACATGTCAATTACCACTAAGCTATGCTCACTTTGGCAACATTGGTTACCTTCTTAAAAATAATTATTTTGTTTGTCTGTTATTCTATTATCAATTACTTAATTATTTCCAACATGAGCATAGTTTAACTGACATTAAGTATATAAAGTTAGATGTCTGAATCTCTCACTTCACATATTAAAAAAAAAAAACCTCAATTATTTAAATACTTTGGGTGTGTTTCATTAGAATCGTGTAAATGAAAAATCAAGCGACAAAATAACAACAAAAATCGGCCAAAATAGGAATTTAACTTAATCGTGCATGCTTTTTTTTTATTTTAAGAGAAGTACTTTTATAAAATGGGTTAAATATGCTTCATTCAAAATTATTTTAAACATGTTCTTTTATCTTAGATTTTTCCAACTACTTACCAATATAATTTTTTTTAATAAACTCTAACGAGTAAATACATTTTATTTCTCTTAAAATTTTTAACCAAACATCATCAATTTTTTAAATGTTATTTGTAATCATGGGTACTTTAAAAAGATATGCTTCGAATATAATATTAATGATTATACATAAACAAAAATGAGTGAGAAAACATATTAGAAAACAGAAAAACATCAAAAATATATATTTTTTTTCTAAACTATTTTAAAAAATTATTCTACCCAAATCAATTTTTTACCCCTAACATAAAAGTTCTTTACTCTTTATTTTTTAAAATAAAAGATCAATTTTAAACCTAACTTTTCAAAACAAACCCTAAACCCACCCCCAATACTTTTCTAAAGACATTTTACCCTCCAATAGAAAAAGTTTGACCACTTTTCACAAGATAAAATATTACATTTTCAATTTTCTTAAGAGTAATAACAAGCAAACCAACTTTCATTATTAACTTACTAACCAAGTCATAATCATTCCAAATTTGAGCACTTCAAAATTCCAAATATATTGATCAGAGAGGTCCAAAATGCAAATCAAAAGCGCCTTTTTCTTTCCTTTCTTTTTTTTCAAGGAAAAAAGACCAAAAAAAAAAAAAAAACAACCCACCAAAACCATCATTGTTATTATTACTTTTTGTTTAAGTAATAATAATAACAATTAGGTTTATTCATGAACACCATATAATTCCCAAAATCATGAACAAAAAAGTTTTTAATTATGAATTGGTTTATCCAACTCATCCATCTCGCCGCCGTCCGCCGATCAAGTCTTGTGGGTCGGCGTCGTGTCTGAAACAGGGGCGGTGGCAGCTCCGCCGTCGGCGGTCTTGTCCGGCGGGGAGCCGCCGTTGACGACGACTTCAGAGAGGCGGATTTGGCCTTTTCTTTCGGCGATTTGGCGCTGAGTGGATTTGTAGAAGGTGGCGTAGAGAAGGAGCTGAACGAGAGCCGACAATGTTCCGAGGCCGTTGGGAACCTGAAAAAACGCCATTAATGCAGTTTTCGAGGTCAGTGTTTTTTTGCAGAAACAATGGCGGATTTAAGTGGGAGAAAATAGGGGGAGAGAGAGAGAGATTTTTTTACTGTGATGAAAGGATCGAAACGGATGCAAGCGTAAGCTGTCCAAACGACGCCGTTTGCTAATGAGGCAAACGAGAGGAAAAACGGCATATATTCCACGCTTTTTGTCTTAATCACCAGTTTCTGCATCACACAGTTCAACACTCGTGAACCCACAGTCACCATACTACGTATATAAGATACGTATTACTATTTCAAAAGTTAATTATTCGATACTCAAATTTATAATTATAAAATAAAGTCAATAATTCGATACCCAAATATGTAATTATAAAATAAAATTAACACTCATAAATTAATTATTCAAAGTTTAAATCTCAGTTCGATTTCTTTGATTGTTAGTATTTTTTTTATAAGTAATGATTATGATTATTTTTGTCTTTAAACTTTAATTGAAAATTGATATTTCATAATTATTTTATTTTTTATTATCATTTTGATACTTTCTTATTATTTTATTACTTAATATTTATACTACCTGTCAATAGTTTCTAACCTTAAAATATATATATTATTAAGTTCTTTAGAGACTTAGTATTTATTCACCTAATACACATCTCAACCAATCAGTATGATTTCTTTTGGTACTCAATATCTATTCGTTGATGTGGTTTTTTTGTTACTTATTCTATTTCTTATTCTATTTCTTAGCCAACCTATGCAACACCAATTAATATCCAAAGACTCACACTAACACACATGTTCAAAGCTACGGTGTCAAATTCAATTCATTAAAAGCAAGATCAGGGCAAAAAGATCTATAGACATTTTAGAAGTTATGTTTACGAATCAAACTAAAATAATCCTAGAAATCAAAATGAGATTTAAACCATTAGTGAGGAAGAAAAGAAAGAGGAAATCAACTTTTTTTTTTCTTTTCCATTTTCCATGAAGGGAGAGGAAAAGAAAAAGAAAAGAAAGATTATACCAACCATGACGGTCAAGGGCGAAGCATACATCATGATGTTAAAGAGAATACAAATAGTGCCGACGATGGCGGAGCGGCGGCGGAAGGTATGAGCCAAGGTTAGAACTAGAAGGGCCAACAGAGCCACGAAGATGACCTCAACTAGCATGATCAGAAGCACTTTCAGCCGCTTCTTCTTCCCATCAGAATAAATCAAGAAGAGGATTATGTACACGAGCTCGATCACGATACCAGAGCCATTGATCGTCACGACGAGTAGGCTCCCCGGGTGCACCATCGGCAGCCCATACAACGTCCACACCATGCAGTTTATTAGCGTCGCCAGATATGGCACCGGGGAGTACTGCTCCACCGATCTCTTCTTCCATATTTGGATAAAAGTCGGCCTGCAAATATAAATATAGCTCAACGATTAAGGTGTACTTTTTCTCCCCCATCTCACAAAAGTTGACCTTTTCGTTACTCAAATCTAGAAATTTTGATAGGGAGAGTAAAATTTAACCTTTTAGTATTTTTTATTTATGTATATATAATTTGTTTAGAGTCAAATTAGAGAGAAAGTTTTAAAATTAAAAGGGAAATTATATAAATATAAATAAAAGAAATTTAATTAAGAAACACTTTTTTCGAATTTTAATGCTGATTTTGTCTGTGCCTGTTGGCTTTAAACTTTTTTTGTTTTTCCCTTAATTTTCTCTCTTTGGCCGGTGATAAAGCGGCATGCAAGATATTATCCATATCACAGAGCATTAAAAGTGAACAGGATAAACTTGGACAACCGTTTCGCCCCCCCCCAAAAAAAACCTCAATAAAATAAAACCTTTTGATTGTGAAAAAAGAAAAGAAAAAAAAAACTTCAAAATATAAAATGAAGAAGAAAAAAGAAAGCAATTGCCCCAAATTTCTGACTCCATACAAAAACGGAAAATTCGACATGGCTGAAGCTAGCTAGTACTTACACTGGAGAGAGAAACAAGAAAAGAGAAATGACATTTCCTGTAAAACAAACACAAAATTAGCTGATCAATCAACAAATGGAGAGGAAATTACTAGAGATAAACATGTGTAAAAAAGGTTGAAGCTTTATTTAATAATAATAAAAGAAACAAAAAAAAAAAAAAAAAAACCCACCAATGATTCCAAGAACTGTGCGAATGGCATCTGGAGAAACCATGGCGAACAAAAGAGAAAAAAAAAAGAGGAAGAGAAGAGAATTGGGATAAGAGAGAGAGATGGGAAAAATGTTGAGAGTGTGTGTGGGAATGGAAAATGAGAGGGTTCTATATATAGAAGGAGGGAGTAAAATGAGTTGGAAGCAAGAGGAGTTGGTCACTTGCAAGACATGTACTGGGCAGAGGAATTTTTACCCAACACATGGAAAAAGGGAAGGGACCCATAAATAAGGAGAGGGACAGATAAGGAGAGCTTTCCGCACTGTGTTCGATATTCTCTCTCCTTTCTTTCGAAAAAAATTTCTAGTACTACACCAGTATGTTGTTCAACTAAAACAAAATTGAGAAGAGAATTTTCAATACTTACGAAAAAAAGTACTTACTCACATTATAGTTTTGCCTTTATAAATAATTCTTTAATTTTGATAGACCCCACGTAATTTATGACCCCACATGAGCATCTACTCTCTCTCTATTTGTTTTCATTATGGTTTTACCTTTGTAAATAACTCTTTAACGTTAGTGGACTCCACATCATATTTTAAATGATGTCGATGTTGCAAAAATCAGTTTAGAGAGTAGAAATTTTTGAAATAATCGATGTAAATACATTGGTAAATTAAACACAACAACAATAAAATAAGAGATAGAACAACCTATAATTTCTAGATTGAGTCACGTTATTAACGTTGTCCATAGAGAATAAGTGTCCCAACTGCACTAAGTTATTTGGCAACTTCACTCTAAAGATACAACAATCATGCATAGAGAAGAGATGTGAACGGAAATTTCTTATATTTATTATTTTATAAACCATGTGCTCTTATTTTGATGATTTTTAGTTGATGTGTATAAGCCTTGTTAATATGGTTCCTATGAGTATGTATTACAGTAATACTATAAAATATTTTCATACTTCTACAGTACTCAAAATTTTCGCATATATATTTTTATTGTACCAAAAAATAACATATAATCGAACAATGTGTCAAAATTATGAAGAGAAAGAGTAAGTACTATAATACGTAGCACTATAAAATATTTTCTCAAAATTTTTTGTAATAATACTATAATAGTATACTAATTAATGACGTGTTAAATGGTAAACAAAAAGAATATGTATTTCGGTAGTATTAGAAGTTTCCTAAAAAACTTTTAGGGTTAAAAAGGAGAGGAAAGGAGAGGGAGGGGTAAAGAGGGAACAAATGGCGGTTCTGCATGCAGCAGATTCCCACTGAATTTAAGTCCAGCTTATCCGAAACTTGGGTTGAAGATGGGAAGTTGTTAAGTATGGTCAGAGCCGTTTATTGCCTAAGAATTATTCATTATTCTGCCATTCTTTCCTTCTTCTTCATCTTCTTCTTCTTCCCCTATAGAGAAGACTTTTCTTTATCTCTTTCTTTTGAATTTTTTACTCATTAGTCAACCTGAAATGCCAAATCCCATCGTTCAAAGTGTTGACCCAAATATCATACCCTCATTATATTCTAAGCATTTAATATTTTGAAGGTATTGTTGGTTTTTAATTTTTTTTTTTTTAAATAAAAGATCTCTAGAATTTACATTTAATGTTTATCTTGTCTCTAAATTTTTAAAATGCTAAATTATAGAAAATACTCATAAACTATGAGTTTTGTTTCAATAATATTCTGATGCTAAACTTTAAAAAGTTTAAAAAATACCCACGATCTATCAAAAACATTCAAAAATACTCTTACTGTTAAGTTTTAGATTGAAAACGTTAAAATTTCATTTCATTAATATCCTTGAATTTTAAAAAGTTTTAAATATACCCATGACCTTTAAAAAAACGTTCAAAAATACTTTTACTGTTAAGTTTTGGATGGAAAATGTTAAAGTTTCATTAATACCCTTGACATTTAATTGTGTTTGTAAGAGGAAATTTTTACCTTTGTTTTCCAGACTTATATATGGATTATTTTCATGTCAATCTTGGTTGTTTAATTAATTGAATCGTTGGTCTCATTGGTGAAAATCAACTCCCTAAGATATCTCTCTCTTGATTGTTCTCTATATTTTATTTTGTTTTGATTTTATTTATCTTTCTATTTCTTTCTCTAAATAAAATTATGTGATTGTATTCATGGTAATTAAGTGAACTAGAACACCAATCATGTGGACGATATTCTAACATTCTTATACTATATTAAAACTTAACTCGTACATCTGTGGTATTGCATTGAATAATTTTACGCAACACCAACACAGAGAAAACCATTGCGTGCTAGCCTAGCTAGCTAGTATTTTTCAGCTGGTTATTCTATTAGTTGTAGTGTGCCTTAAATTCCCAAGTTTTAATGCTCTACATTAACAATTGCTAAAGGGAAACTCATAAGTTTAAAGTAAATACAGAGTCACAAATGAACTTCAAATTCGAGTGTTAATCTTAATGCAATGAAAAACAACAAACCAAGAGATGACAGCGGTTGGTAGGTCATCAAGAATTTATTTTTCATCCCCACAATTTGACGCCAAATTCAAGCATTTGGGTAGCTAAATTTTAAACGAATTCAAGCTAGAAATCGGTCCCACCAAAGCAAGATGACGACAAATTATCCTTCAACTTCAAAGAATTGAACAAGCTCCTACTTGAATCTGCCTATTTAGGCTTCCAAATCCATCCGAACAACAATTTAGCCCTTTATTTTGGTCTTTGGAGAATTACAAATGAGGGTTATAGCTATAAATTTTGGGTTTTTAAAGCTTATTTGGTCAAATTGTTACTACGACCTTTCAAATGTTAATAATCCGTTCATTCTCATTAATTTTCATGGACGAAAAATCTGCAGAGAGAGGAAGAAGAAGAAACATTTTCTAGTAAGAATATTTTTTAAATTTTTTTAAAGGTCAAAGGTATTATTGAAACGAAACTTTAATGTTTTCCATCTAAAACTTAATAGTAAGGGATTTTTTTAAATTTGAAAGGTCGGGGGTATTTTTTAAAGTTAAGAGACACTATTGAAACGAAACTTTACTGTTTTCCATCCAAAACTTAATGACAAGGGTATTTTTAAACGTTATTGAAAGATCATGGGTATTTTTTAAACTTTTTAAAGTTTAGGGGTATTATTGAAATAAAACCCATAGTTTAGGGGTATTTTTGTTGGGATTTATGCTCTAAAGCCTCGTAATTAATTAATTATTTAATAATTATTAATAATTTTGATTATTTTATTTACAATATAATATTATCCATTATATGAAAAATTCAAGGTTATTAGTGTAATCTTGAACAGTAAGTGGTTGACATATAGGAGGATCGTGTTCAAGAAATAACCTAAAGAGTCATAGTATATGGATAAGGTTGGGTGCCTTATCTTGGTAACACTATTGATACGGCCCACTTTGTAATAGTTACAAATGATTTGATCCAAATCGTTCATGTGGAGACATGTGAGTGAGGGCATCTTATACAATGAGTTTGTATAAGACTGGACCACGAAATATTTAATCTCTCTTTATAAATTCGTTAATTGAGAAGATTAATATTTCATTAGGATGATCATATGCGACTCGATCTTAATCCTGAGTGAGTTATGAACTCCTGTTTGTAAGGGCTTGTCCTTTGATTTGCATGGGTGAGAGTAGCTTTTATAGCCGATTCAATATGCCTACCATTTTGGGGACTTGACCAAATGGGAGCTGGGAACATAATTTCACAAGATGTAATTCACTTATCCCATATAGGGTAAGTAGATAAGTAGTTCCCTTAAGTGTTGATTTCGGGACTTGAACAATGGGGTCCCACCCTCTCACTGGCCCGAGAGGGACTTAGTTTATAATTAGATTATAAACAGATTGTTCATTAGAGGATCAGTGGTACTTAAGATGCAAGATGTAATAATTATAGGGGTAAAACGGACTTTTGACCTAGCTATAATTACGAACAACTCGTGAATGACCGACTTGCATGTAATGATTATATCTATGGACACAACTTGTCCTACAGCTCATTATAGTGCAACTATAGGTCTATATTGGAGTGATCTATAGTTAATGAATGAAATTTAATTAATTAAAGAGTTTAATTAATTAATTTTGTATCATTGGAGCTTATAATCTGTAGGTCCATAAGGTCCCCTTACTAGCTCATAGTAACACTAAAAGATCAATTTAGTTAAAATAAAATTTTGAAATGTTCAAATTAATATTAATTTGAAGTGTTCAAATTAATATTTAATACAAAAAAGGAAAATATATTTATTGTAATTGATACATTAAATATCAAAATTTGAAATGTTCAAATTTAATATTTAATTTGAAGTGATTAAATTAATATTTAATATATTAGATATATTAAATATAAAAGAGGAAAATATATTTATTGTATGATACATTAAATATTAAAATAATTAATGTATATTTGATATATTAAATAAAATATATTTATAGAATTTGAATAAGATTCAAATAAATAAATATCGTAGGAGATTTGAATGAGATTCAAATAAATACAAGATATATTTTAATATATTATATATTAAAATATAATATTTTAATTATAGCAAAGATTTTTCCTTGGTCACTATAAATAGGATCATTGGGTTGAGCCATTCTTAACAACACAATTCTCTCTAAACCTCTTCCTCTCCAATCCCTTGTGGATTTTCTTTCAAGAGGCCCCCACAAGCCTTGGTCCTGTGTTCGAGTCATAGCTAGGAAGACTTTGTAGAAGAGATAAATATCCACCAGAAAAATTTCCATATTTTCAAGTTATGTTATGCTTAACCATAATATTATTATTTAATTTTAAATAAACTCAAACCGATTCCTACATTTCTGCTTAGGTTTAATTAGATTATTCCCTTCAATTTTCTATAATTTAGCCGTTTTCAAAACTAACACTTTTGGTCTTTGATATTTGAATTTAGTTAATATTTAATTCTTGAGGTTTCAAAAGTGATGTTTTGAGTTTTTCAAAGGTTAAATTTGATTTCTAATTAGTCTGGTCGGAAGTTTGAAATTGGCTTCTAAATGGTCTTTAGTAGGGTAGATCTAATGAGAATGATGATGTGGTAGTTAACATATGCTAACTAGACTTTGATAATATGTATATATATTCTTTAAATGAGTTTGAATTTTTTTTATATATGTTTTATTTCTTATACTCATGGATCAATTAGAAATCAATTTCAAATTTTAGGGACCAATTAGAAATTAATTTTAAATTTTAAGGTCCAATTAGGATTCAAATTCTTCAAACTTGGGGACCGTCCATGCCACTTTTGAAATCTCAAAGACCAAATAAAAACTAAATTTGTCAAATATCAATGACTAAAAAGTGTTAGTTTTGAAAACTCAAGGATAAAATCAAAACTAGATTCAAATTCCATGAACCAAAATGTGTTTTACCCTAATTTTTTTCGAGCCAGCCTTTTCTTTTAATTTTTGTCCATAAATTTTTAGGTTTTTACTTTGAAAAGCGTCTAATATGGTCCTTAAAATTTTAAGATTGTGTCTAATTTAGGTTTTTTAATTTTAAAATTTATCTAATAAGTATATGAATTTTCAATTTTGTGTCTAGTTAGTATAAGAGTACTTAACTTAGATACATTTTTAAAATCAAAAGGACTAAGCGAAATTCTAAAAGTTCAAAGATGAAACTTAAAATCCAATATTTATTTTTTTTAATGAGTTAATATGTGGCTCAGGCACCTTTACTGTTCGTACACCTTATTAGTATATGGATGTTTACACATGAGAGATGTTTGAAGAAGCACAAATAATTTGAAAAGTTGAAGATACTAAATAAAATATTCGAAAGTTTAGAGATCAAAATTAGTGAAATAATTAAGTTTTAAAATTAAAAATCAAAATAAGATATAAATCTATCTATAAATATCTAGTTTATTAAAAAAAATATTTCAAACAAAGTATTTAAATAGGAGCTCTTGCTAACAAGACCATATCTTAGTGGTTAAGACATCTATTCATTCTCTTAAAGTCGGGTGTTCAAATCTCATTTCACATTTTATGTACTAACAAAACAACCGAAGAAGCTCTTAATTACTAATTATTTTGATTATGTAATGATTATTTTTTTTCCAATCACTCATTAGCATGTGTTTATTAATTATCACTCATCAGTATATGTTGATTAATAATTAATACTATTGATTATTGAGTCAGACGTTTGTTTGAATAATTATAGTAATTACGAACTGATGTGCTATTTACTTCTAATTTTTCACAATTGCCTTTTGAACTGTTATTTCCATGAAATATTGATCTTTTTTTTTTATTTCCGAACAGCTGTAATATTGGACTCTTCGGAAAAACGTGTACTAGTTATTCACTATCATATAAACATTGTTTTAACATTTTAATATTTAATACTTTTAAAAAAAAAAACATTTTAATATTTAATAATTTTGTAAATATGAGTTTCTTTTAAGTTATTATTTATGGGAGTTTTTTATTCTTTTAACACACAACAATTTATAATATTTTCTTCTTTTTACTTTTTCATATTTACCTTTTTTGTTCTTTTAAGAGCAATTGGCCAAAATAGGAATGTTCTTTGTTGTGGAGTTTTAAGCTCAACCTCTTCGTGCATAGTAGTTTGAGCTATACAACGTTTCAGTTGGGTTGTTGTATTCTAAAGGGGACAAGTCAGAGAAGATCTGATGCACCGGTGGTCGATAAATAAATATATACCGTAGAGGGCTTGAATCTCCTTAAAAAGAGCGAGATACCCGCACCTAAACCTAATTGTTTATGTGTTTGTTTATCAATATTTATCTCATTTTCCTATGTTATTTGTAATCCCCCAGCAAACACATCTCTCTCTATTGTTAACAAACACAAATAAAAAATGTAATATTATCACATAGTTTAATGCAAATTTGTGAGCTTATAAATATGTATATTTCCTTTATATATTCACATTGTCTCCCTCTTTTTTGGGCCAAATATCTCTATTAAATATGCAACTCTCATAGTAAGTAATAAAATGTCCAAATCGAGGTAAAAATATTTAACACAATTAGAAGAATTAGTACTCACAAAAATAGTCTCATTGAACCATATAAAGATCCATAATTGCTTTAAATAAATAATTAATTTGTTAATTTGTTAAAGATGTATATTTTATTACTCATCCAATTTTAGAATTTAATGTAATGAAATTGAAAGTATAACTCTATAGGATAATTTTGATTGAACAACATCTGGAAAAGTAATAAAATCTCTTACCTGGGGAACTATACTGAAATTGAAAGAGTATAATAAAAAAAACTTAAAAAGGTGAATTTTTTCATAATTTTTAAAAAATTATATATTAATATAAAATAAGAATTTTAGACGGTAGATCACAAATACCGAGTGAAGCGGTCAAGGACTTGGTGCCTTCCCATCCATTCTAGTAATTCCTGAATGGCATTAAACGGGTGCGTTTTGACTGTTTAGTATTATTATTATTATTATCATGACTCCAATCATACATTGACACGTGTCACTCTACATTTAATTGGGTTGTTGTGGTGGAAATTTGAAGAGAGTATGGCTTCTAAGAGTAAGTGCATGAACCAATTTGAGCTCGAGCTCTACTTTTTCCTTTTGTCTTGTAATTGAATTATTTGGGTAAAAATAGTATTATCCCATTAAAATCACAGAGTAGTCAAAGCAATGATTAAAAATAGTTTTCCAACTTACATAATTTTTTTTTTCTTTTCAAATAAAAAAACTCATCAAGTGATTATGTTTGCTTTTACTTAGTCGACTGAGGATGGAAATAAAACAAAAAATCATGTGCGAAATAAAAGTCAAAAATGTATTCTCCATCCTAATTTCAATCAAATTTATTTTAAACGGTGAGATTTTCAACTATATATGGAAAGACTAATAAAATTTTTGTCATCTCCTCAAGATAGGAATTTTTCTTTTCATTATAGGATATATATATAAGAGGAAAAAAAAATGAAAGATAGTAAACTTTATTAATTTTTTCAAAAGAAGAAAGAAAAGGGTAGTAAATTTCCTCCATTCATAAAACATATTTTATTGAAATATTGATATAAAACTAAAATTAACATAAATCTAAACACAGTGTTCATCCCAACATGGCAACATCATCATGAGCTTAGCTCAAGAGTAAGACACATCAACTTCTTCTCGTAAGTTTGAAGGTTCAAATCCTCAATTTCAATGGTCCTAAATTTGTTGTACTACAAAAATGCACACTATTCATATGAAATCTTCTTAATTTATTTACTATAAAAGAATAAATAAAAAATTAATATTTAAATGATAAACTAATAGAGAAATATAGTTTTAGAGTTCAAATCTAATACCAAGCCCTGAATTTTTATGCTTATTTAGGCCCCGTTTGATAACCATTTAAGCCCCGTTTGATAACCATTTGGTTTTTGAAAATTAAGCCTATAAATACTACTCCCACCCATGAATTTACTTATTTTGTTATCTACCTTTTACCTATGTTTTCAAAAACCAAGCCATGTTTTGAAAACTAAAAAAAGTAGTTTTCAAAAACTTGTTTTTGTTTTTAGAATTTAGCTAAGAATTCAAATGCTTCTTTAAGGGAGATGAAAACCATTACAGAGAAATTGAGAGAAAACAAGCTTAATTTTCAAAAACCAAAAACCAAAAATCAAATGGTTATCAAACGGGGCCTTAGTTTTTTGTTTTTGGTTTTTGAAAATTAAGCTTGTTTTCCCTCAATTTCTCTACAATGGTTTTCATTTCCTTTAAGGAAGTATTTGAATTCTTAGCCAAATTCTAAAAACAAAAACAAGTTTTTGAAAACTAGGCCCCGTTTGATAATCATTTGGTTTTTAGTTTTTGGTTTTTGAAAATTAAGCTTGTTTTCCCCCAATTTCTCTACAATAGTTTTTATCTCTCTTAAGGAATGATTTGAATTCTTAGCAAAATTCTAAAAACAAAAACAAGTTTTTGAAAACTACTTTTTTTAGTTTTCAAAACATGGCTTGGTTTTTGAAAATATAAGGCAAAAAGTAGATGACAAAACAAGTAAAACCATAAGTGAGAGTAGTATTTATAGGCTTAATTTTCAAAAACTAAAAACCAAATGGTTATCAAATGGGGCCTACTTTTTTTAGTTTTCAAAACATGGCTTGGTTTTTGAAAACATAGACCAAAAGTAGATGACAAAACAAGTAAAACCATAAGTGTGAGTAGTATTTATAGGCTTAATTTTCAAAAACCAAAAATCAAAAACCAAATGGTTATCAAACGGGGCCTTAGGTCTCTACGTTTTGAATTATGTTTTTCATCCTCAAACTTTATATAAAAACTTTTTTTTTGTCATTGCTAGTGCATTCTTGTAAATTATTCAATAGAAACTTGATTTTTATAATTAGCCTTAGGCGTGATTTCAAAATAAAATCGAGTTTTTGTTATATGAATAAGAAAAATTAACTGTAACACCTAAATAGTTTATTATGGACAATTTAAAGAGTGAAGCAAATTATTTAATGAGCCAATTGCACAGATGGCAAAAAAAAAATAAAAGTCTAATTGCGCGCGTGTCTACTCTTTATTCTTATTGCAAACATAGCAAAAAAATTTGCCCTAGCCCAGTTGAAGTCTGCGAAATGTCCAAAATAACCTTTCCGTGTAATTCTGCGTGTTTGTAATATGACGCACATCAACAGTATATTACTGATATACTGTTGATATACTCTTACCATACCTAATATGAAGTATATTAATGATATACTACTGATATACTTTATTTAAGTATATCAATGAACTTGAACTTCTAATACTCAGTATATCAACAATATATCAAATTAGCTAATATGAAGTATATCAATAGTATAATAGTGATTTATATTCAGTATATTAGATATATTTAATATGAAGTATATTAGCGATATACTACTAATATACTTTACTTAAGTATGTCCAAATGAAATGATATATACGTAATATAAAGTATATCAGTGATATACTACTGACAATATACTTTATTTTAGTTTTTCACTTTATTAATTATTTTTGGTCACTACATTTTTGTCGATACACTTATTTTTAGTTGATACACTTTATCAGTAGTGAATGAATGATATAGTATTTGTCACTTAAAGTGATAAAGCATATCATTGAATGAAGTATATCACGATATACTACTTATATAATCAGTAGTAGGTATATCAGTGATATACAAAATATACAAAATATCCTTGATATGTTACTGATACACTTCATATAGAGAGTATTGATAAACCTTAGAATTAAGGCTTGTTTAATTCCCAAATGCTCGAAAAATTCTTGTTTGTCCTAAGATTAATTAAAATTAGTGGAAGATTGTTTGAAATTAAGGAAGAATTGAATGTGATAGCAATTGGAAGAGAATTCTAAGTAGTTTGATTCTTTTTGCAGAAATTCTGGAAATTGCTAAATCAGATTGCTAAATCCGATTTTGCAATCCTGAGCAGATAATATATGGAAACTTCATATTCGAGTGAATGACGAAACCCATATATGGGAAGAACAATTTCCGCATGAATCAAGGGGTTGGAGCGTGATTTTTGGCAAATTTGAACCCTAAGAAGATCTACAAAAGAGGGGGGAAGAAGCTCGAAGATGAATCTCGGATTTCTTCGGTCGATTTCAAGGATTAAGTTCGTGGGTTTTCGGAGTTCGTCGAACCTCTGTTTTTCGTATTTTCTGCTGTTTTTGGCCAAAACATTCAAGTTCCATCTCGGTTTTTCTTCAATTTGTATTACAAAAGCGTTGCTTGAACTATTTCTATTCTCATTTTGATGTAGTTTGAATTAAGTTTGAGTTAAATTTCCATTCAAGTTGGTGGGTTTATTTCAAAAAGGGTGCTCTGTTTTTTTTTTCTGCAATTTTTTTAGTTCTTTTGTATCATCAATGGGTACTGTTTTTTGTTTATTTTCCTTCTTGAAATGCCAAATAGATGTGGAATTTCCCCTTGGCTTTCAGCCGAATTCAAGTGTGAATTAATTTATGGGGTAATCCGGTTTCGTTCGCAAATTTCTTCAGAATTTGTTCTTGATTTCATCGTTATATTGATGCAAGATTGTCCCATTTAATTTCTGCACTTTTCTTCGGGTTCTCCAGTCCGATTCAAGAGTTTCTTGAATCGTTAAGATCAATTGTTCTCTAAAGGTGGAGGAGGTTGAATCGATTGGATAGGAAGGAGTGTGTTAGTCATTGAATTGGATTTTTTTTTTTTTTTGACTCCAGCCCCTGTTTTTCTTTAATTAAATTTTTGTGGAAGTGTGTTTTTGTTCAAATTAAGGCTGTGGGAATGACAAGCTTTTATGGCAGAAGGAAGGAGATTAAAAATTTACTCAGTTGCCCTTGATGTTTTGGCTTAATTTCCATTAAACATCCTTGCGTGAATTCCTATAGTTGCCAAAAAATTACCATTACAAATTGTTGTTTAAGTATTCAATTTACACAATCTTTTAGTATGAATTTTTCCTCAAAAATTAGTTTTAAGATTTTTATCTTTAATATGAGCTAAAGCTTCTTAGCGGGTTCAAGGATGTGAATTCCCTAAGAAGTAAATGTAGCCAAAATTTCAATAAAAATCAAGCCTACATTTCAATTGTTTGCTTGTGTTTATTAAAATTCCGTTGAGATCCTAGATTGATCAACTAGGGTATCAACTCAAGCTTAGATCTAATACCGACAGGGTTAGTGATAAGCGGATTTCACACAAGTGATGGAGAAAAAGAGCTTAGACATAAGCCAATTCCTTACCCTAGACATAGGGATTAAGGACTTCAAAACCCATAAAATTGTGAGCCAAATTATCTAAGATAGAGAGACTATAGACATATAGGTCTCTCACTTAGCCTCCTAAAAACCTAAATTCAAGGTAAATAGGAGATGCAATTTTGGTTTACAATTGAGTGTGGAGTAGGTTGGAATTGCAATTTTGGTTTGCAATTACAACTTAGGGCAATGACATTTTTGAGCCCCATCCTTTATCCAAATTCATTTTGCAATTTCATTTTCTAAGTCTTTTTAGTTGTTATTCCAATATTGCCAATTTTAGATTCTGCAATTTAATTCTGCAATTTTTAGTTATTTCGCCGATTGCCATTTTAGATTCTGTAATTAGATTTTGCAATTTTTCACCAACACACCAACCCAACATTATTTTTGCAATTTTAGTTTTCTAGTTGCAATTTTCCTTACACTTTTGCTTTACAATATTTTTGTTACTCCGTTCCCTGTGGGATTCGATACTTAGTACTCAGATACCATTTTATATTACTTCGACCGCGTGCGCTTGCATGAACACACCGATCAAATATCATTTAATTGATATACTTAAAAAGAAATGTATCAGTAGTATATTAGTAATATACAACTAACATACTTCGTTTTAGGTTTATATCAGTTGACTGATACACCAAATGTACTATTAATATACCAAATATAGAGTTTATCAGATATACTACTGATATATATATTGATACACTAATGAGAGTAAAACTGGAATAATAAAAAAACGAAAATTAATTTAAATTTTTTTTTCTATATTTGCAAATCTCCAAAATCATAGCTAGATTTGCAAATGTCCTAATTTTTTTTTCTACCCATTACAATTCTCCTTATTTAATTGTTTTTCAATTATTTGGTACATATGCATGCATATTATCTGTTTATTATATATGTTTTTTAGGATACTTACTACATATGTGTATATAGAAAATAAGTTAAATATATATTTGATTCCTTATGCAAATGAAGTTAAATATTTGACATATAAATGTCAAGTCAATAGAAAATAATCTTACTATCTTAAAAAGTGACTAAAGAAGAGAATCATTTTTGGACTATTTTGTCCAAACTCTTTTATATAATACCTAAATTGTCCTTCAAAATTTAAAAAATATATATTAATTAAATTAAATACCAACTCTCCAAATTCTTTCTTTTTGAGTTTCATTTCAGCTCTCTCCCCCTATCTCTCCTCTCCCTCCCCACTCAAGAAAATTCTAACCAAATTCCACTAAATTCCACTTTCTCTCTTTATTAAAACCCACACCCCCCACTAATTGAAATTAAATCACTTTTATAACTCACACATTATTTTCAAATAATAACTAATTAAAACCCACCCCACCACTACTTAAACCCCACTTAAAAGACATTAAAACCCACACACCCTCGTGTAAATTATAACCTCAATATGGTCTTTCTCAAGCTTTCTATCTTCCTCAAGTTTTTAACAACATACTTTTCATTTGCTCACTTCATCACTATAAATATAGACATTTTCTAGGTTAGAACCAAATAGCATTCATTAGTTTCTCTAGATTCTCTATTCAATTTACAACTTTATTATTTCTATTGCAATTGTTATATCATCATGTCTTTAGAAGTTTATATCTTTTGGTTATGTTTCAAAAGGAATGGATTGTAAAAATCATGGTAATTTGAAGATGAACAATAGATCAAACATATACAAACCGTCGAGATCCACTACAAATGTCAGATTCTTTTTTGATTCATGAAGAGATTTTTCCCCCAAAAGAATGAAGAGGTATTATTTGTTCATAATATATTATTTTTGTTTCAATTCTTTTTTATGGATTTTAGAGTATCAAATTTCACAAAATTTTAAAAAATGTTCATAGTGCTTTTTTTTTTTTATGCATTGGTTAGTTGTATCCTGAAGGCAAAAAAAAAAAAAGAAGAAGATAGTAAATCATGTATTATATATATAATTCATCATCAAACTATACTTCATAAAAATTATGTCTCAAATATTATATCTATTACTCTACAGTTTGAAGATTTGTAAACTAATGTATTATGTTTTCTTTTTATGTTTGATTTATATTGGAGACAATATGTATTAATGTATTCAAAGTTCATTTGTTTAAAGTTCATTTTCTCATGTGCTGGAAATTTTGAGAATGTTGAAATTAATTGAAGGAATACTTATTAAATGAGATGATGGAGGATGTGAATGATTTGTGTTCATATGATTGAAATTCATGGAGTGTTGGATGTTCAACAAATAGATCAACAATTTATTGGGTTGTATATATTTCTTGATAAATTGGAACTTGAGACAATGTGTTAAAAAAAAACCTAAAATTTGGACAAAAAATATATCATATAGAGACATTCAACCAATAGATGGTTTCAACCTCAATCTAATGGAATAATTTTGAAAATAATTCTATAAAAATTCAAAAATCTATGAAAACTTTTATATTCTATATATTTTTTAAAAATCTTATATTTTTAATGTTACATAACACTCTAATTACAAGAAAATGCAAATAATTTTTTTAATAAACTCTGAAACTTTTAATTAAAAAAATCCTAAAATACTAATTAATAAATTAATGGAATGAATTAGTCTAAATTTGTTAACTAATATTAATTAAAAATAATCAAATATGCCATATATTGTGACAATCTTTTGGGTGCTCACTATCTTTCAATTAGAACTATTTCATTTTTAGAAAGAAAAAAAAAAGAGACTATTTTCTTTAATAATCAAACATTTAGGGTGCATAGTTTATCTAAGTCATTTCAACTTCAACTCCTTTTCAATAAAGTAAATAATGAGAATAATTCTTTGGTTGCTCTCTCTTCATTATAATGTTATAACATCTTTTTAAGAAAAATCTATCTTTCAATAAAGTGAGATGTCAATAAGAAAATAACTTACAATATATATATATTTTTTGTAGCACAACAATTTCGACTTATTCTTCATATATAATAATAATAAAAAAAACAAATATGTTAAACCTTTTTACTCACTTTAGGATTATTAATTCCAATATTGTAAATACAAAAAAAAAAAAATACAATATAGTGTTCAATTATTTATCCATTATCTTTATCTTCCCTCTCTAATATCTCTCTTATTTTCTCATTTAATTGTTCTTAATCAATCATTCTGATTTTTAAATTTCATTATGACTTTTCATTTCTTAGTGATGTAACTATAGGCGCATCAATAACTAAGTTTTTGACAAATTTTTAATAATAATAAATAAAAGTTTACTCAATATATTAATAATTAATTAATTTAGTTTTACAAATAGTATTAACTATTATGTCTAATAACTTTTTCACCAATTTGAACATAATTCAAGTGGTAGTCTATATTGTTATAAATATTTAATGACAAAATTGTAATTCATAATTAGATTGCTATGTTAAATTATATAATAATATCATTTTATACTATTAAAATTAATTTTTAAAATAGAAAAACCACGTGCAATGCACGTGTGAGAAATTCTAGTGTTTTTAAGTGTCAAATGACCATTTCTTTTTATCCTTTTCAAAAAAAAAAAAAAAAAAAAAGACCATTTCTTTTATTAAATTTCGACCGCATTATTAAGGATATTCAAAATTGTCCTTTTTGTGTGTGTATGTGGAAAAAAAAATTAAAAGTTTAAGTCCCATTTTATAATTATTTAGTTTTGAATTTTTTGTTTTTGAAAATTAAGCTGATAAACACTATTTCACCTATGAGTTTCTTTGTTTTGCTGTTTACTTTTCACTAATATTTCCAAAAATCAAACCAAGTTTTGAAAACTTAAAAAAAAAAAAAAAAAAAAATTGAAAACTTGTTTTTGTTTTTGAAATTTGGCTAAGAAACTAGATGTTTCCTTAAGAAATATGAAAATCATTATTGTAAAGAAAAAAAAAGTGAGAAAAGAAGCACAATTTTAAAAAACCAAAATGGTTATCAAACATGATCTAAAAATTATTATTTTTTGTTTTCGAAACTTGACTTAAATTTTGAAAACATTTGTCAAAATTAAAGTAGATAATAAATCAAAGAAACTCATAGGTGGAAATAATATTTTTAAGCTTAATTTTCAAACACCAAATAGTTATTAAAGGAGGCCTTGGTTTTTTATATTTAATTTTTTAAAATCAAGCTTATATACACTACTTATACCTATAGATTTATTTGTTTTATTATCTACTTAATTTGTACAAATGTTTTCAAAATCTAACTCAAGTTTTGAAAACTATTTTTTTTTAAAATTTAACTAATTATACCTATAGATTTATTTGTTTTATTATCTACTTAATTTGTACAAATGTTTTCAAAATCTAACTAAGTTTTGAAAACTATTTTTTTTTTTAATTTAGCTAATAATTCATATGTTTTTTTAAGAAATATAAAAATCATTGTAAGGAAGTTGGGAGAAAACAAACACAAATTATAAAAATCAAATGATTATTAAATGGAACCTTAGAAAATTATAAAATCTAAGTATTATTATTCAACCAGTTAAATTATTAGTAACTTTGTTGATCAAATATTAGACTTTGAAGCTCAATTCTGCTCTAATTCCACTTCAATCATCTGTTTAAACTTTGATGATGATGATGATCGAATATAATAATAATAATAATAATCACAATCACAATTTCGATAAATAAATTTAAAAAAAAAGGTAATTAGAAAAATATTCCAAATAAGCCTTGAATCTCTTTGATCTTTTCGTAAGGTGGGATATTCTCTTTATATCTTATTATTTATTCTCTTTATATCTTATTATTTATTCTAACATTTCCTTCCTAAATATTCCTCTTCGTTGGTTTCATTTATCCCCAATTAATACGACGTCGGCAGGAGAAATAACTCAAGTTTCTTTTGATGCTCTCTAGTTCTGCCGTTCAGATTGACAAGACACCACTAAATAAGGAATAATTCATTGCATCTTATCTGAACTGTACTTTTTATTTTTTCAAGAAATTAAAAAAAAAAGGACCGAATTACAAATGACGTCTAATTTTTAAGGAATATAAACTGTCAAATTAGGGGAAAAAAAAACACAAATATATCATTTGATATCTATAGCTTACACCATTTTTAAAATCCATCCCTAGGTTTTTAAAGTTTTTAATATTACATTCAAAGCCTAAAAAAATTTCAGTAAAAGTCTCGTTGAATAACGTGGGTTGAAATTGAATAAAGAAATAGTAATTTGACATTACAATTTTTTTTTTCAAGATGGATTTCGAAGGTAAAATATTTACTTTACCTTTACTCGATTAAAAAACTTTACTCCACCATCTCATGACTACAAAATCAAACGCAAGCCTCCCAAAATTTGTAGTAGGAAAAAATGAGGCAGATATTTCATATTAAAGTTATACCAATGGATAGATAATAATATTTTTAAATGTTACATCATCATTTATTTATTCAATTTCAATAATGTTATTGAATAGAGATTTTATAGAATTTTTTTTTACTAATTTGAGAAATAAACTTAAAATTTTAGAATATTAGAGAAAAATTGTTAAACTTAAAATTTTAGAATATTAAAGAAAAATTGTTAAAATTAAAATTAAAATTTAGTCCTTGAAGTTTCATATTTATTCCATTTTGATTGTCGTGATTTTAAAATATATTTATTTATGAATTTAAAATGAATAACCTTCCATCTCTCATCTTTTAAAATGTTTATTTAAAACCCTAAATATTACAAATATAATTATTTTGGTCCTTACTATTCTTTTATTACCTAATATTTGTTCACTAATACTCGCTTCAACTAACTTATGTGACTTACCTAATATTTTCTTACTTTTTTTTTGTTTAAAAAAACAATAAAATATTTATTAAAAAAAATGCAAGATAATGCATGGTAAGAAAGTTCATAGAATAATTTTTTTTTAAAAGAATAGATATTTTAATTAAAAGCTTAGAAAGTAATAATTATTATGTTTTAATTTCAAAGTCTAAAGTGTGCGTGTATATATATATATATATTAAAAAATTAGAAGGAAAAACAAAACAAAAACAAAAACAAGTTGACTGATCTGTCGGTGGAGGGAATCTTTGAAGTTAATTTGGGCACATTGTTCGAATGAATGGCTTGTTTGCCAATAATTGCTATACAACTCACATGCATGGAAGTTAACAAATATTCGGTGAACGATTTTGACAACATCTTTATTTTTATTTTTAACTCTATTCGAAATTCCACATTCATTTTATAATCTACATTCACAATAAAGTTCAAACCCAACCAAATTGTTAGAAATTTGGATTGGTATTTCTAGGCTTTGTGATCGAAATTTTCACATGATTGATGTCGAGGACATTTCTTGTTTCCTTCTAATTATGTCGTTTTCAATCCTTCTTACTAACTTTGCCTTTCATTCTTGGAAATTTCAACTCTACATCAATTTATTGGTTTTGTTACTTTTTATGAGTATTCTTGTTTGTTGTGTTTATTGTTTTTTCTTTGTTTTTTAGTTAGAATTCAATGAGTGTTTGACTCATAAGTTAAGTTTGTATAATTTGAGATTTGAAAATTAAGCTTTTATGTTTGATATGTGAGTTTGTTTGTTTTAAATTTATGAGTTTGTTAATCTCACTAACAAGGTTAAAGAGTGTGTCGTTTGAGATGACCTTTGAAATAATGAAAAGTACTTTTAACCAATTAAAAGAACTTTTCAGAATTTTCATAGTTTATTGGTTAGATAACCAAAAATGATTTTGAAAACTAAAGAAAAAAAACCCACTTAGAATGCAAGTGCTTTTATTGGTTTTAAAGGAAGCACTTAATTATTGCTTCTAAGGTCTAACAAAACTACTAATAGAAAAAAGTGCTTCACTTAAAAGTATTTTTTTCTCATAAGACATCTCAAACTCACTATGACTTGTATAAACTTACCTTTTATAAACTTCATACTAATCTTTATAGATCATAAACTTACAAATCCAAGCATAGGTTGCACACATCTTTCTATAACCCAATTATTTTGTACCACCATCCAAACATATATTATACAAATCCAAGTTTTCATGATATGATCACAAAGTTGGTTAACTGTGTGAACCAAATATACCCTAAGAAATGTAGTAGTGTCATCACCATGGATCAAATTTCTTTCAATTTTTGTTTCTTAAATAACAAATACAAATGAGAGTCAAGACCATATATAAACAATATGTGGTAGAATTGGAGGATTGTAATGTGAAATAATTAATAACATTGGATCATAATCTACTCCTAGTCTAATAGTATATACATGATATGATCAAAAAGTTGAAAATCTCTCTTATAACATGCAAGTGACCTAGAGCCCATGTGCTTTCACTTCAAGAAAATCCTTCATATCATATCCCATCTTTCTTTCAATTATTTTTTTCATTTGGTTTTTGAATTGCATAGGCCTTTTCATATTTCTTGTCTATAATAATTAAATTTATTTCTTCAAGTGTGTGGTTGTTCCATACTTCACTTACACAAGTGTGCAAATTAAGCATTTGAGGAAGTACTTCTTCTACTATTGATTAAAAAAGCTATGATGTTATCAATCTTTTCTCGGTATATTTTTAGTTTCAAAGTCAGCACAATTTTCTAATGCATGCCCTTTGAATAATAAGAAATTCTCATGACTTTATCGATGTCACTTGATTTTCAAGATTTGTTGTTTGAAGGACGTCAAATTGTAAAGTGAGAGAACCAAGATTCACTCTTCAAGGAATTTCATATTGTCAACATGAACATAGCTCAACTGACATAAAATATGTACCATCGACTAAGAGGTCAAAGGTTCAAATCTCCCACTCCACATATTGTTGAACTCAAAAAAAATTGTGAAGCAAAAATTTTATCACTGAATTTATGAAGTCGTGTATTGAACGATAATATTGATGAGCTTAACTCTCGATACCCACAAAAAGCTCAGCACATGTTAAGATAGCATAATCAACCGTAGATAAAGAGAGAATCTAGTCACTCACAATTCACAAATGAGAAATTTTATAAAGTTTTGAAAAAAAATCATAAATGGCTATATAAGGTTAGATCAAAAGACAGTGGTCTGTGATATTACCTTCATTTCTCTCCTTGGATTTTCTCAAGGTATTATAATTTGAATAATATAAACAAGAAAAAAGAAACAAAATAAATATTAGGAAAAAAGATCAATTTATACTACCGTAAACTTTGGGGTTGCATCAATTAAAACTCCAAACTAATAATTGTATCAATTTAAACCCTACACTTCCATAGGTGAATCAACTTAGACCTTCCATTAGTAATTTATATAACCATTTTCACTTGATTTCATTTAAAATCAACTCAAAATTACCTAAATAAAAAATATTTTTCTCCCTAAAATCCTATCAAAGTAGTAAAAAAAATTATTACGTAATTTTTTCTATATAAGTAGAGAAAAATAAAGGAAGAAGAGAAGATGAAAAACCACTCATATTAGTACTGAAAAGTTACTACTATCCATTTGATTCCAGCAATTCTATCTAATATATTACGTTAATTTCTGTTTTTAAACAAGTCTTATACATGTGTGAAAATTATGCATTGACGATTTTAAAACAAAATCCTAATGAAGGGTCTAAATTGATCAATTTATAAAAATGTAGGATTTAAATTGATACAATTATTAGTTCGAGGTTTGAAGTCATACAACTTGAAACTCCAAGTTTAGGAGTATGAATTAATTTTTTTCCAAGATTGGATTGCTCAATATCAGATAACCACTGAAAGAAGAGAAATAGTGATATTCATCCATTGGAATTTTGAAGTTTGGTTGATGACAAAAGTTATTGGAGTGGCTGTTTGAAATCCAATGGCTGATTTACAGCACCCTCTTAATTTGGAAGCAGATTAGTGGGAAGAATTTTGAGTCATTATTCTTTCTTTTCACCAAAAGCAATGAAATGCTTTGCACATTTTATCTTATGAATCAATTCTCAATTGGAAAACAACTCCCCCACAAAATCTAATGGGGATGGATGAGACCTTCCAATTAGTTATTCTCTCTTTTTCCTTTTTCTACTCCTCTTTTCAAAGAAAATAGGAGAAGTCAATGTGTTTAAATCATGACCAAAGTTCTAAATCTCATGTATAACAGCAAAGATAACTCCTTTTTGGGTTGATTTTAGATCGAGTTGGGTAGAAATGACATGTTGGATTAAAAAAATTGCAAAATCATTAAAAAAATAAACAAAAATACGAATAAAAATAGCTTTGTTTATCTTACACCTCTAAATAGAGATGTTACTTTTGCAATCCCTGCAAGAAATCTATATGTATGTCTCTACGAAATTTAACAAAAAATTTCACGAGGAAGGGAAAAGGAATGGTGGCGAGAGGACATGAATGGAAAATCATCCTTGTCTCCGTCTCAATCCATCCCAATAACCCTCCTACCTCTAAGTTATTAAGATTAGCCAGTCATTTTTTTTAACATTTGTTCTCACTTGTAGGTTCAATTTACAAGATATAGCTGATGAGTTTTTAATATTATTAAGAATGAGAACAATTATTGGTGATGATTTGAACTTGGGGCCTCATGCTCTTTTATTGTGGCAATTATTATTACGACACTCAAAAGTTTCAACTTAGGTTAGAATGATTTCAGTGATTTTAATACATTCCCCTTTGAGTATATGGTCTTATCGGTTGGCCTACTTTATGTCAGTTAATGTTGTAATATATTCCCATTTTGAGTGCAAAGTCTCATCAATCAGGTTACTTTATTTCAGTTGATGACCAATACTCATTCAAAAGCATTATAAACTACCAAGAAGTAAAAAGTGAAAAAGTGGATCATAATTTTTATAATAAGATCAAACCAACTAGACAAACATTTTCGGGTAAGTTTCAATTTCATACGAAAATTGGAAAAAAAATCCTAACAAGCTAGATCCTTTTTGGAAGGACCAAAATCTCACAGCACAAAAGAAAATGAAAGCATTTTGGACAAAGAAATGGTCTATGTTTCAGAGAAGGAAGCATCAAATGCTTATTCTGTACTACTCTCCAAGGAAAGACTAATACCACTTCAAATTGTATAAGTAATGATTTTTTTTCTTTGCCTTTTGGTTTTGGGTTAATTAACTTTTACATTATGGAAAGTGGTGTTGGTTTTTAGGTTTTTTTGGGTGTTTTTCCCTTTGTCTTTTTTGCATTTTAGGTCTTGGTTTTTCAACTTGCCAAACATGGTGATGCATATATGGAAAAAAGTTGAATGGATGGCCATAATGGAACAATGGATCGATCACTTGAGAAAATAAAGGGTTTTTTTGGTCATATGGAACAATGATCAGTGCCCTACTTTTTGGTACGTGGCAATTTTTTGTTCCACCTGTCCATTTTTTATGTGAAGTGACCATTACTTTTAATTTTTATTTTTCTTTTTAATTCAACAACGTGTATCGTTCAAAACTTAAACTTCTAATCTTTTAATGGATGATATATATCTTAATCGGTTGAACTATGTTCAAATTGGCTAAATTATTGAACTTATACAACTTTTGAGAAAGTTATAAATAAAACCTACGTTTTAATAAGGAAAATTACTCATTCTAGACTATGCATTTCCTAATACATCAATTTAGTCCATTTAATACCAACATGAGTCTTAATTTTAGGCTTAATGGTTACAAATTAATTCTTTGTGCATGTTTAATCAAGTAATAAAATTTATACCAACATAAGCATAACTTAATGATAACGACATATATTTCTTCCTTCGAAGTCGGAGATTCAAATCTCCAAATCCAAATTTATTGTACTAATAATAATAATAAAATTTATATTGAAAATTCTCAATGTAGAGAAAAATCACATGTGAGAACTCTAAAAAGCCTTCTAGTATGTCAATTCAAGCATAGCTCATTAGATAATGCACTAATTGTCATCTTAAAGGTCTATGATTTGAACTCCCACCTCACAATTGTTGAACTTTTTTTTTTTTTAAAAAAAAAAAAGCCTTATTCCAATATACAAATAACGAGATTACACAATAATAGATGTTCTTTAGGGTAAAAAAAAAAAAAGGAAAATATCATTTTTGACCCTGAATTTGGCAGGTTGTATCAATTTTAACCCTAAACTTTCAATTTCATCAATTTAAATTTCAAACTTAGCAGTTTGTATCAATTTTAACTAAACTTTTAATTTCATCAATTTAAACCTCAAATTTGAATAAGTGTATCAATTTACATCATCGGTTAAGTTTTCATTTCAATCCCCGTTAGAAAGGTTTCTCACACATGTCCAAAACCACGTGTTGCTCTATAATAGGCACGCATTTGTTATTTTTTAGAAAAATAAAATTGGTCAAGAAAATTGGAGTAAACTTGCCATAATGTTTTTCAATTTCAGAGCATGGCTTTTCTTCACTTCTTATCTTCTCTGATGCTACTTTTTTCATTTCATTAATTGAGGATTTTTCAATTTTAAGGGAGGATTCTACTCAATCCATCGGCTTTTAGTACAAACAATGCTTATTTGCACCATATTTTTTCTTAATGGAGTACTCTCATTCTTGACTCAGTCGACAATATTGGTTATTTTTTTTGTAATTTCTTATCAGTCTCGAGCTCGATTTGTCCTCCATTTGTAGTAAGTAACGTACGGCTTTTGGAATTTCCCTCATCAGAACCTTTGTTCCCTTCATCTCCAGTATCGATGTCACTTTAATCCTCCGTACGACTGTTAACAGGGTCGACAATGTCGGTTACGACTAGTTCATTGTGTTCATGGGCGTCACTCTGTCCACCGTCGCCTTTCTTGTTCTATCTCGCATTTTAGTCAAGCTCAAACTCTTCACCATCGAAGTCGACTAAACTGCCATGGTTGTCGCCGCCTTCAATGACATCACTGCCTGGATTTTCTTCACCCTCTTCGTCGTTGGTATCGACACCAAAGCGAGGGGGAACACAAGAATCCATTTGTTTTCTTGTGGGTCCTACTTTCGACAGCCGAGTTCATGGTTTTCATGATGGTGGCGACCCGATCTGGAATGATTTAATTATTTTTTTGGTAAATTTTTTAAAAATTAACAAACAAGTATATATCATAGAGCAACACGTGACTTTGATTATGTGTGGAAAACCTTTCTTACATTAAATGAAAACTTAACCGATGATATAAATTGATACACTTATTCAAGTTTGAGGTTTAAATAGATGAAATTGAAAGTTTAGGGTTAAAATTGATACAATCTGCCATGTTTGAGCTTTAAATTAATGAAATTGAAAGTTTATGGTCAAAATTGATACAACCTGCCAAGTTTAGGGTTAAAATTGATTTTTTCCCAAAAAAAAATTATGTAAATCAACCTAACACCTATGATGGCTTTTTGCCACCCACAAAAAATTCTTCCCTCCCTAGTAGTTTTCTCTGTATATCTTTTTACCAATTATAATAGTTTTCTCTGTATATCTTTTTACCAATTATAACCTAACGCATTATGTCAATCAAAACATAGTTTAGTAGATAAAATACTAATTGTCATTATTGTCATCAGTTCTCCACTCCTAGTAGAACTAAAAAGAATTTATAATAATTAAAAAATAATAATAATAAAAATAAAAACCTGTTTTCATGTAGACATTATAGCTCCAATGGGCTTTTAAATGTGGGCTCCAAGTATGAGGCAAACCCAACAAAATCTAATATCATCATTTTCTTGATTTCTTCCCTAGGATGTCTCATGGTTTTTTTAATTGATTCACATGTAAAAATATGTTTGATTTGATTAGTATCAGCTTTGTGCCAAAGTAAGTATAGAGGTTATAAGTTCGAATCCCCCCACCCCAAATGTTGTTAATTCAAAAAATATATATCTCGTTGAGTCACTTTAGTCACTATTATTTTAACTTGCTATCTTATTGGTTTTTTAATTGTATTAGATGCTTTGAAGTCCTTTTATCCTCTTACCAGTAAAATCTATTGATTTTCTAATGTTCTATATAAAAATTTTAATAGTGTCATTTATCTATTAAATACAATATCAATAAACCAATAAAAATACACCACAAAAGAAAGTCAATAGGATATCTTATTTATTGGTGTATAGGTAAGTATGATTAAAAAAAGCCACATTTGTTCAGATAGAACGCATAGTTAGAGTAATATGGCACATGTGATCTGAAAATACCAACGTCACTATGAAATTTGTTAACATATTATTATAGTTAGAATATTTTGAAAGATTTAATCCGAACTATAATACAACTTAAAATTAAAGGTTATATTAAGAATTTAGTCTCTATAGTTTGAACTTAATTTAAATTTAGTCTATATGATTTTAAAAGTTTCAATTTAGTCTCTATAGTTTGTACATAATTTTAATTTGGTCTCTATATATTAGTTAAAGCTCACAAATCGTCTCTAATTTTAATTTGGTCTCTATATATTAGTTAAAGCTCACAAATCGTCTCTAAACTATCTTTTACCTACTTAAAAATCACATATGTTTTTTTTTTTTTTTACTTAGCCCTAAATCTAGATCCGGCCAGTCAATTACCCATAATCAACCATATAGAAAACATTAGTCCATCACCATGTAAATAAATAAAAAATGTTAAATGTTCAATATGATAACCATGAGGATGATTTGTAAAGTTTGAAAAAACTATAAAAATTAAATTGAAAATTTAGAACCACATACATTTAATTGAAACTATATCCATTAAATAATTATAGAAATTAATGTAATATTTTCATCAATTCGAGCATAGTTCATTGGATAAAACACTAATTACCATCTTAAATGTCGATGGTTTAATCTCCACCCAACAATTGTTGAACTAAAAAAAAAAAAAAAAAAACCTCATAATTTATCAAAAATTAAAGTAGTATTAAAATTTAGGCTAAATTATAAGTTTAGTCCTTGAACTTTCATGTCCATGTTTAATAGGTCTCTGAACTTTTAAAATGTCAAATAGGTCATCAAACTTTCAATTTTGTATCTAATAGGTCCCTGACATATTCAACATTTTTTAAAATTAATGAATCTATTAGATATAAAACAGAATTTTATGTCTAATAGTACATTAAACTTTCAATTTTGTGTCCAATAGGTTTGATGAATTTTAAAAAATGTCGAATAGATCAAGGACCTATTAGACACAAAATCAAAAGTTCAAGGACTTAATGGATACATAATCGAGAGTTTAGGGACTTATTAGACACTTTTTAAAGTTTATGGATTTATTAGACACAAAATTGAAAGTTTAGGAACCATAAACTTTTAAAAGTTTAGAGACCTATCTGATACAAACATGAAAGTTTAGGGCATGTGTAGGCAATCTGGATTCTGGTTTATGTTTTCAAATTCACTGAGTTTAGTGAATATGCATTTGGCAGACGTGTTTTCGAAAACTGTTTTCGAATTATATGATCCAAATAGTGAAAATTCTGAAAACAACATTTTTATATTTTCATTGTATCCTGATTTTGAATTTGAAAATTTAAAATGCAGAATTACATTAGAAAATACCAAAACTTTAATAAATATAGTATTTCATGTTATAAACTCAATTTATTTTTGTTAAATTAAAATATGTACAATATAATATATTATAAATTATATGATATTGTAAAATAATAATTATACAAAATTTATAACAAAAATCATATTCATAAATTAATTAATAATGGATTATATTCAATTTAATATTTAGTTTTGCAACTACATCTAGTTAATGGTCTATAAATATATTATAGAACACATTTTGAATAATTGTTTAAATTGGAATCTAATTTCTAAATTTGTTACCAAACACATATCCAAAAACATGAAATACAACTCTGTTTTCATTTAATCATTTGATTTCAAAATTCTGTTTTTCGATTGCCTACCAAACATGCCCTTAGGGACTATACTTATAATTTAACCTAAAATTTAGGTTAAATTATCAAAAATACCATTGAACTATTGGGTTGGTTTCAATTATATCTCCAAACTTTGAAAAGTTTCATTTTAACCTTTGAACTTTGAAGTTTGTTTCAAAACAACCCTTGGATGATTTTTTTCGTTAAATTCCTGGATGGAAAATGATGTGTGCATTTGTATTGTTGCTTATGTGAACATATTTGAACGTATGCGTTAAAAAAAATCAAAACATATGCACATACGTCATTTTTCGTCCATAAATTTAACGGAAAAAATCTTCAATAGTTGTTTTGAAACAAACTTCAAAGTTCAAAGGTTAAAATAAACTTTTTAAAATTTAAAGGTATAATTGAAACCAATCCGATAGTTAGGGTTATTTTTGATAATTTAACCTAAAATTTAAACCCTTATATTTATCTAGAAAACAGCATTCTTTTCTGGTAGCGCCAATTTGCCTTCGCTCTCATTTGACTAGGCGGTGGCGAAAGCCTTTTCACTGAGAGCACATTCAAAAAAACAAAAAAAACAAAAAAAAAAAAACGCAGGGAGAAAACATTCTCCGGCAAATTTTGGCGGGAAAGCCGAAATCATGAGCTCGTCGGCGGTGGATACGGAGGCGTCTGATTTAGTTTGTCACCTGGACAACGTCCAAGGCCTGGTGGATGCCTTCACTGCCGTTCGATGGAAACGCCATCAGGTTATTCCCATTTTTCTTCCACTTCCAGTTACATTTCCCCATTTCTGCTCATTTTCCTAAGAACTTCACAGATTCTCTGATTGTCTGGATTGATTTCCCTGATTTGTTTGTTAGGTTATTGATTTACTTGTTTATCACTCAGGACGCCGTAATCGAACTGTCGGAACATGGCATCGTTTTGATCGTTGAAGAATCCGGCTGTCTTCAGGCGAAAGTGTATCTGCAGCGTGAGGTTTTGAATTTTGAGTTTATAATTTGAATCTCCTAGTTATCGATTGTTGGTGTTAATCCCATAGTTTGGTTGTGAAAAGAAATCTTGTGTCTGTTTTGCGTTTTTAAGTGGTAGTTGATGTTCAAAATGAAGAATAATTACGATTCAGTATGTAAGAAATCTTGTTTAACTGTATTGAAATGCACATTATTAGAAAAATGAATGTTCGAAGAAGGAAATTTGTTTCTTATGCTTCCATCTTCCTTTCCGTTTTTAGAGGGACTGAAGTTCTGCTGCTTTTCTATATGCTACAGCTTTTCATTCTTTATGAATACAGTGCACAAGCTCGGCCCAGGTTTGGAGTGAGCTTAGGCATTTTTGTTGATAGCTTGAATACATTTTCTGTTCCTGGACGTTTAAGCACCATTGAAATCAAATACCCAGGACCTGACATGCAACTTCTTCTCAAGTATATACTTTGCCTCTCTGTTCCTCACGTTTTTTCTCTATTATTAGACTCTATGTTTGGCATTATATTGACAAAAAAAACTAAGTACGTAAAGCTTTCAACTATTCTGATATTAATTTAATTTGACTGCAGGTAAAGAGGATAAGCAATGAATTTGTTTCTGGTTTTTAGACTTGCTATGACTTCATATGAGCAATGAAATTGAGCATCCTAACTTCACGAGCCTGTGCTAAATTTTGATATTCTATCAACTTGATAAACCGTTTTATGATAATTTTTCTGGCCCTTGTAGGATTTTTTTGTTTTTTTTTAAAACAATATCTTTGAATTCTATCCAGGAGAACCTGTTAGTATCTTCATATTTTATGAAGTCCGAAACTGGAGAAACCAATATAAATGGACTGATTAGAAATTCTATTTAGTTCATTCTCCCATGATGGAACAATTTTTATGCGGATCTGAGAGAAGATATAGTTCATTTGTATGTTTGTTTTACGTCAGTGACTCTAATAATGGTAGTAATTTATTCTGGGGTTTATTATCAGGTCAGTCGATTCATTAGATGCGTGCATTTACGCGGAGATCAGAACCAGAATCCCAGATACAATCTCGTGGGATTACAATTTTGAACCTGCAGGAAGCAGCCCACTCAGTTTCACTGTCAAGGTATTCGTTGATATTGTGACTAACTTTGAAAACTTTTATAAGTGCCAAAAGATGAAATCTGATATAGTTGCTAGAAGACTTGAATCCGAGAGTACTTTGAAGGAAAGATAACAATATGAAGGGATGAGGCGTGTGAATCTGAATATCATATTACAGATCATCGTATAAAAGTTACACAAATAATATGAGCTCAAATATTATTAGTGATTAATCGATAGGAATACCATTAGAAATGTTGTTAGGTATTAAGGATATATTGGTAATTGATTAGAGAAGTTGTTATGGTGATTTGTTATAAATAGAGAGAGTGGGGAAGGAAAAAGGGAGACAATTGTTTGGTTGGATTAGGGCTTGAGTGATATCTCAAGAGGGGAGGTTCAAGTACCTCGAATACTTGGGGGAGTTATATTGTAATTCCATTATCTTTTATATTGCAATATTTATCATTAATAACTATCGAATTGAAGCTTGTAGTTTTAATACCAGTCTGCAGCTCTAAAGGAAGCTATTGATGATCTTGAATGGCCTGGATCAAGCGTCCAGATAGCTCTAGAACCGGCTCCCCCTTCTGTCACCTTCAAAGGCGAAGGCCATGGAGACTTGCAGGCATGGTTTGTCATAAACAAGCTGAAATGTGAAATCCTTGTTACATTGTAATAATACCAATACAACCTATCCTTATTTCCCACGCAGGTAGATTTCATGTATTATGCAAATACTGATCTTCTGATCTCGTTCCATTGCGATCGTCAGGTATCCTACAGGTAACATGCTTCCTCCTTAAACGTATTTAATCTTAGCACATACTTAACTTCCCAGCAATTTTCTGTTTCGGTTTGTTCTTCGATATGCTAGGTACAAATACAAATTTCTACGAGCGACAACTTCCAACATACCGAGCAGCGTGATCAGAGAAAACAGGGGAAGCAAGTTGACTATTGGGAGAGGAGGAATGCTAAAAGTTCAGCACCTGGTTTCTGTGGCAAGACCATCCACTTCACACCCACATATAGATTCTGCTGGTTATCAGCAACCCAGTAGAATTGCTTTCATTGAGTTTTTTGTAAAACCAGAAGAAGACACTATAAATGATTAGTGGACCTTTTCAAATATTCTTCTTCTCTTTGAAACATTGTAAAGTGGGGAATTTGAACCTACAATTTATTAGAATAGAAGAAATTGAGATGTTGAATTATGGTTATGTTGACGGACTTTTTCAAATATTTTGGCCATCCATGACAGTTTTTTCTGGCCTGAGAATGAACTTCACATTCATAGAGAGCGTCTGTAACTTAGCACTATTTAATGGCAGAAAGCCATCATATTTTTGCAGGCATCTATATATATATATGTATGTATATTTGAATGGGTTGCTGTAAGTTTCAGTAGTTGCTTGATCAACTCATATATCATTAATTTCTTCAAACTTGGTGATAAAATTTTAATTTCATCATCAAGATGTTAAGCTCTATATGATCAATCTCTAACGTAATTAACAAATAAATAGGAGTAATGGACATGTAGCTATCTAATATTTTTTTTTAAAAATGAAAAAAGCATGCAAAAACGTTTTGAATTATAGAACAAATTCAAATTAAATCAGTAACACTTTCAAACTTATAAGAAAATTATAATGAGACTTTACTATTACAATTTAGGTAGTGTTAAAATATAATTACAATGATTTTGTAAGTTTGAGGATAATGCTATAATTAAAAGTTTGATGGTTTATTCTCGACACCATTACAAGTTCATTTGTAGCAACCTCTATAAAAATAAATAAATCATTTTTATGCTTTGCCCATGAAAAGACATTTTAAAGAAATGTCTCTAATCATGTTTAATTAGCATCTCTAGTTGTTAACTTCGGTTAAGGCTATTATAACCTTGATCAAAAGATTTGAGGTTCAAATCTCTAGTTGTTAACTTCGGATAACCTGGTCATCAACATTGGTTTAACAGCGTTCCATCAGTGCAACAATCCAATTAGGATTTCAGACACCTTTGAGACTTGAAAATCAGTATGAAGGCTCAGTCATGGCTACCCTGTTTCTCTCGCAAAACTATCCCAGTAATCCAGAAGTTAAACGAGACCATACAAATAACAAAAACCACTCACTTCCATGCACCAAAGTCAACAGATTGCAATGAAATGTGACCCAGATACAAATCCTTCAAATGTTGCTTGCATAACCCGAATCGCCGTCTGTTCAAGCTAGGATGGATGCAACTCGAGAATCCAGTCTTCCATCCCGGAAATTTTTGTCTCTCCATGACATGAAGGGTATAAACACTTGGTGCAGGAGCCAAGCACCCCATGACAAAACAGTTGCAAGGACGAGACTGGCTGACCATTCTAGCAAGTGATAGCAAACACAAGCCACTGTGTGAAATTCCATACATCAGTGCCTCATCATGGTCTAAAACATGGGTGTCTGATGTCGTCTTCTCTTCTTCTTGCTTTATTTCAGGGGCGGAGTAAATCCTACTCAGCTCTGAGTCAAACTTCTTTTCTATGTCACTTTCGTGCATTTGATGCTTTGCTGCTAGCGTTCGGATACAAGATTTCCTAACTTGATCACAAATTAAGATCAACTCGGTGAAGTTAGAACAACTGCTATACCATCGATACCAACGACGAGATACTCCTAAAAACCAGTCAATAATTTGGGTGTTATCTTGTAAGATGAGGAAAGGAGAGGGGCATGGATACCCTTTATTTGTGATTAACCTATATCGCAATAATCGTTTTCTGATAGAATCGACTGGAGCTATAATCTCAGTTACGAAAGTAGATTTGACAGAAGGATCATAATTTGGTAAAAGAGCAACAGTAGCAGCTGTCTCAGAAGAAACATATTTTTCCACACACCTTTGGAATTCATACAAGGAGTCTCTAAGTTCCAAAGGAAGAGAAGGTTCCACTACATGCTTGGATAAGATTGTTTCTTCACTCTCTGCAGCCCTTGCGTTTATATCTTGCATCCAAATTTTCAATAGAACCTTGTACCAGTGATCGGTTTCCATCCCAGCTTTACGAAAACTGGAAATTTGATTCAAAGAAGGGCAACTTTTAGCTAAATGCTTGATCTCTGACTCTTTGACCTTCTTCAAACCATGAGACAGCCATTTCTTCCCCAACCACACTGTCCAAGCATTCCAAGCCTCCTGCTTTTGTAAAGCAAATAACTCAACTTTTTCTTTCAACTTGTGGACAGCTTTTACAGCAGGACTTTCCTTCACACTTCTTCTGACCAAACAACCAAGATAACGAATTTCGCGAGTCTCTGTACATGATACCATTTCCCCTTGATGATTAACATCCAAATGCAAAGACTTCTGTATGAATTCTAGAATCTCAGACCTAAAACTAATAGCAACTTCTTTGGAACCCGATACTGCCAAAAAGATTTCATCCATATGGCGACAACAGTAGACTCTTATTTTATCTTTCTCCTCACCTGGATATTCAGAATCATTTCCTTTCAATTGTCTTCGAAACCAGCTCCGCAGCTTTGATTGTGACTCATCTCGACCACCATTACTATATTCATTGATAGCTTCATATTTCATAGATAATCTGAAAAATTCTTGGTCAAAGAGATTTAGATAGATATTCGTTAATATAGGAGACAAAACTCCCTCCTGTGGAAGACCGTGACCTTTTGGGAAACCCCCAAACTCCAAATTCAGTGCTCCAGCATCAAATATACTTCTAATGACAGCAAATAAACTGGGATCTTCTATCTTGTCCTCCATTACTGTAATGAGTTTAGCCATCACAAGCTCATCCATCTTTTTGCTTAAGTCAAGTGTGAACCACCAATCAGGATTATCGATCTCTTTTCTGATATACTTCAATGCTGTTGAGTGTCCTCTTCCACTTCGACAGCCATGAGATATCTTGGAAAAATGTGGCCTAAAAACACACTCCAAAACTATCCTAATGGCCTCCTGAAGAACCTTCAATTTTAGCTTCGGTAAGATGAGTACTTCTTTTCTCGAACTTGATATGGAGAAAGTATTGGCGTTGACATCAAAATTACCATTATAAAGCTCTTCAGCCATAGATTCAAATGCAATTAAATGATCATTCGATGCTATATCTACATTTGAGTTAATTCTAACGCAATCATAAGCATTTTGAAGAGTTGTGGGACAGGCAATCACTTTCCCCATCAAGTCCATAAACTTCCCATTCACATATTGCGCTTTCACCCTCTTCTTGATCTGAACTTCAAGGGATCTCTTGAGTTCCATTCGAGTCTTTGGTCTTCTCAGATCAACATCAAGAGATTCTTCAACAAGAGAGGCCAGGTTCATGGCCAATGTCTTTTTCTCCATTCCCTTGTCAATTTCATCATCAACAAATGTGAGAGCTGAATAATTTTCAGAACTCTGAACTCTCTGAACACATTTTCCTGCCATAAGTAATGAGGTTCCAAAAGCAGTCAAGTACAAGTAACAATTTTTTTTCCAGATGTTTGAAGAATAAATACAAATGAAATGCTTGATTTTCCAACGTATGAACTGATTATTCAACAAGAAAATTATTGAAACTTATATGCATATAAGGCCATGTTTTATAACCATTTGATTTTTGCAAATTATTGAAAATTATTGAAACTTATATGCAAATTAAGCCTACAAACACTACTTCCTGTTATGAGTTTCTTTATTTTGTTACCTACTTTTTAAAGATGTTTTCAAAATCCAAGCCAAAATTTGAAAACTAAAGAAGGTAGTTTTTAAAAACTTGTTTTTATTTTTGGAATTTGACAAAGAATTCTAATGTTTACATAAGGAAGGTGAAAATCATAGTGAAGAAATGATGAATAAATGGTAAGTAAACAAACACAATTTTCAAAAATACAAAAATAAAAAACGAAATCATTATCAAACCGGGCCTAAACTTCAAATTTTCAGTATTTGGACTTTCTTGTGGCTTGTTCTTTTCTTTTGGAAGTGGGTGGGGATTGGGAAGATTCAAGCATGATGAGTAGCTTGTGGAAGTAAAGGTCAATTGCAGAAAAGAGAAGGTTTTCAGAAGGTTCTTCACATCATCGCAAGAACATCAACACATTTTATTAAATTCCAAACATCCTAAAGAAATAAACCAAATATTTCTTCATATGAACATTGTAAAAAGAACTTATAACATCACTTGAAAGCAACATAGCAGATTGGATGATTACCAATGTCAGAAACAAAGGACGAATTAACTTCACAAATATTCATACTTCGCAAAACTGCAAAGTTCCGCATGTTCATCCCGCAAAATCTACGAAACCCCCCAAATTGCATTTTTGCATATCTGTAAAGAACATTGAAAGAATAGCAACAGAACTGTAAATTAGAAACTTGCCATCGCGAGAAATTGCTGCGAGCACACTAAACAATGGGTAAGTTGCTATTAACCTCACTTACTTCAGCTTTTATCAACCGAGAGGAATGATGAAATATCTTGTCATAACGCTAAAATTCCTGAAGAAACCCCTCCATCGGAAGACATCAGGGTTCAATGACTCCATAAACATGTCATTGCTGAAAAAATAAGAGTTAAAATAGCACATGAAGAACCCAGATATTAAACTGCTAACTGAGGCATTTTAACGAACAGATGGCGCGCATCTTCGCAAGAGAAATTGCCGAACTAGAAACTGCGATATCAAATTCAGAATTCGAGTTAAACAGATACATTGTAACGAAATACGCTGAACTTGGAGAATCCAGTTCCGATGAACGCTCGTGAATCTGGATTCAAAGCATATATTAATGGGAAAATTGCAAATTATATTCTATCACTCAAGGAATGAGTGTTGCAATTAGCCCATGTCCCTGACAAACTAATAGAGGCTTGATTGCAACACTTATAAAAGTACATGGATTAATTGATCAAATTTAAAATTTATGAGTATGATTACAACACTTAATAAAGTATGTGAGACCGTTTCATCAAATTAAAAAATTAAGGGTGTGATTGTAACCAATTCAATAGTTCAATGGTGGTTTGTGCCATTTTTCCCTTTTTTTTTAGTACATTGCTATTTTAAATAAGTGGTTAAAAAACACATTTGGTCACCAACACGAGCTTATCCAAACATAAAGCACTTAGGTTAAATTACCAATTTGGTTATTTACAAAAATTCAATTTAAAGGTTTCAATTTAAGTTTTTATGATTTATTTTAGTTAAATACAACATTTAGATGTGGAAGATTTGAACTTCAAACCACTTAGTCGATGATATATTTGAGTTATGTTCGTGTTGATTTTTTTAGTTCAACAACTGTGAGAGTGAGAGATTCGAACTTTGACCTGTGCGATCTTTATACTAGTTTTTGGCAAAAAAAAAACAAATTAAAAAAAATATAAAAAGTTTTCTGAAAAACAAAAAAGAAAAAGAAAAATAAAGAAAATAAATCTTTAATCTTAATGTTATTTTATCATAAGTTGGTGGATAAAATACCCAGAAACTTCATAAATTTGAAGATTGTTTTTTGAAATGTCATAAAATTGAAGATTTGATATAAAATATTTTAGTATAATAATAATATTAAATATTTTCCATTTTTAGTATAAATATTGTCGATTTATTTTCCCTAATATATATATATATATATATATATATATATATATATATATATATATATATTATCGATTTCTCATCTTTGCACTTAGCTCAACTAAAACATTGTTATGGGGTGTGATGAAATTTAACATTGTTTTTATATTTTAAGACTTTAATGTTTTGTGTTTTGTTTTAAAAACCATTTCTCAAATCTCAGTCAATTAGAAAAAAAAAAAAAACACACAAACATAAGATCTTAAATCTATTTTGTTTTCATTTTGAAAATTTGATCAAGATTTTAAAAAATAATAATAATTTAGTACAATTTATTTAATTATATCTATCTATCTCTCTATATATTAATAAAAGTAATAAAATAAATGAAATAAAAACTATGTAGTGAGTTTGAAATTTTAAAAGGATGTAGACGACAAATAGTTCAAATAATGATTTTCAACTATCACACTACTCATTTTAATACAGTAAAAGATTAAAAAAAAAAAAAGGTACTAAAAAAGACAAGAAGATAAGACATCTATTTATTTATAACTCAAAAAATTAAGAGAGGTTGTACTTATGCATTATTTTTAGGAAATTTGTTGTTATTTTAACTAAGCACTTGATTTTACTAAAAAAAAAACACCATGCACTTGACTTGGTTAGTTAATAATTAATTTCAACTTTAAACTTTAATTTTATCAAATTAAATTTTTGACTTGAATAAACGATAAAATTAATATCTCGAACTAGTTTTATTTTTTTATAACTAAAAAAAACAGTAATTTTAAAAAAAAAAAAAAGTGTGGCTAATTATGAACATATTTTATACTATATGTTTTTTTGCAAGGTAACAAAGAAATACTAGTAAGTAAATATAGTTGATAATATAATTTAAAACCGTCTTGGTTAATAATATATTTTTTAAATTTTAAATATTGTTTGTCGTGTCAAATTGTAGTTTTGGTATTTTCTTATCGAGTTTAGATTAAAAATAATAATAATAATAAAAAAAAAAAAAAAAAAAGACCTTTTGAATTTGAGTTAAATTTATTGTAAATATAAATGCCCATTTTCCACATGCCCATCTTATTTCCTTACCAAGTGGCATTGTATCCATAGCCATAGTGTCTTCCATGTGTCCAACAAAGACCATTGATTGGTGTCCATTTGTTCCACTTCATGCTCTCCCTTATGCCTATAAATAGAGGTTTTTGGTGGTTGATTATATAGATACATTTTGGAAAAGAAATAACAACAATTTTCTCTAATTTCTTGTGTTTTTGATTTTTCCATAATTTTCCATTTTCTTTGTTTATATCATATTTATATATACTCCTTTTATATTCCTTTAATTGCATTATATATTATTATTATTATTATTATTATTATTATTATTATTATTATTATTTTTATATGGTTTGGTAAAGTTTTGGTGCCCGGTTTCGCCTCTCAATTTTACAACACGTTATCAGCACGAATCTCTGTCATTTTTCCCGTTAAAGGTAAGTCTTATAGGTAAGCCATTTTTACGCTTTTGGTTTATGTTAAATTTCTAATATAAATATATATTATTATTTTGATAGTGTTATTATGGCAAACCTTACAAAGCTAGAATTTGCGGCCCTGGATATTAATGGAAACAACTACTTGTCATGGATCATTGACGCTGAGGTCCATTTAGATTCTATGAATCTTGGAGAAACAATTAAAGAAGGAAATGATGCATCAAATCAAGAAAAAGCAAAAGCCCTGATCTTCCTTCGCCATCATCTTCACGAGGGATTGAAAATGGAGTATCTTACAATAAAAAATCCCTACGTTCTATGGCAAGGTTTGAAAGAAAGGTACGATCATCAAAAAACAGTTATTCTTCCAAAAGCTCGTTATGATTGGATGCACCTAAGGTTACAGGACTTTAAATCAGTAAGTGAGTATAATTCCGCACTCTTCAGAATTAGTTCAAAATTAAAATTATGCGGAGAAAAGATTACTGATGTTGATATGTTAGAGAAGACATTTTCCACTTTTCATGTCTCGAATATGCTCCTGCAGCAGCAATATCGAGAGAAGGGTTTTGCAAAATATTCTGAACTTATCTCATGTCTTCTCGTTGCTGAACAAAATAACGAGTTATTGATGAAAAATCACGAATCCCGACCAACTGGAACAACACCATTCCCTGAAGTGAATGCTATGAATTTTAATAATCGTGGTCGTGGTCGAGGTCGTGGTCGTGGTCGAGGTCGGGACCGCGGTAGAGGAAGAAATACCTATTTTCGTGGTGGGCATTATAATTTTAAGAAACCCACACGAAATGATGATCATAAAGGAAAGGCTCCACAAGATAGAAGTTCGAAAGGTGATGAACATAAATGTTTCCGGTGCGGAATGACTGGGCACTGGTCACGTACCTGTCGTACGTCAAAACACCTTGTTGATCTCTATCAAGCTTCTCTGAAAGAAAAAGGAAAAGGAAAGAATGTGGAGGTAAATCTTGCCATTCAAGAAGATGATGTGTTTGACCCATCCAACATGATGCATCTTGATGTAGCTGATTATTTTGAATCTCCTGGAGAGAGAATTGATGCAATCAAACAAGTAGAGGATGATTTGTATGACAATATATAATTAAATACTGTTTAGTATGTTTTTGTTGTTGTTTTGTTTGTATATATATTTAAGACTCTTTGTAATCGTTTTTCTTTTCTTTTCAATGAAGAAATATGAACAATTTCAATATGTTGAGTAACACGAAAATGAGCAATGAGGATTTATGTCTGGCAGATTGCGCAACTACGCACACGATACTCATAAATAGAAAATATTTTACTAGATTGACAATGCTGGAAGCAAAAGTCAATACTATATCAGGTTCTGCAAATCTGATTGAAGGTTTTGGAAAAGCAAACTTTATTTTGCCTAGAGGAACTAGATTTACAATTAATAATGCTCTGTTCTCCAGCAAATCGAAAAGAAACTTATTAAGTTTTAAAGATATACGTGAAAATAATTATCATGTTGAAACTGATTGTAAAAATAATATAGAGTGTCTCTATATAACATCTATTGTTTCACATGAAAAACGTATATTAGAAACACTGCCTGCTTTTTCTTCTGGATTATACTATACTCATATACGAGTAATCGAAAGTTATGCAATAATGAACCCGAAGTTCATGAATCCAGAAATATTCAGTGTTTGGCATGATCGATTGGGTCATCCAGGGTCGATAATGATGAGGAAAATTATTGAGAATTCACATGGACATCCTTTAAAGAGCCAGAAGATTCTTCAATCCAATGAGTTGTCATGTGATGCTTGTTCTCAAGGAAAATTAATTATTAGACCATCACCAGCTAAAGTGGGGAGTGAATCACCTACATTTTTAGAGCGAATTCAAGGTGATATTTGTGGACCTATTAACCCATCAAGTGGTCCATTTAGATATTTTATGGTATTAATTGACGCATCCAGCAGATGGTCACATGTATGCTTATTATCAAGTCGAAATCTTGCATTTGCAAGATTACTTGCTCAAATAATTAAGTTAAAAGCACAATTTCCTGATAATACAATTAAGACCATTCGACTTGATAATGCTGGTGAATTTACATCCCAAACTTTTAATAATTATTGTATGTCAATTGGGATAAGTGTTGAACATCCTGTAGCTCACGTTCATACACAAAATGGTCTAGCAGAATCATTTATAAAACGTCTGCAACTAATTGCAAGACCATTGCTTATGAGAGCTAAACTTCCTACATCAGTATGGGGTCATGCTATTTTGCATGCTGCATCACTGGCACGTATTAGGCCAGTAGCTTATAATAAATACTCTCCAATGCAATTAGCTTATGGCCAGCAGCCAAATATTTCCCATCTAAGAATTTTTGGATGTGCAGTATATGTACCAATTGCTCCACCACAACGTACTAAGATGGGTCCTCAAAGGAGGTTAGGAATATATGTTGGTTTTGATTCTCCATCAATTATTAAATATCTTGAACCCCTGACGGGTGATGTATTTACTGCACGATTTGCTAATTGTCATTTTAATGAGACAAATTTTCCAACATTAGGGGGAGGAATTAAGAAGTTGGAAAAAGAAATTACATGGAATGCATCGTTATTATCTCATTTAGATTCTCGTAGAGATCAATGTGATCTTGAAGTTCAAAAGATAATTCATTTGCAAAATATAGCAAATCAACTACCAGATGCATTCACAGATACTAAAAGTGTGACTAAATCATATATACCAGCTGCAAATGCTCCATCAAAAATTGATATCCCAAAGGAACAAGTTGTCAATAATGAGTCTGGAGCACGCCAGAAGCGTGGTAGACCAATAGGTTCTAAAGATAAAAATCCTCGAAAAAGAAAAGTAGTTGAGAATCAAAATGATTCAATAAAAGGTATGGATGTTCCAGAAGAAATCCAGAATACAACTACTCAAAAGAGTATTGGTGAAAATCAAACGCTTGAGGATAATAATGAAATTTCTATAAACTATGTTACAACAGGAAAGAGATGGAACCGAAATGATATCATTATTGACAACATTTTTTCTTATAATGTTGCTCACGATATTATTCATGAAAGTGACAATTTTGACCCAAAATCTATCAAAGAATGTCAAAATAGAAAGGATTGGCCGAAGTGGAAAGAAGCAATCCAAGCAGAGTTGAACTCACTTTCAAAACGTGAGGTTTTTGGACCAGTAGTCCCAACACCGGAAAACGTCAAACCTGTGGGATATAAATGGGTATTTGTAAAGAAAAGAAATGAAAAAAATGAAGTCACAAGATATAAAGCGAGACTTGTTGCACAAGGATTCTCACAAAGGCCTGGTATTGATTATGAGGAGACATATTCTCCTGTGGTGGATGCAATAACGCTAAGATATTTGATTGGTCTGACTGTATATGAAAAGCTTGATATGCATCTAATGGATGTAGTCACGGCGTATTTATATGGATCTCTTGATAATGACATTTATATGAAAATCCCGGAAGGATTTAAAATACCAGAAACATATGAATCAAGTTCTCGGGAATTGTATTCAATAAAGTTACAGAGATCATTATATGGATTAAAACAATCAGGACGAATGTGGTATAATCGCCTGAGTGAATATCTGTTGAAAGAAGGATACCAAAATAATCCAATATGTCCGTGAGTTTTTATAAAGAAATCTCAGTCAGGATTTGCTATTATAACTGTATATGTTGATGACTTAAATATAATCGGAACTCCTGAAGAGTTATCCAAGGCAATAGAATATCTTAAGAAAGAATTCGAGATGAAAGATCTTGGAAAAACAAAATTTTGCCTTGGTTTGCAAATTGAACATTTAGCAGATGGGATATTTGTTCATCAATCAACTTATACAGAGAAAATCTTAAAAAGATTCTATATGGATAAAGCACATCCATTGAACATTCCAATGGAAGTTCGTTCACTGGATGTAAAGAAAGATATATTTCGACCTCGAGATGATAGTGAAGAACTACTTGGTCCTGAAGTACCATATCTTAGTGCAATTGGTGCACTTATGTATTTGGCTAATAACACAAGACCAGATATTGCATTTTCAGTAAATTTATTAGCTAGATATAGTTCATATCCTACAAAAAGACATTGGAACGGAGTTAAGCATGTACTCCGATATCTTCGAGGGACAATTGATATGGGTTTATTTTATTCTAACAAATCAAAATATGATCTAGTTGGTTATGCAGATTCTGGTTATCTATCTGATCCACACAAAGCTAGATCTCAGACAGGTTATCTATTCACATGTGGAGGAACTGCTATATCGTGGCGATCAGTGAAACAGACTATAACGGCCACTTCTTCAAATCATGCTGAAATCCTCGCTATTCATGAAGCAAGTCGAGAATGTGTATGGCTAAGATCGATGACACAACACATTCATGAGACATGTGGCTTATCTTCAAGTAAACCTCTTCCAACGATGTTATACGAAGATAACACAGCATGTATAGCTCAAATCAAGGGAGGATATATCAAAGGAGATAGAACAAAGCATATCTCACCAAAACTCTTCTATACTCATGATCTTGAAGAAAATGGCGATATCACTGTACAACAAATTTGTTCGAAAGATAACTTGGCTGACTTATTTACGAAGGCATTACCAACTGCAACCTTCGATAAATTAGTATATAGTATTGGAATGCGGCGTCTCAAAGACTTTAAGTGATGTCTCCATGAGGGGGAGTGAATGTATTATAGTAAACTATATAAAATATGTACTCTTTTTCCTTCACTAGGGTTTTTTCCCATTGGGTTTTTCCCTAGTAAGGTTTTAACGAGGCATATTTTATATAAATGGGCATTTAAGGGGGAGTATTGTAAATATAAATGCCCATTTTCCACATGCCCATCTTATTTCCTTACCAAGTGGCATTGTATCCATAGCCATAGTGTCTTCCATGTGTCCAACAAAGACCATTGATTGGTGTCCATTTGTTCCACTTCATGCTCTCCCTTATGCCTATAAATAGAGGTTTTTGGTGGTTGATTATATAGATACATTTTGGAAAAGAAATAACAACAATTTTCTCTAATTTCTTGTGTTTTTGATTTTTCCATAATTTTCCATTTTCTTTGTTTATATCATATTTATATATACTCCTTTTATATTCCTTTAATTGCATTATATATTATTATTATTATTATTTTTATTATTTTTATATGGTTTGGTAAAGTTTTGGTGCCCGGTTTCGCCTCTCAATTTTACAACAAAATTTGGATATTTTCACGGGTTGAATTTCAAAGTTCAATTTATTAAAATTTAAAATTCGAAATCGATACCTTTTCATGTTTCTATCTTAATCCTAAGAATTTAATTTAAGGAACTATGTAGAAGCCTCTCATCTTCACAGACATTGAAAATCAAAATTAAGGGGGGGAAAAAAATACGAGAGATTGATGGAGTGTAGAATAGAACGGGTCATCATGTACGTATCACCTCCAATGAAACCCCGCCACGTGTAAATCGAAACCAAATCAACGGCGAGGATCATCCCAACACTCAACGCAATATTATTGGCTGCAAACACGTTAAACGAAATTCTATTGGTCCACGTCAGCATGAATGACAAGGTCCTGCACAAAATGCAGCAAGGGTCGTGGCAACCAGAAATTTCACTGATCTCACTCTATAAAACCTCACCTCGCGCTGATCGTTTTTCCAAAAATTTATAAACCCCAAAAGCTTTCTTCCTCATCTTCTTCATTCTCTTCTCTCAACACTCACAACTTCCAGAGATTGTTTTTCGACTAGATTACCGCCATGGCTGGCTCCTGGAGAGCTCGAGGGTCTCTGATCGTGCTCGCAATCGTCTTCTTCGGTAATGTTTTCCCCTTCCGATGGCTTAGATCTGGCTTGTTTTTCTTAGTTTTGGTTTAGGGAAGGTGTTTTGATCTGCGTGTTGTTTTAGGAGATTGTAGTCTGGAAATCTTAAGCATGATTGTTTTTGTTTTACTGCAATGGCTGGTGTTTGTTATGGAGTTGTAGTGACAGATCGAGGAGTGTTTTGTTGTAGATCTTGGTGCTGTTTTTTGGTGATGGATGTGAGATTCAAGGCGATCTAGAGTGACATTTGTTTGAATTCCTCTCTGTGTTAAAATGTGTTGGAATGTTTTTTCTTTGTATCTTTATGAATTAAAATCCTCTTATAATTTTAGTTGTTCATTAGGGCATTGAGTCGGTGTTCTTTATCTGAAAATTTTGTTATAGTCGAGTTAATATTACCATATTGGTACTGGTGTTTCATTAGATGTGAGCATTCCTTTTTAATAATGTCTCTCATGTAGACGTAATGTAGGATAAACGAGACTCGGATTGTTGTGCATTAGCTCCTGTTAATAGCTTCACCTGTTAAGGCTTCGTAAAATTATATGTTTTAGAATTGTTATTTTCTATCTCAGAGTGTAATGTATGAGTGATGTTCGTTGAATCATTGATTTGGAATTTTTTAATATGAATGAAAGAGAATATTTGGAAAGCATTTGGTTTTATCTTTTTGGACGAATGCATGGGACTATTGGTATTAACCTGGCAGAAGCTCCATTTCAGGATGCCTGTTCGCAATTTCCATCGCTAAAGAGGAAGCAACAAAGTTGGGGACTGTAATTGGGATTGATTTGGGAACAACTTATTCTTGTGTCGGAGTCTACAAGAACGGTCATGTAGAAATTATAGCGAATGACCAAGGAAACCGTATCACCCCTTCTTGGGTCGCTTTCACTGATAGTGAGAGATTGATCGGTGAGGCTGCGAAGAATCAAGCAGCTGTCAACCCTGAAAGGACAGTCTTTGATGTCAAGAGACTTATCGGTAGAAAGTATGCATCCATCTCTTGAGACTTGGGACAACATTCACTGATAGAGAATCAATTATTTAAACAAGTTTCCTTATGAAAATTTTCTTTTTTTAAAACAGGTTTGAGGATAAAGAAGTTCAGAAAGACATGAAGCTTGTTCCTTACAAGATTGTGAATAAGGATGGAAAGCCTTACATTCAAGTAAAGATCAAGGATGGTGAGACCAAGGTTTTCAGCCCTGAGGAAATCAGTGCTATGATTCTCATAAAGATGAAGGAAACAGCCGAAGCATTCCTTGGCAAGAAGATCAAGGACGCCGTCGTCACTGTTCCAGGTTAGTAAAGAAATATAATGCTTATCATTCTTCAATTAAAAAATATTTTCTCGATATTTTTTGTTTCTTGTTTGCTTACTGAGTTATGTTATTTTATGTGTAGCTTACTTCAACGATGCCCAAAGGCAAGCAACCAAGGATGCCGGTATTATTGCTGGCCTCAACGTTGCTAGGATCATCAATGAGCCCACTGCGGCTGCCATTGCGTATGGTTTGGACAAGAAAGGCGGCGAGAAGAACATTCTTGTATTTGATCTTGGTGGTGGTACTTTTGATGTCAGTATCTTGACCATTGACAATGGTGTTTTTGAGGTTCTTGCCACAAACGGAGACACTCACTTGGGAGGTAAGAATTTATTGTTGATTTTAAGATTTGTATGGTTGTTGCTTTATATACGTAAGGTGTGTTTTCAATACACTAATGGAATATTTTTGAAAAACCATCCTAGGTTGTTTTTCTTTAAAAGAATTATTCCCGTAGAATCTTCTGTTTTTTTTTAATATATATATTTAAACAGTTCACAAATTAATAGTTTCTCAGTACTACAAAGTTATAATGTATCATCATGCACGAATAAGTACTCAAAATGTATAGGGCTGTTTATTAGGATCCGAGAACTAATTTAATCTCTGCTCAAGCAATTTGCTTGACATTGTTTTATCGAACATCTCTGATGACAAGTTGTAGAAAGAAGCTTTGAAGGTTCAAAGAAATGTAGTAGAGTGATCTAGTTTTCTAGTACTGGTATTATACTAATAGATTCTGCTTCCACATTATTATTTTCCTGAATTGATCATGTGCACACATGTCCTCAGGTGAGGACTTTGACCAGAGAATTATGGAATACTTCATCAAATTGATCAAGAAGAAGCACGGAAAGGACATCAGCAAGGACAACAGAGCTCTTGGAAAGCTCAGAAGGGAATGTGAGCGTGCCAAGAGGGCATTGAGTAGCCAGCACCAGGTCCGTGTTGAGATTGAATCCCTCTTCGATGGTACTGACTTCTCTGAGCCATTGACCAGAGCTCGATTTGAGGAGTTGAACAGTGACTTGTTCAGAAAGACCATGGGACCAGTGAAGAAGGCCATGGAAGATGCAGGTTTGGAGAAGAACCAAATCGACGAGATTGTCCTTGTTGGTGGTAGCACCAGGATTCCCAAAGTTCAACAGCTCCTCAAAGACTACTTTGACGGCAAGGAACCTAACAAGGGTGTGAACCCTGATGAGGCCGTTGCCTATGGTGCTGCTGTTCAAGGAAGCATCTTGAGTGGAGAGGGTGGTGAAGAAACCAAAGGTAAAATTCATGATTTCTTCTTGCTTATAATGAAGGACTCGACTCGTTAAAAAATCTGTTATCCACTTGCTCACAAATCTTATCACTTTTGATGCAGATATCCTTCTTCTCGACGTTGCCCCTCTTACCCTTGGAATTGAGACTGTTGGTGGAGTGATGACCAAGTTGATCCCCAGAAACACTGTCATCCCAACCAAGAAATCTCAGGTCTTCACCACTTACCAGGATCAGCAGACCACTGTCTCCATTCAGGTAGGTAGAATTTGCCAAAAAAATGCTGTCTCGATTTGCAAAAACGTTCTACATTCTTCATTTCATGTTCTTGGTTGCTAAAACCCTCTTCCATTCAGGTCTTCGAAGGTGAGAGGAGTCTCACTAAGGACTGTAGGAACCTTGGCAAATTTGATCTAAGTGGAATTCCTCCAGCACCAAGGTACGCCTCTTGCCCCTGATCCTTCATTTTGTCTCACCGGCAAATGTTTTCAGATGTTTAACTATGTTTGTTTTTTAACTTTTAACAACAGGGGTACCCCTCAAATTGAGGTCACCTTTGAGGTTGATGCCAATGGTATCCTGAACGTGAAGGCCGAAGACAAGGGCACTGGTAAATCCGAGAAGATCACCATCACCAACGACAAGGGTCGGTTGAGCCAGGAGGAGATTGACCGGATGGTTCGCGAAGCTGAGGAGTTCGCCGAGGAAGACAAGAAGGTAAAGGAAAGAATTGATGCCCGTAACAGCCTGGAAACCTATGTCTACAACATGAAGAACCAGATCAATGACAAAGACAAGCTTGAGTCTGATGAGAAGGACAAGATTGAGACCGCCGTTAAGGATGCTCTCGAATGGCTCGACGACAACCAGAACGCCGAGAAGGAAGACTATGAGGAGAAGCTCAAGGAGGTCGAGGCCGTCTGCAACCCCATCATCACCGCTGTTTACCAGAGGTCTGGTGGCGCCCCTGGTGGCGAGTCAGCCGAAGATGATGAGTCTCATGATGAGCTCTAAACAAAAGCTTAGTAATTTTTATTGCTCTTTCGAAGAAATGAGGAAGTATAGAGTGGTAGTAGGCCATGGAAAACTTACTGTAATTCTTTAGATAGGATGGTTGAACGTTTTCCTTTTTTCTTTTTTCTTTTTTCATTTTATTTTTAATTTTGCGAATGATACTTTGCTTCCCCGTTATGTATGGGGTTGAGTTCTCTTGGAAACATTTTGGATTTTGTTCTCACTGTTATTAAAGCAAACTCCTATGTTGAGTTTTCAATTATTCCCCTCCACAAGTTTAATATTTTGATCCTCAAACATTTTGGTTTTTGTTCTCAGAAATCGAATGAAAGTCAGGTTTTTTGTTGTTCTGCTTTGTCTTAGTTTATTAACTTTCACATGTTTTTTTTTTTAAAAAAAAAAACTTTTAAATGTTTTATTTTATACAATTTTGTATTTGTATACGAAATTGGAAAATACTTCCTAAATTTAGTTGCGGTAGCAGGAAGTATTCTAAAAGAATGGCTTTAATCCACAATTTATAGGAATTTCGTAGTAAAATAAGCCTGGTAAATATTTTTTTAATAAAAATTCTTTGTTTGATTTAAATTTAACTTGATTTTTTTTTTTGTTTTTATCCATTAGTTAATTAATTAATACCTTCAATTTTTTTTTTCAAAAGTTATGCTCAAGTTTAATAAAGCTTTCTTTTAGTGAGCTTAGCTGAGTTAAGTGGTAAAGGTTTAACTCATATGCGAAATCCCACAACTTGGTTGAATAACTTGAATTCAAAAAAAAAAAAAAAAAGTACTCAAATGGATTTCTTCTTTCGAATTAAAAAAAAAAAAAAGAAACTGACTTTTCCACCTTTCTGACCGAAAAAAGGCATTGGGTACTCTTCTTTTTTTCTTTTATTAATTTGAATATTTGGGTTTTATGTTTTTTTGACGGCTTATTTTATTTATTTATTTTTCCTTGTTCGTGATGAATATTTCACAATTAGTTTTTAAATGTAAAAAACTTAATAGTGGAAAATTTATTGGTTAATTTTCTTTAAGAATGATATTAATATACCTTCTTATGGAATTCAAAATTCTAAGCGAATGAAAATTAAAACTTATAATTGTCCTACTGAACTGTATACAACAACCAAAAAAAAAAAAAAAAAACTTTTTATTTTTATATTTAAATGGGTGGAAAAATATACAGTAATCTCAGCTTTTGCTGCAGATGTGAAAATTTCTGTTTTCTTAAGTTACAAAGCATTTCTTATTCTCAAAACAAATAAACATAGTCATTATGACAAAAGTCCAATTCCTTTGCATCCAATTTGACCCAAAAAAACTCAAAACTTCATTCTGCCTTTGAACTAAAGTCCAACATTGGGGTTCCCTGAGCCTGCTGCCACAACCCCCATACCACTTGATTCTTTAATAGCAATACTATCTCCATTTAACTCTTTTACAAGATTCTCAATCTTCCGAAACTGATAAGGCCATCTCGAATTGTAGAGAAATTGACGAAGATCGAACCGATTGTCCTCTGGAGAATAGCTCTGCAATGAGATTTCGATAAGCTTCTAAAGAACAAGAAACATGTATGTGTAGATCATAACATCCTGATATCTCTTTTTATCATCAATTTCAGAACAATTGAAGTTACCTACCTCGGCGTGATAAGATGGCGTTAATACGGTCATTTTGTGTCGATTGATGGAGTAGTACTTGAAGAAATGCTTCACTTTTTCGGCCACCTCCGATGGAGTTAACTTAGAACCCCAACGGTAGCAGAGATTCTGGAACAAGGACAAACAGTTACCAAAGTTTATGAGATTGTCAAGCGAGGAAAACCTATAAAAAAATATTTGAGAAACCTTAAACATTGACACGGGACCGCAACGGAAAATTTTTCGCAGCCTTCCGTAGACTGAGAGCTCCTCGTATGTCATTCCCATGTCAACTTCATCCAACTGTTTCACAAGCAAAATAGTACTCCTTTAACCAGAAGTACTGGCCATAACATATTGAATCTACATCTCTGCAACTTGATTTGATAAAAATAGGAAAGCATGTGTAGTATGCATGATTTGGTCAAATCCGATGCACCCGATGTTAAAATACAGCCCACTTGTCATTTTGGCTAAACTAAACCGATCATTTGTATAGTTGGTCGGTCCGTGATTTGGACCAACCTCACCAAAAGTTTGATTAATGACAAAACCGACCCGATTGATTAAGTTACACCCATAAGGGGAACCATAAGATGCAAGAATAGATCCAAAAATAGTAACATAGAGAACAATTTATAAAAATGTCTGATCTAACTCAAGGATAAAATGCATCTGAAGAAAAATGAGAACCTGGCTGTAGTTGGAACGAATTGGCTCCAGCTCAGCTGTAGGCGGAGCTGCTTCGATATCCGCCAGTGATGAGTAGCCAAGATGGGTGGCAGCCCATCTAAGAAATGCTCGAAGATCCTGCTTACTGATGCTTCCAATTGGATTTATATCTGCTGAACTGCAATCGTACTGTGTCGAGAATCTAAACATGAGATACTCATAAAAAGAAAACAAGGTAGCTTCACTAGTAGACGTCTACAGAAATTCAGGGGAAAAGAAATAGCTCGAATAACATCGAACCTTTGTTAAGTAACCACGCAATCCTTCATCAACATTGGAGCTACCCAAGACAAGGTAGAATCCGGGTTTGCTATGTACCCAAGGTAAGAGTGATGCTAACATAAAAGCCAGAACCATCCTGATTCGAGCTTGAATATTCTGCAGACCTAAATTTTCGATGTTAGATCCCCCATCTACCTGCAAAACAAGACGAAGATGACACTTAAAGTTAAGACATAAATATCTAGTAATCGGAACAGTTAAAATATCTAAAAGATAGGCATAAAATCATGTAGAGTCACTTAGACGACTGATGTTTAAACATTTTGACCTAACCATCTCAACATGAAGAAAATATATTTTGCATAAAAGCACGTTACCCCATCCTTGTGTACGCAATACAATAAAATTTGAAGGAAAAGAAATAAGTATTTTTACCTTATACCGTGGACGTTTTCCAGTGAGAGTTTGGAACAAGGACAAAAGTGCTGAAACAATCCCATCTATGGAAACATCAAGATGCCATGAACCAATCTCATCTGCTAGAACCTTTGCTCTTGTACGTGTCGCTTCAGAGCTACAAGGAGCAAGCATGGTAAGTGAATGATACGAAATTTCGAGCTGTAACAAAAAGAACAACTGTACGACCTATTGATTAAAAGATTAAAATATATAAACTGATAAGGACTCAAAACTGGATTTTTGAGGTCAAATTCACGTTCATATTAAAATGCAGCCGATAAATCAAGATGAATTCATGGATTAAAGCATTGCTATATTTTAGTAAGGTCAAGCAGGTCTTCCATGGGATCCAGTAGAGGTGCGCATATTCTAGTTCGGCCACCTATGGTTATTAAAAAATGAACTTAACCATTCTACTCACCTATTTTCAGAACCCATAAATACTGTATAAAAAATTCGTCTTGCAAATTCTCTGCTATCAGTTGGGAACTCTCCGTCAGCATAATGTCCAATCCGTATTGCATCAGCTTTCACTTGTTCGTCTCCATTTGCAATTTCTGCAAGCCAATGAATAGAAACAACCAAGAGAATACAAGTGTGAGTGATTGGTGGGAGATGTCAGAATTAGCAAAACGCCATGCTTCTTATTGGTGGTATCAAGAGAGTTTGAGGTGGGTTTTTGCAAGCCCTGTTGTAAGGTTCTTTGGGGTATAGTTTTTTTCCCCCAAAAAAGAATAAAAGATCAATAGGCAGAAGGCAACTTAACAATCCTCAAAACTTCCATCCAATATTCACTTTTTAACCTAACACTGTCTTCTAGGCTATAAAGCAAGTAGAAATTCAAAACTTTTCAATTCCTTATATTCTTCCAGATATGGACAGTCATCATTCAGTCACCTTTCCATTAACGTTCTACACAGATTCCTTCGCAAATCATTTATTCACCAGTATCCAATGACTTAATCAACAGTCTTACTCATCCTAATTTAACTGAACTTGAAAAATAGAGACAACTGAACACAGCAACTCTACCTATATCCATGCTTATAAAAACCAACCTTTTACGACAAGCTGGCACATGCAGCCAACTATAGCTGAAACAGATGAACTGTCAGCTCCACCAGAAAGAGGAAGCAAAAATCCAGAAGCTCCACTTCGTCTTAAATAGTCCCACAACCAGCAACCAGGTCCAAAGGCTATTTCCTCTTCCGCGCAGTGATAGTTAATCTATAAATCACAATCACATTACACTTGAGAAAGATAAGTCTTTGACATAATGAACTAAAATGCCACTGAACAAGTAGTAACGAACCTCAAGTGGACTTGAAAGAGAAATTTTGAGGTTGAATGACTGACATAGACTGTATGGGGCTGCCACAGAAGGAACTTTGGTTTTATAGCTTGCTTGCTCTTGAAAGCTACTTATAGATCCTCTAAGACTAGCAACCTGCCAGGCAAGCCAACCTCTTAAAACTAAATGTTTAGCAAAAAAGAAAGAAAGAAAAAGAAATACACCCATAATCTTTATTTAGGTTGGGGTATTTGAAGTTCATAGCCTACCCCCACTATTTTTGGAAGGGTTTGTCCATATTAAGGCCAGTTTTGAGAAATAACAAGAGTTCTAATTTATTAAGTATTTTACTTGGGATTTGAACCTGGGACTTTGAGGGTATCCCAGACATCTACCACTAAAGCACCCCTTAAGAGTAGAAAACACCAACAATTTAAGTTCAACAAGTGACCATTCAAGTGATACTAACTTATGAGTTACGTTAGACCTTCCCAGTTATGCCTAGAAAAACTTCATATTTGCTTTTCTTCTCTCTCACCCGAAGGTAGAGGAAAAAGGAGGTAACTTGTGTTAATCAATGTAAGATAAAGGTACCAAGTAAATCATCCCATGCTTCACATTGTTTGAAGATGTCTAAGGATATTAGAGAACGTTTTCATACCGCATCAAGATCTACATGGGCAACCACAACCTCAACGTCCTTCAAGGAAAACTGCGACCCTTGAGCTACAAGATCCCCATTTACAACAACACAAGCACAGCCATCTACCACAAAACATAACTTCAATAAATCCTTTGTCTCTTACTGCAAACTACAAATGTCAATATGGATAATAAACATTGCATACAATATGCTACATACAAAGGAACAGAAACAATCAAAATGGACATGGACATACTACCTGTAAAGGGTAAATAAATAACACTGACAGCTCATCAAAAAAAAAAAATAACAACAATGATAACACTGACAAATTTTATGCCACCAAAAGCCTGTCTATGCAAGAGGTATACCATAGTAAAGACGACCACCATCACAACCCTGGTGGTTACTGTACATGTAAACTCCACCGCGAGTATGAGTAGCACCTATAAAAGCACGAAGACGAACATCAAGTTTTCTTAGTTGGTGATGACTTCCACTAGCATTCATAAATACTTCAACCCCATTCAAAGCAAGTTCAGCATGAGGTGGAATAGGGGTAAAAAGTTCTTCACAAACTTCAGCAGCAACAGCTCTAACAAGAAGGAACACATTAGGCATCAGCTAATACATCATTAAAAAAGAATAAGTAAAATAGTGACCCTCGTATCATTCTACAAATTCAATTAAAAAACAAGATATCCAACATACAACATACAACAAACAAACTTGCCAGTATGCAGCAATCAAAAGTTACATATGCATATGAATTTTGGACTGGCAAAAAGAACAATAATACATAAAACCATTCATTTTGGCACTCACGTGTCTAGAAACTGAATATATCCATAGCCAAAAGGCACAGACGTTTGTGACAGAGCCTCAGAGATATCTCTAGGCAGCTGAAAATCCACAAGTTTGTCCTTTAGCTTCCATGTCGTGAACCACCGGAGCTCCCGATAATTCCCATCATTTGCAAGCCACATCTTTGGGCGTATCATGATGATTTTCCTGTTATAGCACAGCACTTGACAATTGTAACGCTCAGAGTCTTTAATAACAGGCATGCCAATGCTGCACAATATCCCATCAGTCCAAGGACCCAACAGTATATCCTTCAAGCATTCCCATCTGCAAAAGTATCCTAAAACAAGAAATATGAGCAACCCCAGAAGCTTGAAGCCATTAAATACGTCTAATAATGACTAATGCACTTCTAAATATGAAGTTTACAAAGGACCCACAAATTGTCCTAGTTGGAAAGACAGAAACAATAATCCATAACCAATTGGAGACATTTTCAAGTAGAACAAACTAATTGAGATATAACAAGCAGAAAATTTACGCATGAGTGACGGTGTCGAGCTCCAAGAAATGGTCTTCACAGCCATATCCAGTAATCTCGAGTTCAGGGCCAAGTCTAATGACAGCCCCAGCACGTTTAGCCTCGTCAATGGACTCTTTGATGTGCTTCACATTACAATCAAAATCCATGGCCCATTGATTTAAATTACACGTTGCCACTTTCAACAACCTCATTTCCTACGATTCCTCAGCCTCCCCACCTTACAATTGCAAACCAAAATCAAGTATCAATGAACCCATGTGAATCATGAGCAAAAAATAAATAAAGGGTGAAATGAAAAAACGAAATTGAGGGCTTGTGTGGACTGACCCGTGCCACTTCAGCGGAAATTGTGAGAGTTTTGCAGAGCCGGCGTTTGTGAATGAAGCAGATGAGTGGACGGGTTGTTCTTGTTCTTGTGTTTGATCCTTTGTGATGCCTTAAGAAATTATTCTGGCCGTATTCGGTGGGGTGGCTTTTGGGAAAATTGTTAGCTCGCACTTGGAAGTTGGAATTGGAAGTTGCTCGATTCGGTAGCCCGACGGGTCAAAGGGTCCTGGATTCTGGGACGGGTTTGGAGTTTGGATTTGACACGTCTTAGTTGGAAATTGTTTTATATATATAGATATATATTTTTATTTATTTATTTATTTCAGCTCAAGAATTTGAAACCTGACATTTGGATGCGATTATATATCTTTATCATTTGAGTTATATTCAGATTCATTATTTATTTTGAGAATTTAATTTTGATGGATCTGAGTTATATTTGATTGTTTTATGTAGTTTAAAAAGCATAGGTCAACAGTTAAGTTTCTTTTTTAAGGCAGGCGTTCAAATTAATCTTCAATTTTTTTTTTTTGTACCTAAGAAGGCATGAGTTTTGATTGTCTCTAACTTTTAGACTGTGTATTTTTAAAAGATTATGATAAGTTTTTAAACATCAAATTTGGTCTCGGTTTACTAAATATGAAATTTAAAAAATTAAAAATATATGTTAATTATAATCTGAATTTTTAAATTCGTGTATTTTGTTTAGTTCAACAATATTTTGAGTAAATGGACTTCAACCTCTGACCTTTTGATCGAAAGTACATGTCAATTACTGCTGATCTAAGTTCAGTTTGACTAATTTCGTGTATTTATTTGCCAAGTCCAATGACATATTGATATATTCTTTAAAATTTATGTGACAAACTAGTTTCATATTTGGTAGTTACTATAAAAAATTCATGGCTGGATCGTATTTGGGTTAGCCCAACCCAAGATGCAACTAAAAATTATAATTGATAATGGAAGTTGTATTAAAATCAAAATATTTGGTACAAAATTCACCATTAATACTTGAGGTAGTTAAATTTGAAGTTATGACTGGTGATCATAAATCATTAAGATCACGTTTGATAACAATTTGATTTTTGATTTTTTTTTTTAAAATTGTGTTTGTTTTCTTATCATTTATCTACGATTCTTTACAATAGCTTTCATCTTTCTTAAGAAAATATTTGAATTTTTAGTCAAATTAAAAAATAAAAAAAAAAATTGAAAAACTACTTCTTTTAGTTTTCAAAATTTGGGTTGGTTTTTGAAAACATATGTAAAAAGTGGATAACAAAATAAAGAAATTCATAGGTCGAAATAGTATTTAAGACTTAATTTTCAAAAACTAAAAATAAAAAATCAAATGGTGATCAAACAGGGCTTAAGTATGTTTATTTCAATTCATCATTAACATTAGTTAATTATATTAATATTTCACATGAATTATAGTTGTCTCTTAACTTTTATAGTTGTGTCTACTTGTTTAAAAATAAAAGTTGTGTCTACTCAACATGCGTGTGCTTACAAAAGTTTTAACTAAGTCGGTGTTATTAATTATGTTAGTTTTTTTTCTATTTTAAGAATATTAACTATGTTAGTTTAACACTTACCTAACATACTAATTATATTATTTGAAATTTTATATGGTGCAATGGTAGTAACTAAAACATGCAATATGAACTGATTTCGGGTAGGGGCTAATGAGGCTAGGTTTATTTTTAGAGATTTCACTTAAACGTGTATGTTAGCACCTTTACATTAATTTTAACGTGACATGTTCACTAGATTAATAAGTAATGAGTTAGAAGCGCAGTGTGACATAAAAGAGTAGGCCAACTAAATAAAATAAGAATAGGTAAGTTTGGATAGGGACAAATAGACAAATACATTTTAAAACTAAAATATTTAGCTTATTCGCCTTTATTTTATCTAATTGGCTTACTCGCCCATACCACGTAGTACTAAATGATCATCATTTACTAGTAATAATGTTAGTAGTAAAGACTCATTTGATTTATAATCACAATCGAGTGATGTAGATGAAAATTTCAAAGTGTAAAATCATATAATAATAATAATTATGATTAACTATAGTTTTTTTCCCCGGTAATTAGATTTTGTTCCATTTGTAGATTTTGTTCCATTTATACAAAATAGAGACTAAATATATGTCTTAGTTCCTGACATTTGGGTGTTTTTTTAATTTAGTCATTGTTGTTTGAAGAGTTTCATGTTAGTTCCTTATATTTTAACAATTTTGAATTCACTCACTTACTATTGTTGAATCTTAAAAGGTTATGAAAGGACCTAATTATCAATTTATTTAATTTGTCTCTTTGGAACAATAATATCTTTTGTAAATGTATTTATTTTAATTGCATGAGCGATCTATAAAATAGCTAAACATGTATGGTTGTTAAAGACATGCGAAAATATAAAAATAAATGAACACACAACATTTTTAACGTGATTCAGTTTCCCAACCTACTCCACGAGGCCACGCCTAGAAATTAGATTATCAAAGGATTAGTACACAATACAAATTGTCTTATGCATAAAATTAAAAGAACTCCCTTCTTGGATTTTATGCCTCAATCTTGCTCCCTTTGACGATCCACGTTCACAAGCTCCCATTGTGAAATGTATATTGTATTTAACAACCGTTCAAATAGCTTGCAATTTCCAATTGAAGCACGTTCTCAAGAATTCAATATTTAACACAAAAACCACAAAAGGATAACTCTTCAAGAGTTAACTAGAAATGTTACAAGGTTTTTCTCCATTACAACAACTTTAGCAAATTTCAAATTTAAAACAAAAAATCACTCAATCAATATATGGGAAAGATCCCATTAGTCAATCAAATAACAAGACAACTATCGATATAAGGAAAGATATTCTCAATCACATCTTTAAAAATATCAATAACCATATATGATAAAATCACCTTACCATCTATTTAGTCATTCTGCCATAAAAGAAGATATTCAAAATGTTAGAATGTAAAATAAATTCAATAGTCGAGGAGAAGATTTTTCTATAAATATGATGCTCATAATTAAAAGATATTAATTAGAACATTTTAAAAAGAAACAAAAATAATATCAATAGATTAAAAATAAAGAGAGAATAAAAAATAAATAAAAAATAATGTCAAATGATTAAACCTTTCAAGTTAAATTATTAAAAATTTTGTTGAACTTTTAAGTTGATTTCAATTATACTCCGATCGTTCAATTAAAAGTTTTTCTTCTACTCTTGACATTTAAACTTGATTCAAATATGATCCTAAACAAACTTACCTCTAAAACAAACAAGGAAAATTGATACGGTCGTTGAGTTGTAAATATAGATGGTAGATATGACTTTTAAAAAATACAATGTCACAAACTAAAAACAGACTATGCACATGACTGGCCCACCCGATCATCTATGTGGCACGCTCAGTGAAACTACACCAACATATATTTGTTCTAGGTAGCTAAACACATGCCCATGCTCAGTCGTTTGTATGTTGTCTTAACAGTCACCCCATAGTTTCCTTATTTACTTTGCTTTATTTATTTTAGGGTTAATGTTTTCCATTAATGTCGTTGAATCATTGGCCTATATAAATCCAAGGAAGTTTGGTATTTCACAACTTTGTATGAATAATATTCGAGTGTTCTTTAAACCTTATGCCAAATGTACATTTCTTATGCAAGACATACAAGTCTTACATATTAGAAATATTTGAGTGTTGGTCGATCACTAAACTCGTGAAGTGTTTCAACTTCGAGGTAAAAACAAGTTATCTTATCTCTTGGTCCTTGACCATAAGGTAATATCTTTCTCTAACTCTCATATTGAGTTGATTTCGATTTGTTTTGGGTTTTTGGTTTGTGTGCTAGAGATATATGAAGACTTTCCTAAGGTTGTTGCCATTAATTCCACTTTGTTCTCATTACACTATTGTGTTTACAACTTAGCAACTATGTCAATTTTCGTCACTTGGTTGCTAAATAGTGAAATTGTTTAGGTGCACATTTGAATTAAATTCAAAGGTCAATTGTAGAAGGGAAACTGACGCGAGTTTGTCGAGAATTTGTCAAATTACAATTTATAAACCGATCCTAAGCTACTTGTAACATTGAGTGGACCGGGTCGATCTTAGGGAATCGAATATTAATTTCTCAAGTTAAATTTGCAAATGAGAAAACAAATAAAAATGGGGGTTTTGAGTTTTTGCAAATAAAATAAAATATAAGAAAATAAAAATAAAGATAGATAAAATTTTACCAAATTTCAATTCAAATGCACGATTTTATCCAATTGCAAAATTGATCATAGGCACACAAAACGTTTTAACTTAATTATGCAAACACTTAGTCAACTTATTAGGATACCCCAAAAGTAACAAATTCCCTAAAGTCATCAACTCTAACAAACGTCAAAGTTAATGCTAATTACTTAAACAATTTTGACGAAACCATTCCAAATTATTTAGATAAAAGCATTGAGTGCTTTGGAAAGAATAAGACAATCAATTAGATAAAATAACTTTAATCTAATCAAGATGCTTCTTTAATTCCTATAATTAAACATGCAAGCTATGCAATTATGGAAACCCATAAAACACACACATGTAATAATCCTATCGCTACAAGGTTGAATCACCATGACAATTACGGATCTTTTATCATGACTAGCAATCAAACATATAAAGCGATTGAGGCGTCAATTCGATAAAAAATACATGCTCATAAAATAAACACAGTAATTAAAGAATACTTGCAATTATAAGAAAACTACATTAAAGTAACATTGCAATTGGTTGCAATCGACTTATGAATTGGAACACTTACCTTAGTCGCTCATCGTGACGATGTAGCCAAGGTTCGTCATTGGTTCGATATAGTGCCAAAAGAAAAGTAAAGGAAAATGGAGAAAAACTCTAAAAACTATCGTCTAGAAAAATAACACTCGAAGAAAATCCCCCTACAACTGTTCAAAATAAGACTTAAATAGCCTTGAAGTAGACAACTTGTACAAGTAAGAAACCCTAAATTCTAGAAAGATATTTTCCCAAAACAATTAGGGAATAATATTTAAAATAAAATAAAATAAAGTAAATAATTTTCTATCTTGCAAAATGCTGGAAAATACATCCAAAAATCTCCTAAATTCTCAAAACAAACATAGAAAGTTGCAAATAAGGAAAGTTTCTAGATTGCACAGTCTTCAGTATTTTGCCAATAACTTTTTCTCCAAAACTTGGATCGATGTGATCTTTATATGGTTAGAAAGATATTTCAGATAGCTTTAAAATGGTATCTAATTTAGCTATATTCCCAAACGTGATCGGCAAGATAATAGGAACATAAATTGGCATAAAGCATTCTCGGGTACGACAATTTTCCAACAGGAGCAGTAATCACTCAAAATATCATAACTTTCATAATACTTAGTGGAATGCAATGAGTCTTATACCGTTAGAAATATAATTCAATAAGCTTCGATTTGACACTAAATTTGAATATATTTTCATCTCAAAATATCATGATATGATCGGTCAAAGTTGGTATAGAATTTCTGTTGCTCGAATCACCTCCGATTTGGTCCGAATTAACTCCAAAATGTTGCAAACTCTCCAAAACATGCGAATTGCTCGAATCCCTAAATAATAATAACAAAACACATAAAATCATTTTAACTAACGAGAAATAAGTGTGATTAAATAAAACTTTATAGGTCTTATCAGAAATTTTTTTTACGATAATGGTATAATTGAAACCAACATCAGAGTTTAGAAAATTTTTGAATAACTTAGCCAATGTTAAAATTGGCTAATGTTAAACTTATTGAGTTGAATGCTTAATGAATTAACTTAAATTCAGAGGAGAAAAAAAATGTTATTTCAAAATGAAAATTTATAATTCCTCATTCAAATTTTTGATAAATTAGTAAAAATTTTAAATTTTCTTTTATTAAATTATATTTTTTCTTCTCCAAAATTTTGCCAATTCCCTAGGTGCCATGCAAGTTTATTATCAAATAGTTTTAATATTCACTAACAACAAAAGACCATTAAAAAAATATTAATATAAATCGAGACTTTTAAATCATAAAAATTAAGGTCCCGTTTGATAACCATTTGATTTTTGATTTTTGGTTTTTGAAAATTAAGTTTGTTTTCCCCCAGTTTCTCTACAATGGTTTTCATCTCCCTTAAGGAAGTATTTGAATTCTTAGCCAAATTCTAAAAACAAAAACAAGTTTTTGAAAACATAGACAAAAAGTATATGACTAAACAAGTAAAACCATAGGTGGGAGTAGTATTTATAGGCTTAATTTTTAAAAACCAAAAACCAAAAACTAAGGTCCCGTTTGATAACCATTTGGTTTTTGGTTTTTGGTTTTTAAAAATTAAGCCTATAAATATTACTACCACCTATAGTTTTACTTATTTTGTCATATACTTTTTGCCTATGTTTTCAAAAACAAAGCCATGTTTTGAAAACTAAAAAAAGTAGTTTTCAAAAACTTGTTTTTGTTTTTAGAATTTGGCTAGGAGATGAAAACGACTGTAGAGAAATTGGGAGAAAACAAGTTTAATTTTCAAAAACTAAAAACTAAAAATCAAATGGTTATCAAACGGGGCCTAAATGGTTATCAAGAATTAAATTGAGACTTTTAAATCATAAAAATTAAAATTTTAAAAAAATAAAGCTAAATTATAAAAAATACTTTTGAACTTTGTCGATTATTTAAAAAATACCCATATTCTTTTAAAAGTTGTAATATTACAATTGATCTTTCACAAACGTTTCAAAACTACCTTAAAGTATAATCGCTTAGAATGTTAGACGAAAAATCGATGTGACAATGACCTAAAACAACGTGATGTTAACTAAGATGTTTGTCTTGATTAAGTTTAAAAGAACGACATTTAGATATGTTAAATTTTTGTTCAATATTCTAATGCTTCTACTTAGGATAATTTTGAAACATTTATAAAAAATTAATGATAATATTGTAACTTTTGAAATAATAGAGATATTTTTGGAACAATAAGCAAAGTTGTGGGGCATTTAGAAAGAAAAAAAAAATCTAAAAAAGAGGGGAAAAAAATTGGAGGTTGAAACATCTCAAGCCGTCTTGTTCTCGGTTCACAAATCGAACAATTACTGGAGCTGGAAGGCCGACGAGTGTCCTGCTGAAGGAAAGTAAAGAGCGCGAAAGCCCTAGAATCGGCAGCCAATCTTCATCTGCTCAAGAGCCCCGCTTCAATTTGGGTTCTTGAGATGACGGAGGTGGCAAGCTCAGTGGTGCACGAGGTCCTTGGACAGAGAACTCAGGACGTAGATCAGCCCATCATCGACTACATCATCAATGTCCTTGCCGATGAGGATTTCGAGTTCGGCGAGGACGGCGAAGGAGCTTTCGAGGCTCTTGGTGAGCTTCTCGTTGGTGCCGGCTGCGTTACCGACTTCGCCGAGTGCCGCACGGTTAGTTAAGCGCAGTGCTTTGATTGTTTACTCTGAAAACGTATGAAAAAGTTCCAGTTTGTATTTCACTTCTCTATTCGAGGTTCATCAATTTGTGCTCGTATTGAGGTTCTGACATTGTCAACCAATTAGTTTATTTATAGAATGCAGGAAAAGTGAGATAAAGATATTCGAAATTCTAATTCATTTTGGATTATGTGGTCGAAGGAAACTTTTACAATCAAGTTTAATTTAGAATTCACTATAGCTATCTGCTTTGAGATAATAATTTCCACCGACCAGCGGTTTCTTTGATCGTGGTTATGTTGGTAACTTGAAACTATTGTATCTTTGAAAATGTATTGTTCTGACACCTGGGAATTATACAGGTTTGTAGTAAAATCTCAGAAAAGTTTGGAAAGCATGGACTGGTAAAAAATAAACCAACTGTGCGCAGTCTTGTGACACCCTTGAGAATGAATGAAGGAATGGACGAAGAGGAGGTTCCAAAGAAGAAGCCTGAAGTTACTGATGGTCCTGTACTGACTGAGCGTGACCGAGCAAAACTAGAGAGGAGAAAGAGGAAGGAGGAGCGTCAAAGAGAGGTGAAGAATCACTGATGTTTTACAGTTACCTTTTCAAATATGGTCATTGCTGGCCTGAAATATTTGCTAGCCATGGGCAGCGCAGGCTGATTTATTCATTATACTGGCAGACAAGAAAATAATAAAAATAAAAAATAAAAGGGCGTAGGATAACCTTTTCACTTTGAATAAACTTTTTAAATAGTTCAATAGGTTGATTACTTATCTAGCTTCAAATGCTTTCCTTTAATCATCAGGCGCAATACCAAATGCATTTAGCAGAAATGGAGGCAGCCAGGGCAGGAATGCCTGTGGTATGTGTTAATCACGATAGTGGCACTGGACCTGCAGTCAAGGATATTCACATGGAGAGTTTCAATATTTCTGTTGGTGGTCGTGATCTCATTGTGGATGGTACAGTCACGCTGTCATTTGGAAGGCATTATGGTGAGTTTAGTTTTTCCACTCTGTTTGATTGGATATATATATATATATATATCTAAAAGGTAGAAAAGTTACTTGAAAAAAAAAAAATCTCAACATGATAACTGCTGATAAATAAATATGTGAAAAACCAAACTGAATTGATAAAAAAAATATCAGTTTTTTAAAAACACAAAATGAGGAAACGGAGAATTTTAAAAAGCCGAATACACTAGCCGACTAGACTCAATAAAAGAACTCTCTCTTCCCCGAAAAAGTCTATTATTTCTCTCCCGCCACAGGCTCCACAAAATAGCACAAACCTCGGCCTGCCACAAAAACAACCCTTTCTCCCGAAAAGGCGAACTAAGGAGAAGATCTGTGAACCTCTCTCTACTATCCTGTTGACCCACAAAACTGAAGTTGAACTTCCGAACGAAACAGTTCCACACATCTCGGGCGAAGTCACAAGTCCAGAGCATATGATCAAGGTCCTCAGCTGCCCGCCTGCACAGAATACAACAAAAGGCCCAACCAAGGGGGACCCCCTGGCCAACAAACGATCCAGGGTGTTAACCCTTCCGTGCCAAACCTGCCACGCAAAGAACTTGACCTTCTTTGGAATCTTGACCTTCCACATAGAGGATAACACAAAGCCAACCGCCGAACTAGGCCTGACTAAACAATGAAAGAAAGAATTGCACGAGAAGCCTTTAGAAGGTGAAGGACTCCAAAGGCGGACGTCTCTCCTATAAGGAGAGAATCGAAACTGACTGATCATAGATAACAAAGAGGTAGCTTTGGTCATTTCCCTATTGGTCAACGCCCAACCGAAACCAAGGGAGATAGAAGGAATGGCTTCATGAGGAGAGGAGGAAAAGGAAAGGATCGAAGCCACCGAATGGTTCTTCAAAGATGACAAATGATATAATCGAGGAAACAAGGAGCAGAGGGGTCTATCCCCCAACCACTGATCCTCCCAAAAGTAAGTGTCCCTCCCATCCCCCACTATACAGAAAACAAACTGAGAAATAATAGGAACCTCCGACGAAATATCTTTCCACGGGTTTTTGGACGTGCCTAAAACCCCACCAACGGTCCACTCGAAAGGGTGAGGACCATATTTGCTTACAATGACCTTATGCCAGAGAGTATCGGGTTCATGATGGAACCGCCAGATCCACTTAGCCAACAGGGTCTTGTTTCTCACCCTCATGTTACCAATCCCTAATCCTCCCAGATCAAGAGGCCTAGAGACCACCTCCCACCTCACAAGGTGCGAGCCTTTACCTTCATCCACCCCTTCCCAGAGGAAATCTCGCATGAGCTTCTCGACCCCCTTACTGACCGAACTTGGAATTCTAAAAAGGGACAAGAAGTAGATCGGAATACCGCTCAAAACCGACTGAATAAGAGTAAGTCTCCCACCTTTAGAGAAGAAACACTTCCTCCAAGACGCCAGCCTTTTACGGACTTTATCATAGACTGGATCCCAAAACGAGATACTTCTAGGATTATGACCTAAAGGAAGACCAAGGTAGGAGGAAGGAAAAACACCAACCTCACACCCCACGTAAGACGCCCATTTCTCCAGCTTAGAATTGTCAAGCCCATTAACACTCCATGATAACATCATTAAAGACCTTGTCGCCCCCTACCATTCTTGCTGCAATTAACTTTCTCATAGTTGATGGTGGGTTGCAAGTTGATCGGCTTTCCCTGATGCCTTAGTTTGATCACTTTGTTTTTTGGATAGTTTGATCACTTTGTGGTTCCTACTTTTGCCCTTTTAGTGGGTATGGAATAATGCATATGTCCATAACTTCAAACATGAAGAAAGGTTTTATAGATTAATGCTGCTCACCAACCTCTCTTTGTAAGGAGGAGCTTCATTATTTATAGAGGAGGATTTGTGCTGGGGAGGAGTAAGATATTGGAAAGGAGGCCCATTAACACTCCATGATAACATCATTAAAGACCTTGTCGCCCCCTACCATTCTTGCTGCAATTAACTTTCTCATAGTTGATGGTGGGTTGCAAGTTGATCGGCTTTCCCTGATGCCTTAGTTTGATCACTTTGTTTTTTGGATAGTTTGATCGCTTTGTGGTTCCTACTTTTGCCCTTTTAGTGGGTATGGAATAATGCATATGTCCATAACTTCAAACATGAAGAAAGGTTTTATAGATTAATGCTGCTCACCAACCTCTCTTTGTAAGGAAGAGCTTCATTATTTATAGAGGAGGATTTGTGCTGGGGAGGAGTAAGATATTGGAAAGGAGGTCCATCCTTTCTTGTTTCCTCTAAAGTGAACCAACTCTTACAATTGGTATCCAGCTTTGTGATCTTGGTAATAAACCATTTTTGTTTAATATCTTTTCCACCAAAAGATGTGAATGTAAGCATCACACTTAGATACTTCAAAAATTTTGTGGTTGAGGGGAGGAATGATATTGTAGCAGTCAAGCAAGCAAGCTCCAACATATGGAAAAGTAGAAAGAGTTTTCTTTAATGGTTTTGGTTATCCTAGCTCTACTTCCTTTTTCTGTAATCTACTTCAGTGGTAGAGGATTTCTTGTCAACATAACAGACTAATGGTTGTAGTTCCACGCCATCAAAGGGCGGGGAGGATCAAAGTGACAGCTAAGTTAAATGGAGAGCTAGGAAGGTGAGGCAGATGGGGGAGGTTTCAGTTGAGGAACAATTGGATGCTGGGGAGAAGAGGCAGGAGGGAGACATCTTGAGAGGAGAAAAATGTTATCTAACATAGAAAGTTGAAAACCTACAAATTCACCAGTAATTTAAATACAAGCATTATGTGCACAGACATATTCACTTAAATCATTCGTAATTAGTAGCTATCTTGGAGGATATTAATGTACTTTAGAATCCATGGCCTCTGAATGCAGGTCTTATAGGAAGAAATGGTACGGGGAAGACAACTTTTCTTAGGTATATGGCTATGCATGCCATTGATGGTATTCCCAAGAACTGCCAGATATTACATGTAGAGCAGGAAGTTGTTGGTGATGATACTTCAGCATTGCAGTGTGTTTTAAACTCTGATATTGAGAGGACCCAACTTTTGGGAGAGGAAGCTCGTCTCCTAGCCGTACAGGTTAGATAAATATCCCTCCAAATATTGGTGTTCTTCTATTTTTACTTAGCTTTATCATGTAATTTGCTTTTGCGGTTCCATCCATTGTGTTTACATATTCAATATGCTGATGTAATTGAATTCTATTTTTGAAGAGAGACTTGGAGTTTGAGGATGGAAAAAGCAATGCAGCTATTGACAAAGATGGCATTTCACAAAGGCTTGAAGAGATATACAAAAGACTTGAGTTTATTGATGCTTATTCTGCAGAGGCACGTGCTGCTTCCATTCTTGCGGTGAGTTCAAGACATTTGCCTTTATGGATTTAAATTCTGTTATTGTTGTGTATAGCATTTTATATTAGACTTCATCAACTTCCCATGCATAATTGCCGCTTTTTAGATTACTTATTCAGCCATGATCCATATTCCATGGTATGCATTCTTCAAAGAATTTTTCATCATTTGGACCTTTTCCCCTCCTCGGTTTAGGGCATAGATCAGCTCCTGTGCAGCATCTATTATAAATTCAAGAAAAGGTTTTGTGTACCAATGTGATTAAGGCTACTCTTTTGTTGATTTGATTGAAAAGGAACCTTTGGGTTTTCAATGATAGTTGTAGAGATTGGTCTGTTTTTCCTCCTAGGTTCCATGCTTCTTGGTGCTCCCTCTTCAACCTGTTATGTAACCATAGCCCTTTTGTAACTAATTCTAGTTGTAGTAGTTGTTCTAAGCTTGGCCTATAGGCTATTTTTTTGTAATTAATTCTAGGTGAAAAGTTTTGTTTTTGTTTGTTTGGTTATAAATCTTTACCTTTTTATCTTCCTAATTTTTTTTAGCCTGTATGTTCCAATTATATATTTAGGGTTTTCTGTCTTTGACTTAGTTGCTTCCTTGTACAGTTGTACTCTGTGCGTGAAAAATGTTTGTCAATCTGTCCCTTGACATTTACTGCTGTAAATAATATCATGGATTCTGATATAATGTTTCTGAAAAAAAAAAGAATAAAGAAAAGTGAATATAATTGCTATTAGCCTATTTAGCTACATATTAGTTGTAATTGACGCATCTTTTGAAATTGTTTCAGGGCCTGAGTTTCTCCTCAGAAATGCAACGGAAAGCAACCAAAACATTTTCAGGAGGTTGGAGAATGCGTATTGCTCTTGCACGTGCATTGTTCATAGAGCCTGATTTGTTGCTACTTGATGAACCCACAGTATGTGGTCCATCTTAGTTTTCAATGTGGATTCCACCCCCCATCCACCCACCACCATCACCACCACCAAAAGGAAAAAAAAATTGTATCCACCATGTGCCCTCTGTTTAATGTTTTAATTATTTTGTCATCTTTTCCTTTCACAGAACCATCTTGATCTTCATGCTGTTCTCTGGTTGGAGTCCTACCTTGTGAAATGGCCTAAAACATTCATAGTAGTTTCTCATGCTAGAGAATTTTTGAACACGGTAGAGTTATTTATTTACCTTGTTTCTTGCTTTACATCTTAAACATTACTTTTGAATTTCAATATTACTTGCTTTCAGATAACCAACCGACTTTTTCTCAGGTAGTCACAGACATCCTTCATCTTCAAGGGCAAAAATTAACAACCTATAAAGGTAACTATGATACATTTGAGAGGACAAGAGAAGAGCAACTTAAGAACCAACAGAAAGCATTTGAGGCAAATGAACGTACACGAGCTCATATGCAGGTTGCACCAAGACAAAAGACAGCTCGATTAACTCTCTTTATCTCTTGATATTTTCTACACTTGCAATGATTTCTAATTGTGTGGCTATGTAGATAGCTTATGTGGTTAATACGTCTGCTTATTTTTATTTTACCACATCACGCTGCATATGAATGAACTTCTTTGTGCAAGCATGCTTCTTTCTGAAACCTAATTCCAGAATACCTTTTTTGTGAACTCTAAAGGTAGTTCTTTCAGTTTACTGTAGCTTTATATCAATGAAACGTTAAAAGGTAAAAGGCTATTGAGGTCAACCACATGAAAACTTCTGGTGGTTGAGTTGTGTCCTGGATCCTTGGAAGACAAAAAGGGTACCTGATGAATGGAGGATAAGATTTTCTTTTTAATAAGAATTTATAGAATATTATAGGTGAATATAAAAGGAGGATAGTTGAGTAGTGGCAATTCTGGCTTGGATGTTATTATGCCAGTCTTTATAAAGTGAGACTTGCCTTGCTCGATTGTGTTTTCTTCTCTGTGGACCCATGTCTTGTTCATTGCACTTGCTCACCACTTCATCTTTTCATATGATTCTCGTGATATGGCTGTTCTGTTTATTTATTATTATTATAATTTAAAAAAATAAAAATAAGAAAAGATGAGTTAGCCGTTATCTTCTTCAATTATTGAATAGAGGCTATTAGAATTGATTGAACTTTGTGCTATAATCATTCATTTACTTGGGTCTTTCTGCTAATGTGCTTGCTTTTGCAACCTATTTTTCACATTGTTGGCTTGACTTAACATTGTCTTTAAAGACTAGTGCATGGTATCCAGGAATTATGAACTTTTCTTGACATTATTTACTCTGTTTGACCTTGTAATAAAATATACTTCTTTTTTTTTTTTTCTTTTTTCCCCCCTTATCTGTGAGATTTCGTGTCTCTCTGCTTTGCTGATGTTTTTAGAATGATATTAACCTTTTTTAATTCCTGAATGTATATTTTACCCTGCAGTCATTTATTGATAAGTTCCGATACAATGCAAAGAGGGCATCTCTTGTTCAATCAAGGATCAAGGTACTGCAGTTGACTTTGAAGGGTTTAATGTGAGATCATCAATTGCTTTGATTTTTAGTTTCTTGATCTGTGAAGTTGGACCGTTATGCATTGATTAATACCAATATAGTTTAGCATTTCTAAATTTTGAGGTTTTAACTCTAATCTCTCTCAGGCTCTGGAGCGAATTGGTCATGTGGATGAAGTTATAAATGATCCTGAGTACGTACTAATTTCATTTCGTGATCAACTTGCTAGAGCATTGAATACCCTTTCTTTTTATTATGGTCGTAATTTAACTGACTTTTTGGATTCCAGCTACAAATTTGAGTTCCCAACTCCAGATGACAGGCCAGGTCCACCTATAATAAGTTTCAGGTCAGATGCTTAGAACCTTTGAAGTTTGGCATCCTTGGACAATTGTGTTTGTTTTGCAAGAAAATTTAATGAGGATGCTCAGGAATACTAGTATAACTATGTTTGTTTTGCAGCATTTGTGCATATGAAACTAAATAAATTCTTTTTGACCAAGCATCTAGAGAGTGATAGCTATATTGTAGCAACTAAATCAAATAATTTCTCCATGATTGTGAGTGTCATATCAGGGAGAAATTATGATTTTTTGTAAATCTTTTCCAATTGGAAGTCCTTTTTGTAATCTTCTTGGCTTGGTGAGGATATCTCATCTCCTTTTTTGTATGCCTTTGGTTATGAGTGTCATATCCAATTGGACATTATAAATGATGACATATGGCTGTGTGTTCTTATGTAGTTTAATGAGATATGAGATGGTGTACTTATCCTTGCTTAGATGATTGTTGCTTATAAGTAATTGTTGTTAATTCTTCTGATGTCTCTTCTTCGTGACTGCAGTGATGCATCATTTGGCTATCCAGGTGGACCCTTATTGTTTAAGAATCTGAATTTTGGAATTGATCTTGACAGTCGAATAGCAAGTAAGGGAATCTGAATTTTGGATTGTTTCACAGTATAGGGCTTTTGGGTTGTTCAGTGTGTAAAGCTGTAGAAATTATGCTTTTGTGTCTTGGATTTCATGTTCCTATTGTCTATATGCCTAGTAAACACTGACTTATTATTTGTAATTCTAGCATTCGATATGTTCTATATCATAGCTGCACCACACTTATTAGACTTTCAACTTTTTTTTGCAGTGGTTGGCCCAAATGGCATTGGTAAATCAACCATACTCAAATTAATTGCAGGGGAACTTCAACCAACCTCTGGAACTGTTTTTCGTTCCGCTAAGGTATTTTTTTTCTAGGGTTTCAGTGCTGGATGCTAGTGAAAAAACTAAAAAAGTAACTTCGATTCTTCTAAGTTAATATTGTTGAAAGAAGTAAGTTTGATGCTTCTATTTCATTTAGCAATGTTACCCTGCCCTTGGATTTTTATTGGTATGATGAGTCATGGACTCGTCTAGATAAGATTCAACCTTTTGATTGATGTTTACTCCATTTCATACTAGAGTATTCTTCTATTGAAAACATCTATAGCCTGAAAATTCATAAGGAATTATAAATTCTTTATTTTTGTTTCAACATAAAATCAGAACCATATGTTCCTTCATTGAAGTTTTTCTTCCAAAGTGTGGAGTCTCAATATCCACAAAATGACAAGTAGTACAGTAGAAAAGAGTTTGAGAGATGTACTTCTCTCTCGAGGAGCCTATCCAAAGTGGCAAGCCCCCCACCCCACCCTTACAACTCAGATGTTTCTGTTTTCTTGTGTCATGTGTGTTTATACTTCAATTTTTGAATTTTTGAAACTTGGCTGTAGCAGTATCAATTCTGGCCTCAAGTGCTAATTTTATCATTTAAATTTTTAATAGAATGGAATGGGGTTTTGATAGCTTCTTCTTCTTCTTCCATGGATATGTGTTGACTAACTTATTGTCTACAGGTTCGAATAGCTGTCTTTAGTCAGCACCATGTTGATGGGTTAGACTTGTCTTCAAATCCACTTCTGTACATGATGCGTTGCTTCCCAGTGAGTTCATTTGTCACGTCTATCTTATATTTTGTTTGTTGTCTTTCTTTTATATAAACATAATATTTTAATAACATTTTTATCATGAAAAGGGTATGATTACGAATTAGTCAAGTTGCTGTACTGGATTCAGTTCTGTTTCTAACTTCCTGATGGACTTTGACCTTGTTGATATTCTTCTCTAGATTAGAAAAGAAAATTAGTCTCTATGTTGATATTGCTTTAAGCCTGGCGAGAAGTGGCTATACTATAAATTTGTTTGGCAAATTTCTTAGTCATCCCCTTTTCTGGAGCTGAAAGTATGCTTTTGGTGATATTGGACTCGTTTAGTTTGTAATGTAAACTATTCTTGTAAAAGTGATAATGAAAATATCATCATTGCTTGATGTAAACTATGCTTGTAAGTAATGATGATCTCATTATCGATTGATGTTTAGATGGATTGACAAAAATGCTTACACCCAAATACCTTTGAGGATGAGGGTTCAAACTATCAAGTCTAACTACTCCAGATATGAAGGGCTCGTTTGATAACGTTCCTGTTTCCTGTTTCTTGTTCCTGTTTCTCATTTTTCAGAAACAGACATGTTTGATAAACGATCCTGTTTCTTGTTTCTAAATTTTTTAGAAACGTTTCTAAAAAAATGACAGATTTTGAGAAACTTCAAAAAGTAGTTTCTCAAATTTTGTTTCTGTTTTTTTTTCCAGGTTTCATGCATGTATTCCTATTTCTCTTTTTACCCATCTCTCCCCTCTCTCTTCTTTCTCTCTCTTCCATTCTATTTTTTTTTCTTTTAATACTTTTTAATCTTTTTGTTTTTTTCTTCTTTTTTATTTTTATTTTTATTTTTTGATTTATTTTTTTCTATTTGTTCTTTCTCTTTCATCATAATCTTTTTTCTTTTAATAGTTCATTATCTTTTTTTTTTCTCTTTTCCTTTTTACTTTTCTCTTTTCGTTTATGTTTTTTTCTTCTCTCTTATTTTCTTATTTTCTTTTACTTTACATTAACAAGCTTATAGTTATTATTTTCTATTTAATTCTCTATTATTTTTTCTTTTGGTATGATTTTATTTTTTTATTAAATAAATAAACTAATAATGTATTTCATGTTTACCATCAAATGTAAAAATATATATACATTATCTATCTTTTTCTAATTTTACTTGAGTGTATTATTGGTTAATGCATTTTTAAAGAAAAGATAAAAATAAATTTTATTATTAAATTAAAGAAATGTGGGTATGTTCAATTGTCTGATCTTAGACAATTTACAAATTCGTCTAATTGAACTAACTCTTGTAAGTCAAAATCGTTCAAAGTGAATTGATTGAAGTGATAAATAACATTGCAAATCAAATTTGAACAACATTTGAAGGATAAATTTATTATTATTATTATTAATTAGGTGTTAGGCCTTAATAAAATACTATAACCTCTTTATATATGTTTTATATTTATTTTAATGCATGTTATATGTTTTATTATAGTATATGTACTAAACTTTATCTTTACCAAAAAACAAGAAACAAGAAACAGAAATAATTATCAAACATGTTTCTGTTTTTAGTTTTTAAGAAACAGAAACAAGAAACGAGAAACAGAAACAGGAAACAAGAAAAGAGAAACGAGAACGTTATCAAACGGGGCCGAAGTATCTTATGGTTTTTTTACATCAAATATTATTTTATAAGGTCAGGTAGTTCGTCTGCAAGATTAGTTGAGATACCATAAGTTGGCCTGACCACCGATGGTCGTTAAAAGAAAAATGAATAAAATATCTAAGGATTAGAATGGAGAATGACTATGCTTGGAGGAATATTGAGACAGTTTCTTATATCTTCTTGCAGGGCGTGCCGGAACAGAAGCTTCGAGCTCACTTAGGTTCATTTGGTGTAACCGGAAATCTTGCTCTTCAGCCTATGTACACGCTATCTGGTATCTTTCCTTGACAATTGCATGTAGTAATTTCTAGCCTGGAAACTTCTATTGCTTTGAAGCCAAAAGTTATTCTTGGTTGTTAAAAGCAAATCCAAATTATGTGGGAAAATTATAGCTTAACTCTACAATCTAGATGCCATAGAATATTTATGTATCATAAAAAATTATGTAGGTGGTCAGAAGAGCAGAGTTGCTTTTGCGAAGATTACATTCAAGAAGCCACACATAATATTGCTTGACGAGCCATCCAATCATCTGGTTACTTCTTCTTCTCTTTTCTTTTTTCCTGCCATTTACTCTTTTGTATGCCAGTTAGAAATTTAAGATTCTTGATTCATCAAGCATACAAAGAGATTGCATCTAGTAAGAATTTTCTTTTTCCCAGCATTATTGGTTAAAGGTTGTTAAAAAATATGTAGGATCTGGACGCGGTGGAGGCTCTAATTCAGGGCCTGGTCTTGTTCCAAGGAGGCATTCTTATGGTACGCTCCCCTCTTCGCCCTTCTCATCCATGTTCAGATCTAAGTTATCCAACCACAAAACTCGACATCAGGACGTTAATGTCATCTACATTAACTTTATATCGGTATCTGTTTACAGGTTAGTCACGATGAGCATCTGATATCGGGAAGTGTTGAGGAGCTTTGGGCAGTGTCAGAAGGTAAAGTAAATCCATTCCGTGGCACATTCCAAGATTACAAGAAGATACTGCAATCCTAGTAGAGAAACTTAGCAGTTGGTTTAAAATGAATTTGGTTCCATCTGGTTGTGAGATAATTTTAATATATAATCTTGTGCTCTTGGAGAGTTTCAACAGTTTTCGTATTATATATATATGTATTACACATACGGGCATGAAATTTTCCAGGAAAAAAAATGCCATTTTGAAAGTGTAACTCAACTTTACTATGACAATTCAATATATTCATTCTCTTCGGTTTTCTCTTCAACGATGGAGGAATTTTTTTTTTTTTTGAGTTCAACAGCATTGGGGGTAGGAGAGATTCGAACTTCAGACCTCTTGATCGAGGGTACATGCTAATTACTACTAAACTAAGCTTATTTTGACAAAGCGAAGGAAAATTGATAGATTGATATTTGATCCGAGAATGAGCCATATTTCTGTTACTGTTATATTTCACCAGTGGAATATTCATTTCTACTTCCAAGGAAGTTAGCCTTTGCTTTGGCAAGTGAAGAAGAAACACTCAGAAATAACAGGTCAAATTCAAAAGTACAGAAGCAGATATAGAGTAACTTATTTAAACCTGTATCAATGTAATGTCAAGAAGTATTACTAAAACCTTGTGCTAAGCATCTTCTGATGCCTTTTATCCCATTATTGTTATTAGAGGAAAAGTTATATTAAAGCTCTTGAGAAGGGGTTTTTCAAAAAGCATTGCAGTCTATAGAAAATAATTTATTAAATTGTAAATAAATCTTGAAGTAGCTAGAAGTGCATTTCATTTTGATTTGCAAATGAGAAAAAGGGTTCGATTTTGACTTGCGTATTTAATTTTTAAAATTTTAAAAGTTGCAATTATATTGTTCAGCTTTTGATCTCAAATTTGATAAGTTGTGTTATCAAAATTAATAAGTTATGTTGTTAACATCATGGTACATGATTGCAATATGAGACTATAAAATAGGTGGACGAATAATTTTATTTTATTTTTTGCTCAGTGATGAATAAAATAAAAGTAAAAAGAGTAAACAATTATAATATAAAGTGTATTGTATATTCGTCCTGGCAAATTATATTGAAGTTAGTTTCAAAGATACACTATTCAGCTTATATTTTATAACAAACCTTGTTTTTAGTTTATTGAAAATTTAATATAACACATCCAACTCGAGCATAGCTATGTGATAAGACATTCTATCATTCTAATGGTCAATGACTCAATCTCCATCTTTATAATTGTGGAATTAAAAAAAATGGTTAAGTTATTATAAATTTAAATTCTCACTTTCAATTTCATAATACTATAAGGATTTAAAAAAATATTAATATGATAGCTATCTAATGTTTGATGTAATTAATTGGGATTATTATGTAATTGGTTTGTTTGTTAAAATTTGAATATGGATTCTTGTTTTGGGTTGAACTTGAAAGTAAAACAAAATCCAAAGAGTTGAAAGTGGAGGGAAGCAGAAGGAAAGTATATATTTGATTTTAGGGAAGAAAGAGGCCACTTTTGCTAATTGTGGCGGGAAAATGTCGTAAGAGTCCCTGCTCTTCCAAACCCATTTCCATTTACTATCCCTCTCTCTCTCTCTCTCCTCTTTCAAAGGGGGAAAAAATCTCTCTCTCAATCGACTTTTCTTGTGCTGTGCTTCAATTTGATCGCTTTCAGGTTCCGAGGGGTCTCTCAGCTGCAAATAAGGTACTTTTTTTTCTCTTTAAGTTTGGTGGGATCGCACCCTTTTGTTCTAGGGCATCGCCATCGCTGTTTCTCCGAATTTTCGTTGAGGGGTTTTGAGTGTGACTTCTGTTTTTGGGTTGTTTGGTCTTCAGATTTGGATCCAGAGAACTAGTTTCGACTATCGGAAGTGGAGTGTTGTTGAAGGTTACTGCAGAGTTTGATTTGGAATGGCGGAAGTTTTCGATGACGAAACCGAACAGACAATTTCTATTCAGGAGTATCTGAAGGAAGTTGAGGAACAGGAGCTCGTAACTCTCTCTCTCTCTCTCTCCCCTCTTTGAATTAGGTTGTCTGGATATTGGTTGGTTTTCCTAAAATTTAGCGATATAATGGTCTGGAAACGTACTGGGTTTTCTATAATTAGGGTTCATGACGCGTTCATGGCTGCAAAACTTTTATAAATCCTTAAAATCGATTGGAACGTCCAATTTATTGTTAGTTTATCGCCTGTCGCGACGTTTTGTTTGTGCCCCAGTGTTAGTAGGTACATAGTTACATACTCAGAAGTTAGAAGTTAGAACCATTGTAATCAGAGTACCTGTAATCTATACTGTTCTAAAGTTTGCATTTAGCGAACGTCATTCTGGCTTTCCACAGAGAATATGAATACAACTTTAACGGTATCTGATTATTATTATTATTTTTAATAATCAAGGAAGCGGATTTGGTTTTGGGAGGTGACGAAGGAAAAGAATGTACTTACAGCAAGGGTTATCTGAAGAGACAAGCCATTTTCTCATGTCTAACTTGTACCCCTGATGGAAACGCTGGAGTTTGCACAGCATGTAGCTTGTCATGTCATGATGGACACGAGGTATACATGTTATGAAAAAGAACTCTATTTAGAATATGTAGCGGTTTGAGTTTATTTTGTCCAATTTATGGTGCCGAGCTATTGATACCATGGCTTGGATTGCTTTTGACATCAAGTGTTTGGAGAAGACCCAGTCTGCTGTATGTAGTTCTGTGGAAGCATTTAGTGGTTCGTCGTGTTGTAAATCTAGGTTATTGATTCATGAACATATCATTTGATTATTGATTGTTGGTATTCCCAAGTTGCATAAATGAATATTGATACTTTATATTAATTGTTTTTCATTTCAATTATGTTAAACTCTCCAAGTGCTTTGCTTCCTAACCCCCTTATCTTATTATGGTCGTTGTTCTCTTGGGCAAGATTGTGGAATTATGGACGAAAAGGAACTTCAGGTGCGACTGTGGAAATTCAAAATTTGGAGATTTCATTTGCAAGCTGTTCTCAAACAAAGATGTAGAAAATGCCAACAATTCGTATAATCATAATTTTAAAGGATCATATTGCATATGCAATCGCCCTTATCCTGATCCAGATGTGGAAGAGCAGGTGGAAATGATCCAGTGCTGTATGTGTGAGGATTGGTTCCATGAGGAACATCTTAGTCTCAATGCCATAGATGAGGTGTGTTAGCACAAAAACCTTTCATGTGCTTTCAATTATTTTGTCTTGTTTCTCCATTTTACATTGTTATACAATGTCTTGTCGCTTATCATTAAAAGAGTCTTGAGATTTGGTGAATCTTGCACAACGTGGATAATTAAACAAATTTTGCAAACAATAATCTATTCAATGTGAAGCGAGCAAGCTTTTATCCTCACAAGAAAATTACCTTGCCTTTTTGTCAATGATGATGGAATTTTCTTACTGTGGATTTTATGCATACCACTTGTTTATGGTTATTTAACTGCATCACATGTACTTCTTTCTTCTGCAGATTCCAAGAGATGAAGAAGGGGAGCCCCTGTACGAGGACTTCATATGCTCGGCATGTTCTGCAGTTTGTTCTTTTCTGAGTCATTATCCTACTTCTATTTGGGCTGTGGGAAGGTCCTCTGATATCTCCTTGGGCGTTAGCACGAAAAATGATGCTCCAGAACCCACTCTTTCAGTTAGTACATCTGTCAGGCACGATGATGATGGCATTCCTCGCAATTCTGCCAATGTGGACCTTACAGTAGCTCTTGACAAATCTGCTGGCAAAGATAGCTTGCTTAGTGAACTTCCTAATGAATCTATTAAAGATAACAATCAAACTGGTAGTTGTGTGCTTGGAACTTCTCAGTCATCTGCTTTTGCAGTCGTTGAAAACAAGCCAATGTTTCTTTCAAAGAACTGGAGGGGTGCCTTGTGCAGATGTGAAAAATGCATCGATAATTACAAGCTGAAGAATATTAGTTTCCTGCTAGATGAAGAGGACTCCATTGCTGAGTATGAGAAAATAGCAAAGCAGAAGAGGGAAGAGAAGTTACAGCAACAAGAGGGTGCTGAGTTAAAGTTGTTCGATAATCTTGGCCATGTAGAGAAAATTGAGATTCTAAATGGCATTGCAGATATGAAGGATGAGATTCGTACATTCCTGGTATTTACTCAGTTTAATACGACAAATATTTCCCTTGTTTTTGTGTCTATAACGACGAATAGATGTCAATGTACGTTTGCTTGTTTTCCCATTTTGTGTGGTTATATATTTTTTCTTCTTTGCAGGAATCATTTGACTCGTCGAAGCCTATTACATCTGCAGATATCCATCAGGTTTTTGAGAATCTAGCTAAAAAGAGGCGTCGTACTGAATGAAGTTCTCTTAGGATCTTCAGTATATTTCAGCATCTATAAACGGAAGTAGTCTGCAGCTGGTCTAGGATTTCTCAAGTAGGCTGTTTTGACTATGGAATATACTGTTCTTGGGCTGCTTTCTTTTAGAATTATGTCTTGTAAAACAGTCAACTATGAAACTTAATTTTCTTTGAGTTCTAGTTTATGCTTTCTGAAATGACTTGTTTTGGAAACCATGTTAACTACCGGAGGTGCCAACCCCTGTGGTTTAAGCTGTAAATTTAACTTAGTTTCAGACCCTGTTTCATAGATATGCTAGACCTGTTAATGATGGATTGTGTTGCTCACTTTGTGTACATGATTTTAGTGACTGCCATTTTTTTTAACATATCTCTATGTCAATTTACGTGTACAACTGTTTTCATAGATCTTTTGGCCCTACAACACTTAGTTATCAAGCAATTCAGGACTTCAATGTGGATGGTTGCCATTGGTTTTGAATCCATTCTTCCAAAGTCTCTTTTACTGTTTTTTTTTACACGTCTCCCGTGACATGCTACTAAGCCAATCTATAGTTGTTGATTCAAGTGACTGATTAGTATTGACACGAAAGTATACAGAGCGTTAGATGAGTTAAATTTAACAAGGGTTCATCTACCCTCTACTTTTCATCTTTCATCTTGTTAAATTTTGTGGAGATCAGACAAGGATTCCTTGTGAGGATTGGTTCCCTAATAGAAAAATTTCTGCATTACAAAATATTCCTTTTAGGAAATTTTTAGGTGTTAAATTCCCAACAGAAAACTCCAATTTAAATGAAGAAAGTTTGAAATTCTTAATAAAACAAATATACAATTTTAATTATAATTATATAGTAATTATTTTATTTTAGTCTAAATATCTTATAAAAAAAATTGTCAAAATTCATGTCTTAACTATTAAATTATCAATACAAATAAATCCAAAACGTAAACATCATAATAATGTCTCATAAAATAAAATATTCTGAGATATAAATATCACAATTAGGGAGTGGAGATGGGAACTATAATCCTGGTCCCCTGCCCCCTAAATGGAGAACCTCCACCTCTTTAGAGTGGATCTTCATGAGAAAAATTGACATCCCTAAATTCATGTTTGGAGTCTAATGATGAAGAAATTTAATTTCAGCTATATGTGATTTGAATGCTTATTTGGACTTTTGGAGTATGAAATGATATTCGATTCTTCAAGGATAGTGCTCCTACAATTTTTGGTCCCACTTTCTTTATTTTTAAGCATTTGAATAATTTAGTTGCTTAGAATAGGTATGATATTTGATGCGATGTTTTAAATATGTAACACTTTTATACATTTGAGGGCTTGATAATTATATGAGAATTTCATTGATATCCCTGATATTGTTAAAATATCGATGAAATATGTATATAAAAAAAATATTAGTAAAATACTATTCATATGAACATAATACTAATATACTAATAGCGATAATTATTTATTCAATTCATATAAATTCTTTTTAAGAATTTTTTGTTTTAGGATTTTTTTTCTAACAAATCTATGTACATCAACATTTGTTTAATATTTTCAACAATGTTTTCATGAAATTAAGATTTCAATTTTTCTATTGATCAATATTTAAATTCTTTTAAAAAAGCAATAATCTTTATAGAAGGTTTCGGAAAATGTCTCTTTCTCAAGTTTGTTTGAAAGACATTCTCTCTTAAATTTGTCACACATTCTCCTTGCAAATAACATGTTGTCTAGTCTCTTATCTTTCAAGATTGTCTAATAGGTCTTTGAATTTTCAAAAGTATCTAATGAGTTATTGAACTTGTCATTTTGTCTAATAGGTACTTGATTTATTAGACTTTTTTTTTCAAAAAAAAAAAAATCACAAACCTATTAGAAACAAGTTCTATTAGACATCAAATTCAAATTGTGTCAAATAAGTTCATGAACTTTAAAAATAGTCAAATACGTCAAGAACCTATTAAATATAAAATTCAAAATTTAAAAACCTATTAAGTATAAAATTCAAAATTCAAAAACCTATTAAATATTTTTAAAATTGAAATTTATTAGACACAAAATTAAAAGTTTAAGAACCCATTAGACACTTTTTAAAGTTCAATGACTTATTAAACACAATTTAAAAGTTTGCAATTAAACTTATAATTTAACCTAAAAATAAACTTACTTAAAATCATCTATACAAATACAATCTCTCTTAAAATAAACGCACTTAAAATCAACTTTACAAATAAAATTTTGTTAAAAAAGACTCTGGGACGATCTCTCTCTCTCTCTCTCTCAAGGAAAGAATTATTATTCTAGAAAGTGACTTTGAAGAAATGGATTGTCAAGTTTTCTGCCTAAAAATGCAAAATTTTGTTTTCGAACCACGAACAATTTTTAGCACAATTCCCAAACAGAACCCAAGCAGTTTGTGTGTGTGTGTTTGTGTTTTTAGCCGTTTCCTTCAAGTAAAAGAACACAACTTAATAAACAGAAATGGAGAGAATTGGATGGCAACACACTGCTAAAAGCTCGTGGAAAATACAAGGATTGAGGGTTCATATTTGACACCATAGGCCTCATAATTCATTCAGGCTTCTCATATAAACACCATTTGCAAGTCATACATACCTCGAGTCCCTTGAAAGAGTTGATCAAATGATCAGTCTGGTCTGGTAACGATTCCTGTCAGTCAAATCCATCGACCGTCGTCGTTGTAAAATTATTATAGGATATTTTCTTTCATATAGCAGCATCAGATTCATATCGAGGAATGAAGTTACATTTGCAACATCTTCATTAGCCTTCTAAAAAATGTCCCATCATCTACCAAATGGAGCTCTTTCTTCAAATTTACCGTTATTTTTCTTGTAAAAGATTACAAATTGAACCCATCATACTAATATTATATAATTCAGTATCTTAAGGTTCAAACCACAGCTGCCTAATCAACAATATCATGAGTTCTTCAATCTTCACATTATTCTTAAAGATACCCTCTGATTTTCAGGGCTTCCAGTTTATTTTAATTTCTAATTAATGACCTCCTGAGCTGGAAGGTCTTAAGAAAAGACCAGAGAAGAAAGGAAAAATTCCATCCAAGGGTTGCAGGAGATGAAAGTGAGACCCTCCACGATAACCGATAATTAGACTTTACATTCAGAAATCGACCGATCTAATTACTAAATCTGCATTCTTCTTAGACTTCATTATGAGCTCAGCATTGGGTCGGTCATTGTACTCTATCTGTTGTATGAATGTAATAGTTTAGGGATATGCTATCAAGAAACAGCAAAGGGTAAACAGAGAAGGAAAGCATGTAAAAATCTTGAACAATGAGGAGGAACTTACACGCAATTTGGCAACGTTGGGAGGTTTTCCTGTAATTTGATCATGAAGAGAAGAGTAGTATAGCATGTTAATCAACAGATTAGTTATTTCTTCAACAAATGTTGATGAGAAGGGTTAAGGTGGAGAAGTTCACCAAACATAAACATGGGCCATCTCCATATCTTTCAATTTATTTAAAAAAAGTCCAGCCAGACAGACACCATACCTGTTGAAATATGTCTTTTGAGAACTCGTTCCATTGATTTTTTGATATCTATCTCAATGAACCTGGACAACCAATACCATTAGATTAATCAGAATGAAAAAGAAATTCTTAGTGCAAAGGGAATAAACAGTTTCATCATCTTCTTTGTTTACAAGCTGCTTGATATGGAGGTCCTTGAACAAATCGACGTCTAAGGAACCTTTACAATTCTCACTGGCAAGCTCAGTGCAGTGCTTGGCATCTTAGAAGTAGAACAGTTCGGGAGAGATGGGCACCAAAACAAGCACAATGATTGAACTAAAAGATAAAACATAAAAAGCCCCCTGACTTCTTAAGTTTTTATTTCATGACTTGATATCACGTTAAAGATCCTAATCTAAAAGATTAAGCTACGTATTGATGGACTTGGCTAATGTATAAACCCAATATGATGCATTTTCTATTCATTCGCAAGACTTTTTGGAAAAAATATTTGTACCTTTGTGCCAACTTCAGTGACTCAATTTTAACATTTCAATTTATTAAATTAAATCCTGAACTTGAGTAATGGGTGAAACTAATAACCTTTATCGGTTGAGTTTTTTTTTATCTTCTTCTTCTTCTTTTTGGTGAAGATGTGTGGCTAGTTGTGGGTGGATTGGTGGCGGTACAAGGGTAATCTTTGTAGGTACTAGTTCTTTTAGTTGAGCTGATTGTTTTAACATGGTTTGGGCATCTTAGTGTTTAGTTTGGTGCATTTTTAATTGTTTAATATTATGGCCAGGTTTATGTACTTTTGTGGTTGGGTAAATTATAGAGGAAAACTTACATTTTTTAATTTTATTTTACATGTCTGATGATGTGAGAATTCAAGTTGAATGAGACTTTCATGATATATATACACATACACGTGTGGTTAAAGAGCATAAGACCACAAATCGTTTAGTAAGAGATGTGGACCTTATAGCTAAATGCTAAAAGAGATGAGCCATAATACCTGGTGACATAAGTAGGCCTTGCCAGTTGCCATTGACAAAATGATAATGGATAAAAAAATCTTTTAGCTTTAAAACCTATGTTAAGAGAATTATCATGTATTTTGAAAGTATGGTTTCCAATTTCAAACTCCAAAAGTCGTTGTTTTAAGGTGGTAGAGCTTAACTAGTTTTCAAAACCAACAATGAATTGTTTAATTAACAATTGTAGGATAAGATGAGTGTTCAATTTGATGCTAATACTGTGCCCGACCAACCAAGTTCCAACTGACAGATCTACAAACAGATGTGTAATAAACGACCACATTATTACTTTACAACCAAGCATCTTTCAAGTTCGTTTATATTATCATCTTTACCACTTAAATAGACAAAAACAGTATTAATTGTCTCAGAATCTATTAAATCCACCAACGACCAGACCATACCAAGCAAGAAAAAGTACATTTCATCACCAAATGACAAGGTGGTAGTAAAAATTTAACCATCTCAATTGACCACAATTTCGGTACCAACTATTAGAAGCCTCAAGGTAATGTATACTTACCATTTCTCATCGAACATTGATGAGATCTCTTTCCACACCCCATCGTCCAGTAATAAATAATTTCCTTCTACTATAACGACCTTATGCCTGAAAGTGAAAGAATATAATTGTATAAATATACTTTGGAATATAATGAAATAGAACCATTTTCAGAACCAGATTGTGGGGAAAAAAATTGAATCCCAAAACTAAAGATAGATTGACTTTCTAATCAACTTGCTGTCAGTGTAGCAAAAGAAATCTAAGCAGTGAAGCAGAAAACCCCATGAAAGTTTTTGAAATCTTATCACATGATTTTGCAGAAATCAGACGGATCAAATCTTGATATTCTAAACTTCAGGCAGCCAATTGATACAAGTTTTCAACCTAGTTCAACAGATTAGTTGAGATTGGTATCAGTTTTCCACCTTAGATTATAATAATCCATTTATCTTTTATTGGATTTTAATAGCTTTTCCTAGACTCCTAGTTTATGTTGGCCAGACAGATGTATCCAAAAGAATTTCCATTGGTTATAATCATGTCAGCAAGGGATATGTCCGTAGTCTGCCAAAATTATTTGCAACGATTGACTAATACAGTAGTTTTCATGTAAAGAAAAAAAAAACCACTTACTGATGACTCACGAAGATATCATCCTCAACTGGATCACCGACACCATGATCAAATGATGGTGCATATACTGATCCCTGGAGAAGCCATCATTTCAAATTCAACATAAAGAAAGCACTTGAAGATGAAGACAACTTACTAAAGCATGGCAGCTCAAACAGAGGAATGATGTCTTTCATCCTCAGTAACTAAATTACCTGACTTCTTAGTGTCTTCATGCATGTGAGTAGCAGCTGAGGATTGAATGTCCAAGGAGCTGATTCATCAATTAGAAATCAACCCGCCTGGTGCTTGCAAGGAATAAAATCAACAATTAATTTAACTCTGAGATCTCACCTCCCCGTCTTGCATGCGCTTCTGCTGGATTCTATTGAGATGGGAACACAGCTTACAGTTAGGAGTAAGTAAAACAACACACATGACAGCTAGATTCACTGATGGATTTAGCGGTGAATGATCTGAGCTCAAAGCCAGGAGGGCATGACATAAACAAGAGCACGTAGGTAGCATCTTGAATTAAAGATGGAGATAACATCAGAATAATACAAAAGGGAAAGCTTATTAACAAGATTTAGATCAAAAGTTCACCCATCATATGGTAATAATAACAATGTTGAGGATCCCACATCGAAAGGATGAAGAGAGATCTCACAATTTATAAGATACATTGCTACTCCTCTCATTGCCAATTGGTTTTGAGATGGAACCCCATGATTATCTAATATAGTATAAGAGTCCATGAAACCCAAGCAGATATTCAGTCTAAAAATTGGGATTCAACCCAAGAATGGTGAACCCAAAACATGCACCATCTTGAGAGAGCACGTTGAGGATCTCACATCGGAAAGATGAAAAGAGACCTCACAATTTATAAAATATATGGGCTACTCCTCTCATTGTCAATTAGTTTTGAGATGGAACCTCATATTTATCTAATACTATGCATGTCATTGTAGTGCACGTACATCATAAAATACTTGATGAACCGCAATAAACCTATGACGATCTATTAAGGAAAAAGAACTGCTGTAGCCTGTAGTATGCCAAATCTCTACTCAGATCATGTACATTAAAAGATACAGTAACAGATAGGAAACTTTGATTGAAAATGGTAAAAGATGGCTGGAATGAACTACCAGCCAAAAACAAAACTTTTAGCAATTACATTCCACGTACCCAATATCTCAAAGAAATGGAACTGTATAAAAAACAACTAAATCTCCACATGTAATCTATCATCCTATAAGTTAAAGCAATCTGATGGTTTGTATACAATATGAAAATTGTTCAAACAAAAGAGGCAGGGTGAACTCCGTGAAAATCAACATATAAAAACTCACCTCCATTGCATCAAGCTGAGAACGATAAAGATGGAAACCATCCATAGGGAGAACTGCAGCAACATCAGCAGGCTTTACTTGAGAATCCATTGAAGAAGCTTTCTGGGGCCATAATTTATTTAAAAGCTGCACCACTTCAGATGCTACAGTGGTTTTTCCAGCACCAGGAGGACCAGCCAAACCTACAATATATCTGCATGATCAGGTAAATACAAAAAAAAAATGTGAATACTAGGCAGGATTGGCATAAGCATTAAATATACTAATGAAAATTGAAAAGGGGAAAAAAAGAGGGTACCAGGAATTCTGAAATTTATAAGAAAATAAGCTGCCTTATTCACCGCACTCCCTTTAATATAAATGGATGGTCCATTTTTCTCTTCTTTCTAAGTATAATAAAGCATTTTCAATAAGCCTCATATAATATACATCGGTTGCCATTTGTGCTATCTGACAATACCTCCAGAGCCAATTTATGTTTGAGTACAGATGTTACATCAAATTTTAGACTTTATAATCATCACTTAAAGGTGATCAACCTCTTCAATACATGAAGGTCGTAAGACTCATATATACTTGGATGCATACCTCTAATTCTTGACTGAAATATGGAATTACATGTGTTTTTACATAGAAGGAAGGCCTTTGACTCTATTTTAATCTCCTTGGTGTGGTCAAGGGGCAATAGAAACGAGTGATATATTTTAGCCAAAAGATGAAAAAACGGATGCTTATTGAAGATTCAAGGTAATCAGAATCCGAAAAGGCACCATGCTTTGCAATGACAGATAATCATCATTGAAATTCTACAGGGAAGGGTTTTTCTTTGTCTATTAAAATAATAGCTCTGGTTGGAGTAATAAGATTTTAATGTTGCTGATGGGGCAATAAAATTAACAATACCAAATGGATAATAATATGCAAGTTAGTTGACATGCAATGTTGTAAAGTTTTTCTAAAAAAAGTATTTAATGTCTAGTGTCCTGCCTCGACCCCCTCTTTTTACAGTCTTCAAAGGTTTGACTTACTTAAGATCAGGATCTGAAGCTGCTGCTGCTGTTGGAAGAAGACGTTTAGCTAAATCATCATATATGTCATCTATACACCTTGAGAGATAATAGAAGGAACGTCAAAATGGACACAAGAAAAGTAGAAATAGAAAAATTATTAATTATTTATATGGATAGAGAAAAAAATGTATAAAAATGTTTAAAATGCAGAAATCATTCTTTTAAATCATGTGTAGAATACAGCTTTAAAGCATTTAGATTAAAATGGTGGTCCAATCACACTAATTTTGCCCATTGATTCTCACAACCAAAGAAATCATTTTATCAATGATGGAAATGCTGGGATGTTGCAGCATACTTATTTGTAAGACCAAATGCCCAGAAGCATCCTCCAACCATCAAATATTATGAAATCGAAATGGAGCTTTATGACTAATTAAAGCTTCAGCCCCACAAATCATAAGGAAAGGAAACAAGAAAAAAAAAAAAAGATTTTGCATAATGTGGCCGCTCTTAGTAGGCCGGCCCAAAAGGAGCATGTTCTTGCTATCCCTAATTCTCCTACCAATTCTACAAAGATGTACAAGAGAACTTCTCTTGTTTGAACGTCAATATGAGCATGACTTAGCAGTTAAGGAATTTTACTTTCTTTAAGAAGCCATAAGTTTGGATTCCCATCCTGTATTTGTGATGTGAAATTCTCATTAAAAAAAAAAAAAACCACCGACAATTTGTGCAATATTTGTGAGTTGTGATAAGAATTTCACCAAACAATTTGATTAGTAGTTTCTACTTCACTTCTGTCCATGGTCTTTTTATCCATTAATATTTGCACTGTCTTAACAATAATAATAATCAAGACTGCAAAATATCATGAAATCTATATTTAAAAAAAATAAGATGCATGATTCTTCCTCTGCAACGCACAAAAATATTCTTTCTTTTCCCAATATAATTTAGAAGTTTCTCCAATACCTTAAGGTTAAGTTGCTTATCAAGACTTGACATTTAATCTTAGGAAAAATTGATGCAGGATGGAAGGTTTCTAAGATATATAAAGCAGTATCCTTAAGTCTATAAATTAAATATCCATTATTAGAATCATCAATAAGATTTGAAATTTACTTTTTGTTGAAGTCCTATTTTTCTTTCAGACTATTCAAACCATGGAAATCAATTGAAATACAAACATGGCAATAGAACATGGTCTGTTAGCGTACCTGCCCTCTACAACAGAAAATTCTCTCTTTTGACAGCAAAAAAACTGGAAAAAGGGAAGATTCAACAGTGACATTTCTCATATAAAAAGAATCGAAAGTAATTATTGAGACCGCGAGAGAGAAAGCAAGGGAATTTACCGTCGCACACTTATTCTTCCTACAGAAATCTTTAGTCTGACCATAGAGCAGTGGTCGATATTTACAGGCTGAATTGAATGACAGAAAGTTACGATCGCTTGGTACAAGTTTTTCCTTTCTGAAAGACACCAATTCTGCAGATAAATTTATTCCTGAAATGAAAATACAACAAGACGTTTCAGTTGACTAACTATTGAGAATAATGTGAACAATAGTATTTTCTGCGAGAAAAACCCATCACCAGAAAAGCCACATCAAAAAACCACGTGCTCAAATCCTCTACGCAGTTTCATAATTACATCAACAATCGATTTGAGGATAGAATTTTACAACAAAAATCAATGCATGAGTTCGAATGTGATGGAAGAATCACCAATCGAGAGCGAATTCGCTCCTCTGTTCTACTAGCTTCAACGCAATTAGTTTTTTGAATATGCAATTAAACTATGAATTTGAGAGAATATTTATCAATTGTATTATAGGATGAAAGAAAACATGGTGAAGAAGAAGAACAGAGATGCATTATCCAAAGAAGAAAAAGGATTACAGACCTTTTGGAGCAGATGGAGAAAGGGAAGATTCCATGGCGGAATTAGGAAGAACAGGAGAATATCAAGTGCATGAAAATGTTCGAATTGAAATTAAAAACTTCATGGAAACTGATCAATTCAAGATAAAGTGGAATAAACAAATGCTCGAAGGACTAAATCACTCCTCAAATCAAATATTGACCATAACCATAATTCCACTTTCTGATCGAAGACAGTCAACAGAGATGACGGGTTGGTTCAACCGAACCGTGAACGTTCGAACCGTTCCTAACCGGTCGACGAAAAGGAGACGTGCCACGTGTCGCTCAAGTGAAAATTGCATGATCTGGCAACCAATCATTCTGATTTCTGGACTATGAATGGACCGGCTTCTCATCTGTTTTTTAACTGTTGTGGGCGGGCCCATTAGAAGTATCCTTCTACAAGAATGGGCCTTATACAAGTTGTCCCTTTTCTTAATTTTCTTTTTTTTTTCTTCTAATTCTAAATCATCCATGTTTTCTTATTCTCTTGTCCCTTTGACTGGCATGATTGCAAAATGTCTTAGGTCATATTTGGAAGTATTTTAGAAATGGTTAAAATTATTTTTGGCATATTCAAAATCACTCCGAAACATGCTTTTAATTATTCAAAATCAATTTTGGTATGAAAATCACCTTTAAAAGTGTAAAATAAAACACTAAGTTGATTTTGAATGATTAAAGACATGTTTCAGAGTCATTTTAAACATGACAAAAATGATTCTAACCATTTCAAAATCCCTCCCAAACATGCCTTTAATTGAAGTGTTGTTCTTTTGAACACTTGTAACTTTTTTTATTAAAAAAATAAAGATGGTAATTTTTTCTACTACTGCTTGGGCTACAAAGTATGAGTGTAATACTACTCTCCAGAACAATAGTCACAATAGCATGAATCTTATTTGTATGTGGGTGTTGGTTTTTCATAGAAAACATTGAGGAAGCTCGTAATGTTACCAAGATCAGGATAAAGCCAAAGACAATTTTGACCTCTCCATTTCGAGCAAGCTAAATAAAACTAATCTCAAGGCCAAAAGCAAGATGAAGATTTTCATAGGGTTGAAGGTGTACACATATCGCGCATATTTTAGTTAGTTTATTGGTGAGGTTATCGCATGACATATTAAAGAGTTTGAATATGGCTTTCGACTGTTAAGCTATTTATTCACTATATTTCATTTTCTGGTTTTGTTTTCTGTTTACTGTAGTAACTCCTCTTTTTACTACTTTACTTTGCTTTTTATCTGTGTTTATTTTTTTGTTAGACTTGGATTTGTAAGAGTGTCTTGCCTTATACTAAAGCTGCTTGCCTCTGTCTCTCAGGGCTGAGTGATTTTCTTCTTTTTTTTAGCATTATTCCTATCTTTGTCTTCTTCTGTTGTACATGGTATCAGAGCACAGGTTTCTCTAGAATCTTCCTTTATGGCATCTTCTTCAAGTATGGCTTCTTCCTCCTCTAGTGCCTCTTTCAGTGATAGCGATCAATTGTCGGCGAGAAGCTCAAATCCAACAATCACACCTCTAGTCACAACCCAAAGAAATATTCTCCCTATCTCTACCCCTTTACTAACTCTTATCGGTCCCCCTGTTCAAGGGACTGCTACACCTTCTCGATCTCTAACTTTTGCCACCATTAACCCCACTTTATCTCCACATTAGAATCAACCATGGACCCTCCCTTTTTCTACCCAACAAACTGGTTTTCCATACCCACCTCCTTTTAATCCCTACCAAATACGTACCCCAACCCAACATTTTTTTCCCTTTGCATCAATACTCACAACCCTCCCCTCTCTTTTTTCAATCCCAACCGACCAATCTGCCTCTTCCGAATCTTACTCAGACCCTTGCTATCAAGCTCAGTGATAACAACTATCTCTTATGGAAGAATCAATTGTTGAATTTTATTATCGGGTAAGGACTTCAAGGTTTTCTCCATGGTTTAATCCCTCATCCGCCTCAGTTTTTGGACAACCTTGGTACTCAAGTGAACTCTCATTACTTTGATTGGAAAAAATATAATAGAACATTGATTAGCTAGATTTATTCGTGCTTACCTTAAGATAAAATGGGTGAGATTGTTAGTTGCACTACAACATTCGAAATATGGGAAACTCTTCGCAAAGTTTATGAATCTTCATCCACAGCTCGTATCATGGGTCTCCGATCACAGCTTCAACGCATTCGTAAAGACGGTTTGTTTGTTTCTCAATATTTATCTCAGATTAAAGATATTGCTGATAAATTTTGTGCTATCGGTGAACCATTATCTTAAAAAGATCATCTGGGGTATATTCTTAGGCAGTGAATACAATCCTTTTGTCACTGCTATACAAAATCGAACTAATAAACCCACGCTGGTTGATGTTCGAAGTTCATTAATGGCTTATGAGGCTTGATTAGAAAAGCAAACTATAGTTGACCATCTTAACCTTCTTCAAGCTAATGTTGTTAACCTATCCTTGTCTCAAAACCAAAGTAGACCATCCAAACCATTTTTCCAAGCTAAGCGTTCACCTTCACAAAAGCCTTTTAATCGTCCACCAAGCTTTTCGCCCATTCCATCCTTTCCATTGCACAATTCAAATCCTGGTTATTTGGGCCGCACATAAACGTAGCTCAATCAATCTTCCAATCGCCAATCCAAGTGGCCTTCTCCTTCCCAAAATCAACCCCAATGCCACATTTGTAACAAATTTAGGCACACTGCCCTTGTTTGTTACAATCAACATAATCCTTTGTTGCAAGCTTAGAATCACTCGCCTTATGCTCACTTCATTTCATTTCCTTTATCATCTACTACTGCCTCTACTTCCTTACCTCCTTCTGACTTGCAACCCACACCTCTAGCTCAAGTAACCCATCCTGATGAGGAGTGGTTTATGGACTCGGGAGCTACCCATCACATGACACCTGGCCTCTCTAATCTCCAGCAACATTCTCTTTACTTTGGCAATGAGCAAGTGGTAATTGGCAATGGTATGTCTCTTCCTGTCCTTAACGTTGGTACTGTCCATCTGCCATCTTCCTTACTTCCTCATCCTCTAAAACTTTCTTCTGTTTTACATGCTTCTCATCTATCCTATAACCTCATTAGTATAGCCAAATTATGTCATGATATTCGAGCTGGTGTTGAATTTTACTTTGATCATTTTCTTGTGAAGGATCTCCTATCCATGACCATTCTTCTTCGGGGGCAACTTGAGGATGGTCTGTACAAGCTCACCACTCCCCGTGCTTCTTCCAATCTTGCTCTCGTCCTCAACAACTCGACTGTTTTTATCTCAACACTTTAAGATGTTTCAGTATGGCATCGTCGCCTTAGCCATCCCTCCTTCAATATTATTAGACTAGTTTTGAATTCTTGTAATATGAAATTTTGTGAGAAAGAGTCTGCCTCTTTTTGTTACTCCTATCAAATGGCTAAAAGCCATTGTTTACCCTTTTCTCTTTCAATGTCTAAGTCTACTCGACCTTTTCAACTTGTGCATTCTGACATTTGGGGACCTTCTCCACTAATTTCTCTTAATGGAGCAAGATATTTTTGTTATTTGTTGATGATTTTACTAAATTTTCATGGCTTTACCTCATGAAAACTAAAAGTGACACTTTGTCTATTTTTCTTGAGATTAAAAACATGGTTGAAAATCAATTCATCACAACAATTCAATCTCTACAAATCGATGGTGGAAGTGAATTTCGCTCACTCTCTCCTGTCTTTCGTTCCAATGGAATTCTTCATAGAATGTCTTTTCCTTACAAACCGCAACAAAATGGAAGTGTTGAGAGAAAAATCATCATGTTGTTGAGGTTTGGTCGAGTCTCCTTGCCCATTCTAAAATACCAAAGAATTTTTGGTCCTTTGCTTTTCAAACAACGATCTATCTCATCAATCGCCACCCTACACTTAATCAATCTCCTTATTATTCTTTGTACAAATAGCTTCCTCACTATAAGTTGCTCAAAACTTTTAGGTGTAGTTGCTTCCCTTTTCTTCGACCTTACAATAATCACAAACTTGATTTTCGATCTCATGAATGTGTCTTTATTGGCTATAGCTCATCCTATAAAGGCTATCTTTTCCTTGATCGAAAATGTGGTCGTATCTATGTTTCCCGTCATGTAATTTTTAATGAGAAATCTTTTCCCTTTGTCCATCACCCCTCTCATTCTCCCTCTTCAATTTTTCAATATCATGCCGATCCTTTTTTCCAAACCATTCCAGTCATGTTTCCATCTTTTCCCTCTATTTTTTTCCATCATTCTTCCAACCTCATCTCATCCATGCTGGTTACCACTTTCCCTTGCTCTCCTCATACCTTTTCTTCTTCTTTTTCTATAAATCTCGTGAACCCTTTCTCCCCTTTGGCTTATCCAGTTAACTCATCCTCCACCTCCCATAGTCGCAATTCTCAAACTCCTTTATCTTCTACCTCATTTTCCATAACTCCTCCCCTTTCACCTAGTATTTCTCCCTCCCCCAGCGCTGAACCACACATCACCCACCCACCTCCTCCTATCAATATCCACCAGATGGTCACTAGGTCTAAAGCTGGCATATATAAGCCCAAGGCTTGGGTTTCTTCTCCCATTGAACCTATAAACTACAAACAGGCCTTGGTTGATGATAATTTGAAAAAGGCAATGGATGCTAAGTATGATGTCTTAATTAGAAATAAGACTTGGTCTTTGGTCCCGCTGCCTCCAAATCGAAAAATCATTGGGTGTAAATGGGTGTTTCGATAGAAGCTTAAGTCTTCCGATGAAATTGATCGGTACAAAACTCGTCTTGTAGCTCAAGGATATAATCAAGACTCCGGAATCGATTAGTTTGAGACATTTAGCACTGTGGTTAAACCGGCCACCAACATAATTGTCCTATCAATTGCTATATCTTTTGGTTGGACAATTAAGCAACTTGATGTTCACAATGCTTTCCTTCATGGTGATTTAAACGAAGAGGTATACATTCGTCAACCTGTTGGTTTTGTTAATTCGGCTCATCCAAATCATGTTTTGTGGTTGCATAAGGCTTTATATGGTCTCAAACAAAGTCCACGTGCTTGTTCTCTAAATTGAGTTCTTGTTTATTGAATTGGGGCTTTTTCGGGTCAAAGGCAGACACATCGATGTTTATTTACAGTCGTGATAATTCTCTAATTCTCTTATCATCATCCTTATATATGTTGATGATATTTTAGTGATCGGTAACTTCTCTTCTCTCATTCAGCACTTCACTGCTGCTTTAAACTCGCTTTTCTGTCTCAAAGACTTGAGTCAACTTTCATACTTTCTGGGCATTGTTCTCTAAATTGAGTTATTGTTTATTGAATTGGGGCTTTTTCGGGTCAAAGGCAGACACATCGATGTTTATTTGCAGTCGTGATAATTCTTTAATTCTCTAATTCTCTTATCATCATCTTTATATATGTTGATGATATTTTAGTGATCGGTAACTTCTCTTCTCTCATTCAGCACTTCACTGCTGCTTTAAACTCGCTTTTTTGTCTCAAAGACTTGAGTCAACTTTCATACTTTCTGGGCATTGAAGTTTTTCGTGTTGGTAATACCTTACATCTTTCACAATCAAAATATGTTCTTGATCTTTTTTCTTGAGAAAATATGGGTTCTTGTAAGCCAATTCATACACCTATCATGGTTGACTATCTTATTTTGATTAGTGATGGAACTTTGCTGGATGATCCTACCGAGTATCAAAGTCTTGTTGGTGCATTACAATACTACACTTTAACAAGGCCTTACATCAACTTTATCGTGAATAGATTATGCCGATGTTCACATGCCCCCATCACTGTCCACCTACAAGGTGTGAAGAGACTACTTCGATACATGAAGGGGATTGTCTCTCTTGGTCTTACTTTCACTAAATCAGAGGTTGCTAGTTTTACATGCTATACAGATGCTGATTGGGTATCATGTCCTAATGACAGATGAATTACTAGTGGTTTCTGTACGTTTCTTGGTTCGAATATGATTTTGCAGAACTCAGCGAAATAGAAAGTTGTGTCACGTTCAAGTGCGGAGTCCGAATATCGTGGAATGTCCAATGCTACCGCCGATCTTATTTTGGTTCAATATGGCTTGGCTGAAATTGGTTTTCCTCCAAGAACACCTCCTCTTTTGCTTTGTGATTATGTGAGTGCCACATATTTAGCATCAAATCCCGTGATGCATAGCCGAACAAAGCATATTGAAATCGACCAACATTTTATTCGTGAGCGAGTAGCCCGTAAGCAACTAATTATTAAGTATGTTCCTTCTGAAGATCAGTTGGCCGATATTCTGACTAAAGGTTTCCTTCTCTGCGATTTCATAGTCTCCGAACCAAGCTCACTGCTGTTTCCAAACCACGTTCGTTTGAGGGGGGATATTAAGCTATTTATTCACCGTGTTTTCTTTTCTAGTGTTGTTTTCTGTTTACTGTAGTAACTTCTCTTTTTACTGCTTTGATTTACTTTTTATCTGTGTTCATTTTTTGGTTAGACTTGGGTCTGTAAAAGTGTCTTGCCTTATATTAAAGCCGTTTGGCTCTGTCTCTCAAGGTTGAGTGCTTTTCTCTTTTTTTTTTTTTAGCATTATTCCTCTCTTTGTCTTCTTCTGTTGTACATAGACATAAGGTTTAATAGTATAGACATCTTATCCATGCTCCCTAGCAAAAAATTTCTTTAAGGAATGGACTGTCGTATGATATGATAATCGTTGAGATTTAGTTCTAATCGACCTTTGTTAATTTTTTTTTCAAAAAAGTATCTCATGATGCAAGCATTGTAGCTTATACTATTATTGGATTAGTTGCTAGTCCAATTACCATTTACCTCCTTGCTCGGAGGCTTTTTGTATAGTTAGATGACAATGTTTTTTTGGCTAAGTTTTTAATATATTGTCTTTTTCCCCAAAAGAATATTATATCAATGATATTAGTAACAAAACCTATAGTCATAATTCAAAATTTAAGGATGTTGTTGGAAATACAAACAAAGTCCCACATTAACTAGATAAAGGAAAGATCATGGGTATATAAGTGAAGACAACTATCTCCATTGGTATGAGGCTTTTGGGTGAAACTAAAAGCAAAGTCATGAGGGCTTATGCTCAAAGTGGACAATATCATATCAATGTGGAGATATGCGAGGTGTTGTTGTCCTTATCAAGTAGTATCAGAGCCATGCCCTTTGACTTAGGTCGTATCAATAAAATCCTCGTGTGCCAAACAAAGAGGTTGTGAACCTCGATAACATAGTCATAGTTAGTTAGAGTGAATTCTTGGTTGAACTTTCGGACAAGCGATGTGCTCCAGTGAGGAGTTGGCCTGGTTAAAAAGTAATATGCCCCAGTGTAATTCGGAGGGATGATTATTTAAGGGAAGGCTCAAGGTGGTATTTTGTTCGAGGGGAAGATTGTTGGGAATAGAAACAAAATCCCACATTGGCTAGATAAAAGGAAAGTCATGGGTATACAAGTAAAAACAACTATCTCCATTAGCATGAGACTTTTTGGGTGAAACCAAAAGCAAAGCCATGAGGGACGATATGTGGGGTGTGTTGGGATTTATGCCCTAAAGCCTCGTAATTAATGATTTATTTAATAATTAATAATAATTTTGATTATTTTATTTGCAATATAATATTATCCATTATATGAAAAATTCAAGGTTATTAGTATAATCTTGAACAATATGTGGTTGACATAGGGGTCATAATATATGGATAAGGTTTGGTGCCTTATCTTGGTAACACTATTGATACGACCCACTTTGTAATAGTTACAAATGATTTGATCCAAATCATTCAAGTTGAGACATGTAAGTGGGAGTATCTTATACAATGAGTTTGTATAAGACTGGGCCACGAAATATTTAATCTCTCTTTATAAATCCATTAATTGAGAAGATTAATATTTCATCAGGATGACCATATGCGACTTGATCTTAATCTTGAGTGAGTTATGAACTCCTGCCTGTGAGGGTTTGTTCTTTGATTTGCATGAGTGAGAGTGGCTTTTGTAGTTGATTCAATATGTCTACCATTTTGGAGACTTGACTAAATAGGAAGCTGGAAATATAATCTCACAAGATAGAATTCACTCATTCCCATATAGGGTAAGTAGATGAGTAGTTCCCTTAAGTGCTGATTTCGGGACTTGAACAATGGAGCCCCACCCTCTCATTGGCCCGAGAGGGACTTAGTTTATAATTAGATTATAAACAGATTGTTCATTAGATGATCAGTGGTACTTAAGGTGCAAGATGCAATTATAGGGGTAAAATGGACTTTTGACCCAGCTGTAATTACGAACAACTTATGAATGATCGACTTGCATGTAATGATTACATCTATGGACACAACTTGTCTTACAGTGCATAAGAGTGCAGCTCTAAGTCTATAGTGGAGTGACTTATAGTTAATGAATGAAAATTAATTAATTAAAGAGTTTAATTAATTAATTTTGTATTATTGGAGCTTATAATCTGTAGGTCCATAAGCTCTCATTGTTAGCTCATAGTAACAATAAAAAAATCAATTTAGTTAAAAGAAAATTTTGAAATGTTCAAATAAATATTAATTTGAATTATTCAAATTAATATTTAATATATTAGATAGATTAAATATAAAAGAGAAAAATATTCAAATTAATATTTAATATATTAGATATATTAAATATAAAAGAGAAAAATATATTAATATTTGATACATTAAATATTAAAATAAGTAATGTATATTTGATACATTATCTAATATATTTATAGAATTTGAATAAGATTCAAATAAATAAATATCGTATGAGATTTGAATGAAATTCAAATAAATATAAGATATATTTTAATATATTAGATATTAAAATATAATATTTTAATTATGACAAAAAAATTTCCTTAGTTTCTATAAATATGACCCTTGGGTTGAGTCATTAGACACAACACATATCTCCTCAACAAAAATTAAAGAATTATCTCTAGATCTCTTCCTCTCAAGATTTTATGGAGGAGATAAAGATCCACCACAAATATCTCTATATTTACTCCAAGCAAGTTTGCATAAATCTAAATTTTTAGTTTAATTTTAAATAAAATCAAAGACGGTCTAATGCTTCTACTGCAGAGTAAAATATTCATTCCTTCTAGGTGTCGTTGTCCCTATCAAATGTAGTTATAACTTTTTGTAGAATTAATTTATTAGACCAGTTCTTTTGAATAAGTATCGATACTAGAGCTAGATTCACCATACTTTGACCGTTCACATTGACAACTATTTGATCTAACCATATTTAAACATTAAAATAACTCAATAAAATATTTTATATTTTAGGTAGGAGACCACCCATAATTTAAATCCATGTCTTCAAAGGGGTCTTTTTAATACCAAGGGCACATGTTAGTAGGTCCTATATTTGATCAAAACCCCAAGATGATGTTTTTATTTCAATTATTTAAAAAATTAAAATAAATAAATAATCCCACCCACATGAAAATCTGCCACCAACCTACCCCACATCCCCCCAAAGTCCAAAGATACAATACGCCGTCGTTTTCCTATTCTATACCTAAACAAAAGCATGGGCCTTTCAAATAATTGGAATGAAATAGTACCCATTTGCTAATTTTAATTCTTTCCTTAGAAAAAAAAAAGCCTTTTTTTCTTGCTTTAAATCTGACCCTAGAATCATAGTATCATCATGATTAAATGATCTTACACACAGCCAAATCCTCCAATACTTGATGGGTCCAATGATATAATTAAAGTGTAAAGAGAGCACTTAACTTGGCTCATATGTGACAACCAAAATTAAATTTTGTTAAAGAACTATATATTATACACATAAAATAAAGTTAGCTATTTGATTATATCCATTACCATGACAAAGAAAAAAAAAACCTATATATTATTACATTTGTTGTAAATATATTCCTTCCCCTTCCACTAGCTAGCTAGCTTCTTGCTTTTTGTCTACCTACCATCTACCAATATATTTTTATAATTAATTTCTGGACTAAGATTCTCTCTCTTTAAACCAAACAAGTCCTATCTTTTTTTTTTTTTTTTTTTTTTTTGGAGGTATTTGGATTTTTAATAAAGTAAGTTAGTCTAAGGCATTGTTTGGATCAAAAACGAGTTTTGAGTTTGTGTTGACCATGATCTCGGAGGCGGACCAGAGGCGGGCGGCTGCCGTCGGACTGCCGGCGAGCTTCGACGGCGAGGCTTCGTTGCAGTCTGAGAAGTACTTTCCGGTGACGTGGCTTAGCCTCGGGCTCGTCGCCACGTAGCATGTCGTTGCCGCCGCCTGTAGAATAAGAAGATCAGGGCGGCCTGTGTGTCAGTTCTAATGTAGCCTTCTTTTTTTTTTGCCTTCTTTTTGTGCTTTTTTTTTTTCTTGGGAAACAAACGGAAAACGTAAACTTCGAAGGAAAGAAAAAAGTTTTTGTTTTTTTATTTATATAAAAAATTTGTGAGTTTAAGTTTGGGTGAGGGTTGGTTTGTGATTTAAATTTGAAAGTAAGTAAATAAAAATCAGAGTCATTCTATTTTTTTTTTTTTGGAAGAACATTTTTATTGTTTTTGAATATGGTTAGTAGCATATTTAGAATATAAAAGCATATGATATTTTCCAGATTATTACTTTCTACCCACAAAAATCAAATATAATTAAAATATTATTTTCCAGAAACAAACTCGTCAAACAGAAATTACTTATGTGAATACAAAATAAGAAAACAAGTTAGAAACTTTGGCTTTAAACTTTTAAGATTGTATTTAATAGGTTTTCAAATTTAAAAAAGTGTTTGATTGGTTCTAAGTTCTAACTTTAAAAAGAGTACTTTGGAGAAAAAGAGTACTACTACTAATACTTATAAAAAAATCATAAATTAATTAAATGTAACATTGGAATTTTCATGGTTTCATTTTTTTTTTAAAGTTCGAAATTCTGTTAAATATAAAATTGGTAATTTTCTTGAAAGATTGATAATTTAATCATTTATCAGTCACACCTTTTAAAGATCAGAAATTTATTACAAAAACTATCCAAAAAAAAAAAAAGAAATTTATTAGAAAAAAGATTAAAAATTAACTTTTTTTAGGTTAAGATGCCCATTAAACAAAACTTTGAATTATTCTTAAAAAAATACAACTTTGAAAAGTCACAAACTGTTAACCCAACCAAAAATATTGAGAGGTTTTTATTGTTTACCTGAGGGATGGTCTTCAACAGCTTGGAAGCCATAAAGAACACCAAATCTGCAGTTTTTTTTTTAAAATATATTTTTAATTTTCATATTGAGATAACCGAAAAGAAAAAAAGAAAATTAAAGAATATTCATACCAGTGATGAAACCCTCACGATCTCTAGTGAGTCGAGTTCTGACGATTCCCGGATGAACGCAGTTCACAGTAACATTAGCTTCCATTAGCTAAATCAAAACAAAAAATAAACCCAAAAAAAAAAAGGAATTATTCTGTGTTTTAACTAATTTCCTTTTTCGTTTTAAACTTTAATGGTCACTTTTTGCTGTCTAAATTTTAGATGAAAAATAATTATTTTAGGCCATACACAAAGAGGGTGTTTGGAGCACCATGCTGGACTCAATGGGTTTGAAACACAACTCATGATTTCGAATAATGCACTCCAAACACTGTTGAATGATTCTAATTCTGAAATTGTGCTCCAAATGCCCCTTAAAAGTCCTTATTAACCAAATCCATACAAGAATGCAACCGCTAATCTTTTTTTAGCATCACTTTTCATTAAACAACTTAATAACAGAAAAAAAATATATATATCATAATTTTTAATAGTTAAACAAATTAAACATTTAATCTTTTTTTAACATCACTTTTCATTAAACAACTTAATAACAGAAAAAAAAAATATATCATAATTTTTAATAGTTAAACAAATTAAACATTTAGTGCTTGAACTTTGAAGTTTGTATATATTTAGTCTCTAAAGTTTCAAAATTACAAATTTAGTCTTTGGACTTTCGAATTTTTTAAAATTTACGAGTCTAATAGACACAAAATCAAAATTTTAGGATTTCATTAGATATAAAATTTAACTTTATACTCATAGATAAATTAATTTTTAAAAATTTTGAATTTGACAAGTACCTATTAGATACAAAATTAAAAGTTTAGGGATTTATTAAAAAAGTTTAGAGATCAAATAGGCACAAATTTCAAAGTTAGGTTAGGGACTAAACTTGTAATTGAACCATTTTTAATCCAAATAAAGATTATGGATCGAAAATAAGAGTCAAGGTTTAATAAACAAAATTACAAATTAAACAAAATTTAAAAATGAACAGAAGGTAGGAGAAAATATAATAATGTAAAGTACCTTCAATCTGCGAGCAAGTTCGTGGGTGTGCAGAACGTTAGCAAGCTTAGAGAGCGCGTACGCACGTGTCGCATCGTAATTCCTGCTGGGAATCCACCCCACATTATACTGTATTAGAATAATCAATACAATACTACCCAGGTCAAAATCCCATTTCTTTTTACCATATCATTAAATCCCCCCACTTCAAAAATAAAATAAAATCTTTTTAAAATTAGTTACCTTTTGTTTCGGCTTATCTGGCCGAGATATTTAATCATGTCGCCGGAAAACCAGCCGTGAATACTCGACGAGACGTTCACAATCCGCCCCTCAACCCCCGTCGCTTTCGCCGTCTCCGCCATCTTATTCACCAACAGTTTCGTCAACAGAAAATGACCTGAACAAAAAGTAAAAATTCATCACATAACTAAACTTCAGAAAAATAATTTTTGTTTCTTCTTAAAAAATGAACTACCCAAATAATTAGTAGCGAAGGTCATTTCGATCCCGTCCTCGGAAATTGCATGCTCATGCGAGAATTTCCCAGCGTTATTTCTAGAATGAAGCAAATAAATCAAATCAAAATTTCGAAAAAAACAAAAAAGAGAAGTGATTTAAGGAAAAGGGAAAATGGGAATAGAATTTTACATGAGGAGATTAAGAGGGAGATTGAGAGATTGAAATTGGTGAACAAAGTTTGTAACGGACGACAGAGAGCTCAAGTCAAGTGGCATGACGATGATTTCCGAATCGGCGCACTCGGACTGGATCCGGGCCTTGGCTTCCTCGGCCGCTTTCAGGTTCCGCGAGGGGAGGATGAGACGAACCCCACGCTTGGCAAGAACCCGAGCCGTCTCGGCTCCTATACCGGAGGTGGCACCTGGAAAAAGAGACGAAAACGTGAGAGTCGAAAACAAAGAGAGGTTAATTTGGGGTTGCATGGGAATGGGGGAATTATACCGGTGATGATGGCGGTGAGGGAAGGGAGGGGGAGGGTGGAGGAGGCGGTGACGAGCTCGGCGGTGGATTTGGAGCCGAAGCCGGAGGGGCCGGGGGAGCCGGCGAGGTAGTTGAAGGAATGAAGCATTTGGAGAGAAAATGGAGAGTTGAGGGAGTGGGAAAAGGGGTTTATACGTGTCAGAAATTGCAGGCCACGCCGGGGTTCATGTGTCAATTTCAGAAGCAGAGGGATTGAAAAAGAGAGAGAAGGGATTGAGTTGGGGATGGTAAGGGGAAGGGGAGAATGGGGTTTGGACCAGAATTTATAATGGGGGAAGAGAGAGAAAGAAGAGAGAGAGAGAGGGTGGATAACATATTTGTCATTTCAGAAGGATGGAGTGAGTGAGTGAGAGAAAGAGAGGGTTTTGTTTATTTCAGATGGGTAATTGGGAGCTTCCATTCATTTATTACTATTTTTTTTCTGCTATGCAATTATGGTTTTTTGAGATGCATTCTGGATTTCATTCTCTTTTTTTCTTTTTTCTTTCTTTTTTAAAACTTGTGAAAATTAATCTAAATACTATTTTGGTTTATGTAGTTGAGAAAAATTTTAGTATTATTGTGATATGAAATTTTTTTCATATTATTCTCATTTATTATTTGTCACATCAATATCTTTATGAAAATTATGTGAAATCTACGAACAATTATATAGGGTCTACTTATATTAAAATATAGTGTAAAAAAATGGAGTATGGTACTCCGGTATTACTAGAATCTTTTCTTATGTAGTTTACATTTTTGTGTTCATTTTTTTTTTCTTTTGTATTTTTAAGACTTCCATTTTCGTTTTTATAATTCAAGATTTTGTTAAATTTAATTATTGTACCTGAAACATACATTTGGTCTTTGTACTTTTAAAAAGTAACTATTTTGAATCTTTCAATTTTCTCTTTTTTTTAATCAAAACTCCTACATAATAATAAAATACTTAATAAATTTCTTAATATATGTTATAACCTTGTATTAAAGAGTTTTTGTTGTGTATAGAAATTATGTTTGAATTTTTTAAATAATAACTAAAATAGTCACTTTTTAAAAGTACATCAGACTTTTTTAAAAATACATGGATTAAAATGAATAAATGTTAAAATTATAATTAGCAAAAATAGACATTTTGAATGTACAGTTAACGAAACAACATTTAAACCTTAAAAATTAGAATTTAATTAAGAAAACTAACCAACTTCTTGATTGACCACAATTCAAAGTTGAAAATTGTATTATTGCCTCCTTTATTTGAATGGTAGTATTCTTAAAGAAAAAATAGAATAATTGTTGTAAATTGGCTTCAAATTATTGTTAATTATTTTATTTCATGACAGGCTAAATTTAGTCCATAAACTTTGGTAAAATGAAATGTATTATTTTGTCTCTTAACTTTAAATAGTTTTAATCATGTCTCTCTCTAGAATTCTTATGTAGTTTATTTAATGAATAGTGTTAACAAAATATAATTATAACTTGTTTGTTATGTAGTGACGATAGACGACAAAAAAAAGTTGACATATGAACAAAATAAAGTAGCCCGTGCAACATATAATCCATTGGAAGTTAGTATATATTAAAAATTTTGAATAAATCATATCACATATTAAATCAAATAATATACATTCAACCGACATATCACATAATTATTTAGTTATTGAAAGAAACTATATCCAAATTTATAATTTAAATATTAAAATATAATTAAAAAATTTAAAAGTTTATAAGATATATAGATGCAATCATCAAGCAAATGTATGACTTGTAGTAAAGTAAATTCAATTCAAAACTTTATAAACACTAGGATTACCTTTGGTATTTGAAAACATAACTATTTTTAAATTAGTATTTTCTTCATAAAACTTTGATGGTGTAGTATTGATTATATTTCATAAAGTAGAAATGAGTATATATAGATATAAAAGTATAGATGATTGGGTAATCATTCAAAATGACAGAACACATAAATTTCACTAGGCATCTCTCTCTCTCCAAATTTGTGTTTTTATAGATTACATGTATAATAAATTAATCGAAAAAACATATTATCTTTTTATATTTATTTTATATTTTTAAATATTCAATCTCAATTCTAATGTCCACACAAAAAAAAAAAAAAAAAAAAAAAAAAAAAAAAAACCTATTTTGATATTTGTCTTCACTTTTTCTCATTAAATTAAAATAGGGTAAAAATCTATAAATATTTTGTAATCTTTCTAAAATTAATTTTTTATATATATATAAAAGAAAAAAAAAAGTTTCTTACGCAAACTTTTTTGGTTCGTAGCTTTAGTTAGATGTGGAATTATGAAAGGTGACAGATGGCCATTCCCTTTTTCCCTTTTTAATTTTTTAATATTGAAAAATCTCTAGAGCTTTTCTTGGGTATATGTATATCTAGCTAGCAACGACGACGTTTTCCGAGTCAAATTGACCTGATAAAAGCTGTTAGTTCTCTCTCACTTTCTTTAATTGAGTGCTTTTTATGTGATTTTATATATCCTCACTTTTATAAATATGAATCCCAGCTTGATTAACCTTTAAAGAAAAGGTGAGGGACATTACAAATGTTTTCAATCCAAAACCATAGATTTAAAGATGTACAATCGCTTTACCATTCACTTTTCTTTTTTTAAGATGAGAATAAAGTTTTGGTTCAAATAGTAGATGTTTAGAAAATGTTAAATCTATCGGGTTGATGTTGTGAGGTTTGTATTTTATTTAAGTTTAAATCTCATTTTTACTAATGAAACATATATGATTGTTTTATTTTAGTACTTGAATTTTTAAAATATCTATTTAGTTCTTAAACTTCAAAGTTTATTCTGTTTTAATATTTAAATTAATTTTTATCTATTTTTATTATAAGCTTAATATAGTGACATATATGATATAACAGCTAATTGAGTATGGTGTGAGAGTACAAAATATTAGGTGATAGAACAATGGTAAGAATCAAATTTGTTGTTTCTTTGAAAGTCTAAAGATTGAAATAGACGTTTTAAAAATCAAGTATACAAAAAAAAAAAAAAAATACACTCCTTTTTGAAACATCAAGGGTAAAATCAACATATTAAAAGTTTAAAAATTAATCTTTTTGTTAATTTTTACCCAATTGATCAAATTGCAATACAATCCAACTTACACACAATAATTAACTAGTTTAACATGTAAACATACCTTACATTAAATGTTTGTTCATCTCCTAGACAAAAAAGTGTTAAAAAAAAGTTGTCTTTAAAGGTTTTTTTTTCAAGATAATATTGATTAAATGATTTCTCTATTCTCTTTTTCTTTTTACACAACTATTTCACTCTGTTTTTCTAACATTTTTTTTGCAAATCATGTACAAAGTGTGGTGAAGTTATCTTTACGTCATAAACTATTACTTACATTACATGATGACAATAAAATAAATTATTTCATTTTTCATGAATTTTTCAAACGAAAATAAATGAATATCTTTAATGGCCAATCTTTTTTTTTTTTTTTTTGATAGACTTTAAAGGCCAATCATACATATAAAACTTTTTTTTTCTCATAACGAAAGTACATATAACTATTAAGTACATGTTAGTACAAAAAAATATATATATATTTAAAGAATTAAAAAATCGAATAAATTATGAGCTATTCAAAATCCAAGATTGGAGAATTAGTAGAAACTAGAAAGAATAGTTTCATGTAAATTAAAAAAGGAAAAATAAAGGAAAATAAATTGAATAAAGGGAATAATTTGGAATTATGAGGAGTTGATTGGTTAACGAGGAGTCGGCGATTAATTTAAAAGAGTTGAAAAAGTCGTACAGTGACAAGTCTCGAGGAGAGAGAGGGGAGTGCACGTGAGGGTTTGTTCGGATCGGCTGGAAGGGTCAATTCCACGGCCTCGATTCCGTAAAATTACATACGGGGAGACGGAAAAAGCCAGCTGGCTAATCATTAATCGTCAAAAAGGCATCTTTTAAATTTTAGTTATATTTTTTGTATTATTATTATCCAACAGATCACAACGACAACCGCATGGTTTGAGATTAATTGAACTGAACTAGTTGTCATCCCCATAAATAAATAAAGAGACAAAAAAAAAAATGTTATTTCTTATTCTTACTTGGCAAATTACGAAGTTTCTTTCGCTCTTCATTAACACATGGTTGGATTAATGAGGAATTCCTTATTATTGCCCCAAGATGCTATGGAAATTATTGTTTTAGTTTGTATGATTTGAATGTGGTAGTTTTAGAAGTTTTATTCTAATCTATAGAGTTTAATTAAATTTAACATATTTTGTCATTATCAGATGTTTGCGCTATATTTTATGTGGTTCATTTTCTTTAATTTTTACAAAAGAGTGATAAGCTAAATCATACTTGTAGTTTAAAAATCTAGTTGATTATACTAGAGGTTTGTTCGAGACAATGATCATCATCCACATATCTCTACAATGGTATGATATTATCTGTTTTAGATATTAGTCCTCATGAATTTGCTTTTCGTCTTACCCAAAAGACCACATACTAATAAAGATAGTTGTCATCGTTTATATACTCACGATCTTCTTCTTTTTTAGTTAATATGGAACTTTGACTGCATTTCCAACAGTGCATCGTAAAACAATGCATCGTACAAATGGAAGAAATCAAATATATTATTGGGTGAAGGGAAAACAAGTGTGTGTTGAAAATGAGTGGATTTTAAGTATTAAGATTTTCAAAAAATATGAAAAATTATTTAATGATTGTAGTTATTTCCTAATAACCATTGGATAGAGATCAAAAAATTTGTATATCCCAAAATAACTATTGGATACAAATTTAAAATCATTTTTTAGTTTATCTTATACATCCATAGGTGTAAAACTATCAACCTGATTATTCCTCCAATAATTTATCCAATAATATACCATTTTTTTTTTGGACAACTTGTTTCCTTTTTACTTGAAAATCTATATGTTTTTCTAGTTTTTACCTATCTCTAACTCTAATACAACTTTATATTCGATATCAATTTATCACATATTTTTTACCAAATCTAAAGAAAAGATTTTATTTTAAAAAATTGTTGCTACTTGCTAGTGACAAAAGGGTAATTTAATTAAAATATATTTAGGAAACGACTAAAAATTTGGAAGAAATGTAAGAATTTGACTTAGTTATACAAATGTGTTTCGTAAGCTTAGTAGGTCTGGTTTATGTTTGTGTAAATTATAGCATATGGTATGAAAAGTATTAGATTTAATATAAGTCCTTATAATGTTGGAATTAACAAATTGACAATTAAGAGTAAATAAACTCATGCACCAAACATTGATTTCACTTTGACTACAAAAGTCAAATTTATAAGTCAAATTTTCTGACTGCAAATGCGTAGCCTGTTGTAAATCTGTAAATTGTTTTTTTTTTTTTTTTTTAAATTTATTTAAATCTATTCAAATCCTAGGATATTATTGTTTCTTTTGTGAGTCTACATGCATTCATTATTTTTCTATGATTGAAAAATATTGGTATTGATGGGTTTTCTTAAGTTAGATATCATATATGGGGCCCTATTAGATTTTTAAAATAAAATTGGGATCTATAGTTATCGGATTTTAAATTAGTGTTTTGAACACACAATTTTATTGAATATTTTAAGGCTTCGTATAATAATGGTTGTGTTTTATAGTATTATCTGTTTACAAATTAAGCTTGCTTGAAAATACACTTTTTATTTTAATTTAAGTGTACTTATGATTTTCGGAAAATATATAAATACTTCTAGATTAAAAAAAAAAGATCAATAAATAAGTTATTAAAAAAAGAAATTAGAAACAAACATTGTTATCAGAGAAACTTTAGTAGTCATCTTCTAACATACAAATATAATATTTTCCATAAAAAAAATAAAAATCATGAAATGGAAAGAGAGTCCACAAATAAAATAGTTTATGTTAGTTAAAAAAAAAGTTTATGTTAAAATATTATTTTGAAATTCATTTCATTTTAGTCTAGTGCTTCCATATGTTCAAATTTAATCCATATACTTTCAATAAATATTAAAATTAGTCATTCACGTTAGTTTGAAGTTAATTTTTTTAATCTAAGTTTGCAAAACAATAATAATAAATTTTATTCAAGAAAAGACACAATGTAAATATATTTTCAAAATTTATAGAGTTCAAGTTGTTAGAGACTAATTATTTTTAGGAAAAAATTAACCCTAAACTAACGTTAGGGATTGATTTGAAGATTTATTAAAAATACAAATACTAAATCTAAACATTTAAAAATACTTTAGACTAATATAAAACAAGTCTCAAAAGTACAAAAACTAAAATTATATTTTTACCAATAGTTTGTTGACCAGGTGGCCTAATTGTGTACTTTTCAAGAGAGTTTTTATATAAGAAGCCCATTCTAAATTAAAATTGAATCCATATATTTATAATAATATATATGTTTTTTCTAGTTCAACAGTTGGTGATGATTTTTTTTTTTAGAATATGTAGGTAAGGATCCGAACCTATATTTTGGTCAAAGATATATGTTTTAATCAATTGAGTTATATTCAAGTTGACATATACATAATAATATTATTATATAGGTTAGTTTAGTCATAGACTTTCAAGTTTGTGTATATGTAGTTCCTAAACTTTAAAATTTGTCCAATAGGTCCGTGAACTTTAATTTTTGTAATTTTTTTAAAAATTAATTGATTTATTATATATAAAATTAACTTTTATGTCTAATGGGATCATAAACTTTCAATTTTATATCTAGTAAGTTTGTGAATGTTAAAAAAAAATTAACTGGTCAAAGACCTATTAGACACAAAATAAAAAATTTTAATTGGTCAAGGACCTATTAGACACAAAATAAAAAATTTTAATTGGTCAAGGACCTATTAGACACAAAATAAAAAACTTAAGAATCTATTGGAACAAAATTGAAAGTTTAAGGACCCATCAAATATTTTTTAAAGTTAGAAACTTATTTGAAACAAAATTGAAAGTTTAGGAACTAAATAAATACAATCCTGAAAGTTCAGCGACTAAACTTGTAATTTAACTTAATAATATACACATAAAAAGTGAAATTTTAGATATATCAAGAAATAATCTTGAGCATAGTTCAACTGGATAACTTACCAAAGTTCTAAAATTCAAATCTCCATTCTCATGTATTATTGAAATGGAAAAAAGAAAAAGAAATCCATAAATAAAATTGAAAAAGAACTAATAATGAATTATTAATTGCAACATGTCACATGTCACGTGGGCATGCATGTGTCACAATCCTAGTCACCTTCATTCTTCTTTTCAACTTTAGTAGGGTTTACATGCTAAAATCGAAAACTGTGAAGGCCGTTTGGTTTAAGATTTTTTTATATGCTTGGAAATAATAGATGTTTGGAAATAAGATTACTGGAAATTATTAATTGTTGTGTTTGGTTGTACACATGAGAATGTTAATTTTATTAATAATAAATTATATTTTTATTTTTTTATGAAATTAATTTGATACATTTTATATAATTATGGGTGCATTAATAAATAAACTCTTCAACAAATAGATGTAAATTAATTCATCATAATAGATGTATAATTTTTAATAGAATAAATAATTGTAAAAAGTTATAAATTTTATACTAAATTATTTCAATTAATTAAATATATTAAATAAATTACTAATATATTAAAGTTTCAATAAATACACAATTAAGTTTATTTTTATGAAGGAAAAAAATCAATTTTACTCGTAAACATATGACTGTGTATCGATTTTTACTCTAAACTTTTAATTTTTACTCGTAAACTAATGAATAACTTTACCAAAACTCATAAATTTTAATAAAATGTAGCTCTAACATTGTTATTCTTTGAAATCTTATCAATTTTGTATCATACCTATGTCTTATATAATTCATTGAAAGCATATGAAAATATTTTTTTTAATGAATTTTCAAAAGAAAACTTATTGGAAGATACATATTGCAAAACTTTTTTAAGTTTAAGGTTAGATTGCAATACTTATCTAATTTTGGGTACAATTAGATGAAATCAAAAATTTAGGGTAGAAATTGATATAACTCGACAAACTTACATGTAAAAATTGATTTTTTTTTCTTTTTATAAATGAGAATTTGTTGTGTATATTTTTAATCAATCAATTAGTTATAATTAATATATTACAATTAAATAATTAATTAGGTTAATTCAATACATTATTATAAAATAATTTTAATATAATCGAGTTGATTATAAAAATTAATCTAAATTAATTAATTTTAATAGAATAAATAAATATATTAAAAAAGATGAATATATTAACAAAAATAAGAGAGAGAAAGAGGAGGGTATGAAGAAAATCCATGCTTTTGCAAGGGTATCAAATACCCTTACTCATAAGTATACAAAATCCATGGACATAACCCAAGGGTCTATTTTATAATTATATAATCCTTTTTAAAAAGATATTATTTTCCACTTAAACTTTTTCTCATGAAATTACTAAATTTACGCCACAAAAAATTGGTCAAGAAAAAAGAATTATATAATATTCACTTTTATTAGTGAATTGGGATTTTTAAATTCACTATGAATCGAACACCAAGGTAATTCAAGACTATAAATTCTTAGATTATGATATAATTACATTTCTTCAAATGTTAAATTAAAAATAATGCAATATAATTCATATATCTTCTTGATTCGTAGCAAAAAGAAAAAAAAATGTTAGCACACACATCTCTCTCTTAATCGATGCTCCTCACACCATATATTTTCAATAAGATTTCATTGGATAGATTCTATTATGATAAGATTTAATAGTTGTTGTCTTAAATAAAAGATGACGATGAAAAAGACAAAATATAGCGGTAATATTTCAAAAGAAAGTTGAGAAATATGATATAAAAATATACTTTTTTTTCCATAAAATGTAGCCACGTTTAATATATTTAGAAAATATAAAAAAAATGAAAAAAAATATTATTAATATTTTATTATGATTTACATTTTAATGAAGATTTTTTTTTTTTTTTTTTGGGTAGAAAGAAAAGGTAATTGGGTGGAGTGGTAGGGTTCTTTTTTTAAAAAAAGAATTAAATTATTTTATTTTTATGGTGAGCCAAAAGTTAGAATTAAAAAAAGAAAAAAGAAAAAATTCCAGCTTTTTGGAGCACTTCCCTCACAAACCCGTGCCCTAAGGAGGGGACCCTGTGACATCATATTCTCTACTCCACAATCCCTTTATCTTATTCTCCACTGGGTTTTGATATAATTACCTTCTCTTCATCACATTTTCATACAACCTTATCCACCTTAATGCCACGTGCTCTATCGAAAGTTCAGTTACGAACTTCACAATATATTTGAGTCTTTCATTAGTCTACTTTCAAATATAAGTATTTTTAATAAGTTTGAGACTGAATATAAAGTTTGCTAATGATTATGATATTTTTCAATCTCCTAATTGTATATTTAAAACATTAATTCTATTACAATGTTATTGATTAGTTTATATTTAAGTCTTTTATTGCTCTTTTATCGTTGATCTAAAAAATTCGGTTACTTTTCTTTCTTTCTACCTTTCGATTACACTTTTAAATGTTGGAACTTATATTCTGCTTAGATATCTCTCTTCATTTTTTTTTTTTTGCTTTGTTTGAGTTAACAGATGTAATGGATGAGAAGTTCACATGGTGGGTGGACATGTAAGTTAGGTTTTTTTTGTTTTGTATTTTTTTTTATAAAAACATTATGTAGGTGAATCTTCACATTCTTCATATTATTCATTAAATAGTTTGTATGGACGAATTTTATATTATTAGCTTTCTAATGTATTCTTTGAATATGAAGTGTTTAACATGATATCAAACTTTCTAATCATCAAATTACATATATAAGCTAATGGGAATTGAATAATTGTCCAATAATGTGCCTAAAATAAAGCATAGTCTATAAATCAAGCCCATTGAAATATATCTTGGAAATAGCACCAAATCAAGAGATTTGACTTTACAAACCTAATGGAAGATAAATGAGAAGTTGTTGGTTAAGACTAAGAGATCAATTATTATTGAGAATATTAATATTTTAATCACTCAAAAGATATCGGATAAATGAATTTCAATTACTCATTTGAATGTTAAAAAAATTACAATTATAAAGCGCATGTGTGTGTGTGTGTCTATATATATATAATAGCTAAGACATTTGTTATTTCCTAAAGTCATCAGTATAAATTCTTTAGTCCTATATTTATAATGTAATATTAAAAATATACAAATCAAATAAAAGATTTAAACTCATTTTTTTAAAGATAAAAAAGATTTAAACTTATCACTTATTAGAAGGGACATTAATATTCAACTTTTTAAGTTAGGATCATATCTAACTTTTGAAAAGTTTTAACCAAACATGTTCCAATGTTACAAAGTGATGGTGGGGCAACCGAAGGAATTAATGCAACAAAATATCACCAAGAAAGAGGACAAAAGGGAGGTTTAGTAATGAGCAATTAATTAATATCAATCCATCTTTTCTAATAACATTATGATTAATTAATTAATCACGTTAATTTGCATAGTAATTGAGGATATGCGCCTTAATACATACACATACCCTAACAAAGCTAAATCAAATCAAATTATAAAGAAATAAACAGAACATTTTTAATGTGTTTAAAGGCTAAAGTTTAAAAAAAAAAAAACATAAATATCTCCATTAAAATGAAACTCCAACTCCACCACATTAAAAAAGAAAGAGAAATATATATTAATATAGTAATGGATTGTGATTTGTCTCCAAGATATGGATACAGCCCATGGAATCCCAAGCTTGGATTTTGTGTCTTTTTCCTAAAACCATCATTAATCCACTAATTATTTGGTTGTTTAATTAGCCAACTATCTTTGACTAATCTAAATCTAATCTAATCTAGGGAGAAGGAGAGTGATTAATAAGATACCCCATTAAGAAATTTGTAGTGGATGGTTGTTTTTATGTTGTGTGTTTTTAAAATAATCATATTTTTTTTAAAAAAGTATGTGTAACATTTACACCATGTTCCATGGATGATTTATTATTTCAATATCATTAGAAGGATAGTGTAATAACTATATTATATCATAATAAAGGTTAGGTTTAAAACCTATTTTGTCTATGAACTTTATGGCTTACTCCATTTTGGTTCCTTTTTAAAAAAAAAAAAAAAAAAAATTATATTTGGGTTCCTAACTTTTAAATTAAATATTATATTTTAGTCTATAAATGCATGACAAACTATTTTAATCCATGTCACTTATTTATTATTATTATTATTTTACAAATTATTTAACCAAACATAACTTAATTAGTTGTCTACAAGAATAAATATGAAAGTCACAGGAAGGTTAGGCGGTGTTGAATTTCGAAATAAATCGATATTTATGCTATATAGTTAATGAAAAATAAATGAGAGACCAAAATTATTTTTATGCAAATCGAAAAAATTAAGGTCCAGTTTGATAATTATTTAATTTTTAGTTTTTGATTTTTTGAAAATTGTGTTTGTTTTCTCATCATTTCTCTATAATGGATTTTCATATTTCTTAAGAAAACATTTGAATTTTTAGCCAAATTCAAAAAAAAAAAAAGTTTTTGAAAACTATTTTTTTTTTTTTTTAGTTTTCAAAACTAGGCTTGGTTCTTGAAAACATATGTAAAAAGTAGATGAAAAAAATAAGAAAACCCATAGATTGAAGTAGTATTTATAGGCTTAATTTTCAAAAACAAAAAACAAAAAACAAATTAGTTATCAAACGGGACCTAAAATATAATGCTTGAAAGGTAAGGGGACTGGAATAAATGTCTAAAAATTTAAGGACTAAAAAATAATAAACACAAAAATTTAAGGATTAAAATAAGTTTTGAATCTATAACTGGTTAATCAAACTTTGATAGTTGTAAAATCAATAACTATCAACGCTTAGACCCGTTTGATAATCATTTAGTTTTTGGTTTTTGAAAATTTAGCTTATAAATTGTTATCCATTTTTTACATATGTTTTAAAAAACCAAGCTAAGTTTTGAAAACTAAAAAAAATAGTTTTCAAAAACTTATTTTTTGTTTTTAAAATTTGGTTAAAAATCCAAATATTTTCTTAAAAAAGATTAAAGTCATTGTAGAGAATCATAGAGAAATAATAAAAAAAAAATAAGTACAATTTTCAAAAACCAAAAATCAAATGAATATCAAACGGGCTTTAATAATTGATTTACTCAATTTAGTTATACTACTAAGTAACTAATTTTGACATTATTTTTCCTTTTTTTTTTGGAAATTTTTTAAAAGTTCATTTATGAGTTACGATCATATGATATTATGATGTGATGTAAAATTATCCCATTTGTCATTTATTTCCACTTGCTCTCTTTTCCCAACCTAAACATATTTAATAAAACATGCCCACTTATTTTTATATAATAATCTCAAAAGCTTAGGTTATATAATATAAATACACCAATATGTTTTGAATACATAAATAAACCTTCAATGATTGCCACTAAGTACACATTTTTATGTGGGGGAGGCTACGAATCTTTGAAGGGTCCCTCACCCTTGAAATTAGGGGTTTTGGGGCCTAATTTTTCAATCCCCTTTTGCTCTAAATTATTGAACTACAATCCCATGCATCTCCTTTGATTTAATTAATGAATATCTTTATATCAAAGTTTTTTTTTTCTTTTAATTATTTGATTCGTAAATAATAATGTTGTGAAATGTCAATTGTTCTGAAAAAAACGGTTATGGGTTTAATAATTTGACTGCAATGGAAGAAAATGTGAATACAAACAAAAGAAATTATAATTCTGAAGGATTTTGTATTAATTAAATGATGGCCACTACTCACTTCTTGGCCTCATAGATGATTCCCCCATTCTTTATGGAAATTGTCCCACTTGAGTTGCATTTGCTTCACCATTGGAATCTACTAATTGATTCTTCATCTATTTCCATCTAACATATTATTTTATTAAAGCATTTGATTTACGGATTAGATTTGTGTAATACAAAATTAAGAAGTCGAGCTTATATTTGATATAAGTTTGCACTTATCTTAAAACTATAAGGGGGCGTTTGGCCCACGGGTAAGACTTGTGGGAAGTTGGATGGATTATTTTAACCCTCGTTTGGCCCACGAGTATGAACAACCCACCAAATTTTGTTTAACAAATCACGGACTTCAACAGTGTTTACTGTTGAAGTCCGCACGCTATCCAACCAACATCGCATACACCTCTTCGACTTACGTGCTTCTCTCTTCACGATACTTTCTCTTCTCTCTCTCAAGCTTGTCTCACTTACCTTATTTCATCTTCTCCGACTCTCCTCTGTTCATCTTCTCTTCCTCTTCTCAATTGTTCTTCCGTTTAGGTTGACAATTACCGTGGGTCACTGAACTTTGTCGTCGATTTGTCTTCCGTTAGCGTTTTTCTGTTTTAGAATTGAAAACCCTAACCCCAAAAGATTGAATCTGTGACCCACGGTAGATCTGAATGCCCTAAACTTACTTCCATTGCAGATTATGTACCCCTACATGTTGCTTTTTCCCACATTGGAACATAGGTGTGTTCGTGGGTTGGGTTGGGTCGGGTTGAGGTACGTTTTAGACCCAACCCAATTATTCGGATTGCAAATTTCTTCAACCCAAACAACCCTTATTAAATAATGAACCCAACCCAACCCAACCATGAAATATTTGGGTTGGGTTGGTTCGGGTTGGTCGGGTTATAAACTCAAAATTTTATTTTAAAAAAAAGTTAAGTATTGATATATAAAATATATATTTATTTATTTTTAAATATTGAATTAAGATTAGCAATTCAATTTCAATTTATATCATGAATTTTTACCTTCCAAAGACTCAAAAACTTATTTTAAAAAGTTGTTGAATAATAAATAATCTAAAAATAATTATAAAATTAAAATAAATATATGTACATATAGTTGTAATATAAGTAAAAAATTATTTTTTTAAATTAATAAGAAGTTCGGGTTGGTTCGGTTCAACCCAAACTCCTTTTTGGTGAACCCACGAACCAACCAAACCCATAAAGTTTCCCTTTGTTTGAACCCAACCTAACCCAAACAAGTTGATAACCCAACCCAAACCGTTGAATTGGATTGGGTTGATCGGGTTTTTCGGGTCATCGGGTTTTTTGAACATCCCTATTGGAACATCAAAGGCTAGTTGTTGACATTCTTTTTTTTTTTCCAGATCCGAAACCCCAATCGAAACCTCTCGCCGCTTCAGCCTAAACAGCCCTTGTCGCCATATCTATTACCCCTTTATCCACAACAACCACATCTTTGGGGTTGGTAGGGGCTTTTGATGTATTGGAGATTGGTAAGGGGGAGGGGGGTGGAAGGCTTCTTCAACAGGTTTGATCTCTCAACCCCAAGCCGATGATGATCACTTTTTTTTTTCGTTTTTTTTACATGTCTTCTAATTTTTTCGTTTGTTTTGGAGTTGTTTATGTTAATTTGTTTTTTTTTTCCGATCTATATTATGCTTCATGCTATTTTTTGTTAATTTGTTCATCGTTACATGTGCAAGATTTGTTAAATTCATTCTTCTTCTATGTTTCATCATTTACATGCGCAAGAGATTTGTTACTTTTGATTCATCTTCTCTGTTTTCACACTCAACTCCTATATTTTCTTCACTGTGTGTTCCTCCATTGTTTGGTTCAAATTTCATACCATGATTTATAGATCATTTCAACTCCTCTAGAATTTTATTCTAATGGATGAAAACTGTGTTTGAGGCCAATTTTTAATATAGTCCCCTTTCTATTTGTGCTTAATGAATTTTTTATTCTCATTTGGCATTTTCTGTTTGATAAATTTCGATTATGACTTTTGATTTTGATGAATGAAATTTGATGTTGGAAATTAATTACAATGCATAAAACATGCGTATATTGTTTTTACTTTAACATGTTGTTCTGTTCTTGTGGATTTTAATATGAATTTTTATTTGTATATTGTATGTTGATATGTTGTTGATATTATATTTTCCCTGATGTGTTGTCCCCAAGGCCACAACTTCTGCTTTGAATGCCATGTTTAATAATTAATTATACACTGATATCTACCAATACCCCTTTAATTGTGGATATACTTTCACAACCATTCTCTCTGTTGGGTTGATGTGGTATTTAATGATATTTATATTATATTTTTTTTATGCATTTGAGTGTTGTTCCTGAGGCCATTTCTTATTCCTTAAATGCACTTGTTTGACATATACCTGCTATTTAATAAACATTGGTGGTGCACTTATTACAATAAGTGCACCTAACTACTCCACTAAGAGCCTTTGGTTGGTTTATTGAATGGGACTCCTTCTATATATACACAATTCAACACTTCCAAATCCTATGAGCACAACTCCAAAGCCTTATCACATCTCATCAATCGTGAGTCCCGCCTTCTTCCTTACTTCTCTCTTTTATACATATGTTATGACAATGCTGTTTTTTGTTCACTTATCCACTTTTATTCTCCATATGATATACAGTGTTCTGAATGTTGGTTTCCAGCCACATATTTGCCATCTTTTACTCGAACCTTGTAAACAGGTGTTCGTTCCTTCCTTTGTTTCATTTCTTTTTGCTTTAAGTTCACATTGGTATACTAATATACTTTTCGTTTTTACTATTTGTAGGGTGTTACCCTCTAGGGCGTATACCTTAGTGCAAGGTTCGAAATATTTCTCTTTACTATGTATATCGTATTGGACTTTGAACACTTTTTTTAGACATTCTTCTTTGTTATGTAAACTATTCACAGCTTGAACACTGTTTATTTTGGTTCTTTTTACTTCGTTAATCTTAATGTATATTATAGAACACATGTGAGTTGACACGTTTTGAGTTGACAAGTTTTATATTAATGGAATGTTAGATTTCTTTTCTATAATGGTACTTTCTCACGTCAATATCCTTACTAAGTTAATGTGATTCAATTTATTTTAGAAAGGATTAGTTGACACACAGAAAGCCAAAGAATTTGTTAAAAAGTCAAACAAGTAATCCAATTATTAGAAGAAAAAAAAAAGTGTTAAGAAAACTAGACAAGTTTTTACTTGGAGGAATAATTGTGGGTTTAGAGAACTTACCAAAAAAATAGCATACTTTTTGAAGTGTTTGATGGGCAGAAAATGTAATATTTCATAAACTTTGGACATATGTTGGTTGAATTCAAAAAGGAAAAAAACAGTGTTCAAATGAAATTTAAAATAAGGGCACAAATGAAAGTAGCTTTTTGTAAAGAAGAAAGTTCCTGAAAAGAAAGTCATTGTTCTGTAAACAAATTGATTTCGATCAAGTTTCATGTATTTTTATCCTATTTCGATATTTATGGTAAAAAAAAGAAAGTCGTTGTTCTGTAAACAAGGAAAAGTCTCTTATAAACAAAGTCATTGTTTTTTAAAATATCCCAAAAAAAGAAAAAAAATAATGGTTCAAAGGCTCTTGTTTTGTACTTCAACACAAACTTAGTTCAATTGGCATATTACGTGCTAACAAGGGAAATAGAATAGCTTTTTTTTTTTTAATAATTGAAATGTTTGAACTATATAAAAAGTAGTTTTTTTTTTTAATAAAGTCATTATTTTTTGTTAACTAACACCATTGTTTTTTTTTTCAATTCTTCAACTCGTCAACTTGATGACAAATTCAAATTATTTTCTACTCATTTCAATTCAAATGTATGAACTATGTAAAAGGTTTTTTTTTTTTAATAAAACGTACCTTGAGTAAGCCCAACAAACACTAACTCCTAACCCCTAAAAAAATCTTACATCCTAAATCGAAAGAACCCTACCCGATAAAAATAAAGTCCTTAACCTCTAAAAAACCCTAACTTAAACCCTAAAAAACTCTAAAATCATAACCCCTAAAAATTCTAAAAACAAAAGCCTTAACCCCTAAAGCCATAACCACTAAAAAACCCTAAACTCTAAAAAAACTCTAACCCCTAAACAACCCTAATCCCTAAAAACCCTAAAATCATAACCCCTAAAAACAAAAACCTTAACCCCTAAAGCCATAACAACTAAAAAACCATAAACCCTAAGAAAACTCTAATCCCTAAAAAACCCTAATCCCTAAAAACCATAACTCCTAACCCCTAAAAAACAAAAACCTTAACTCCTAAAGCCATGACCACTAAAAAACCCTAATCCCTAAAAACCATAACTCCTAACCCCTAAAAAAAAAAAACCTTAACTCCTAAAGCCATAACCCCTAAAAAAACTCTAAACCCTAAAAAAACTATAACCCCTAAAAACCCTAATCCATAAAAATCCTAAATCATAACCCCTAAAAACAAAAACCTTAACCCCTAAAGCCATAATCACTAAAAAACCGTAAACCCTAAAAAAACTATAACCCCTAAAAAACCCTAATCCCTAAAAACCATAACCCCTAAAAACCGTAACCCCTAAAAAACAAAAACCTTAACCCCTAAAGCGATAACCACTAAAAAAACCTAAACCCTAAAAAAACTCTAACCCCTAAAAACCCCAATCCCTAAAAACCATAACTCCTAACCCCTAAAAAAAAAAAACTTAACCCCTAAAAAACTCTAACCCCTACTAAACCCTAAGCCCTAAAAATCCAAAACTCTGAACCCTAAAAATCCCCAACTCTTAACCCATAAATGGACTTAGTAGTCGTCATTCAATTCCCATATTGCTATAAGTAATGTATAAAGATTTAACTGATTATATTTTGAATTTAGGGTTATAGGGAATTCAAAATTCTATGTCGTATTCGTTCGTTGTAACCCAGGAATTTATATATCGTGGGTTGAATGCCACAAAGAAATGAATGGATTTAGAGGAACAGTTCACAAGACATATGCAACATTTGCTGAAGCAGAGCGTGCATTTAGGCAATATGTAGTGGCGCCAACTAGCCGGTCAGATACCTTTAAGTTGACACAAGTTCATCATACCATACCTTTAATAAATAGCGGTCAAGTAGAAGTATCTAGTAGTACATGCAACTATTAATAGGATTCATTGGGGGGATGATCGCAATGTATATTATGGGGAGGATTTATAGCAGTCTTTAAGTCATACTCATTCGATATATAATCATGGATGAAATAAAGCGCTAATGAAAACTTTTGTGTATCAGGAGCAAATAACTGTGCGTTCATCCTACTATGAAAAACCATGAACTAATTACTATAGTGACAGTACTTATGACCACCCAACGTCAAACATTGCTACTATTAAATCTATTACTGAATGACCATCGTAGGATAGAACACCAATCGCCATACCTGAGACATAAAATTACGCAATTAACATTTTTTCGTTTGATATACGAAAGTGACCTATGTTGTATTGAGAGCACAAGGATGGATAGAAGATGTTTTTCCATCCTATGTAGTATGTTGCGAACAATAGGAGGGTTAGAGGCGACCGAATATGTAGATGTGGAGGTGATGATCGCCATGTTCTTGCACATCCTAGCGCATGATGTTAAGAATCGAATGATTTGTAGACACTTTGCAAGGTCTGGTGAGACGGTGTCTAGACATTTTAACTCTGTACTTAGCGTAGTATTGCAACTACATGAGATTCTACTAGCAAAACCGGAGCCAATCACGAACTTTTGTACTGATGGAAAGTGAAAGTGGTTTGAGGTACACACATGATGTACGTAACTCCCATAATATATGCCTTTGCAATATAGAATTGTTTGGGTGCATTGGATGGCACATACATCAACGCGTAAGGGTGAGATTGCGACCAACGTGCTTGCTCTTTGCTCTCCGAGTGGAGAATTCATCTTTGTAATGCCAGGATGGGAAGGGTCCACAGCTGATTCTCGAGTTCTTCGAGATGTAATATCAAGACCTAATGGATTGAAGGTTCCCAAGGGTAATAAACTAAACCATGTACTTGTAATATCTGTTAATCTATTACATGCACAATTCATCGGGTCATGTGTTAAATGGTTCACAATGAACATGATATTATTATCTATGTGATGATGGGTACCCAAATGTAAAGGAATTTTTGGTATCATATAGAGGGGCACGATACCATCTCTCTAAATTGCGTGGGGCAGCAAATACGCCTACTAATCCAAGGGAATTATTTAACATGAAGCATTCATCTACGAGGAACATAATCGAGAGGGCCTTTGGTGTGTTGAAAGGGAGATGGGCCATTCTGCGGGGAAAATTCTTTTACCTTGTCCAGACCCAATGTCGAACCATAACGACATGCTACCTTATCCACAATCTTATCAACCAAGAGATGGGTTTGAGTATAGCGCTGGAAGAATGGGAAGAGGAAGACTCACCTTCAAGTTCCTTCAGTGGAGATCATATAAGTTTCATTGAAAGTTCTATAGAATGGAGCCAACAACGGGATGAAATGGTTGAACGAATGTTCGCTGAATGGACACAATTATGATTATGGAAGATGTTAATTATTATGCTTATAAGAATTGAACTCCATCTTTCATAATCTCTTTTAAGTTAATGATGTACTTACATTGAATGTGAACATCTGCATTAGAACTTTTTGCTCATCAACTCAGTTTATGCATTATTCCACTTACTATCGTACATACTTTATTCAGATATAACCCAACAAAGTTAAACATGTGGTGATATATACATATGCATGTAGGACAATGGCAGATGTGGAGAGAATGAAGAAACACTCATGGACCAGATTTGAGGATGTCAGGTTGGTGGAATGCCTCGTCATAATGGTCCAAGAGGGATGCTGGAGATAAGACAATGAAACGTTCAGGCCCGGATATCTATCACTTCTGCTGTGACTGCTAAGGGAAAAAAACCAAACTATACAATTGAAGCAACGACTACGATAGATTGTAGGGTGAAAAGCCTGAAGAAGCAATACACAGCCATCTCCGAGATGCTAGGTACTTGGTCCAGTGGATTTGGGTGGAATGATGAGTTTAAATACGTGGAGGCTGAGAAGGACATGTTCGACGCATGGGTCAGGGTAAGATTACAGATTTATAGCATACATATTAGTTACACTACGAAGTACATAAAAATATATTTATTTTGACATGTAGGGTCATCATGTTGTGAAGGGACTTCGGAATAAGCCATCCCCACTTTGATGAGCTGGCATTCGTCTTTGGGAAAGATTGCATGACAGAGGCTGGTGCAGAGACCCCTACTGACATGACATCGAATGATGTCGAGCCACTGGGGGCAGATGAGGAGATGGAAGTATCTCAAAAATCTTATGTACCACAACCCCCTTTGTTCAATAGAGCGAGCAATTTGAACGAGGAAGAGAATCCAAGGACGCTGACCAGTAGACTTCAAAGATCAGCAACGATGTCAGGTGGAAGCAAGAGGAAACGTACGTCTTACCACTCTGACATGCTAGAAGTCGTACATACGACGATGGACATGCAAAATACCTAGTTGGAGCGTATTGCATCCTGGCCTATATTATGCTCTTGAGGATAATCGACGCAAACAAGTCTCAAAATCCTTTCCAAATTGACACCACCGATTGCCAGACAAGACAAAATCACATTGATGGACATCTTATTCACGAATGTACTTAAGACCGCCAACTTTTTGTCAGTCCCTATGGAAGACAAATGGGTTTATTGCATGTACCTTCTTGAAAGGAGGGAATGACCCATCTTGCTTCAACTCAGTTTGTGCTCCAGAGAAAATGGACCCATATATCACTATTTTTTTGTTTGTAAGTAACGACTCATATCTTTCGTAACAACTACACATATATGCCTTTTATGTTGTAACCATGATCGTGGGCATTCTTGGCCATTCGCTAGTTTTTTATTATAACAACTGCACATGTTTGACTCTTTTGTTTGAACAATGAACTTGGCTCTTATTGGGCATTCACTATTTTTTGTTATAACCAGTGTATTAAATGTCGCTTGACATGTCGTTGGGGGGGGGGGGGGGGGAATTTCGTTTTCCCCCCTTTCAACGACATGTCGTTGACACCTCGAAATGTTGAGGTGTCGACGACATGTCATCCCATATCAAGTTTGTTTTTTTTTTTTTTTTTAAGTTCAGTCAGTCACATATATATATATTTTCAAATTTAATCTTTTCTTTGTTAATAAATAATAACTAATAGCCTACGTCCAAGGGCAAAGGGAGAGAATTTTATTATCTTGAGGAGAAACTGAGTACAAAATAGAGCGAGACCCCCGTACTTGGTCATTCGAAGCGCTAGATAACAGGTTCAAGACATTTCTACACTCCAATTCCAATTCTCTTAATTTCCCTCCAATTCTCTCAATTTCCCTCTAATTCTCTTAAATTCATTTCAATTCTCTCAATTTTCCTTCATAATTGTCTCATTGAATATAAAAAATTACATATATTTTAGATATATGATGTTAAGAAGAGTAATCAATTATACTATAATTAAGTCACAATTAAAGTTTCATGAAATAATTCAAATAATTTTAATTAACTTTCAAATTTTTTTTTTGCAAATTCCTACTCGCATCGACATTTCAAATTTTTAATTGACATTTATATCTAAATATTGTCTTAATTTTTAGATGTGATGCTTAAAAATAGTCCATTATAGTCTAATTAAGTCAAAATCAGAGTTTCATTGGTTAATTCAAACAATTTCCATCAATTTCTACGATTTCCGTAAATTTTCTCAAAATTTCCATCGACATTTCCATTTCCATCGACATTTCCATAAATTTTGGACCTCAACATTTTCATCAACATCGACATTTCGAACCTTGGTTATAACCATGAAATTGGCCATTGTTGTCCTTTTAAATTAAAATTCTTATGTACATTAGAGTACTACATAACAATTTTTTTAATTGATAAAAATCTCATTATCTCACTTCCTCTACATGTTATCTACATTTTTTTAAAAGTTTAAACAAAAATTACTTATAGCAAATAACAATCTTATCTTGTTTTAGCTTCTTCTTTTATCAATAGCTAAAAAATATATATAATTTTATGATTTGAAGATAACAAAAATATATTTTAAACTAACCCATATAACTATTTAAGAAATTAGTATTTGAAAAGGTTAACATATTAAATAAAAAAAATGATTTTCAAATTAATCACATTCAAAGTAAAAAGATAAAGTTAATAAAATAAAATTATCACAATAAATAACTTAAATATAGTAATCTGAACAAAAAGTATATATGATATTCATTTTAAATGGTGTTAAAAAAATATATATTCATTTTGAACTTAATTATTTTAAAATAGCATAATATTTTATTCTTAACTTAGTTATTTTAAAACTTCAAAGAATATTATTTTCAAATTAATCAAACTTTAGATAATTCATTACATTGATTAGTTAGAAAAATAAAATCTTAAATTTTGCAAAAAAAATATATATATTGTACTAAGCTTGAAAAACAAATCTTAAATTAAAATTTGGCTAATTGACAATAACAAGTCTTAAACAAAATTGTAAAATATAAAATAATATAATTTCATTTTCAATTTTAGGATTGACAGAAACAACTCTATATTATTTCTAGAAATGAGATAATAAAAACATAAAAAATCTTGAAGTTTATTTGAATACCATTAAATTAATGAGTTGAAATATTTCCAAATCACATGTAATGTTTAAAAATGTATTGTAAGATTTCCTTTTATTTGAAAACTATCAAAGGCAAAATTAATAATTAATGTCAAAGATATTGAATAAAGAATGTGGGGATATTTTGTTCAAAATCCGTTTTTTTTTATTTAAAGAAATTTGCAAAATATACATAAATTAGTAAAAACAAAAAATCTCAATCTTATAATTTATAGGAAGAAATTCTTAATAATGAAAATTTGACAAATTGTATGAAAAAACTGTACAAAACAAAGCTAAAATCAACTCAGACTTCAAAACTCCAGGTTTAAAAAATCTGCACCCCAAACACAGACTTCAGAACTCCTACTCCCTGCAACTCCTTGCCCCAAACACAGACTTCAGAACTCCAAACTAAACAACTCTGCACCCTAAACACAAACTTCCTAATTCCCCAGATTTCCTAACTCCTACTCCCTAGGACTCCTTGCCCCAATCGCCCCCTAAGTTATATAAATTAAAGCTTATTAAAACTTACCTTTTATACTACATATTAACATTTATAAACCATGAAATCACAAACCAAATATGAGTTATATAAATCAAAGAATGAAATTTCCTTAAAAATGTGAAGCTAGGGATTCAAATCTCTGACATTTTGATCGAGGATATAATTTCATAATTAACCAGTTGAGTGATGCTCAGGTGGATCACAAATAAAATGTTATACATCTATTTTTTATATCCTAACTCATAAATAATTTTAGTAAGCACTACCACAATTTTTTATTCCAAATTTTCTTTCATTCTAATTAAGGAAACAAGCCTAAATCTAAAATTTTATCTTCCCTTTATGGTTGTGTAGACCTTGATTTCAAATACAAAAATACCTTATTTATCTCTTTATAATAGGAATTAAACTTCATATATATATATATATATATATATATATATATATATATATTTTGCATGTTTCTATACCAATCCAAATTGAAGTTAATGGAAGTAATTCATTTATGAAAAATACAATTAAGTATATATCAAATATATATGTAAGGGTGTGTTAAACCATTCCTTTCATATATTATAAATGAAGTTCATGATGTGTGGATATATATCCTTTAATTTGATGTAATAGTGCATGTGTGTGTGGAGAGATAGCAATATCTATATAATTAATGTAGCATTGACAATGGCTTTGACAATATATTAGACATGATATGGTGATAGACAAAAATCATTTAGTTGGATTTGATAGCTTTATTGTAAACTTTAGAATCATATATTTTTTAGTATAAAAAAATTGATAGCTAGAATTGATAGGTTGTTTGTGAACTTTCGAACTATATTTTCATAGTATAAGAGTAGTCTTAAAACACTAATATGACTTTAATTAGATGGCTTAGCTTGTGAATTTTCGAAATCATACTCATATATTATAAAATAGTTTCTAAACACCTCTGTAGCTTACATCTTGATTTGCAAACCATACCCTTCTATGAATAAGAGTACAATCTTAAGTTTGATAAACCAGATGCCTATAATTCGTAACTAAGTTTGTTTTTTTGTCACATTGTAATTTTTTATATAAATCATCAATAATGGTCATAGTTAATTAATTTAAATGTCAATATGAGCATAACTCAACTGGTAAATGTATGTTTTTGATCAAAATATTAGAGGTTCAAATCTCTACTCCATATGTGAAGTCAAAAAAAAAAACAAAAAGTTAATTAATTTAAACTTTTATTTATTATTATATTCTTAAGAATGTGATTTGCATATATTACACAATCCGGCCTAATTTTCATCTCTAATGCAATAAGAATTATAAATTTTAGATTTAAATCTCATTTTTTATTCATAAAGTTCGAAGATTGTTCCATTTGACCTCATGAACTTTCAAAACATTTATTTTAATCACTATCTTTATGTATTTATTCTATTTTGATTTTTGAATTTTTAAAATATATATTTTAGTCTCTAAACTTTAAAAGAATAATCATTTAATACTCATTATTTGACCTTTAAATGTTGACCATATAGACAACGACAATTTAAAATACGTGTATATGTAATGCTAATGTAGACATGTGTTAGGGCCACATAATAGGTATTCGGTAGATGAATTTTAGGTGACAAAACACTAAAACAAGAACTAAAATAATTATTTTTTAAAAACCTCTTACACTAAAATAGAATTTAAACTTAAATTGTACCTAAGCACTTTATCTAATTTATAAATTATATTTAAATATTTTATAAATGGTTTCCAATAGCTATTTAGTTTGCAAATTTAGAAGATATGCTCATTTTCAATTAGCTTTAATAGCATTGGTACCCTTACACAAGTAGAACAAATTACATGTACTTATTTCTCCTAAATTTTAATTAAAAATGAATCTGCTAATGAAGGTTATAGATTTGGTGAAGAAGAAAAAAAAATCTTATAACATTGTAGTTGTTCATAGTTATTTTAACCGATTGATCTAACAATATGCTATATTTGAAACTAATTTAGAACATATAAGTATGATTGCTAAGAATTAATAATAGATGTATGAGAGTAAAGATAAAAGAGAGAGAAATTAAATAGGAAGGTCTTGGTGAAAATAGCATTGGAATCATTTATTTGAAGCAAAACCTCAAACCACTTTTGATTGGTATAGATGTTGACACAAATTGATTAAGTTAAAGCAACTAACTCCACCAACTTTGGAACCATTATTATTATTATTAGTATAATTATGCCAATCCAAAAGGTCTTTACATAAATTACATTAAATGTTATTTCAAACAAATAATAATAAAAACATTAAATGTTATCTTTTGAGTGCTAAAGCAAATCCAACAGATGTTTCTAATTTCAACTTCGATCTTTTTGCTATTAGTCTTTTTTTTTTCTTTTTCTTTTTTTTTTTTTCTAAATCTTAATTTTTAATAAATTTATTTAGAACTCGTTTAATACCATATTTTTTTGTTTAAACAATGTGTGCTTTGGCTAAATTTAAATTTAAGTAATTCTCAATTTAGTTCTTAATTTATTAACTATTAAAATTTTAATTTTATCGTTAATGTATTAAAAATTTGCAATTAGGTCATTTTGTAAAAAAGTTGTTAACAAAAAATTTATATATGATTAAATTATTGTTTTACTCACATATTTCCACATGTGCACATGCCACTCAAATACTACTTGTCACATAAAATTAAAAAACTATGCATCATCAAAGTTTGACATGTCTATCAACGAAATGAATTTCTTTTAAGTGGCATGTCTTCAAGTCTAAATATATTAATAAAATAATAATTTAATAACACATCAACTTTATAATAAATAATTTTAATAATTTTTTATGGAAGGAGTTAATTAAAAAATTTTAAAATATTAAAGGTAGAATTGAAAATTTTAAAGGATAAAAGGACCAAAATGAGGATTGCTTAAAACGATTGCGAACCATTTCGTATACTTAGCCTGTATGCTTATTTACTAACATTTTCTATGTCTACTTTCAATACTGTTTTTAATCATGCCAAACTTTTTTAAAAAGAAGACTAGAAGTTTACATAACCTTTTTTGGGGGGGCCTTTTAGAAATAGACTAATATTTCAAAAGTACGTTTTTTAAAGAATATTACATTACATGTAGGCTGAAGATTCATACTTACATACTTATGATCTCTTAGAGAAATTAGAGATGATCACTGAGGTATGCTCATATTGACCAAAGTACTCTTAATGTTTTTTTTTAGTCCAATAACATGTGAGGTTAGATATTCGAATCTTTGATCTTTTGGTTGAAGATATAATGACTTGACTAGTTAAGCTATACTCAAGTTGTCTGACTAAGGAAAATATATAAATAAATAAATAAATAAATAAATATATATATATATATATATATATATATATATATATATATATATATATATATATAAAAGTATAGATAGCTTGTATAAGTTTAAATTTCAATACGAAAACCTAAAAATAAAATTATTATCTGAATAAATAAAGCTATGTGCTTAAAATTTTCTAATATCAATTTGGAATTTGATACCACTTCAAAGGTTTGGGGGCTTGAGTTAGACTTTGGGCTTCATTAAAAATTAGATAGTGTTTATTAATTGTTTAATGAGCCATATGTATAATACAATAGTACGCTAAAAATGAGCAGCGTACAACAACAACAACAACAAAAAAAAATCAGATTCCCATCCCTATATATATATATAACAGAATTTTAATGAAAATTAAAAGATATAGTGGTTGAAAACTGTGTAAAAAGGATAAAAAGTTGGTGATGGATCATTGGGTCAGCCGACTGAGCCCAAAAAAGGCCTGGGCTTGTCGCAGGTTTAGGCCCAAAAAGTCTATACTATTGTTTGAGCCTCAGGGTGGATCCAACTTCTAAAAGCTAATCTCATAAACCAACTTATGGCCTATGGGCTTGGCCCATCGAATTGATACATTAAATTGGGCCTTTAAATTGGGCTTCTTAGATCAACTTGTTTGTTGAATAGTTATTTTTAATTTATTCTTTTTTAAAAAAAAAAAATTCAAATCCAAATTTTAATAGAAGTTTTATCGGATTGACATTTTTTTATTAAAATTTATTGTTCAAGTTTCTTTAGTTGAACAAACGTGGGATAAAAGACTGAATCTTAAACTTTAGGAATAGATAATAGGTGTCTTATCAAATCACTACATCTAATTCAAACTATATTAAGTTGAATAAGAAAGAATGCTACATATTCTACATTAGTATTCACTACAATCTTAGCCAACTTGAACTCATAAAAAGAAAAAAGAAAAACTCCAACCAATTAGGTAGATAAGAACTGCTTCATTGCCCTCCCATTTTACATGAATGGACGAGATCTACGACATTTCTACAATAGTATATTGTCCACTATGAGCATAAAGTCTTGTGGGCTTCGTTTTTTATTTCGTCCAAATGCCCCATATCAATATAGATGTTGCCCCTCATTTATGTCATGATTTTTTTCCTTTTTGCCAATGTGGACATTATTTGGCCAACACCAAATACCAGTAGCCCTCATTTTCTCTCTTCAAAACTTTGATTTTCTCTCTTCAAAACTTAAATCAAAGGTAGGTAATCAAACTTTCCCCAAATATCATTTAGCCCTTTCTTCATTAACTTAAACCCTCTAAAGTTGGTTAATTCGAGCATATTTCAACTGATTAAGACATATACTCTCAATCAAGAGGTTAGAAATTTGAATCGTCCAATCTCACATGTTGTTGAACTTAAGAGTAAAAAAAAAAACTTCCAAAATTGCCCTTGTCTAAGTTGTCATAGCATCTAGAAAAACATCATCAAGCCTCGTCAACATTGCAACATCCAATTCAAAAATTTGACTGATCAGAAACTGTCAAACTTTAATTTTTTAGCCTACCCAATTTCTTCATAAATTATCTATATTCAATTTTTGTAAGTTCAACCTATTATACTTTAATTATTGAGCCTACCCAGTTTCTTAATAAACGATCTATATTCAATGTTTTTATTGTTTTTTTTTAAATATTGAAGAGTATCCAGTTTGTCAAACTTTTAGTTTTAACTTCCAAAAAGTATCTGACATAACTACTTTGTCGAGATGCTATTTAATAAACAGTCCAACTTTTAATTAATGAAATTATATAAATGTTAAATAGCACTTAGATATTTTTAATTGTTTATGCATTAAAAGTTGAATATACATTTTAATAACCTTACCTTAAGGCATGGATCAAGTTGGAATGGACATTTGGACTACAGAACTATTTAAAAAAAAAAAAAAAAAACATTATGATTTAAATATGAGTGTAGATTAAAATATCTTTAAAAAAAAATTGCTACGTGTTGGACATGAAATGAATGAAACGAACATGAAATTCACAAACTAAATTAGACTGATTCATTATATATCTAAATTACAAAGTCTTACTATTCGACAAAACACTTGTCACGAGCTCTCATCCATTGATCCTAAAAAGAAATCGCATTTCAAAGATTACAATATTTTGTAATTGAGGGATCGGTAAAATCTATATTGAAAGAATTTATTTGGAAGTAATTTTTTTTGTCCCTTTATCGACATCTTTATTTTTTTAATTTCATTTTTTATAATCATAATGTTTCTAAAATTTTATCTATTAATATAGAAATTGTTTGATCCTCTTTCATTGAAAGTGATTTTTTTAGTTATATATGAATCAATTATCACTAATTTTACCAATCATCCCTCTATATATATATATATATATATATATATATATATATGCTCTCAAAATCGTACACAAATCATATGAAGCTTTGTTTAGTTTTGAGTCTTTTGACTCACAAATTACACATAATATTTTTTTTAAAAAAAAAGAAAAGAAAAAGGTCAATGACATAAAACATTTGAACATTTTATTTTTTTTAAAAGTAAAGTATCAACTGAACTTTCTTTTCTCCTATTAAAATTCAGTGAGGAAAAATAATTAATAAAAACACATTTATTTATTTATTTAAAATTCAAACAAAGTATGTGGTGGAGATTAAAACTAATTAAACTATATTCATATTGTAAAATTATCTGACAGGTTGTAAAATTGTATTTAATAACCTTCTTTTTATTGTTTTATCAATTATGTTTTTATAAATTAAGCCGCTTAACTGTCTCTTGTATCATTTTTCTTTTTTAATTTTTTTTTTGAAATATTAACCAAATTTGAAAAACAAACGAAATGAAAACTTTTTTCTTCAACTTTTAAAATTTGGTTAGGATTACATATATCTATTTTTGCTTAAGCATAAAAAACAATGCCAAAGTAAACTTAACTCAGCAATAATAGATATATTTTCGATTAAAATGTTAGAAATTCGAATCTCCCTATCGTTATTATAAAAAAAAACATAAGAAGCAGCATTCATTATGGAGCAAATAAACAAAAAGTTATCCAATAGATGCTTTTTCAATCCCTTCTGAAATATTCAACAACTCCTCCCATACAATGTATCTAAACTGATTCCTATCAAAATCTCCACCTAATTCTTTAATTAGGTAGCCATCTTTGTCACCCTCTCTTTCCAATAGTTTGACCTAGCTTTTTATTTTTTGAGTTCAACAATATTTAGAGATAAGAGATTTCAAACATCCAACTTCTTGATCGAAGATATACGTGTTAATTATCATTGAGCTAAGCTCAGTTTGGCGTAATTTGGCTTAGTTGTATGTATATATTAGGGGGAAAAATCAATTTATATCTTAAACTTTCAATTTCATCAAATTACATTTTCAACTTAGATAAGTGTTGCAATAATCTTAACCTTAAGCTTGAAAAAGTATTACAATTTTTACTCTCTATGAATTTTTTTATTGAAAAAGTATTCTCACATACTTTCAATTAATTATAAAACGTATTAGAGTTAAATTTTTGTTAAAATTTGTGAGTTTTGGCAAAGTTATTTAATAGTGAATTTGTGCATTAATCAAACTTAAATTTATACAAAATTTGGTATTCGGGGGTAGGTTTTTACAGAAGCTTTCTTGACCTAGTGGCAAGCCCCCTTTTTCCAAAGGCCTTTATTATGCCCACGTTCAAATCACAATGCACGCAAGTTTTAGGATATATGTGTTCTTTTTATTTTATATTTTATATATTGACCAATAATAATAAAATTTTAGTTTTTTAATGTAAAAAATTTAAATTCTCTTAAAAAAAATATTTCCTATTATATTTTATATGTATATCCATCAATAAAAATATACAAAGTTAATTTTTTTATGTAAATAATATAAATCCAGTTTTTTTATGTAAATAATATAAATCCTCTTAAAAAAAACTTATAAATCATTTTTTTCCTTTTTCGTGTACACTTATATAAAAAACACTTTACTATTATATTTTATATGTATATTGACCAATAAAAATATACAAACTCAGTTTTGTTAGGTAAATAATATAAATTCTCTTTTAAAAAAAATCTTATAAATCATTTTTTTTTCCTTTTTTCCTGTACACTTATATAAAAAAAAATAATCATACTATTAATATCAAAATATATAAACAAAAAGGTTAAAATATCATTTTTTTTGTTCATATACTTTAATTCTTGTTATATTTTAGTCTATATACTTTTAAAGGTCCTAACTTAGTGTTTGTGCTTACAATAAATCATAAAATTAGTTCACATTATTAGTTTATTGTTAACTTTTTTTTTTAAAAAAAGAAGTAATCTCTATTAGCTTTCTATCTATAAATTTTGGAAACATTCACATTGTATTTTTTTTCTTAAATGAAATTATTATTATTATTTTATTAAGTTTGATAAAAATTAACTTCCAAACTAACAATAATGGAACAAGACTCAAACTCAAAGTACAGAGACCAAAAGAATATTTTAACCACACTAATATATCAAAGTTTTCAAAATAATCTTTATGCGAATTCAAGCCCCCCGACATAAAGTTATGGATCTGCCACTGTTGATATTATTGAAATTAGTGAATTTATAGAGATTTTTACATTGTCTTTTTGTTAAAATTAGTAGGTGCGTTAGCAAAAATTGAATAGAGAGCAAAAATTGCAATATTTAACTGAGCCTATAGTTAAATTTGATGAAATTGAAAGTTTAGTATGAAAATTGATATGTGACAAGTTTTGGAGTAAAAATTAAACTTTTTCATATATTTTTTTAGTACAACACATGTAATAGTGGAGATTTAATAAACCTCTAACCTCGAGAAAAAGAGTATGTCTTAAGTCTTAACAATTGAACTATGCTCACTTGCTGACGTTCGTGGGAAAGTCATATATTTAAGAAAGGCTTTACATTATTTTGATCCAATCAATATTACAATATGGATCTAATATTTTTCTACTTCCTAAACCTTACATTAATATGGAGCTCCCTCCAATCAAGGGACTCTCTCTTATCTCTAATTGCTAGGGACAATTACATATCATACAAACAATACCCATGTTTCAAGATTAATTCTAAACACTCCTAAGATTTGCATCATCTGTTAATGAAGACCGTTATCTTTTAACAGAATCGGTACACGTGCCACAAGTAAAATAAGCCACATTGTCAATTCCGTTAATAGAAACAGTAAAATTTAACAGAATGACATGATCTATGCAAACCATAAGGAGGTTTAGAACTAATTTTAAACAGAACATGATTTGCAGAATTTACAACTATCCGATGTACAATATGATGTACAAGAGTGTAAGAACCTATGACCATCATCTTGTAATCCCAACAAAAGAATAGTCAGGCAAGTTCGGAAGTGATTTTGGAATGGCCAAAATCAACAAAAAGTAATTTTGGCTGCCAAAATCACTCTCAGACATGTCCGTTATTGTGTTTAAGAAGTTAGTAGCAGTCTATCATTTTATCTTCAGGCCATCCAAACTCTTCAAGGAATGCCAAAACAACTCCATTTGACCATCCAAAACCAGTCTACATTCAAACACATGCACCAAACAGAAACAGATCAGCAAGCAATTTTTTTTAAAAATGATAAACAACTTTCATTTCTTAATGATTCAAAGGAGGGGAAGAGAAAAATGCAAGTTGATTCATGTACCTGAGGAACATATTCACCACCAGCACCAAAGTCTCCACACTTTCGGACATCATATTTCTCATGCATATATCCTGTTTTCTTGTAAGCTACATAGTTGGTTCGGAGCCATCTCGCAGCGATATCCTCAGCCAATGCCCTTGCTTCTTTCAATTCGGATCTCGCTAGTCCCTCAACGATCATGTGCTGAACCGGTGCCCAACCGTTCGGGAAATCCCTTTTGTTTTACAGATTTGAAAGGTTTGAGTATGGATGTAAAACAAAGAAGTTCAGAAGAAAAAAATACAGTTCCTAAGATTCAGTACTACTGACCATTGTTCTCCTGAATTGATTATTGAAGTTGCAATCCCGGCATTGAACAGCAAGCCCGAGTTCCGTAAACTTTTCAAGACTTTCTTCATCTGTCTGCTATCTGTCGATTGAAAAACAGACAAATGAAACTAATCTTAGCATTTCTAACGTTAACATTTAGAGAAATTAGCTGAAAAAAAATTATGATCAAGAGGAAATGAACTACAAACCGGAGTAGAACGATTCGATCCACAACGGAATGAAGTTTGAAGCATATATGTTCTGGTTCTGGTTCCGAGCATCCCATGTATGGGCACCCTGAAAGCACTAAAAGTTTCAACATAACTGCTGCAAGAAAAGTTTCAAAAGCTTAGAAAGTTTTCAGAAATTATATATATATTTACCTTGTAAGAGCCATTATCAAGCCAGTAATCAAGCCATTGTCCCTTCTCTGAATTCCAGAAAATAGAGTTGATTGTCTTCTTTCTGACTAGAGAAGCCTGCAAAAAGTGCTCTGCAGTGCAGTAATCTCCAACAGCTCTTGCCAACTTGGAAATGTCAAGCTCCATCTGAATCAGAACACAAATCAGTTGTGCTAATGGTGATAAAATGAAACGTCGAGATTTTCGAAGAACTCATCCAAGCCATACCTTGAGTATGAATACATTGAGGTCAATTGGCAAGATTGAAGTTGTAGCCAATGTTGATAAGTCCGTGTGATCCCTTCAAGAAACAAACTCAAAAGCGTTAAAAAAACTTCATTGCTCTAATGCTTATAAAAATGAGTCACAAAACTGAGTAAACTTTCAGCTCTGCAGATACTCAAGATCACAATGGTTATACCTCATCCATCTTGAACTGAAATCCCAACCAGATTCTGCGGCTGATGCGAGTTCTCGGTATAAATGCTGCTTTTCGTAGTTATTTAAGAACTTTGAAGCAAGTTTCTCATCCTGCCAAGAGTAAATCATAGAGTCAAACACAAGGTTACATGCTATTATTTCAGTTAATACTATGGCAGGTAACTAGAATTGAAGAGGAAAACACACCAGCAGTGAAGATTCGGGCCTCGGCTCGTTCCACATTGCATAATACCTAGACAAAGAATGATCTCCACCAGGTGCATTCCGGACAGTAATTGAATGGAATCCTGAAACCAACAGAGAAAGACCAAGTTACAAACTTATTAAAACGAAGGAAACTGATAAAACTATATACTCGATCGTCTACAAAGTATCGTACCTGAATTCCAAAATTTATGCTCTTTGATCAAAGCTGGGAGGGCATTCCTCACAAACTCTAAATCCCCTGTTCTAAGGTATATGTCATAAACCATGGAACTCAAGAGGGGAGGCTGACTGCAAAATGTAATCCATAATCAGTTTCCAAAACTAAGTTTTTACACATTCTTCACTGGGATTGATAAGTTATTGTAAAGCAGTTCAAAAGTTAATTTACCTTCTGTTAGTGTAATAAGCTCTAGCACCATTCAGAACATGGCCAAACTCATCAATCATTGAAATGAGATTGATAACAATTCCCTTTGCAGTATCATACATTTTACTAGCTAACAAACCTCTGCACAAAATGAAATAAAAGAAAGCATTATTAAACAGAACAGAGCAAAGAAAAACAAATTAGGGAACAGTCCTTCCTAGTTTGTCATCATTCAAGAAAATATAATATACAAAATTTTCACTCTACTTTCAGATTTCCACTTTCTTAATAACAATTTCGAACTGCATTTCCTAAATTTTACAGTGGAATATTCCACAGAAGCAGGTTGAACAACCTAAGGATTCTTTCTTCACAAAATGACAAAAGGGGAAAGAGAAACCAATAAAAGGGTTCGGCACAGATTAGAACTATGTGAAGAAAAAAAATTCGTAAAAGGCCAAATTCAACCAGGAACAGCTTTCTTGGAAAAGAACAAGTCAAGTTCTAATTTACAGAGTAAAAAAATATCATTAAAAAACAGAGAAAGAACTCGAGACAAAACTATAGCCATCATAATACCTGATAATCCAATATGAATCCCAATAGTAAACTTCCCGGAATCTTGATCCCGGAATGACACAGGGCTCCGGCAACGGCAGCAGAGTGTGAGTATCCGGCCGATGAATGAGATCATCGGAGACTCTCCGGCTAAGATTCTTCCAGTAATTATGAATATCCAAAGCCCAAGCTCTAACCTCCGCATTCTCCACCTTCGGCAAAAACCCATGAGGCTGAGGGACAAAATCCACCGGGTCGGAATACACCAAATCGGTTCCAGCACTATCGAAATAGTCTCTAATAAACGCCTTCAAATCCTCCACCGGAACAGAGCCATTGGAGGATCGTCCAAGGGCATCGAAAGCCCTCTCGGTAGCATTCAAATCGAATTTGAGCGACAAATCGACATAATATTTAAGATCGAAATCCACGTTACCGAACGAGTTGAGGGCCACAAGCTGAAGACGCTCGAGGAACTTGACGAGATTGCTGACCGGAATAACCGGGCCCCTATCGGGTAAGCGGGGGGAGAAAACTTCCGGCAGAGTCATGGCGGCAGTGGGTTGGAGCAATGGCATGATAAGGAAAAAGAGAAAGAGGGTTAATGAAAAATGAATGGGATGAAGATGGGGTTGAAAGAAAGCCATATTTATGGAGGAAGAAAACGAACGCGGGGGAGGTGATGACGGAGTGAGGAGTAGGAGAGAGAAAATGGTACAGAGGAGAGAGAGAGGGCTTTGCGGCCAAGAGGAAGGTGATGACGAGGACTGATGGGAAAATTTTTGAAGGAATATCAAGATTTGGGAAATGGGGAGGGGAGATTGAAGAGGGAAGGAAAGAAAGGCTACAAGTTGAAGAACAGTGGGCTTTTTCTTTTTTTTTTTTTTGAGTTTGGGAACTTTGAATTGTGTCCAATGGATTTTGGCCAATTGGCAATGGATACAACTTTTTCTGAGAAACTTTTCTCTCTCTAGAAATGAAAATTTTGGGTTGAAGTCATTTTCAGACCTTTTTGGAGTTTTTTTTTTTTTTTTTTTTTTGGATTGATTTTGGAGTTCAATTTGGAGTTTGGTTTCTTCTTTTTAACTTCCCGTCCCATTTTGGTTTCTGTTCAAAAATCAAAAGGTTTGAACATTCTCGTCCTACAAAACACCCCATAACTTTAGAATAAATTTTAATTATGTCTCTAAATTTTTAAAATTTTTATTTTTATCTTTTAATTTTAAAATTTGTTTCAAAAGATACAATTGGAGAATTTTCTCATTAAAATAAGATAAAAATTGATATTATAACTAATGTGTAAACATTGAAAGACATATGTGACATTATATACAACATTGTTCACGTAAATTAACGTAGAAGTTGATGGATAAAAATTGATTATGTAAATAATTTTAACGATATTTCTTGAGATAAAATAATAATAACAACTATCTTAATCTTCTATATATTTATAAATAATATCACGTACATCTTCTAATTTATAAACATTAGCTGTCACGTCAATTTTTGTCATTTTTTTTAATGATTTTTTTTTTAACTAATTTGAAGCTCAAGGGTATTTTTTGAAACAAATTTCAAAGTTCAAGAGTAAAAATGAAACTTTTCAAAGTTTAAAGGCATAATCGAAACTTATCCCAAAGTTCAGGGGGATTTTGTATAATTTAACCTCCTCGTTTTACATATTTTAGTTGTTGTTTATTTTTATTTTTTTTCTTTTTAGAGTTTAACAACACGTGGAGTGGGGCATTGGAATCTCCGTAATGCAATTGAGCTATATTCATGTTAGCACATATTTTAGTTGTTATTAACATTATTTTTACGGGGAGGAATTTACACCTAGCTATATAAGCATACAGTATCTATTTCTTAAAAAATTAACATGGCCCACTTCATTATCTAATAAGTTAAAATACTACTTTGGTTCTTATATGTTGGGACTTATTCTATTTCAGTTTATGTACTTTCAAATGTTAAAATTTTATATTTTCCAATTAATCTAAGGCTTAAGTGTAGTCTCTAAGACTCTACCATTAGTTTTTGAAGTTAACTTCCTACAAGAAAAGGTTTCATAGGTCTTCTTATGTCTTGCAACTTAGGAATATTGTGCTTTTTCCTTAACGAATATTACTATTATTATTATTAATATTTAGTGGGATTCAAACGTCTGACCTCTTGGTGGATAGTATATAGTTTAATTAGTTGAGTTGTGTTCACGCTAGCAGATTATTTATTTTTTTATTAAAATACCATTTTAGTCCATGTACTTTGAGTTTTGTTTTATTTTGGTCTCTGTACTTTCAAATGTCTAATTTTAGTCCATATACTTACAATAAAGCTTAAAATTGATCCCTATGATAAGTTTGAAGTTAATTTTTTTTATTAAAATTGGTTAAATAATAATAATAATTTTAATACAAGAAAAGCCACAATGTGAACATATGTCCAAAATTTATAGAGATAAAGCTAATATAAATTAATTTTTTAAAGAAAGATTAATAATAAACTAATAGCAATGACCGATTTTAAGCTTTATTAAAAGTAAAGGTCTAAAATTGGACATTTAAAAATATAGGGACCAAAATGGTATTTTAACCTTTATTTTTTTGTTAAGTTAGATTCATCAACTTTAAATTTATTGAGATTGTTGATGCACAAATCCAGGCAAAGGGAACGCACTTGATTTGCACGTGAAACCAACAGTAAATTTGTAATTATGAGAGGAAAGAGGTGACCTGCAAAACAAAGAAAACACTGCACACCGGTGTGATATTGCTTGTCACAACCACTCTGATGCTTAAGTCAAAGAGGAAAAAGTGTAGCAAGCTAGTAGAGAGATGGACTCGTCGGGAGTCTAACATGTGGAGCATGCAGGAATAAGTGGAGAGGAATTGAACCGGTTCGGTTTGGCCTGGTCGGCTTGGCTCGATCTGGGCCAAGCCGAGCATTTGGGCCCTCTTGCCCGTCTCCTTCTTTTCTCTGGCCCGATTCTACTCTGGATCACATCTAACTCATATTCGGCCAAATAGTCTTCTATTTCTTAGGTTTAACTCAGATGTCCAAATTTACCCATAATTGTACATTGCTTAAATTTGAACATTTATGTAGATTAAAATATAGCGATCAAATCAATATTTTTTTTTTAAAAAAAAAGATGTTTAGATGAACAACTATTTAAAGCTATTATGGCAAGCTAGGAGTCACACTTTAAAAATAAATTTATATTTGTGTTAAATAATTAATATAATTTTTTTAGTTCAACAATTGAGAAAGTAGAGAATTGAACCATCGATCTTTAAAATAATAATTGATGTTTTATTTATTAAATTATGTTCGAATTGACTAATATAAAGTTAACAAAATATTTTAAAATCGGGGAAAAGAAATTCTATAATATTACAATTATGTACTATTTTTAGTTTGAAAATTTCATGAGCAAAATAGAATTTAAACTTGAAATTTTTTTATCTCCGCTTAACTTTTGATTTTGACACGTTGGTGACAATTTATTTGGACCACTGTGACTATCATATTAAATTTAATAAAATTTGTATGGTATATCGATGTGATTCCATGCCACACATACTAAAAGGTTTCTGTCACATATAGGATAAATTTAATAGGATGAAGAGTTTTGAATAAATAAAAAAATCTGTAATATTGCAATCATGTACTATTTTTGTTCATATTTAGGCTCCATTTCATAATTAATTTATTTTTTCTCCTACTTTTTTTTTTTAAAATGAAGCTTATAAACATTATTTGGACAATGTCTTTCTATGCTTGTCTATTTTTTTAAAAACATTTTCAAAATCTCAAAATTTTAAAGCCACAAAAAAACCTTTTTTAAAACTTTTCTTTTTAATTTTAAATTTAGCTAAAAATTCAAATCTGTTTATAAAAGAATAAAAAACATATTAAAGAAAAAACATGCATAATTTTAAAAAACATAAATTAAAAATGAAATAATTATCAAATGGCATCGTTAATTATGCTTAAATGTCAATAAATTGTATAAATATTGAGTAAATAGTGTTATAATTGTTTTTTTTAGTACAATAAATATGAAATATGATAATTTGAACTTTTGATTGGCTTAATATTTTATCTTTAAATTAAGAAAACAATGACATTTTCTTATTTGTTTTATCTTAAAAACAGTAATTAATGCCCAAAGCTGTAAATGACACGGAGACCATCTGGAACCTCTTGGAGCTTTTACTGCCATTTCTGAATCGTAAATGACACGGAGACCATCTGGAACCTCTTCATTCCACTTGTTTTTCTCGCCAGCCAAGTTGATTACCACATTTTCTGAATTTATAGTCAAATGAATAAATTAAGTTAAATTACAAATTTAGTTTTTGAATTTTTATATTTATGTCTAATAAGTTTTTAAACTTTAAAAATGTGAAATAGACCTTTGAAGTTTTAATTTTGTGTCTAATAGGTTTCTGACATATCAGACACAATTTTTAAAATTAACGAATTTATTAAAGATAGAATTGAATTTTGTGTTCAACGGATTCATGAATTTTAAAAAAATTCTAATAAGTCAAGACCTATTAGACATAAAATTAAAAGTTCAAAGACTTAATAAATACAAAATCTAAAGTCTAGGGACTAATTAATTACTTTTTAAAGTTTAGGAACCTATTAAATATAAAATTGAAAGTTCAGAAATCTATTAGAAACTTTTTAAAGTTTAGGGATCTATCTGACACAAACTTAAAAGTTCATGGACTAAAGTTATAATTTAATCGAGACATTTTTATTTAATTTGATAAAATAATAGAGAGGTTAATGGAGTGAGTTAATAAGATGGGTAACTTATAAGAGTTATGAATATCTAATTAGAATATAGGTTAAAATACCATTTTGGTCCCTGTATTTTGAGCTTTGTTCCATTTTGGTCCCTATACTTTTAAATGTCCAATTTTAGTCCATGTACTTTTCAATAAAGCTTAAACTTGGTCCCTTTGACATGTTTGAAGTTAATTTTTATCAAAATTGGTTAAATAATAATAATAGTTTTAATACAAGAAAATACACCATATGAACATACTTCCAAAATTTATAGAGGAGAAGCTAATAGAGACTAACTTTTTTTAAGAAAAATTAACCATAAACTAATAGTAGGGACCAATTTTAAGCTTTATTGAAAGTACATGGACTAAAATTGGACATTTGAAAGCATAGGGACCAAAATGGAATAAAACTCAAAGTACAAGGACCAAAATGATATTTTAACCTAGAATATATTCATAACACAATAATAATATTACACAATATTGTAAAAAAAGCACACACAACAATAATAATATTACACATGCATGCGCCCGGGCGCACAGAGACTTTTTTGAAGCCTATATAAATTTTTTGTGGTTTTTAATTTTTAGAGGATGAGTCATTCAACCAATGTTCGATATAATTGATAGTCTAAATATCAATTTAGGGATCGTTTGGTTTACATGTTTGAGTGATTTGTTAAGTCTGTATTTAGATGATACATAAAATAGGTTTCTTAAGTCTAAATTTATTAAATCAGTATTTGGATGATGTCAAGTATGGATTTGTTAAGTCTGTGTTTGAATTCTAATTTGTTAAACATGAGTTTATTAAAAGTGTATTTGGTTGGTACATTTAAATTTTGTATAAATAATGGAAATTATTTAATTAAAGTAATAAAAACTATATATTAAATTATATATAAAATGTAACTTTTATGATGAAATTAGAGAGTATTATTTTAATAATAAATAAAATATTTTTAATACATTTGTCCACTCAATTTTCTTCCAATAATTTTTTAAAGAATAAATATTTAATTGTTCATGAAAATATTTTCAGACTATTTACCAAAGTATGAACAAAAATAAACAAATTTTTTTATGCAAATATATCCAACATAAAATTAACCATAAAGAAAATGTTATAAATTGTTTACTACTTATCATCAAAATTACTACTTATTATCCAACATAAAATTAACCATAAAGAAAATGTTATAAAGTTATTTACTACTTATCATCAAAATTACTATTGAACTTAACTTTTTATATTTAACTAATACATAAGATTATAAAGTTAAAGTATTCTAAATAATGTTATTTTAAAAGCTATTAACTTCAAGATACACTAACTAAAATAGTTTAATTAATTAATTTTACAAATATTATGTCTTTAATTGACTATGATAACATGATTTTTACATTTTCACAAGAAAAGGAGTTTAAGAAAGTTGTAGATTTAGAGATATGAACTTTTTTTTTATCAAATGGAAATTGACGTATTAAATTTAGGTTTATATAACGTGTGTGGTTTGGAATTTATAATAAAATAATTTTATTATAATTTATATGTTAATAAAAATTTTAAAATATAATAATAAGTTTCTTATAAATTATGAACTATTACTTTGTAAATGAATAATTTATTTTTTAATATTATTGTTAATTTGAACACTTTTTGAATAATTATTTTGTAAAACAAATATTTAGTTAGTTTTGTAATTGTTTTTTTCTAATATTTGTCAATGTAGGAACAAAATACAAAGAAATTCATTCTTATAAATTTATCATTATAATTGCTCTAAAACACAAAGTATAACAAAGCCGATATGTCGGTTTATGAATTAATTATTACTATTTGAAATTTGAACTAGATTTATTTATTATAAAGTTATCATTAATTATTTATTTTTATTTAACTAATATATTTTTATCAAAAATTTAATACATTTTAAAAACATAATTAAAAACAAAATATGTACTGTAGCAAACTTGGTGAGTAAGGTAATGTACTGTAGCAAATCTGGAGGTAGAATAGTATGTACTATAGCAAACCTGAGTTAATAAAATTGCCAACTAAATATGGATTTGTTTAAACAAACTCATACTCCCCACTTCCAAAACATGAACCAAACACCTTCATAGATTTATTTATTCAGTTGGATCATCTTGAATAATGTAGTCAATTAAACGAGAAAATTTGTTTAATGCATAACAAGTAATTAATTTTTCATAAAATATATCACAAAAATCAAAATAGTTAATTATTTTAATGTCTGAAAATATAATATACTATTTTTTTTTCTTGAGTTCAATAACATGTGGAAGTTTTAGTCAAGCATATATGCATTAATGAGTTGAATTATGCTTAAATTGACTATTATTAATTAATTTTATATTTAGTTTTTAACTTTTGATATTATGTGTAATAGGTTTCTCAACTCTCAAAAAGTTATGTATCATGTTTCTAAACTTTCTACTTTGTATTTAATAGGTCTCTAAATTGCAGAAGTAAGTCTTTAATAAGTCTCTATATACTTTTAGTTTTATGTCCAATAAGTCTCTAGCCTATTTGACATTTTTAAAAAGCCACGGATCTATCAAACATAAAATTGAATGTTGTATTTAACAATATCTTGGTCGGTTTTTCATTTTTTTTTTGTCTAATAGGTAGTGATTTTTTTTATTAAAAAAATATTTAATAGGTCAAACCTAAAGTTGCAAATTCAGTAATCTATTAAACACTTTTAAAATTCATGAACCTATTGCATACACAATTAAAAGTTTACTAACTTACTAGACATAATTCCAAAAGTTCATGACTAAATTGTCAATTCAAGCATAACTCAATTGGTTAAAACATATATTATCGATCAAAAAATTAAATTTTCGAATTTCCTACTGGAGGTATTGTTGAACTCTCAAAAAAACGGTCAAAGATGACGTGGTTCAAAAAGTTGACGTAGGTGGAAGTGGATAAGTTTAAACCTTGTTGACTAAGCATTATCTATGTATCAAAATAAACAAATAAATAAACTCTGGTCCAGGCTATGCTATAGATGGTCCCCTTCCAACTTTTCCTTTTATTTATGTATTTTTATAAAAAAAAATATTATTTAAGAAATTATAGGAAACTGTGGTCTAGATCATAGGGGTTCCTTAAAATTAACAATTCCCATTTCTCATTTGAGGAAAGTTGTACATTACTGATATGGTGTAGACATATTAGTTTATAGTTTCATTACTTTAAAATTTTAATACTTAATACTTTTGTCAATTTGAACATAGGAAAAGCGACTAATTACTATTATAGAGGTCAATAGTTTAATCATCTACTCCTAATTGTTGAACTAAAAAATATATATATATATATATACTTGATACTTTTTTAATATTAAAATAATATTAAAGATATATATATATTTTCAACCTACTGTTTACACGTAAATTTCAGTGAAGAAATAAGAACATGTGCGAATGAAACTTTTGTATTTGTATAACTTTGAATGTAGTTGAATACAATCTCTAGTACTTGATCATCTGATTCTCTCTCTTGCTTGTATGTTTCACTCGAGGGCTGTAGAGCTTATTCTCGAGATTTAAACTTCGATGAATTCTTAGAGTCTCGAAGAAGTGTTATTGATCTTCGAGGAACTGTTCTTTGTTCAAGAGGTGTTTGATCTTCAAGAGCTGAAGGAGTTTTCTAGCCTTTATTTCTGAATTCTCTTCGAGATTTCAAATTTCTAAACCCCCAAATTTGAGGAGGGGCTCTCTATTTATAGAGTTCCCTAGGGCCCCCAGATGGGCTTGGGTTTAACTGTTGGACTAGGCCTGGTAGACTTTAGGTCAAAACTCCTATGGACTGAGCCTTATTGACCTTGGGCATAGACTTTGCTGGATTAGGGCCTCCCATTTGGGTTTTGTCTAAAATCGGCCCAAATTTCATATAACCCAATTGCATATTTGGATTTGCCTTAATTTAATTTATGGATACTTGCAAATTTAAATAATCTCTAATTAAATAAATAATTTTGTCATTAATTTTAATTAATGACATGACAATTTTTGATTAGCCAAAAGTTCTATTCCAACACCTACATTATTATATAATATTAAAAATAGAGTTAAATTATCAATTTAATTTTTTTTTAATTTAAGCTTAATTTCAATTTGATTGTTTCATGTTATTATAAGTCATTATCACATTTAAATATGTGACACATTTTTCTATTTATGTGGTAATGAACTAAGAGATTATGGTGGATGAGTCGTTTTTCTAATAATATTTCACAAATGTTTATTATCATCAAATTTCTAATCTTTAGCTTATTTGTCATTTAATACCTTTTTTCTCTTACCATGCTACCCTTCATGAATTGAGTAAATTCACATTTAATACAAGATTTTATTTAAATAAATCTTTTATCAACGTTTTTTATTTAAGGAAATTTAGTGTATCATTAATGACTTATTATATTATTACGATTTCCCTTCCGTTTTCTCATTTTCCTTTTCTTTTTTTGGTGATTTTCTTTTTATTTCTCCGCCACCTTTGTGGCGCCATTACTGTCTCATTATTTTGTTCTTCATTTTTCATTTCATTTCAATTGCTTGTCTTTTTGCCGCCACACCGAACAACAAACCAAATGAGTAAATTTTATTTATCATTTTTTTAAACTTTTGTTTATTATTCTTTTTTCTTTTTTTTTTTTTTTACTTTGTCTGTATCTGTATTTATAATATATACCTATTGTTCAGAATGTGCAAACATAGACAAATGCGAATTAAAAAAAAAAAAAAACATATACAAATGTATTGATATACTGAAATAGGTATATACATTGTGAATCTCATAACTAATTTCATTGAAAAATAATGAATTGCCAATACTACATTAGCAATAGAAGATTGAATGTTGGTCATTGACTCATTATAATTTTGAATACTGAAATTTTTTTTCGCTTTTTTTTTTTCACTAGTCCAAACTTTGAAGTTAATGGTGAAAATCTTAGATGACATGACAACTCTGCATTTGACCATTCTCAATAGTTGTCCTCCAGTAACAAGTTGTAAATCTTTCAACTTGCGTGTTTCTTCTCGAACACACCCTCTCTTTAGTTGCCAAATATGCATATATATTACATAACCATATGTATATTACATATATGCACGATGAAAATGACAATATATATCTAGTATATAACATATACTTCTGTTTTTCCAGTTTCTTCTTATGTGCTTTCACTATGAAAAAAGTTGCAACTTGGAGGTATATTATGTATGAAACATATATTATATACATACCAAGTATAAAACATATACGTCTGAATATATTATAAGTAGCCTCTTTTTGTTCATTAGATACTTTCTTCGTTGAACTTCTGATTGAAAAATATTTATCACCAGCTGAAACTATTTTTCTATCTTCACATATTGAAAATAAAAAAAATGGACATCAACATTCGTCGATTGAAATCAAAATTGAACTTTTAGGATTCCAATAGATATAAATTTTAAATTTAAATTTAATAGATCAATTAGTTTTGAAAATTTTCAAATTTGACAGCAACCTATTAGACACAAAATTGAAATTCAGGGACCTATTAGACACAAAATTGAAAGTTTAGGGACTTCTTGGACACTTTTGAAAGTTTTTGGACCAAATAGACACAAACTTCAAAGTTCATAGACTAAATTTGTAATTAAACCAAAAATAAAAAACTTATAGATACACAAATTTTAGAGAGATAAATTTTAAAAATTTATCTTGTTCTAACTTATATTCCCGGTTGGATATATATTATTATTTTATGGAGAAACACTCTAGTCTGTTGTAAAATTGAGAGGCGAAACCGGGCACCAAAACTTTACCAAATCATATAATAATAATAATAATAATAATAATAATAATACAAAAGATGAAATATAAAAAGAATATATATATATATAGTATAAACAAAAGAAAGTGGAGATTTATGGCAAATTAAAAACACAAAAATTAGAGAAAATGGGAGAAAAATTGGTGTATTTTCTTTTCCAAAAATCTCTCTATTTATAGGCAATTTAAGAGAGGATGATGTGGTACATTTGGACACCAATCTATGGCCTTTAGAAGACACTTTGGCTATGGAGAAAATGTCACTTGGCATGGATAACAAATGGGCATGTGGAATGGGCATTTACATATGTCATATTCACAATACTCCCCCTTAAATGCCCATTTATATAAAATATGCCTCGTTAAAACCTTACTAGGGAAAAACCCAATGGGAAGAAAAACCCTAGTGAAGGAAAAAGAGTACATATTTTATATAGTTTACTATAATACATTCACTCCCCCTCATGGAGACATCACTTAAAGTCTTTGAGTCGCCGCATTCTAATGCTATATACTAATTTATCGAAGTTTGCAGTTGGTAATGCCTTTGTAAATAAGTCAGCCAGGTTATCTTTTGAACAAATTTGTTGTACAGTGATATCGCCATTTTCTTCAAGATCATGAGTATAGAAGAGCTTTGGTGAGATATGCTTTGTTCTATCTTCTTTGATATATCCTCCCTTGATTTGAGCTATACATGCTGTGTTGTCTTCGTATAACATCGTTGGAAGAGGTTTACTTGAAGATAAGCCACATGTCTGATGAATGTGTTGTGTCATCGATCTTAGCCATACACATTCTCGACTTGCTTCATGAATAGCGAGGATTTCAGCATGATTTGAAGAAGTTGCCGTTATAGTCTGTTTCACTGATCGCCATGATATAGCAGTTCCTCCACATGTGAATAGATAACCTGTCTGAGATCTAGCTTTGTGTGGGTCAGATAGATAACCAGAATCTGCATAACCAACTAGATCATACTTTGATTTGTTAGAATAAAATAAACCCATATCAATTGTCCCTCGAAGATATCGGAGTACATGCTTAACTCCGTTCCAATGTCTTTTTGTAGGATATGAACTATATCTAGCTAATAAATTTACTGAAAATGCAATATCTGGTCTTGTGTTATTAGCCAAATACATAAGTGCACCAATTGCACTAAGATATGGTACTTCAGGACCAAGTAGTTCTTCACTGTCATCTCGAGGTCGAAATATATCTTTCTTTACATCTAGTGAACGAACTTCCATTGGAATGTTTAATGGATGTGCTTTATCCATATAGAATCTTTTTAAGATTTTCTCTGTATAAGTTGATTGATGAACAAATATCCCATCTGCTAAATATTCAATTTGCAAACCAAGGCAAAATTTTGTTTTTCCAAGATCTTTCATCTCGAATTCTTTCTTAAGATATTCTATTGCCTTGGATAACTCTTCAGGAGTTCCAATTATATTTAAGTCATCAACATATACAGTTATAATAGTAAATCTTGACTGAGATTTCTTTATAAAAACGCACGGACATATTGGATTATTTTGGTATCCTTCTTTCAACAGATATTCACTCAGGCGATTATACCACATTCGTCCTGATTGTTTTAATCCATATAATGATCTCTGTAACTTTATTGAATACAATTCTCGAGAACTTGATTCATATGTTTCTGGTATTTTAAATCCTTCCGGGATTTTCATATAAATGTCATTATCCAGAGATCCATATAAATACGCCGTGACTACATCCATTAGATGCATATCAAGCTTTTCATATACAGTCAGACCAATCAAATATCTTAATGTTATTGCATCCACCACAGGAGAATATGTCTCCTCATAATCAATACCAGGCCTTTGCGAGAATCCTTGTGCAACAAGTCTCGCTTTATATCTTGTGACTTCATTCTTTTCATTTCTTTTCCTTACAAATACCCATTTATATCCTACAGGTTTGACGTTTTCCGGTGTTGGGACTACTGGTCCAAAAACCTCACGTTTTGAAAGTGAGTTCAACTCTGCTTGGATTGCTTCTTTCCACTTCGGCCAATCCTTTCTACGTTGACATTCTACGATAGATTTTGGGTCAAAATCGTCACTTTCATGAATAATATCGTGAGCAACATTATAAGAAAAAATGTTGTCAATAATGATATCATTTCGGTTCCATCTCTTTCCTGTTGTAACATAGTTTATAGAAATTTCATTATTATCCTCAAGCGTTTGATTTTCACCAATACTCTTTTGAGTAGTTGTATTCTGGATTTCTTCTGGAACATCCATACCTTTTATTGAATCATTTTGATTCTCAACTACTTTTCTTTTTCGAGGATTTTTATCTTTAGAACCTATTGGTCTTCCACGCTTCTGGCGTGCTCCAGACTCATTATTGACAACTTGTTCCTTTGGGATATCAACTTTTGATGAAGCATTTGCAGCTGGTATATATGATTTAGTCACACTTTTAGTATCTGTGAATGCATCTGGTAGTTAATTTGCTATATTTTGCAAATGAATTATCTTTTGAACTTCAAGTTCACATTGATTTCTACGAGAATCTAAATGAGATAATAACGATGCATTCCATGTAATTTCTTTTTCCAACTTCTTAATTCCTCCCCCTAATGTTGGAAAATTTGTCTCATTAAAATGACAATTAGCAAATCGTGCAGTAAATACATCACCCGTCAGGGGTTCAAGATATTTAATAATTGATGGGGAATCAAAACCAACATATATTCCTAACCTCCTTTGAGGACCCATCTTAGTACGTTGTGGTGGAGCAATCGGTACATATACTGCACATCCAAAAATTCTTAGATGGGAAATATTTGGCTGCTGGCCATAAGCTAATTGCATTGGGGAGTATTTATTATAAGCTACTGGCCTAATACGTGCCAGTGATGCAGCATGCAAAATAGCATGACCCCATACCGATGTAGGAAGTTTAGCTCTCATAAGCAATGGTCTTGCAATTAGTTGCAAACGTTTTATAAATGATTCTGCTAGACCATTTTGTGTATGAACGTGAGCTACAGGATGTTCAACACTTATCCCAATTGACATACAATAATTATTAAAAGTTTGGGATGTAAATTCACCAGCATTATCAAGTCGAATGATCTTAATTGTATTATCAGGAAATTGTGTTTTTAACTTAATTATTTGAGCAAGTAATCTTGCAAATGCAAGATTTCGACTTGATAATAAGCATACATGTGACCATCTACTGGGTGTGTCAATTAATACCATAAAATATCTAAATGGACCACTTGGTGGGTTAATAGGTCCACAAATATCACATTGAATTCGCTCTAAAAATGCAGGTGATTCAATCCCCACTTTAGCTGGTGATGGTCTAATAATTAATTTCCCTTGAGAACAAGCATCACATGACAACTCATTGGATTGAAGAATCTTCTGGCTCTTTAAAGGATGTCCATGTGAATTCTCAATAATTTTTCTCATCATTATTGACCCTGGATGACCCAATCGATCATGCCAAACACTGAATATTTCTGGATTCATGAACTTCGGGTTCATTATTGCATAACTTTCGATTACTCGTATATGAGTATAGTATAATCCAAAAGAAAAAGCAGGCAGTGTTTCTAATATACGTTTTTCATGTGAAACAATAGATGTTATATAGAGACACTCTATATTATTTTTACAATCAGTTTCAACATGATAATTATTTTCACGTATATCTTTAAAACTTAATAAGTTTCTTTTCGATTTGCTAGAGAACAGAGCATTATTAATTGTAAATCTTGTTCCTCTAGGCAAAATAAAGTTTGCATTTCCAAAACTTTCAATCAGATTTGCAGAACCTGATATAGTATTGACTTTTGCTTCCAGCATTGTCAATCTAGAAAAATATTTTCTATTTATGAGTATCGTGTGCGTAGTTGCGCAGTCTGCCAGACATAAATCCTCATTGCTCATTTTCGAGTTACTCAACATATTGAAATTGTTCATATTTCTTCATTGAAAAGAAAAGAAAAACGATTACAAAGAGTCTTAAATATATATACAAACAAAACAACAACAAAAACATACTAAACAGTATTTAATTATATATTTTCATACAAATCATCCTCTACTTGTTTGATTGCATCAATTCTCTCTCCAGGAGATTCAAAATAATCAGCTACATCAAGATGCATCATATTGGAGGGGTCAAACACATCATCTTCTTGAATGGCAAGATTTACCTCCACATTCTTTTCTTTTCCTTTTTCCTTCAGGGACGCTTGATAGAGATCAACAAGGTGTTTTGACGTACGACAGGTACGTGACCAGTGCCCAGTCATTCCGCACCGGAAACATTTATGTTCATCACCTTTCGAACTTCTATCTTGTGGAGCCTTTTCTTTATGATCATCACTTCGTGTGGGTTTCTTAAAATTATAATGCCCACCACGAAAATAGGTATTTCTTCCTCTACCGCGGTCCCGACCTCGACCACGACCACGACCTCGACCACGGTTATTAAAATTCACAGCATTCACTTCAGGGAATGGTGTTGCTCCAGTTGGTCGGGATTCGCGATTTTTCATCAATAACTCGTTATTTTGTTCAGCAACGAGAAGACATGAGATAAGTTCAGAATATTTTGCAAAACCCTTCTCTCGATATTGCTGCTGCAGGAGCATATTCGAGACATGAAAAGTGGAAAATGTCTTCTCTAACATATCAACATCAGTAATCTTTTCTCCGCATAATTTTAATTTTGAACTAATTCTGAAGAGTGCGGAATTATACTCACTTACTGATTTAAAGTCCTGCAACCTCAGGTGCATCCAATCATAACGAGCTTTTGGAAGAATAACTGTTTTTTGATGATCGTACCTTTATTTCAAACCTTGCCATAGAATGTAGGGATTTTTTATTGTAAGATACTCCATTTTCAATCCCTCGTGAAGATGATGGCGAAGGAAGATCAGGGCTTTTGCTTTTTCTTGATTTGATGCATCATTTCCTTCTTTAATTGTTTCTCCAAGATTCATAGAATCTAAATGGATCTCAGCGTCAAGGACCCATGACAAGTAGTTATTCCCATTAATATTCAGGGCCGCAAATTCTAGCTTTGTAAGGTTTGTCATAATAACACTATCAAAAATAATAATATATTCATATTAGAAATTTAACATAAACCAAATGCGTAAAAATGGCTTACCTATAAGACTTACCTTTAGCGGGAAAAATGACAGAGTCTCGTGCTGATAACGTGTTGTAAAATTGAGAGGCGAAACCGGGCACCAAAACTTTACCAAATCATATAATAATAATAATAATAATAATAATAATAATAATAATAATACAAAAGATGAAATATAAAAAGAATATATATATATATATATATATATAGTATAAACAAAAGAAAGTGGAGATTTATGGCAAATTAAAAACACAAAAATTAGAGAAAATGGGAGAAAAATTGGTGTATTTTCTTTTCCAAAAATCTCTCTATTTATAGGCAATTTAAGAGAGGATGATGTGGTACATTTGGACACCAATCTATGGCCTTTAGAAGACACTTTGGCTATGGAGAAAATGCCACTTGGCATGGATAACAAATGGGCATGTGGAATGGGCATTTACATATGCCATATTCACAATATAGTCAATATTATTTTTCTTTATAAATTTTCTTTTTCTAACTAATATCCCTTAAAAAAACAAATATTCTCTCTCTAACATATACATATCTTGCCTTCTAACTCGTCTCTGATCTAATGCTGTTCTATATCTCTAAGAAATCTCTCTCTAACTTTTATCTCTAAAAAATTTAACCTTGTCTCTCTAATGTTTTATTTTTGAGCTCTAATTTATCTCTTTATAATTTTTGAGAAAATAGAAAACCAAAAGAAACTACCAAACATGTTTGGTTTTCTGTTTTTTTTTTTTTTTAAAAAATAATTATCAAACATGTATGACTTTTGTTTTTTAAAAATAGAAAATCAAAAACTAAAAATAAAAAATAGAAAAACTAAAAACTAAAACTAAAAACCAAAATAGTTATCAAACGAAGCCCAAGTTTTATTTAACTGTATCAAAGTTTAAGGTTGAGTACAAAATAGAAAAATTACATGAGTTTTTCATTATGTAAAAAAATAGTTTAGTGATGATTTTTGGGTTTAATTTAACGAAACAAAATTGGTAATTAAACATTAAAGGACCGTTTGAGGCGTGGGTTATAATAACATGAGTTATAATAGTCTGTGGAATACTCTGCACTTCAAACATATACTATTATAACCTAGACTAAATAACTCTGCATTTTAAACAATATTATATATAATTTCACATACTATTATAACTCATGTTATTATAACTCACTCAGCGCTCCAAACAGCCCTAAGAAAATGTTAATTAAAAAATGGGAGATTGAAGATGGAACAAGGTTGAATCAATACCTTTGTTACTGTTACACTAAAATTAAAGTGGAGAGAAAAGCTTTTTTGTTTTCATCTCTATCTCTTATTTGAAAAGACTCTTTACTAAAAAATGGACACCTCAATGCTTAAGTGTTGACATATTGTCTATATATATATATATATATATAAAACTCCAAAATTACTTAACAATGGAATCTCTTGGAAGTTTCAACTTTAGGCATTTGAAACTTCAATAAACTTTCATCACCTTCATCAACAGTTATTTAGAAGGAAAAGAATAAACTTAGAAGTTATCCATGATTAAAATATAATAAAACAAGGGACAAAGTATGATAAATCATAACAGGAGAACATGTTTGCCCAAAAAAAAAAAAGAAAAGATTATTGGATAAATATTGTTTTGACAAAAGATTTTTAATACTAAAGTGCGTAGTTAAGATTCTTTGTGAGAATACTTGCATTCACGAGGTCATAGTTTCAAGATGGAATTTAAAGTTGACAAATGTACTTTCGTTGATGTTACTTTTTATATAGTCAATGAATTATTATTCGTTAATCTTATTAAACAACTTTAATAGTTTATTCTTTTATTGATTTTGTGCGAAAAGCGATTTGTTAGAAAGTATTTACCAATTTACTCTTTAAAAATAACTTTACACGTGGTTAGAAGATTGTTTATTACATTGAATAACAAGACATGGTGTCAACATTATATTTGCCTTGGATGCAACAAAACTTCCAAAAAGAAAGTTTATATAGTATTATTTAGAGTTTTAAGTTTGGCAAACTTGATAAACTAAAGTAATAAGTTGAGAGTATTTTAAAGAAAGTATATATAGTATTATTTAGATACCAAATGTACGAACAAGTTGTCAAGCTGGTAAGAGATCATTGACCTTGGAAGATAAACTCATCTAACCTATTTTGAAGATGTATCAATGATCGATGGAAGCAAATAGAAAAGGAACACCGAGTAGGATCAAAGAAACTAGCAGACTGATCACTAAATAGATACAAATAGGTGTTAGCTTATTCAAGAGATCAAGAATGAAGAGTTATATGAAGTATAAGTTTGAGATGCTAACATGAACTTCTAATACATCTTACTTATGTACCCTTCTTACGCATATCTAATCACAGCTTCTTGAAATTTATTAGACTACTTTAGATCCTTTACTAAACAAATATGTACTTTTTTTTAGTTCAACAACACGTGAGAGTGATGATTTTTTTAGTACAACAAATGTGTGAGGGTATGGGGATTTGAAGCTTCGACCTCGTGGGAATGAGCACATGCCAAATTATCGTTGAGTTATGCTCTTTTTGGCATATGAGGGTGATGATTTGAACCTCTGACTTTTGGTCGATGATATAGTGTTTTAACTTTGTTGAATTATGCTCAAGTTAACAACAAATATATGTACTTACTACTATTTTTATGAGTAAAAACAATTCACTGCTAAAATGAATAACAATATATGCAACTTTTATATAACTCTCTCATTTAACCAATTTAATTTTTTAGTATAAGTAAAGCTATTATTAGTTAGGAAAGAGTAGTTATCTAACCTCCATTTCTTTATAACATATAAAAAGGTTCTCATGCCACTTTGATGATTAAAAGACAGTTTTTTTTTTCTCTACTTGTGAAATTAGAGAACACATTCGCTAGACAAAAATAAATGAATGAATATACAATACGTTTAGTCATAATAAATAAGATGTAACCGGATAAATTTGAAAAAATATATACCTTTTAGATAATGAACCACATATCACATGAAATTAAGTCTATAAATACTATCTAATTATGGATTCTCATTTTTTTTATCTACTTTTTATATATGTTTTCAAAATCAAGCCAAGTTTTGAAAACTAAAAAAAGTAGTTTTCAAAAAGTAGTTTTTATTTTTGGAATTTAGCTAGAAACTCAAATGTTTCCTTAAGAAAGATGGAAACATTGTAGAGAAGATAAAAATGATTGCAAAGAAATTGTGAGAAAACAAACACAATTTTCAAAAACCAAATGATTATCAAACGAGACATAAATAATTATCAAACGGGCCTATCAAATTCACCTAACTTACATCCATATTACCTTTCCTTTGTAATCCCTATTCACCCTTGCTCAATCTATTTTTTTAATCATAAATTACAACATCCATATTGAGCTTACAACGATGAAATATTATATATATATATATATATATATATTTTAATAACTTCTCCGTAATTTATCTTTGTTTTAGTATTTTAAATATTGGATTAAGATTGAAAATAGCATACGAGACCCAACTTAAAAGCATTGTTAATTAACTAATGAAAAGGAAAATTTAATTAATTAATTAATTTTCTATTCACTAATCAAAATTGATTTCTTTTTACATATAATCAATAATGATTTAGAACTTATGTCAAGAATGAAGATCGTGTGATTTTTTTTTCTGACAATATGTGGGGTGTGAGATTCGAACCTCAAACTTCTTGTTCAATGATATATATTTTATGCTAATTGAGTTATGCTTATATTAGAAGATTGTGTGATTGTTTATATAGAATGTTATGTCTTGCCAAACTTCTAAGTTTAGTATTTACTTGTTAACTTAAGTAATTGGTCAAAACATGATTTTTCTCTCTTTTTTTTTTTTTTTTGAAAAGGTGATTTTTCTCTTTTAAGGTCTAGAATTCAAATATTCACACCATATTTGTTGTACATTGTATAAAAAAAGTATGAAAAAAAAATCAATTTTGACCCTTAAAAACTTGTAAAGTTGTATCAATTTTAACCATAAACTTTCAACTTTATCAAATTGCACTTCAAACTTAGATAAGTGTTGCAATTTTAACCTCAAACTTAGATAAATGTTGCAATTTTAACCTCAAACTTTAAAAAGTGTTGTGATTTTAACCTTCTAATAAGTTTTCGCTCTAAGTATCATTAAAAGAAGTTTCATCTATCCGTTTAATGAATTATAATACATATGTATGATATGAAATTGACAAAATTTTAGAGAGAAACGACATTAGAGCTAAAAAAATTTTTTTTGTTAAAACTTATAAATTTTGGCACAATTATTCCATGGTTAATTTGTATATTGGTCAAACTTATCTTTGTGCAAAACTTTATTTTATTGAAATTAATTAGTTTATGAAGATTTTTATCACTTTTTTTGTTAAAATTAGTGAGTGAATTAGTAGAATTTGAATCGATGATAAAAATTGCAACACTTATTTAAGTTTAGGATCCAAATTGAGACAACCTCACAAGTTTAAGGTCAAATTTGATATTTTCCCAAAAATATTATTTTATATATTGTTTGCAAAAAAGCATTAAAATAAAAAATTAAAAAAAGCGGCAATTGGAGTTTATATACATGGACCACAGGAAAAATTCTAGTACTACCGGTAGTATGGAAAATTTTCCATACTACTCTCATTTATTGCTTATCACGTCAGCATTTGTTTGAAAATTATATGAGGTCGACTTAAAATTATGTGGATTCCACTAATATTAAAACATAGTGTGAACAAAGGGAGTATGATACTCTCATAGTACTAGAAATTTTTTCCATGGTTCACAGCCACTTAGTGTAAATATTGTCACATGTCATGTTTTTATCAAAACTTCATACGGACCTGGGTGACGAATTTAAAAATAAATATAATATTTTTTTATTGATTTAAATAAAAATAATTCTATTTTGGTTAGTTGTTATAATTTTAAGAATAATACTTGGTTGCTAACCATCAATAAAGTGGAGAAAATTTCTAATAGTATAGAAAATTCTTCATACTACTCTCATTTATTGCTTGTCACATCAGCATCATTTTGAAAATTATGTAGAATCTACTAATATTAAAACATAGTGTGAACAAATGAAACATAATACTCCGATACATAGTACTAAAAATTTTCTCAATAAAATGCGACAATTAAGAGAGAGAAAGGTGGAGGTATGCAAGCCAAGTATTGCTCTATTTTTAAAGCTCCTATCATAGGTTTGGCATTTGAAAATAATTCAACTCTCCCATCATTTTCTCTTTAGACTTTAATTTTATCAAATTGGAACTTTTTTTTCATAAGTTTCAACATGTGAAACCTTCTGATTGACGACATATGTCTTAATCAATTGAGTTATGCTTAAAATTATCAAATTACATCTAGCAATATTTATCTTAAATTGGAATAAGTATTACAATCTTTACTGTATAATAAGCCTTCATGGAAAAAATCTTTTAAAAAATGTGGTTTTTTTTTTTTAGTTCAACAATATGGAATGAAGGGATTAGAATCTCTGACCTTTTAGTCGAAGATATATGTCAATTACCTCTGAGCGCACTTTGGCAAAAATGTGGTTACACAGGATTGTGTCTAACAAATCTATGAACTTCAAAAAGTGCATAATAAGGTCCCTAAATTTCAATTTTATGTCTAACAAATTTCGAATTTTGAAATTACCTAATAGATTCTCCAACTTACAAGTTTGTGTCTATTATATAGATTCTTAACATATTCGTCATATGGATAAAACACAAAATAGGACCCTACTTTTCAATTTTGCATCTAATAGATTCGTAAATTTTAAAACATATATCTGATATGAATTTGATGAAAAGGAAGAGGTTGCCTAAATATAAGGTAGTTAAATACTCAAATGTTATACATCATAATTGTGGAGTAGGCTAAACATTCAAATATTCTAGTCAAACAATTTTAAATTTATTTTTCTCTTTCTAAAATTTTCGTTTTATAACTTTTATTTATTTATTTTTCTTTCCTAATCCATCTTTCTAAAAAAAATAAAGGTTAAATTAAACATTTAATTTATAAACTTTGAGGTTTGTATCTATTTAGTCTCTGAACTTTCAAAATTATAAATTTAGTCCTTGGACTTTCGAATTTTTTAAAAATTCACGGGTCTAATAGATACAAAATTGAACTTTTAGAGTTCTATTAGACATAAAATTCAAATTTATATTTAATAGATCAATTAGTTTTGAAAGTTTTCAAATTTGGCAGAAACCTATTAGACACAAACTTGAAAGTTTAGGGACTTTTTATAAACTTTTGAAAGTTTATGGACCAAATAGATACAAATTTCAAAGTTAAGAGACTAAACTTGTGATTAAACCAAAAATAAAAAACTTATAGATACACAAATTTTAGAGAGATAAATTTTAAAAATTTGTCTCGTTCTAACTTATATTCCCGGTTGGATATATATATTATTATTTTATGGAGAAACACTCTAGTCAATATTATTTTTCTTTATAAATTTTCTTTCTCTAACTAATATTCTCTCTCCCTTAAAAAAACGAATATTCTCTCTCTAACGTATACATATCTTGCCTTCTAACTCGTCTCTCTAATGTTTTTCTATATCTCTAAGAAATCTCTCTCTAACTTTTATCTCTATAAAATTTAACGTTGTCTCTCTAATGTTTTATTTTTTGAGCTCTAATTTATCTCTTTATAATTTTAAGAAACTACCAAACATGTTTGGTTCTCTGTTTTTTAAAAATAAAAAATAAAAAACAATGATCAAACATGTATGACTTTTGTTTTTTAAAAATAGAAAACCAAAAACTAAAAATTAAAAATAGAAAAACTAAAAACAAAAACAAAAAACCAAAATGGTTATCAAACGAAGCCCAAGTTTTTTTTAACTGTATTAAAGTTTAAGGTTGAGTACAAAATAGAAAAATTACATGAGTTTTTCATTACGTAAAAAAATAGTTTAGTTATGATTTTTGGGTTTAATTTAACGAAACAAAATTGGTAATTAAACATTAAGGGAACTGTTTGAGGCGTGGATTATAATAACATGAGTTATAATAGTCTGTAGAATAATTTGCACTCCAAACACAGACTATTATAATACAGACTAAACAACTCTGCATTTTAAACAATATTATATAACTTTACAGATTATTATAATCCACAGACTATTATAACTCATGTTATTATAACCCACTTAGCACTCCCTTGAAGATGGAACAAGGTTGAATCAATACCTTTGTTACTGTTACACTAAAATTAAAGTGGAGAGAAAAGCTTTTTGTGTTTTCATCTCTAATATCTCTTATTTGAAAAGATTCTTTACTAAAAAATGGACACCTCAATGCTTAAGTGTTGACATATGTCTATATATATAGATATGACTCCAAAATTTCTTAATAATGTAATCTCTTGGAAGTTTCAACTGTAAGCATTTGAAACTTCAATAAACTTTCATCGTCTTCATCAACAATTATTTAGAAGGAAAAGAATAAACTAAGAAGTTATCTAAACCATGATTAAAATATAATAAAACAGGGGACAAAGTATGATCAATCATAACAGGAGAACCATGTTTGCCAAAAAAAAAAAAAAAAAAAGATTGTCGGATAAATATTTTTTTGACAAGATTTTTAATAGTAGTTTCAGGATGGAATTTAAAGTTGACAAATGTACTTTCGTTGGTGTTACTTTTTATATAGTCAATGAATTATTATTCGTTAATCTTATTAAACAACTTTAAGGGACTGTTTGAGACAAGAGTTATAATAACATATGTTATAATAACCTGTAGAGTACTCTGCACCCCAAACACAGACTATTATAATCTCAGATTAAACAACTCTGCATTTTAAATAATATTATATTATTTCACAGACTATTATAACTCACTCAGTGCCCCAAACAGCCCCTAATAGTTTATTCTTTTATTGACTTTGTGAGGAAAGCAATTCGTTAGAAATTCAAAAAAACTATTTTAATTAATAAATAAACATTTTACACTTTTTTAAATGAGTTAAAATACTCGTGACAATATTATATTCACATTAAGTTACATTTTCTTGTTATTTTTTTTAATATTTCATCAATTTTGTACGATATAATGGAAATGTCAATTCTTCTTATGTCGATGTCGAACCCATAGACATGTGAAAATGTCGATGAAAATGTCGACGTGCCGATGAAAATTTAATACCATGAAAAAGAGTAGTTTTCTAACCTCCATTTTTTCATAACATAGATAAAGGTTCTCATGCCACTTTGATGATTAAAAGACAGTTTTTTTTTCTCTACTTGTGAAATTAGAGAACACATTCGCTAGACAAAAATAAATGAATGATTATACATACGTTTAGTGCATAATAAATAAGATGTAATCGGATAAATTTGAATAAAGATATACTTTTTAGATAATGGACCACATCTCACATTATTTTATAATATTTTAAAGTGTTTTTAGAATTTATAAAGGCACTTTTGACTACATGTATAATTAAACAACATGAAAAAAAAAATTGAGTAGCTAAGGTCACTATTTAGTTTTTGGAAATTAAGCCTATAAATACTACATCTACTTATGGATTTTCATGTTTTTTTATCTACCTTTTATATATGTTTTCAAAAATCAAGCCAAGTTTTGAAAATTAAAAAAAGTAATTTTTATTTTTGGAATTTAGCTAGTTTTGAAAATTAAAAAAAGTAGTTTTTATTTTTGGAATTTAGCTAGAAACTCAAATGTTTCCTTAAGAAAAATGAAAACATTGTAGATAAGATAAAAACCATTGTAGAGAAATTGTGAGAAAGCAAGCACAACTTTCAAAAACCAAATGATTATCAAACGAGGCCTAAATAGTTATCAAACGGGCCTATCAAACTCAGCCAACTTACATCCATATTACCTTGCCTTTTGTAATCCCTATTCACCCTTGCTCAATCTATTTTTTTAATCATAAATTACAACATCCATATTGAGTTTACAACGAGGAAATATTATATATATATATATATACACATTTTAATAACTTGTAATTTATCTTTGTTTAGTATTTTAAATATTGGATTAAGATTGAAAATAGCAAAACTTTTGATACGAGACCCTACTTAAAAGCATCGTTAATTAACTAATGAAGAGTAAAAATTAATTAATTAATTAATTAATTTTCTATTCACTAATCAAAAATGATTTTTTTTTACTTAGAATCAATAATGATTTGGAACTTATGTCAAGAATGAAAATGGTGTGATTTTTTTTTTCTTGACAATATGTGAGGTGAGAGATTCGAATCTTAAACCTCTTGATCGAGGGTATATATTTTATGCTAATTGAGCTATGCTTATATTAGTAGGTCGTGTGATTGTTTATATAGAATGGTGTGTCTTGCCAAACTTCTAAATTTAGTATTTACTTGTTAACTTAAGTAATTGGTCAAAACATGATTTTTCTCTTTTTTTTTTTTTTTTTTTTTGAAAAGGTGATTTTTCTCTTTTAAGGTCTAGAATTCATATCTTCACATCATATTTGTTGTACATAGTACTAAAAAAGGTATGAAAAAAAAATCAAATTTGACCCCTAAACTTGTAAAGTTGTATCAATTTTAACCATAAACTTTTAATTTTATCAAATTGCACCTCAAACTTAGATAAGTGTTGCAATTTTAACCTCAAACTTTAAAAAGTGTTGTAATTTTAATCTTTTAATAAGTTCTCACTCTAAATATCATTAAAAGAAGTTTCATCTATGCGTTTAATGAAATATAAAACATATGTATGATATGAAATTGATAAAATTTTAGAGAGAAATGACATTAGAGCTAAATTTTTTTTGTTAAAAATTATAAATTTTGGCACAATTATTCCATGGTTAATTTGTAAATTTGGTCAAACTTACCTTTGTGCAAAACTTTATTTTATTGAAATTAATGAGTTTATGAAGATTTTTACCTCTTTTTTTGTTAAAATTAGTGAGTGAATTAGCAGAATTTGAATCAATGATAAAAATTGCAACACTTATTTAAGTTTAGGATCCAAATTGATACAACCTCACAAGTTTAAGGTCAGATTTGATATTTTCCCCAAAAGCATTATTTTATATATTGTTTACAAAAAAGCATCAAAATAAAAAATTAAAAAAAGCGGCAATTGGAGTTTATATACATGGACCACAGGAAAAATTCTAGTACTACCGGTAGTATGAAAATATTTATTGCTTGCCACATCATCATTCTTTTGAAAATTGTGGGGTCTACTTAAAATAATGTGATGTCCACTAGTATTAAAACATATTGTGAACAAATGGAGTATGATACTCCTGTAATACTAAAAAAATTTCCCATGGATCACGGCCACACAGTGTAAATATGGCCACGTGTCATGTTTTTGTCAAAACTTCACATGGACCTAGGTGACGAATTTAAAAATAAATATAATATTTTTTTATTGATTTAAAATAAAAATAATTCTATTTTAGTTAGGTGTTATAATTTTAAGAATAATACTTGGTTGCATGCCATCAATAAAGTGGAGAAAAATTTTAGTACTATCGTAGTATAGAAAATTTTCCATACTATTTCATTTATTGTTTGTCACATCAACATCATTTTAAAAGTTATGTAGGGTCCACTAGTATTAAAATATAGTGTGATACCCGATACATAGTACTAGAAATTTTCTCAATAAAATGTGACAATTAATGGGCTGTTTGGCGCGCAGGTTTGGAATCTTAAACCTAGGAATGTTAAACCTGAGGGGTTAAGCTGAGGGTTTAAGTAGCCTGGGTTTAAGAATGCTGTGTTTGAAATGCAGGTTAAAGAAGTCTGGGTTTAAGAAGTCTGTGTTTGGAGTGCAGGTTTAAGAAACTTTGGTTTGGAATGCAGATTTTAAAATATTAAATTTATGAAATGTTTGATTGTATTTAATTAATGATTAAATTTAAATTATTTTAAATTTTCATTCTAATTATTTATTTATTTTTATTTTAATATAGTTAAGTTAAAAATTAATTCATTTTGTATGGTTCAAATATAACTAAATTCAAAATTAAAATTATTTCTTATATTTTTGTTATTTTAAATTGAATAATTTAATTATTTAAAAATGACTAAACTAAAAAAAAACATTGGGTAGATTTTTTTTTAATTGACTATCTAAAAAATATATGACTAAGTTGAAATTAAATATCATACATTTATTTTTTTTACTTTGAATATGACTCATTGGTAAGTAAAATATTTTTTAATATGTATAATTTAAAATTAAATATTATTTATTTTACTAATTTAATTTAATAAGTTTGTAATTCAAATTCAACTCAATTTTAATTACTTTTCCCAAAAAATTTAAACCAATATTTGTTTCCATCAATTTTGAAATTGAGATTGGACTAAAATTATATATATATATATAGATAGATAGATAGATAGATATAGATATAGATATAGATATAGATATATTGCATAATTTGAGATTTTAATTTTACTAACTAATAAGAAAATGAACTATCTAATTTGTTATTCATTTTGTTTTTAGATAACTAAATTAAAAATAAAATTTTATTTAGAGGTGCAGTTCTAATGTAAATTAGTTTATTTTTTATTATTTGTCTCGTAGAGTTCAACTCAACAAATGAAAAAAGTTTTAGCATATGGGATAAACTTTCTTTCACCATTTTTCCCATTTTTATTATATGTCTAATTTAATTTTTCTAATAAAAAAGATAATTAATTTAAGAAAACTATAATAAGAAATGAAAGAGAAAAATAATCACAAATTATTTAACAAAGAGGGGCAAAATGGTGAAAGAAAGTTTATCCCATATAATATGATTTAATCTCGTAGACATATTATTTTACTAAGTTTTGAGCAAAATATCATATACTTTTATTATTTTAACTAATTTAAAATTAAATACTAGTTTTGTATTTTAATATTAGCAAGTTCAAAATAAAATAATGTTTTTATCTTAAACTCAATTATTAAAAATTATATATTTTTGGCCAAATTACACCTTTAATCCTAAAGTTTTATTTTAATTTTTATTTGGCGTCTGAGATTTCGAAAACAACATTTTAGTTCTTAAGTTAAAAAAAAATGATTCTAATAAGTCTTTAAGTTAAATTGACTAACGGAAAAAATTCGAATGTTACAGACAACACATTTGAAATTATCAAAAAAGTTGTTGATATTGGTGAAGATGAAAATAAAGATAAGAAATGGATGAAGGAAGAAGAAAGAAAAAAGGAAAAAAGAAAATATTTAAAAAGATAAAATAATAATAATAATGATAGAGAAGGAATAAGAGGAAGATAGAGAAATGATATTTTAAAAAAATAAAACAATTATTTTTTACAACTATAATAATTATTATTATTATTATTTATAAAAAAAAAAAAAAAAAAAAAAAAAAAAAAAAAAAAACCCAACAATCCATGGGGTTGAACAGTATTTACTATTCAACCCCATGAGTTTGGATTTAGGAAACTTTGGTTTCCTAAACCCTTATCCCAAACAAGGGTTGTGCTTAGGAATGCTAACCCACCCAAGCCCAACCCCCAAAACAAACAACCCCTAAGAGAGTGAAAGGTGGAGGTATGCAAGCCAATTATTGCTCTATTTTTAAAGCTCCTGTCATCGGTTTGGCATTTGAAAATAATTCATGAGAATCTCTCTCCCATCATTTTCTCTTTAGACTTTAATTTTATCAAATTGGAACTTTTTTTTCATAAGTTGCAACATATGAAACCTTCTGATTGACGACATATGTCTTAATCAATTGAGTTATGCTTAAAATTATCAAATTACGTCTAGCAATATTTATCTTAAATTGGAATAAGTATTACAATCTTTATTGTATAATAAGCCTTCATGGGAAAAATCTTTAAAAAAATGTGGTTACTTTTTTTAGTTCAACAATATGGAATGAGGGGATTAGAAGCTATGCTCACTTTGGAAAAAATGTGGTTACATGGGATTGTGTCTAACAAATCTATGAACTTCAAAAAGTGCATAATAAGATCCCTAAACTTCAATTTTATTAAAAACAAGTTTCTGAAATTTAAAATTACCTAATAGATTCTCCAACTTACAAGTTTGTGTCTAAATATAGATTCTTAATATATTCGTCATATGGATAAGACACAAAATAAGACCCTACTTTTCAATTTTGTATCTAATAGATTCGTAAATTTTAAAACATATATCTAATATGAATTTGATGAAAAAGAAGAGGTTGCCTTTTAATTTAGCTCATTTTCTAATATATGGGGTCTTAACAAATAAAGAATTTAACTAAAATAACGAGAGTTCAATTTAATACAATAATAAAATTTGATGGTTTAATTTTTGTAAGTAAAGGATCGTGGATGCCCAATAATAGATAGCGTGTGTAGTTTGTGCAATTTTTCATATAACAAGTATAATTACTACAAAAAAAAAAAAAAAAAAAAGGAAAATTAGTTGATTACAAAGTCTTTTCTTAATCATAATGAGGTCGTGAAAGTGCCTAAATGAACGTACCAAGGGTTGAAATAATCATGATTACACGGGTGATGGAAGGGATGATAAAATGAGCAACGATGGGATGGTACATTAATATTTTAATTGTTATCCAAGTTTTTACCTATAGAATAAGTTGAAACATTTTTCTCCAACCAAATGTAGTTGAATGAAAGTAAATTTGACAAAAAGAAACACACATCCAGTTTCTATGGTTTTTCCCTCGAATAATGCACATGTTTCATGTGCCATGGACAAAGGGAAGGGACTGTAGTTTCTATCAATGTACGTGCAAAAGAAAGGGTGTCATTTTAGACGGTTGTAAAATTGTCCAATCAAAAAACCAATTTTAAAATCTTCTTTTGAAAGGACAAATTATTCGAGCTCCACACAAAATTAATTTTTCCAAGTCTATTCCAACTCTTAAAAGAGAGGCTATCATTTGACACAATTGTACTCCCATTATTTTTTTTTGTAAATTTTCTCTCAATATAATTATGCAATGCAAATTAATTTCACGTGCCATCAACGTGGGATGGGACCATAATTTTACCATTGTGTGTGCACAAGAAAGAAAAATTGTCCTCTTATTTTGGAAGGATATAAGTATCCAAGCTCTACACGACATTAACTTTTCCAAGTATGTTCCAATTCATAAAAGAACACAACTAATCAACAATATTTAATAATAATTTTAAAAAAATAATGAGGAGAGGGAAAAAAAAAAAACTTGCATTCCAAAAAACTTTTCCAAGTTGTGCTCTTTGACTTTAAGGTTACCAGAAATCGCGTACCCTACACACAGAGAATCAGGGTGGTTCCAACTTCTGATGACGTCAGATTGGACCCACTGCTCTACCCAATGACGCGCCGCCACGTAATCTAAGCTGTAACCAACCAAACACCCTTTGGTGGGCCCACGACTTTTTGTCCTCCCGATGGATCTATTATTAACTAATATTGTCCAAGATGAGTTCGTGGCTAAATTTCGATGTTAAAATACTTTCCAAGTTCCACGTCAACATTCTTTTTCTTTTCTATTTTTGTTTATTCTAATGTAAAAATTATTAAAAATACATAAATTGAATTTATAACTTTCTTTTATTGTTATATTGAGCATAAAATATTTGATAGGTCAACATGGGATGTATTGATGTATTAGATATTATTGTAATTTTAAATTCTCTCACACCATGAATACTTTATTTCACATAGATACATCTAAAATTAATTATATATATACTAATGTGAGTATAGCTCAAACGATCAAAGTATCTATTACCTTTTTTGAGATCAAAGATTCAATCTCTCACATCATATTATTGTACTAATATATATATATATATATATATGAATTTGTGCTATTTTGAAATAATGATCCACCACTTAAGAGGATAGAAAAATGATTAGAAAAAATATACACAAGGATTTCATATAAAAAAAATTGGAGAATTGATGGTAGGGATTTTTTTTTTCTCTGATTGAAATTTCCGAAGTCAATAGAAAAAAAAAAAGAGCAACAAATAAGAAATATTATACACAAAATTGAAACTATGGCAAAGTTTTCTTGAAATGTTTTACAAGCTATCAATACATATCCTTAACAATAAACCTTATCCTCTTTCCTTCTGACAAGAAATTGTACGGTCAAACAATCAAATAGAAGAAAAACCAACATTTCTATTTCTATATTACAAGTTACGACCAGCCCGCCAAGTTATTAAAATAATTCACAAATAAATCAAGAAAGTACAATGAAGGTCCCTTAATACTATAATATAACAGTGTATAGAAAAGCAGTACACGTGGCAAGCGGCATGCACACCCACGAAGACGATGGTGCTACAAATATTGATAAAAAAATTTGATAATTGACCACATATTCAATATTTTTTAAAAATTTCAAGGCCTATTAAACATAAAATTAAAAATTTAAGATTTATTAGACACAAAATCAAAAGTTTGGAAACTTATTAGATAATTTTCAAAATTCAGAGACCTATTAGATACTTTTAAAATTCAAAGACTTATTTGATACAAAAAAATTTAGGGACTTAACTTGTAATTTAACCCCACACAAGATGGAAAACACAAGCTTTGTAAAGCCCTCGCTCATATATGAGTATTGGGCATGTTATCTCAAGAAGGTTGGATAATTACATCTATAACCCACAAATACTCATCAACTTAGATATTTTGGACTTTGAAGACTTATTTCAATCAACCCAAATATGAATTTTGGTAGTTGAATAATCGATATTATTAACTTTATAATAAAGGGTAGGTCTGAAGTAAACTCACTAAAAAGTGTCAGACTAACATAAAAATGTGTCATAAAAGTGTACAAGAAGAAAATCACATTTTTTTTTTCAATTGGGATAGTCTTATTGAATGGGCTGGAGGCATTAAAGGCCCACGCCCACCCAACATAGGAGTCAAATGGCCCATGGCTGACAAGTTGATTCAATATTGGGCCAACTGCATATAACTAACTGTTAATAAAGAATTAAAAAGGTTCAAAGTTGCTAAACTCAAAAGATTGCACATATAATAAAAAAGAAAAAAAAGATGTAAGCGTATCAAGAATTTAAATGGTTTGTGAATGAAGTAAAAAGTAATTACTAGGTTAAAATATTATTTCAGTTTGTGTATTTTGAGGTTTATTTTATTTTGGTCCTTATATTTTCAAACGTCAAAATTTAGTCTATATACTTTTTATAAATCTTAAAATTAGTCTTTATGGTTACTGGTTAGTTTGAAGTTAGCTTTTATCAATTTTGGTACAATAATAATTTCCATTTAAGAAAAGATACAATGTGAATATTTTTTTCAAAATTTATAGAGAAAATGCTAATAAAGAGTTCTCTTTTTTTTTTTTTTTTTGGAAAATTTAACCATAAACTAACCATAAGGGTTGATTTTAAGATTTATTGAATTTTAGAGACTAAAATGAAACAAGTCTCAAAGTACTGAGACCAAAATGGTATTTTAACCTAATTACTGTTATCAAATCAATAGATGGTTAGTGAATATTTTAGAAAGTAATATATTTGTTGTATGAAAGTAAAGTTGATGCCCTCCAAAATTGTCATGGTATAGCATACCCCAATCCATTTAGTAGCTTCTCAACATGAATTTTCTGTATATTTTTATGATCTCAAGGGAGTGTTTGAGTCCTGAATTAGATTTGTATAACTCGAGATCAAGAAATAAAAAGCTCAACCTATATTTGGCATGCACGTAGTTTGTCCCAAGCTATAGATTTGTTAACTTCACAAGTTACATAAACACATGTTACATAAACTTAAGTTTATAAAATCTACACTTTATACTATTAACTATATATGTATATATTCTTTTTGATATTTGAGTGTTTGAGCTAGCTTGCGTGCACATCGACTATTCTCATAGGACAACTGTCTAACCCTACTACATTTGATTGCCAAGGTAACTTGTAGGATATTAAATCTTAACTAGGTAGCCACTATGACTTGAACCAATTCCCTCTACTAACTACATATATATTAACTTATAAAAATCATAAAGTTCACAAACCAAACATGAGTTACAATGTTACATAAACTCAAATTTCTATGGTTTATTATTCCATACAATCACAAACAAATTACTCAAACTTAAACATCAATCTGAGTATAGTTCAGTAGATAAGATACCTATTACCTTCCTATAAGGTTGAAGGTTTGATATCCAACCTTCAAGAAAAAGTTTACGAAAACCTAAACTTCTCAACTCTTGGGGCTGAAACTCATATTTATTAAAACTGTGAACCAAACTCTAAAGGCTGAAACCTAAAAGTAAACCAAACTGAAATTCATCTCTAGATTGAAATTCATATGTCCATCTATAAATTAGAAAGCCCCTCAATACAGATTTTGGCCAATTGAATCTTTGCTGGAATATATTTGAATAGTTGCATATAAGGTGGATCTCATAGTGTTAGAGGCCCAGAAGTATTCCAAAAAGAAGAAAGTGTTTGTATGATTAAATATTAGGTTAAATTAGGGATTTTTCCCAGTCAATTAGTGATTTTCTTTAAAAATTCTCTCGAACCCATAAAGCACAATTAAAAATTCATCTATTAGACACAAAAATGAAAGGCTGTGGACTTATTAGATGCATTTTAAATGCCACAGTAAATGGAACATGTTTTACTTTTTGGAGTATTGAGGTGGTGGGAAACTAAGATTGCCCTGAACTTTGTTGATGATTTTCATTGCACACATTCAATGCCACAGTAAATGGAAACATTTCATGTTGAACCTATTTTTATGATGAAAAATAGGTTCATCTTTGTCAGATGGTGCCAATTTCAATAGATATATATTTTTTAATTGAGTGAGGATTTCTCAATCCAATCTTATATTTTTTTTACTCGAGTAAATTTCTCAAATCCCATCCGTTGTTCTTTTTTATCACTTGTATGCAAGAGGTACAAGAATAAATGATGAAGATTTCATTAAACTAAAGATGAAGACTTGTAGTAAAACTCTATTTCTTTTTCCTCTATACTTAGCTGAGTACCCTAAAAACAATGAGGCTAGTACTCTCATAACTCAACCTCAAGAACACCAAATTCAGAGAAAAAAATCCAACAGGGGAGAAAAAATAAAGACACACACACCAACTTCTGAAGAAACTGTTGAGCTGAAAGAGGGACTCACAAGCAAATGGAATTGTGGCTTGGAAAAGTGTAATTGAAATCGTTGCCTAAGAATTTTAACTTATAAACATATTAGATTTTGCTTCCAGAGCAATGAGGGTGCTAATATTCAGAACAGAACTAAGGAAAGAAGTTTTCCAAGAGTTGTATCTAGTTATTGTTTGATCGAGGCAATGTTTATATGACTTGGCTAGAAGTATTGATAGTCCAGTGACTTGTGGTATAATGGTTTTCTTGGACAAAACATATGGAGGATAACCAACCTAAGCAATTGAAAGCAATGCTCATATATTGACTGATGTTTTGAAACGGATTAAAAGGATAAATCAGATCCTGCATAGACAATTATTTCTATTATCTTTCAATACCATATATATCAGCCAGAACAAAGAGAACAACACAATTTTACAACTGCAGAAGAGATGGGAAAATGAAAAAAACCCATAGAGAAATTCATAACAAACTATATCAAAGTTTAAGAATGACCACAAAGCTCCAAAGGATCATCATCAGGGAGAAAAGTAGACTAGTATCAAATACTAAAACTCTATAACCCTCCCCAGTTCTTCAGTTTTTTCAAAATAAAATTCAACATTCTAATTTTTTTTTTTTTTTGAGTTCAACAATGGCGGGATTGGAGATTCGAACATCTGAACTCTGGGACAAATGTATAAAGCTATAAGTAATTGTGAGCTACGCTCAGGTGAGCTCCCCAATTCCTCAGTTTTTGTTCCCAGTCCAAAAGCAACAATCTTATATTGCTTCATTTTTAGATAGAGAATGAAGAATCAGGAACAAGTACACAACAGAAGCCTACAAGGCTAAAAATCCAACTAAAGGATTCAATAACATTTGTTTGCGCAATAGTGCAGTGAATTGTGCATATAATATTCACAATATCCTAATGAATGAAGTAATGCACATATAAACAAATCAATCTCGATTTTTAGGATGGTTAAATATTGAAATCAAAACAATCCGTCATTTAGGGCAGCGCAGAAGACTATCACATTACCATTGCATATCATAAAACACATACAAGGAACAAATTCAACATAACACCAGCAATAACGGAAAAAAAAACCACAATTACGTAATTAAGATCTATAATTTTGGATCATTGATCACACAGGAAGATCGACAAACCCGTCTTGTTGGTTAGGGCGTCCAAATTGATCGGAAAGCGGCTGATCGGACAAGAGAAGCTGATCGTCGTCTTCGTCATCATCAAGATCATTGGTGGCAATGTTGACGCAGGAGAATCGTTCTAAGGAGGAGAAAAAGGCGGAAGACATGGTGGCCGCCACCCAGGCCGCAACCTGGTCCAGCTTCTCCCGTGAAATGATACTCAGGGCGTTATTGTTGCTATTTTCCATCTGATCCGAGCAGAGCCTTTCCGACGGGATTCCGATTGCCGATTGAAGAATTGGAATTCGAAATTTGGAGTTTCTGTAAGTGATCTGCGAGAGGAATTTGAAGATGAAAACGAGGGTTCAACCTCAAGCTAGGGCTCAACGAAAAAGATAAAGATAGAGTCTGAAATTGAATCTTTATTCGCCAAAATACGATAAAGGGTGAGTTGTTGGAGATCGGGGCTACAAAAACAAAAACCTCTTTATTTTTTCAGAAAATAAAAAGGTTTGAATGTGAGATGAAATGCAAATTAACAATAAAGTCGTTTAAATATTCGATGGTACTGTTTCTTCGTTTTTCGTTTCGGTCATGCAAAGTTTTTATTTTTATAATTAATTATAATCCATGGAAATAAAACTATTTTTAGTACAAATAAATCAATTAAATAGCTTTCATATAATAAATTAACATTTGTTTTTTTTTTTGTATTATTATTATAACACTTTTTTTTAAATGTATAACACATGTTTGTTTAGTATATATGTAACGACCATACTTAACGAAATAGACTTCCTATGGACGTTACTACGTGCATGCTAGTGGAATTTAGAAATATTTGGAAAAAGGCAAAAAAATTAAACTTTATTGAAACAATAAAAAATCTTTTATGTCGGGATCCCTTTAAATTTGATTTCAAAACGTAATAATAAACCAAAGCATGTAAAATCTGAAATAAATTGTAGCATTTGACAATTAAAAGGTCATAAATGAATAAATAAAAACATGCTAGCCTATAAGAAATTTGCGGAATAAAACTTCTTCTCGTCACCCATGGCCTCTGCAGCAACTACCATGTCATTCGCCCAGGATGCTCTTGCCTTTACCTGAAAAGAAAAACATTTTTGAAAAGGGTGAGTATTTTACAATACTCAGTAAGTGACCTCACTACCAGGTCAGGATATGCATACACACATAATGAGTTTTCGAAAACCTTTTTCTTTCCTTTAATGGGACCTAACTTCCTTTCATAGCATAAGCATTTTCTTAAAAATTTTCCTTCGGCTTTTAATGTGGACAATTAGACCCAACCTAACCTTGCCTTTCACATAGCCTCATAAATTCCTTTACATATAGCCTCGTAAGGCTCCTTTTCATATAACCTTTTTAGGTTCCTTTTCATATAGATGTACATCAATAGTGTTAGGGGGTAACTGCCACAGCCTTCGAAATAACTTTTATCATGAAAACATAATGTATGCATGAGGTCCCAAAGCATTTTAACTTTTTAATTTCATGATGCAATGTAAAGCACAGTTCTCATATCATCATACATCATAAATCATACATGTAAAAACTCATTTTCACACAAACAAGACATTTACCAATTCATCAACATCATGAATAACACATTTATAAAACTTTTATTTTGAAGGTAAAATTTTCTTTTCAGTTTAGTTCCCGATTTGCATTTAAGCATACCGGCGTAAAGTCCCTTACCTTGGCTAAGCTCAAGAATCCAATCACCCAACTGCTCACCAAACAATTCCTTCGCCTTGAACCTCAGCCAAACAATTTTGAGCCTAATTCAAATCATCCTAAGGTTAGAAACAAATCCTAAAATTTATAATTCCTCTCAAAGTTCATCCCACCAACTAAAGTTCCAAAATTGGAATTAATTCCTTAACGATCAATCCAGTTTTACAGTTCTTAAATTAAATTTGGCTCAGTATCGAAAATTACCCAAGTCAGAACACGATCGGAAGCGAAACTGTTCGGCTTCGAACAACTGAATGCACGGCGGCGGCGCGTGGGCGCACGACGGAGGCGGGTGGCGTCGGATCTGGGGCTCGGCGAGCTGTCTGTGCGGCGGCGAGGACGCGGATCTGAGGTTCGGTTGCAGATCTGTGCGAGCAGCGGCTCACGGCCCAAGCAGCGGACGGATCCGAGCGGCCGGCGGTTGCGGATCTGAAGGCTCGGTTCACGATCTGCAGAGGCGCGGCGTCGGCGATCTGCAGCGGCGGTCCGGGGGTCCTGCAGTGGCTGTGCGAACGGCGGATCGGCTCAAGTCGCAGCAGCGGTTCGTGGATGCTCGTCGATCTGCAGTGGTTCGGGTAGAGGGCGGCGGTTCAGCGGGTCGAGCTGCGTGGCGTGCGGCGGTCTGCTCGTGGCTGGCGGTGCTCGGCGCTCTGAGGTGGTGGTGAGAGGTGCTGAAAAAAAACCTCCTTAGGCTTCCATGGTAGCTGTCGAACAAGGAGGAAGAAGAAGGAGATGAAGATGAAGGCTTGGAGGCTTGCCTAGGGCTACGTGCACAATAAAGAAATAGAGAGGAATAATTATGGGCTGGGCTTCTCTTGGCTTGGGCTTGGCTAAAAGTCCCTTGAATTACAAGAATGCCCCCAAACTAAATAAATTCTATTTTTCCCTCAATTCTTCCCAAATTACCCTCAAATTCTCCAATTTCAATTTTGCTAATCCTCGAAATTAAATTCAATACAACCTTAAGCATAAAATTAACCTTACTATAAATTTTAAATTAAAAAATAAAGCCTTAATTACTACCTGAAAGTGCCGATCGTTACAATATACAAACTTATATGAAATAGTAAATAATGGATGTTATTTTTATAGTCTTATATGTGCATGTGGTTAATGTATTAGAGAATTGATAGAGGGTTAGTTTTAATTTATATGTAAGATCATAATAGCCAAATTAAACATAACTCAATTGATTAAAACATCGATAACCTTCTTAATAGCACTAAATTTGTTTAGTTATACTTTAATCACTTATTTTATATATTTCCATTATTTTTTACTTACTATTCAATATAAGGTATATTTTTGTTAAAAACTCTTTTTTATTTGGTTTTTAGGAGAAATTAATTTAGTCACTCGCACTCCATCAAATTTTAGATTCAATTTTTATTTAAATGTTGGCTAGAATTTTAAAAACCTTATTGAAATTAAAGTTAAAATAGGTTAATATATAAATAAGCATTATGGGACATCTCTAGAAAAAAAACTAAACTATAGTATTTGCATTAAGGGGTGTACAAAAACTAAACCAAATTGATTATTGAATTGAACCTAAGTTTAGCCAGTTCCTCATGTTAGTCAATTTAAATGAGATTGGCAGTGTTCAATATGTATATAATTTAAGGACCAATATAATTTGTGCGTGCGTGTGTGTAATGGAGAAACAACCACATGTTATCACTAGACAAACACTCACTCCTTTTTCTTTTCTCATCAGTCTATCTCTAGACAGATACTCACCATTTCTCCCATTTGTCTCTCATATTTTTCATTCATCATATCATCTGTGTTGATCAACTTCTTTCGCCCTTGGTCAGTTATTGCTCAAGTTCTCTATCTCTTGCTTAACTTCCCCCCCCCCCCCCCTTTGATTTGCCTCTCTATTCATTCATCATGTTAATTTTCTACTTGCTCCTACTCAAATGTGTCATTCAAAATCATTTGGCCCCATCAGTCTCTCTATCACATGCACTTTGCTAAATATAAATGAACTTACTTAGTTTGAGTAACCAAATTGAATCAGTTTGATTTTTTCTGTTATTCAATTCATTTGGACTAAAATCAAAACTATATGTTATTTGATAATATTTTTCCTTTGGTTGAGAAGTGTGAGCAATGTATTGAGAGGACAAAACTATTGAGTAGTGACAATTCATAAAATTAAAATGAAAGAAGAAAGTAGTGTATTATAAGGGAAAAAACTTTGAGTGCATGGACTAAAATCAAAACTATATCTCATATATCGTCTCATATCTCATACAAATAAAATGAAAGAAGAAAGAAAGAAAAGGTTGAGTGCAATGCATACCTAAATCATGTCTTCTTGACTAATTGGGTTTTAAGCTAAATGGATTTTGAGGGTGTTTCTAAAAAATGGTTATATTTATATAATTTAGGTGGAATTTTATTAGGTATTTTCAATTTTAATAATAATGAAATAGGAGTAAATTTGTAACAATAATTACTTAATACAATGACTTTAATGTTTAGGCAATTAATTTTTATGTTACAAATACATTAATTTTTCGTTTTATTTGTTAATTTTAAGGTATTTTAAATAAATTATTAATTATTAAGAATAAAAAGGATTAAATGGTTTTAAAAAATTATGTAAATTTGAGGAAAATTTTCATATTCTAATATTTTATGTGATATTTTATGATTTAAATTCAATATAATAATTTGTTGAAAGGGTAAAACTTTTCAAAGAATTTTATTTTTTAATTAAATTATATATAATTAAAGTTAGTGATTATGTAAATAAAGAGATAATCTTTCATATTCCAACTAATTAAATATCATGTAAATTAAATTAAATATATAATTTAATAATTATTAGTAATTAATTGTGTGTGACATGCTTTGTTAATTCAAGATTTAATAAAGAGTAATGTAGTCCAAAAATGTTTTTCAAATATTGTGGCTTTTTAATGTGTGACATGTTTTGTTAATTCAAGATTTATTAAAAAGTAATATAGTCCAAAAATGGTTTTCAAATATTGTGAGTTTTTAATATATTATAGATTATTGGTTTATTGCTATTCATACTCTTTTTTCGCCTTAAGTGATATTTAAAGACAATTTAAAAAAAAAATACTTTTAGTAGTTGATTCAAATATATATACATATTTTTAAAAAAGATATTTATGGCATCCATATAAATAATATTTCTAATTTTCATTTAATCCCAAAAAATTATATTACAATACTATTCTATGTTTAATATCAATTCCCACACCAATTTATGCCAAAAAAAATCCCACTAAAGCTTAAACTAACCTATCAAACTTTCCCTTCCAATTTCCAATGGAATTCAATAGCTTAGGCCCCGTTTAATAACCATTTGGTTTTAGTTTTTGGTTTTTGAAAATTAAGCTTGTTTTCTCTCAAATTCTCTACAATGGTTTTCATCTCCCTTAAGGAAGCATTTAAATTCTTAGCTAAATTCTAAAAACAAAAACAAGTTTTTGAAAACTACTTTTTTTAGTTTTCAAAACATGGCTTGGTTTTTGAAAACAAAGGTAAAAGATAGATAACAAAACAAGTAAATCCAAGGGTGGGAGTAGTATTTATAGGCTTAATTTTCAAAAACTAAAAACCAAAAACCAAATGGTTATCAAACGGGGCCTTAGTGAAGGATTTTTTCATATTCAAGTTTAAATGGATGGATCAACTTTTACTCAACCTAAACAATTGAGATTTAAGTTCTTACAAATTGTAGCAACAACAACAAAAATTATACTGATTTAATCTAGACACTACCAATCAATCTCAAACAATAAAGAAAAAAGATTGTTTCATTTTATAAATATTATTTAATATAGAAAATATTTGATAGAAGGAATTTCAGTTCATTTTAGAATCCAACAACGACGGAGAAGTTATAGAGAATAAAAAAATAAGAAAAATGATTTAAAAAACTGAGAGAAGCAGTAGAATTGTGGCTTAGGGTCAATCAAACTTGAAATTGTTATCGAAGTGGTGTTGCTTCAAGTAGGCGACAACATGATGATTAACAATATTAAATACTATATTTGAATTCTCAAGCATATAATGTCACTACATTCCTTATATATATATAAGCAAAATACAAAATTAAGAAAAAAATAATCTTTGGCAAGCTGTACAACTCACCTTGGGTCAAGTATCCCCCAAACCTCAACTTCTTCATGAATGCATGTTGAACAGGATTCACACTTCATCCTTTTGTAACTGTTTGATTATTAAAAAAATTGTAATTATTTGTTTGTTTATTCTAAAATGATTCCACATTGATAACTTTTACTGAGTTTACAATTTTGAGTCTTTATAACTTCATCAAAGTTTTAATTTAATTTGTAACAAAATACTAAGTTCGGTAAAGGTTTATTTTAAATTGTATAATTCATTTAAGCATTAAATTATGAAATGACTCAACGTATTATTCATCAAAGTTTTAATTTAATTTGTACATTAAATTCTGAAATGATTCAACGTAAATTTCTACTCTTCATCAAAGCTTTAATTTAGTTTGTAACCAATCACTATATTCAATAAACCTTTATTTTAAATTGTAAAAAGGTTAGAAATGTAGTTAACTAAAAATTGAAAGGGTAAAATTGACCAAAAATATTTTTCAAAGTATCTAGCATTTTAATACATAATAGATTTTGTTTTGATCCAGCCGTTATCTTTTTATTCCTAAATAAAGGAGGGTTTTTTTCTTCTTCTTCGAGTACAAATAAATGAGGTTTTTTAAAGGAGAAAATAAACGAAAAAGTGAGCACAACTCAATAGTAATGTTAACGTACTCATTCCTTGAGGTTGGAGGCTCAAATCTTCATACCCTATATTTGTTATACTAAAAAAAAAAAAAGAAAATACACTTTTTGTTCTGTTTAGGGTTAATGTCTATTTGGTTTATCCAATTCATGAATTTTTCATCCTGCTTAGATTTTAAGTAGGGGCGATGAAGGCGACAATTGTAGTACAAAGAGAAGGGACACCAACGATGGTGACAAGATTGCAAATAGATACAACACTAAACCTCAAATCATATCGTTGGTCAACTAATGGTTAAACGAGCTTAGTGACCATTTAGAACTATTTTTCAAATCTATATACTAAAAATGTTTCTTTTGAAACTTTGGGATCAAATAGACACCAACCCTAAATCTCAAGGACCAAAAGCCTTTCTTTTTTAAAAAAATGATATTCAACCATAGTATAAAATTTCGGTCGACATGTCGAAATTTCGACCGAAATTTCGACATGTCGACCGGTTCGACATGCCGTACAGGGGGGGATGTTGTTTCCCCCCCAATTTCGCCGACATGTCGAAATTTCCTCGAAATTTCGAGGTGTCGTCGACATGTCGGCGAAATTTCGTTTTTTTTTTTTTTTTTTTTTTTTAAATGTAAGATGTTCAAATTTGCATACTGAATCAAATTTTTTTTTATTTGATAACTTTTTTTTTTGTTTTTCATGTATTATTTTTTTTATAAACAATAAACAATGAAACAAATTTTTTTTCGTTTCCCCCCCTAACTTTCCACCACAGAGTTATCATCCATCTGAAAATCAAGGACCATCGACTGATGAGATGTATCCACGAATAGGGTCTATATGTTGGCCGTACGAGTCATATCGTTTTCATGTAAGCAACTATGTTCAACATTTTCAATATAGGATGACTTGGGAGCAATATTGTAATTTTTATCAGAATTATCAAGATTCTGGATTAGATGCTCCAAGATCATCTTTTTGGTATTAGACATGTACATTTTATATTAAATAATTTACTCTAATTACCAATATTTAATATTATTTTATGTAGTCAATTAGGATTTATGAATGGTTAATTATACTTAGTTTGATTAAATCATCATAATTAAAGTCTCATTGAATATAAATATTACATATAATTTACATATATTATATGATGTTAAAATAAATCAATATGTTATAATTAAGCCATAATTAAAGTCTCATGATATACTCAAATAATTTTAATCAATATCTATATTTTTTTTCTCAAATTCCTGCTCGCATCGACAATTCAAATATTCAATTGATATTTATATCTAAATATTATCTTTGTTTTTAGATTTAATGCTTAGAAATGGTCAATTATAGTCTAATTAAGCCACAATCAAAGTTTCATTGGCTAATTCAAACAATTTCTATCAATTTCCACGATTTCCGTAAATTCCCCCGAAATTTCCATCGACATTTCCATTTCCATCGACATTTCCATAAAATTTGGACCTCGATATTTCCATCGACATCGACATTTCGAACCTTGTATTCAACCATATACTTAAATTGGCGTTACAATTGTTATGCTTCTATTTAAAAATTTGTTAAAAAAAAAGGAAAAAAAAATACACTTTTACTCTTTGAGGTTTGAGTTTGGTTACATTTGGGTCCCTAAGTATTCAAATTCAACAAATATACCTTTGAGTATTGGATTTAGTTTCATCTTGGTCCCTCCAACCATTTTTTCGTTAATTACTAACGGTTTTTATTAAAAAATATATTTTTTTTAATTAAAAAAATACTTTTTTAATATCTTTTTTCCTCTATTCTTTATTCTTCTTCTTCCTCTTCCCTCCCCACTTTCATTTGCACCTAACCCTAAATCCCTCCAATCGTCGACGAACGTCGCCACTATTTCTCTCTCTCTCTCTCTTCTTTTTTTTCTTCTTTCTATTCATTCTTCTTTGTTCCTCTTCCTCTTCTTTTTTCCTTCCCCACTACTGAACACCATCAAACCTAAACACAGGTGGCACGATATCCGGCGAGTTCAGACAAACCCACGCTCACACACAGATTCGACATCTCCACGTGACGAGACCGACCCATGACGTGAATACCCACGTCGATTTAACCTTTAGAGACTGAACCCATGTCTCAAATTCAGGCTAGATCGGCAAACACCTCCCAACGCGAATACCCACCCTCGTTTCCAATGATTTCAGGCCAAATCCACGTAAGATTTGAGGGACCTACGATGACCAGTGAACACCTGCATCGATGACAGACTAGATCCATGAATTTTCGAAAATTTCAAGCGAGATCCACTCAAGACTCGAGTTGTGCACAAAGGATTTCATACACCCTCGTTTTAATTTGATGGTGGTTGGCAACAATGAAGGAAAAAAATAAGAAGAATAGGAAAGAAGAAGAAGGAAGAGAAAGAGAGGAAGAAGAAGAAGGGAAAAAAAAGGTTGCGACTGTCGACAACATTCAATGGCGAGCAACAACGGTCTACGGTCAAAGGAATTTAGGGTTTAGGTGAAGATGAAGGTGGGGGGGAAAGAGGATGAAGATGACGAAAGAATAGGAAAAAAAAAAGAAAATGGAAATGAAAAAACAATATACATAATAATAAAAAAATATTGTTTTAATAAAACGGGTAGTAATTAGTTGAAAATGGATGGAGGGACCAAAATGAAACTAAATCTAATACTCAATGATATATTTGTCGAGTTTGAAAACTCATGAAACTCAATGATATATTTGTTGAGTTTGAAAACTCAAGGACCTAAATGCAACCAAATTCAAATCTCAAAGACAAAAAATGTATTTTTCTAAAAAAATATGTGGATATATTTTTTTTGTTACAAATAGCAATTAGCATAACACGAAGACCGTTAGATTTTCTTTAATTGAAATTGGTAGGATCTTTTATTCTTCTTTATTCTTTTTTGATAAAATTTGTTCAATAGTCGATTTTCTACATATAATTTAGGTAAGCTTAATTTGTTAGAAGTTTATTTTGTGTTGAAATTAGTAAGTTTCTACGAAATTTTCATTTTTTTCCTTGAAATTAGTCGATAAATATAAAAGAAGCTTATAAGGTAAAAATGGTAAGATTTCTCAAAATATGAGATCCAATTTGATAGAATTGAAAGTTTAAAGTAAAAATTGACTCGTCATGTCATGTTCAGAAGTAAAAATAAATTTGAATCTATTTTAAAATTTGACATTTTAGCTAATATACGTAATTTCAAATACTTATCCATGTAGACATGTATGGGTCAAGTAAATGAATAATAAATATTGTTAATCCAAACCTAGCTTAGTAGATAAAATATCAATTATCATTTCAAAGGTCGATGATTCGATCTCTCATCTCCACAATTGTTGAACCAAAGGGTTCCTAATTTTACAATTCTAGGGTTTTCATATCATTTGGTATCAGAGCCCAAGGGAACTCTTTGGTTATGTGAACCTCTAATTATCAAATTCTAAAACTCAAAATCAATTTGATTTCAATCCCAAGAAAAGAATTAGATTAGGATTACCTCGGTGATCGAAGACCAAGAAGTAAGGAGAACTAGTTCCTTACTTAAGTTGAATACTCCATAAGAGGAGTTGATCAATCCAATTTGAATGTTCAAGCATGCAACTTTAGAAAAAGAATTACAAAGTGACGAGACTCATGACTCTCAAGTATTGAAACACTACAGTTTTATTCATACTTCATGATTTCAATCCCAAGAAAAGTGACGAGACTCATGACTCATGACTTTAAATAGCCAATTTTACTGTTCAACTAACCCTAATAATGATGGTTAGAAATGAAACCCTAATTTGATGTCTAAATCATCAATCTAAATAAAAAGACTAAAATAATCTTACTTATGTTGGGATTTATGTCCTAAAGCCTCATAATTAATTAATGATTTATTTAACAATTAATAATAATTTTGATTATTTTATTTGTAATATAATATTATCCATTATATGAAAAATCCAAGGTTATTAGTGTAATCTTGAACAGTATGTGGTTGACATTCAGGAGGATCGTGTTCAAGAAATAACCTAAAGAGTCATAGTATATGGATAAAGTTGGGTGTCTTATCCTAGTAATACTATTGATACGGCCCACTTTGTAATAGTTACAAATGATTTGATCCAAATAGTTCATGTGAAGACATGTGAGTAGGAATATCTTATACAATGAGTTTGTATACGACTGGACCACAAAATATTTAATATCTCTTTATAAATACGTTAATTGAGAAGATTCATATTTCATCAGAATGATCATATGCAACTTGATCTTAATCCTAAGCGAGTTATGAACTCCTGCCTGTGAGGGCTTGTCCTTTGATTTACATGGGTGAGAGTGGCTTTTGTTGCCGATTCAATAAGTCTACCATTTTGGGGACTTGACCAAATAGGGAGCTGGGAATATAATCTCACAAGATGAAATTCACTCCTTTAAGTAGACGAGTAGTTCCTTTAAGTGTTGGTTTCGAGACTTGAACAATGGGGCCCCACCCTCTCACTGGCCCGAGAGGGACTTAGTTTATGGTTGGATCATAAATAAATTGTTCATTAGAGGATCAGTGGTACTTAAGGTGCAAGATGTAATTACAGGGGTAAAATAGATTTTTGACCCAGCTGTAATTACGAACAACTCGTGAAGGATCGACTTGCATGTAGTGATTATATCAATGGACACAACTTGTCCTACAGTGCATAAGAATGCAACTTTAGGTCTATAGTGGAGTGACCCTGAAGTTAATGAATGGAAATTGATTAATTAAAGAGTTTAATTAATTAATTTTGTATCATTGGAGCTTATAATTTGTAGGTCTATAAGGTCCCCTTGCTAGCTCATAGTAACACTAAAAGATCAATTTAGTTAAAAGAAAAATTTGAAATGTTCAAATTAATATTTAATTTGAAGTGTTCAAATTAATATTTAATATATTAGATATATTAAATATAAAAGAGAAAAATATATTTATTGTATTTGAGACATTAAATATTAAAATAATGAATGTATATTAGATACATTAAAGAAAAGATATTTATTAAATTTGAATTGAATTCAAATTAGGAAATAGATGTCGTAGGATAATTTTAAAAGGTTTGAATAAGATTCAAATTGGCTAGATAAATATATTTTAATATATTAGATATTAAAATATATTATTTAATTATCTTCCTTACACCACTATAAATAGGACCCTAGGGGTGTAATTCTCTCTAGACATCTTCCTCTTCAATCCCTTGTGGATTTTCTTTCAAGAGGCTCCCACAAGCTTTGGTTGTTTGTTCGAGTCGTAGCTAGGAAGACTTTGTGGAAGAGATAAAGATCCACCAGAATATTCTCCATAATATTATTTTCAATGTATGTTTTGCTTAACCCTAATTTTATTGTTTAATTTTAAATAAAATGAAAAACGATCCAATGCTTCCGTTGTGGAGTGAAACGTTCATTCCATCAACTTAAACATGCTTAGAAGGGTAAAAATGAAAAACATCCAAAACTCTTAAATAAAATGTGGATCATAATTTGAAGTCCTCTATTGGTTCATATCTATATATATATACACACTATAAATTTGGTCCGTATGATTTGAGTTGTTTTCAATTTAATTTCTATGGTTACAAAAGTTTCAATTTATCCAGCCTTATAATTTGGGCTAAATTTTAATTTAATATATATAGTTTTAAAAGTTTTAATTTAGTTTCTATAGTTTGGTCAAATCTCATTGACCGTCTCTACTATTTTCATATTGAATACAAGATATGTTTTCTATTTACATGGTAACGAGCTTTTATCTTTTAATTTGGCTTATTGTGTTAGCCACTTGTATAATTGTAACAGCTCATATTTTCCAATATGATCATTCTAATAATAAATGCGGAAGCGATTAAACATATACTAAAAAAAATCAAACGTAAAATACTTTCACTTAACTGAAAAACAAGGCTTAAAATCTAAAGCCAAATCCATTACTTAAAAAAAAAAACCAAAGAACTAAGCCATCACTTAAATAATCAACTAGAAGAACTCTGAACATACAGCAAGTCCAACAAAAACCTAAATGTTAAAATCCTAAAGACAAAAATAACTCCTCGACAGTTTTTCTAGAACGCTAAACCTCAATCCCTGTCAGAATTATCACTTGCTCCTTCATTTGAAAACATTTTAAAAAATAAAATAAAAATGAGTACAAAAATACTCAATAAACAATCTCCACATCAAGTTCAGAAATTCATTTGGTCAAAACAAAACATGAAAAATCAATTTAACAAAACAAAACTCTCAATCGATCAATACTTTCAATTCATACAACACTTTCAATCAAACGGAACTTTCAATCAATCAATACTTTCAAAGAAAACTTTTCAATTGAACAAAACTTTCATTTAATCAAAACTTTCAATTCAAACAGTACTTTCAATCAATCAATACTTTCAAATATCAGAGTGAGAATATGCATTATTTGGGTAGTCTTTAGATCATATATGATGGTTACCCGTCGGTAACACCAATAAATCATTCAGAACATTCAATCAGAGTTGTCGATAAAAATCGACCAGAACATTCAATACAATTACTTAAGTGTGAGGCAATGTGAGTGAAACACACACATGAATCTTCATTCCAAAGGAATGTCAAACCATAAACCGTGCCTTCCCACAAATAAGCTTCAATCAGTCAGAGCTTTCAATCAGAAATGTCGATAACATTGATAAGAACAATCGATATAATTACTTCACGTGAGTGAATAATGCACACATGAATCTTTATTCCAAAGGAATGCCAAACCACAAATGTGTCTTCTCACAAGTAAGTCAGAACAATTCCATCAATTTCAATTTAGGCTACTACCACGAATAAGCAAAGCATTCCCAAAACAAAAAATTAGCATATTCAGATAGCCCATATCAAATCGATCAAAAATTCTTTCGTAAAGATTTGAAACAAAACATGTAGTTTCAAATAACAATTTCAACAAAGATTCATTAAATTAACCACATTCAAACTCAAAATCAAACCAAACTTACTTTCAATTCAAAATCAATCAAAACACATTTATTTCAAATTATCCAAAAACGGCAAAAATACTTTCAAATAGAAAAACACTTTAAAGCATACAAACAATTTTGATCAATTTCAAATCATACAAAACATACTTTCAAATATTTGACAAATATACAATATTCAAAAATAATTGTACCAAGATTGCTATTTTGGAAGGGATGTAGAAATCTACTTACCTCGGTTGAAAATCCTACAGTCCTCAATCTCAATTTTCCACAATACCAACTTCTTGAACTAAGGTCAATCTTTTATAAACATATCCAACACTTCATACTCAGAAACCAAATTATATTTTCTAAAACTTATCTAAAACATACATCATCTAATCTACCCAATTTTTCCATTCAAACACAATTTTCTACATAAAAAGTTAGAAAATAGGGTTCTTGGGTTGCAAAAACATATATGAAACTGCATTTTAAAACACCTTAAAACTCACTAAAACATATTAAAAACAGTAAAACCAACACTCTTTCAATACATAATAAAATCAAACAATTTTTCAATTTTATAACTTTTAAACACCTTCAAAACTATCATAATTTAGGGACAATCAAACTAGAAAATTTTATGCTTCATAAAACAAAACTCTCCAAGATTTTAACACTAAACAAATCAAAATTTGCCATTTTTTAACACCAAAAACCAAATCTGAAAAGTTTAATAAAACTGCTGTAAAAACCATAGAATCATACTATTTCATATGGAAATCAAAATTATACATTATACTTTAAAGTAACAAGCATTTGGTAAACTTTTGGTGCAAAAAGAATCTAAAATACACATAAAACAATCTCAATTTTAAAGAAATTCAAAGCTGAAAAATTTTGAAAAATTTTCCATTATCAAAACTTTCAATTTAATCCAAAAGTCCTAAGAGGAAAATCTTTGATGAAAATTTTAGCAAATTAAAAACCTAAAAACTTTATAGGGCAAAAGATTTTAAGAATCTTTTCATTTTAAACAGCCAAAAATAAAATTAAAAAGAAATTAAAACCCAAAACCTTGCAAGAAAATTTCAATAACCAATAAAAGAAAAGAAATCAACAAGATCTATAAAGAAAACTTATTGTCTCCGAGAGGAAGGTCCATAGCATTTCTTCTTTTCTTTCTTTCTTTTTTTTTTTTTTGCGGTCAAAACTTTTGATAAAAAATGTTAGGGCTTAGAAGGCTTTTTTAAAAGAATCTTAATTAAAACCCTTAAAAGATTTATTTTTTTTCAAACAGAAGAATAAAAATAGAATTCTAATTTTAAAAGATTTTATAAATTGATATATATATATATATATATATTCGGCAGTTACAATAATTGTATTATATTTTAGATATGAGTAAAAAATAGAGGAAAAATGAGTGAACTCTTGGGTGGATAAAAAACGATCTAGGAATAATGTATGAAGTCTAACCAAACTATATAAAGCAACTTGAAACTAAGCTTAAAGCATAAAAACTATAATGAAACTTCTAAAATTATGAATACCAAATTTATAATTTTCACTAAATATTTTTTTAATCTCTCCACATCCAATCATCTTAAAACCGTCAATCAATCTAGAGTAAAAAATGAAAATGAAGTGTAGACTCTAAATTGCCATCTAATAGGATAGCCATGAGAGACCCCATTTTTTTTTCCTTTTTGGGTTAGAAATTATGAGTTGACTACTTAATCGAATACAATAGTTACAAAAAAGGTAATAAGTTAATAACGCTAATTAACATAATCTCCATTATAATCCAAACAATCAAATCAAAAATAAAAACAAAGTAAAATTACTATGGCTTTTTCCAAAAAAATCCTAGAAAAGTAGTCATTTCCCCTTTAAAAAAAAAAGTTGTGATACGACCGTACAATGTCAAACAAATCGTACGGTCAAGAATAGTTCCCATTTTCACGAAGCTATATCCAATCAATTCAACAACCCCTCATCCCTAATTGGACAATTCTTCTGGGACAAAGCCAAAAAAAAAAAAAAAAATTGCAATTAATTGTCATTTTCAAAAGTCAAAATTCTTCCCTCATGAAATCAGAGCAATCCCATTATGCAAATCCGAAAAAATGAAGTCAGAGCCAGCCTTGCGTTTAATAATCGAAGTAAACGGGCTTATCTTCAAGCTCTCTCATTTTAAATTTCCAGTCCAATAATAGTAACTTAGCACCCACGTTGTCTCAAGATTTGAAATCTTCGATTTCAAACCCAAATAAAGTTCTCAGATTTTGGGAACTTGTTCAAAGTTCAGAAGAAGAAGAAAAATGCAGAGGAAGTATTTGGTTCAGGTGGAGGAGGCCAAGGAAGCCGCCGCCGGCCGGCCGTCGGTGGGGGCCGTTTACCGGAGCATCTTTGCTAAAGATGGGTTTCCGCCGCCTGTTCCAGGCTTGGAAACCTGCTGGGATATATTTCGGTATGATATGATTTTATTTTTTGTTTGTTAATCTGTTTTATGGATGAGAAATCAAACCCCAAGAAGAAAAATCTGAACTCGTGTAGTTTTTGGAGTGTAAATTTTGTTTTCTTTGTGTTTTGTTGATTTTTTTTTTTCGATCCCCAATTTGAGAAATGGATGGTTTTATGATTTGTTTGTGTTAAAGAGATCGGTTCTTCTAAAGTTGGTTGTTTTTGTGGTCATAGTTTGTAAACTATGGTGCCACTTATTTTAATTATTAAATATTCTATTGGCTGACTTAAAGTGCTGTAGCCTTAGGTAATTTTATAGGGGTTTGAGTAACATTGACTCCACTTGTAGTTATTGAAAAAGAATCAACTTGGGTTAAGTTGGGGGAAATATATATAGTCTTTTAAGACATTAAGAAGGTGTTTGACTCGTCAATTTGATTTGTGTTATGATTTAAGAAGTCCAAGTTGTCATGTGAATTTACTTATCTCGGACTACGAGTTTGTGAATCTATTTAGATTTATATGAAGCTAACCTTTCACAAACCATATACGAGTTATGCAAATCCATTCTGTTGTATAACCCGAATATTCATTGCACGAAATTAAATTTTCCAATCTCGTGTTTCATAAACTAAAGTTTATTAAAATCGTGAGCAAAACGTCGACACTTCATGGCTTTAATAAGCTTGGAGTTCGAAACTTTGTGTTTGGTTATTGGTTTTGTAATTGGTAAAAATAGAAGGTTTGAGGAGCTAGAAACCTTGCGTTTTATTACCAAATATAAGCTCAACTTCACAATTCCAAACTATACAAATCCACCCAATAAATCAAACGCTCCCTAAACACTTGTGTTCATAATGCTTGATACAGAATGTCTGTGGAGAAAAATCCTGGAAATCAGATGCTTGGACGTCGAAAAATAGTTGAAGGCAATCCAGTAAGTTAGTGATAAATAAGTTGCTTTGGCATTGAACTGAAGAGGGTAAAAAGTAATGGTAGTTGCTGTGGATCTGCAGGCTAAGGCTGGTGAATTTGAGTGGCTAACTTACAAACAAGTCTATGATTTAGTGTTGAAAATTGGAAATGCAATGCGCAGTCTGGGTTATGGACCAGTAAGTTTTTGAAGATTTTTGTGTTTGTAAAATGCTCTGCAAATTTAGGAGCTAACATTTGTTATATGTTGTGCTGAGTTCGCAGGGAGAAAAATGTGGGATTTATGGTGCTAATTGTCCTGAGTGGATCATTAGCATGGAGGTAATTAGTTCATTAAATCCTTCTTTAATTTCATTGTCAATTATATGAATCTATGTTTCTTGTTTGTTAGCAGAATGTGGATATATAAGAGTCTATTTGGTGACGTTTTCGTTTTTTGCAGGCTTGCAATGCTCATGGGCTTTATTGTGTTCCTTTATATGATACTTTAGGTAAAAAGACTCGGGTCTAAATGTTATTTTGGTGCTCAACTTTTATATTTATTTTATTTTGGTCTCTTACAGCACATTTTTGTTCATTTCTAAGTGTTTGAAGTCACATGTGGTAGGTTAGGCATAGATTTTCATATGGATTTGGATTCTTGTTAAATGATTTATAGAGAATTAATAATGACTAAAAACTGTTTTTTATGCGAAGTTTAGGGACTAAAATAGGATTTGAACCTAACAATAATGAACAACCCTTCGGCCTTCTCTAAGCATTTTCTCTATTATCCTTGTCTCTCAAGTATGGCCTACTCTGTTTCCTATTCGATATGAAAGCTATTTCGGAGTCAAACTTCTTGTAATATGTTTCAGGTGCTGGTGCCATAGAATTCATAATCTGTCATGCAGAGATTTCCATTGCTTTTGTAGAAGAGAAGAAGATCTCTGAGGTTCATAGCCTTTTTTTTTTTTGCAACTAATTAAGAGCCATATAATTTCAAGTGAAATGTCTCTCATATTTACTTTCAACTCTCTTATTCAGCTACTGAAAACACTTCCCAACACAGCAAAGACTCTTAAAAGTAAGCTTTTATTCATTTTCTTCATACACCAACAAAAATAGCTTGCATATTAACAACATTTTACTTTTGCTATGCAGCAATTGTGAGCTTTGGTAAAGTTCCAAATAATCAAAAGGAAGAAGTTAACAAGTTTGGTTTGGAAATATGTTCTTGGGAAGAGTTTCTGCAAAAGGTAAATTCTATAGAAATATATAAAGCATATTTAGGTCACAGTTTTAGTAAGTCTATGGATTAGAAAGGCCTGGATTTGTGTATCTTGTGTTTGGATTGTGATTACAATAACATGGGATTATGTAGGTCCGTGTTTGATTTGTGAGTGTAATTTGTAAAAATAACTATCTAGTCTTAAAGAAGTTTTAGAAGTCTAGATTTGTATCAGCAAACCTGTAACGTAGGATACGTTACCTATCTACTGAACTTAGACTCGGTTTCACAACTCCAAACTATACAAATCTAGCCCGTGAAACGAATAATTCAGAGGTATCGATGTATCAAAATCACACAATATTGAGTGACAATTTAGATCATTTAAGACAAATTTTACTGTCATTTGTGAACAGAAGTGAATATCAGGGCTCTTTCTCCTCTCAGAATGTTGTTTTTATCACTTGAAACAGGGAGATAGCCAACAATATGATCTTCCAGTGAAAGAGAAAAGTGATATTTGCACTATCATGTACACCAGTGGAACAACTGGTGATCCCAAGGGAGTACTGTTATCCAATAATGCCATTATAGCACTAATAGCTGGTGTCAAACATTTGCTTACAACTGTAAATGCAGAGGTGATCTCTGTTCTTTCCCTTCCCTCTACAAGAAGATAACTCAATTTTCAAGCTTGTTGATTCAAATGAGATGCGTATTTGTTTGTCTTTCTTGTTTGCTGTAGGTCCAAGAAAACGATGTTTACATATCATATCTTCCGCTTGCACATATCTTCGACCGGGTGATCGAGGAGGTGTTCATTTTAAACGGTGGCTCCATCGGATTCTGGCGTGGGGTGAGAAATCGTATATTGGTCTTTCCCTTTTTAAGGCAAAGAAATTGAAGAACTCATACCATGTTCATGAACTTTTGCAGGATGTGAAATTATTAGTTGAAGACATTGGAGAGTTGAAACCGACTATTTTCTGTGCAGTTCCTCGTGTGCTTGAAAGAATCTATGGTGGTGAGTATTGATATTGGTTTAACATAGTATAGAATAAGAAGTCTTGGATTCAAACCTTTGCAATGTTGTTTCCTAATTTGATATTAATAGTCGATGTGTTGGGCTTCAGTCTAATACTTGAGCCAACATGTAGAAAGTATTAAACTTATACGAATCAATCAACTTAAACTTTTGAATGTTTTGATGGTAATTTAACGGTTTGAAGTTAAACTTTTACTTATTGGAATGGTGGATAACATCGAAAAGTGTTTGATGGTATTGTTTAGCTTTGAACCAGAAGGTATCGTCAGGAGGCTTGTTAAAAAAATCGATGTTTAACTTCGCATACTCATAGTAAGTAATTTTACCTCCAAAAAAAATAGGAACTTCTTATCAACATTGTGCTTGTTCAGATTCAAGTTTCTGTTGTTTTAAATTCTTCCATGCTGTTCTATCTCTCTCCTTTATTTATTTATTTATTGTGTAATTTTGCAGTAAATATAAACAAATGCAGAAGGGGAAACAACATGAGCTAGCAGCCCCACTTTTTGATAAAGTTGTCTTTGACAAGGTAAAAGGGAAAAGAAAAAACTTATACAATTTTAAGGCTTCACTTCAATCAAAATCACCTTAAAAAATTTAAAAACTCATTCACCTTCTTGCAAGGATATTTTTAGGTGAAGAAGGGATTAGGAGGAAAAGTGCGAATCATTTTATCCGGAGGAGCCCCTCTCGCAGCTCATATCGAAACTTTCTTTCGAGTCGTATCTTGTGCTCATGTTCTACAGGGATATGGTATGTTACCCTTGCCTCCATTTACACAAAACAAGGCATGTAGAGAAAAAATATCATACATTTTTTGATAAAGGAAATGCTTCCATGTTGTTTTTAGAATTTCCACTCTCTAGATCATAGAATTCAAAAATGGTTTTATAAAATATGCCAAACGGATATTCACTAAATCTATTTGATTTCGTGAATCTGAAAACGAAAAAATAGAATCCGAATTGCATTCCAAACAAGCCCTTATTTTCTTATCATTTTATCTGTAGGTTTGACAGAAACATGTGGTGGAACATTTGTCACTCTACCAAATGAGTTGCCAATGTTGGGAACAGTAGGCCCTCCAGTGCCTAATGTGGATATCTGTCTCGAATCAGTACCCGAAATGGGATATGATGCGCTCGCTAGCACGCCTCGGGGTGAGGTATGCATCAAGGGAGATACATTGTTTTCAGGATACTATAAACGCGAAGATCTTACCACAGAGGTCTTGGTTGATGGATGGTTTCATACCGGTACTACCTAATTTTTCTTTTGAAATTTTCGTCTCTTGATGTTCAAAAGCGCGTCGATATCACTCATATATTGGACTGACGTGCAACAATCTACAAAATAGAAGGTTTGATCCTTACATTATTTCAATCATATTTAGGGGATGTTGGTGAATGGCAACCTGATGGAAGCTTGAAAATTATTGACCGTAAGAAGAACATCTTCAAACTGTCTCAAGGTGAATATGTTGCAGTGGAGAATCTAGAGCTGATTTATGGCCTTGTTTCCGACATCGAAATGGTATGAATTATTATTATTCACGACAAGAGAATACGATGCCAAAAGAGTCGTAGAAAGTCCAAGCTATCCATCATTGGAAAAAAAAAATCAAAACCATATAGTATGAAGTTTTAGCGACACAAAGTATAAACGTTGTTAAAAGCTAACTTGGACAAACTAAAATCTAAACATTAATCATTGTTTGATTGAGATTTTTCAGATATGGATATATGGGAATAGCTTTGAGTCCTTCCTTGTTGCTGTTGTTAACCCAAAGAAGGAAGCACTTGAACATTGGGCAGAAGAAAATGGAATAAAAGGGGACTTCAATGCTCTTTGTGGAGACAAAAGGGCAAAAGACTATATACTTGGACAACTCTCAAAGATTGCCAAAGAAAAAAAGGTTCATTTTTCTTTCTTGTCACGTCATGATGATGAACTTGTTGAAAGTAACATGAATTGAAGTTGTGGTGTTTGCTTTTGTAGTTAAAAGGTTACGAAGTTATTAGAGCGGTTCATCTCGATCCCCTTCAATTCGATATAGAGCGTGACCTTCTTACTCCATCATTTAAGAAGAAGAGACCACAAATGCTCAAATACTATCAGGTTCTTATCTACAACACACGGTTGTTGTCTTGATGTTTTAACTATTGAGATGAATTAGTCCATTTATACCTTTTTATTATAGTCTCTATCATTTGGTTAAAACTTATCGGCTGCCGCTAGGGTTAATGAGTAATAAAACTCATGTGAGAAGATAATCCTTGTAATATGAAATTTTAATTTAAAAACCTAGTTAGCCCCAAGGGTCAGCCCTATTGGTAAGGGCTTGGGGTCGCTTGGTCATACCGGCTTAGAGGTCTCATGTTCGAGCCCTCGGATGAGCTTAATAAATAAAAAACCCTTGATGTCTCCCGGGTCCAAGCATTGGAGCGGGCGCGAGTACCCCTGGGTATAAGGGAGCAAAGCTCTGACTCTCGGTTATCTAAAAAAAAAAAATAAAAACCTAGTTTAAAGACATACATTTAGGAAAGATTTTAAGTACTATTTTAGCACAAAAATAATGGGAGAAATAGGGCTATTCTTCTTTTAGAATGCAACAAGTAATATCTGTTGGATTTGAATAGTTACCAATAGCTTATCACTTTAGACTTTTGTTACTCATTAAGAGTTGGGACATCTAGTAAGCTCCAATCAAATTATAGAGGAAACATTATTCAACGAGACCGTCATAATTTGGTTGTCTTTCAATAATCACTAGATGTAGATTTGAATATATGCATGCCTCTAATAACCAGAGGATACAAATTCGAAATATTTTTATAGTTTCTCTCTAATACATTCAACTATGCAAAACTGTCAGCCATGTTGTGTTGGCATCCTCGAATAATTTTTTACTATTGAGACGATAATGATACTTTTAAATGAAATTAAAACAGAAGGTACAATATAGAGTAACGACTGAATTTTGTGAACAGAAAGAGATCGATGACATGTACAAGGGTGGGAACAAGCGAGTGGCCTAAGGAAGAAGATTGAAGATGGCAAGGATGATGTAAAGCTTTCATATTACCATGGAAATCCAACTCTCCACCCACTTATTTTTTGTAGTTTCCTTGTACTTAAAACTTGACCATCATATTTTTCATAGCCATTAATCTTTTTCTTTATTACAAGGGTCAGCTCTTTCTTTACATTGTTTTATTAAATTGAAAATGGAAAAAGTAAATTAAATTTTACCCCTAAGCTTGGCAATGTTATAATTTTTTTACAACCTTCACTTTCATCTAATTGAAACTTAAATTTGGATAAATGTTGCAACTTTTAACTTATATTCAATTTATGTTATATTAACCTGCTAATTTAAAATGACATTAAAAAATCTCTTGAAATGCATTGTTTTCAATCAGAATTAAGTTTTTACATAAAATTAAGTTTAGTAAAGGCATAAAATCAATTATTGAATACAAGTTTCTAAAAACTCAAAACTTTCAAAGAAAAAGAAAAAAAATCCTTTAATGTTATATTTCTATGAAGTCTGATCAATTTTGTATCAACTTAAGTTTTATAATTCAGTGAATGTACGTAGATTTTTTTTAATGAAGTGTTAAATTCACAAGTAATAAATGAACTTTTTTCTAAAAGTAAAATCAACAAGTAAGATATATATATTTAAAAATATATAAAAATAATGTAGTAAAATTCAAGCTAGGGAAATTTTAATCGTTTAATCCATTCTTCAACAATAAATTAAATCACCAAGCTAAATATAGCTCATTTGATTCAAACACTACTAAGTTTTTTTATTGCTTGAATTTCAATCCTTTACTCTCACATTTGTAAGATTACATCCTTTTAAAAAATAAAAAAGTCAACGAGAAATTGCCAAAAACCACCCATGAACTATAAAAGTTGTTACAATCACACTCTCACATTTTCAATTTGATCTATTAGCCCTCTAAACTTACAAAGACTACCCATGAATTATAAGTATTATTCTAATCATATCATTGGATTGTTACAGTATAATCCAATTATTTTTAACTCTATAAAATTTAAAACCTATTATATTAGCCATTAGAATATTTTGGTATTCAAATTATTTGCCATCTCGATTTAAGAAAACAAGAGAATTGATGTAAAGAATTTGCGTTTAATTGTAACCATTCTTATAATTTAATGGTTTAATTTAAACAACACTTATAATTGAAGGTAATTTATACATTTTCCAATCTCTAAGGGGATGTTTGGGACATGAGTTATATTAGTATGGATTATAATAGTATGTGGAATACTCTGCACCCCAAACACAGACTATTATAACCTAGACTAAATAACTTGCATTCTAAACACAGACTATATAACTCCATAGACTATTATAACCCACAGACTATTATAACTCATTCAGCGCCCTAAACAACCCATAAGATTTTAATTGCAACAATTTTGCTAGGTTATGGGGCCTAATTGATCAAATTGAAATTTTAAATGTGTGATTGTAACAACTTCTATATTTCAAGAGTGATTTTTGTAATTTTTGTAATTTTCCAAAAGTCAATTGAATTATCTTTATCTCCCTACTTTTCAATTCTTTCTAAATTTGTTATGCAATGTGTCACTATGAACAAATTATTCAATGAGGCCGCTACAATGTGATTGTCTTATAATAACCGTTGGATGTGATTCAATAATTTTCATGCCTTCTAATGACCATTGGATTTAAATTCGAGGTACTTCTCTCTCCATCCAATGGAGAAAAACTGTTGGCCACATTGTGACGACATCACCGAATAATTTAAATAATTTATTGTCACTATGATATGTCTAATCCTAGTTATGATTTTATTCTTTGATCATGCTGATGAGAGAGAGAGAGAGAGGTCTATTGCAATTTGCAAAGCTCAATTTATAATGTGAGAGATTAAATTATGTTGCAAAGATTACAACATCAAAACACAAAAAAAGAAAAAGGAAAAAGAAGACAGAGAAATCTCTCAACCCTAAAACCCAATTACAAACAAAGTAAAAATATACCCTTCTTTCTCTTTGAGTTTACATAAACACAAGTAAATAATAAGTGAGCTTCTTCCTTTCCTTCAAACCATTACACCTTTAAAAGAAAAAATCTCTCCTTCAACAATTCCCCCATCCGAAAACACCAAACTGAAATCATCAACAGAGGAAAGAAAGAGGATGAGCACCCTTTGGCCTTTTCCCTTCAAAAAACCAAGAAGAGAAAAATTCTTCATCTCTTCACTCCTTTCTTCCTCCTCTAAACCTTATTCAAAACCCCAATCCCTCATCTGCACAAAACTCCTCAACCCAAATTATAGCTCAAAACAGAGACACTCGCTTCTGATGCAGAGTGAATGTACACAAACTCAAAACTCTTCTGAGGAGCCAACGAATTCACCCACTTGGGAAAACTGTAAGAATTCCCAGATTTCGTCAGCCCCCATAACGGCCCATAAAGCTTCGAAATCGAAAGCTGAAGATTCCTCACGGTTTTAGACGATTGGTTAGTGACGACAGTGGAATACCTGTGGTAAATTCTTCCCTTGGCCTTCCATGAACTGGTAACCCTCTGTAAAATCACAACAGGGCTAGAAGAAAATGAAGGAGGATTTGGGTTTGTTTTTGGGGCCGGCGGAAGCGGAAGGGCTACTGGAAGAAGCTGGTTGTAGCCGGAGTGGCCGCCGTGGAATCTAGCTAAGATACCGAGAAGAGGGGCGTTGTTGTAAGTGGCGGGCTCTGTTTGCTCGTAGTTGTCTCGTTGGTCGGCGAAGTTGTCGTAGGCGTCGGGGCCGCCGACGAGAGCGCCGACGAGGACGTTGGGGTCGCCGGATTTCTTGCTGAACCAGGTGGCGTAGCCTTCTCTGCAGGGGATGAATTTGGAGTTGATTTTGTAGGAGATGATGGAGGATCCGCGGTGGTGGACGCGGCGGGGGAAATTGTTGCCGTATCCCACCATGTAGCTTGTGGCTCTTGGATTGTCGCCAAGAATGTAATCCACCTGCTCAATTCAAACATTTTGATGATTTTAGTTCCTCAACTTTTGAAAAAATATGGGCTAAATTTATGTTTTATTATTATTATTTTCAGAAAAAGTTTAGTGACTAATATATATATATATATATCTATTATATTTGAGTTCAAGTTTAGTGACCAATTGTAAACGCTGGGGATTCCATTCAAATTCTAAAGGAAATAAAGAGGGGAAAACAAAAAAAAACGCACCTGAGATTTAGCGAAGGCGACTAATTCAGAGGACTGGACATAGCCGGCGGGGCACTTCATGGACCCGCCGGAGGAGGTCAAGTAATCGGAGTAGACGGTAGCGACGAAGGAGGCGGTAGTCACAAACTGCATATTGTTCCATCTCTGCCGGAAAATGAGGCCGCCGGGGGTAACCTGAACGTTCCGATTCCCTTTTCTTAAACACGAACAGAGGAACGCTTCGGCTTTGTCCTGGTAGCGCCGGAAAACTGGAGCGTAGGCGCCGGCCTTGCCCTGCATGAGGAACTGCGAGAGGAAGAAGAAGAAGAAGGAGATCGGAAGATTAGAGGGGGAACACGAAAGGGGAAATTTGGGGAAATTCTTAGGGATTTATACTTTGGCGACTAGGGTTTGGACTCCGGCGTATTTGACGTCCCAACTGAATTCCGTCATGCTCCAGCCGGTGCCGCCCATGGAGTCGCCGTTGTCGGCGAGGTATTTCAGATAGTATTGGTTGTTGCTTGCTTGGTATAGCCATGCCGCCGCCCATAGCAACTCATCCTGTGAAATTTTGTTCCATTAACATTGTTCATGTGTTTTCACTACTGAAATTTTAGAAACATCTGCTGTTTTTCAAACTAGTGTCTATCTCTATCTCTTCATGTTTCAAAAATTTTGAACTCTCTCGTTTTCAACCATCTAATAACCAGCCTTTGAAATTTTTGCCCATTTTTAAGCCTGTTTTTCGTCCATTTGATTTTTTAAATTTTAGTTTATTTTATGACAGTTTCTCTACAATAATTTTCAAAACTTAATTTTGATTTTGCAAATATGAGTCAAAAGTATATAATACAATATAATCATATATGGAAGTAGCGTTTATAAATTAATTTTTAAAAACTAAATATTTAGAGTCAAATCAGAAACTATTCTCTTTTAATAGTCTAATTTCTCTTGTAAAATATTACTAACTGACTAAGTATCATGCTAATTACAAGGTTATTTTATTTTACTTTGTTAATGATATATGTTTTTAACTAGTTAAGTTATATTCAAGTTTAACAAATTACAAGATTATTTAAAATCATTTTCAAACAATGAAAATATGAAATACTTATATAGCTATCTCAATCCAATGAAATTATGAAATACTTATGTTTTTTTACTCAGCTGTTCACTAAATGCTGGTTTAAAATGTAGTATAATGTAGATCCAATATTGCATTTTAAAAATAACTATAGATATGGCAAAAAGTCAATTATTACTATAATTATCCCAGCTAACATAATTAACATTTTTTTTTTTGGAACAAACATAATTAACCATTATTGTAAGCAAAAAGTCTAAAACAAATTGATTCCTATTACAAGCAAGTCAATAATTATAATGTTTTCTGAAAAAATATCGTATTTGGCATCAATTTTTAGAAAAAGCCAGGAAACTTTCATTTGTTCATTCAAATCATATAATGGGCTTCACTTAGTGGACCGAAGCCCAAGCCCAATAAAAGTAAGAGAAGAGGAGTAATCACATACATTGTATCCACTGACAGATCGGTAGTACTTCTGAGCCACTGTAATGCTACTGTCATATTTGCCCCTGTATTTGTCCGCAAAATCGAACAGCTGAAAATGCGATGAAACAGAACAATTGTTAGATAGCGGTCAGATTTTATTTTAATACAAGGGTATAATTATAAATAAAATTAAATGTGAGGGCATTATGGTAAAATGAACAGTACCACCGACACCGTACTCCCATGACTACCGTAAACTTTGGGCGCTTTATTGAATCATGTAAAATGGACGGTTGTGATCACGGAATCAGAAAATCTAAACTACGTGTACGGTTTCAAACTGCGATCCTAAATATGCGCCGAACATTTCCAACAACTAGATTGGGGAAAAACCAAAACTACGTCGTATCGTACTTTCCCCCCACTCCGACAGCTAACATTTTCTTTTTTCTTTTCGCTTTTTCACGTGCGGATTGAATATATCAGTTCTTACAATTTTGATAATTTTTTATTTAAAAAAGACAATTTTGTTAATTTTTTTTAAGATGTTTAAATTATTATTAAAAAGAGACTATCATCCTACATTACATTTTTTTTTAATGAATTTAATTATTTATTTTTATTTTTTTAAGTTCAACCAGTGATGGAGAATTTGAACTTTTATATTAAAATAATAGATATTTTGTCTATTAAATTATACTCAAATTAGCTAATAAGATGAATAGAGTGCATGTCATTTTTATAAATATAGTGACGTTTTTAAAAGATTTATAGAACTAAAAAGTGAACCTGATAGGCATGGCTAAGAAGCTTGCTAGCATAAGCAGGATTGGAGCGGCGAAAGACAAGAGAAGCAGCAGCCATGGCAGCCGCGGTTTCTCCGGCGAGATCCGAACCAGGGTTACTTGGGTCAACCCGGTAAGCCCGGCGGTCCGTCGTCATATCCTCCGGCCGCTGCCAGCAGTAGTGGTCAGTGTTCCCATCTCCCACCTTAGAAACAAAAATCCACAAACATATCAACATCACATTGACATTTCAAGTCAAAAACATTTTTAGTAAAAAAAGAGAGCAAAATTTCACCTCGCCGTATAGAACATTGGGTTCAGGGTGAGCCTTAATGAAGTAATCAGTTCCCCACTTCACAGCATCCATGGCGTGGCCAAGCTCGCCACTGGCCGCCAATTGGGCTCTGTATTCCAAAATGCTCCAACTCATCATCGTGACAGTGAAAGCCATTGGCAGCCCAAATTTCACATTGTCACCAGCGTCGTAGTACCCTCCCACCAAGTCCACCTGCAAAATTTCCCGGTCAACTTCAAATCACCGCTAAATCCAAAAGTTTAAATCGACAAATTACACTATAAAAACAGCATTCTCATTAGTACGATTGGTTTCAGATAAAACCAAAAACAAAGTCATGCGTACTCACCCCACTGGCTTTGCCGTCTTGGAGGCCAGAGTGGGACCGCCAAGTGACACGCTGGTTATGGGGCAAGAACCCGGATCTCTGAGCCTCGAAGAAGAGGAGGCTCTTGGTGAGGGCGGAGCCGTAGTCGTGGGCGGCGAAGGCGAAGGGGAAGAAACAGAGGAGAAACAGGGGAGCCATGGAAATGAGGTTGGAAATTAGCTTCACCATTTTGGAGAAATGGATCTGTAATGTGGGAAATTGGGTTGGAATTTGTAGAACAAGAATGGGAATGGGATTGTGTTTTTTTTGTGTGGTTTAAGAATCAGAGAAATGGCTCCATAGATGTGGGAATTACCAGGTTTTTTAAAAGTTTTCTGGTAATTCACAGAGGGGAGAGAGGGATTTGGAGGAGAAGAGGGGAGGTGGGGGAGTATATAATGGAGTGGAGAGTGAGAGAGTCATAAATGCGATTGAATTTAATAATATTTGAAAATCAGACTCTTTTCCTTTCCTTTTTTTTTTTGTGGGATTCTTTTTATGTTCATATGAACGTAAACTCCACAAAAAAAAAAAATGTAAACCGTTGTGAAAGGAACAACGTCATGTGGGTGTCTCTTGCCAGGAAGGTCGGTGTAGCTGTGAAAATATTAAAGAAAAAAATGAAAATTTTATAACTTGGCTAGCTTATATATTTTTTAAAAAAAATAAATAATTTTTTTTCTTTTATATATTTATTTCTTATTATTATTATTTTGTTGGGAAGATGTGTCTTTCTTCAAAAGAGCTACCGGAATTAGAATGAGTAAAGTGCATTAGGTGTGGAGTCAAAAAGTCGCACAAAATTTGGCCGATGGGATCCTCAAATTAATTCTCCATTTTGCCCCCTCATATTTCCGAAAATGATTTTCACTCCCATAACGTAGTAAATAAAATGTTCCTTACTTTTTCTGAGTTGGGAGATTTCATCATATTAGTTTTCGAATTTCTCTACTTTATATTTTGTTGAGCTCAAAATTAAAAAGATTTTGATTCCCACTATACATTTAGGGGCTATTTGGGGCGCTGGTTTAGAATCAAAAACCCTGAAAATTTTTGGCTAGAATTAGAAACTCTGGGGTTCCTGATTACTCTGTTTGGGGTGCAAGGTTGGATTTGGTTGGTTTGCTGAAACCTGTGTTTGGGGTGCAAGGTTGGGTTGGGCTGAGTTGAGTTTGTTTAGGCTTTTTTTAAACAATTTTTTTAAGTTTTTTTTTTTCAGATTCATTTTTTTACTTGATAATTGTTTACTGAATTACATATCAATATTTTAACCAATTATGTGGATCAATTGTTTCAAGCATTGTTAATTATGAATGTGTAGTTTGTACACGTATCTCATTCACTCTATTCATGATGATGTAAAATTAAATAACATTAGTAAAGACATATTTTAAATAATTAATACGTGGGAAAGAAGAATGATGTTGCTGGAGTAAAGGAAATCCATAATGCAAATGAAGGTCCGAAGTTCATAATATCATAATACATAAGTTGAAAGAAATGAAGAAAAGAAATAGCAGTAGTGGTCCAAAACACAAATTGAATTAAAATTAATTAGTAGCTAAAGGTGATGAAGGCATCGAGTTGTCGTCCATGGGGGTCGGGTTTCAGGTGTTCTCCCTTCACTTCCACACAGTAATATACTTCCAATCTAGGGAGAATGCAAAGAACGGATGGGTACGAATCTTAGGACAAATAAGAAAGCATGATATGATCCATTTCCCAATGTATATAGTATTGCTCAGCTTTTCTTTCTCCCTTTTCGTAGCTTCATTCCTTTTCCAGCCTCTTTTCTCCATCCAAAGTGTCTCATCTAAATACCTCATTCGAAGCCTTGAATTCAGGGTTGGTTGGACAATTCTAATACATAGTTCGACAACTCAATTAATGAATTTTCTTGCACGTGTGAATTTTCTTGGAAGTCTATCTAAAAAATTAGGGAATTTAAAACTCTATTTACAAAGTATTCATAAACATATTTTTGGAACTCTAGTTTAAAAAAATAAAATATTGGAGGTCTATTTAAGAAATTATGGAATTTAAACAAAATTTCGCACTGTATTTTGAAATCTATTTCAAGGATAAATGAGTTATAAAATTCGAATTCTATTTTAGAAATTAAAATATTATAAACTCTATTTTGCACAGTATTTTGAAACCTATTTCAAATATATTGGGTTAAAAATTTGTTTAGTGGCCCTTTTTAGTTTTATTTTAACATTTTAAAAAATTGACTACGTGGTCGAGTCGCTGGGGTGATCGTTGGAGTGGTTGTTGGGGTGATCAGGTTGATGGGGTGGTTGGGTTGCAGAGGTGGTCGCGCGGTGGTGGTTGCACGGTGGTCAGGTCGTCGGAGTGGTCGTTGGGTGGTTGTCGACAGTAGTTGTTGGGTGGTCGGGTCGATGGAATGGTCATATGATTGGTTAGGTCGTCCGAGTGGTCGCTGGGTGGTTGTCTGGTGGTCGAGTAATTGAAGTCATTGTCGGAGTGGTCATTAGGGTGGTCGGGTTGCTAGGTGGTCGAGTCGTTAGGGTGGTCACTAGAGTAGGCACCAGGTGGTCGTCAACGGTTGTTTTGGGTGGTTGAGTTTGTCAGGTTGTCTGGGTAATCGCCGAAGTAGTCATCAGGGTGGTCGGGTCATCGAAGTGGTCACTAGGTGGTTGTCGGCGGCGGTTGCTAGGTGGTCGGGTTGTAGGAGTGGTTGTCAAATGGTCATTGGCGGTGGTTCGGGCAAGTCAGGTTGTCAGGGTGGTTGGGTCATCGAAGTACCAAGTTGTTGGAGTGGTTAGGTCGCAAGGGTGGTCGTCAGATTGGTCTCTAGAGTTCTCATCGCAGTGGTCGCCGAAGGTAGTCGTCAGTGGTGGTCGGGTCACCAGTTCGGTCTTCGAAGTTGTTGTTGTCGGTGGTCGTCAGAGTTGTTGTCGAAGTGGTTGTCAAAAATGAAAAACGACAAGTGGAAGAGGAAAACATGGCACAAACCCATGGGGTTGCACTGTTGTAACCCATGGGGTTGTGTTTTAAAACCAAGGGTTTTGAACACCTTGTGCCAAACATGGTTTTGAGTTTGGAACCTAAAACCATTCCAACCCAAACCCATGGGCCAAACGCCCCCTTAGGGGCTATTTTGGACATTGAATAGATTATAATAGTATGTAGATAATATATGAAGTTATATAATATGTATTTAGGATACAGAGTTATTTAGTATAAGTTATAATAATCTGTGTTTGGAGTGCAGAGTACTACACAGACTATTATAACCTACGTTTCAAACAGCTCTTTATTGAACTTTAAAAAATTGTTGATCAATAGTTTCATATATATTAACAAATAAAGCAATTAATTTTCTTTGTATATTGAATATTTAAAATAAAATTAGCTAAGATTTCCTCAAAAATATGTTGATGAATTTATCGATTATTTACGATAGTTGTACGTAAAATCTAAATCATGATATTTCCTTATTAATTTGAGCATGTCTTAGTGGATAAGACACTAATTATCATCTTAAAGGTGGATTGTTTAATTTCTCCCATGTGCAATTGTTGAACTAAAAAAAAATTATGATATATATTTTCGTTTATTTTAATTTTCATATATGAAAATCTTAAATCTTGAATGGAGAGATCCACATTGTTTTTGTTTTTGTTGTTCTTTTTTTTGGGGGGGTGATATTCCACATTGTATCTGTTGCATTAAAAAACCTTCCCTCAAATAATTTCAAATTTTAATTAAACGCAATGATTGATAATGCAATTTTAGTATATGATTATAATATTAAAAAATACAACTCAATTATTGAATTTAGAATAAAATGAAATAAAAGATAAAATGAAAATTTGTGTGATGGCCAAGGGGGATATTCCACGTTTTCAATTCAAAATTTGAAGAAAAAGGAAAGAATTATTTATGTGTGAATAGAGGAAATAGAGAGGAACTGTGACTGGTAGATTGGGGGGGGGGGAGGCAGAGATAGGATGACAGTGGGGTGAGCTAATGATCTGACTGACACGTAGCAATGAAACGGTCAAGTGTAACATGAAGATCATTTGTACAACAGTAATAGAGATAGACGAAGATTCTGTGACATATCATGTGATTTTGACATGGATGCATCAACAAACATCTCAAATCTTTACTTCTTTTTTTGAAAATTTTCGTGCTGGAAAATTATCATATGAAACAAAAGAATTTCGATTTGTTTTCTCTTCTCTTTCTAGGCTGTAGCTTTAATTTTTAAATTAAATTGATTGGTACGATTTTATTTTATTTTTAAATGAAATTGTATATATATATTTTTTAATATGGTAAACAACAATGTATTTTGGTAATCCATGTTTGATTAAAATGATGTTGACGAAAGTAGGAAAGTTTTTCTTTGGATTGGCAGAAAGTACACTTAAATTAATAGCTAATTATTTTTCACTTTTTAAATAAGTTACAAATTTCCTTTATTAGTATTTATATTCACATTTGTCATACTTTCTTACCATTCTTTTAATATTTCATGAACATTTTTGCGATACAATGAAAATGTCAGACTTATAGAAATAGTACATAAGAATACAATACATAGAAATTTCTAAGCCACCATCCAAACAAGTAGGTTAGCCAATTGGGCTTATTTAACTAGCTTGAATTGGAAAGTTCAACGCTCAATGAGTGTTGAGCATGACACTCAAGTAGGACAGTGTGAGTTTAAAAAGCTTAATAGAGTGTGTAACGTAACTCTCATAGTTCGAAATAATTAATTAGAGCATGACAACTCAAACATTAATTACCACTAAATGAAGTCACTCATCAATTAAATAACTACATGCAGGAAAGTCTGAACATAACTTAACTAGTTAAGACATATATCATCAACCAAAAGATCATAGGTAAAACAAAATAAAAATACATGCATGAAATGCATCGTTGTTAACACAAAATCCTTATGTATCATAGGATCAATTGTAATAACTACACATTTTTTATAAATAAAGAGAGAAAAATTAATGCAACCACTAATCACTATACATTTACTATTCTATACGAAATCTCAACTAACTCAAGATTCAAATCTTACTTAAAGTAACAAATAGTATTTAGTAAGATATCACACTAACATATCCAATCCTAATCCTCTTTTTCTTTTTTTTTTTTTTCTTTCTCGACCCCTCTCATATTGTATATTCATATTGTTCATTGATTTGATACTAACATGAATAATCTAATGCAACACAACAACAACGTCAATTTATTTTTTTTGAAAATTTGAAAGAAAAAAAAAAAAAAAAAAACCAACCACAACAAAGTCCCCAAAAATTAGGGCATGAAAAGTGGAGTGGAGTGTAATAGGCGGGTTTCGTGGAAAATGCACGCTCACATTCAAACGAGATCGACCCGCAACCCATCATCTTTTTAAAATACCCGACAACCCGATAAACCCGCTTTTATATATATGTGTGTATATATATTCTTTTTTTTCACCTGCCGCACGAGTCTTGACTCCGAATTGCCCACCACCGACAAAAAAAAAAACTTCAATTCATTAAATTGAAACCTAAATTTATACGTGTACTACAAATTTTACTCGAATATTTTAATAAATTTACCTACTAATTTCAACAAATGATAACTAAAAATATCTCCAAATTCACTAATTTCAATAAAAATCAAACATTACTTATAATTAAGTTTAGTTAATACACTATATAGACCACTGAACAAGTCTCACAAAATATCACAAATTTTAACAAAGATCCAACTACATTGTTGTTTTTATCTAAAATCTCAATAATGTTGTGCTAAACATATGTATTATAATTAATTAAATATATACGACACAAAAACAATTTTCTAACAATTTTTTGAATAAAAATATGCTAGAAAGTATAAATTGTAGCATTTATTCAAGTTTAAGATTAAATTTGCTATGCTCATCAAGGTATAAGGTCCCATTTAATAGTCAAAGTGAACATAACTCAATGGTAATTAACATAAACCATCGATCAAGAAGTTAGATGTTCAAATCCTCTCATTCTTAAATGTTGTTGAACTAAAAAAAAAAACTAATTTAATAAAATTGAAAGTATGGGCTTTAAGGTAAAAATTGATGATTGATATATATTTTTTTAAATGTTACTTGAATTTGTACTGAATGGTATTTCCTGTAATTTTGTAGAAGAGGGGTGCCTACTTTGGTCTATTTAAGTTATTTTATTTTAATTGTAAATAGAAAATGGCATCAGAATTAAAATTGATTTTGTAGCGCAATCAACGGTGGAAGTGCTAAATTCTCTAATTTGATTTATTTTGCTTTTGTAAAAGAAAGATAAAAAAGAGAGGGAAGTCGTCAACTGGGATTATGAGGCAGGCTTCCGAGATTACCGGCTAGTTTTGGTACGATACTCCACTTCTTTCTAATAGAATTTTTAATTTTAAGTGCAACTTCAACTTATTAATTCTTGTTCTCTTTAATCTTTCTTCTTTTTATTAAAATTAGTGTTTTTAAAATATCGCACCCGCAATTTTTCCTTATTGTAATCTATCTTACTTTGAATATTGTGTCCATTTAATTTTCCTTTTTAAAAATCACAAATATAATGATGATAGATTTGAATCTATAACTTTTAAAAAATGTGGATATGTCTTAGTTAATTAAAGGTATGTTACATTTACAAGTTTAGTCTTTTAATTTTTAAGTTTGTGTAAAAAATATTTTGAAATTTATAAAGTCTTTAGTAGGTCTTGAACTTTTAATTTTTTGTCTAATACGTCCCAAACTTTTGTGTCTAGAAGGTTCGTGAATTTTAAAATTTGTCAATAACCTATTAAAAACAAAATTTAAAATTCAAAAACCTATTAGACACAAACTATTATACATTTTTTTAAGTTCAAATACTAAAAGAGATACAAACTTTTTTTTTTTTGGAAAATAAGAGACATAAACTTAAAAGTTCAAGAACTAAACTTGTAATTTAACATAAGAAATTACTAGGTAAAAAGTGAAGAACCAAACTTGTTTCTCTCTCTCATTTAAAATTGGATCAAACTTGATAAAAAGAAAATCAAACAATAATTTTTTTTTAGAAATTTGAGATATACCTACTCTCTTTTTAACTCAAATCTTTGAATAGAAGGATATTTGTTTGTTTTTAGTAAAACCATGAACTAATTATTTTAAACATATAGATAAGTAGTCATGGTGTTTTTTTTTGGGGGAGACTGGACAGGTCAACAAAAGGGGGAAAATGGAGAGACTTTTAATGCCTTCACATATGTAAGAAATGATTTTGAATTGTAGAAGGTTAGCCCATGTATGAATGTAGTTAAAGCTTTACAAAACTTGGTTGGGGGATAAAGGGAGTCTTTTTTCTTGAAGTTTTGCATTAAGCCAATGCATTCACATGAAGTATATAATTGGAAAATAATAGAACTTTCTTTTTTCTTCTTTTCAAAAGGAAAAAAAAATAGCTTACTTTATGTAGCTAGCTATGCATATACACATTACTTTTTGGTATGTACAAAAGTTAAGCATATATTAATTTTGAATTCTACCTTATATAAAGTTACAAATATATAAATGAAATCTATGGGATATATAGCTCAATTTCCAAAGCTCATATGTTTTTATTGATGTTTTTGTTGCCAAGTGAGATTTTTTTCCCTTTGAAAATAATTTTTCAAAATAATAATAATAATTATTATTATTATTTTAACATAAACTCTTCTAAGCACATTAGTACATGTTAGTATCAAGGTATTTAATAGCCAAGCTACTAAGTGAGAGATCAAGAAGTTTGCTAGTGGGTTGTAGCTTGATCAAATAAGAAGGCAAGCAACCCTAGCATAGGGGATCTGGTTGGTAGTGCTACTTGGCGGGATCGGTCAAAAGCAATTCATGTAAGTTCAAAGTATACCTTAGGTGAGGCTAGAGATAATCCGATCTATACGTGTGAGCCATAAAAATATATTTAATACTATCATATATAGTAGGTACTACTTCCATGAACGTTAAACTACATAATCAATATATTATTTTACAGTGTGTAAACTTATTTTTTCATTTATTTTATAAGTTTACAAGAGTAACTACTACGATAGCACTAAAAATTTTCTTGGTGATTTATAGCCTATTCAAGCAAGACTAGAAGTCCTGCAACCTAAGTAGATCATAGCATGTCAACGAGATCACTAGTATATAATCATAGTTTACGCCTACTTATCATACCTATTTGAAACGCCAACCTATCTTACACAGTAGGCACATCATTCAAACCTAAATTATAGTATTAAGTTGCAATTGATAATTTACATGACTATTGCAAATGATGATTATATTGTCTAGCATGGCATTGTAACCTTATTAGTAACCTTTACTTTCTCCATTCTCGCTATCTATCTCTCTATAAAGGATGAAGAAAAATTGAGACATGTTCTCCACTATACTGAAGTTATTGAACTTAATATTCAAAATAATTTAAGTATCTACTAATAAAGATATTTTGTAAACATTACACTAATATATAATGTCCACATATTTATAATTTTGTAAATTCATATCTTATATTGTGCTTTGTCGCTAGCTTCAACATTGTCACCTTACCTCCAATCATAGCAAATAATTGGTGGTAGAAGTCCGCATACCATGAAGTTAATAATTGGTGGTAGCAAATAATTGTTGTGCAAAACCTCACTATGCAAGCATACGCAATCGTAGGTAATAATTGGTGGACAAGGTCGATCTCACGAGGACTAAAGTAAGCAAAGTTTGTAAAATTGAGGCTCATTAAAAACTAATGCTAAAGAAAAAGAAATAAAGAAACTCAAGTAAAGATTAGGCAACGAACGACTCAAAATAAAGTAAGCAATAATAACAACTTAACACTAGAATTAAGGACTCCAAACGACAAGTTAAACGAAACTAAAAATGATAAAAAGAAGCGAGTCGGGATTTATGAACTCCTAACTTAAATTCTATTTTAGCCCAGTTTGCTATAGCAAAGTTCAAGCAGTAAATGGAAATGACTGATTTGTGCCCAAAACTTCTACCAAAATCACGAATTGCGGTTTATAAACTAGGCTCAACATATTCCTATGAAAACCCAGCCATATAAACACAATTAAGCCCCCATTTCATTTGTTTTACAAGCTAAGAATATATGTCTATACTCTTCAATTCATTAACAAAATAATAATAAATGAACTTGCATCATTTGTGCCTTTCCACTAGTTTTCAACCCTTCCAGTATCAAAAACTAGCTAGAATCCTACCTAAGGTGATCAATCTTAAGCAAGAAAGGGAGATAAATAAACACCCACAAATGAAATAATGCTCAACACTTGCAATAGCTATAACAAAAGAGCTTCCACAAAATGTTAGGGTTCCATAAATCCCAACTCTAAAGAAATTAGTTCATGCTGAAATTAAACCTTAGATACAGAAAAACAAAGCTACGATAATCCATAGAACGATTAGAACAAACCAATCTATCAAAAACTATAATCTAGAGTGAAATCTAAGAAGAGATAAAACTAAAAATAGAAGGAAGAAAAGTTTTGAGGCAAGAAATGCTGCAGCAGAGTTGTTCTTCTTCTTCTCACAAACTTCTTTGCAAATTTTCTTCTCCTTCCTTCAGAGAAATCGACTACAACTCCCTTTTAATCTTCTATCTTCCTCTCCCCTTGCTTCTCTTTCCCTTTTCTATTTATATGGAGGGCTACGTGGCACATTTAAGGGCTGATTTGTACATTTTAAACTAGGTGGCGCTGAGTCATATGCCAAATTTACGCAACTTTTTCCAGCTCACAATGCTACAGCTTTGCTGCAGCAATCTCATAGCAAAATGCTATTCTCGACATTTTGTTTGCCACAATGCTACAGCTCTGCTACAGTAATCTCATAGCAAAATGCTATCTCAACATTTTATTTTCCACAATGCTACAGCTCTACTACAGCAATCCCATAGCAAAATGTTATCCTCAACATTCTGTTTTCCACCTTCAAAAGCAATACTAAGGATAAGAGAACCCTTCTTGAAAACACTAGAATAGGGGCAAAACTAGTATAAAAAAAAAAAGCAAATAAAACTAAAAACAACATCAACTTAACTTCTAAGATACCACCGAACAAACCACACAAAACACGGAAAACTAATGCAAATCACTCATACTTTGTCCCATAAAAAGTTATGAAAAGCGCTAAAATAATCCTATTTCATAGGATTATCACTTCAATATTGTCACCTTACCTCCAATCATAGCAATACATACAATCAGTTCGATTAACTGTAGGATCGAAATCAGGAATCAACAAATTTAGTTTAAATTATCATTCTTTACTTTGTATATATGTTTGTCAAAATATATAATAAGAAAATGTAATGATTAAAAAGTTGGAATATTAGTAATGTTACCTTCTACCTCCAAAGGACATGATTGAGATGTGAGTTTTGATAGAAAGAGTTGAGTATGATATAAGTTTTTAGATTTGACCCTTCAACTTGGTTGTATTTTAATTAAAAGATGATAATTAGTTGCAACTTTAATTTTTCTTTTGAGAGTAGCAATGGAGTATCCTCTAGTTATTAACAAACAAAAACAAGAAGCAGAAATTGAGGACAAGGACAAAGACCATCAAAACTCTACTTGCTTTTTTGTAATCATTTTTTAAAAATAGTCACTAAAAAAAGCGTTTTTACTTGAGGTTAGGTGTTATTAGTTTTCATTTTCCTCTCCAAGAGGGAGTGAATGATTAGTCATAAATAATGATTAAAATGTCAACGTTAACGAGATGGTAAACAACGTAATTTTGTGGAGGTATCAATAAAATATTGATATCAATAAATATCTTTAAAAATATTTGTAAAAATTATTTGAATTAACATATAAATAATTATATGATTAAATTACACATTTAATCATCAAACTTAATAGTTATTTCTACTTAGTTTTCGATTATAAAAGTTTTCGATTTTGTCTCCAAAACTCTCAACTTAGCTCATCATGACTCAAATGAATAAATTAGTTGGATAAAATAAAGTACATAGAAATTTTTTGTGGAGAGGGAAAAATATGAAGAAAATAAGAATGAGGAAAAATAATGAGTGGAATGGGAATGAGACATGTGGGTGTAGAATGGAGGGTCTCTTTCTTGCAACCTCAAAAGGACCAAACATGATGAGGTGGAAGGATTGAAAATAATTTTTATATATACCTTTTAAATGCAAATATTCCAATTATATCATGACAAGATATGGTCGTAATTTTGTTGGGGAACGAATATCACAAAAATTGCTAAATTTTAAAACTCATTTTTCACTTGGAATATTCTTCCAAAGAAAAAATCACTTAGAATAGAATTAGATTTAGGATATCATCAAGCATTTCACTTATATTAGGTTATGACTTGTTTTTAAAAACTATCTAAAAAAACCTAAATGTAGACATCTTTAACAACTAATATACTTATTTTTTAGAAAACAAAAAAATCAAATACAAAATTGTTATCAAATTCTATCTTATTATTAGATTTCATGTTTTTTTTTAATCAATCTACTAATATTTTTAAATTGTATAAATTTAGTTGAATGCGATTATTGAAAGAAAAAAAGTTAGCAAATGGTAATTAAGAGTGAAACCTTTAATATTTTGAACATGCTTTCACTCTAGACATTAGACTTACCTCAATATAGTTTGACCTAAGTGAGACTAGAAAGTTATCCTAGCTCAAGTAAATTCAAGTATTTAAAAATAGCTTGGTCAAGGTGAGAAGAGAAATTACTTAGCCTAAGTAAGACTAGTACTGCCTAGTTGACCAAGACGAGATCGGTACCTACCCTCGCAACCCAATTAAGACCAACTTGACCCAAAGTGACCAAGCAAGGAAGATGTTTAGTCCAAATACCAAAATCGCTCGAGAATGCCCACAAGGATAAGACTTCATTCAACCTCTCATGGCAAGTTGGCAACTAATTACACTTGAAGAATGCAAGAAAAAAATGCTCTTAATTGATAATAATATATATCACTGTTCTCTTTGTTAATCTAGCACATCGTGATCATGACCCTACACACAAAATTGCAGCTATAATAGTGACATAACACCTGAAAATCATCTGCAATGCGTTACATCCTTACATGTAGAATTGCAATCCAACTACAAATACACCACATTTTAAGTCATTCACACAAGCAAACTAAAACTTTCTTGCCACCTATCAAGCCATAATCTAAGTAAGTCATATCCATTCAAGAATTGTGATGTGTGAATTCAAAAAAATATGTTTGGACTAATCAAAGAGTTTGAATTTTTTTTTTAAAGAAAGAAAAAAAGTAAATCTAAACAAAAATAATAATCATAGTAGCAAATTAAACAATACCGTATCACTATTATCTTTTAATATCGCCGTAAATTAAGTTGTCGATTTGTGGAAAAAGAAAAGAAGACTGTATTCAGTAATTTAAAGCGCAAATTAAGGGAGGATTCAAATTAGAGGCCCTCTACATAATATGCCACTACTTAGTTATTTGCATGGCCCATCATTTCTCTATCATTCATTTCTTCTTTTTTATTTCTTTTTATTATTATGATGATTATTATTATTATTATTTTGGTTTGTCAAATGTCAATCTCAATCAGTCTGTTTTTAGGCTTCTGTTTTTTTTAGTTGGTTTTAGTTGTCAATCTATCTCCTGTCTCTTTCACAATATTTAAATATATTCATATCAATTCCAAATGTCCATTGTCCCACCTTCATCTTTACAAAGAAATTTATGGGAATATGGAAAGTGCATTGATAAAAAATTTGGATTAAGTATTTCATGCTTTCTCGTAGATAATTAATTATAATAATTGTTATCATGGTTTGTGTGGTTTTTCGATAATATCTATTTATTTTTAAAATTTAAATCTCATTGGATAACTATTTGATTTTTAATTTTTTATTTTAGAAAATTATTTTTTTTTCTCTCAAATTTTTTACAATGAATTTCATATTTTTTAAAGAAACATATGAATTCTTAGTCAAATTCTAAAAATAAAATCAAGTTTTTGAAAACTATTTTTTTTTTAGTTTTCAAAAATTGGCCTGATTTTTAAAAATATATGTAAAAAGTAGATAATAAAACAATGAAACACATAAGTGGAAGTAATATTTATAGGCTTAATTTTCAAAAATAAAAAATAAAAAATAAAATGATTATCAAACAAACCTTGATGTTAACCATTTGGCTAGTGAAAATATTCAAATATGATAGATGTTTTATTTCTAGAACAAAAGTATTTGAAATGACATAGCATATTGTATTTCAAAAGTTGTCATCTATTGTCTTAACGAAAACAAGAAAAAGAACTATCTACATTTTAATTTAATTTGTTTAAATACAATGATAGTGACTAATTCTAACATTAAGAAATGTTTTATGGGGAAAAGATCTCTTCTGTAAAGGCTACCGATGGAAAGTGGAGAATGGTAACCACATCACAATTGATAAAGATCCATGGCTGGCCAGGAAAGGAAGCATGATCCCATCTTAGGTTAAGGACGTGCTTCTTGATAAGAGAGTCAATTGTCTAATTGATAACCGCGGCAGGTGGAAAGATTCTCTTATAAAGGAAAGTTTCATAGCTCTTGATGCAGAGGACATTCTCAGCATCCCGTTAGGGAACATTAATACAGGCAATGAAATCATTTGGAATCTCAACCCAAAGGGGCATTTCTCTGTAAAAAAGCGCCTACCATTTAGCCTCTACCTTTGCTTCAAGCTACTTGGCCTCCTCTTCGGAGGTTTCGGTTGGAAAAGAGTTATGGAAAAATGTGTGGAAGTCAAAAGCGATTCTCAGAGCAAAAATATGTGCCTAGAAAATTATAAATTATATTATTCCTACCTTCCAGAATATTAAAAAAAAAAAAAAGGAATCCTCACTAACTCTGTGTGTTTGTTTTGCAGGAAGAACCTGGAATCTACCACCCACATAATTTGGAACTGCAAATGGTCATCTAAAGTGTGGCTCTATTTTCTTCCCTCCTTACGCGAGTTTTTTTTCTGTGTGCAGGGATTTGTGGACCCCTAAAGACTGTTAGGGTTGGCTGGCGAAGAAGATGAGAGTAGATAATATTTCAAAAGCCATAACCATAATGTGGAGTGTGTGGAATTTTAGAAATAAAATTAACACTTCTGCGAATGTTACATTCACTTCTCTTTTGCCAAATAATAGAGAGTTGTTGACCGCAATCGAGAAGAGCCTAGGTGAAATTCCTAGGGGAGATAGGCTTCCTTCCACGCCGCTCAGACCTAAGAGCCTTGGGAATCAGATAGCTTGGTTTCCCTCCCAAATCGGTGTATTAAAGCTCAATGTTGATGCTTCATGGTGCGAAGCTACGAGAAGGGGTGGATTAGGTTGGTTGGTTCATGACTCCCGAGGGTCCCCCCTTTGCGTTGGGATCCAGCCTTGGCAGCGGAAGTGGTCGATCAAGTCTCTTGAAGCAGCAACTATCTTGGTTGGTCTTCATTCACTCTCAAGTGTTGATCGATGTACACGCAAGCGCATGTGATCGAAGTAATATATAATGGTATGTGAGTACCAAGTATCGAATCCCAAGGGAACGGTGTAACAAAAATATTGTAAAGTAAAGTGTAAGGAAAATTGCAACTTTGAAAACTAAATTGCAAAAATAAGGTTGGGTTGGTGTGTTAAAATAATTGTAAAATCTAATTGCAGAATCTAGACATGACAATAATTGAAATAACAACAATTGCAGAATTGAATTGCAGAATCTAGAATTGACAATATTGGATAGCAAACTAGATAAGCTTAGTAAATGAAATTGTAAAGGGAATTTAGAATAAGATGGGGTTCAAGAATGTCATTGCCCTAAGTTGTAATTGCAAGCCAAAATTGCAATTCCAACCTACCCCACACTCAATTGTAAACCTAAATATCTTCTCCTATTTACCTTGAATTTAGGCTTTAGGAGGCTAAGTGAGTGACTTATATGTCTATAGTCCATCTATCTTAGATCATTCGGCTCAACAATTTTATGGGTTTTAGAGTCCTTAATCCCTATGTCTAGGGTAAGGATTGACTTATGTCTAAGCTCTTTCTCCATTACTTGTGTGAAATCCGCTTATCTCTAACCCCGTCGGTATTAGATCTAAGCTCGAGTTGCTACCCTCGTTGATCAATCTAAGATCTCAACGGAAATTTATTTAACACAAGCAAACAATTGAGATGTAGGCTTGGTTTTTATTGAAATTTAGGCTACAATTACTTCTTAAAGAATTCACATCCTTGAACTCCCTAAGAAGTTTTAGCTCACACTAAAAGTAACATTCCTACAACTAATTTTTGAAGAAAATATCATATTAGAAATTTAAGAAAATTGCTAATTAACACAAAAATATATTCTGAATAGTTTGCTTAAAGGAATAATTGTGACAGTAAACCTAGGCAAATCTGGGCATTCAACCTCAAAATGACTAAAATTCTCATATTAAATTAAATTTAAAAACAAAAATCAGAGGCATCAATGGGAAATTCAATCTTCTTCCTTCTTCTTCTGAATTTAATGGTTTATAAACTTTTCAAAAAAAACATAAAATTGAATAAAAATAGAAGACAAAATGCTGAAATCCTCTGCAAAACCAGAATGAACCAAAAAAAAATGCAGAAAACAGAGTATTAATGTTGAATAAGACCCACGGACAGAGACTGAATGAAAGCTTAAACTTTATACAAGAAAAAATTGAATGGAGAACATAGATTGAACCCTCCATAATACAAGTAGAATTTGAAAAAAAAATAAGATAGAATTTAAATTCTCGGCTAAAAATAGAGTAAAAACAAATCTGCAGAAAACAGAGCTTTTAGTTGACGGAAACCCATGAAATAAGCTCCAAAAACGAATTCTAGCTCCTCCTCTTCTTCCCCCTTTATAGGTCTTCATTAGGGTTGAAGAATGCCCAAATTTTGTGCTCAAAATCCCCCAAACCGTGCTGTAATTCACGCTTTTCATATATGAGTTTTTGCGCAGATTTTTTTTTTCTTTCTTGAATTCTTCTGCTGTCCAAAAATTGCAGAATCTGGATTTTGCAATTTGATTTTGCAATTTTTATGTTTCCTGCAAACAAGATTAATTTATTTAGAATTCTATCCGAATGCCATCATTCTTGTTTCCCTTTTATTTTGAAGCAATATTTCAACTATTTTCAATTGGTCTTAAGTCAAAATAAGAATATTTTAAGAGTAATTGGAAATTAAATAAGCCTTAATACTAAGGCTTATCAAGTGTCGAGTTTAGCTCCTTCCAATCCATCATAGTGGAATCCAACTCGATGGAGGTAGTATCAAATTTAAGAAACTCGGGTACGGATATCTTTGAAACTAGTTCCGTTATTGAAGAGATTCACTCTCTCACTTCCCATTGGAATGAGGTTCGTTTTGTTTTTTGTCCTAGACTTTGTAGCTCTATTGCCCACTCTCTTGCGCGGTCAGTGTTTTTGAAGCCGTTTAGCTGGCCGTCGTCCTCCAATTCTGAGGCAAGTCCCTTAGTTTGGATTTCTGATTTCCCTTCTTGGGTTAGTTGTATCTGTAGCGAGGACTTTCGTTCCTCTTTGGTTTAGTGATTATCTTTCTTTTCAAAATAAAAAAATAAAAAAAAATAAAAGCCTTTACCACATGGTTCCCTTATAAGGCCACATGTTTGGAGACCATCCCTTACGCCTTAAGAAATAGGGCAAATTTTTCATATCAGGTACGGTCTAACAATCTAACAACTTGAATCTCTTTAAATAGAGGAACTAAATATAAAGAGAGAGTAAATAATATTTAAATTTAATATATGAATATTTAATTTAATAGCTATTCATAAGTGGAATTAAAATGGTGTAAAAAAATGCTACTCTAATTGTCGTAGCTTTGAAGCTTTTTTTTTTTTTTTTTATAAGGATGCTTCGAATGTGTAATTAATGATAAAACTAAAAGAAAATTGTAAGTAATGATACTAATAATAGTAAGCTGGGTGTTAAAAACTTTAATTAGCATTAACGCCTAAAAACTCTACTTCCCCTTCCATTATTATTGTTGTTGTTATTTTACAAGCATTATGATTGTTATTATTTATTATTATTGGTGCAATAATTGTCATTATTATTTTCTGCACACAGTACCTTTTAAATTAATTTAAGCTCTTTAATATTTATCAAAATGCACAAGAAACCATTAATGTTAATGTCATTTTTGTACCTCGTTAAAATTGTGAAATATTCCTCTCTCATCATCCTTCAAGTTTTCTCCCAATATTTACTTCTTAGTTTCCAAATTTTATAAATATTTTGATTAAAACTATCAAGGCTAACCAAGATTCAACTTTCCAATAACGTTTATTTTAGTTCTTTAAACTTTAAAATACAACAAATTTGATAATTGAACGAAAAAAGAAAAAAAAACTATATTTTTAATTCTTATTATTTTGTCACATAATATCAACTTTTTAATACGTTACAATGTTTGTCTTAACCAATTCTATGGTACTCAAGGCACATCAACACACTAATACATAGTTGAAGACATGTTATCCATTTGTTATGTTAATTAAAAGTTCAAGAATTAAAATAAAATAACTCAAGTTTAGAAAATAAAATAAACATTTTGAAACTTTAAAGACAAAATTGACTAAATAAAATTTAAATATTGATTGAATTACATAATTTTTGAACTCTAAATGTTATTACCTACTTTGTTCCTAATTTTAAAAAGTTCTTAATCACCCATATAAATTTTGAATTGTGAATCTACAAAGTCTCTATTGTAAATTACATGAACTAAATAGGTGAAATTACAAATTTTGGTCCCTATGGTTTGGAGAAAGCTAAAATTTAGTTCATATGATTTTAAAAGGTAGAATTTTATTTGTATGGTTTGATAAAACCACACAAGTAATTTCTATGGTTTGATAAAATTCTCATAAATAATTCATACGGTAATGACTATTTATGAGAGTTTTATCAAACCATAGAGACTAATTCTAACATTTAAAATCATGTGGATTAAATTTTGACTTTTTCAAAACTATAAAGATTAAATTTGTAATTTAACCAACTAAATATTAACATGATATATTTATTTGATAAACATTGACTTATTGGCCCAACCTAACAAGTGGATGGTAAAATAAAGTAAATAATCGAAAGTAAGATGTGCAATTATACCTACTCCATTCTTGTAATTTAAAAAAAAAAAACAAAATTCAAAGATTGAAATAGGAAAAGAATAAAATCTTATGACTAAAACTAGAGGTAAAACCAAAAAATTGAGTAGACCAGAAAGAAAGAGCTCAATAAACATATATTCGAAATTTGACTTTGAGCCAACCCAAGACTTTAATTTAAAAAAAAAAAAAAAAAAAAACCATAATCTTGCCTCATGTTCATGTTCTTCTCTCACCACTCTCGTTATTATTATTTCTCTTTTTAAATTTTTTACACGACAACAAAAAGTCAAACTACAAAGCGGCTCCGTATGTCGTCTATACTTTTTCGAACCATACGGCGTCGTATTCTTCGGCCACCGCTTTACGCGACGGACGGCCGCTTCTGTCCCGTTGGATTGTAGGAAATCAAATCTGATCTCAGCCGTCGATGCCTGCCTGCGTGGGCCCACTCCAATCCTCTAAAAAAAAAGAAGCGTAATTGGCGGTGATTTTTTCTTTTTTTCGTACGTGGACGGACGCGGTAACGATTATGGTCATGTGGAACCTCGTGGAAAGTGGGGCCCGCCACGTGACTCTCCGGCTGCTCTCCGGCCACCGCAGCCACGATCTCCGCCACCGCAACCACCATGTTTCTAAATTCTACACATACACAATTTGCTGTTTTATATTTTATTTATTTAAAGTTTTTATTTCTCAGAATCCATTAAATAAATTGCTAAAATTGGGAAGAAAATGATGGGGGTGTTGGATATGAGATTTGGAGGGATATGAGTTAAATTAAATGAGATGGGCTTTATTTATTTATTTTTAAATTTTGGTTTACTTTATTTGCATGATATTGTCTAATTAAACTTAATTATTGAATGTCTCATTTCATAATGAGACAGATTTAATGTTGTAATAACAACAGTGAAAGGAATATATCTCTACTAAAAAAAACCTATCTAAGGAATAATGTGTTGTTTTTTTTTTTTTTAATAAACATAATTTGTGGTTTTGTATGTATCATAATTAATAATTATTGGAGAAAAATTAATACACTATATATATATATATATATATTCTTTCTATGCTTTGCAATCTTTTAATTTTATCTAATTGTATATTGAATTTAAATAATTGATGAGATTAATGTACTTTTAGTTAGCTGAATTTTTATTATATCTTAATTTATGGTTAGTTATACTTATACTTTGTGCATGCAATTTTTTTTTTAACAATACTTAGCTGCATACCGATGTGCAGGAATCTCCCTAATTAACGAATTTTCCAGCATGACTTCTTGTTTTCAACAATTTAATGCTAGTATGTAGGGGGATTCTTGCACACCAATATGCAGTCCAAGTATTTTTTTTGTTGTTGGCTTTGGTCTTTCTGGATGTATTGAATGTTTTTAACTAGATTTGAGCATTTTGTGAGTACATTTCTTTTACTTTATAGTTCTGCTATGCATTTTAATGGAATTTTTAAAATAACTTATAAAATAAATGAAAAGGTTGAGGGTTGAGTTGAAAATTTTAAAATATTGAACATAAAATTGAAACTAATTACATTAATGATGAAGATTCTGTATAATTTAGCCAAAAATAAATTTTGGATTACATTGTGCTGACTAAACAGAAGGTGATTAATGGGCTTGTGAGACCTCTATTGAAGGAAATATCACTGGGCCAACACATCTCAAGCCCATTGGTCAAATTAAGGGTGTCAATATTGACATCTATGCAATTTCCCCAATTTAATGCTATATTTATACAAACAGCAACTTTATATTTTTATTTTCTTTAACTATATTACTCAAGATTAATTGAATCTTATTGATTAAAATCACAATTTATTGAATACAATATTGAATTATGATAAATGAAGTATAGTCTTGAGTATCTTGTTTCATTAATATAGCATATAAAATGTTTATTTATGATTTTTTTTTTAAATATGTAGAAGGGGATTCAAACTTCTGACTTCTTGGTCGATGGTAGATGTTTTATGCTAGTTAAGTTATATCTCATGTTGGCAATTTTACAATTTTTTTTTTCATTCAGCAAATGTATGAGTGGGAATTCAGACTTTCAATTTTTTTTTGAGAAAAAGACAGGTTGCAAGAATTAAGAAGAAAGAAAATGGTGAGACCCTCAAAGGGTTTCCTCATTCCAACAATCCTCAAAACATATAGTCTGAGCTCGGTGTGCAAGCATGTCTGCTACCATGTTGTTGCACCCAGTAGTGTGACTGAACGTAATTGTAGACCATGTGGTAGCCAAATTCTGCACCTCCTGATCAAAATCTTGAGCTTCTATAATGTCTACATCTTGTAGATTAATAAGTCGAATTGAATTTAACGAGTCAAACTCAACTATCAATGGAATAGATCTATCTAAAATAGACTGCATTTCATTAGAGATTTCAAAGAGTTTCAAGATCAAAATTGGCCGTCTTTGACAGAAAAATTTATGTCCTGCGCTTACTATGTTTCCTTCCCAATCTCGTACCCATCCCAATCCTCTGCAATTTGTTGCCTCATTCCAAGCTGCATCTGTGTTTAATTTCCACCACCTAGTTGTGGCGGAATCCAACTTGAAAGTTGAGGAGGAAGTGATTTGGATTGAGAGGATGTGGGAGCATTCAATGAAGGAAGAAATTATTCGGACTTTCAATTTTAGGCGAAGAAAGTAATGTCTTAATCATTGAGCTACGCTCATGTTGACAGTAATTTAATGGATGAATAGTTTGATATTTATTATAAATAAATAGTGAAAGTTATTATGTGTTTTTGTTATTCATTATAATTCATGAAAAATAACCCTTATATATCAAATCCTCTATATAATTTTTGCCATTTTTGTTTGGCCTCGGAACTATGGTTTTGCTCAACTACTAATAGTAGAACCTTAATGAAAGAGAAACTTATCAACATACAAAATTAAATGGTAGAATTACAAAACAAAATCTCAATTCTTAGCATCCATCAACGGCTCATAATATTTAACCCAAAAAAAAAAATCAGCTAATTTAAATTAGGTTAAAGATTAATATTTTTAGACTTTTTTTTTCATTGTGAATTTATTTAGAGTGTTACAATTTAAATAAGAAAAGAAAATTAAAACTTTTGACCTTTAGAAAAAGTAATTAATGCCTCTGGTAAGCTAAATTATGTTCAAATTGGCTCAAAATGTGAATTTTGCTTAACAAGTTTTCATGCGTCTCTCTTAATTTGTGAATTTGGAAATTAATAGTCAAATTTTAAAATTTAGAGTCCTCACCATGTTAGACTATCCATTTATTTTCAACTAATTCAATCTACTAAATTAAACACAATTGAGTTTATAGATAATAGAAATTTACCATTACGATTTGAAATCTAAAACCGTAAATGGCCCCATAATAACTATTTGCTAACATGACTTTGATGATTGAGCTATTTTCTTTGGCGAAAGCTCAATACTTGTTCAAATGAGCGGTGAGAAATATTTTACATAGAGCAAAGAGTTTTGGTCACGTGAAGTATCTTTGATGAAAATAGATTCTCTATGAGAAAATAAGTGTATGCTCATAAAAAAAAAAATCGTGTTAAATATAAATTATTACAAGTCAAATTGTAAATGAAATAGAATAATCCTCATTTATATGGAGTGTTCTTTTGAAAAAGATGTGTTATCAATGACATTTGTATTTTTTGAGTTGAAATGGTGGACCAAATTAAGTAATAAGATGGAAAGACTAGTAGGAATATATGTTTGAGCAAAAATGTTTGGGTCAAACATATATGAAATACTGACTTTATCTCAATGTTATTATTCTTTTGAGTGGTTATCATCTAACTTTAGACCATCTCATGTGAATCTATGAAGTTGGAATTTGCCCATAGGTAGTTATGTCATACATATTCACATTTAATTTAACTACTTTCTTTTTGTTTCCTTCTCTTTGTTTGAATTCATAGTTTATTAACAAAAAAAAAAAAAAGGAGATATAAAACTTTAGGAAGTAAATTGTAGAGAATTATCATATTGCAACAATATTTAAGGACATATTTGAATAATTAATTGTATTTAAATTATCCTAATAGTTCTAAAATAACTTTGTAACTTTTCCTATGTAGAAAAACAAATACTTTAAGAGAAACACCTTAGGTTTCTACGTATTTTACATGTTCTAAGTTATAAAATGAAAATAAATATGTTTGGACTAGACGAACAAAATGGCCTAGCTATCATAGTACAAGGAAAGGTATAAGTAACTTAACTATTAAGTTATTTTATGTTGGTATAATTCTAAACTACTTATATCTATATATATTACTATCTATTCTACTATTTTAGATTCAATTGCAATTTAATTTGTAAAATTTGATCGTCATGCCTATTTAGTCTCTAAATTTAAAAAAAATTTAATTGTCTCTTTAACTTTAAATCATGATTTTATATAGCTTTTACTATTAACTAAATAATAATATGATATGCTTATTTAGAAAATTTTAGGCACAGTTTGATAATGATTTTGTTTTTAAATTTCAGTGCTTATTTCCTCCCAATTTTTTTACTATAGTTTTCACATTTCTGAAACAAAACATTTGAATTCTTAGTCAAATTCTAAAAACAAAAACAAATTTTTAAAAACTACTTTTTTAATTTTCAAAACTTGACTAGTGTTGCTGCCATATCGCAACACAAAGTAGTCGACATCTATCTAAAAAATGAGATTTTTTAAAAGAGAATTTGGACTCGCCACCAACCATTAATAGGGTGTGATTGGTCACCCATTTAAAAAGAGAAGGTCTACAAAAACAGAGTTTAGGTTCGAGGGTCTTTTATGCATAGGGAAGGTATTGGCACCCTACAACACCCGTAATAAATGGTTACCATATTTTGTTTATCTCATGTTATCGTGATTAATTTTATTTAGAGAAAAAAAAAAGGTTCTTTGAGATTAAAAGAAAAGCTGTTTTATTGATTTTATTTTTAAAGTGTCTCAATTTGTCATATCTTAAACTTCAAGAATGAAGCAAATACTTGACCAACTTAAGTGAGGTTATTAGCCATCAATTGATGCAATATTGGAATTATTCTCAATCAATTATAAGATTCCTCACCTCAAGAATTTAAGAAATTTTACACTTTCTTCTCAAATCCATCATAAGATTGCAACTATTTAAAAGTTGGTTTTATTTTTTTGTCATTTTAATTCTTTCGATTGAAGGTTTTTTCATGCACTTTGAGAGTAATATAAACTTATCTCAAGTACACTACTCAACCCATTTAAAAAGGTTAATTTTACAACAGAAAATATGTGGCTCTTATTTTTTTAATAGAAATAAAAATTTGAAAAGTATTTATTTTAGTTTCTAAAACTCTAAGAAAATGGGACTTTTGAAAAGTTTGTTGGATAAATTTAGTTGCTTTAAATAAAGTTTTTGGAACTTAAGAAGTTCAATTTTTTGTAAAAATAATAATTAATTTAAAAAATATTTTGGGGGTTTCTAAATCAAAACGTGAAAGTGTTCTTTTTACACAAAAAAAAAAAAAGTTTATTCAAAAGAAAAATTTTTAAAAAAAGTTTATTCAAGATAGCTTTTGATAAATTCATAAATTCATATGTTTATTTTTTTATGAAAAAATATTTTTTTAGAAGAAATTTTTTTTTATTTTGGTTAAGTGTTGATATTTTGTAAACATCTTGACCATTTTTATTATTTAATAAAAGCTCAAAGATCTTTTTTTTTTAAAAAAAAGAGTTATTCTCAAAGAGATTTTCTTGCTAACAATTTTTTTGTGATATTTTTTTTTATCATTTATCAGACTTTAGATTCTGTAAATTATAATACGCTTTGACCTCTATTTTAGATGAAGACTTTCAAGCATTTACAGAGCTCTACTCGATCACGATCAAATTATGAACAAATGACTTTCAATGGAAGTAGAATAAACTTGACTAAAAGTAAAAGTTCTCACATTCAACAATTTCAAACATAAAATAGAGCAAATAAAGAAAACCAACAAAATATCAATAAAAACTAGAAGAGAAGAGTGACTATTCATCTAATTGAGATTTAATGGAGTTAGAGTACAATGGCCCAAATAGAAACCATAACACATTTAATAAAAATAAAGAAAAAAAAAAGATGAGAGAAAAAAGTATTATAGCCCGACTCTTTTCAAATTCTCTTGTACATTAATTTTGCAAGACAATAGTGGTTTGGATCGACTATGGTAAACGAATGAGTACTTCCCATGAAGTGATTGACTTTTTACTCGAAGATAGATTTGTTGGAGAAGATGAAGGCGCCGACTTGAAGGTGAATGTGGTGGAGGAGGGAAAAAATGGTGCAAGGCCAAAAAAAAAAATGGTGGAACCAAATGTAGTTGTTGGAAAAAAGAAAAAAAATAGTGGAAGAAGAAGAAAGAAAAGAAAAAACATTTCTTTGAAAGAATGTGTTGGAGAGAAAAGTGAGATGAAGTTCTAGGAGAAAAAAAACTGAAAGAAGGATAAAGAAAAAAAATAGTGTAGATAAAGTTGTTGGTGGGAAAAAAAAAAGTGTAGAAGGAAAAAATTGTGGGGGGACCCCAAAAAATCCAAGCTCTCTTCTTTTGGAGAAAAAAAGAAGATTAGAGTGAGTGGGAAAAACGTGGGAGAGGAGTGACAATAAAGAAATTTTTGGGGAAGAGTGAGAGGTTTTTTTTTTTTTTTTTTTTTTTTTTTGGAGATGAGAGAGAAGGTTTTGCATGAGAAAGAAAATGAAGAGATTTTTTTTATTGAAAAGATAGGGATTTGCGTGGGAAAGAAAGAAGATGAATAGTTTTTCTTTGTAAACCCACAACAACTTTGATATTTGTGAGAAGGTTTTAGATTTTTAAAATAAAGAGATAATAATTGTATTTTAATACCTTTTAATCGTCATTTGCATTTGAAGTTCTACTCATGGCCCGTTCATTAGCATTCATGTTAGTTTCGTACTTACATGTCTAGGGTTCAAATCCTCTTCATGCACTTTTTTCTTTTGTTAAAGTGCATTTTCGTCTAATTCACTTTTTTTTTTTTTTGCAAAAATATCATAAAAAATCAACTCTACCAATACCAAATATGAGGTCTACAATTAGGTTTTTGAAAACATTAATAGAAAGTATATAACAAAACAAAGAAACTTATAGATTGAAGTAGTGTTTATAAGTTTAATTTTCAAAACCAAAAATCAAAAGTCAAATGGTTATCAAACGTGGTCTTAATTGATCTAACACAACACAGGATAAACAAATATAGATTGATATAGTACAAGAGAAATTTTACACTATTTGCATTCATATTTATTTAACTAGATCAATCACTAAGCTGAACATAATTCAACTAGTTTAAACATATGCTATCAATCAAAATGTTAGAGGTTTGAATCACTCACTCTCACATGTTGTTGAACTAAACCATAAACTTTAAACTCTAAAAAATAATAATACTAATAATAAAAAAAAAAAAAAAAACTAGATCACCAATCTAAGCATGCTTATTAGTAAAACATATGCACCTTTTTCATTCTTGATTATAAGTTCAATTTCGTGCAACGTAATTGTTTACACGATATTTCAACAAAGAAAGAGAAATGAGACGTGTGTAAATGAATTTAATTTGTATTAATTTCAATCTAGTGGAGTACAATCTCTAATGTTTATCCTCTGATTCTTTCTCTCTTATGTACAAATGTCTTGAGGGCTTTGCAGTTTATTATCGAATCTATACTTGTCTCGAGAGCTTCGCAGCTTGTTCTCGAGTGTAGATTTGTCTCGAGGGCTTTGCAACTTGTTCTCGAATATGAATCTGTCTCGAGGGCTTTTGTAGCTTATTCTCGAATGTAGATTTGTCCCGAGGGCTTCGCAGCTTGTTCTTGAATGTGGATTTGTTTCGAGGGCTTTGTAGCTTGTTTTCGAATGTGAATCTGACTCGAGAACTTTTGCAACTTGTTCTTGAATGTAGATTTATTTCGAGGGCTTTGCAGCTTATTCTCGAGTGTAGATTTTGTCTCGAGGGCTTTGCAACTTGTTCTCGAATGTGAATCTGTCTCGAGGGCTTTTGCAGCGTATTCTCGAATGTAGATTTGTCTCGAGGACTTCGCAGCTTGTTCTCGAATGTGGATTTGTTTCGAGGGCTTTGTAGCTTATTCTCGAATGTGAATCTGTCTCAAGGGCTTTTGCAGCTTGTTCTTGAATGTAGATTTATTTCGAGGGCTTCGCAGCTTGTTCACTATCTTCAAAGTCTTCTAGTCTTCAAGGCTCTGGTTTAGAAAGTGTTTGATCTTCAAAGGTTTAAGGAGTTTTCTAGTCTTTGTTTCTGAATTCTCTCTAAGTTATCTGGAGAGTTTCAACTTCTGAACCTCCAAAATGGAGGAGGGAGCTCTCTATTTATAGTCCCTAGGTGGGCTTGGGCTTATCAGTCGAACTGGGCCTGGTTGACTTTGGGCTTAACATTTGGACTGAGTTTGGCTGACTTTAGGGCCTAGCCCTCTAGATTTTCGTCTAAAATTAGCCCAAATTTCACATAACCCAATTGTATATTGGGATTCGCCATAATTTAATTTAGGGATCCTTGCTAATTTAATTAATCCCTAATTAAATATAATTTCGTCATCAATGTTGGGTAATGACGTGACAATTTCTGATTGGCCAAAATTTCTATTCCAACAGTAATATTTTTTAAAAAAGAATTAATTTCTATCCTTAAACTTGGTAACGTGTACCAGTTTTACACTACTAAACTTTTAATTTCATCAAATTGCATCTTAAACTTTAAGTATTGCAATCTTAATCTTGAGCTTGATAAGTATTGCAATTTTTATCTTTCATTTTTTTTTAAATTTGAAAAATCATTAAAAAAATATTTTCAAGTGCATTCAATAAATTAAAATTTTATTTCTAATACTACTAATAGGATTTTTGATAAAAACGACATTAGATCTTTTTCTTTTAAAAAAAATTGAGTTACTATTCTTTAGTTCAACCAGATGTAGGAGTGGGAGAATTGAATTGTTGATCTCTTAATCGAGAGTATATGCCTAAACCTCTAACCTCTTATAAGTTTTGACAAAGGCAGAGCTAATCAATTGTTAATTTTGTGTATCATCAATCTTAATTTTGTACAAAAGTTGATTTTTATTAAATTAGTGATTATTTAAAGGATATTTTATGTTTCTTTCTTTTGGTTATTTACGTTTAAGGTCCAATATGATGAAATTGAAAGATTGTGAGTTTAGAGTGAAATCAATATTTTTTTTTAAAAAAAAAATTACATGTATCACTATCTATTTTGTTATAATATATAGTTGTGGTGTGGCCCATGCAACATTAAATAATTAATGATTAATGATAGAATGGTAATATTAGAAAGCACAAATTGGTTGGGAAGAAATGGGGATAGGGACCGCAGGGTTAACGTGTCCAAGGGCAGAGGGTGAGGCCAGCAGCTGCGTCGGTGCGGCCGGTGGACTGAGTCCACACCCTAATCCTTCAAAATCAGACCTTTTTTTTCCTCCAATTCTCCCACCTACTTCTCTCCTACTCCCCTCTCCTCCGACAAATCATATATGTCTTCCATTACATGTTGCAATAATTTCATTTCAACCATTATTTAACAACATAATTCAATTCGCAAAACACAATCATAGGTGGATGGCCTCTACATTTTGAAATGTTTTGTTTTAGTCCCTTAATTTAACTTTCAAATGTTCTGATATTGTTCTCTCACTTGGAATAAAAAAACTACTTTAGTCTTTATCATTGCTTTTTTGTTTATTATGGTTAAATTATAAATTTGGTCCTTATGGTTTAGAGAAAGTTAGAATTTCGTTTTATGGACTATTTATGATAATTTTATCAAACCACATAGACTAAATTCTAACATTTAAAACTATAAGAACTAAATTTTCTTAAAATCATAGAGACTAAATTTGTAATTTAAGCATATATTCAATTGAATTAGAATGTCTTTTGGTTCTCATAGTTGGATTGTAATTTCATCAATATAAATTCTTTAGGATAGGATTGAGTTGAGTTTACTTGCTTTTTCACATATTCATTAATCTATTAATGCAAAAAGAATTCGATTAGAAAATGACAGATCTTCTTCAACTCTATTCCTTCTTTTTCTAATGTTGACTTTTTGTGTTCAATCATAGTGAAATTAAAGCTAAGGTTAGGAAATGAAGATCAAAGGGAGACCTGGGCATGTGAAAGCATATTACAATGTCAAGCTATGCATTCTTTTTTTCCAGCATCCAAACAAATTTGAATTTTTCTTTTCCCAAGTGCCCTTTTCTCACATGGGGTCCATCGATATCTACATATTCATCTTTTTCGTTCATTCTCAATTTAGTCCTTATAATTTTAAAAGTTTTTATTTGATCCTTATATTTTGGTTAAATTTCACCCGTCGTTCCTAAACTAATTTTCACTCATCCAAAAACACAATTTTTTTCTCTCACTTATTTCTTTTTACTTAATTTATTATTTAATATGATATAAGGACTTGTGACGGTAAAAGACAATTTTTAAGGTTTAAGCAAATTATAGGACCAAATTGGAACCCAGTTGAAACTACCTGGATAAAATTAATAAATTTAACAAACTATTTGGTTTCTTTTTTAAATCTTTTATTATATTTAGTTCTATGCATTTATAGTTTCATTCACTTATTCTTCACATAATAATACAATCCATCACTTGTATGTTATAAATTTAAAGGTTTTGTGTATCACCAAGTAAAGAGAGAATGAGAGTGACACCCTAATTTTGTTCATGTAACCTTAGCTTTTTTTCTATAACATTCGCTTATTGCCTATATAGTCATCGTGTTCTTTGAAAGTGATATATTTTCAACATACCCAAAATCTATATCGTAAATTGAGAGCGTAGATAAAATGTAGCATTGATAAAGAGCTTGTCGAAAGTTCTATCAAATATATTTATAAACCTAAACCTCTAAAATTTGTAATAATAGTGATCATGATCGATCATAGGGATTGGATTTCTTAGTTCATTTAAGTACCGTAATTACTCTCACTTAACTTTATTTAGAGAAGAAATAAGATGCAAACAAGCTAAACTAAAAAGCTAACCTAGAAAGCAGAAGATAGATGGAGACACAATAGGAGAGAAATATCCTAAGGAATCAATTTCACCAATTAGACTTATAGCAAAAACTACCAAGATTTGTCATGCAAATATTCCATAAGCCAAGAAGTGAGGGTATTAACTGTCTCTTTCAAGCACAACTAACTCTTATGCAATGTTATAAATATAATATATCTATTTAGATTTTAATCGCATGCAAGACATTAAGCAACTTCTTTTAAGGGTTTCTAAGATAATTCTCCACTTTCATGCAAGAATTTAAAAATAGTCATGCAATTAAGTTCTAGCCTAAACCAGACTTTTTCAAGCACAAATTCAGACCAATAAAACAAATAATCTGTGATCAAGAGATTATAAGCATTAAATACATAAAAGCCATGAATGAAACAAAAGCATTCAATCAAGGTATTTAATCAATTAAAACCTCAAATCTAATGGCTACATCAAAACCCCAAGTATTAGGAACAAAGATACTTAAATTCATACAATTAAACCTCTAAGTTCCTAATTTATAGCCACAAAACAAAAACTAAAACTAAAGGAAAAGAAAAAAATTAGCAAACAATGGTCGATCATGCATTACCGTCATGATTTCCATGTCCCTCGAGCTTTGGATCTTCAAAAATGCTCCACAAATGCTCCCAATTGCTCTCTAAACCCTTAATTTAAGCTTGGTATCGAGATTAAGGCTAAAACTATCGAATTGGCCTCCCAAAACGGCACAAAAATTGATGTTTATATAAGAAATATCGAGGTAGTGTTGAGACGCTGTAAGTAGCGTCTCAACGCTACAAGAAAAAATGGGGTGCCCGTGTTTTTGAGCAAAAATAGCGTTTTTGAGTTTTTCGTAGCGAGACTCTCTGGACAACATCTTGATGCTACCCTATAGACAACACTGACCATTTTTGCCATATCTCTTCGCTCAGGTGTCCGAATGACCTCGAGTCTGACGTTGGAACCATGATTTGATGTAGAATCTCTCGGAATGTGCCTTATGCTCAAATAACATCTTTACGCTTCTTGAATCTTCTATTAAGCTTCAAAAGGATCCAATATCCACCAAAATACTCTCGAACACTTTATTTTGCTCCTCAAGCTTGGTTTCTACAAAATTAAGAGAAATAGGCATAAAAACTTACAAAATCATCATAAAACTAGCATAAATAATAGGAAAATAAGATAGCGTAATTACATGCTATCAAGCATCAAAGGTATTTCAAATGTAAATTTATAGTATTTATATATATGTGTGGCAAAATGAAAGTATTATTAATAAAGTAGATAACATATCTTTTAAGTTTATTCAACCGTTCCAAAAACAATTAAGAGAAAACAATAAAGTACAAAATCCATAAATATGCGAAATGCATATGTATCACTATTTTTGTCATAAGAGTTTTTTTTGGGAGTTTCAAACCACGTTTAAGATTGGATGAGTAAACTAATATTACAAATTTAATTAATTTTTTAGTACAAAAGTTCTAAAAAAAAAAAAGCAGTACTAGACAACTTTTTTAATAGTTTTCAAAATTGACCTTTAGTGTATTTTCACGCATCAACTATTCTTTTAAAAAAACAAATTCATTATTTCTTCCTAAATCACAAATACATATGTTCCATTTAAAATTGTACTTGTTTTCTCGCTATTTTGTATCATGATTTTCATCTTTCTTAAGTAAGCGTTTGAATTTTTAGTCAAATGTCAAAAACAAAACAAGTTTTAAAAAATTAATATTTTTAATTTCCAAAACTTAGTTTGAATTTTGAAAACATCTATAAAAAGTAGATAGCAAAATAAAGAAACTCATAGGTAGAAGTAAAAACAAAGAAACAAATGGTTATCGAACGAGGTCATAGTGATTTTATTGTTGTTATTATTATTATTTGAGTTCAACAATTGCAATGATGGAAATCAAATAATCAACTTCTAGAATGATAAATGATGTCTGACTTAATAAACTATGTTCAGATTGGTCAGGATATTTCAGTCGAACAACTATAAAAGTTTATCAAACTGACCTAATTTATTTATTTTTAAGTGTCCTCTCTTTCCTAAAAGACATGGACAGCTTGATACTTGATAGTAGTCTTTGAAATAGAATATATTATTAAAAAAGAAGAAAAAAAGGTCAAACTTTTGTTAAAGAAAAAGAAGAAAATAGTCAATTATCTCTCATTGATTAGTAGTTATCCGTTAGACATATGATTGGTATACAAAAACCTTTGGTTTTTAATTTTCGTTATACAAATAAAAATTCAGCCATTAATATTGGCGGAGCATCCCATCTGACTCCAACCTACAACCTTTTTTTTTTTTTTTTTTTTCTCTTTTAATATTCTTCTTTTTTTTTTTCAAACCCCATTTTTAGGACATTGTAACTATCAATTTATTTCCTAAATAGAATGAATAATAATTACAATGGAAAATTGCACCAACTGTCTTAGGAATCTAGTTACAATCGCCCCCTTAGATTTCTTAAATTTATGGAATTTCACAATTAAACCCTTAAATATTGTAAAATGCATAAACTATCTTGAACTACATAAGTTGTTTTACAATCAAATTCTTGAATTATAGAGTTGCTACAATTTGACCTAATTTTTTTAACTCTACAAAATTTGAAAGTATAATATTAGCTATTAAAAGAATTTGGTTTCCTATCGACGTTGAGTTATCATCTCGATTTAAGAAAAAAAACTGATGTAAATAATTTAGGTTTCATTATAACAATCTTATAGTTCAAAGGTTTGATTAGAAATAATACTTATAATTTAGTGTCATTTGTGCATTTTACAATATTTAAGAGTTTAATTGAAACAACTTCGTCAGTTTAGAAGGCCAATTGATCAAAATGAAAATTTAAGAGTGTGTTTGTAACGATCCAAATATTTCAGATGTGGTTTTTGTAATATTTCCTAATTACAAATTCAAACAATTTTATCTTCATAATTTTAAAAGGTTTAATTTAGTTTAGTTTAGCAAAAATGTGGTATTTGTAGTTATAAAAGTTCCAATTTAAATCTTATAATTTGTTCAAATTTTATAAATCAACTCATCTATATCTTACCCAATTAAAAACATATCTAATTTTAGTTCAATGGATAAAAGACTTATTATCATCCTAAAATCGATTCTCCACCCCTACAATTAAAACTAAATACTAACCCTATGAATTCATCCTTCAAACAAGTATCTTATTCTATCATTTCTGAAAGAAAAAAAATATCTTATTCATCAACCGATAAATAAAAAAGATTATGTTAAAATACCATTTTGGTCCATGTACTTTAGATTTCATTTCATTTTAGTTATGGTACCTTTAAATGTCTAATTTTAGTCATTTTACTTTTAATAAAGTTTAAAATTGATTATTATTGTTAGTTTATTGTTAACTTTTTTAAAAAAAAAAATCTCTATTAATCTTTTTTATACAAATTTTAAAAATATGTTTACATTGTATCATTTATTATGTGAAAATTATTATTATTATTTAATCAATTTTCATTAAAAAAAAACTTAACTTCAAAATTAAACATTTAAAAAAGGATTTTATAGTATGTAACCAAAATGGTATTTAAAAAAGTTGACATTGAGTGAGAAGGCAAAGAAGAAAGCGTCTCCTTCTACAGATGACAACCGAATGCCAACAAAATCAGCCGCGTGGATCTGAAATTTATGAACCTTCAACGACTTTTTTGTTTTTCCGTGTGTGAACCAATCTCCCCTAAATTTGACTTTTTCATTAAATCCAAAAAGCAGCTTTTTGTACTAGGTCATCCATTTTTCATCATCACCTACAAATCTCCACTCTAATTCTGTTTCTTCCTCATCTTCCGACAAAAAATCACTCATGATTCAAATTCTCTTTTCTGGGCTCTAATCCGTTTCCTCTGTTTCAAGAAACACCGCACGAAAAAATGGAAACGATGACGAACAGAGCAACTCTTCAATTCGCGGATGTTTCAACAGCCCTTTCCAATCTGATTCTAACAGGCGGAGGAAATACTTTGGATTCGATCTTCTCTCACTGTGAGAATTCGAGCTGCTCTGTAAACGGCGGCAGAGATTTCGAGCCGGCGGTGGGGTCGTCGGTGTATCTCTGGCAGCGGGAGGTGCTGCAGAGATTTTCTCAGGACAGGAAAGCGAATGGGTCTCGGGATCTGTTTTCAAAGGCGTACAAATTGCTGTATTCGGGTTGCGGCGCCACCGTGGGCGGTGGTGGCGAGAGGAAGATTTACAGAGGAGTGCGGCAGAGGCAATGGGGGAAATGGGTGGCGGAGATTCGGCTGCCGCAGAATCGGATGAGGGTCTGGTTGGGGACCTACGACTCGCAGGAGGCCGCCGCCTATGCTTACGACTGCGCCGCCTGTAAGCTGCGGGGGGAATATGCTCGGTTGAATTTTCCGAATTTGAAGGATCTGAAGAGCGATTTGGGTTCCGACGAGTTTGTGAAATTGAGTGGATTGAAGAAATTGGTCGATGCCAAGATTCAAGCGATTTTTCAGAAGATTAAGGGGAAGGGGAAGAAGAGTGTGAAGAAGAAGGATTATCGGAGAACTGGCAGCGATTTGCGTTCGGGTTCTGGTTCGTCTTCTTCGTCGTCGTCGTCGTCGGTGTCTCTGCCGCCGGGGGTGGTGGAGTTGACGGATGAGTGGAGTTGGGAAAGGGTGTCGCCAGCGGCTGCGGCTGAAGAGGGGTTGTGGAGCTTTGAGAACTCGCCTCGAACTGTTTCTATGGATTGCTCGACAGCGACGGCGCCTGCGGGATCGGAAACAGAGTGCTACTCGTTGGAGAAGATGCCTTCTTATGATGCGGAGCTGATTTGGGAAGTTCTTGCAAACTAGAGCTTTTTTTTTCTTTCTTTTGATACATAGAGCTTGTTAATCTTCATGGGACCAAATAAACTTTTGGTTTGATGATGAATTTAGTTGTGAAAAGTTTTAATTTAGGACACAGAATTTTGGATTTGGATTCTAACGAGGGTATGATTAACGTCGTTATTTGGTACTAATTATCATTCCAAATGTCGAACATTCGATTTTTCACTCTACAATTATTGAACCCAAAAATCACTATGAGCATAGTTTGATGGTTAACTCAAAAGGAGAATTCTTCGAGTAGTTTTACCATTAAGAATTGTTGACAACATTAGAATCTTAAGATCGGTTCAAAAGTGAAAATGTTTGACAGGAAGTCAAAGAAGAATTCTCTTCTACAAAACAGAATTTACATAGCCAATAAATCAAGTGTGTACTCATGTTCATCCAATGAATAGAAAGAAATTTGAATTGTTGATTCTAATTGAAAGGAACAATGACTGATCTCTTATTGAAAATTTGTACCAATCTTGAAAGAAAATTATCGATAAAGAACTTTCTCTCTATTCACAACCTTAAGTTCTCTACTTTTGGGTGAGATATATCTCTACGTTTCTCTCGATGATGGATAGAATAGAATCACAAACAACGTAACCAACTTTGAAAATGATAAAGTAATTTGTGTTTTCTTTAAGGACTCGTCTAGAATACTAAAAGAGGTCATAACCAAAAAGCTTAGGATGATTTCTAACCCATCAATCATTGGGGATATTTCTTGTTGTAGGTTATGAGTTTTCGAAATGTGATAACTGAATCGGACTCCTAAGCAATCAGGATTATCAAAGGAGAAGTAGAGATACTAATATGAATCAAAACTTAGAGAAATTTCCTTAGATTAATGGTCAACATCACTTTTGTCATGTCTTTTTTCACTAAAAATCATTTCATGGTGTGTTTTGCTCAAAATGCTAAAAATTCTTTGGTGTGGAAGAGAGAATTTCCAATGTGGCTACATAATGCATAAGTAGAGGCTCTTCAAATTGTAGTCCACATAGAGAGTAAAAACTATTTTTAGGAATGATTTTCTTTTCTTAAGAAAAAAAGGTTAACCCATAATTAGAATGTTATATTCTAAGGCATTGATGTAATTCTTTGATAAAAAACATGATACAATATGAAATAATAAAGAGAAACCTCTAATGGAGTGGCAAATGGGTTGTATCACTGTTACTTACTGCCCAAGTAACAAGTAAGCATTTCTCAATAGTAAAATAAAAGTGAGTGGACCAAAAACTTTTTACTTAAAATGTATTTTGCGTCCTCGCCAATCTTTTTTTGTTTTGGCCTAGTCGAATCAGTGTATTGCATTAAAGTTTAAGCGGTGACGTTAATTTTGACGAAATCGAGACAGAGATTGCCCACAGGGAACTAGCGGAGATTGAGTTCATCGCAAGAAATTATTCTCTTCTTAGACTTTTTTTTCTAATTATAATTAAATCAAATATTTTTTTAAAAAATTATATTTAAATTATTCAGTCCTAATGTGAAATTTCTATTTAAAGAGAATATTGTTTAATTTCCTTAGAAAAATAAAGTAATATTCCATAGAAGTTTAAATTTATGATATATATTAAAAATAAATAAAGAAGGTTGGGAAAAAATTGCCGCTCCCTACCCCCATTCTCCACCTAAATGTAGATTAGGGTGGAGAAAATGAACATTTATAATTTCAACAGGAGTTCTTTATGGTGAACTCTATCCATCCTACTCTAAAGAGAAGTTCTAAAATTATCCCCACCTAAGAGCAAAGAGATTTTGGACTGTGAATATATAGAAAGTTTACACATGCAATTTGTAAAGAAGTAAATCATCGATTCTTTAGATATGAATCTACGAAAACAATTCACAAACCGAACTGGTGCCACAGTGTTGAAAGAATTAGACATTTTGACCATGCCTATAGGTTTCTAAAAAAAAAAAAAAAAAAAAAAAAGCCTTGCAGAGAACCGTTTTCCTGCAGAGAACCGTTTTTTAGGTAACTAATTGATAGTTAAATGAGCATCAATATTATTGATAGATGAAATGTGTAATTATTATAAAATATGAACGTTGATGATATGCATAACATTTGATAGATAAATGTGTAAGTATTATCCAATGGTGATAGAGATTACATACCAATATTATATACCCTTTGTGTTTGATTAAATAGTAAGTTGTTGTTCTTTATTTTTTTTTTTTAGTTCAACAACATGTGAGGTGGAGGATTCAAGGACTTCTTGATCGAATATATATACTTTAACATGTTGAACTACGCTTAGGCTGACAAGTTGTAATTACTTATTCGTAATTCATATTATATATGGACATTTTGATGTTTTTTCGAGAAATGGGAGGTTCTATTATTTTTTTCTCATGAACTTTATGGTTAACTTTGTATACTTTCAATAAAAAAAAATGGATGTGCAATTAATTATTATTATTATTATTATTTTGTTCAACAACATTTGAGGTTGGAAATTTGAACATTTGATCTCTTAGTTGAAGGGTAAACTATGCTCAGGTTGACAAATACGAAATAGTTATTTTTTTTTTGCTCAACATGTGAGGGTTGGAGATTTGAACATTTGATCTCTTAGTTGAGAGATATATGTCTTAACTAGTTAAGTTATACTCATCTTGACAGATACGAAATAGTTATTGACATTTGAATGAATATTTTTGGTAATACATTGTGTTATGTAAACGACATAATTACTGGTAGGGGTAAATTTGATAAATATTGTATTGGAATGGTAAATTTGATAATCATGTATTAAGAAAGGGTACGGATGAAAAAAAAAACCCAAAGAATTGGGTTGGGTCTTGGGCTTTACTATGGTGTCTGTTGTGGGCTGGGCCAAGTTTGGGCTTTCACTAAAACCAATCTTGAAAGAAACTTGCAAAAGTAGGTCTCGTTCGAAAAATATTCATTTTGAACCATTTTAAAAGCCTAAAGAGTTCTCTTTAAAAAAAAAAAAAAAAAGGAAAAGCATATTAGAAAGAAAAAAAAAAGTTGCTTGGAGCATCTTTCATGATTGATTTTCAAAAGAAATTAAATTGATTACTTCAATTTAATAAAACTATGGAAAAATTATCATTTTAGTTTCCAAATTTTATCAATACATCAAGTTGGTTCCTAAATTTTTTAAACATGCACTTTAGTTCTCAAATTGTGGGGCTATGACAAAAATAAGAGGGGAAGGGGGCATTAATTGGAAGGTCCCGCTCCAAGAAAGAGAAAGATGAGGAAGAGAGAGAAATAATAGAGTAAATGAGAGATTTAATTTTTGTACACATCAGCCTAATTAACCTTTTCGTTTAGGGTTGGTTGGAGTGTGGATTATAATAGTCTAGATTATACTAGTATGTTTAATACTCTGCACCTTAAACACAGACTATTATAATCCAGGCTAAATAATTTTGCATCATAAACACAAATTATATAACTCCACCGACTATTATAACCCACTCAACACTCCAAACAGCTCCTTAGAGTTTAATATTTGGGTTAGTAGAGGGGCAAAAAAGTTTCTAGTCCTATAGTGTTATCAAAATTTTTCTTTACTACCTTCTTTCAATATTTGTCATAATAGCAACATTCAAGAATAATGTAAAGCTTACAAAATAAGATAATATATCACTTAATGATGTCAAATTATGAATAGAAAGAATATGTACTAATATAATACTGTAAACTTTCTCATGGAGGAAGCTATTAAAACCTATTTCTCAAAACACAAACTAAATTGCATGTGTTTGAAAGTTGTGGAACCAAAATGACCTATAAATGAAAATTTATGGTCCAAAAGAGTAATTTTCCATCAACTTAAAACTCATCGACCGAACACAATAAATATATATTTTTAGTTAAATTATAAGTTTAGTCCATGAATTTTCAAGTCTGTGTCTAATAAGTTAATGAATTTTAAAAAGTGTCTAATAAATCTCCAAACTTTCAATTTTTTGTCTAATAGGTCTTTGAATTTTTAATTTTGTGTTCAATAGGTTTTTTAACATATTTGATTGTTTAAAAAGTAACTAATCCATTAGACATAAATTTAAATTTGATGTATAATAAAACCCTAAACTTTAAATTCTATGTCAATAGATTCATGAATTTATAAAAAATATTGAATAAGATAAGGTTCTATTAAACATATAATTGAAAATTTAAGAACAATGGATACTTTTTAAAGTTAAGAACTTGTTGAATATAAAATTGAAAGTTCAAATGCCTATTAAATATTTTTTAAAGTTCAAGACTAAATAGACGCAATTCTAGAAGTTAAAGGGCTGAACTTATAATTTAAGTATGTAACCATATTTTTTCCCCAACAATTTAGTTGATTTCTTGGGTGGGTCATAGGTGAAAAGATAATAAATACGTGGAAATGGAAGGACCTTCTCCTCTAATTTTAGAAATTAGCCATTAACCAAATTTCTTCATTCCCTCCCAAGAGGGCCCCACCGATTCCCAATTAAAAATACAACCGCAATGCAAAATGCCTTTCTTTTTCTTACAAACAAACACTGTCACTCACCTTAGTTGTTCTGAGTTCTGATTCTCTGGTTACTGTTCTCTCTCTCTCTCTCTCGCCATTTCCATTAATTAACAATCCCCAAATCTCTTCTCCTTGGATTCTTCTCCTTGTTTTCACTCTCAGATCTACTCCCCCTTCTTCCCATCTTCTTCTTATTCTTTAAATCCTTATATAAATCCCCCTACAAGCTTATCTCCAGTTTTTTCTCCTTGTTCTCTTTCCCATTTCTCCACGATGCTGCCGTTTTTCCTCTTCATTTTCATCTACTCTGCTGCCCTTTTGCCCTCTCCACTCGCCGCCGAGCTCACTACCTGCTCTGGGATAGTTCCCATGAAGTACCGGAGCGACAAGATTTCCATTGCCGACTTCGGGGGAATCGGCGATGGCCGCACATTGAACACCAGAGCGTTTCGAGCTGCGATTTATCGGATTCAGCATTTGAGGCGAAGAGGGGGTACCTTGCTTTACATTCCTCCGGGGGTTTACTTGACGGGGACCTTTAATCTCACTAGTCATATGACTCTGTATCTCGCTAAAGGCGCTGTTATCAAAGCTGTTCAGGTATATGCTTCTCTTTGAAGTTCTTTCTTGTTTCTCTAGTTAGTGATTTGTGTGGGACTTCGTGTGCTTGAGTAGTGTGGCTAGTGTTGATTGTTGTTGAATGAGAGAATTTCCCTGATTTTTCGCTGTTGATTCTCGTGCTTAGGGTTTTTTTTGTTTGGCAATTCTTATATTGAGATTGTTTTTGTTGGTGATTATGAGTGGTTTATAAAATAGGGGATTGGGATTTATTAGAACGAACGTGGGTCCGGGAGGGAAATGGCGAGAAGTGGTGGGTGGGACTTTGATTAAGCTGTGGCATGTGCAACCATCCACTCTAAATTAATAACAAAACATATAATTATGGTTGGACCGTTGACAGGCTGTTCTTTGTCGGACTCTGATGCTATCTTTTTATTAGAATATGACCCCATTTTAGTTAATTGGTCAATTCAATGATCTGAAATGCTCATATGTGATTATTATTTTGCTGATCTGGACATCAATTTCAGCCTAGCAACACTAGTTGTCACTTAGTTGAAATATCTAGTGTGTAAACTATGTCAAAACATTGGCGGGTTCTAATTACAATGATAATGACAACGTTATTAATTAGTTGTAGTAATTACTTGTCTTGAACCATGTCAATTTCAGCTATCAAAAAGAATAAAAGGTCTATTTTATGCCATCTGATTCTTTTCTTAATGTTCTTTTGTTTTCCCCAGAGGAATTTTACCTATTTGTCTAGTACTTGTAAGTAAAATACTTGGAAATTATGTCAGGATTTTGAAATTAGAACTGTGTATATGTTGTTAGTGTCTAATATATATATATATATATATATATGTTCTTTGACAAGAAACTTGGATGTATTAAAGGAGAAAAGAAGAAGATACAACTTAGGGTAAGAGACATCCCCTTCCTAAAGAACGCTAATTACAAAAAATTCTTCTAATTGTTGAGAATCAAAGAAATTAGATAGCAACAAAAGAATTTGTTTTTGCTATAACACCACCAAGAAGCATTAAGCTATACATTGCCACAAATAGTATTAAAATCGGACAGCTTATCTTAGAAAATCCTCTTGTTTCTCTCTAACCAACATCTACAAAGGAAGGCTCTCGACGCTAACCCCCAAAGGATTTTAGCTATCCAATGGATGGTCAATTTAGTGTGTACAGGATCCTGGGTCTAAAATTTCTCACCGTTCCTATTATTGTCTCCACTATCTTTTTCTACGATGTAATTTGCTGCAGATGATGGGACTTGTTCAATGTTCATAAAATTTATCTTTTGTTAACTAGTTGAATCCTTACCTTACCTTGCATTGTTTTAGTTTTTGTATTAAGCTTTTGTTTTTTGCTTTGCTTGATGGTCCAGGATTCTTCAAATTGGCCAGTAGTAGAGCCGTTGCCATCTTATGGAAGAGGGAGGGAGCGCCCTGGAGGAAGATATGTAAGCTTTATTCATGGAGATGGTGTTCATGATGTGGTGATCACTGGTATGAATCATCAAGTTCTTTTAAGTGTAAAGGCAATTGCAAACATGGTTTTACTTGTATTGTTCTTGGAAATAATATGTACATTTATAGCCCGAGTAAACAATTGTTGTCTTAGGTGAGAATGGGACTATTGATGGCCAAGGTGATGCCTGGTGGAATATGTGGAGGACAGGGACTCTGAAGTTCACTAGGCCTAATCTTGTTGAATTTATCAATTCTTATAATATCATCATTTCCAACGTAATGTTCCTGAATTCTCCGTTTTGGAACATTCATCCTGTTTACTGCAGGTAAGAATTAAAGTTACTTCAATCTTGTTACAGCTCCATATAATTGCTCGTATCATGTCGAAATACCCCTAAAATGCTCAGCATATTTGTTCAAGTCACGTAAACAAATTGAACTTTGGCTTATTGGAGAAGTTATATTTTCCACTCTTCTTCCAACCAATTAATATGTTTAACTTCTTTGGGGCGCAATATCAAACATTTCTGCATGATAGTATGCAATTAATCTGCAATGGTATAGTTCTATCTTACATTTTTATCTTCTGTTGCAGTAACGTTGTTGTCAGATATGTCACAATATTGGCTCCTCGTGATTCCCCCAACACCGATGGAATTGATCCAGGTGCATCTTCAGATCCTTCAGGACACATCATGTAGTTATTAGCTCCCTCGCCCCTACCCATGGTCTAGTTCTGGTCGCAAAAGCTAGAAAACTCGTTAAAATAAATGCTTATTATAGTCATTCAAAATTCACATAATATGAGCTTTGTGTATCCTGGCAAGTAACAAAACTTGCAAACTGATGCTCACAGATTCAAGCAATAACGTCTGCATAGAAGATTCCTACATTTCAACTGGAGATGATCTTGTGGCTGTGAAGAGTGGATGGGATGAATACGGTATTGCTTATGGTCGCAGTAGTTACGACATTACCATCCGAAGAGTGTCGGGATCAAGTCCATTTGCTGGAGTTGCAGTAGGAAGTGAAACCTCCGGTGGAGTGGCAAATGTATTTGCAGAACACCTGAGCTTTTACGACATGGGAGTTGGTATTAACATCAAGACAAACATCGGAAGGGGAGGGTTCATAAAGAACATAACCATATCCAATGTCTACATGGAGAGTTCGCGAAAGGGTCTAAAGATTGCTGGTGATACCGGAGATCATCCCGACGACAAGTTCGACCCAAATGCTCTTCCGATTGTCAAGGACATCACGATTAAAAATGTTTGGGGCGTGAATGTACAGCAAGCAGGTACTATATATGGCTTGAGGAACTCTCCGTTTACTGGTATATGTCTTTCAAACATCAACCTTCGCGGTGCTACGAGACCGAGATCAGTACCGTGGACATGTTCGTATGTAAGTGGTGCAGCTCTCTTGGTTAGTCCATGGCCATGCTCGGAGCTCACCAGCACACAGGAGGATGGTTTGTGCTCTAATAACTTCTAAATACATGTACTTTGTATATTTCGTTCTTTAAACTTGTGAAAAATTCGCTTTCTGAGTTTGTTGTAGCTGTATCCCATTTGTCTGGCAAGTGTTAATGGTGATGTTCAATATCCTAATGGAAGTATTGAATTTAAAAAATTATTGGAGTTGGAGTTGGCGTAAGATGAGTGTAATAGTCTCAAGAGCTGAGAATATTCGAACAAAACTCAGACATCAGCAATTTTTTGGGTTGCTTCATTTTTTTTTTTTGGATTAAAATATCATTTTGGTCTATGTACTTTGGACTTGGTACATGTACTTTGAAATGTTCAATTTTAGTTTCTTTACTTTCAATAAAGCTTAAAATTGGTCTCTAGACTCTATGATAATAACTTTGAAGTTAGTTTTTTTTATCTAAATTGGTTAAATAATAATAATAATTTTAATACAAGAAAAGACACCGTGTGAATATTATTCCAAAATTTATAGAGGAAAAACTAATATATTTTTTTTAGAAAAATTAACAATAAACTAATAATAGAGACTAATTTTAAGCTTTATTGAAAGTACATGGACTAAAATTGGTCATTTAAAAGTATATAGACTAAAATGGAACAAGTTGAAAGTACATGGATCAAAATAGTATTTAGAGAGTGGTTCTCATAATCACCAAGCTACGTTCATTTCGACTTCTAGGTTGCTTCTTACCTACTTTTCTCCTACCTAAAATGATAATTCTTATGATTGACATTTAGTGTTGTGCCAATGTGGTTCTTATGGTTGACATTTAGTTTTGTGACAATGTGGGAACCCTGGGGGTGTAAGTAGGTCGGTTTCAAATTTCTATGTTTTTTTTTTTTTTACATCATTGTCAAAATTGGCCCCAATTCAACATATCAATTTAAGAAAAACCAAAACATTGAAATTGGCTTTTTGAAAATCCAATGGATCGCTTTAATTGTCAACAAAATTGGCTGTGAAACTTATTGAAATCGAATTAACCAATGGAAGCCTACAAAATCTATACGAACAAAATTGACTATTTTTAATTGGTTAAGATACCATTTTGCTATTTGCACTTTGAGACTTTTTATATTTTAGTCTCAATAAATCTTAAAATTAGTTGATCTCGTTAGTTTGAAGTGTGTTTTTATTGGACTTGGCAAAATAATAATAATAACTTTCATTCACGAAAAAACACAATGTGAATATGTTTACCAAGTTTAGACATGTGGCTTTTAGTGACTAATTTTTTTTATAGCAAAAGTTAACCATAATTTAATTATGGAGACTAATATTAAGGTTTATTGAAGTAGAAGAACTGAATTTGGACATTTAAAAGTATATGTATTAAAATAGAATAAATTTCAAAGTATAGAGATCAAAATGATATTTTAATCCTAGTCTTATACTTCAAAACTAATGGTTGATAAATATACTATAAGCCAATTGAATTGACTTAAGTATAAACCTCCCGAATTAAATTGATAAGTTCAACCAAACTGATATAGTATATTCATTAAATTAATTTTGGATGAGTTGTTGTGATGTGGCAAATAGTTTAATAGACTGATAAAGGCATGTCATGTCAACATTTATTAACAATATTAGCGACATTGATTAAATAGAAACATACTCCAAAGTTGTAATTATAACTCAGATCCTTAAAAAAAAAAGTGTTCATTGTAAATGTTGTGTTGTGGGCTAGGCCTTCAGATAGATTCATCTGAAGGCCCAATACATTCACCTCCTTTGGGCCTCAATGGAACTTTGGAAGTTGCTTCATTTCAGCACACAATGAACATTTGCCACTCGTCGTCGTTCTAAGTGCAGCTCTCTCAGTTTGGCGCCAAAGTTAGCTCTGCTCTCTGGGTTTATTAGGGTTTCCTTGATTTGGGGTTCAGTTTCTGGTTCGTCTTAGCAATGGCTTCTTCACCTCCTTCCAAACGCAGGCGTAAAAATCTCACTTTTGATGACGCCTTTGAGACCTTACTTGCGACGTCTTCCTCGGTTAATAGATTGTCCCCTGTCGTCGTTTTCGCTCACGGTGCTGGTGCCCCTTCTTCTTCTGAATGGATGATCAGGTGATTCTCTTTCGCTTTGTCCCTTTTCGTTTCTTCTCGTTTTGTTTGTGCTGTTTACTTTAGTTGATGAATTACGAGAACTGGGGGGCGACGGTGCTAAGAATTTAGGGTTGAATTTGGATGAAATTGTTGTGAATGTATACGTGATTGAAATTTAAGTAGCAATCATTTATAGGGAAAGTTGTTTCTTCATCTTTGAGCTTTGCTGTTACAGTTTATTGGCCTGAGTGTTGCTCTGTATGGTTCATCTTTGAGCATTCATTTGTTTCTATCTTAAAGTCTGATGATCCCCCTCACTCAAATCACCAATCAACCCAAAAGCTTAAGCTGATGGGTTATGGTAAATTTAATTATATCAACACTCTGACAGAAGCGTAGAATTCTTTTTCAGATGAGGAAATTGGGAAATCTTGCCTGGTGTTTCTAGCTGAACTTTTATCCCCATTGAGTAGAATAAGCAAGCTCGTTACTATGTTATTTATTTTTCTGCAATTGACGATGTTTTCTAAGCCATATCTTATCTCTTATTTGAGATTCGAATCCTTGCAGTATGGTTTGCTTTTATGAAGATCTCTTTTGTTACAGAAGCATTTTAATGAAGAATCAAAAGTTTTATGAAGATCTCTTTTGTTACAGAAGCATTTTAATGAAGAATCAAAAGTTTTATGAAGATCTCTTTTGTTACAGAAGCATTTTAATGAAGAATCAAAAGTTTTATGAAGATCTCTTTTGTTACAGAAGCATTTTAATAAAGAATCAAAAGTTTTATGAAGATCCCTTTTGTTACAGAAGCATTTTTATAAAGAATCAAAAGTTTTATGAAGATCTCTTTTGTTACAGAAGCATTTTAATAAAGAATCAAAAGTATGGTTTGCTTTTATCCTGTAAAACATTTTTGACCAATTAGTTGCCTTGTGAAGACTAAAATTTCTTGATTTCATCCAGATGGAAAGAGATGTTAGGCAAGGCACTGCATGCTGTTGAAGTTGTCACCTTTGACTATCCATGTGAGTGCTTAACATTTAACAATACATTGATATAGATATAGGACTGTATAGCTTTTGATATTGTACTAGGTATTAGAACATAATGAATTTCAAATTTGGTTGTTTCTTTCAATTAATTTTCAAAATTTTGAGTTTTGATTTGACAGACATTTCTGGTGGAAGGAAATCTCCTCCCAAGGCAGAAAAATTGGTTCCATATCATGCAGAAGTTGTCAAAAGGACGATTGCAAAGTACCCTGGGCACCCTTTGATTTTGGCGGGTAAATCGATGGGTTCGAGGTAATAATTTTGTTTCTTTGCTTGCAATCATCCTTTTGCTAATTTTATGTTCTCTTTAGCGTCTTCATAAGTGTGAAAATTTCAAATATTTCCTAAGTGTATTGTCTTTGGTGGCTATACATGGAGTAAACTTCTCCTCAAGTAATTTTTTTTTAAACAAGAATTTTCTTTTCTTAAGAAGTTTACAGATAGCCTATGCAAATGAATGAAAATATTCAAGGTGATTTTTGGGACTTATTCATTTTTTACTTGGTCTAGATTTTTTAAATAATATAAAACTATGAACAATAACTTCATATATGATAATTTGAGATTTTCTGTCGGGTAAATGTGGTTTATTTTATTTATTCGCAGAGTTAGTTGCATGGTAGCTTGTGAGGAAGACATTCATGCTTCTGCAATAATTTGCTTGGGGTATCCCTTGAAGGTTTGAGATTATTTATGCATATCAGATTGAAAAAACCTTCAGGCTTTAGCGTAAATAAACTGCTTTTGAGTTGTGGTTTTTGTTGCATCTTGTAGATGGTTATCTATTGAGTATATATACTGACAGTTATGGTCATAACAATCCTGGGGCAACCTTAACTTTTTAATAAGGAACTTTAATGGGTAAATAAACTTGACCTTCTAGTTCAGATGTGCAATAAGTGAGTGACAGATGACTGATATATGTTGGATGTGGACTCATACCTCAAATTAAAGTGTTCGGCGTTAATAGCTGTCAATCTTTATGGGTTTGAAAGACCTTTGCGGGTAGGAATGGCAATGAAGGTGACATTTTACACTGTACAATTGAAGCTTCAAGCTTCGCATCAATTAATCATGTAAAATTGCATGTTTTTAGGGCTTGAAAGGGGATGTGCGAGACCAGACGCTATTGCAAGTTACCATTCCTATCATGTTTGTAGAGGTACGTCTTCTTTACACAACTTACATCAACAACTGAACAATTTATGTTGCAATATTCTCTTCTGGAAGAACCTTAAGCATAGATCAACTGGTTAAGACATGTATCCTCAACCAAGCGGTCAGAGGTTCAAATTCCCCTACCCCACATGTTGTTGAACTCAAAATATTCTCTTTTGGAAGATATGAAGCATAACCTGCACCTTCTATGCCAAAGTAATAATATAGCTCTGGATCTACTCTAGTTCCATGAGGGAACATTATGGGCCACCTTGAGTGGGATACAAGTTTGCTCTTTGGCACCTAAGCCAGTTAACTGTTGTCATGCTTTTGTTCAGAATGGTATATATTTTCCACAGTTCTGTGTACTATCCTGCACCCAATATTTTTGAGTGCTCTGTGTCACAATCGGACTCTTTCGCAACGGGTCAACGATTGTGCGGCACTTGCTTTAGCTCGACAAGCAAGTCAGCCGTACGAAAACGGAAGTTGCGGACGGCTTCCGTATATGGTCTAGCCTCCCCTTGGGTCCCGGGAGAAAATGTTTTAGAAAACCGGGAGAGAGAAAGTGTTTTGAAAGCTTTTGAGAAAACGTTTGTTCATATAAATGTTATAGGCAATAAGCGAGAGAAGGGTCAACAACAGCTTAGATTGCATATAACTCCGGGTAGGAAGGATGGACAACTAGTCATACCCCCCTATAGTACATTCTAGGATTTATGCCTATGACAGGCTTGCACATGAAAATGGCGAGGAGTCATACGGCCACAAAATCACAAGTAAAGCTAACTAGAAAGCAATAAGACATATATATAATGAAAGCATGATAAAAAGGGGTTGAGATGGGCATGCGGCCACGGGCAACACGCCCTGGACAAGCATGACCGTGACACTCTGCATAGAGCACATTGATATTGATGATCGATGATAGAATTTTAAGGAAGCGTAAATATTCAGACACTTGAGAAATTTGATCGAAGTTCAATCATATCATTGTGCAGTCTATAATCTCATCATTGTGCCATTCAGGGTAGCAGGGATGCTCTGTGTCCTTTAGAGAAGCTCGAGGATATTCGGAAGAGGATGAAATCAATCAGTGGGTTACATGTGATTGATGGTGGTGACCATTCTTTCCAGATTTCAAAGAAGTACCTTCAAGGCAAGGGTTCGAGTAAAGACGAAGCCGAAAATCTTGCTGCACAGGCTCTTGCAACTTTTGTTTCTGGGTGTCTTGGATGGCTCTAGCTAAGCAGCTTCTTTCGTTGTACAAATGTGTCTTATAGACGTCACTTTGTAATATAAACGGTTGTAATGTCAAGCGTATAAATTTGTCATCTGAAATTATGTAATGCTCGTTTTAACGCTTCTCTTTTTTCCTCTCTTTTTAGTTTTGGTCAATAGAGGAGAGGTGGGAACTCATTAAAAGAAAAATGGTCGGAACTTTATTTTCCTTTTTTACTGTTTTGTTTAATTCTTATTCAGAAATTCAGTTGTCTTCTCATTTAATTTTTCATATATTCTTATTAGTTTTACATTTAATATATATTTATTAGTTTCCCACTAATATCAATTGAATTTCAGTTCTTTTTTATATTGCAGTAAAAAGTTATACAAAAACTCTTAAATTCGAAAAAGTTGCATGTATATTATAGATTTATGAGGGTTGGAAAGCATATTCTAAGTAGAATGCTTATTCCCCTCTTATTAGGAAAAAATTTGGGTGAAGGTTGATTTGCACCCAAGTCTTGTGTTGTTCCATTTATAACCATAGAACTTTTTCTTTAAAAAAAAAAAACTAATTTTTTTTTTCTATAATTGTAAAGTGGGCAGCACTAGACGTGGGTGTAGCCCAGCCTGCACCCAAGTTGTGCCCTTCTTATTATGCTTCCAAAGAAATATTCCAATACAAGCTTCTTTGCCTTTCAAAAGCAACTATGAAGCATCAACCAAATCCTTTGTGCTATTCTAAGTAGAATCCTCTTTCTCCATCCTCACAAAGGGTGGAGACTTGATGACGTTTTTGTGATAGAATTAAGAGTCTGCTTGTAGATAAAATTTGTGCGCTTATTTAAGTAAAAGATGCACACAAACAATGATAGATAGAATTTAGTTTCTATCAATACATACTTTTTATATTGATAACAAAGATAGTAATACAGAAATTTTATTTCAAACAAGGAAAACCAGATAAAGTAGGAGTCTCATAAATTGTCTTATTTATTCTACATGATTGATCTTTACTTTTGCTTCACTCAAATCCTTAGTAGTTGTAGTTTAGAGGCATGCATTCCCTGGTTCCCTTCAATAATCTAGGAACATTTCTTCTCCTTTAAGTTCTGCAAATACCAATCAAAAGAATTAGATCACACATGTAACGAAAACAAAGAGAAAGTACAAATCAAAACATAAATTGTTTGAAATGATAGATCTTCTATTTATTAAAATGAAAACATTACAAGTATTTAGACGTAAATAATAATTAGCTTGCTGACCACTACTTATAAAGTTTTTGTTAACTTGGGTGCAATCATACCAATGCACCAGATCATATATAACAAAACTTTGCAGTTGAGTGTGCCTAAACAAGAGAAAGTATCAAGTCATGTGATCATTTTGAAAATTCTTAGGTTGCACCCCTTTAGTTATTCTAAAGAAAAAAAAAAAAAAAAAACTGACCCACCCAGCTTAAAAAGTCTACAACTTACCCTCACTCTTCACTCACCCACTATGAGAATAACCACAAGCACCATAGCTTAACATGTGAAAGCCATTGACTTTTGAACCAAGCGCCATAACCAACATAGCGAATTAATAGTTTCTCTCCCTACTAGACTGAATTAAATGTTTGCACTGATGATCTTGAGAGAGAGAGAGAGAGAGAGAGAGAGAACTTGCCTTCCTTTTGTGGCGGGCTTTGTTACACTCATTGTCACTGTCGCTGCTGTCACTGCTGTGGTCAGAAAAGGCATCCTTGATCTTGTGCAACAAACCCCCTTCGTTATTTTTGTGACAATGTTCCTTCTTCTTCGACCTTGCAGGCTTGCAGTGACCGGCACTGGCATTGGCTGAGTGGCCGTGCGCCACCGCTGGAGGCTGGCCTTGATGGTGGCCTTTGAACACGCCTTTCATCTTGTCGGACACGTTGCTGAAGCAATGTTCTTGTTGGTGTTGGTGGTGTTGGTGTTGGTCGTGCTTCTGGTGGTGCTGGCTGTGCTCAGCTGGCTTGCCGCATTGCAGAGACGTCATGGATGCAAAAATTGGAGCTTTGTTGTGTGGCTTTTTAAATGTTTTTAAAGCTCTTTGGAAGGAGCTGCCTGAAAATTAAAGACCTGGTTTGGAGGGTTTTTATACTCTTCAAAAGTGGAACTGAAAGTGAAACCCATATTCAAATTATTCTCTCTCTCTCTCTCTCTCTCTCTCTCTCTCTCTCTCTCTCTCTTTTTAAGGAACAAACTTTTGTTATTCATTTTTCATTTGATTGATACATCATGGAATATATTTTGTTTTAAAAATATTAGGAATGGAATGCCACAAATATATAGGATTCAAAACTTAAGGTCGGTTTGAAATACTTTCTGGTTTAAGCACTCTTTTTTTAAAATAATTTCAATAGAAATGTTTTTATACATTTTAAAAAAATAATTAAATAACAAACTTTTTTTTGTTGCACAGCACTAAATTAAAAGTAGTGATCGATTATATTAATTACAACCCTATTCTTTTTTCTTACAATATATTTAGAAGATTTTCAATTAATCGAGTCATTTTTTATAATCTATCTTTTACGAATTTCTTCATAAATAGCTTTTAAATTAATTCAAATTTTTTTAAGTACTTTTTTTAGTAAGTTTTTTTTATAATAAAAAACACTTTTGATTTTCTAATTAAAATCATCTAGACGAAAGCTATACTAAACACACTTTGAAGTATTCATTTTTTTAAAAGTACTTATAAAAAATTTGGTTTTATTTAAAAAGCATTTTTTTTCAAGAAATTATTCCACACACACTATTACAAACCTTAGCTTGGCCATTTAGAAAGTTTGCTCAAGAGAAACCAATTTTGCCTACTAATAATTGAAATATGGCATATGTCTTTTCTATTTTATCTTCTACTCCTAGTTCAACTAGATGTACTTGCTCACCAAGAGTGAGAACGTTATTTTTTTAGAATTAGAATTCAAACATGATCAAGATTCATACAAAATGGTTTGTAATTTTTTTAGGTAATTCTCAATTTCATTTTTAATTTTTTAAACTATGTATATACGAAGCTAATTTGTTGTTATATTTTGTTTTATCAACATATTTGAACACGTAAACATGCCACTTATAATAAATGAATTTTGTTATTGGGTTAATCATATTTTTCGATCGATGAGTTGGGTTTCCAAAGTGACACGTCCACGTGTTTAAATATGTTAATAAAACAATAATTTAAATCATATACCGACTATTTTATTGACAAAAAAATTATATTTTTATGTCGAATGACTTTGATTGATTTTTTTTTAATACATTAAGATTACAATTGAAAATTTTAAAAGATTAATAACAAAATTGAAAAATAATTTAAAGATTATGAACTATTTTGTATATAAAGCCAACAAATTATCAATTTGATTAATTGAATTCAAGTGGACGAAAAAAGAGAGGGAAAAGACCAAAAAAAAAAAAAATCATATCCACTAAAGAAGGGTATGCCAAAAAGTTGTTGATTGTAGAGAAAGCAAAAATTTATGCAGATGAAATCAGATTCTTCCTTTTTAACATAAGAATAAAAGATGAGCTGTTTTTATCAAAAAATGAAGTGACCTTCAGAATTTTGGAAAAGGTCTCTAATATGCTTCTAGATTGATCCCATAATTCGAGACGTATTTATCTTGAAGTTTGCAAATTTATTTATTTATTTATTTATTTTGCAAAGTTAATATTCTAATTAAACACCAAAGTGAGCATAGCTCAACTGTAAATCATTTAATTAAAAGATTAAAGGCATTAGGTATAAATGCACAAATGAATATAAATGACACAATTAAGCCATAATGTAAAATTCTATAGGCTAATTGGTAAAGTGCAACTTATGACGATTCTATTAATTATGGAGAAATTAGGTTGGGTTTAAAGAACACTTAAATTCTTTTGTTATTTTGTCATTAGTTTGCAAATTTATTGTGTCTGAATTTGTTAAATATGAATATAATAAGCTTTTTGTTTAGAGTATATATTAATTAAAGAAATATGATGTCATATAACAAATGGTGAAAACATCCACAATCATAAATTGTACAAAATAACTCTAAATTTTGTAGGAGTAAGTTTCAATTATACCTCTAAACTTTGAAAAGTTTAGGTTCCATTTTTTATAACCATTTGGTTTTTTATTTTTAATTTTTTAAAATTGTACTTTTTTTTAATTTTTTTAATTTTTATCATTTCTCTACCATTGGTTTCAAAACTTAGCCAAATTTCAAAACCAAAAACAAGTTTTTGAAACCATTTTTTTAGTTTTCAAAACTTTGGTTTGGTTTTTGAAAGCATATGTAAAGAGTAGTTAACAAAATAATAAAACTCATAGGTGAGAGTAGTATTTATAGGTTTAATTTTCAAAAATCAAATGGTTATCACACGAGACCTTTTTACACTTGAGCTTTGAAATTTGTTTCAAAAGATATCATTAGAGTTGTTTCGTTAAATAAGATGAAAATTGCCGAAACAACTAATATGTAAAAATTGAAAGACATATGGGACAGTCAAAAATCAAATGGTTATCAAATGAGAGTTTAAACTTTTCAAAGTTTATGAGCATTTTTTTATTGAGTTCAACAATATGTGGAGTGATGGATTCGAATCTCTAACCTCTTGGTTGATGGTACACATTTTATGTTAGTTGAGCTATGCTCATCATGACAATTTATGAGCATAATTAAAACTTACTACAAAGTCTTTGTATAATTTAACCTATACTTTTCTTAGTATGATTTATGAACACAGGTTATTTCAACCAAATAGAGTAGTAATCTACAACTTGACATTGATTTACCAATACTTAAACATTGGTTAATTATTATTTGAAAAAAAAAGGTAAAACAAAAAATATTTAAATTTAGAAAATTTTCTTGATGTGTTTTTTCTCTTGTAACTATTTATTTTTTTTTCTCTCTTCTTTTATTTAGAATATTGAATTATTTCACCAAAAAACAATAGAATTAGAATATATTCCTAAATGAGGACATGGGAGAGATTCAAAGAAGGAAAAAAAAAAATCAATATCAGAAAAGATAGGCATTAATTGACTTGCAACAAGAGGCAAAAGGTCTTTCATTGAGAATCAAATGCTTTACAATGTAAGTTGATTGCCATGAAATTATATAAATGTATATGGTCCCATTTACACCATAAATTAAAGAGAAAAAAAATAAGGAAAAACAATCTCAATAACTTTTAAATTTAAAAAGAAGGAAAAAATAGGAATAACAAAAAAATATATAATAATAAAGATCAAAACGAAAACATGAAGTTGAAATTAGGTTTGGCTATAGGCCCATTTGGGTCTGTATTGGAACTTTACAAAGTGCTTAGCTCACAAGTTAAATTTGTATATAGTTTTTTTTTTTTTTTTTTTTTTTTTTTTGAGTTCAACAATATTTGGGAGTGAGAGATTTGAATCTTTGATCTCTTGGTCGAAAGCACATGCTAATTACTGCTAAAATGTGCTCACTTTGGTAAATTTGTATATAGTCTGAAGATGAACATTTAGGTATAGTTTGATATGTGGATTGGTTTATCTCATACCTGATACCATAGATTTGCTAATTCAATGTGTTATATAAACTAAGGTTTGATGTGATACAATATTTTTACAAGTCACATATATTAAAGATAAAATTTTAAGTCTTATTTCGATCATTGACTATTCATGTTTATTCTATTTTTGTTTTTAAACTTTCAACTATTTTGTTTTAGTTTTCTAAACCTTATATAAAAATTATTTTAGTTCTTGTAATTATTCTTCTTATAAATTATTTTACAAGAGTCCTAATATATACATATTTTGTTCACTTGCATAATGAATAAATGTCTACACAAAAAGTATTTAAAGTTAGATGCGGTAGAATAGACATGCAATTTCAAAATAGATTCAAATTTCTATTCAATAATTAATATATCGATAGGTAACCAAATAAATTTTTATGCAAATAGTTAGAAATTCAAATCAAGCATTTAAAAATTAAAAGACTACAAAAATATATTTGAAATTTAAAAACTAAAATGAAATAAGTATACAAATTTCAAAGATAAAAATTAATAAAATTTAAGCCTACCATATAACATATAGGCTATGGAAATTGAAGCTCCTATAATCAATTCTTCAACTTGATGTTATTTAAAACACACACGGTACGGCTGCAAAATGCTGAAACAAAGAACAAGATACCCAGCCTTGTCCTCACCCGCCATCAAAGGACAAACACACAACCAACAAACTCCTCTCATTCAAACTACTTTTTGATTAATATCCCCCCAAATAATAATAATTACTGATGTGATGAACAAAATAGATGGGTGTAAATGGATCTTACCTCAAAGTCCAATCAAAAAGCTTCAAAGATTTCCATACAAAGTATTGAACTAATTGTTCCATGGGTTTTAGTACTTGTGTGTTAAATGATCCCATAGCCAAAGAATTTTTATGCCAATTCACTAGGCATCACATCAATATCAGTTTGGTTTGATTTTTGGTCAAAATTAACGTTGTACGGCACATATTCAAAATTTGATTTACCCTTAATTAGAGGCAATATTCTCTTTTTCACATTGCCATAAATTATGCTTAACTATGTGGGAGTATGGAGATTTGAACTCCAACCTCAAGGAAAGAAGTAATATCAATTACTATTGAACTATGCTCACTTTTTAATTAACATAGTTCGTCATTAAAAATGAATTCATTGAATAGAATATTATTTTTGTAAAATAATATAATAAAATAGTTTTTTTAGATAATATAATTAAATAGTTAAGTTTATAAATTGAGTGTATATGTATTAATACAGAGTTTAAATAGTTAATTTTAGGTCTACTCGAATTTACTCTCTCTATATAAAAGTCAACAAGAATTTGAAAAAAAAAAGAAGAAAAATGTAGCTTACTCATTACGTTAAAAAAGACTTACCAAAGTTAAAATGTTAGTTAACATATGTAAAAAAAGGTAAAGAAATCTTAACTAATTGAGTTATTCTCACATGAACACGACACTACATTAAAAATCATCTAGTATATATACTCATATTTGTACAAATTATTAACCATAAATGTTAAATTATAGATTATTACTAGATTAGGTAAAATATTTACAAGACTCTTTATAAAGAAATAGATGATTTGTTTTCAACCTATTTAAAAAAACATTATGGAAAAAAGTCTTTTTTTTTTTAATAAATATTTGTTTTTTTTTAAATCTTAGAGAATAATATTTTTTAATAAAAGAAAAACCTCTCTTATAATGATAATAAAAATAAAAGAATATAAAAAATAATTATTAAATCCTAAACATATGCTCTTATAAAAAAAAAATAAAGAAAACCCTAAACATTCAATCAATTTATACCGATAAGCTTTGAGATTATATCAATAAAAACCTAAACTAGTATTTTTATCAATTAAAACTTTAAATTTTTATAAATGTATCAATTTATACCCATTAAATTCCATTTGAAAAACGTTAATAATTGTATCAATTAAACTCCCGTCATAAGTAAATCAATGTAGACCCTCAATTTGAAAATCGTACATTATTTGAAATAAATGATTTAAATTGTTTCACTTAAAGAGTTTAATTAATATAATTATATTTATTAAAGTTTTTAGTTTGAGATTTTTATTAATACAACTCTCAAATGGTATAAATTGATTTTTGTCCAAAATTAAAATATCACAATTATTAATCCGCGTACAAATCGGTTGGTAGTATCCGCGTATACAAATTCGTAGCCGTCCACCTATATTCATAGAAACTTGGAAAACGTTTCAGTCACTGAATTCTTTCAGTTTGAATCGCAAATGGCGCGAAAACCCTAACGCTAACGCTAGTCCTAATTTGGTCATTGCTCTGCGATAATGCCGACTCTTGAATGCAAAGGTTTCTTCCGCAGTTCTAACCTCAAACGATTTGAATTCATAGGTTTCTTCGGCGTAGTTTGAACTGCAGACGACTTGGGTGCAAAGGTTTCCTCACGCAGTTTGATCCGCAAATGGGGCGAAACGAGAAAACCTAATTCTAACTTTGATTCAGTGCCGGCGACTGATCCTCTGAGGTACTTTAACAATATACGATGTTCCATTGAATGTTATTCTACCATAACAATCTTTTATTCTCTAGTATTTTGTTACTACTCATTGTCAAGGCTTGAGAAAAAACAGACCTGAACATTGTAATATTATATAATCTAAAGGAATTGCCTATCGTATTCGTTAACTAACATTGACGAACAGAGCATTTCTTGCAGCCCAAGTCTCTGATTGATGACTGATTTTATTTTAGCTAATTTAGAACTTTGTTCTTGATTTAAATACCAGTGTAGTCATTTAATATTATATAATATAAGATACATGAAAATACACATAACACGAACAAGATATGAAACCAATATGACAAGGTCATTATCTTAACATAGAGACGTCAAACACAAATTTATTTAAAAATGTCTTTTTTTCTTTGGCATTAATTTCTGATATTTACATTTAAAATAAAATGAAAAAGAAGTAATCAAATTAGTATTATTTCTAGAAGTATTCGAAGCAGGGCTTTAGTATTATTACTGGAACTGGAAGGAATGTTTATTTTCATCATACTTTCTTCTGTGGCCCCAGCTCCTTCTTCAAATTCAAGCCTGGTCTGTGCACCACTCTTACCATTTTTAGTAATTTTAGGAGTTTGAATTACTCTGTCTTAATGGAACATGCACAGGATAACATCTAAAAGAAAAACTATACCAATTTTGTTATTACCTGAGAAGTTTGTTAGGGTGGATGGGTTATAAAATAAATGGAATTAGTTTTGTGGAAGAGAGATAGCTATCTCGAAACGCTCTTACTTATGTATCTTCTCTTTGATATTTATTCTTTGATATTGCAATATAATTTGCAGTCGTATGTCTTATTTTTCCAATCTCAAGATCAGGTTCCTATTAGAGTACTGAATATGAATTGTGATTTGCTGTCTGTTGGCAGAAGCTTGCTAACTTTGTTGAAAAATGACTGAGATCTAAATGGGCTGCCTCTGTAAGCTCAGAATTTCAAGTAGAATGAATTTGCATCTGGTTATTTAAAATGCTAATTGATATCCTTCATGACTTTGTTGTGGTCTAGATTTGGACCAGCACTAAGGTTAGCTTGTTATTTGAAAGATGGATTAATGCTCAAGAACTCTCAATGTAAGCACAAGTATAAAATGTTCTTTGATTATTGTCCCTCTGTAACAGATTCAATTATGGCGCTCCCCCTTCTTGATCTTCATCTTTTTGGCTTCTGCAGAATTTGAATGCATGTTTTACTTCCATCAGATATTTATCATGATACGTAAACTTCGTTGCAGGTTGTGGTAGCGTGAGAAGGATAAATTGAGATAAAGATATCCTCGTGGGGAATCTTATTTAGATATGATCCACAGACCACAGGTATGCAATTAGTTTGTGTTTGCCATTCTCATTATTAGTTTGTGTTTGTCATTCTCATTATTTTGTTTTACCTTTTAGGCTGATATCTTCACAGTTGCTTTTATAGCACTGAGGTTGCAGTTTGTGTTGTTGATCAACTATGCTGAGAATGTGAATTTTTTAATATTTGTGAACTTTTTGAATAATTGATTTTGTAAATGCAATCTAAAATAAACTTATTTTGTGAAAATTATTAGGAAATAAAACAAAAAATTAGGGACCTTGTTCTTTTATTTTCTTTCTTTCCAATATCATTATAAATTTGTTGATTGTTATTATTTTAGAAATAATTTTGAAAACAAAAAACTGACGCTAGGTTCTTTTTCTTTGAAGCTTCAAGAGACACCTTCAAATTGTGTCAATACTTGGATGTGGGAGTTTTGAATAATATTAAAGCATATGTCCTGGCTCCCATATTTTCCATAGCAATACTATGGATTTTTTTTCATCTCCTGGCTCCTTAGGAGCCAATTCTGCATACATTTACGAGGATAAAGTGTAAGTGAGTTAAGTTCTAAACAAAATTATCTGTCAATTTCAATTGCAAACATTCATCTCTCGACTTAGATTCGCCATAACTTTTCGCATGGGGTTTAGGATCTCTTTTGTTCTTGAGCGTGCACTACTTGAGAAGATTTGGCATCCTAAGGTCGTTCAATTTCTTGATGCTTTGACTCAAAGTAGTTCGATGAATGATTGTTACTGAATGTATGCCAAAGGTATTTCTCCTCACTTATTGACTATTCAATTCATTTTAAACCTATCCATTAGTGGGTCTTAAAGTTGAGAAACTTTAGTTGAAACCAATGTCCATTTTCCCCTGATTTTATTCAAATTTTAGTTGCAGGGAGATCTTTGTCAATTCTTTCAGAGAAAGGAAGCATCAAGACCAATTGTAGCTGTGAAATTTGCCGTTGATTCTGCAAGGTTTTCATCTCTGTTTGAGGTGCATTTCATCGTAAGTTGTTCCTAAAGTTTTTGGATAGAATGTCTATTTGCCATTCCTTGTTCTGCTTCCCTTTGAGAGTGGAAATGGTCATTCATTATGTGTTTGTTTGCTAAAATTCTGTCCAGAGGAATGTATTATTTGCATGAAAAGAAAACCAAGTCAATCATCCACTGTAGTCTTGAGCCATAATATTGTAAGTATAGAGCTTCCACTCGGCCGTTGCGTCAACTCCTATAGTTTCTTGGAAATTCCTAAAGTTGTTTTTTTGTCTTTGATTCTAGTAATGGTGGGAGAGGTGTTGTTGATCAAATGTTTGAGCTGGATGTCTTGTTCTTTACCAATAGTGGTTGGACAGCTGCTGCAACAGTTGATTATCAAGTGTTTTGGCCAGATATCTTGAGTGGTATCCACTTTTCTCCTTTGAGTATATCTTTTTTCATAATTCTCATTGTGGAAGTTTTTGACTGATATTTTGTATTCAACTTGTGAAGGTTTTGTTGGTTATTTTGATGCAACATTACATATTGAATCATCATCACAACACCAAATATGTTGAGTTCGTAAAGTTACCTATTTCCTTTCATCTATTATGTGTTGTTTTGAGTATATATCTACTTCATCATCATTTCATTATCTAGATTATTTACCATGGAATATCTTGAATTTTGAAGGGTTGAAAGTTTTTAATTATTTTATTTAGGGTTGCTATGTTTTTTCGACTTGTAACTCCATGCGTGGCGCCTCGATCTCACTTGAATTACATTTTTGGTATTGTAGCTAACAAGGTGAGTTTCCCCCATACTATAATCTTTATAAATATTTCAATATTTTGTTTAAATTTTCTGGTTTTTGTTTTTATTCTTTCTAAATGTCCAATTTTTATTGTATCTTTGTTTTTAATTTTTTTGATGTTTTTGGTGTTCTTTGTGCTACTGATATCATAATTTTTTTCGAGGCTAAATGATTAAATAACATTAAAGAGAAATTCCTTAGTGAAAAATGAAAAAATGATGCATTATATCAAGAGATATATGCTTCCGTATTTAGAGCTAAAAATAATAGCATTTTAGGATTCAAAAGTTTTTGGACTAGGTATGAAATGAGAAGACATCTCAAGAGTCAGTTTTCAGATAAGGTCCTTGGTTTTTAGATAAGGTTATTTTTATCGTACATAAATGAGTGATACTGGTAATGAGTGGGCTTACAAAGTCTTCAAACCTTTTTTGGAGGTTGGTGAAAGGTTATGACCATTAATGAAGTGTATGAGTTATGAAAATGGGACAAAGATATTTTCTTAAGATCAAGGGTGTTTTGGCTTAAAGAATGTGATGAGAACACAACTTTATGATCTTGTACTTATAGAGGAAGAAATATACATATAATGTGATGGAAGAATTGGAATGCGAGAGCTAAGACTGAAGGATGATGTATGCAGTATAACAAAGGGATTAGGAATTGGTATGGACATGCTAAGTTTGAAGAATGAAGTAATCCTATAAATGTAGACTTTTGAAAAAGATGACATGCTATAAGTAGAAGCATGAAAATGTTCAATAGGCTTATTGGTAAAGTGCAACTTATGACGATTCTATTAATTATGGAGAAACTAGGTTGGGTTTAAAGAACACTTGAATTCTTTCGTTATTTTGTCATTAGGAAGACTCATAGCAACAAAAAAGTAAGATTTAGAAAGTTCAAAATTCTAGATTTGTGAGGTATGTTGAAACAAATGTAAAACACCTTCATTTAGTCGTCGTAGTTAAAGGGTTTTTTTTAACACAAATATTATTCAAATTAGAGATTTGTTGGTATATGATTTTGAGTATAGTTTTTGACAAGACTAGACTTGAGTTTCGTGGTTATGTATTATTTAAAGAGAGATTACTTTGTCGAGATAAGAAAATTTTGGATTAAAGCTCTTGTCCAAAGAGTTATTCTTTAGAGAAGTGGATAAAAATTATTCATTGAGAAAATGATTGTAAATTGGTGCTTGAAAGAAGTTGGATTGTATTGATAAAAAAGAAGGATGAGGAACAATATTTTGGATTTGTTGAGTTTTATGGTTTATGTATTTAAGATGAGGACAATAAAATTTATAGGACCAAAGGAAGGATTTGAGTTTTGTGGGGAGAAAAATACTCTGTTGTGATAATGGAATTTTGGATCAAAGCAAAGAGACTAGACTTGAGTTTCATGGGTATGTATGTAAAGAGAGATTATTGAAATAACTGAATTTTAGATTAAAGAATGAGACTCGACTTGAATCTTTTCTCCTAAGAGTTCTTCATTCGAGAAGTGGATAAGAATTATTCATTGTATAGATTGGAGAAAATGATTGACAATTGGTGCTAGAAAGCATTTGGATTGTATTGATAAAAAAGATGGATAAAGGACAATATTTTGGATTTATTAAGTTTTATGGTTTATGTATTTAAAATGTGGACAATAATACTTGTGATCAAAGGAAGAAGTTAGAGTTTCATCTTGGTGGAGAAAACTATTTTGTTACAATATTGAATTTTTTTTAATCAAAGCAAAAGGACTAGACTTGGGTTTCATGGGTATGAATTTAAAAGAGATTACTTTGTCGAGATAAAAGAATTTGAGATTAAAGAATAAGATTAGATTTGGACATTTTGTCTAAAGGGGTCTTTTGAGAATTAGAAAGAATTATTCATTCTATAGATTGGAAATTTTTTTTGGCAATTGGTACTAGAATACTAAGAGATATAATTTTACATCACTAGTCAGGATATACAAAATATACTATTGAAAAGTAAGATTTGATTTTTTTTGAAAGGTTTCAGATCTTTTTAGACTTTTAGTTTGTTTTTACTTTTTAATTTGCTTAATAGGTCTTATTATTATTTTTTATTAATATTTGAGTAGAAAAACAACAATAGAATCATCATCTTCAAAGAAGAAAAGTAATTCTACTACTTATAGGTCTTATACATAAGTCAATTTAGGACTACCTACAGATCCTAGTCAAGAATAAATTTTTTGATTAAAATTCTAATATTCAAGATCAAGTAGTTCGTAGAGCATGTTTACAAAAAGGCCATGGTCAGCCTCGAAATCTATTACTTTTCCATTTAAGAAATTTGCAACAAAGTCAAGGCGATTTAATCCAGTTTGGTTTAATGAATATTCTAATTGATTAGAATACAATATTTCACAAGATTTTGCATGTTGTTTATGTTGCTATTTGTTCAAACTAGAGGTTAGTGAACAATCAAGAGATGAATGTTTTGAAAGTGAAGGGTTCTAATTGGAAGAAAAAAGAGAAATTGCAAATTTATGTTTGTGATCCTAATAGTCATAGTCTACACAATCAAGCTTGGAGTAAATGTGAGACTTTTTAAAACAAGAGTAACATATTGAGATCTTTTTGAATAAGATGTCAGATCTAGCATAAGTTGAGTATCAGACTTAATTAGGTTCTTCAATTGACTGTATTTGATTTTTATTAAGAACAAGGACTTCCATTTTGTGGGCATAGCAAGGTAGAGGATTCAAAAAATCAAGATAATTTTCTTGAACTTTTACAAATGACTATGCAACCACTACAAAGATATTAAAGTTGTGACTTTGAAAAATGTTCAAGATAATTTGAAATTGATTGCATCCAATATTTAAAAGGATACTGTGAATTTTATTGCAGTAGAAATTATTAATGCAATTATAAGAAATATAGGTGATAAACTATTTTCTATCTTGATTAATGAATTCAAATATATATCTTTAAAGGAGCAAATGTAAAATGTATTGCAATATGTGAATAAAGGTCATGTGATTGAATGATTTGTAGGAATCATACATGTTAGTGCAAGTGCTCTATCACATAAGGAAGCCGTTGATAAAAAAATTTCTCAACATGGGTTAAACATTGTTAGTTTGTGAGAACAAAGATATGATGGAAAAGTAATATGTAAGGTAAATTCAATGGATTGAAAACATTTATTTTGAAAGAAAATGAATGTGCTTTTTACAATTATTATTTTTTTCATCAATTTCCATTAGTTCTTATAGCTACTGCAAAAAATCATGTAAAAATTGTTGGTTTTTTTTAATTGTTATAAATGTGGTGAATGTTATTAGGGCATCAACAAAATGTTGAAAGAATAAAAAAGGACACAATTTCCATGCTATGTTTCTCTCGTAGAATATCTCTATGTTATGCTGATGCTCCAATAATATTTACCACATTTGTAAAAATTAAAAAAAAAACAAACAATTTCCACATGATTTTTTGCAATAGCTATAAGAACTAATGAAAGCTGATGAAAAAAACAATGAAGGTAAAAAACACATCCATTTTCTTTCAAAATAAGTACTTTAGTCCATTGAATTCACCTTGCATACTAATTACACCATCATATCATTGTCTTTGCAAACTAGCAAATGCTTAACCCATGTTAAGAAAAAAAATCCATCAATAGCATTCTTAAGTGATAGAGCACTTGTATTAACGACATGTATGATTCTTACAAATTGTTCAATCATATGACTTTTATCCACAAATCGCAATAATTGACGTTTGCTCCTTTGAAGATATATCTTTAGATTCATCAATCAAAATAGAAAATAACTTATCACTCATATCTCTTATAACTGCATTAACAATTGCTACTACAATAGAATTCACAATATCTTTTTTAATATCAGGTGTAAACAATTTCAAATTACTTGGAGTATGTTTCAAACTCACAACTTCAATATCTTTATTATGGTTGCATAGCCATCGTAAAAGTTCAAGAAAACTACATTGATTATTTTAATCCTCTATCTTGTCATGCCCACATAATGGAAGCCCCTTGGCATAATAAAAATCGAATACAATCAATTGATGCACATAATCGAGTTCGGTACTCAACTCGTATTTGATCTAACATCCTATTAAAAAAAGTCTCAGTATGTTGCTCTTGTTTCAAAAAAGCCTCACATTTACCCTAAGTTTGATTGTATGCACTATTGGGACCAACATAAATTTGCAATTTCTCTTTTTTGTTCCAATTAGAAGACCCTTCACTTATAAAACATTCACCACCTCATTGTTCACTAATCTCTGGTTTGAACAAATGACAACATAAACAAAATACAACATCCTTTAAAATATTGTATTATAACCAATTAGAATATTCGTTAAATCATCTTAACTTTGTTGCAAATTTTTTGAATGGAAAAGTATGATTTCAAGGTTGATAAGGTTATTTTTGTAAATATGCTCTACGAATTTGATCTTGAATATTAGAATCAGAAATTTTAGTTCTTAGACAAGATTGTCGGGTAGTTCTCTTAAATTGACTTCTGTATAAAACCTGTAAGAATCAATATTACTTTTCTATTGTTGTTATTCTTTTATAATATCTCTCCATTTTAATCAGTTAATGCTACACAAATATTAATTAAAAAAAATAAGATCTATTACATAGATTAAAAAGTATATAAAAACTAAAAGTCTTAAAAGAATCTAAGGAATCTTACTTGTCATTATAACTTATTCCACATGCTATTATAACTTATATTATTATAACCGACGCCTCAAGTAGTTAAAGTTATTAAAATAAACCTAATTTAATTTGGAAGACCCCCGCTTGTGTTTTATTTAAGTGCACAGGATAACCAATTACTCAGAGCACAAGATTTAAAAATTATTGTTGAGCGTGAGCCTCAAACCCCAAACCCCTCTAGCTTTCAATGGTGCTCTCGTTGTCAAATAATCCAAGCAATGTTTTTGCCATTAGAGGGGGGCACGCGTGGATTCGTCCCGCATATCTATTCTTGTCCTTCCATCGAAAATTGATTTTACGATATAAACACTTGTATACAACAATTTAGAATGCGTAAAAGTATACTTTTTTTTTTTTTTATCTTTATTTATTTTGATACAATAATGAAATAGAAATTGAGTTTTAAGGGGAATATCAATTCCAAAAGCTTTAAGTATAAAGGACAAATAAAAGTAAAACTAAATAACACAAGTTAATAAATGCAGTAGAGAAAAATGCCTTAAATCGATGTTTCAAATACCTAGGTTAATCGATACTTCAAACAAAACGCCTCTAAAATTTGTTGTTCATTAATCCATGATGAACTTGATCAGTAAAAGCACACGTAAAATAAGAATGAGAAATTGCAGAAGATGTACGAGTTACGAAATGGCGACCAAATTCACGCACGAGGAGAGCATCTAGTGGAAGAAAGGGAAGTAAAATCGCACCAGAAAGAAATCGCATTTTCAGGACATTTCTCAAAGAAAGATTGGGCTTCGGCTTGGACCAGTTTTGGCCCAGGGAGAGAGGTCCATCGGTTTTGGGCTTTTAGAACACTTTAGGCCCAGAAAAGTGAGGTCGATTGGTTTTGGGGCTTCGAGCAGTTTAGTATAGCGCCATATTTAAAGGGGCTAAGTAATAAATGGCCAAATTTAATTGTGGATTTTGAAATAGGGGCAACTCTTTTTTTTTTATTGAATGGCTAAAATCTAATAGTGCAAAATGTCTAAACTTAATTTTTAATCTGAATATTAATTAGAATTTATCAAATCTCAAATCCCATAACACAAAAAATCTTTCCAACTAACAAAATCAAAATTAATGTAAACAACAAAAAAAATCAAAATTACAAAAGAATTCATAATCTTTCTCATTGAATGACAACAATGATTATTTGATCCATCAATTAAAAATAAGGTTTCCAATACTTACCGTGAGTATTTGAACCATCTAGACTACTGGCCTCATGGTAGTCTATTAAGAGGTCATTGGACATGCCGGTGGACAAAATAGATTTAAACCATACCACGTTCCTCTTTGCAAAGAGATTGGAACTGTATCGGAGTAAAAAAACGATCTCCAGAAACTATATTGGACATACTGTACTAAAAAAACAATTCATATCGGAAGTTTAAATCTTCATACTCCCATATTTTATACTCCCACATCTCCCCTTTTCACAGTGCCAGAAACTAATAATATCATGTGAAAAAAAACAAGAGAGGAGAGAAGGGTCAAGTGGGTCAAATATTTTAATCTCGATAACTACAAGTCAATGGCTGATCAGTTGTTTGTTTGTTTGGTTGCACTGGTCGTTCCAGTTGGGTCCAGAGAGCTAGCTGCAGCTACTCGATAAAGAAACAACCAGTCTTCAACAAATAAATGAGCAAGAAATCTTCAGAGAAACTGAAACTAGTTCTCATTCTCCATCGAAGAGTTGCGATCTGTGGCGATGGAAACTGAAGCTAAGAAGATGGCGAAACAGCCATGGAAACAGTCCAAGAGCAGAAATTTGAACTCCGAAGGTGTTCCCATTTTTTCTGGTTTTGCTGCCATGGCTACTGAAAACTTTTTGGTAAAGGAAGTTGTTATAGCTGATTTTCCTTGTTATGTGTTTGTTGCAGAAGTTACCAGTTTGGAATGGGAGGTCATTCAAATCAGTGAGCAGGAGGAGGATCTCATTCATAGAATGCACAGGCTTGTTGGAGACAGGTTCTTTCTCTCTCTCTATTTTTCTCCAAAAAGTTCGATATGATTCTCTGCCATCGCCCTCCTCTTTCTAAATGCGGTTTACTACTGTTACATTGAACTTCAGATGGGATTTGATCGCGGGACGAATCCCAGGACGAACTGCGGTAGAAATAGAGAGGTTTTGGATATTGAAACATGCTTCCTGAGCCATTTATATCTTTCCAGGTCGGATTCGGATTTATCGCTGCCAAATATTTTACAACTCTTTCTCTCTTTCTATCTAGAATGAAAGAAAGAATACATACTATGGCTTTGCAGATGTTCAAACGATTTGTATTCAAGTCTTTAAAGGGACTTCTTCTCAATTCCTCTGCTAGTCCAACCCAAATTCACATGTTATCTGAACAAAGTTAAAGAAAGCAGAGACTAAACTGACAAATAATCTCAAACAACAGCGATTCTAGTCCAGAAAAATCTGAAACCAAGAGACGAGCGAACGCTAATAAGTGCATTTGAATTACCAATTTGCTCATTGGAGAGGGGAAGGAGCAAAAACGAACATAGTCACACATGTTTTGAATTAAATGAACATCGAGTTCAATATATTTAGCACTTGGTAGAAAACAGGAGTTTTTGCACTCATATTACCATAGCACTAGCAAAATCAAAGGAGCACCAACAACAATGAAACACTTGTAGAACGTAGATCAGCAAATATAGCTCGTAGATAAGCACATCACTATAATCCTGTAAAGTAAGCTTTAGAGCAACTGTGAAATGAAGAAAGAAAGAAACAATGCCTTGCAAATAACATTATTGAGCACATAGTAAGAAGCGTTATGCACTACTCGAAAGAACCGAAAAAATTCATTGACGACAAACTGGATCGACAATTCTAAAAATGAGTGAGATCTATGTAAGATACACCACCAAAGGATGGTTATTTAATACCCAAGATCATCAGTGTGGGAATTGGCTCTGCAGCAGTAGAATGAGCCTTGTTTAGAAAATTATAGGCATATATGTTGTCATTTCTATAAACCTCAAATTCCAAGAAAATACAAAAGGTGAATTGGAACTAACAGAGTTCTGTAGGAATTTAGAATAGTTCACTTCTGTAAGATAAAGTTCGTAATAAAAAGCTACAACCAGAGTGAAGGAAGCCTGTACAGTAGACAGCAGCATGAGTGCTGCAGTAAAAGCATCAAAATAATCCACAACGGAGGATTTTGTTGAAACCTAAGAGACCTTAATATGTGCAAATGCTAAAAACTTGCCTAAAAAGTTCAAGAAAGAAAACCCGGGATGGGTTCGCTGTTATAACGGTTGATTATAACCATTTATAAAACTCAAATGGGCAGTAAACATACCAATAGAGGAGAGAAAGAAGAGTGAGACTGCACATTTTTAACATTGCTCGATTTTTCATCCTATATTTACCGAGCCACGCCCATATAAACAAATATTTGAACAAAAGGTTAGAAAAATACAATCACTAATAATCTTACACATAGAATGAAAGAAAAAAAAACTTAAGACTTCTCTTTTTCCAACTCTAGAACACGTGAGGATGTTGAGTTTTCAGCCTCCTCAGATTTCCTAAGAGCTCCTCTCAAACCCAACACAATGAATAAGTTTGTTAAAGTGAGAAGTGATTCAGCCCCTCCATGTAACCAGTCAACATTGGACAAGGAAGTTCCATATTGGACCTTTGCTGTTCCAAGAGAGAGAGAGTAAAACAATTGGAATTCAGGGAATTTGGACATTGTAAACAAAAAGCAAAGTGAAAAGAAAATGTTGTTTGATGAGGAAGAATTACCATATATTCCAGCAGGGACTGCACAGTTGTGGGAGCAACAAAAACCAAACCAGCATAAGCAAAATCAAGTGGTTAACAGCAATAAATGATAGGCATTAGGATAAAGATTTCATTCAACAATTCTGAAGAACTGTTATAAACAAAAACAACCCAAGTCCTTGTGATAGAAACCAAAAACCAAACGAAAACTATCTGAAATTGATACTGATTTAAGAAGGAAAAACTACAATATTTCATGCACTTGCAGAGGCCGCTAGACTCTCTCACAAACTAGTTCCAGAAAGCTCAACTCTCCCTAAACCACTCTATTTATGGGCATGTTTGGGAGTAATTTTGAAATGCCAAAATCACTTTTGTCATATCCAAAATCACTAATGTGCATGATAAAAATAATTTTGACCATTCTAAACCCTAAACATGCCCTATAAAGCTATAACCACCCTTCCTAAACCAACCCATATCTAGGAGTGGAAATTCGAACCTCCAACCAAGTTCGAGGTTATAATGTCTTTGCCAGTCGAGCTATGTTCATGTCAACCCATTATCAACTAATATGCCCTTGGTATCATATAATATTTCTAACATTCATCCTAATAATATATTAACACCTTGGTTAATATTTTGAAACCAAATGGATACAAATGCCAATTGTTCTACAAACAGATACAAATGGATAGATACATCCTAATCAAATACTTCAAAACTTCAAAATCAGTGGTAATTCATAGATCCACATGCCAATAACTCTAAAATTTAAGAAATTGAGTCACCCACTTCGATGGATAATGGAAACAAAAGGGAATAGACATTCATATCGAACTGTAAATCTAATCCAAAACGAAACAGAACAAAGGAGATGGATTAGGGGAACTCACTGGTAGCACCCACAAAGGCAAGCAAGAAATAGAAACCAAAGAGAGTGAGCTTCGGAGCCGTCTTTGATTTGGTGATGAAGTACAAGAAACCAATGTAAGGAAACAGGGAAAAGGCAAAAATCTGAGAGGCTATGCTCTGAGAATCGATGTTGGGCGCCCATGGATCCACAGGCAAAATTGCCCCACAGATAATACCATTTCTTTTACTGAGGAAGCTTCTGTTTCTGAGAGGATGGGGCGCAATTGAAATCCTGCGTGGGATTGCTCCGACATTGGGCGAAGAAGGAGAAGAACTCAGAAAAGTTGAGAAGAATGGGGAGGTTGGAGATTGACGAAGAGAACAGAGATGGGTTATCATCTTTGGAAGGAAATTGGGCTGATTTTTGGTCAATTGGGTTGTTGAGATTTTCAACTCTACAAGGATTCTTATGCAGTGGTTGAGTGATGAGTAGTGAAGGAAAATTCAGAAAACGATTTTGGGTAATAAAATGTTTTTTTTTTTTTTGGGTACGGATGAACCAATTTTTTTGGCTCAAAGGAAATGATATATGACCTTGCTTTCTACGATTAATGATGGATAATCTTTTGTTTCCGTCACAACAAGAGCGAGAGAACGAAAAAACCCAATAAGGGTGGAACGAAACACTTCCAAGTTCTGTTTGTGCTGAACGACACTGAAAATCCCGTTGGAAGGAGGGAGGAAGGTTGCTGGAGTGTGTGGGTATCAAATCTAGAATGATTTAGCAAAATGACACTAGAAAATAGCAGCCAATGTCGACTCTTGCCCATTCACCGGTGTTGAATCCCCTCACCATCTGCGTTCGCTTGCTGGAGAGAAAGAAAACAAAGATGGAGATGGTGAGGTGGGTTGGCACTGACACGTGTGAGAAGGAGAAGAAGGTTGAGGATGGTGATGGGGGTCGTGCTGTTTTTCTCGTCCTCTTGTTCTCGTCGAATTTTCTCACCCTCTCGCTCTCGTTGTGATGTAAGCAAAAAGTTATCCATCATTAGTTTGAAAAAGTTGGTCATATTTCATTTGAGCCTGAAAATTTAGGCCATTCGTACAAAAAACCCTAAGAAAATTGGGCTAAAATACTCTAGGCCTTTAAAAAGTTTCATTAATACCCTAGGCCTTTCAAAGAATTTAAAAAATACTCTTACTAAAAACGTATCTTCTTTAATTTCTTCCTCTCTCTTCAAATTTCAAAAAATGTGAATATGATAGAAGTGATTTTAACAATTTCAAAATCACTGCCAAACATGCCCTAATGACATTGACATGTTTAGGACAAAATCACTTTGACATACTCAAAATCACTTCTCTTTCAAAATTGTGATGCTTGACAATTGTGAGTAAGTGATTTTGGAAGCATCTAAAATCACTTTCGGTCAATTACTTGGGATGTGATTTCCAAGTGATTTTTATTAAAAGATGGTGGGTGATTTTGTTTTTAAAATGACTATTATTTCATTTTTTTTAAAAAAAAAAATCTCCCATTTCACTTTTTTTTGTCCTAAAATTTTGAGAAAAAAATATTTTTTTCAACTCTAACTTTATTTATCTCTAATTTTTACTACTCTTTCTAATTTTTCTTCTCTAAAGTTTTCATATTTTCTATCTCCTATCTCCAATAGTTTTTAACTTACTCTAACTTTTTTTTATCTCTAAATTTTTTTCCTCTCTTTAACTTTTTTCTCTCTATTTTTTTTAATCTCTTTTTCTAATTTTTTTTTCTCTTGAACTTTTTTGTCCTCGATTATTAACTTTTTTGTCTCTCTTTAAAGTTTTTTTCCCTAAAATTTGTCATTCTCCCAAAATTTTTGTATATCTCTCCAACTTTATTTTTTTATTTTTGAATTTTCCCTCTCTCTCTAAATGTTTTATCCCTCTCTCTAAATTTTTTATCACTCCTCGTCTCTAACATTTTTGTTTTCTTTGTGAAACTTCTCTCTAGCTTTCTATTTTTTCTCTCTTAAATTTCTATTTCTCTATATCTAACTTTTGTCTACTACCATCTAATTTTTTTAAATCTCAAATGTAATACTCTTTTTTAGTAATTTGATGATTCTAAAACCACTTTTAAAAACAAACATTAATCATTTAAAAATATATTTTAAATTAAATTTAAATAATTTTTACCTGTGTGGACCCAAATATTAAAATGATTTATAACTAAATACTTTTACCAAACTAATTATAATTAAATCAATTAGCTTAAACACTTATTTTAAAGTCACTTCCAAACATGTTCTTAGTCATTGACACTCACTTTTGATTGTATGAAAATCACTATATTAAAAATGTAGAACCGAACTTTAAAATGATTATATAAAAATCACTCTTTAATCAATTATAAATAAATCGATTGTGCTAAAATCACTATTTCTAAAATCATTCCCAAACATGCCTTAACAATTAGTCTGAGATGATTCTTGAAAAAAAAAAATTCAGGTGAGACACTTCTTCTACCAAGTACTTTTAATGAAATGTTAATTAAGGCCTCGTTTTTTGTTTTTGGTTTTTAAAAATTAAACTTATAAACATTGTTTCTATCTATGAGCTTCTTTGTTTTGCTATCTACTTTCTACTAATGATTTCAAAAACCAAGTCAATTTTGAAAATTAAAAAAGTATTTTTTAAAAACTTTATTTTTGTTTTTAGAATTCAATTAAAAATTCAAAATTTCCTTTAAGAAAGTTGAAAACAAAAGTAAAAAAAAAAAAAAATTGTAAGGAAACAAGTATAAATTTCAAAAATAGAAAACTAAAAACAAAATCGTTATCGAATGACACCTAAATATTTCTTTTAAAAAGACTTTAAAGTTTGTTTTTACAAATTTCAAAACCACTTTTAGTAATCTAATCATACACCATAAAAATTATTTGAAGAAAAAAATCACTTGAAACTATTTTGGGAACACCTTGCTTAAAATGATAAAGGTTTCAAAATTGTTGAAATTAAAGTTAACAAACCTCGTTCAAACTAATCTCTTTGATATCCGTTTGCAACAAATTTGAAATTTGCATTAATAAAAATCACAAGAAACAAGAGACTGATGGCAGCATGGCAGAAAATTTAAGTCCATTATCAATTCCATGTCTCACTGGTCACTGCCATTAATATGGTTTACCCTACCTCATACATCATAAATAGTTCTTGAGTTTCAATACCCTAATTGAAAGACCATATGTTAAATTTTATGATAATTTAACAAAGTAATATTTATATATATAAGAGATTTTGAAGCTATTTAAGATATATTTTTAGTAATAAAAGGACAAGCTAGTCAATAAATTTTAAAAACAAAAATTTGATAAAGCCAAGTTTCAATATCTGCGCTTGATTATATTTGATTTCCTTGACTTTAGAAGTGTTAAAAGCCTCTAAAAATTAATCGCTCCCTTAATGTATTTGGGCCTCATTTGATAATCATTGGGTTTTTAAAAAATTGTGCTAATGTTCTCATCATTTCTCTATAATGAATTTCATCTTTCTTAAGAAAACATTTAGATTCTTAGCCAAATTCCAAAAATAAAAACAAGCTTTTGAAAACTACTTTTTTTAGTTTTCAAATCTCGGTTTGGTTTTTGAAAACATATGTAAAAAGTAGAAAACAAGGCCTAAATGATTATCAAATGGGACCTTGGTTTTTAAAAATTCCGTTTATAAACACTACTTTCACTTATGAGTTTCTTTGTTTTGTTATTTACTTTTTACTAATGTTTTCAAAATTCAAGTCAAGTTTTGAAAACTAAAGAGAAAAGTAGTTTTTGAAATTTGGAATTTGGCTAAGAATTCAAATGTTTCCTTAAGAAAGATGAAGACTAGTATAAAGAATTTGTGAAAAAAATAAACACAATTTTTAAAAACCAAAAGGCTATCAAACGTGATCTAAATTATTAATTAGGCCGAGCTTGAAATTTTAACTTATAAATACTACTTCCACCTACGAGATTCTTTAATTTGTTATCTACTTTTCTAAAAATATTTTCAAAATCAAAGTCAAGTTTTGAAAATTGAAAAAAGTAGCTTTTAAAAATTTGTATTTTATAATTCAAATATTTCTTTAAAAAATGTAAAAATTATAGTAAAGAAATTATGAGGAAACTCATACCATTTTTAAAAATAGAAAACTAAAAAACGAAATGGTAGTTATAGTGCACTTTTAACCACATCCTAAATCTTCTAAAGGTTCTACAAGCAAAAGACAAAGATTATAATAATTAGTGATTTTGGCATAATTGATTTATAAAAAGTGATTTTCATATAATCATTTTAATGTTTGGTTCTACACTTTTAATAGTGATTTTCATGCAATTAAAAATGACTTTCAATGATTAAGGGCATTTTTTAGAGTGACTTTAAAATAAGTATTTTAAGCTAAGTGATTTAATTATAATTAATTTTGTAAAAGTTTTAGTTATAAATCATTGTAATATTTGGTTCCACTCTTGTAAAAGTGATTTAAATTTAATTAAAATTATTTTTTTAAAACGATTAATGTTTATTTTCAAAGGTGATCTTAGAATCATCAAATTACTAAAAAGAGCATTACATTTGAAATTTTTTAAAAAAAAAAATTAGAAGGTGGTAGAAAAAAGTTATACCGAGAGAACTAAAAAATTAAGAGAGAAAAAAAATAAAGCTAGAGAAAATTAAAGTTTCAAAGAGAAAAACATGTTAAAGACATGGAGGGATAGAAATTTTAGAGAGATGGACAAAAAATTTAGAGAGAGAAAATTTAATAGAGAGCGAAAAAAATCGAAAGATAGAGAAATAAATTTAGAGAGATATACAAAAAAAATTGAAGAGAATGATAAAAATTTTTGGGAGAAAAACTTTAATAAAAACAAAAAAAAAGTTCAAAGTCAGGGACAAAAAATCTCAAGAGCAAAAAGTTATGGCAAGAGGTCAAAGATAAGAAAGAAAACAGTTAAAGAGATACAAAAATTACAGAGAGATGAACGAAAAAATTTAGAGATAAAAAAAAATCTAGAGAGAGTTAAAACAACTGGAGAGAAAAAAAAGTGAGAAAATGAATAAAAATGTTAAAAAGAGAATAAAGTAAGAGATAGACATTATAAAAACTTTAGATAGAAAAAAATTGACATTTTTTAAATAATGATGAATGACCTCAATGGTGACAGTTTTGAGAATACATGCTTTTTGATGGAAATTAATGAATTTTTATAGAAGATGACAGTTTTTACTTGTCACAAAAAGTAAGATTGTTTAAAAATATGAAATAATAGTCATTTTAAAGACAAAATCACTTGGGAATCACCTCCCAAGTGATTGATCGAGAATCACATAAAATGATTTTGGATGTTTCCAAAATCACTTTCTTATCATTGTCAAACATCACAATTTTGAAGGAGAATTGATTTTGGGCATGTCAAAAGTGATTTTGGGCATTCCAAAATCACTCCCAAACATGCTCGAAGTATTTTCACACGTTTAAAAAAGAAAATATTGCTCTTTTTATAAAACCACAAAGTATTGGAGAAGCTTGAAGGCATCCTTAAAAAAAATGTTAAATTGGTGGATAATACGAAAATATAAAGTTGTGTTATACAAGGACTTCAAAAAGTTTCTAATAAATTTTTAATTTTTTAAAGTTGTGTCAAATAATTAAGTTACTATTGTTAATTGAAATTAAAAGTTTTTTTTTAGTACAACAAAAATAGGATATAGAGATTTGAACCTCTAATCTCAAAACAAAAAATATATGTAAATTACCATTGAGGACAATTGAAATTAAGAGTTATATGACACCTTAAATCAAGAGCTATATGATACCCTAATTAATCCTTAAATTTTTTTATTGTGTATTATTATTTAAAAATTATGTGATAGGTTGATTTTGAACATAATCCTTAAATAATACAGTCAAAGTGTCATGTCAATGTTAATAAATATATAATTGAAATTCCAATAACTTATTAAAATTTAAAGTATAGATACTAAATAGATGCAAATCATGACAATTTAGAATTCTATTAGAAACTATAAAAAAAAAAAAATTGATGATTAATTAGGACAAATTTTAGCATTTAACCAAGCAAACAAAAGACATGGCCTGTTTTGGATGGAATAGACGAGAAACCTATTTGAATTTGCTTTTTGGATATATTTATATATGTTATATTATTATTATATATATGTATGGCAAGTATTTTTTTTCAAAGCAATTAATGACAAGTTTCATTGCCGTATCTGTAGCTGTATATGTAATAAAGAAGCTTCCTTCTTTAAAGCTTGCTTAAAATTAATACGGTCTATCTTATTGCCTGAGTTTTTTTTTCACCTATAATAAAGAGGAAGGAAAGAGGGAAAATAGATTTTTTTTTCCCAAAAAAGACAAATGCCTCAAAAGCTTAATGGTGACTTTATTATCATACAAGGATTTTTCCTATCAATTTTTGTTTTTTATATTCATTTCTTCTATTCTTTTCCACCTTCTCTCACTAGCTACCGCTCTATCATCTCCTATCAAATGGAGTTTATGTTATCAAAAACATATAAATATTTTCCACATCTTGTTTCCAAATTATAGAACCAAATTTATAATTTAACAAAAAAAAATCTCAAGACCAAATTTCTTTATTTTTTTCCTTTTAAATCATTTATTTTAGTTTCAACTTAATCTTTGTTTTTTGTTATAAAAAAAAAACTTTTTGTTGATGGTTTTATGTTTCGATATTCAATTTTTACTATTAACAAAACATTTGATAAAATATATGAAGGATGTAGTAGAACTTTTAGAGAAGGGCAAATTCTGAAACGATAAAACGAAATTCAATATACAAAATAAGAAAGTTGAATTGTTAAAAGTTATTTCTTAAAATTTAAACTAATTTACATATCCTAGAAAGAAAGGCTCCTTCAAGCACAAGAAATACCAAAGGACGTGGCCGGCGTGAACCTCTCGGACGCAGTCCGCCGGACCAAGGAGCCAATTTCCGGCGAGAATCCAAGCTCCGGAATCGCAGAAAGCGAATTCACCTCATCTCCATACAGAACGTAAAATCCAGGCTCGGCTGGTTCAAAGCTAGGGCTGGAATTCGGCTTCTGCCTGAAAACCGACCGGATAAATTTATGCAAAGACCTCGAAATCTTGGAGGGCCGTTTGGAGGGCGGCGGCGGGGGAGGAAGAACGCAACGGCGAGGTAGATGGGGCATGGACAAGGTTCTGGAAGCAATTGCGGAATCGAGTTGGCGTTTGAGGGAATTGAGTTCGAAGGAATCGTAGAGGGTGCTTCCGCAGTCCCAAACGACGGCGGACTGAGAGGATTTTGATTTTTCCAGTCTTGAGGTCTCCATTTTCACGGGTGAGAAGAAACAGAGGGAGTGAGTTTGAAGGGCCGTTTTTAAAGTAATGGCCGGTGGGGAAAGAATTAAGAAACGCGTTGGGCTGTGGGTAAGAGAGAGAGATCAGAAAATGGGTTTCCTTCCCACTGTGATTGGGTTTTGATTTCACACGTCCATTCTCTTTGCATTTATTTCCATGCCCATCATTGACTTTCATTCACCTGCTCCATCACAAATTACCAATCCCCTTTTTCTACAGCCTTACTACTAATTTTCAGACTCCTTCAACTTTCCATTTGAGTTAGAAGTTCGTACATCTATTAGTCTCTTTTTTAAGTTGAGAAAAATTAAAGGACTAAATTTATAATTTAATTTAGTATTTATTGTGTAAAATTTTTTGATTAAATCTTTTATGTCTTAACATTTTTTTTAATTATACTCTTTTTTGATGTGATGATGCTACCAACATAATATTTAGTAAACTGGCAGAATTTTTAATTTTGAGGAGAAATCAAGTCATCCATGTGATCCCTAATATAACATAATATTTAGTAAATTGACAGAATTTTTAATTTGGAGGAGAAATTAAGTCATTCATGTGAGAGAAAAGTCAAATTTTTTTGCCATTTTTGAAGAAGAGTTATAATTTTTTTAATTATTCATTTTTTAAATTTCTTTCAACTCTCAAGGTATTATGTCAGGTATACTTATCATCGATCACATTTAACACTTTCTAATCAAAAGAAGATAATTGAAAAGAAAACTGTCTATAAGACATAAGAGATTAAATTAAAATTTTGTATGCAATAAATTGAAAATTTTAAAGTAATAGAGGCCAACTTGAAAAAAGAAAATCTAACTATTTGGACTAAAAGTACATTTAACCCCCTCAAAAAAAAAAAAAAAAACTTTGGCATTTAATGCTGTGATGACTCTTTAAGATAATTTCCCTGCCTTTGAAGCGAAGGAAATTTGCATTATTGATCAGAGATGGGTGCGTAAGAAAAGTACCACATAAATAATTAATTTAATCCACGAAGTCAAACAAAATGCTATTTTTGTTCATCATTTGATTTTGCTTTAATAATTTACCACGTTTTTACATGGCTGTTTGACCCTACAACTTCGGTTTCTATTGGAGGATATAACGCATTTAAATAAGTCTACTTCTATGAAGCTTCTCTAAAACAATGGGTAGAAATCTGATTTTTTGTAATTAATTTGTATTTGAATGGGAAAAGACATAGTTTTGTGTAATTTGTCTTTGAATTGTTTAGGTCTTGTTCTATAAAACGTTGGGTGTGGAAACTTGATTTTGTGTAATTTGTATTTGAATTGTTTAGGTCTTGTTTGATAATTATTTGGTTTTTAGAAATTGTGTTTTCTTTTTCATCAATTCTCTACAATGAATTTCATCTTTCTTAACAAAATATTTGAATTCTTAGCCAAATTTCAAAAACAAAAATAAGTTTTTAAAAATTATTTTTTTTAGGTTTCAAAACTTGGTTTGGTTTTTGAAAACATAGGTAAAAAGTAGATAATAAAACAATGAATCTTATAGGTGGAAGTAGTATTTATAGGCTTCATTTTCAAAAACTTTAAAAATAGTTTATACATGTTGATCGGGTGAAACTTGTGAGTTAAAAATAAAGAAAGATGTTCAGCCCAGTGCAAGTGCACACTATAGATGCAAGTAATAAAATGGAATATTCCTAAGTATCGTCTCCTAAGGGAACGGTGTAACAAAAAGGTGAAATAGCCAAATGTGTAAAAAAAAATTGCAACTTAGATAACTCAATTGTAAAAACAAATTGGGGTTGAGTGAGAAACAGCAAAAGACAAAATGCAAAAGGATAAATTTGTGAGAGTGAGATGGGGCTTAAGAATGTTCATTGCCCTTAAGTTGTGAATTGATATTTTAAATTGCAATTGCAATTTGTACCTACACAAACAATTGTAAACCAAATTGCCACTCCCTAGAATTACAAATTCAATCAACTCAACACATGCAAACAATTTAAGTGTAGGCTTGGTTGTTTTTGCAATTTAAGCTCAACTCACTTCTTAGGGGATTCACATCCTTGAACTCCTAAAAAGGATTTAGCTCATAATTAACTTAAAAGAACCTTACCAGTACTTGTGAGTAATCTTCATGCTAACAAAAGTAAATCAAACAATAGCTTAAAACAGAATTCTAGGGTTTAAATTAAATGCTGCCTACAAGGAAATACTAAGAGTAAGGGATCGAAAACGTGGAGCACTTTTAATAACTTAATCGAATAAACATCCCAATTGGAAAAGAAACCCACGAACAATCTTGCTGGAAAAATAAAATTCAACTTTCATAAAGTAGTTCTTCAATAAAATCGCCTCGGATGCTTCCAATAACAATGAAATTGAACAAAGTACTACATCCAAATCTTAATCAAAACAAAAACAGAATCGAAAACTAAAGGCTAAAGAACAAAATTGGACTTATGAATAAAAACCAACTACTTTTCCTCTAGTCCTCAATCGATTAACTCTTCTTTTTCAAGAGAAAGTTAATCTTCACAACCTAGACCTTCATTTGGAACGGATTGGGAGCTAAGGATGAGCAGCTTGCTCTCTAAAATCAACGAACAGTAGCTAGAAAAAGAGAAGAAAAGAAGAGCAAAAAAACGAAGAAAAAATATAGCAGAAAATGGATTTTTTTTCGTTGGAGGAATTTTGCCTTTTTATGTGTTTTTTTTTTCCATTTTATAAACCATAGCGGCTAGGGTTTCCTTCCTTGACTTCCCACAAATATGACCAATTGATATCGCTGGAATCAGAATCTTGAAAATTTTCCAAAAATCTCGTAAATCCCAAAAATTATGCATTTTCCAGATTTATGAAGAATTATCATTTCTAATTGCTATTCTAGATTGCAATTGCATGTCTGCCTTGTTCAAAATTGATTGCCAAATGCGATTGCAACTGCAATTGGAAACTACAATTCTTCGCAACATCAATTTTATGAATCAAAACAAAGTTTTCAGCCACTTTTTCCTTCTTTCCACTTATTTTCTTCATTTGGTTCATCCCTAACATGCTCACTAACTTTCACTAAATATTGCTAAGATTTTCCAAGCTGACACATAATTTCATGAAATTTTAAGCATAACTTGAGTCTAATAGAAATAAATAATCCTCAAGAGTGAGGATTATCACACACACACGTACAAAACATAGGTTTTATATTCATTAAATGTACATGAAAATATTTCTATAAGATAAAAATTGCAACACGTGACTGTTTGAAATGACTTTCCAAGTGCTTAAAAGTATTTTTTTAACACTTAAAAACCTTTTTTAAGCACTTGAAAAGTGATTCCAAACAAACCCTTAATTTAAGTTTAAGGTAAATATTGCAACACAAGTTTAAAGTAAAAATTGATACATCTTGCTAAATTCAAGGTAAAAACTGAAAATTTCCTTATTTTAAAGTTTTTTCTCTATTTGCTTCTTTCTACTAAAATTTTAGAATGGAAAGTTTGTATATATATAAGTTACCATGTAAGGTTTTACCCATTAATAAGAGAATTTTTAACTTTGCCCTTGGTCCGAGGGATTAACATAGTTTAGGACAAGTAAATTACACAAACATAATTCGTGTAAGTAAGGCTACTAATCTTTTCACCATTGAGTTATGCACAAATCCAAAACTTAATGCTTTGATCAATTGAGTTATGCATTGGTCGAATGCTTTTATCGATTGAGTTAATGTGCAAATATGGATTGTTTTTTCTTTCTCGAGTTTCAAGCTTAATCTTAATGGAATCATGGTAGAGAGGTGGGAACCCACTTAGCTAGTTTGCTTTTGACTCGATGCTTAATAATACTCACACACACAAAAAAAAAAAATAAAATGTAAGTGATAGAGAGAGATTTTGTGTCAAAACACTCCGCGTTTAAAGGAGAGTTAGTAGATAATTATTTTCAAGGTATTTTAGTGAGTTTGTTTATTAGTCTCTCTCTATGCATGTGATGCATGTGAAGACGTGTTTTTGTCTACTTTTCTTTTCATATAAGATAATATGATTCAATTTGTTTAAAATAATAAGATATCGTTTTCCACTTTTGATTTATTTTACTATTAAATAAACATTTTAAATGTTTTCTTTAAAATCAAATAAATGCTTCATTGAATTGTGTGTTTGACGATAATATAAATTATAGGACAAGATATGTATTATGAATGTTGATGTCGAAAAAGATATCAAACTTTATAATAAAAATGTGTTTGTTGATAGATATTTTTATAAAAATCACAAAAATGAAAATATACGTTTCAAAAAATGAGTTAATTAAATAAGTATTTTATAATTTTTGCTAACTTAAGTATAGTCCAATTGGTTAAGGTATTATATTATCGACCAAAAGATAAGAAGTTCAAATTCTTACTCCCACAATCTATTAAACTAAAAAAAATGTATTTTATACTTCTTAAATAAACAATTAAATCATAAATCTTTATTATTATCATGGTATTTTTCATGTATATAATTAATAATGCTATTTAATTTAAGATCTCTTAGTAAAATTTGGTTTAAAAATAAAAATAAAAATTCCAAAAAGATTAATTTTAAAATAAATATCTAACATGTTGATCCAAAAGGCTCAATTAAACCATCTTATTCAAAACTTGATATTGGGGCTTGGCCCAATTCATTGAGGCAATCCAACACTTGTTCAAAACTTGATCAATGAACTAAGACCTCAAACTAAGTCATGGGTTGGCTTTTAGAGGTTGGAATATTGGCCTGATTCAAACTCAAATAGTATTTCACATCCCATTATCAGTGCATGGGTTAGGAGTGATATTGAAATGACCAAATCATTTTTATCATACCATTTTCATATCTTTTTTTAATGAAAAATGGCATGACAATGACCAAAATCACTCCCTTCCCACAGAAAGGGGCTTATCGAGCTGAGGATGGAAGGCTCAAAGGCCTAAGAGCAATAAAAGCCCATTGAGCATAGTCGCAACTAAGCTGAGGCACTCACTGCCATCGATAGAATCTTTGCTACCATGTCAAGTATGCTCTTGGTAAGAGACAGCGGAGACCTCTCTATAAATACCGGAATTTATTCCCTTAATCAAGATATGCAAGTTTGTCCTAACTTAGTTCGACACTACTTTGGTCTAAAGTTTAACATCGAAGAGTGTTGGCCAGAGCATCACACCTATGTGAATATCTTCTTCGTAGGTCAGCCCAACACCTTGGCTCCACATACCTCAGTTGTGGACCTATGATCAGATTTTCACATCAAACAAAATATTACATTATAAATATGGAAAAGAGGATTTGAATCTACAACTTATAAAGGGATAACATATTGTTTAATTAGTCATATACACATCAACTTATTCGAATACTTCGACGGACAATCTTCTCTATATGTTTCGACAATACATACTGGCATGTCTCTTAGAAAAAAAAAAGGAACATTCCCACTCATATTATTGCATTAAATTCCATTAAAATCAACATTAACTAAACCACATGACTACTAAAGAGCTTGAACTTCTTGGCATCCAAAACCAAGTTCCTAACAGAAGCAAAGCATCCCAGAACTCCTGCACCAGAGAAGGCAATAACAATGAAGAGATTGATCCAATACGTTATCGATGTCACCGGAGGCTTGTGGCTGATGTTGTAGAGAACCATTGGAAGAATGAAGTCGAGCGGAATGAACCCTATCGCTCCGACGACGCTGTTAATGTCGCCGAAGAATGGAAACATGGCTGCAAAAAAGCCACACAATGACATGTACAATGTCCTCAAAATCAGCCTAGGAATCAAGTTTCTCCTTGAGAACACTCCTTGTTGTACATCCGCTGATTTTCTCTCCATTATCTCGTAAGCCACTTGGGCATAAACCTGCGTGTATTCACGAGGTTAATTAAAGATAGAAAACTAAAAACAAAATCGTTATCAAATGAGGTTTTGAGAGATGGTATTTCAGACCATTCCGATGGCAAGAAGTTGGAGGAGAATGAAGAGAACCGCAAGGAAGAGGATCCAAGTAGGAGCCAAAGGAGATTCATTTTGGGGCAATAAGTTCTTCAAGAGATTTGAATTGGATTTGTTGGCAAAAACCCAATAGCCAGAAGCTGCAGATGAGTAGAATGTGATGAAGATTATAATGTAACACATTATGAGCCCTTTTACCATTTTTCCAGCTACTGGTGGTGCAAGAGTTGCCTGTATGTACATCATATATGTATGGCTTAGGTAAATCAGAACAAAAGAAAAATTAACTTGTGTAGCTAATTCATAAGACCCTATTTGATAATTTTGAAAAATGGTTAGAATAGGGGTCCGTTTAATAACCATTTGGTTTTTAGTTTTTAAAAATTATGTTTTTTTCTCACAATTTCTTTATAATGGTTTTCATTTTTCTTAAAAAAAACATTTGAAATCTTAACCAAATTTCAAGAAAAAAAAAGTTTTTAAAAACTATTTTGTTTAGTTTTCAAAATCTAGCTTGAATTTTGAAAACAAAAAGTAAATAACAAAACAAAGAAACATATAGATGAAAATAGCGCTTATAAGCTTAATTTTAAAAAACAAAAAACCAAATAGTCATCAACCAGTAAAATATAATTACTTGAATTTCAGTAGGGGTGAAGATTATCAATGCTATCAAATGGCAATCAAAACAGATGTTAAAAAGTGGTAAAATATTACTTGAATTTCAGGAAGAATGCCATTGCCAAAAATGGCAGCAAAGATAGAGATGGAAGTGAAGGCACTAAAAACCCTTGCAGATGGTGTTGGTTCTAAAGAATAATCCCTTGGTGGAACATTGTCTGATGTACCTGCATGCGTTATTCCAAAAAAAAAAAAAAAAACTCAAACCTTTGCTTGAAGAACAATTGATGAAGTTTTATGTTGCGTTTGTAAAAACTACAAAATTTTCTTATATCTGTCTTTTTTTTCTTTTTTTTTAGTTCAACAACACGTAGGGGTGAGGATTCGAACCTGACTTTTTCATTGAGCATATATACCTTATTCAATTGAACTAGATTCAAGTTGTCACAAAATTTACTTATGTCACTACTTTATATATTATTGATTATTGAAGGAATCTAGAGATAAATTAGTTAGAATGTTCACGAGATTAGAAATGATTTCGGTTTAAATCTCATTTTCATCTCTAGATTTTTTAATGTTTTTCTAAAATTAAATATTTTGCTTTTTGAACCTTTAAAATGTTTTTTTTTTTAATTTATAAACTTGTAGAATTATTTAATTTAGTTCCTAAAGTGTTAAAATGTCTATTTTAATTTTTAAACTAAAAAAAATAATAGTTAGCACTTTTTAAATCAACGAGTAACTTATAAAATAATGGTAATCAATGATTAACCTAGATACTAATTACTTATATCATCGATTGATCAACTTTAATATCATTATATTAGTGATTGACCTATATTTTGATTAACAATTATCTTATTAAATAACGAAATTACTTATATATTGGTTGACGTCAATCAATAATTTAGTGTATTTCGTTTTGCTATATTCACAATTATTTATTTAGGTGATATTTTTACAATATTTTATGTAAATTATGCTAGAATTGAAATTATCTCAAAACAAATTATATATCTTTGGTCTTTATCTTTATTATATTTTAACAAATGGATAGGGTTGCTTACACATTTAACATTGTGTGACATGGGTGTTATATATTAAAACCACATATAAGTTATCTGAACAAAGCGAGTATGGTGAGCTACCAAAAATAATATATCAATAACTAAAATAGTTATTCTTAAAAAACTTCAAATTTAGGCTAAACAAAAAATTAAAGTAAGATTTAAAATCCGTTATTAAACAGATATCTCAAGTATATGAAAAAGAAGCAAATTATTGAGAAGAGGATTAGAAGATATGAACCTGCAAGAATAGAAGCAAAAGCGATGAAGAAAGTGTAGGCAAGGCTGAGAAGAAGGGAAACAAAATTGATGTATCTGAGGGAGTGGAAGGTGGGAAATTGAGACATGATTATCATTCCCACTGTCACCATTGCTATGAAATGGTACAATTTCAGTTCCCCTTTTGGATAAACATTTGAATACATCAACTTCATCCACATCAACATCACCATCAACACCATCAAAATCCAATCACTAATCAAACTTAGAAGAACAACAACCTCATATATATCATTTTGAATATTTGTAATTCTCATATACACTTTTTTTTTTATCAAAGTAATGTGGCACTTATAAGGTTATGCTTAGCATAAATTTAGCTCTTATGATTTGCAGTTAATATCAATTTGGTTCATATCATTTTAAAAGTTTCAATTCGATCCCTATGATTTAGTCAAACTTCACATATCATCATCCTTAATTACCATTACAAGCTGTTATTATATTGAATATATGACACATTTTTTTAGGAAAATAATCAATTTATAGTACCCCTAAACTTTTTCAAGTTGAATCAATTAAAACCCTAAACTAATAAATTGTAACAATTAAAATACTTAGCTTTCATAACATAATCAATTTAGACCATTTGTCGGTGATTCATAACTATTTTCACTTGATTTCATTTAAAATTAACTCACAGTCACAATTATATATACCTAAATAAAATTATTCTTCTCCCAAAATTCTATCAAAGTAGCAAAAGAAATTATTACGTAATTCTTCTTAAATAAATATTAAAAAAAAATAAAGGAAGAAGAGAAGATGAAAAATCGCTCATATTAATGAAAGTCACTACTATCCACTTGATTCTCGCATTTTTCTCTAATATTAAGTTAAACTCCGCAGTTAATCAATTTAGACATACACGTGAGAACGGATTTAAAATGAAATCTTAATTGAAGGTCTAAATTGATTCACTTATAAAAGTTTATAGCGTATTAGTTGATACAATTTTCTTTTTTGTTCTTTTTTTTATTCATGCGGCGAAAGTTAGTGAATTTCAATTTGGTCGGTTGAATGAGCTAGTGTTTACAATTGACTAAAATGGGTGGATAAAAAACGATTTTAGGATGATTGTGAGCTTTTAAAGAATCATTAGGCCAATTTAAAATTAAATCCAAATTATGAGCACAAAATTGGTAATTTAACCTATTTAAAACAATGTTTAACTTTTTAAATATCTTTAACACAATGATGCTTTTTCTTTACTACAACTGTACAAGGTGATCATGCTTAATTAAAATTCTATTTTTATATCACAAAAAAATGTTGTTTTTTTTGAAACCCAGAAAAAAGATAATGATGTTTAATTAAATGGTTTTTGAACTAGAAAAATTGGAATGAGGCATAAATCATAGTAATAAACGATAAATAATACCTCCAAGCATTCCCCACCAAGCAAAATTGCGGCTACTCCCACGCCTGTGTTGACGGCCGCTTGTATGAACACCACAAAATACAATATCCATCCTGATCCTGTTAATTACCAAAGTATTTACATTCAAATTGCAATTACGCAATAAATATTTATATTTAATTTTAGCCTATGAGATTTGATTTCAGAACTTTTATATTCCTTCTACTATGATCCTCAAATTTTCAAATGTTTTGGTTTAGCATTTGAACTTTACAGGAAAAAAAAAATGGTTACGGTAAGAGGGATCAAATCTCCATTCTTAGGGACTAGGTTTCTTTGGCAAGAAAAAGAATTGATATTATCGACATCAGCACAACTCTACTAGTTAATGTATTACTTATTTCCTTCAAAATTAGAGATTTAAATTTTCTCACTCCATGTTGAACTTTAAAAAAATAATAAAACTTAATATTTTGATATATTTTGTTTATATACCTAATTAATAGATGTCTTGTGAACAAGTATTTGAACTTTTTTTTTTCAACAACATTGGGGTGGGGAGATTCAAACCTGCGACCTCTTGGTCGATGATACATGCTAATTACCTTTAAGTTAAGCTCACTTTGACAAACAAATATTTGAACTTACGTGTAATAAGTTAGGTATCAAATTCTTTTAATGGATTTAGGTCTGGATTAATAAAAAACCAAAGATAATAACTAAAATAAGTTTGTATACAAAATATAGAGAAATAATGAAGAATTAAAAGTTGGGGGATTAAATATAAATTCACCAAAACTTAAATACTATAGTTCATATATTGAAAAAATGGTTGAACCCAAAATATATATATCAAAACAGAATTCAAACTCATAGGTTGTAAGTTTAAATTTCTTTTTCTCTTACCTGTAATGCTAATGTAATATATTTTTACTTTTTTAGAACAACAACTCCTTCAATAGTACTAGGTGTAAACAATGTTCAAAATGTCGATGTCGATAGAAATGTTGAGGTCCAGATTTTACGAAAATATTGATGGAAATTTCGGAAAAATTTTATGAAAATCGTAGAAATTGATGGAAATTGTTTGAATTAGTCAATGAAATTTTAATTGTGGCTCAATTAGACTATAATTGACAAATTTTAATCAGCATATCTAAAAATTAAGACTATGTAGATGTAAATGTTGATAAAAATGTCGATGCTCATAGGAATTTAGAAAAAAAAAATATAAAAATTGATTAAAATTGTTTGAATTATTTCATGAAACTTTAATTGTGATTTAATTATACTATAATCAATGTTCAAAATGTTGATGTCGATAGAAATTTCGGAAAAAATTATAGAAATCATGGAAATTGATGAAAATTATTTGAATTAGCAAATGAAATTTTAACTATGGAATTAGGCTATAATTGACCTTTATGATCATCATATATCTAAAAATATAAATAATATTTATATGAGGAATGCCGATGTTGATGAAAATTTCGAAAAAAATCATTAAAAACGTGAAAATTGATGAGACTTATTTTAATTAATTAATGAGACTTTAATTATAACTTAATGATGATATAATTCAAAATTTTTATTAATCATAGTTATAAAACTACGAATTTAGTATTTATATACATGCCGACATTTTCGTAAAATCAGTATCTATACATTTCTGTCGACATCAACATTTGAACTTGAACCTTGATTAAGAGAGATATCAAATGTTGATAAATGACAAATGATTGTAAAAAATATAATAAATTCATAAATATTAAAAATTTTCACAAAGATAGATATAAAAAACTTAATACAACATTTTGTAAATGCATGCATAATTTTTACAATATTGTATTAAACTTTTAAAAAATAACTATATAATTATAAAAGTATATATTAAGAGGTTGGAAGGGACAAAAAAATGAATAATGGAAAGAGAAAGAGATGAGAGGCCAAGAGATAGAGATAGAGAGAAATTATAAGAATTACCAAGATTTTCTCAACATTTGTTGACATTTTTTCGATATTTCTCGACATCTTGGCATTTTCTCGACATTTTAAAAAAAACGATATTTTATCCTTCATCAAGATGTCAAACCCTCGAACATCTAAAAATGTCGAACGACAAAATAATGGGTGTAAATCAAATTTATTTTCATTTGCGTTCAAAAAAGAAACGATGCGTACCATGAGTCCATGTATATATATATATATATATATATATATATATTCTTTTTTGGCGTGAAAATAGGATGATAACTTGTGGACTTTAAAAAAGAGAGAAGAAAATTTTGACAAAGGACAACTGAGATTTACATGTCAATGGATAATGATGGTGTTGCGATAATGCTTTATTTAATTATCACATCCAACTTGACTTGACCTGACTTCATAGTTCATAATAACTTTATTTTATATTTTCCAATAACTAGTCTAATAATAAGATTTCTTACCATTTATTTTCATTTCTATTTTGTCTTTTTGGTAAATTATGGTGCGTAAATTTAGACACAGGTCCTTGAATCTTAAAACTCGCTTAATAAATTTTTAAACTTTTAATTATGTAGGTAATAGAACTTTGTTGTGTTATAATAGATACATTTTTAAATTACATGAATCTATTAAAAATAAAAGTGGAAGTTTATGATCCTATTATACCCAAATTCCAAGTTTATTTCTAAAAAATCTATTAATTTATTAGAAAAATGTTAAATACATTTGGGACCTATAGACATAAAATTGAAAGTTTAAAACTTATTAGAGACTTTTAAAATTATGGGACCTATAAAACATAAAATTGAAAGTTTAGAGGCCATTTGATAACTATTTTGGCCCTGTTTGATAATTATTTAGTTTTTAGTTTTTAATTTTTGAAAATTGTGCTTGTTTTCACTACAACTTCCTATAATGACTTTCATCTTTCTTAAGAAAACATTTAAATTTTTAGCCAAATTCTAAAAAAAATAATAATAATTAGTTTTTGAAAACTACTTTTTTCCGTTTTCAAAAACCAAAACTTGATTTTGTTTTTGAAAACATATGTAAACAATGGATAATAAAATAAGGAAATTCATAAGTAGAAGTAGTATTTATAGGCTTAATTTTCAAAAATCAAGACCCCGTTTGATAACCATTTGATTTTTTATTTTTTAAAATTAAGCCTATAAATAATACTTCCACTTATGGATTTCCATGTTTTTTTATCTACTTTGTATATGTGTTTTAAAAAAACAAGCCAAGTTTGAAAAACCAAAAAAAAAAAAAAAAAAAAAATCAAAAACTTGTTTTTGTTTTTAGAATTTGGCTAGGAATTCAAATGTTAACCCTTGTAGAGAAGATGAAAATTATTGTAGAAAAATTGTGAGAAATCAAGCACAATTTTTAAAAACCAAAAACCAAATAGGCCTAAATGATTATCAAACAAGATCTTCGTTTTCTGTATTCTATTTTTGTTTTTAATTAAAAAAATAGAGTTATTTGATAACCAATTATGTTTTTTGTTTTCTCTTTTTCAAAAATGTTTTTTTTAAAATTAGAAGCAAATTTCGAAAATCAAAAAAAGAAGTTTTTAAAAAAAGATTTTGTTTTTCAAAAAGTCATTTTTCTTTTGATGCTCATTTTTTCCTCGTTGACTCATGTCCCCCCAACAAATTCTTTTTTCTTTCTTTTTAAAACTTTTTTCTTTCTAAAATTTTATAATTTTTATTTTTCTTTCTCTCTCTAACATTTTCATCTCTACATAACTTTTTTTTTATCTCTAAAATGTTTATCTTTATTTAACTTTCATTTCTCTCTCTCTTCTAACATACATCTTCAATTTCTCTCTTTAAAATCAAATATTTTCACTTTTACCAAATTTCTCTCTCTCTAAACTTTCCTTCCTCTATTTCTAAAATTTCTCCTTAATCTCTCAGTCTAATAAATATATATCTAACTTTTTTTTTTCAAAAACCAAATCTCTCTAAATTTTCTCTCACTACAATTTTATTTATTTTTCTTATTTATCTTTATTTATCTTACATATCTTTTATTCTTAACTCTACTATCTCTTTAAAAATTCTCTTTTTACTAAACTTTTTTCTCTCTAAAATTTATCTCTTCTCATCTAACTTTTTTTTTCTTTTGTTCTCTAACTAATATTTTTTAGGGCACAACTTGGGTGCAGGTGGGCAGTCACTACACTTGGGTGCAGCCCAGCTTATAACCACAGGATTTTCTAAAAAAAAAAGACACCAAAAGTTAAATTTGTGTGGTTGTAAAGTGGGCAACACCATATTTGGGTGCAACCTAGACTGCACCCAAGTTTTTCCTATTTTTATGAAGTCTAACTAATATTCTCTCTACCATATTTCTCGCTCTAAATATTGTCTTGCATGTCTCTAAATTTACTATGTTTAATTTTTCTCTCGAAAATACTTAGATATGTGTCTCTAAATTTTTATTTCAATGTCACCATATATTTTTCTCTCTCTAAAACATCTCTTCATCTCTCTAATTGTTTAAAAATTCTATATCACATATGAAAATTCAACAATAGCTCTAATCACTTGTGTATAGATAAGTATTGTTTTTACCGCCCTAACACTCTATATTCTCTATCTCCCACCCCATATCTGACAACCATTGAAGCATTCTCTCTCTATAACTCGCAATGCGTTTAACTTCCCCATGTAACATGCAAAGTATTCTCCCCTCCTACCATTAATCATCTCTGCCACTTGGTTCCTTTACTTCAAATTTTAAAGATTAATAATAATAACAATTGAGACCCATCTTTAATCTCTACTCCGATCTACAAATATAAGTTATTGACATTATTAACTCATTATTTTAAATAATACAGGGTTACCTAAGACGTCGGCGGCGAGTTCCCGGAAGCGGATGTGGCGGCGGCCCTGTTTCTCACAGAGCTCCAGCACCTTCGACAACAGGTAGTAAGAATAAAAAGTCACCGCCGCCATGACCGTCAAGCACACAAATCCCACACTCCAACCCAATCCCCTGAATGCGAACGGCAGAGTCAGAATCGGCGGCCCGACAATCGCCGTCGTCAAGTGGAATCCGGCGTGCCACCACTGCCCTGTTTGTTCACAAAATCAATTCCACTCAATTAGCCCCCATTAATTACCACCTTCAAAGGGCAAAAATCTCATTCCATTCCAGACCTTTGGATTCGAGGACGAAGGCGGCTCCAGCGTCGTTTTTGCGTCGGGAGGCCGAAAAGGAGTCCGCCGGAGAAAGCTCTGCCATGGATGACGTAATTGCAGAAACAGAATAGGAAGAGAGAAGATGATGGGTTTTTTTTTTAAAGGGGGAAAAGTTGTTTAGTGGAAAGTGGCGAGTGGTTTTTGAGGAGTGGTGATGGAAATTGCTCGGTTTTGAGTTAATGGCTTGGAAAATGGAGATCTGTTCTGTATTGAATGGTTTTTGTTTTTTGGACAAGACGTTGATGGGATTTTAAGAAATGGGGAGATTGGTTTTATTGCGAACCAGGATTTTAATGGAATGTGTAGGATATGAGAATATGGTTTTAATTATAAATTTATAATATGAACGAATATCTTTCTAAACAATATTCGGCTTCATCTCCGCATGCTGTCCAACTGAGAAAATATATGTATATATTTTATGTCGCATACGTACTCGATAGAATATCTTATCAACTTTGATTTGATGTTTTTATTGACTAAAAAGTTTAGTAGGGTTCATCTATCAAGGATACAAAAATTGAAATCGATAACTCAGTTTTAGGAATTTATCGATGGATATTTCAAAAAAAATTACAAATATCATGGAAATTTATAAAAATATTGTGAATTTTTTACGTTTAAAATAAGCTTATTTAAGCAATAAACTACTACTTTAGGCATATATATCACTAATTATAAGTCAAATATGAATAGTAATACAATAATAGATAATGATGAAGATCGAAAAATGAATAGACTTGAATATTGTTATAGTTGAACATATAATAAGGTGAGAATAAGATGACAATTATCACGTTAAAATATGATAAAATTTATAACATTAAATATAAATAAGGTGAAATTATAATATTACACATATAAAAAAGATAATGTTACAGTTGAACATATAATAAGATAAAAAATATAACATTAAACATAAAATAGAGATAACATGGTGAAATTTATAACATTAAACATAAATAAGGTGAAAATTATATTATTAAACATAAAATAAGGATCATAAGATGACAACTATAACATTAAACATAAATAAAGTGAGAATTATAACATTAACATAAAATAAAGATAATAAGATGACAATTATAACATTAAACATATGATAAAATTTATAACATTAAACATAAATAAGGTGAAATTATAACATTACACATATAAAAATGATAATTTTATAGTTGAACATATAATAAGGTGAAAAATATAACATTAAACATAAAATAGAGATAATAAAGTGAAATTTATAACGTTAAACATAAATAAGGTGAAAATTATAACATTAAACATATAATTATAGATAAAATTTATAACATTAAACATAAATAAGATGAAAATTATAACATTAAAAAAATGTTAGAAAGAAAGAGCTCTACAACTAGGTGTTGGAAATGGAGAGTGATTATTGCTTAAGAGCTAGCAAATGTTGGAATTGGAGAATGGTGTAGGAGAAGAGAGTGGTGTGATGGGGGTATTTATATAGGTAAATTAGGTATATTTTGTGGTTTTAATAAAAAGTGTTAGAAATGAAAGTTTTGGCTAGTCAAACAAGCAAAAATCACAGGTAAAAGTGTTGGAAATGAAAGTGAAAATACATTCTTTGTGGTTTTTTTAAAAAATGAAAGTGTTTTAACTAGTCAAACAAGCAAGAATCACTTCAACATTAATGTTGAAGTGAAAATACAATGCCAAAAGCTCAGTGTATCAAGTTAGAAATGAAAACTCACCATAATTACATGGAGACAAAATCGTGGATATTGTGTAGATATTCAAAGATATTTAGCATATTTTTAGCTGATATTTTGTCAAAATTTTGGAGACATTTCGACGATATATCGGTAGTTTCTAGAGATATTTTCTGATTTCCTCTCAAGAGAACCGATATATCGGCGATATTTACGATATATGTAAAAACGATCCTATTCCCCAAAATCTCTATCGATCCTCCTAAAATACTGAAATTTCAACGATACATCAACATTTTTCGACGATTTTTGTATCATTGCATCTATCTATTAAATGTAATAGACAGACTAATAAAAAAAATAATGCTTACCTATTACCCAAAAAAATTATAGTATTATCGGAGTATCATAATCTCTTTGTTCATATTATGATTTTGCCTTTATAAATATTTGTTTTAATGTTGATGGACTCTACATCATTTTTAAAATAATGTTGATATGGTAGACAATAAATATAAAGAGTATCCTTTTTGCATTATTCTCTCAAAAAAAATTCTAATAGTACGGCACATACTCCTTCCATTAAACATTATATTTGACACATCATTTGATGATATATTATTTTATTTTATAGGTCCCACACCATTCTCAAATATTTATTTCATGGCAAATAATGAATGGAGGTAGTATGGATAATTTTCAATACTACTAGAAAAATTTTCTTATTCTATCCTATCGATAAGTAGGAATTGAAAAAATTTTCTATACTAGTATGGGTACTACTCCCATTAATTGGTTACCACGTCAACATCCTTTGAGAATGATGTACGGTCCACTAACATTGAATAATTATTTATGAAAGGAAAATCACTAGTGTAAACATAAGTAGTAGGTATTACGGGAGCACTAGAAATTTTTCTATAGGAATTCTCTTATTGGTCACCATTAAAAGTAGTTATTTGTTATTCTTTTTGGGAAAAATTATCTTTTTGGCCCATGAATTTTCAGGAATAAGTGTGTTTGGTCCTCAGATTTCAAAATGTACTTTTTTAATCCCTAAATTTTGAGAAATAGGTTTAAAATCCCCAACAACTAAAAATTCCCAAAGCCGTCATTTTGGCGTATTGGCAAATGGTATTATTCCATGGTAAACAGCAACCGGAGTACCTGTTGTTTAGCAAATTCTTAACAACAACCCGAGAGTTCCATCCTCTAATATGCCATGGTAAACAATTTCGTACCCACCTTCAAGAGACCGATGGTGGAGGGAGCAAAGGAAAAGAGGGGGAGGAAGAAAAAGATGTTGTCGAACAGGAGAGGAGAAGCAGAAGAGGGAGGGAGGGTGGAAGATTGGAGAGAGGAGAGAGATGGTAGCAAGAGAGGGGTGAGAGAAAATATATGTATATATTTTTTTTTATTTTTTAAAATTTAAAATGTTATCTCAGCGTTCAAAATAATTTTTTAAAAAATAGGAAAAAGTAACTCATGAACCTTTTAAACTTATTTCTCAAAATTCAGTGATTAAAAAAATATATTTTGAAACCTTAGGAACCGAACATACTTATTTCTAAAAACTCAAGAGAGCAAAAGGAAATTTTTTCTTATTTTTTAAAAACAATTCTTTTCTCTCTCTTCCTTTTTGTATTATTTTCTCCTATTTGTGAAAAACATGGATGAGTAAGAGATTCCTACTAACCACAAAATACACTATATCAAAAAGTTATTAAGGGGTTGTTTGTTTCGTGGTAATCCAAAATTTTCATAGAATGAGCATATAAATTACTTCGTTTGTTTTGTAGGAATGTAAGATACATTGACATATCAAGATGCCTGGGTATCTTAGGATGCTCATTCGAGGGTATCTAATTAAATTTGGATGTCCTTTTGAAACATGGGTTTTAAGATTCTCATGTTGAGGGCATTCGCTAATGACATTTTTGTCCATTTATCAATTTTCTTTATTTTAATTTTTTATTTTTATTTAAAAATAATTTAATGTATTTATGCACTAAGATATAAAATAAAGTTGATTTAAAATTGAATTAATATTAAATATTAAATATTTTATAAAAATATCAAACTAATATAAATTAATTTCTTCTACAAAATAACACATAAATATTAGTATAAAATAAATTGATATACAAATATAATATTAAATTAATAAACACCAAAATGCATGTGATATCAATTTAATTACATTAAACTAGTAGGTAAATTATGTAAAGGTTAACAAGGGCATTATTTGTATAACACATAATTATAAGACATTCTCATACATAAATCCTGCAAAACACGCATGACTATCTAAATATTCCTAGAAATCTTTATAAATTTTCCTACAAAACAAACATGGTAATCTAAATATGGCAGACATCTCAAATTCCGGACATCTAAGATTCTGGACATCTGAAGATGTCGGACATCTTGATTTCCTAAAAACAAACGGTCCCTAAAATATTCTATTCATTAGTGTGTTTGACAAGTATTTTGCATAATTTTAAAAAACTAAAAAGTAAGAAATTAAGAAAAGCAAAACCCAAAAATGTGAAAAACAAATGAATGAGAAGAAAAGCTCATAATAATGATATGAATGGATGATAGGTATTTTATCAATTTGTTATAAATTTTGTCAATGAACTGTATTTATTTAAGGAAGATTGCACCCAAGTATTATGTAGCCCACTTCAACACCATAGAAAAAAAAATTGAGTTTTTTTTTTCTTTTCCTGCGGTGTTAAAGTGAGCTACACAATACTTGGTGCACTTGTTGTGCTCTTTATTTAATCCATAAACTTAAAAATTTTAATTATGTTACTATTTTTTTTTAATAAGCTCTTATACTCATGGTGTAAAATTCCGAGCGAGATATCGAAATGTCGTTCAAAATTTCGGTATTTCAACAAGGTCGACATGTTGAATGGGAGAAGATTTATTTTTCCCCCCATTTCAACGACATGTCGTGGAAACCTCGAAATTTCGAGGTTTCCATGACATTTCGTGGACATTTTACGTTTTTTTTTTTTTTTAATAATCACTTTAGTTAGTAGTGCGTCTGTCAGTTGACTGACGCGACTGCTGACGCGCGACAGTACACATTAATTATATATATATATCTTACTTTTTCATTTAATTACTTTCACTATTCACAACTTCACATCAATTTTTTTAAAAATTTTCACACATCTTCTAAATCACAAAAAATATTTTTATTAAAATTTTCTTATTCTACATTTTAATTTTTTTTATTATTTTTTACCATCATAAATATTCATTTTATTTTCAATTTCATCACCTCAATCTCTAATTCTATTACAAATTTACACTCAAATTCTCTCCAATTCCCTCCAATTCTCTTAAATTTCTTTCTTAAATTAAGAGCTTTATATTAAACAATTCACATTGATTTTATCATATGCAAATATTTCATATCTCCTTCAATTTTGTAACTATTTATCAATATTTGATATTATTTTGTATAGTCAATTTAGAATGGTTAATTATAGTTTAATTAAATTATCATAATTAAAGTCTCATTTAATAATTCAAACAATTTTTATAATTTTTCTAAAATGTTCGCTAACATCAACATTTCCATTAACTTCAATCTCTCTGTCCCAAGCCGCATCAACCCCAAAACTTAAAGACCTCAGGATTGGTTTTAGTCACCGAATGGGTCGAATAGGTATGAATAACCATATTGGTCAATGGCAAGAATTTGTTAGAATCAAAAGAAAAGGTTTAGGAATATTTTGAAACTTTTTCAAAGTTTTATGGTTTCAATTATACCTCCGAACTTTGAAAATTTTCATTTTAACCCTTAAAGTTTGAAGTTTGTTTCAAAACTACACTTCAAGGCTTTTACCGTTAAATTCATTGATAGAAAATGATGTGTCTTCTTTATGCGTTGCTTATGTGAACATATCTACATTTTGGGAAGTAAGTTTGAGAGTTCAGAGTTAGGGAAAATGTCAGAAATCAAATAACACAAAATTGGGGGCATTGGTTGAAAGGAAGAAGACTGAACATGGTAGGGTCCAAAAAAGCTAGAAAATTATCTCTAGTTTCTTCAAATTTCAATAAGGATATACTTCAAGAGACCCCAATGAGGTTCCACGTTTCTAGTTTCAACAAACCTTTCAATAAAGATATACTTCAAGCTTCTTCCACATCTCTAAATCTTTCATGCACGTTTCTATCTTGGCTTCCTTCTCTAGACCCTACTGCTATTCTCTTCCTCCTTTCAACACCACCTCCAATTTTGTGTTCTTTCGTTTATGATTATTTCACTAATCCCATCCCAAATCTTCTTCTCTAAATGTTTTCTAATTTTTTGCAGCTGTCATGTGTCTTTATTTTTTCTACGTATGTATTCAAAATCGTTCACATAAGCAACAAGTTAAGCAAGTATGTTATTTTTCATCCACAAATTTAACAGAAAAGCCTTTAAGGGTCGTTTTGAAACAAACTTCAAACTTCAAGAATTAAAATTAAACTTTTTAAAATTCAAGGATATAATTGAAACTAACCTCATAGTTCAATGGTATTTTAATAATTTAACCAAGTTAAAAATACTAAATTTATAATGCAACATATTTTATTTTTAATTAGTTATTAATTTTTTTAATCATTATTTAGTTTGTTGATATTTTTTTAGAGTACTAGTCTTTTAGCACATGCGTTGCACGTGACATTTCTATTAATTTTATGTATTATATATGTATAATAGTATGTTTATTAGTTGAGCAATATAATTGTAAATTTATTTAGGACTGATAATTGTTTTAAAATTAGTATTATATTTATGTGATTGAATATTTATATTTGAAGTTATGAATAGTGATTTGTAATCATAACCTAAAAAGTATGTATTGATATAATGAATGAATAAATTACATATATATAATCAAATAGGTGGTAAAGGACGTCAATAGGTTTGATGCAACGAACTTTGGATACATAAATACATAGTTGTTGTAACCTCAATGAATGAAAAATAAATAAATATAATTCATCAGTTTAAACATTTTTTAATGTTTGAAACAGTGGATGTATACTTGGACATAAATATTTATAAATCATTTGATCATGAATTAGATGGTTATGAATTTTTAATATAAATCATGTATACAAATAGGATGATGTTGAGAAATGGATAGAAAAATAATATTAATGTGAAACTCAAAATAATACAATTATTCTCCTCTTTATAGGTATATTTAAAGAAGTGAGTAAGTCACAAACCACAAATGAAAAAGAGATAAGGAAAAAGAAATGACACGAAAATATATTGTTTGCCCCTAACTCAAGACTACATTCAGTTTTTTGCACCAGTCTTTTGCAACTGCAAGTTCTACTATAATAGAGAATATAAAAAGGTCTCAAACTTGCACTTTAAATCACCCCTTAAATAATCCAACAAAGGCTACTTGACTTTGAAGCATCACAACCCGATACCTTGGGATAAACAATGAGAAAAACCCTCAACCCAACAACAAAACTGTTGCCAAAACAATTTGCAACAATTCATACTTATGCCTACAAAGATGGAAAGAAAAAGTATAAACCTGTGGAAAATATTTATTTCAAATATAAGCACGATCACGTTCAAATTTTACCATATACATATATGAAATAATATCACATAATTAATTGGAAATAATCTCCAGAACTGTAGTTTGCAATAATAAATAATTACTTAGAAATATGTTAGAATAGACATTCCTTTTCATTGCACATGGATGATTTAATATGATATACATGTATGAAAGGTAATAAATAAAACATAGCCAAGAGATAAAGAGAAGAAAAAAAACACAGAAGAAAAGTAATGAAAGTGTGAAGCTTTTCTACATAAACAAAAAATGTATCACATAGGCCCCGTTTGATAACCATTTGGTTTTAAAAAATTAAGCCTATAAATACTACTACCACCTATGGTTTTACTTGTTTTGTCATATACTTTTTGCCTATGTTTTCAAAAACCAAGCCATGTTTTGAAAACTAAAAAAAGTAGTTTTCAAAAACTTGTTTTTGTTTTTAGAATTTGGCTAAAAATTCAAATACTTCCTTAAGGGAGATGAAAACTACTGTAGAGAAATTGGGAGAAAACAAGCTTAATTTTCAAAAACTAAAAACCAAAAACCAAATGGCTATCAAACGGGGTCATAGCAATTTATTATATGTTAGAAATTATGTTTCCCTCAAGGGATAAATACACCATGAAAAAATATCCATAATTTTTTTTCCAAATTTCACATTAAAAGTAGTAAAAAAAAGTTAATTCAAAGAATAAAAATTCATTCCTTGAGTTTATCAAAATAATATCTCTCTTTTTTATGCTCCGAACATCATTTTTTTGACTCTTGATATTCATAATTGGATTCACAGCGGTCACAATTCCAATGACATCTGTAACAAAATAAAATGATAAATATTATGTATAAAAATTGTATAAATAATTGAAATATTATTTATTAAAAAAGAACATACCTATTGTCTTCTTTTTATCCCAGACACCGATCATTTGCTTAAAATCAATGAAATTGTGAGTAAATTTTTCTGTGGAAATTATTTCACTGGATTCTCGAACTTCAGTATTAGGTGATATAGATATTTCAATATCTTCGTTGATATTGAGAAATCTATTGTCAACCGGTTTCACATTTCCATTGATAATAAAATAGGATCCATTTTTCTTCAAAGTGTGCTCCAATCTTAAAATAGTTTCATTATACATCACGGCTTGGATTTGAGTTCCCTATAAAAGTCAGGTATTAGAATAGAGCATATTTAATATAAAAAATTAGACTCAAAAGATTAATTCAAAAAAACTATTATGAATAAAGAACTACGTCTTAATTATATAGGGAGAAAAAAATTACCTCTTCATCAATCAGAATCAACTTCAATACTTGAAGTTGACCCCTATGGTTAGTATATGTCTCTGTTGTTCCTCTTCGAATTACACTGACTTTTACAGTCCATTCCTTTTGGAATGGTTCCAAAATTTTCAGCAAAATATACTTTTCTAGAGACATGTTGTTATGAAAAAAAAAAAAGAAAGAAGAAGACGTAATGTGAAGTACTGTGAATAGAAGGGAGGAAAATGATGATGGTTTTAAATAAAGTGATATTTATATTGTGAGTGTGAATTAATGGAGTTGAGGAAGTTAGAGATATGAGTGAGAGAGAAAGGATGATAGAAACCGTATAATGAATAACCGAAGATGTGGAGTGGAAGTTAGAGAGTGAGTGGGAGAGAGATGTTATCTTGTTTTTTTTTTTAGCAAAACAAATTTTTATTTATTTCTAAATCCTATTCTAGAAATTTTGACATCTGTATTTAAAAAAAAAAACTTAAAAATAGGAAATGGGAAGAAGAGAGTGGGTAGGAGTGAGACGTAGGAGATGAAGGAGAAGAAGAAAGATTTTATGCATAAAAATAGGGAAATGAACCGTTTGGGGAAGGTAATTTGAAAACCTATTTTATTTTTCTTTAGATTTAACAAAAAATAAGATTTAATTCTAATCTATATCTATTTTAATTGGAATAAAATAAGAAGATAACAATGTTACATATAAAATAAAAGAAAAAATCAAAGAAAAGAGACACAATGTTATATAATAAAATCTAATAAAATAAAAAATAAAGTCATTTAATTTTAATTGAATATCTAAGGTAATTTGATTTTATGCAAAAAAATTACTATGCCTAAAAATAGGGAAAAGAACGTGAGGTAGTTTTGGGAAGATGGAGAGAGAGTATCAGAGATAAAAAAAAAAAAAAATCTTAAATGAAGGATAGTTTAGGTATTTTGTAAAACACCAAGGATAATATTGTCTAAAAAAAGTTTCTTACACATTCGTACTTTTATATATTATAGATATAAGAAATATTGATGTAAACTGTAAAGTCTCTATTTTTAGAAATATCAAGGAATTGGTGGATATTTTATTGGATATTTCATTCATGATTGTGATCAAGAAAGTAAGTAAATTCTATATCCTATAGTTTTTTTTCTCTCTTTTTGTGAATGGACAGTAGGGATAATGGATAATACCCCTAAACCCACTCAAAGTCAGTAGTATAAAATTTAATTAATTCAAATTTATTTCAATGCATATGAGTACAAAAATGTGAGGTATGAAGATTTGAACCTCCAACATCAAGGAAAGAAATATGTCAATTACTGCGAGTTTTGCTCATTCTGACTATGTGACCAGTATTTGAAACAAAATGCAGTAGATTAAGTGTCAGCTTTCAAAATAAATCTAAAGTGTTCGATATCATATGTTTATACAAACTATTTAAAAACGGTTATCAAAAGCAATTTTGGTTTTTTAAAACAAAAATAGAAAGCTAATTTTTAGAAAATGCTTAGACTGGCCTAAATTCTTCTTCCCCTTTAAATAAGAGTAAACTAACAAGGCATTCCTAGCTAGAGATTGCATTCTAATTTGTAACACATTCAAAAGAGTGGAACATATAGAGACCTTATTTAAAATTTAATTATACTTCTTGTCTCCACATACAATTAAAAAGCTCAATAATCTGTGGTTCAAGATATACAAAAAGGACCCACAACATAATCTTCATTCTCACAAAAGCAAAGAAGCTCCAATCAAGAATGAAAGGCTTTTTTGATTTGCAAAGAACAAAGTTATCACATTCAAGATTCTTTTGTGATTGGTGAATGGAATTTGATAAATAATAATTGTACTTTGTTTGTTATATTAAAAGCATTCTTTATTTTACTAAATGAAATACTGCTCAAATCTGTTAAAAGATTCATGATTAGTTAAAAAATTCAAATGATAAGATGGCCATAATATAATTCTCAATGGCATTCAGTTTAGTTTACTTTTTTCCCCCAATGTTTATTATAGCACAGAACAAAATCGGTCCTACGACTGATAAACTCGAACGAGACGAAAGTATAATTACAAAGATTTGCATGATTCAGTCATAAGAAATAGAAGCAACAATGAATCGCATTCCCTTTTAATTCTCAAGCTAGGACAAGAAATATGTAACTAATCAACTCATGGAAATGGCTGTGTTTAATACAGATAGAGATGAACCTCCTAAAGCAATGTTACATTTTTTGCATTTATGAATAACCAACAATCAACTGCAGAAGATGGCCTCAATGGTATTACCTACAATAAGAGAAATCCAGAGTGTACCTTTTTGTAGCAAAATCTCGTGCTCAACGTCGGTGAAGTTTCCTATCCGTTAAACACCATCTCCATAATCACATCATTCCATGAGTCGATCGGTCCGGGTAGGCACCAATGCAAGCAATCTTTCTGCACTTTGGCATTTTTGTCATGTGCAAATGGTTGGAACTCTCTGTATGCGCCTGGATGCCCATCAGGCCTCAACAATGAAAGCTGGGTCAGGTCAAGAAGCTTAAGATTCATCCCATTTTGAGATGCTTTTACTTCTGCCTTCTTGAACTCCTCCAACTCGACGTAGCGCAGAATCTTGGTCAGTTCTTTCAATTCAATCTCACCTTCTTTTATCGGCGCCCTTCGATCACATGTTCCTCCATTAGACCACTCCCCATTTTCGAAGTGGTCAGGGGTTGATGTTCTCATAAATATCATACCCTTATGCTTGGATGTTATAATAAAGTTTAATGCAGACCTAAGCGATCTGCGATAGGCAAATTCAATACCTAGCTCTGTATAATTCTTTTTTGGGCAAGAATGGCAGCCCAGCACTTTGTTATTCTCATAGTATATTGCAGATTTCACAAACCATTTACCACTAGAAATTATCATGTAGTCTATTTGGTGGAACTCATCTATCCATTTCTTGTCAAGTTTATCGAGATGCAGCTCAACTTCAGATGTCGACACCCCATTATAATCTTCAAATATAGCAGCTTCTGCAAGGAAAGGTGACCAAATAACTGAAATGGTGAAGTTGTATGATGGAAACCTCCATTTTCTAGACTTGTATCCTTCATCATGGTAGATATGAACAGCTACTTCCACCTGAGAACAAGCATACAACCAGCTGATTAAGTGCAGATTCCAATACGAAAAGTTTTCGGGCATTAAAAAAGCGTAAGTCTGATAAAAGATCGAATTGCTAGATCATCAAATTGAAAAATTGAAGACATGGAGAACCTCATCTTCTTGGTCCTTTCATTCTTTGTAACGCAATTCAAACATTGGTGTTTTAGTACTTTTAGGAGTCAACCAATAAAATAACGAAACCACGATATCGTAAAGGCATTTTTTCATCATACAGCTACAAAAATCACTAAAATTCAAACCACGAAGATTCCTAGACCCCCCCCCCCCCCCCCCCCCCCCCCCCCAAAAAAAAAAAGAAAAAAAAAAAAAAGAGCTACCTAGAACTAAAACATTCAAATCCAATTGGAAGAAAAGCACTCAACGCAGCTACAAGAAACCAACACCCACAAAAATAAGCTTGTCCAGACACTAGATCTTAAAAGAACTCACCTAACTATGGATATTATTTTACCCCACTCAATCAAATTCAGGGGTCAATTGGATGAAATTAAAACTTCAATACTTACTTCCTCAGTTTAGATGGGTACAAAATGAGATGACAGAATGAAAAAAAAAAATGCCTGAAAAGTTAAGATGCTGAACAACTAAACACAATTGGTTGACTAGAAGTTAATTTATCATAGTAGTTCACATGAAATTCATTTTCTGACTAACCCCTTCCATAAATGAACATCCGCCAACCAAGATTAATATCAGTCATTGACAATGACTATCAGCTATGTTTAGAATGTACTGGAAAATAAAATGCACAGGCATGGTGAACTTCAACCTAATAACAGAAGAAAATGGAGCTATAAATTGAAAAGGCTTGAATGGTTTTTTTAGATTGACTTTGTCCTAGAAAGGGATAGTATAACAACAATTTGTTTCACTTTACTACAGAGACTAGAAGGTGATGGTATCTAAAAGGCTGAGAGAAGAATGTATCTATGGAACTTAAGGCACCATAAAGTCGACAGTCATGGCCAATCATCCAGAGCAACCTCCCTACTTCAAACTTCATATTGGCATATTATTACATACCGTTGAAAGCATGCACAGCAATGATTGAACATGGTTCCGAGATATTGAATCTCCAATCAACGCCCACGTTTTGTCCCTCATTGTCTCGAGAAATCGTTGTGGATCGAACTTCGGTAGTTCGCAATCCCGTGGCTTCCATCTCCAGTATAGGTATTCTGAATCTGGCCGCCCATTCTTCATACAATTTTGATGGGCTTCAATATGGGGGCAGCTCTCATTATTGTACACTGGACCTGATGGATTTGGGATCCACTCTCCAACAAAAAGATTACACTTCCCTGCTCCAAGTTCAATTCAACCAAGATTTTAAAACTTCATTATCTAAAGAGAAGGGAGGAAAAGAAAAGAAAATGCAAAGTACACTTCTAAACAGATTTTGGACAAAGAAATAAATAGAGAAGCAACTCATTACTTAACAGCAGATTAATCCAACATTCAACATCAGAAAAAGAGAAACCCCATATTTTGATTGACACAACTATTCAAGAACAGCAAATAGTTACGAATCTTCGATCCTAATCCAGGCATTTCGAGAGGAATATTAGAAAAGAAGTTACATAAAAGAGAGCATCAGTTCATCACCTTCAAGTGTTTTCTGATTTTCAATCTCCGGAGCTTCCGGTTCCTGCAAATCCTCAGTCTTCTTAGACAAAGGAGGTTCCAAAATCGCAGGAACGTCATTCTTCTCAGTTAAAGGGGTTTCCAAAATCGTCGGCGCCGCCGTCCTCTCTGTTAAAGGGGTTTCTAAAATCGCCGGAATGTCACCGGAACTGGCGAAGAGGAAACGAAAAGCAATACCCAGCAAGAGAATAGGAAGAACGAGCTTCAAAATCAATACATGGTTGCGTTTAAAAGGAAACGGCAGCTTCCAATTGAACTTCATCTTCCTCTTCCCCACTTTGTCTCTGAAACAAGATCGCAATGCCCAGTTCAAAACCGTATCAAATGGAGCTAAAATCCAAAACCCAATTCTCTAAATCAGGACGATTCCATAAAAACGCATCTGGATCCAAGTTTCCCACTCCAAATTCCGTCGTTATAACAAAAGGGTAAAACAAAAAAACACCAAACAGTTGAAGAATGAAAACAGATTAGGCTGCTTTAGCAGAAACTTGGGTCGCTTCTCTTTCAATCGAGTGCAGAAGAAAGTGAAGGCGAAACATAAACTAAAATTGAGCCATTAATGATTGAGAAAGAGGATACAGAGAAAAAGAAGTGCTGCCCAGTTGCACAAATAAACAGAAGGGAAAAATCAATATATTAATTCGCTAATAATTTTCGGTTTGAGTAATCAAATCATAACATCATCAAAATGGTACACAAACACGATTAAATATGGAGATTTGAGGTAAAGCTACAAATTATAGCTAAGGAAAATTATGATTTCGACCAAGTTGAATTAAATACCAAGGCCACTTTCAGACGTCCTATCTTCCAAATTGGACCCTATTTTGATATGGCGAAAAGGTGCAAATCTCTGCGGGGAATGGTGAGGACTTTTTCCGGGAGTCGGTGGCTTGGCTTCACCTCAAAAATTCGTGAAAATTATTTTGTTTTTCTTTTTCTTCCCTCTAAATAATTGACCCTTTTTTTTGTTTCTTTTCTTACAAATGCATAGTTACCAAAATCGCAATTCCATGAATCCATGGAGTTAGAAATTTTCAAAGAGAGATAAAATTTTGGATTATATTTTTCAACTATAAAGATGTATTTGCAAATTAAGCATGAAAACTTTAGAATATTTACTTTTTATAACATTTTAAATTTAAAATAAATAAAAATAAGGTGACTTTTGAAATGATAATTGGTATTTTATTCACTAAGTTATACTTAGATTGACTAGTTTTAAAAGTTTTATTAACATGCTTATAAATGTTTTTAATAGAAGCACATAATTAGTGTTTTTTAAAGAAGTGTTTAAGGAGGAAATGTTTAAATTGTGATACATTTTCATTCTAAACTTGTCTTTAGGAATTTTTAAAATTTTTAAAATCATTTTTATTCTTTAATTAAATATTATGAAAACTGTTTTTAATGGATTAAAAAGACTTTTTTTTACCCTTTGAAAAATCATCCTAAACCCATACTTAAACTTGGGATAAAAATACTTGCGAGATGTTTCGGGAAGTTAGTGAAGAGGGTACGAAACTTTCTTTTTAAAAAAAAATAATAATTAAGAGGGTATGAAATAAAATGTGAAAAGTTATTTTGATAAAAATACTTACCAAATGTATCTGTTGTTAGTAAAGAATGAATGAAATTAAATGTGGAAAGTTATTTAGGCTACAACTATATGGTTTTTTAAAATTAAACTTATAAACATTATTTCTACTAATAAGTTTATTTGTTTTGTTCTCTACTTTCTACCAATATTTTCAAACATCAAGACAAGTTTTGAAAAATGATTTTTGAAAATTAAAAAAATAGTTTTCAAAAACTTGTTTTTGTTTTCAGAATATAACTAAGAATTCAAATGTTTATGAAAGATGAAAATCATTGTAAGAAAATCATGATAAAATAAGCTTAATTTTTAAAAATAAAAAATTAAATGGTTATAAAAAAGATCTTAATTTTTCTTTTCTCAAATAATAACTTATAAGGGTCTGTTTAGGGCAAGGGTTATAATAACCTGTGGAGTACTCTGCACTCCAAACACAGACTATTATAACCCCAGACTAAACAACTCTGCATTTTAAGCAATATTATATTATTTCACAGACTATTATAACCTATGAGCTGTTTGGGGCACTGAGTGGGTTATAATAACATGAGTTATAATAGTCTGTGGGTTATAATAGTCTATGAAATAATATAATATTGTTTAAAATGCAGAGTTGTTTAGTCTGGGGTTATAATAGTCTGTGTTTGGGGTGTAGAGTACTCCACAGGTTATTATATCACATGTTATTATAACCCTTGCCCCAAACAGCCCCCTATAGACTATTATAACCCATGTTATTATAACTCACTCAGTGCCCCAAACAGCCCCTAAGTGTATAACCAATACCTCTTTATATAAGCATATCGATAAATTTTCTACTTAATTAGTAGGCTTTTGAAATCATTGCACTTAAACTCTATGGCGATACTTAAAAAAAAAAAAAAAAAAAAAAAAAAAAAAAAAAAAAAAAAAAAACTATATGGTAATAATTATGATAAGGATAAATTACAAGTTTAGTTCATAAACTTTGAAGATTGTGTTTATTAAGTCTCTAAAATTTTCAATTTTGTGTCTAATAGGTACTTCAAATATAAAAGTGTCTAAAAAATCTCTATCATATATTCAATATCTTTAAAATTTGCAAACATATTAGCCACAAAATTGAATTTTATACATTGTAAGACAAGATACAAAGAATACGACGGAGACCTATTAAACATAGAGAGTTGAAGGGATCAAGTACTTATTAGACACTTTTTAAACTTTAGGGACTTATTAAACATGGAATTAAAAATTCAATGACTTATTAGACACTTTTAAAAATTTAGAAATATATTAGATAGAACCCTAAAAGTTGGAGACTAATATTGTAATTTAACCTTCTTACAAAGATTTTACAGTTCATATATATTATGACAAAATTATAACATTTGAACAAAAACATAATATTACATATTCATAAATTTGTTTGGATAAAAATTCAAATGTTTGATCAAACAAACCATCAAAATTATTATCAATAGGAGTACAAGTTAGTGATTAAGGCATCTATTTCTTTGAAATCTCTATTTTACATTTGTTGTAAATCAAAATTATATAACTATAAATAAAAGTAAAAAAAAAAATGTATTGAGAAATATTAAAGAACCAAATGATGAACATGTAGCGACCAACCACAATGTTAAATTTAAAATTTTTGTTTTTTTAATAAATATTTACAAAAATAACTTTTTTGCGAAACTATTTTTTAAAATATTGTAGTTTTCAAATGGTCTCTTGAAGAGAGGATTTGATCAATCCATGTCAACCCCACGACGAGAGACAATTTCAAGTGCCATTTACACAAATCCTCTTCAAGACGTGATTTCTATATTTCATTATAATAATGTTTTTATCTAGCTTAGTCGTTGGTTAGTCAAACTGAAATATTAGAGACCATTAGTTTGATATTGGATCTCTCTCTTTTATAATTTTTTTCTTTTTATTTTATTATTTAAATGTTATATCTCTTTGAGCTGTAAAAATAAATGATATGAAGAGAAAAAAAAATATTTTAATTATTGTTAATTTTTAAGTAATATGACTTTTAATTATATTATATATTGAGACAATTCGTATTTATTGAATTTTTTAAGTAAATTTACTTTAAAATAATTACTATTTATTCATACGTTTTATATTTAAATTGAATTTTAAATAACTATTTTTGTGTGAGAAAAATAAGTGGTGGAAAGTACATTATAAAAACAAAATAAAATGAAGAAGAAATAAATAAATAAATTTAAAATTTAAAAAGAAAAAGAAAAAGAAAAAGAAAAGACAGTAACATTTTTGTGTGAGAAAAATAAGGAGTGGCGGAAAGTATATTATAAAAACAAAATAAAATAAAGGGCAAAATGCATTTTTAAAAAGAGATGAAAACATTGCTGGCTATGGGGTTCGAACCCATGCGCACTTATGTGCAGAAGATCTTAAGTCTTCCCCCTTAACCTCTCGGGCAAACCAGCTTACACGAACAATTTTAATCATTTTTTATATAGATTTATTCAACACTAATTTTGGCATCATTTTATAAAATATACTTTTACATTTTTTTTTCAGTAAATAAATGGGTAAATTGCACATATTACACCCTCAAACTTTGAGTTAAAAAATTAGATCTTTGTTTAAAGATTGTTGGCTAAAGGGTACGAGCCCATACACACTTACATGCAGAAGATCTAAGTCTTCCTCTTAACCTCTCGGGCAAACTGGCTTGTGTTAATTTAATTTAATAATATACTTTTTTAAAATATACTTATTCTAAGGATTTTTTTTATTAATATTTTAGCTTTTGAAACTTATTATTAAAATATAGTGTTTTTCAAACTATTTATAAAAAAAAAAAAAATCTACATGAAGAAAAACTATCATTCTCTAACAAAAAATTTCTAATGTGATTGATTTTTCATTCTCTCGTCTCTCATCTTTCTGTATTTTTCTAGGATATTTTGCACGTTGGAGTTCTGATCTCTTGGGGAGCATCAAAAGGAGGTTTTGTCGCTTTTCTTTTAACGTTGAATTTGGTTTGAGTCTCTTTTTGTTAAAACACATTAGATTGAAGGCCCATTGCTAATCTGCTGCAGTGTTTGCCGCTCTTTTGGGGTCAATATTCTCGAGTTGTGGTCTATATGCATCAACAATCGTCGTGCCACTGCTTGAAAGTCAGAGATAGGGTTCGTTGCTGGTCTGCACGCGTCGTGGGTTGCACACCACTAATTTGTATGCATCGTGGGTTTTGTTACTTCGAGGAGGAAGAATGCTCCACCACCACCTAATTAAAATCACAATATTTTTATAAATAGTTTGAAAAGCACTATATTTTAATAATAAGTTTTAACAACTACAATATTAATAAAAAAAATGTCTCTTATTCTAATGGTAGTTTTTTCAGTAAACTTTTAAATTACAATTATTATGATTATAACTTATTTGGTAAATAAATGAGTAAATTGCACATATCATACTCTCAAATTTTAATTTTTGTTTAACCGTTAAGAAATGTTGCAACCACTTCCTTGCCCTCAAGGTCATGGCTCTTTCAGTTGCAAAAAATTAGCCTCTTGCGGTTGCACCAAATCATCCATCTTCTATTTGTCATAAACCTACAGAGTTTGAAATTGAACTCATGGGAGAGGATATTTAGCCTATACCCTTACCCACTTTGGCAAACCAACACATCAATTTTATTTTAATCACTTTTAAATATACTTGTTTCAAGTATACCTTTTCAATAACCAAAAAAAAAAAAAAAAAAAAAAAAAAAAAATCTAACAATTTTAATAGTGAATAATTAAAGATTTAAATGAAGGATCCAAATAAAATGTTTCTCGCTTTTATACACAAATGAAGAAAGTATTCAAGATTTCTCCATCGTTTAACTAAATATTACTTAATCTACTATAAATATTTATTTATTATTTTTAAATAATTGATATGCAATTTGAAAGGACCTAATTATCAATTTGTTTAATTTTTCTCGTTGGAATAATAATGTCTATTTTATATTTATTTATTTTAATTGCATGAGCGATCCATAAAATAGTTAAACATATATGGTTGTCAAAGACATGCGGAAATATGAAAATAAATGAACACACAACATTTTTAACGTGGTTCGGTTTCCCAACCTACTCCACGAGGCCACGCCCAGAGATTAGATTATCAAAGGATTAGTACACAATACAAATTGTCTTATGCATAAAATTAAAATAACTTCCTTCTTGGATTTTATGTCGCAATCTTGCTCCCTTTGACGATCCACGTTCACAATCTCCCCTTGTGAAATGTGTAATGTGTTCAACAACCGTTCAAGTAGCTTGCAGTCTCCAATTGAAACACGTTCTCAAGAATTCAATATGTAACACAAAAAACCACAAAAAGATAACTCTTCAAGAGTTAACTAGAATTGTTACAAGATTTTTCTCTATTCCATCAACTCTAGCAAAATTCAAATTTAAAACAAAAATCACTCAATCAAATATAGGAAAGATCCCATTAGTCAAACAAATAACAAGGCAACTATTGATATAAGGAAAGATATACTCAATCACATCTTTAAAAATATCAATATCCCATATATGATAAAATCACCTTACCATTTATTTGGTCATTCTACCATAAAAGAGAAGATATTCAAAATGTTGGAATATAAAATAATTGCAATAGTCAATGAGAAGATTTTTCCATTAATATGATGCTCATAATTAAAAGATATTAATTAGAGCATTTTTAAAAAGAAACAAAAATAATATCAATGGATTAAAAATAAAGAGAGAATAAAAGATATTTAGACAAACCAAAAATAATGCCAAATGATTAAACCTTTCAATCTCCCCCTTTGGCATTGTTTTTGGCAAAAACACTAGCAAAAAAATTCTTCCCCTTACTTAGAAACGTCCAACAAGAACAAAGAAATTTAAACAAAAACAAACAAATCCAAACAATCAACCACATGAGTACTCCCCCTGATTTTGATAAAAACAAGGCCAAATAAAACTTTAAACACAACAAATGCCTAGCTCTCTTCTTAAAAAATCAAATCTATTTAATTTTATTTTTCTCAACCCATTTATAAGTATGAGTATGTTGATTTCTGGGCATAAATTTGAAGAAATTTTTCTTAAGAATATTTTTCAATTTAAAACATTTTGGACTTATGTGACCATGCACACCACAAAATAGCATATAGGAACAAACTTACTTGGTTGTACCTTTGTAATAGTGGAATCGGAGGTTGATGGGTCTTTTACCGTTGAATCTATATTTTGTGCTTTAACAAATATAGTGGGTCTCTTCACCTGATTTTCTCCTCCATATCCTAAACCTTTCTTATTGCTTGGAGACTTTCCTGTACTCAAAAGATAGTCTAATTTGGAAGTACCAAGTTCAACCTTAATTTTCTCAATTTCTAGATTTTTTCCATTAAGCAATTTATTCAAAATTTCTATCTCATCTTGAAGCCCCTTTTTACAATTGAGCAATTCATTATTTTGACTTACTAAAGTTTTGTTAGTTTCACAAACCTTTAGCCACTCAGAATACATATTTTGATATGCCTCTTTCAGTGCTTCCTCATCAAGGTCAGAGTCATCACTTGCATAACTTTCTACATCACTCAAATCTTCTTTTTTAAACTCTTGCTCCATTGTTTCCTACATAGCTTTGTTAGAAATAGAAGCAGTTAAAGCAACATTACTTACTAGATTCTCTTATTGTTCCTTTTCTAATTCTTCGTCACTCCATGTAATTACCATAGCTTTCTTTTCATTTTCTAATTCTTCGTCACTCCATGTAATTACCATAGCTTTCTTTTTCTTCAAAGTGTTTGCACATTCAGCTTGTATGTGTCCAAAACCTTCACACTCACGACATTGTTTTCCCTTCTTTTTATCACTTTGTTTGAAATTTTGGTTCCCACTTTTTGATCCTCGTTGTGAAGTATTTGTACCTTTTGCCACTTTTCTCATGAGTTTTCCAAAATTTTTTGTAAGTAGCACAAGTGCATCTTCATCACATTCTCTTTCACAACTGCCATTCTCATCAAAAGAAGATTGAAGAGCAATAGACTTTTCTTGTTTTCTCTGTTTTAGATTAAGTTCAAAAGTCCTAAGTGAACCCATGAATTCATCAACTTTCATATTATCTAAATCCTTACTTTCTTCTATAACAGTTATCTTAGGAGAAAATCTATCAGGTAAAGATCGAACTATTTTTCTAACTAATTTAGATTCTGACATTTTTGCTCCTAAAGCAAAAGATTCATTAGCTATATCACACAACTTAGCATAAAAATCAGATAAAGATTCCTCCTCTAGCATTGTAAGACTTTCAAATTTAAAGGTTAACATAATAAGTTTGGTTCGTTTTACATCACCAGTGCCTTCATAAGTTTTTTGAAGGATATCCCAAGCCTCATTTGCTGATTCACATGTTGAAATCAATTTAATTTGGACAACATATGCACCACTAAAAATAGCATTAAGAGCTTTACTGTTCCAATTTGATAACTTATCTTCCTCAACAGTCCATTCCACCTCCAGTTTCAAAATAACATTTTTTCCATTTTCTTTAGTAGGATATGTCCAGCCAACAACAATGGATTTCCAAGCTTTTTCATCCATTGCTTTAATAAATGCCCTCATCCGGATTTTTCAGTATGGATAATTGCTTCCATTCAACAATGGAGGTCTAGCGATTGAAAAACCTTCAGAAATAGACATAATTAAACAAAATTAGATCAATAAAAAATCCCAAAATCTCACTAAAAAATTAGTGCACTGCTCTGATACCAAATTGAAAGGACCTAATTATCAATTTGTTTAATTTTTCTCGTTGGAATAATAATGTCTATTTTATATTTATTTATTTTAATTGCATGAGCGATCCATAAAATAGCTAAACATATATGGTTGTCAAAGACATGCGGAAATATGAAAATAAATGAACACACAACATTTTTAACGTGGTTCGGTTTCCCAACCTACTCCACGAGGCCACGCCCAGAGATTAGATTATCAAAGGATTAGTACACAATACAAATTGTCTTATGCATAAAATTAAAATAACTCCCTTCTTGGATTTTATGTCGCAATCTTGCTCCCTTTGACGATCCACGTTCACAAGCTCCCCTTGTGAAATGTGTAATGTGTTCAACAACCGTTCAAGTAGCTTGCAGTCTCCAATTGAAACACGTTCTCAAGAATTCAATATGTAACACAAAAAACCACAAAAAGATAACTCTTCAAGAGTTAACTAGAATTGTTACAAGGTTTTTCTCTATTCCATCAACTCTAGCAAAATTCAAATTTAAAACAAAAATCACTCAATCAAATATAGGAAAGATCCCATTAGTCAAACAAATAACAAGGCAACTATTGATATAAGGAAAGATATACTCAATCACATCTTTAAAAATATCAATATCCCATATATGATAAAATCACCTTACCATTTATTTGGTCATTCTACCATAAAAGAGAAGATATTCAAAATGTTGGAATATAAAATAATTGCAATAGTCAATGAGAAGATTTTTCCATTAATATGATGCTCATAATTAAAAGATATTAATTAGAGCATTTTAAAAAGAAACAAAAATAATATCAATGGATCAAAAATAAAGAGAGAATAAAAGATATTTAGACAAACCAAAAATAAGGCCAAATGATTAAACCTTTCGCAATTTATTAATCTATAATTGAGTAAAAATATATTATCCTAAAATATATCAATTATATAGGTTTGAAATTTGTTTCTTATTAATTTTCATTCACTAACTTTTTAGTGAAAATTCAAAATTATAGTTTTTTGAGTGAGGTTATAATAGCATAATTAATTGAGTTGTACTTTAAACTAAAAAAAAAATTGAGTCATACTTTGGCTATTCATTTTATGTAAATGTTTCTTAAAAAAATTTATTAATTTCGTTCTGCCTCGAAGCAATTTACATAGTTGTTTTGGTTGATCTCCATAATAATTATGAGGTAGGCTCCTCTTTAACTTAAGAGGTCGAGGTTATTGTTACTATTCTTCTCAAATGTAATGCATAATATTAGGTACCGTTTGATAGCTATTTAATTTTTGAAAATTAAGCTTGTTTTATTCTAATTTCTCTACAATGGTTTTCATCTCCCTTAAAGACGTATTTGAATTCTTAGCATAATTCTAAAAACAAAAACAAGTTTTTGAAAATTATTTTTTTTAGTTTTGAAAACATAGACTTAGTTTTTGAAAACATAGGCAAAAAGTAGATACCAAAACAAGTATATCTATAGGTGAGAGTAGTATTTATAGGCTTAATTTTCAAAAATAAAAAATAAAAAACTAAATAATTATCAAATGAAACCTTAGTTACTCGATTCTATACGCATACACAAAGCTCATTTCAAATTACATTATTTTCACAAATAATGTGAAAATGTTAATTTATTATTGTTGATTTGAATGACTCTCAAAACTAACTAAATCTACACTAGACCACTATAAATAAAAGAAACTAAATGAGAAAAATGAAAAATGACCAAAAGATAAATTAATTTGATATTTGTTAAATACCTTCCAATGCTTAAACCATACCAAGAACACAACGATCTCAAGTTTCACATTCATAATATGGAAGTAATGATTTGCTACTAGTTATGGAGGAAACGAGTGATCTATTAACGATTGAAGTTGAGTAGTCTTTAAAGGTAAGGTCTTTCACCTTGACTTAGATAGATCTATCCAAGCACCCACCTAAGACCTACTATTTCAAAAAGGATGACTAATTTCCCTACCTAAACATTTGGGTAGAGTACAACAATTAGGATGTGCTCTCTTACCAATCTTGTCGGATATGACGTACTCATTCTACTCTACTATTTTAGAAGATGCACTACCTTGTCAAACTATTCAACAATTTCATCCATAACAATGCATTCCATAACTTATAAATATTAGGTTTAAATATTATTTTGGTTACTGTACTTTTAGTTTTAGTTCATTCTGGTTATTATACTTTCAACTTTTATTCATTTTAGTACTTATACTTTCAAAACGTTTGTTTTGGTCCTTGTACCTTAAAAAAGTGACCAATTTGGTCTAAATTTGTAAAATTTAGACATAAATTTTATACACAATGAAAACTCTTTAATATAAATTTATGCTACATTTTAAAAATTTAGTAAGTGAAGTATCATGCTAAAATTATGATCTAAAAAAATGAGATAAAAATGAAAATGAAGAGACTAAAATGGTCGCTTTTTAAAAGTATATGAATTAAAATAGATATTTTAAAAGTACATAGACTAAAATGAATAAAAGTAAAAAATACAGAAACTAAAATAGATACTTTAAATATACATATCAAAATAAAATAAAGTTAAAAGTACATAAATCAAAATAGTACGTAAACTGCATTAAAAAAATTTAAACTTAAATATTAATTTACAAACTTATCCATTATGACCCAATACTCAAATTATTTGTTTACTTCCATTTTTACCCTTCCTTGAATTTTGAAAATTAGAAAAGGAAAAAACATAAATGAAGAGGAATGGCTCCTCTCTTTTCTCTCTCTCTTTTTTTGTTTGTTTGTTTGGTTTTTTTGTTTTTTTTTTGAGTAATGAGGAATGGCTCTTCAGTTTACACACAGACTACGAGGGAAGGAACCATATTGATATAATAATATTTAATATCACTACATACCAAAAAATAAAATTACGGTCAGAGGACCCTACTTGCATCATCCAACCACTCGATGACTTACACGTGTCCCCTTCTCTTTCCCTCTCAAATTACGGCGCTTCGATGAGTTGGCCGCGTCTTCACGGGCCCCACCCTGTCTCACCGACGTGGCATCACCACCACCTATCGCTTAAATCTCCTGAACCTCAAAGCTGGATTATTAGCATTAATTTATTTATTATTATTACATATTTTAATAATATTTCTTACCCTATAGTTCTTTCAACATACTTCGGGAAGTGTAACCATGAAAATCGATTTCATTACAACTAGAAAACATTCTTTTTGATGAATTAGAACTAGAAAATATTATCATGTCAAAATGAGTCTATCTTAACGGTGATAATTGACATATATCATTTGACTAAAAGGTTAGAAATTTAAATTCTCTCACTTCTATTATAAATATTGTTCAACTCAAAAAAAAAAAAAATCATTAAAAGTATATAATATCATAGAGTATTTTAATTTTAATTAACCAAAATTTAAAAAAGTTTGAACCCATACAGAACTCTGAAAGGCACATGAGGAAGGAAAAATCAATTACAAATTTACAACCAAAAATTTAAGGAAGAAAATTAAAAAGAAAAATACAAGAATTTATTTTGTTTATTTTTATTTTGTTGCGGATGAGAAAGCGAGGCAAAAAAGATATTTTGTTTTTCTGCTTTCTATCTGCTGTTATGTCACACGTATCTCTCTCTATTTTTTTTTTTTTTTTGCTGGTTTTTTTCTCCTCAGTGCTTTCTAGGGTTTTTGCTCTGCTTAATTTCTTGTTTATCTTCTGGTCTTTTGGTCTGGTTCTCAGCTCCGTCGGATAATTGCTGAAGTAGCTTGTTAATTGACCTTTTTTCCAACTTTCTGGTGGGGAATTCATTACTGTTTCGCTGCTGGGAAGTGAAGATGATTTGTGGATGGAGGTGGCAGTTTTTATATTGCAGATTTTCTGTTTTCGTTTTGACAGATGCAGGGAATTCGTGCTCGGAGCAGGTTAGAGGTGAGTTCTTATCGGTAATTATTGAGAATATGTCCGAGTTTTGGAATGTTAATTTCTTTATCCCAATAAAATTTTATTCTTACCATCCAGATGGATCGTTATTGGATTTTTATTTTTAATTTCCAATCCTTGTTCTACTCTCTTTTATCGAATCAGTTTTTCTGGGGGGAGTTGATTTTACTTATACTGAATTGGATTGTTTATTGATCCTTTTTGTTGGAGTTCCTATTCGTAATGATTGAAGCTAGGGAGTGGATAGTTTAGTTTCCATTCTTAACTGATGCTTTGCCTCTGTTCTGGGTGTTAACGGGAAGTGGTTTTAGTTCTATTGTATAAATGAATCAATTGCATTTCTTTCACGTCTGCACCTTTAACCTGAGTTTCCTGCTTCTTCTGCTGCTCAACCATTTTGAAGGACCTATGTTTCAGGGTTGTGCCGTACCTTTGAATTTGTTAGTCGTGTTTGTAGTTTCTAACTATGGTTCTTTCCTTAAAGAGGATTATTGCTTTTCAGAAGTTTTCAAGAATTGAAAAAAAAATTGGTTCTCAGGTTTTGGTATTCTATTTGTGGTTTTTGACTTAGCAAGTTGTGTTGTGCTAGCAGGCTAATCAAGTATATGAAAGAATGAAGTCAGTCTGGAGAGAATGGAAGAAATGAGCGAGGAAATGACGCTATTGGATGCGACAGAGGATGCGCATGTCCAAAATAAGGTTAGGCAAGATGCTCAGGAGAATGAGTATTCACTGAAACCTGAAAATACCAGCAGGGTTGAATCACAAGAAATGCTTATGCCCATTGACGGTGGCTATTCACAGGATTATCCTCTTGAATTTACTGACATTTTAGAGGGTAAGAATCTAAATAGGTGTAAGAACAATGTGAAATTATCTGATCAGCCAGAGTGCAGTCCTCACTGTATGGATGATGCTGGCGTAATGGTTGAAGAGTTAACTGTGAAAAATCACAACGGTTCCAATTTAGCAATTATTGGTCCATCAAACAATAGAGCGCGACTGCTTTCTAGGCATAGTCCGTGGCAACATCTTTACCAGCTGGCAAGTGGTTCAGGAAGTGGGAGTTCACGTATTGATACTTCTTACAAGAATAGTGGTCAGGCAGTAATCACTGGCTTGGAGAATGGTGGGTACACACCTTTTCCGGAGTCTTTTGCTGGAAGAACCAATCGTAATGACTGTGGAGAGGAATTGGAAGAAATGAAGGCTATTAACAATAAGGGTGGTGATACTCTTGGCAGCATTCGGACCAAGATTCTATCAAAATCAGGTTTTCCTGAATTTTTTGTTAAAAATACCTTGAAAGGCAAGGGGATCATTCGTAGAGCTGTACCATTGGAAGGCTTTAATGTTGAACATAGAAACCCTAAGACTGCAAGGAATACTGAGGGTATTACATTGGCATCTGACTCATCATTACAGCATGATGTTAAAGCTGTCATGCCCTCTATGTACAAGAAATCTGAGCGTAAACGTCGGAGTTCTGATTTAGGTGGCATTAATCTGAGAGAATGGCTTAAAGTTCCCCACCACAAAGTAAATAAAATTAAATGCTTGTATATATTTAGGTGCATAGTTGAGCTGGTGGATCGTTCTCATGCTCGGGGGGTTTTCTTGCATGACTTACGCCCATCTTCTTTCAGGATATTGATGACAAATCAGGTGAGGTACTTTGGATCTTTTATTCAAGGGAAAACGCCAGAAAGTCTAATGGTTAAAGATGGTCAGTGTTCAGATAGCCGTCTGACTCGGAAAAGGCCATTAGAGCAAGGGAACTTTCTGTCGATTGGTGTATCTCCAAAAAAGCAAAAAGATGTCCAGAATACAAGTCTTATGGCCCGACACTCTCATTTTCCTTTAAAATCTGCTGTTAATCTTGAAACTGCAAATGCAAGGGACTGCAATATGAATGATTTGGAAAATTATAATGAACATTTTGCGGAACAGGTGGTTTGGAGCAAGCCTGCAGGCCCTTGTGCATATGATTCTGCCCAGACTCCAATAAGTGACCAATTGGAAGAGAATTGGTATGCAAGTCCAGAGGAACTTAATACAGGATGCTGCTCAGCTAAATCAAATATATTCTCTCTTGGTGTTCTTCTTTTTGAGGTGAGAAGATAGTTGTGGTTTAATTTATATGAAGAAGTTGACAGTGTTTTCATTCATTAATAGAATGTTGAAAATGCTTCTATCAATTAATTTGGGTTAAAAGAGTTTTTATCCAATATCCATGAACTTGAAAGTTAAAAGATGTTACTATTTCTTGATAAAGGTTGAGTGAAACTGTTGATGAGTAGAAAATTTTCTAAAAAAAGTTACTAACCTAGGATGTGTAGCTATGCAGGACCCTGATTCTAATTTTTTTTACGCTATTTGATCAATGGCCTTTTGTCAAGTTGAGCCTATTATGCTTTTGGCCCCCTCCCGTCTCTCTCTCTCTCTCTCTCTCTCTCATTTTGGAAAGGAGAGGGGGTTGTCTCCCTCCTTGTGCTTTATTACTTTCTAGCGGTCCTGAAAGTGTCCCTTAAATGAATATACTTTATTTCTTTCAGTTACTTGGAAAGTTTGAATCAGATGGCACACTTGCTGCAGCGATGTCAAATTTGCGTGAGAGGATTCTTCCTCCTAATTTTCTAGCAGACAATTTGAAGGAAGTTGGGTTTTGTCTTTGGCTACTTCATCCTGAACCTGCATCTCGTCCGACAACAAGGTAATAATGAACCATAGTCTTCCTCAGATCACAAATCTTAGTGTTTGAATGAACATTAAATATTAAAATATAAATGCTTACTCATTTAAGTGTCATCCTTCATGATTTGGTATTAGTCGTTTTGACTGAAAAGGGCTTCATAAATCTTGGAAGCTTGTCAGTTATCACATTGACATGCCTAGGTAAGGACATGCAATCTAGGTAAGGACATGTAGACATATCTTAGATCATACATAGTTACTCAAATTCATTAATTTAGTTGGGTTGTTACTCTCTTTTGACAAGCACAATAATTATTCCTCTAATTGTCCTTTTGGTTTTGATTTTCAAACATCTATAAAGTTGGACATTTTTTGTTACATCCAACGAGATCTTTCAACCTCAGGCAACAAGTATTCATTCATTAATGAGAAATTATTTGACAAGAGGTGTAGTGTTGTGTCTCTGATTCTACGTTTCTTTTTATATGTGCTATTAGATCTTTGGTTCTTGAGGTGGGTTTTTATTTACACTTTGGCCTTGGAATTGAGTATATTGTTTCAAGCTTGTGTATAAGAGGACGATACAAGTTTATTTCAAGTCAGGGGATAAGAGGTTTTCTGTTTTCACAAATGATGGACTCTCATTTAGCATCTGATTCATTTTGGTGCTCTCTTATAGTTTGTAGCTTAAATTACAATTTTGGTCCTTGACCATTATTTCAGTTACATCCCTGTAGTTCATTCCAATCAAGGGTCCTTACAATTAATGAAGGTTTACAGATTGTGGATGTGACAGCAAGTTTATCAAGATGTGATTAGGTGACAGTTTTCTGATGGGTTCTCTGTTAGGGCTATTTTTTCAAATTATGGACCTAGCAGTGATTGGACAAATTAGAAGTGTATAGATGGACAGTAAGAATTGTGACTGTATTTGGTCCGGATGGATTCAGAATTAGGCTAATTTTTCTAATTTATTATTGCTAGTGAAGGAAAGTAAAAGGGGAAATCTGAAATGAAAAAAAAGGAGGGCAGATTGGATTGTATACTTTGTGAGGGTTTAAGGTTGTTGACAGTGCTGTGGCAAATTCTTGTCCAAATTAACATCAGCTGTCTATGGTAGGGACCATTGTTAGAAATGAATTGAAGTACAGGAGCAAAATTTAATGTACGGAGATGAAATTGACACAATGGTAAAAAAAAAAAAAAAGGTACCTGAATGGAAAAAATAATTTTACTGGATTTCTAATAATGTCACTTGGTTACTTCTACTGATGGTTAACTGGTTCTTTGTTTGTGATATCTATTAATTGTTCATATATGTAACATAACCTGATCTTTGAAATTTCTGGATGGACAGGGAAATTTTAGAATCAGAACTAATTAATGAAATGGCGGCAAATTCTCCCCCAGCAGAGCTTTCAACATCTATTGATGAGGAAGATGCTGAATCAGAGTTATTATTGCAGTTCCTCACATCAATGAATGAACAAAAGCAGAAACAAGCCTCAAAGTTGGTGGAAAACATTCGGTATTTAGAATCAGATATTGAAGAAGTCAATAAAAGGCACAGTTCAGCCAAACCCTTGGATAAATCTGGCTTGTCTAATACCGTGGATGGAAGGGATGATTTGGTGTTTCATGGACGATATCTAAATTCAGATGTACGCTCTCAGGTATCTAAAATATCACATATCAATGAAGAGAGAATAACAAAAAATATAAGTCAGCTTGAAAGTGCTTATTTTTCCATGAGATCAAAAGTAGATCCTTCTGAGAATGATTTGGCAATTCGGACAGATAAAGATTTATTGACAACTCGTGAAAACTGCTATCTACCACAAAAAGATGATGAGAGGAGTCATGGTGATCGTCTAGGTGCCTTTTTTGATGGGTTTTGCAAGTATTCTCGTTATAGCAAGTTTGAAGTACGTGGGGTACTGAGAAATGGTGATTTTAACGGTTCCTCAAATGTAATCTGTTCCTTGAGTTTTGATCGGGATGAGGACTATTTTGCTGCTGCTGGAGTATCAAAGAAAATAAGGATTTTTGACTTTAATTCAGTCTTTAATGACTCGGTAGATATTCACTATCCTGCAGTTGAGATGTTTAATAGATCAAAGCTTAGCTGTGTTTGCTGGAATAGCTACATCAGGAACTATCTGGCTTCAACTGATTATGATGGTGTTGTTAAGGTATATTTCCTGCTTGGTTATGAAAAATGGAAATTCCAAAGACATGGCCTAGCAGGCACCATTTCTATTTCTTGTTATGCCTTGGTTATTGAGATTTTGTTGAATTTTAAGACTAAAGTGTTGTTACCTCATGGTCCACCTAGATTTTATAGAAGTTCTTGTTACTCTTTAGTGGTTTAACTCTCATGATTCTGAGCTAGTAGTTTCTTCTTAGTTTTAATATCTGTAAATGCTTATACTGATCAGTATGTGCTATCAGATATAGGTTTCTGCTACATTCTTTAACTCTTATTCTAATATATATTTTTGTTTTGTTTTGGATATCACTCACAATTCCATTTTCTTGAATGGATTTCCAGTTATGGGATGCAACTGTAGGTCAAGAGGTTTCTCAATTCAAAGAACATGAGAAGAGGGCGTGGTCTGTTGACTTTTCACAAGTGCATCCTACAAAGTTGGCCAGTGGAAGTGATGATTGTGCTGTAAAACTTTGGAGCATTAATGAGGCATGCTCTCTCTCTTCCATTCTCATCCTCCTCTCTTAAATCCCCTGGGTTATTTTTCTTTCCTTTTTCTTTCCCCTTTTTCTGCTTTACTTTTGTATTGGCAATGTAACGCCCAAGCCCATAGTTTGGAAAGGGAGAGTATCTTTATTCTACTTTAAGGGTTTGTACACGAGGAGCTCCATTCTTTTTAAGATCACCATTAATATTCAAATTTTAAGTTATTCTAGGGTAATCTTTTCCCTTCTGGATAGATCCTTTGTTTGAAAAAGAATCACTGTTTTTATCTTTCAGAACACGTGGACTTGGAACTTCATGATTTTGTATTTTCAATAATATAAAGCAAAGCTTGAAAAAAATATTCTTGACTTAGTTTCTCCGATGTAAATGTTAACAGTCTTAACACAATTCATAAGAAGATTGCATGGTTGGTGTCTATATATCATCATCACTCAACTTTGTTACTTATAAAATCTAGTTGAATTATTCTCGAACTAATCGATCATTGTGCATTATTTTACTGCAGAAGAACTGTTTGGGCACAATCAGGAACATAGCAAATGTCTGCTGCGTTCAGTTCTCTACTCACTCAACTCATTTGCTGGCTTTTGGGTCTGCCGATTACAGAACCTATTGCTTCGATCTACGAAATACTAAAGCCCCCTGGTGTGTGTTGGGTGGCCATGAGAAAGCTGTAAGCTATGTGAAATTCTTGGACTCGGAGACCCTTGTATCTGCATCCACTGACAACACGTTGAAGCTATGGGATCTTAATAGAACCAATCCTACTGGCTTGTCTACCAATGCTTGTAGTTTAACTCTCAGTGGTCACACTAATGAAAAGGTTTGTTTCTTTTCCTTTTCTCTATGCCCCCTTCTGGATTAAGAATATATAGAAGCTTATAGAACTCGCTTCTTCATTCTATTTGTTTTTCAACTTACTGAATTCTATGGTCTTCTCCACTGCTAGAATTTCGTGGGTCTATCAGTTTCCAATGGCTACATTGCTTGTGGTTCAGAAACAAATGAAGTATGTTCATTATCTTTCTTCGGATACAAAATTGCTCTTGAGAACAAGTGGAATAAACTCCTTCCCAAGACAACGTCTCTTTAATGGCTTACATATTTTACTCATTTTCAGGTATATGCTTACCATAGATCTCTGCCCATGCCAATGACTTCCTATAAGTTCGGTTCTATCGACCCTATTTCTGGCAAAGAGACTGAGGACGACAATGGACAGTTTGTTTCGAGTGTATGCTGGAGAGGAAAATCTGACATGGTTGTTGCAGCCAATTCAAGTGGGTGTATAAAAGTACTGCAATTGATTTGAGTGTGAAAACCGATCCTCTGAGATTAACTTGACCAATATGGTCGTCTTCAGCCGCTTTACAGCTCGTGAATTTGACAGAATATCTGAAGCCCAATTCTGAGACTAGGTATAAAAATGGTAACAGCATTTACATTTTCATCTCATATTTCCCTTCATCGAATCTCCCTCTTCTTACTAAGATATATAAGTTGAGCTATTGATTCAATATATGGAATCATATGGTTGAAAAGCTGCCTCAGATTTTTTAGTGACTGTATATATTAAAAAGAAATATATATGTCTCTAAAGTCTACACATCTTCTAACTGATAATTTATTCGATTCTTTTCGTGATTGTAATTTTACCCAACAGCTAGTTAAAAAGCTGCATAAGAAGCAGAATGGTTGCATATTGAGATTGAACACTTCCCCTTCTGGATTATGATTTTCTCCTGCTTTCCAAAGATTTGTGCTAATTTCAAGAGAAGGATTTGCAATGAACACTCAAATTAGTTTCTCTTTCTATAGTGTTCATTTGACTTGTGTTTGAATTGTGGGTTTATTCGGCCAGAATGGATATCGGATACCAACTTTACGTTTGGCTGCTCAAATGTGTAACGAAAATCTAAGCATGGAGGATTGCAGACCATTTATTCATCACAATTGAATTTTAAATTCAGTTATTTATCACAATAATTTAACACTTATTCTTTATAACAGTTGAAATATGCTTAGGTTATTTACGTAAGTTTTTTTTTTTTTTAATAGGTGGGATGGGAGATTCGAACTTTTAATTTCTTAGTTGAGGATACATGCTTTATGCCAATTGAACTATGTTTATATTGGCTATTTGGAATGTAAGTTTTTTTTTTTTTTTTTTTTTTTTTTTTTTTTTTTTTTTTTTTTTTTTTTAGTTCAATAATATGTGGGATGAGAGATTCAAACTTTTGATCTTTTGGTCGAAGGTACATACTTTATGCCAGTTGAGTTATGCTTATGTTGGCATTTGAAACGTAAGTTAAGATTAAGTTGAATCGATTGTATATTTTTTTATTGATTAATATGATTTGTTTTATATTGTATGGTTCAATGGTTAAAGTGTCTAGCCATCAAAGATTCAAAGGTCTGAACTTTCATCTCCATGCTTGCCCTGCTATATATTTAATAATATTATATTTACAAAGCCTAAAACTTATTTTTTTTAGATTAATTCAGTAATTTCACTATTTATTTGTGTATACCTATATGTAATTAAATTTAGGGAAAATATTAATTTGTACCCTTTAACTTGACAAGATTAATCTTTAATTCAATATTTCTGATCAAATTGAACTTTAGCCTTGGATTGTAACTTTATTTTTGTTCAACTTATGCTAAATCTCCTAAAACTTATTAATGTTAAAAGAGAATTAATCAACACACAAAATTAACTATTGTACTTAAAATTCACAAATCTGAATAAAATTCAGCCCTAAAATTTTCTTTAGAGTTATATTTCTTCGAAATTTTAAATTTTGCATTGGGTTTCAATTTTGTAATTCTTAAATATATATAAAAATATTTTTTTATTTTATGATTCTTCAAACAAGAGTGTAATAGAAGGTAAAAATTGCAATACTTATTTGAATTTGAGATAAAAATTGCAACATTCATCCGTACCTAAGTTCAAATTTGATGAAATTCAAAATTTAGAGTCAAAATTAGCTCACTTTGTCAAGTTAGGGATAAAAACGAATCATTTAGCTAAAAACTCAAATGGAATAATAGTCTAATCACAGTTTCAACAAATTAGAAATATAGTCTCTAGACTTGATAGTTGTGTTTATTCAATATTTAATTTAACCTTTAAAAAGAATTGAATTGTAATTCTATAAAATTTCTAAGTTAACCTATTAACCAAATGATGAAGTGACATGAATAAAGAGTGTCTATTGAGATAAAAAAATTGAAGAAAATGAATAAGTGGAAAGAGGGAAATGACAAACTATAAAATGAATTTGATGTAATGTTACCTCAAAAAGAATATGTTGCACATGCCACTTTATTTTGTTTAGATGTCCATTTTCTTGTATATTCCATTGCCTTTTTGTATCAAATCAATGCAAATTCCATTCAATGTTGCAATCAACTTTGGGAGAACAAAATCATAAAAAGCAGGATGTGAAAGTTAGCTTACATGAGATGCAGAAACAATAACCCAACATCCTTAATGATTCATTTGTTTTCTGAATGTTGAACGCATTGCTTTTAATACAAACCAAACAGACAAAATTCTCAGATGAAGTTCAGTCAAAGTGTTCAAATTAAAAAAGAGATGGATGAAAAGAAGTCATGATCCCTGCTTCAAGAAGCACCAAGGAAAATTGGCTGTCTGCTAATGTTAAACCTGCACATCACATCCTGAAAGAACAAAACAAAGAGACACAGTGAAGAAAATTTATAAGTTATATGACAGAAAATAATCAACATTTGAAGCTCCATTGACACTGGATTCGTATAAGTTAAGAAAAAGAAAAAAGAAAAGGTAAAAACAGAATCTGCTATTCTTTCTGAGATGTCCACAAACTACAGAACTTAATTACAAGAAGCTAACATGAACTTAATGCTAACACTATTTCTGTAAGAAGAAAGAAATCAAATGAAATATCTGATCTATTTGACTTAAACAATGGCTGAAGTTTCACAACAATGCAGAAGAAAAGCTCTACAAAAAGGCTTCCATCTGTGAACAAGCAAGGAAAGCTAGTGAATCTCCGAGTCTGAGACATGACCATTCGGTCTCCTTCTTCCCTTACTCAGAGGGCTCGAAAATGGTAGCGGGATATCTCTGTTCGTCTTCAATACTCGAGGTCGTGAAGTTGTTCGTGAAGGCATTCGTGGAGTCACTCGTGTTTTTGTTTCTGGGGTCCCTGAGTAAAACCAGTCACAAGCTTCAGTTATAGCCAATCTGTTTGTAACATAAAAGTTTTGAACAAAGGAAACTAAAATCTTACCTATGCCTTTTCTGATCTTTGTGTCTGGAAGTTTCTTTGTGGATGGCATTTTCTTGGGTGGAGCTTCAGAATAGACAGATCTCATATCAGAATAAAGGGATCTGGTGTCACTTGCAGGGATGGTGAATGGATCTTCTATTACAGAAGCTGTGTCATCTCTGTAAATAGATGCACAATCATCCTTGCTAATGGAGACCACATCACTTGCAGAGTCCCATGTCTTGATTTTGCTTGGACTTGTCTTCTCCTTCTCTGCAAGTCTATAAGCAAACATTTGGAATGGAATTTGTGAAACTGAACACAAATCTCCAACCCCATCTGAGGAGAACTTCCTTGCAACTCCTGCTTCAACATCGCAGTAATCAACGGTAGGCATTTGCAGCTCGGGCTGATTGCTTTCTGGGTTCATGGCAAGGAATTTCTTCACCTGACGAAGGATTCGACAAATGGAAGAGAAAGACAGCCTCTGAGAAGGGTCAGAATGCCAACATCTTTTGGTAAGGCTCACCAAATATTTGGGAGTTGGAAATGGGAAGAGAGGTCTCTCTCCTGCTCTGATATTGCGGCTCATCTTCTCCCCTTGTAAATGACCGTCTTCAAATGGAACTTTTCCAGTCAAAAGCTCAAAACAAAGCATTCCAAAACTGTAAACATCTGCTTTCTCTGTCTTCTTGAAAGAAGAAACAGTTCCTGGACCTTGTTGTTCTTGCTCTGCCATAACTTCTGGGGCATGCCAGATAAAAGGGTTGGTTTCTATTTGGTTCGTTGAGTTTCTAGGTGGTGGATTCTTGATGGATGGTAAACCGAAACCAGCAATTTTTACAAGATAAGAGCCTTCTGAAGAGTTCCTTGGCTTCATAAATACATTGGAAGGGTTTAAATCTCCATGATAGATCATTTGGGAGTGGAGATATTCCATACCTCTTGCAATTTGAAGCATGATATCCACCGCAACATGGAGAGGAAACAAGATTCTCCTCCTGGCTCCATTATTATCCTTCATGTAGGAAGAAAGATCCTTGGACATCAACTCCATTATAAGAAAGTACTCTTTCTTATCCTCATCCAAAAACCCACAAAGGTATTGCAATATATTAGGATGTGAAAGGGATAGAAGAGTTTGAACCTCTGAATTTGTTTGTTCAGTTTCCGCAATGAACTGTCTCAGTCCAAAGTTCTCCCCAAACCATTGGACTTCCTTGTACTGCCCTCCTTCCAACCGTCTCCTCACCTGATAATCCTTTGTTCCGAATAAAATCGAACTTGGGAAAAGCTTCCCATTCGATGGTTCTGAGTTGTTTAATTTCTTTATCAACAACTCACCAAGCCGCTGCTCAAAATTCTTTGAACCTGCTGTTCCTGATGAACTTATCTTCTCCTTGAGTGCTTCAACTAGCAGCCATCGATCTTCTCTCCAAACGCTCAGCAACCGGTTACGTATTTCTCGAGGGACCAAATACTGTTTCCCAAATCTCCAATGGAACAGTTTCAGGTCATTCCATTCCATATCATATTTCCTCAAAAGTACAAGCCTCCTCTTCTGCATCTCATCCTGATCGAGCCCTGATATCTCTCCAGCCGTCTCAATCGCTTCAATGACAGCAGGAAAGCAGCAAAGCAAGTTGTGGATGTGGAATTCAATACAGTCCTTGTTTTGATGGAAGCTGATCACTTTAGCCCACCAATCTTTGGAATCTATGCATTGCTTAATGTAAAGCTCCCCTTCTTTAAAAACCCTGTGCAGTTCCCTCAAAGGCTGTTCAAGAGCTTTCCACTTGGTGTTCTTCTCTTCAAGCTTCAAATTATCCCTGATCTCTCCAGCAATGGTATCAAAAGCCAAACTAAACATATCATACAGTAAACAGCATTGCCGCTGGCTGAATTGAATATCATCTTGCAACACCATAAGAGCCTTTAAGCTTCCCAATACCTCTCCAATGCGCCGGAATTGTTCCATCCCGGCTCAGAGAGGAAGATTTCGTTAAAGAGAACACCCCAAATACACGCAACCGTCTCCCGAACCACAATTAAAATCCGTCTGCGACTCTCCAACTATGCCACTGCCTACAAATTCAACCACACAACAATGAGAAGCTATTTAAGCAGAGGGAAGAAATCCCAAAACTCCCAATACTTCCAAACAATCAAACAACCTCTAGTATCAAACAAAATGATCAAATCCCAGTATTAAAGAAAAAACAGTCAACAACTTCACAAAATCTCAATAAACAAAAGAAAACACAATACCTTCACTTCAAAATTCCCCTGTAATTTCAGAATCAAGCATCCAAAAGCAACGCAATTAGTGGAATCAAATTCCACCTAAATAAACCCAAACAAGAAACAACAAAGAAAACCCAGTTTGAGGGTCAAATCCTCATTGGAGCAAAACATCAAACACCTGGAGGGGGGTTTTTGATCGATGAATGGTGTAATTACATCGACAAAACGGCTAAGAAACCGAGGAAAAGAAAAAAAAACAAAACAACGGAAATCTCAAGATGGGGTTTCTTGTCGGATTACTGTAACGACGAATTTGATGAAAGATGGACGAGAAATTAATCAAATCAAAGAATCAAAATCAGAAGAAAGAAGAAGAAGAAAAAAAGAAGCAGTTTTTTTGGGGAATGAGCTTTGTCGTTTCGTTAGAAAAAAATGGAGGCGTGGCCGTTGAAATTCCGTTTTATTTGCACGCACTTATAATACGTGTTCCCGCGGCTTTCGTATTTCCTTTATATATAAAAAAACAACAAAAATAAATATTACCAAACGGCATCGTATTGCTTCTCTACTGCCGGACATAATGGAGCCGAAACGGCGGCGTTTGCAGTTAAGTGATAAATGTCAGAATATAATATTTATTAGAAAAAAAAAAAGGTGTTTGATTGACTGCGGTGTGGACAACTTATTCTGTCTGTAACTTTTTTTTTTATTGGTTGTAAAATCTCTGTAAATTTCTTCGTTGTGCGTGTGTTTTTTACTGAAAAAAAAAGATTAAAAAAAAAGGTGTGCGGTCAATGTTAACATTGCCCACCGAAGCAATATACTAAAATAGACATTGTAAATTTAAAACACGTAATAAATTTAAGTATAACATTATCTTTTATGTTGAATTTAGTTAAATGAATTGAGTCGATTTTGAACTAAAAAAAAATAATAAAAGGAAGTCAATTTTGATCTTACATTTTGTAGTTGATTGAGTTGGACTCTAAACTTGTTAATATATTGGGTGAGTTAAGTTCTTTTGTTATTTTTTTAATAAAAAAAAAGATTTATGCGTCCAAGCCCCCCTCATGGTTTCTAATTCAATCTTGCTTTGGGGTGTTATTTCTTAATATTTTTTTTTTTGTTCCTACAGCTAAGTACATTGAAGCGGCCCTTTTGGTTTTTGGTTTTTTGTCTTTTTTGTTTTTTTTTCTGCAGCCTAAAACGGACACTTTTGTTATTTTTCTTACCATTATATCTAATTAACTAATTTTTAATAAATAAGTGATTATTTATAATATAAAAGTGATTATTTTTACTTATTTAAAAATATATATCAACATGTCATTTTTTTCTTTAGAAAAAAATATTTTTATACTTTATCAATTTAAATGGTAAACCATATTTTCTTTGAAAAATTCTATCTATAAAGTATCTACCAATATAAAATAATAATAAATATATAATTTTTTCATAAATTAATCCCATAAAAAAACTATAATTTTAATAATCGAATTGAAAAGAAATCAACTTATATGTTAAAATTTCATTATTTTTCTCGTATATTTAAATCAAAAAAGTAATTATACTTTTTACTAATCAAACTAATATCAAAATATATAGACATATATCAATGGGTTCAAAATTTTTATTTATAAATAAAATTCCTCCTAAACATAAAGTTTTGGTTTCACCTTTGGTAGTGGATGCACTATGGGCCCAAGGGGGCTTGCTTTCTTCATTTTCAAGAATTTAAAATATACCTATTTAAAACATACTTTTAAATTAATATTTCAATTTCACTTATGGATTTTTTGGATTGCTCACTTGAAATTTTTTTTTATGAAATTTTAAATGAAGCCCCCTTGAACAAAAATTTTGGATTTGCCACTGCTTGTAGAGTCGGGGTTCGAATCTCTGAACTCTTGATTGAGAGTATAAACTTTATGTCAGTTGAGTCATGCTCATATTCGCTATTCTAATTTATTTTTTATAACCACAATAATATTCAAAAAGAGAAATAATATTTTTCATTCTAAGTTTTATAAGTAGTAGATTTAATAGTCAAAGTGAACACATCTTCAATTTGAGGTTCAATTCTCCAAATCCCACATTTGTTGTAATAAAAAAATAAAAATAAAAAGTAGTATATTTAAGACAATGTTGTTTTTTTTATTAAATATACTATTTGAAGTATATACTACTTTTTTTTTTTTAATTTCTAAAATCTCCTTTGTCGTTTTTCAAGTCTCGACAATGATTTTTTTTTTGCTTCTACAAGACTATTGTCATTTACAAAATTTCTTTATATATACATATATAACTCTTTTTAAAAAAAAAATGAAATATACATATATATATAGTCATCTTCTCAATTCTCACTATAATCCTAATATTAATATTCGGCCGTCCTAAACACATATAAGTCCGTCAACAAAAAAAAAAGAGTCCATCAACTGCTTAATCTAAAATTATGGTTAAATTAGAAGTTTAGTCCATAAACTTTTTAGGTTTGTATTTATTTAGACCATGAAGTTAAAAAAATGTCTCATAGATTTCTAAACTTTCATGTTTGTGTCTATTTGATCTCTAAATTTAAAAGGTGTCTAATAAGTCTTTAAACTTTTACATTTGTGTCTAATACGTCCATAGAATTTTAATTTTATGTCTAATAAGTCATTGACCTATTTGACATTTTCTAAAATTGAAGGACATACGCTAGGTACAAACTTGAAAGTTTTGAGTCAATTTTATGTCTAATAGATTTGTTAATTTCTAAAAATTTTGAATATGTCGGTAATTTATTGGATACAAAATTAAAAGTTCAGAGACTTATTATACATTTTTAAATTTCAATGACTTATTAGACACAAAAATTGAAAGTTTAGAGACTTATTAGATATTTTTTTTATAGTTCAAAGACTTTTTTGACACGAACTTATATGTTCAGGAACTAAACTTGTAGTTTAAGCTAAAATTAATTAATTTAATGTTGACTTGTGCTGGAGAAAGAAGTAGGAGTAGCAACTTATATAACGGTGCCACCCATTAATATAATATTTCAAGCATCGAATGACACGTGGCGTAATCGTGTTGCCTCGGGAGTGGAATGCACGTTTTTTTGGGAGTTGACGGGGCTGTTACTCTAGCAACATAATGACGTCCACGGCATAACGGACCGATTATTTTAAATAAAAGTGGCGTTATTATATTATAGAGCGACAAGATTTCCGTTATCATAACCAATTGAAAAGTGCCACGTGGAAAACATTAATAATACCGTGGACTGGATAGAATAATTAGAGACCTATATGAATGAAGAATTGAAGGTCTAGTCGTCCGTTAGTCTAAAAAAAAAAAAACGAAGGTCAAGTCGTCGGCCGTCACCGCCCTTCCGTCACCCCACAATAATAATAAATAAAATGATTATTTGACTATATAGTACATTAGTTTCCATTTCATGGAAAATATATTAACAATCCCATTTAGTCTTTTCTCAAAAGAAAAAAAAAACCTCATTAGTGGTTACGATATCTCTAACCTCTAATTAGTTGAAAGTTTAGTTTGAAATTGCTATAACTTTTAAAATAATTGATGGTGACTGTGCTTTTAAAAAAAACCAGCTGTGAAATAATGTAAAATAGTGTTTGATAAATTCTAAATTTAAATTAAAAAAAAACTAGATACGGTGTTTGGTAAATTAATATTGAATTGTTGTGATTTAGTTATAATGAATAAAGTAAGTTTATTATTTCAATTATTTTCATATTGATATTTAATTTATAATTTATTATAAGATAATTATTTAAAAATTTATATGATTTGATAAAAGTTTTTTTTTAAAAAAAATAATTGTTATAAAAAATTGAATCAATTGAAATTTTATTGATATAAGAGAGAATAGATGTAAAAAAATATATAAATATGGAAGGATAAATTTGAGATTTGAAATGGTTAGGGAAGAGGTGACAAATTTTCAAGAAAGCTAAATCTAAAAGCTAGCATCTATTGGCTTTTGCACGTCAGAGTGAATGAAAAAGTGATTGTCAATAGATTATTATACAATTTGTTTTACCAAACAGCATAAGCAGTTAAGATTTTCCCAAAATTGATTTTTACGCTTGCAAACGCAATCCCAAACGGGACCTAAATCTCTTAACTCCACAGGTAGTCCCTAAGGTGTTGTTTGGTATGTGGTAATCCAATGGGTATTTGGATTACCCTGTTTGTTTTACAGTAATGTAAAATAGTCAGGCATCTTGAAATGCACGGGCATCCTTGGATGTCCATATAGGAGGCATCTGAGAAGATTTTGATGCTCTCCTAATTATACATGTGTTTCTAAGATTTCCATATCGAGGGAATCACCTATTGATGTTTTTGCCCTTCGTTTTTCTTTTACGTATATTTTCTATCATCAATTTTCTTTATTTATCAATTTTTAAATTTCATAATTAAAATAAATTTGTTAATTCGTTCACTAATAAACAACTCTATGAAATTAATTATATTTATATGTTTCATTTACATATAAAATAAACTTCATTTAAATTGTATAATATATAGCTCAATTTATTTTCAATTGAAATCTGAAGTAAAAAATTTTATTTATTTCACTTTTCTAACGATGATCATCCAATATTTTTTAATGAAAAATATATCACAAAGTGATATTATTTCTCTCAAAAATTTCTCTATTTTGATAATGTATAAATGTACTTCACTAAAAAAATACTATTAACTATATAATTATCTTCTCAAAATAAGTTCAAGTATTTCAAGTTAAAATCGAAATTAATATTTCATTCTAATTTTTTTTTTATAAAAATCTTATATCAATATAAATTAACTTCTGTTACAAAATAACATATAAAATTAATATAAATTGAATAGATTAAATTAAAAGATTAATTTTTTTTATTAATATTAAAAGATTAAATAATTCAAGACAAAAATGTTATAGACATTCACATTAATTAATATATAAATTATCTAAAAATGGGTAAGGGTGTTTTTGAAACAATGCATTATTTTAAAACATTACCATACAGAAGTCTTGCAAAACAAACACGGCTGTCAAAATATTCTCAGACATTCTTATAATTTTTTGTGTAAAACAAACATGATAATTTAAAGATATCGGACATCTAAAATTTTCGGCACCTAAAATTTCGGGCATCTAAAGATGCCGGACATCTTGATTCCCTAAAAACAAATAGTTTAGTGGTTAAGATATCTCTAAACTCTAGTTAATTAATTTAAATCTCTTAACTCCACAGATAAAGTACTTAAAAAAAAAAAAAAAAAACTCCACATGTAAATCAATATATATATTAAAAATCTCTTTTATAGATTGAATGTTCAAATTTTCACACTACATTTGTAAATTTTTTTTTTTCAAGTTCAACAACCACGAGGGTGGGAGATAGAACCATTAACTTTTGATATGGTAATTGGATTCTTATCCATTGAGCTATGCTCGAGTTGGCTATTTTCTAAAAACTTTAGAAAATATAACTTTTAATAAGGTTAAATTATGAATTTAGTCATGATTTAAGCTTAATTTCAATTTGGTCTCTATAATTTTGAAGTTTCAATTTATTGATTATGATTTGATCATAGTTTCAATTTAGTTCAGGTACTCTTGTTCAAACTTCAAAAATTGTACATTATTTTTTTACTTGGCACTAAACCTAATACAATTCACTAACATAACAAATGACAATTTGTGAGGTTTGAATAAAGTAGAGGACCAAATTGAAACTTTTAAAGATTAAAAGAACCAAATTGAAACTATGCCCAAACAATAAAAAACTAAATTTATAATTTAACTTATTCAATAAATATTGGATATTATATATTAAAATCGTTGGTATTTGTATAATTATGATCTTGTTTGATAAATATTTAGGCCCCGTTTGATAACCATTTGATTTTTTGTTTTTGGTTTTTGAACATTGTGCGTGTTTTCTCACAATTTCTCTACAATGATTTTCATCTTCTCTACAATGATTTTCATCTTTAAAAGTAATTGTATCCAACAAAATGTTATTTCAATTTTAATACAAAAAAGGTAAAAAAAAAAAAAAAAAGGGTAAAATAAATTTTTGGATACTAAGGTTTGAAGTTGGTGTTTATTTTGTCCTTCAAGTTTTAAAATTGACACTTTTAGACCCCGTTTGATAACCATTTGATTTTTAGTTTTTAGTTTTTGAAAATTAAGCTTGTTTTCTCTCAATTTCTCTACAATGGTTTTCATTTCCCTTAAAGAAGCATTTGAATTCTTATCCAAATTCTAAAAACAAAAACAAGTTTTTGAAAACTACTTTTTTTAGTTTTCAAAACATGGCTTGGATTTTGAAAACATAGGTAAAAAGTAGATAACAAAACAAGTAAAACCATAGGTGGGAATAATATTTATAGGCTTAATTTTCAAAAACTAAAAACTAAAAACCAAATGGTTATCAAACGGGACCTTAGTTCTTCAAGTTTGAAAAATAGTTAAAAATGCTTCCTGAGCTCATTTGACCATTATATAGTTGACTAACAAAATATGATGTGGCAATGTATGAACACTAGAAAAAAATAATATATTTTTTTTTGTGAGGTGACATTTTTCTCTCTTTCCCTCCTCTTCTTCCTCCCTTCTCCCATTTTTTCGATAAACCGTATCTGGAACCTCATCTAGAGTGAAGACCTATGAAGCCCTTCATTAAGAATTTGAGGAGGTGACGACGACTAGAATGTGGTCTTTGGTGAATGATTAGTGGCAGCGACAGATGACTGGAGGGGATGTGACAACGACAAATGACTAGAGTGGCAACGACAGTAGCGATGAGAGGTTCGTCGGAGGAGGAGATGAAGGAGGAAGAAAAGGAGGGAAAGAGAGAAAATGCCACCTCACAAAAAAAATAATTTATTATTTTTTTAAGTCAGCAAATACAATCAACTATTGATAGTCACATCATACTTTTGTTAGTCAACTAACGGTCAAATGAGCTCAATGACCATTTTTAACTATTTTCCAAACTTTAGGGACAAAAAATGTCCATTTTAAAACTTATGGAATTAAATGGACACCAACCGAAAACTTCGGAGACCCAAAAATGTATTTTGCACAAAAATAAAAGTTAATGTTTCTTACTCATCAAATTTTACAACAATATTGTAGGTTAGTGTTTCTAATTCTTGAATATGAAAATAATAATTATTGTGATTCACTTCAACAATTTTGAAAGTGATTCTCTATCTCTTATTGAGATAATAATTCTACACATTACCATGTTTTTCAAAATAACAATCACTTTGATAATTTTCTTATATATAGTTACAATAGTATTTCTCACTCGTTTTTGAAAAAGATAATTGGACCTATCTCTAAATTTTTTTGTTTTTTCTTTATATTGATGCAAGATTCTGACCATAGGCACACACAGCCCTATCATCCAAAGTGTGTAGTCGAAGGACGATTTGACCTGTAAGGAAAAATTCATAATATATGGTGTTATGCCCAACACGGTCTAATGCTTAAGATGGTCATAATAGTATTGAGTTGAGCTACGGTAGCTTGCGTACCTCATTAGTTAGATGAATATCTCTTCTATTTATACTTTCCAGCCCAGTCAACTAAAAATAAGTTGAGACCCTACCTTGGTAGGTGATACCCTCTCGTATGGTCAGGCATTCCCCCTCAACTAGACCTTGGTGGTTGGCTAGGAAAGATTCTTCATTCAATGGGCCTGAATTGGACTCCTTAGGGACTTTGAGTCACGCTCATAACATCTTCCATACTCCAAAAATCTGCTCAATGACACCTCTACGAGAATTGATCATTTAACCACTAGGAACTACTTTAATCTTCATTGTAGGCAAGGTAAGAGAGCAGTTAATTTATAAGTACTCAAGATATAGTTAAAAGATTACTTTTTTTTTTTTTTTTAATGAAGTTAAAAGATCACTTGCGTAATTAATGGTGGGTAATATCATGATCACAAACCAATATCATCCAACTTTGCTAAAGATGGGACGTGGTCTTGTGGTGGTGGCTGCTCCACTAACTGCAGCTTTTGCGAGAGGGACTTTCGTGGCTCGATGCTTCAGATCAAATCATGGCTGCCTTTGCCTGAAAAAAATAGATACAGAAAGGATCAGATCAAACAAACTAAAGCCAACGTTTCAGAAGAAGGGCCCGTTTGGATTAAATTTTAATTTAAATATTTTTCAAAAATATATATATTTTTTATAAAAACCATTTAAAATTAAAATACTCACATATTTGGTTACATTTTTTCAAAAGTATTTTTATACACAAATTTGTTTGGTTTGCTCAACTATTGAACAAGTTTAAATTTGTATTTAAAACACTATGACCTAACCGACTACCGATGGCTATCGTCGGAGAGGGTTGCCTAGTTGCCGGCGGTGGTGGTGGCAGCAAATAGGGTAGTGTAAAGGTATTTTAGTCATTTTCATATATCATGAAAATTTGGGAGGGATTCTAAGTTAAACCCTTAAAAACACTTTTTCTAAAATTTGATTTCTAGTGTTTTTTTCAAAATAGCTTATTTTTCAAACTTATTATTTAAAAAGTCTTTTCAGTGGTTGTCAAACATTACAAATTCTATTAAAATGATTTTTTTTTTAAAAAAATTAAACACTTGAAAAGTTAATCCAAAAGCACCCTATACTGGAGATTTTCTTAAGTTTGTCAGTGGAGGTGGTAGATTTTCTGAGAATGCACTCTCAAAAGATAGAAGTAAATGAAAAGATACGATTTTTTAAAACTTTCATGTTCTTCAAATCCTAAAAAGGGTTAAAATTTTCTAAAATAACTTTCATGTTCGTCAAAATCAAATCCCAAATGGACCCTAAGTAAAGTAGAGTCTCCCACGTGAAATTATACTTTTAAATAATAAACTCAACAACAAAAAAATCAAAATCAAACGAAGAGAAATGGGGGGGGGGGGGGGGGGGGGGTAAAATTATACACAATACTCGTCTACTTTAGGATTGGGTTTAAATTAACTTTGAAAAGTTTCATTTTAACCATTGAAATTTGAATTTTTTTTCAAAATTTAAAACCTCTCAAGAGTTTTTTCGTTAAATTGTTAGATGGAAATTGACGTGACAGTTGATGTGTAAATTGTGAATGATGTTATGAATGATGTTGAGATATCTTTTGACTTGAAATGAAGGGTAATAACGATCTTAAATTTTTATATAGTTGAAATTAAATTGTAAATGATGACACAAATGTTTTCGATTTTCGCACATATTGATTGACACATCAATTTTCATTCATCATTTTAAAGAAAAAAACTCTCTAAGAATTTTTTTTTTGGAACAATGTCAAAAGTTCAAGAGTTAAAAATAAAATTTTCAAAACTAAAGGACATAATTGAAACATACTCTAATATTCCAAAATTCTAAGGTATATTATAAATCGAGAGAGATATCCTATTAAAAAAATCAGACTAAAAGAGAAAATTATGTCTTCAAATCACATCTTCCTTTAAATACGGCATCTCGACCAATTTTCTCATAACATTAAATTCAAATATTCTATGCAAATATGACACACAGAAAAATATTCATTAGTAAATAAAGCATTCTCAATATTTCAACAAGTCCATAAAACAAAATTATATACATCCCAAAAAGGAAAAAAAAAACAAAAAAAAAAACTATCATCAAAATGCAACATTTAAAGATGTGTGAAAGATGAATGCAAGAGATTTCCAGAAAACATGATATATAAAAGATTGTGTCGTGGATCAACTAGCTAGGGTGAGAATATATATATAATTAATTAATTTATGTATTTATTTAATATATTGTGTCACGATGAGTGGACTAAGATGAGAAATTGTCGAAAAGTATCTAGCAAAGACGAACTAAACCAAGAGTAACAACCGTTAGCATTTAGCTTCTAATCACGAGCTACCACGTCGAGTACATGGACAAATAATTTATTTAAAAAATAAATGAAGCCATCACAATATGACTGTCTCTTATTAACTATTAAATTAGATGTAGATTAAAAACTTTGCAGTCTTTTAATAATTACTATATACAAATTCAAAGTATTTTTTTTTTCTATTTCTCTCTTATACATCTAATAGTATAGAGAACTACTAGCTACATCGTTGTAGCCTCCTTGATTAATTTCTCCATTTATTTCAACCTCAACACGAACCTCTCTCCCACCAACTTCTAGTGCCTTCACTCTATCTACTCAGCATTCTCTAGAATTCTCTTGTCATCTTCCATGTACATATTCAACATCCAACTTAGAAACTAATCAACATCAAAGTCAGAATCGCCCAACATATGAAGGCAGCAACTGGGGCAAATTATTAGTTCAGTTTGTGTGGTGAAGGGAAAAGGAACTTCAAAATATGAGGCCTCAAATCTTTGAACCAATCAATCACTCAATGCCAACCATTCAATCTTCCTATCTTGCATTTATTTTATTGATACATAACTTACAATTACATTCAATTCCAAGCCCTCTCCCAACTATTCATACCTTCCAAAATCTTTCAATTCTTTATGATGATGAAATAACAATGCCCCATTCATTCAATTCAACTATTTTCTTTAAATGTTTTGGAGGAAAATGAGATTTAAGTTAATAACATTTTTGCTTGAGTTTCAATTTTTTCGCGCTGTGTATGAAAGTTTCGTTATCACTTCTATTATCATCTCTATCTTTTGATAAAGTTGTATCATATTACGTCTATTGTTGATAAAGACTAAAGAGTAATGAAAAATTCAATTTTTGACGAGTTATTGTTGTTGCGTGCTAAAAAGAGCAGCAAAATTCTAACAAATGTTATCAACGGCACCAACCCTAAACTAGAATTATTAGCCACAAATCCTTTTTTTTTTTTTTAATTAACTTAAACAATACTTCAAAATCTAAACCAAACCTATGTGTTTCTCTACCAAGATGACTTGATACACCTTAAAATTCTTAAAACAAAATGTCACGTGGTAGTTTTTTTTTTTTTTTTTTAATTCAACAACATTAGGGGGTGGGAGGATTCGAACTCAAGACCTCTTAGTCATAAATATATATTTCATACCAGTTAAGTTATGCTTTTGTTGGCCACGTGGTAGAGTTTGTTTTAAATGTCTTTTTATAAAGAGATTAAATTAAAAATCTCAAAAAACAAAGGAGAGACTTCATTTAATTTAGTCCTACAAAGATGATCTTTCATCTTGATGAATTAATTCCTATTATGTATTCTTCACTAATGGCAAAGGTATCTAATTAACAAATAATCTCTAATGAAAAGAATAAAGAAAAAAAATGAAATTTCTTTAAAAGTATACCAACAAATGAAAGGGAAAGAATAAGAACTAAATTAAAATGTCATTTAAACTTTTTTTCATTTTTTTGATTTCAACATTATGCAGAGAGAGGAATTCGAACCTCTAACTCTTAGTCAAGGGTACACACACTTTATGTTAGGTTGAGTTATGCTCACGTTGACTCATTTAAACTTTAATACATAAACAACTACTTTAAACTTTAATACATAAACAACTACTTTTACATAAAAGATCAATTAGCCAGCTTTTAGACAATTATTAGAAGAAAATACTTCTTTTATAGGTTCGAATCTTTCTCTTAATTTATAATATAGTATTATATAAAAGAAAATAGAACTAAAAATGTAGTTTAACCGAAATATTTCGCTTTCAACCTAGAATATAAATGCACTCTCGCTCCCACCACCTACTAAACTCAATTCATTCATTTCTCCTCTTTCCCACCCATGAGGCCTATAAAAGGCCAACCTTTCCACCACCATTTGCCTTTGTAAGACAAAGTGCTCCAAACAAGACACCGTACCTGACTGCAGGAGAAGATGAGCGGAATAATGGGCTGCGTCGATGCTGCTCGGTGCGCCATGATCGGGTCCAAGCAGCAGCAGCAAGTGATCAGCAAACAGTTTGATCAGTTTCAGATGCCTCTTCACTACCCAAGGTACAAGAGGAGTGACTATGAGGGCATGCCGGAGTGGAAACTGGACTGCCTTCTCAAAGAATACGGCCTCCCAGTAGCCGGAGACGTCTCCCAGAAGCGAAAGTTCGCCATGGGAGCTTTCCTTTGGCCTTGTGAAATGTATTGATCATTATATGAAAAATTTTAAATCCTAAACCATCGAGTTTACTTACTGTTAGCTACTGTGTGTGCTTGTGTGTGTTTGTGTGTTCATATGAAAAGTTAAGAGTGTGTGTTTAAGTTTTTAACTCTTGCACTTTTTAGCTTTGCTTTTAGTAGGGAAAAACTAGGATGTTAAAATCTTTTTTAAGTTTGTGTTATTATACTTATTTAATGTTCTAATCTTATTTTGTTTTTGTAATTAAACTTTGGTTAATATCTATATTTTAGTCTTTACCATTTAAATTTTTGTCTCTCTCATTTCTGACTTGGTAGTTTTGCATCTAACTTAAAAAAGCAATAGTTTGGGTATGTAATCTCATTTAAAATATGTAGAGGTTTTACTAAGTTTGTGTACGTAGTCTCATTTAAAAATATGTAGAAGTTTAATAATGTTGATGATCAAAATATAGACTACTCTAGACAATTTTTAGATCAAAGAGAAATATTTAAATGTATAAGGAGTAAAATAAGATCAAGGGTAAAAAATCAAGAATCTAAATATGAAGTTTGAGCCAAAATATGTGATGCTTTTTTTTTTTTTTTTTTTTTTTCCTTTTTGTATGTGAAAAAATGTATGTTGTGTAACGTTATTTATTCAAAATTTACCTTTTCAAAAGAAAAAACAACAAACAAACAAATCAAAATTTGATGATTGATTGTTATTATTAATATTTGTTGAATGAAAAAATTACTTTTAACCTAATACCATGAGTTTTTATAATGCAATAATAATTTAATATGACATTAGAAAATAAATAGGTTTAAATAGAAATGTCAATAATGTTAGAAATATAAGATGACAACTTTAACCCTTTCTAATACAATGTCTTAATTAGTTGAATCAATGCTCAAGTTGGCATCACCAACTATATTGATGTAAGTATTTCATGAAAATATCAATATCAACATCAAATTTAAAATATAATATATTTGAAACTAAATTAGATATTTTATAGTTAAAAAGATCACTTCCTAAAACTAAACTTGTATTAAAAGTTCAACAAATAAATTTAGAATATTTTATGTTGTATATGTTGAAAAATATAACAAAAAATAAAAACATGAGTAAGTTTTTCATCCAAATGTCAACATTTTCATTCATTCATCTCCATATAAATTGAAAAGGTTCAATATTAATTATAAGGGAAAAAAAAACAAACACAATTTGGAAAATATTGTAAAAATCTTAGCAAAGTGTCCGAAAATGTCAAGAATTATTAAAAATATTGACAAAATATCATTGTACAGTTGATTAAAAAAAAGTTACAACTTACAAGTTAAGAAGAATAAAAAAAAATATTTTTTGTTATTCAAATAATTCATATTTATGAGTTTCATGATCGTTATGATTATCTTTAAGAATTTTAAGTCCAGATTTTCATAAAAATCAAGATGTTAATATTTTTGTCAATATTTATAATACAAATAGTTTTTTTTTCTTAAAAAAATATATTTATTATAAAATTTTGAAGGTTGATTACTTGAAAATCAAAACCCCGTTGTTTGAGATAATCAAAGCCTCTTTTTTCATCAACTTAAATTTATTAATGTTGAATAAAGAACATATTCTAAAATTAAGTACCATCCAAATTATCATCATTATCCATTTTAGAAGGAAGGGGACAGTGTGACCATTTCAATTATACCGTTCTTAAGACGTTAGGAAGGTTTGATCCTCATTCTCGTTAAAAAGAAGAAATAATTATCATTTATTATAAATATAAGAAGATTGATGTGACATAAGCCTAACTCCAAATATAAGAACTTTTGATATAGATTAAAAATTCGAATTCTAATATTCTTAAAATACATATTTGAAAGAACCCATATTTAATGGGAAACACGAAGTCGTATTGGAGTAGGTTTTGCATTTAATTTGAAAATTACGTGTTTCGTTTCATCCACGGCATCTTGTATGCATTAACATTGTATACAATGCCATTTTTGTTAGAAGTATTCAACAACATTTAGGAGTTGAGGAATTCGAACCTTTGACATTTTGGTCAATGGTACATATCAACTACCGTTGAGCTATGTTCATTTTTGGCAGTTTGTTAGAAGTTATAAAGTTATAAAACAGCCAACATGGATATAGCTCAATTGAGCATAAAATATGTACTATTGACCAAGAGGTCAAAAGTTCAAATTTCCTATTCTATATATACTAAAAAAGAAAAGTTATAAAACAATTTAATCTTTGAATTTTATTTTGTAACAACTTAATCCCTTTATTTTTAAATTTGTAACAATTTAATTCCTACCGTAAAAAAATCAATCAAAATTAAATGTTGGTTTTTATTATTTAACGATTTAAACTTTGTAGTTTATAACTATATTGGGTTCTTAATTATTTTACTGATCTACATATGTAATAAATTCCATTAAATCTTAACAATAATTTTCACGAGATATAGGGACTAAATATGAAAAAATTTTAAAATACAAGGACTAAATTGTTACATACTAAAATTCATGGACTAAATTGTTACAAAAATGAAAGTACATGGACTAAATCGTTACAAATCAAAAGTCCAGAGACTAAATTGTTGCTTCTATGAAATTTCAAGGACTAAAAGTGATTTTTAACCAAGTTATAACAAAGAAAACGAGTTTTCTATTCGACTTGTTGTGTGAATTAATTTACAGTATTGTGATTTTAGTAGCGAGTCAGGTTGCTTGGTGAGTAAGACATCTCTAACTTCTTTAGACGAGTTGTAGGTCCAAATTCTCAACCTCTATTCACAATGTTATATATTTTAAAAAGGAGAAAAACTCAAGCTAATAACCCTTCTTTTTGTCTATCTAATTTTATGATTTATTAAATGTAGGAAGAACATAATTGGATATTTAAAAGTAAAGGGACTAAAATAGAACATATACTAAAGCACTAGTACCAAAACAGAATATTAACCCACTGTTTTTCAAACTTTCAATGGCTTTATCTCCATTTGCCCAATTCCAATAAAGTCATCATTAACTGTGATGATTGTTCTAATTGTTTTGTTTTTGAAGAATGTAATATGTTTTGGGGTTATTCTATTAGAAAATTTTTAAAATAAAAGAATTATTAATAAACATAAACTTAGGGACCAAAATTGTAACTTAAGATATTTAAGAAGATTCAGAAAAGAGTTTAGACTAAATAATAAATTTATATCCTTGAACTTTTAAGTTTATGTCAAATGATTCTTTGAAGTTTAAAAAGTGTCTAATAAGTCTCCCAACTTTAAATTTTGTGTCTAATAGGTCCTTGACATATTCGACATTTATTAAAATTCATGAACCTATTAGACACAAAGCTAGTTTAATGTCCTATTGGACACAAAATATAATTTTATGTCTATTAGATTCATTAATTTTAAAAAAATATTGAATATGGCAGAGATCTATTAGACATAAAATTAACAATTCATAGACTTATATGACATTTTTAAATTCTATTAGACACAAATTAAAAGTTCATAGACTTCTTTGACATTTGTTAACTTTAGGGACATATTAGACACAAAATTGAAAGTACAGAGATCTATTAAATACTTTTTAAAAAGTTCAATGACCTATTAGACACAAATATGAAAGTTCAGAGAGTAAACTTGTAATTTAACCACAAATTTATTATGACCCCTAAAGACTATGTGGGACACATTTTTCAAAATAAAAAAGTCTAAAAATATAAAAGTATGAGGTTAAATTACAAGTTTAGTCCTTAAACTTTTTATGTTTGTATTAAATAGATCTTTGAACTTTAAAAAATGTCTAATAAGTCCCTGAACTTTCAATTTTGTGTCTAATAGGGTCGTCCCTGAACTTTAAAAAGTGTCTAATAAGTCCCTAAACTTGCAATGTTGTATTCCATTAGAGATGTCCACGAGGCAGGGTGGGGAAGGGAATGACTTCCTCATCCTCGTCCCCGCCCCCCATGTGAATCCTCATCCTCACAAAATTTCCTGTTAAATTTTGTGAGGATCGGGGCGGAGATTCCTCGGGGAGAATTATTCTCTATTTAGTTTTTTTTTCTTTTTTTAAGAATCAAATAATTCTTTTGATAAATTTTCAAATAGTTAACTTCCATGAGAAATATCCATTAATTAATTACATTGTTAATTATTCACAAAAAATCTTCATTTAAATAGTTAATTTTCTATTAAAAAAATCTCTATTTAAAGATAAAATACTTAAACCTTCTAATAGAAATAAAACAACATTTCATATCAAATTATCTAATTAATCCATACATATAATTCAAATGTTTAACTATATAATTTAAACATATCAAATTATCTAAATCATTAACAATAAAATTTTAAATGATACACACACGCGGGTGCGAGCGCGCACACACACACGTTAAAAAATAAAATATAAAATATAAAAAAAATTAAACGCGGCGGGGAACGGGGAACAGGGACTGGGAATACATTCTCGGTCCCCGTCCCCATTTAGCTCGCAAGGAATATTTTTTCCCCATTCCCCACCTAAACGGGGATTCCCCTCCCCGTTAAGGAGTGTCCCCATGAGACCTCGTTCCTGCAGAGAAAATGGACATCTCTATGTTCAATAAGTACTTGACCTATTCAACATTTTTTAAAATTCACGAACGTATTAGACACAAAATTGAAAGTTTAAGGTTTTATTTATTGGACATAAAATTCAATTTTATATCTAATAGATAAGTTAATTTTAAATTTTTTTGAATATGACATAGATCTATTAAACACAAAATTGAAAGTTCAAAGACCTATTAGACATAAATATAAAAGTTCAGAGACTGAAGTTGTAATTTTAATCTACGGGGCCGTTTGGTTTAAGGTTTTATTGGATGCTTGGAAATAAGATGTCTGGGAATAATAAATGTCTGGGAATAAGATAACTGTGTTTGGTTCTACATGAGAATGTTATCATATTTTTATATAAACAAATGATATTTATATTTGTTTGATGAAATTAATATATAAATCTTATGTAATTGTGATATATTAAATAATGAATTAATATTTCAATAAATAAATATAATTCAATTAATGTACTAACAATATAGTTTAATTGACATATACTTCTTCCCATAGGGTCGGAAGTTCAAATCTCCATACCCTCAATTTGTGTTGTACTAAAAAACAATATAAAAAAGATTATTTTATCATGCATAAAATTTTTGTTAGTGTTCACATGTAATTTCAAAAGTAATAGAACATGTGTAAATAAATTTTGTATTTGTATTAATTTGAATGTAGTGGAGTACCGTCTCTAATTTGTTCTTCTGATTCTTTCTCTCTCATGTACAAATGTTTCTAGGGCTTTGTAGCTTATTCTCAAATGTAGATTTGTCTCAAGGGTTTTGCAACTTGTTCTCGAGGTTGAAGCTTCAATCAATCTTTAGGGTCTTGAAGATAATAACTTCATAAAGTGTTTGGCACACCTATGGACTTTAGTGAGTGTTTAGCACCTAAAGACCTCAAGGATTCTCTTTGAATTCTTTGGAGAGTTTGATTTCTGAACCCTTCAAATGGAGAGGGAAGTTCTCTATTATAGAGTTTCTCAGGCCCCAAGTGGGCTTGGGTTTAACTATTGGATTGGGCCTGATTAGCCTTGGGCCTAAACTCCTGTGGACTGGATTTAATTGACTTTGGGCCTAGCCCTTAGGGCTAAGACTTTGTTGGATTAGCAAGCCTCCCATTTGGGCTTTATCTAAAATTGACCTAAATTTCATATAACTCAATTGCATATTTGGATTTGTCATAATTTAATTTAGAGATGCTTGCAAATTTAATTAATCTCTAATTAAATAAATAATTTTGTCACTAATTTAATAATATGATAATTTTTTATTGGCCAAAATTTCTAATGCATAAACAAAAAACGAAACGGTCTCTTTTCAAAATTACGAAAAATGGACCTTTTAAAAAGAGGATCAAATAGACGTTTTGAAAAAGTATAAAAACTAAAAATAGGATTTTAAAAAAAGACTATAGATGGAAAAGGAAAACAAACCCTCTAAAATATTGGAAAGACAGATGATAGAATTAATAAACAAAGAAAGACATGAGTAAGTCATTAAATTAAATTAAACCCATTGAGAAATTCCAAATCAGGCCGCAGACTGTTTCAAAGAAAGCCAAAAAAAGCCTGAAACTGAGCGACAGTATCGGACATGGCGGTTGGAATTGCAGGTAGCGTAGACTATAAAAGCCAGAGCCCCATTGGTTGAGAGCCACGCCGCCATTGCCACGCCGCCGAGTGCAGCCATCGTCGTCTTGGGGACTGTTCGGCCGGCGCTGGCCCAATAATCCCTCTCTGCTGCGCCTCTCCGGAGCCCCCTAATCTATCAACTTCGTGCATTTCTGAGAGACGTTGCAGAGAGAGATATTTGTTCATTGATTCATTCTTTGTTTCTTGGTTTTTTGTGTTTTTGTTTGTTTAACAATGGCGGTCGTTGCTTTCAAGGTCCTTTTATTTGGTGTTGCTTTTGTTTTGGCTATGCTTTTCCCTCCTAATTTTGCTGCTCCTCATTCTCTGTCTCCGGCTCAACCTCCTGCTGCTAGCGATGGTTACTAATTCATTTATTCCTTCATATTTCTTTTATTATGTTTAATTTGTTTGGTAAATTATCATTTCTTATTTGATCTTGTAATTTTGCAGGGACAAGCATAGACCAAGGAATTGCGTATGTCTTGATGTTGTTGGCGTTGGTGCTCACTTACATTATCCATTCAGCGGACCTTTCTATCACTTTTTAAAATATTTCATTACAATTCGCTCGAAATGTGTAAAAAATGGGGTTCAAGAATTTGTCACCGGGGAATGGTTTTTAATTGGGATTATGGTCTTTTTTTTTTGTTTTTCTTTCTTTCTGATCATTTTATGCTGTACATGTAAATGGATGCAATGATAATTTCTTTTACCCTAATCGTGGCTCTCCTATTACACTCTGTTTCTTGTTTTTTAATGGTTATTGCTAGATTTGATGAATTTTTAAATTAGCTGAAATTTTTATAAAAAAAAAAATGAAACATTACAATGTGGGGATTAGTTAGGCAAGAAATGGAGAAGATAAATTGCTTGCTTAAATATATACTAAAATACTCCTTTTTTTTTTTAAAAAAATGTTAATAAAATCTATTTGTGGTTCCTATGTTTTTAAGAGATTTTTTAGAGTTTATTTTTAATCTATGCATGATTAGAATAAAAAAAAAGTTAGAAAAAACTTCGAATTTTTAAATATTTGTTGAAATGCAACTCTTGAGTTTTTTTTTTAGTAAATCAAACTATATATTCTTCGAATAAGAAAATTTCATCCTCCAGCAATCTTATAAGTTGAAAGAAGTTGTATGAAGTAATTTAGTATTTTGTAGACATTTTTACATTCTAAAACTCATGTTTATATAACTGAATTGTTCTAACACATGTTAGGTGAAGAGCAAGATTTGGTGCATCCTGGTCTTGCAGAAAAAAAATCAAAAATATATATTTTTAAAAAATTGTTACGTGGCAAATTGTGGATGGATAGGGGTATTGCAATTTTTATAATTTTTATAGTTAAAATGTTCAACCACCATAATTAAAATGTTTCAAAACTAAATTATAATTTTTATAGTTAAAATGTCGAAGACTAAACTTGTAAAGTTTATAAACTTTGGTCGGCTATTACACGCAAGCGCACACGATCGAGTCTTCGACTTAAATATTACAACGTCGTTATAACATTACAACAACATAGTCATTATAATTTTATATATAAAAATTAATCGGGATGGGGATTTCTTGCTCCATCCCTGACAGGTAAATGGATATACAAAATGCACCTTAAAATTACCTAAAAATCAACACGACCGATTACGCCCAACATTAATTTAAATTATCGCCAACCTAAGGAAAAACATATTTATAGGTTTTGCTCAAGGTTCAACTTCTCATCTTCACGTATTGTTGAACATATATATATATCATCAAATGAAAAGAGAATCGATGTCTATCAGCTTCTTGAGTTGAGTGACGTTTTTCTCAAGAGGAAAAAACTTCCAGTATTGCTCACTAACAACAGAGATTTGCTAGGAACTTCAAAGATTGGGAAAACAACTAACTGGCATGTACCCTCGACTAAGAAGTCAGAAGTTCGAATGAGACAATATCTCCTAGATATGAAAACTTCAATTACACACCAGAATCTATACTACTTTTACAAAATTGCTTATTCAAGAACTCTTCTTACTTGGTTTTGCTAGTTCTTCATCGGCCAGAGAGAACTTCTTCACTTTCTGTCGAACAAAGAAGGGACAAATTCAAGGAAAAGGAAAAATGCAAAAAGAAAAGAACATTAGAACAGAAAACTTTTCTACATTTTGTTGCTTATACTAATAATGTGCATGTGAAATGTGAAGGCAAGTGTAAGGCATTTAGAATAGTGAATCGATGTGCCTGAAATGTTGCCAAAATGGAACTTAAAAGTTCAAGCCAATGAGAACAAAAATTCAAATCAAGATCCCACACGTTTGTATATCTTAATCAGCGTTGCAGTGGGAAGTAAAGTAAAAATTTACTCGCGCCCTTTTCCATATGCTAAATTGTGAAATCAAATATAATTCCAGAACACTAGATAATCATTTCAAGCATAATCCTCGATTTCACAAATCCTAAATTGAACCTAGAAATTATAATAACTGAATCACAATTCGGAGAATAACAATCGAGCTCCGATGAGAGCGATGGAATAAAAATTCAACAATTACTCAGCAAATCCAATTCAGATTTCAAGGCGATCTAATTCAAAATTTCCAAACAATCACGAAAGCTTAGGGTAAATTGAACAGAGCAAACGAATACCTTGCTAAGCACGCATTCTCGCAAAGAATGAAGGAGACGATAGCATTTCTCTTGATCGAACGGAGACTCCGTGACACAATTGAGCAAATCGAGAGCTTCCTGAGCGCAAACCGGCTGATGTTGAGATTGAGCTTGAGCTTCGTCCATGGCGGAACTGTAAGTGGATTTCAAAACCAGTGAGCTGCAGCTTGTTTATCAAGGAATCGCAAAACAATGGGACGAAACTGAAGAAAAAGGCGCATTTCGAGAAAAAGAGGTATTCGCAAATTCCTGGTTCGTGCTTGAAAATTTTAGGGAATAGGTTCGCACGTGCGAGCCCACACGCTGGGTTTCTTCTTTAAAATGAAAGTCTGACTTTACTTGCAGCCTTTTCAGAAAAACAAATATATATATCTATTTAAAGTGGGCCTAAGCTATAGAGCCCGAATCAGAAATTGGCCCAAGATGGGCCCACGTGGCTCCAGCATGGGTACGTTCCTCGGAACATCAATTTCAGAACCCGATGCGTCGCGACATGCTTGACGATGTGTCGCACACAACGCGATGGGCCCAATAGCTGCACTTTCTTTTTCTTTTTTTTCAAATGAAAGATGATATATTTTTATCATAATTAATATGTTAAATTACAAATTTAGTCCCTGAACAAAGTTTGTTGCTATAAACTTCTAAAATTACAAATTTAATCCCTAAACTTTTAAATTTTTTAAAATTTTACAGATCTACAAAACACAAAATTGAAATTTTAGAATTCTATTAGACATAAAATTCAAATTTGTATTGAATACATCAATTCATTTTTCAAATTTCGAATTTGTCAGAGATTTTTTCACACAGTTGAAATTTCAAAGACCTATTAGATACAAAATTAAAAGTTTAGGGACTTATTAAAGACTTTTGAAAGTTCATGGATAAAATACACACAAACCTCAAAGTTTAGGAATTAAGCTTGTAATTTAACTTAATTAATAAGATACTGAATCATAATTAATAGCTAACTGAGCATAGTTCAATTGGTCAAGACATTATTGTATAAAAAAAAGGTCAAAGCATTATACCTTCGTGTGAAGTTCAAATGTGCGAGAAAAAAATATGTATATTGTTAATGAAGCATGCAATATTACTAGCTAAGTGAACATTTGTAAGTTAAATATTGAATAAATAAATAATTGAATCAATGTAATGATCAATATTTAATATAATTTTGTTAATGAATGTATTGCTCAATTTATCAAAACTAATATCAGTAATTAATTTTTCCAAAAAAACTAATATAAGTAATTAGAGAAATTAGAGAAAGTAATCAAAATTGATTGTGACAAAAAAAAAACAATATTTCGATGCTAATACTTGATTAAAAGTAATTATAGATTAATTAAAACTAAATATATAATTTATTATTCGTTCATCCTTGATTACTTATTCATTTTCCATATATGAAAAAAGAACCTACCGAAAAAACTTATGAATCTCTTTCCAAAAAAAAAAAAAAGAATCATGATGGATATGTTTTTTTGTTACCTGAATAAAGTTATTTTGTTAAATTCGAAAATTTTAAAATTTATGTCAAGTATATACAGAATATTTTAGCTCAACAATTTTCAGCTGTTCTGTTTGAGCGAAATCTCTCACCAATTAACATTGTATGTATGTTCAAAAAAATAAAATAAAAAATAAAAAATAAAAACATTGTATAAAAAAAATCTAGTCTAAGATGTTTGTATTAATCTTTCATTAATGGTTAAAATATCATTTTGATTTATGTATTTGGATTTTGTTCTATTTTGGTCATTGTACTTTCAAATGTTTAATTTTAGTATTTATACTTTCAATAAAGCTTAAAATTGGTCTCTACTGTTAATTTGAAGTTAACTTTTATCAAAATTAGTTAAATAATAATAATAATTTTGATACAAGAAAAGACAGTGTAAACCAACTACGAAAATTTATAGAGGAAAAGTTAATAGAGGCTATTTTTTTAAAAGAAAATTAACAATAAACTAATAGTAGAGACCAATTTTAAGCTTTACTGAAAGTATATGGACTAAAATTGGACATTTAAAAATACAGGGACCAAAATGGAACATAGCCTAAAGTGTAGAACTAAAATGGTATTTTAACCTTCATTAATCATAGCAAAATTAGAATTTATTTCAAAACCTTACACATGACTTATTACATGTAGATAAAGACTTATCCACTATCAACATCTATTGGTAAGGTAAATAAAGAAAGATGTGCCTATGTAAAAAGAATTCATAAACAACTAACAAGAATTAAAATGGAAATGAAATGAACTTCAAATTTTAAAAACCTCTTTTTAAACCAAACAAAGATTTTAATAAGCTAAAATACACTTTTAGTCCTTAGGATTTGAACCTATTTTAAAAAATCAAATATGTCCTCATTTGATAACAATTTCATTTTTAGTTTTCTATTTTAAAAAATTGTGTTTGTTTTCTTATCATTTGTTTACTATAGTTTTTACATTTCTTAAAGAAACATTAGAGACCTGTTTGGGGTGCTGAGTGAGTTATAATAGTCTGTGAAGTTAAATAACTATATACCTCAAACACAGACTATTACAATCCATACTAAATAACTCTACATCCTAAATACATATTATATAACTCCACAGACTATTATTACTCACTCAACACCCCCACACAGCCCCTAGACTTCTTAGCCAAATTTAAAAAACAAAAATAAGTTTTTAAAAGCTACTTCTTTTAGTTCTCAAATTTTTAGCTTAGATTTTGAAAACATTTTTAAAAAGTAGATATCAAAGCAAAGAAATTTATGGGTGGAAATAGTGTTTGCAAGCTTAAAACTAAAAACAAAAAAATAAAAAACGATGGCCCTATTTGATAACAATTTGGTTTTTGAAAATTAAGCCTATAAATACTACTTCCATCTATAGGTTTCCATGTTTTCTTATCTATTTTTTACATATATTTTCAAAAATCAAACCAAGTTTTCAAAACTAAAAAAAAAAAATAGTTTTCAAAAACTTGTTTTTGTTTTTTAAATTTGACTAAAAGCTCAAATGCTTCCTTAAGAAAGATAGAAACTATTGTAGAGAAGATGAAAACCATTGTAGAAAAATTGTGAGAAAACAAGTACAATTTTCAAAAATAAAAAATCAAATGATTATCAAACGAGGCCCAAATGATTATCAAACAGGACTATCACTTTTGAAACCTTAAAGTCCAAATAGAAACTAAATTCAAATTTTAACGATCAAAAGTGTAATTAACTTTAAAAGCTCAAGAACCAACTAAAGAAATAAGTTCAAATTCTATGGATTAAAAGTGTATTTTACTCATTTTATTATTATTTTGCAATGGCAAAAATAGTATTTAATATTCTCTTTTACATTCATTAGTGTCATTATTAGGAAATTATCCCATGTGGGGAACTGCTGAAAGAATTAACTGTAAAGTACTGAAGATATTTAATGAGAGTGAATAAATAATTATAAAGTAACAATAAATGAATTGGCAACTGAAATAGACTATACATTTATTAATATTCAGCAGAATGCCCAATTGGATCTTATAATATAGCTATATTTTCTGCCTCCTTTTTTACACGTACACTTTGCCAATTAAATCCTTTCATTATATATAACTCCAAAACACACCCTCTTTATCTCAGATTCTTTGCTATCTAAAGTTGTATTTTGTATCCAAAAAAATCTTTTCACATGCCAATAATAACAGATATCACATCTCAAAATTTGAATTGACTTAGATATTCGAAAGAGAAATTTGGTTGGATTTTTCTTCATCAATTATAATTGGGTATTAGGAACAAAAAAAACTGCTGACAAGACCTGCTTTCACAAACAAACATATTTCTATCGAATTGCAACATTGTTTTTGGTTCTGAGCATGTAATTCTATATTAGTTAGAAGTAAGGTTTAAAATGTTGATGTTGATAGAAATGTTGAGTTCTCAATTTTATGGAAATATCGATAAAATATCAATGTCGATGGCTATTTTTGAAAAAATTATAAATATAAAAAGTTTATAAGAATATTTAGCAAATAGACATTTCATCATTTTTAAATAAGTTACAACTAACATTATGTTCATATTAGTCTTGATATTTAGTTGATATTTTTGTTAGATTTTGTCAATTTTTCTATGATATAATGGAAATGTCAATATATCAACAAAAATTTAAAACCCTAGTTAGAAAATAATAAGATTGTTTAGTATAAAAGTTAAAGACAACACTTTAGTTGGTACGGGATCTTTTAGTTAGAAAATCCAAAATCAAAACTACGAAGGTGTAGACCTAAAGTAAATAATATCGTGTAGTGATAGAAATATAGAGAGATCCATTGTTGTAACAAAAATGTGGCTACGAATGTACACCGTTATTTTTTTCCAAAATTTTGATGTGAACACATGTTTTGTATTGGTATAAAACAAAGGCAATGTGAGAAAAATAAATTTCTTGCAATAGAAGAAAAAGGTATAATATGAAACAATAATTGGCATGTCTTATTTTTTTTCCTTTTCCTGCTGCCCATATAATTTAAAAATAATGTTAAGGAACAGAGACATAATTGAGAGGCCCATATGACTCATGAATCAATGACTAAATAGCCTAAGTTCGCCCATAGCCGACACCATTTAATTCTCCCAAGTTATATGCACTTATACTTATGGGCCCTCTTCTATATATTTCTTCATACATTTAAATTCCATGTTATATATATATATTAAAAAAAAACACCCATTTTAATATTTAAATTTAGTTTATCTACCCAAAAAAATATTTAAATTTTGGCGAGCTTAATTTCAAATTGGTTCAATCTTCAAAAATTGTCCTTATAGTTTACTAGAACATCTCCTTTTGTTATTGTACGTTTTCTTTGAAAGTGACAAGAAATCTGTTGAATGGGAGAGGATTGTGCTCTAAATTGACTATATTATTAGAGCTTGAGTTGGGTTATTTAAAAAAAAAAAAAAAAAAAATCGAGTAGTTTTCAAACAAAGATAAAAACAGGTTAGTGCAGACAAAAAAGTAGATCTTGCCTGCTCATATTCAATTATATTAATCAAGAGCCAACTTATCTTCTGACCAACCTATTTTTCCTTTGCCTAAAAGCTCATCTAATTCCCATTACATTTTTCAATGATGGACCTCAATATATTTATGGAGATAAAATTAAAGTAGTAGTAATCTTATCTCCAAAACCAAGCATAACTCAATAGTTAATATATTAGTAAAATAGGTTAGACCAAATTGTTACATACAAAAGTTCAGAGACTAAATCATCGTTACTTCAACAAAACTACAAAAACCAAAAATGTTTTTTTTAACCAAATCTAAAATTTCCCCAGACAACCATACCAAGCGAGGAAAAATAAGGTTAAATTACAAATTTAGTCTCTGAACTTTGAGGTTTATGTCTATTTGGTTCATGAACTTTCAAAATTAAAAATTTAGTCCCTAAACTTTCAAATTTTTTTAAAATTCATGGATTTACTAGATATAAAATTGAAATTTTAAGATTCCATTAGACATAAAATTCAAATTTATATCTAATAGATCAATTAATTTTTAAAAATTTCAAAATTTTCAAGGACTCATTAGATATAAAATTAAAATTTCAAATATTTATTAGATAATTTTAAAAATTTACAACATCAAAATTCAATTACTAAACTTATAATTCAACTAAAAAAATAAAATAGGAAAAAGAAAGTTTGTAATAGTAAAAGTGGGCATAGGGGTAAGCTAAATGCAGAGGTGGTGGGGGGCCAATTGAGTGGTGAGAAATTGGGACTGGAAAACCGTTAGCCTGACTGACAGACATACGTGTAGGGCCCTGATTCATTCAATCTCTTCCCTCCTTCACCTTTGGAATTTTGTGCCACTAACATTACCCATCACTTTCCCTACTTCTCATCCATTTTTCTCTCTTTTTCTTTTTTCAACTTATTTATCAATTATATTTTATTAACTCATTATTTCATTGTCATTAATGTGTTTTCTTTTTGCCATGGAGTCAATTAGGCTTTAGGACTTAACATCAACTTAAATAGCTATTCATACTATATATTTTATACCAAAAGTTAATCATCCTCAAGTACGCCAATTCAAACATAGTTCAGTAGATAAAATACTAATTACTATCGCAAAAGTCGATAGTCTAATCTTTCACTTCTACTATTGTTGAACTACCTCAAGTGCTAAAAACCCGTTTAAAATTGAGATTAACTTCCATTATAGTATTTTCTTTTTTTAAGATATTTGATTTCTTAACCATTATCTTTATTATAAATAACCTTAAAATGAGTTTGGAATACCTTTTGAGAGCAATGTTTCTCACAATTGAAATTTTTAATCTATACAATCGTGGAAGAGAAAAAAGACTTAGATAATTTGATCAGATTATGTTGTGTTTCATCAAATATTTTTAACAACAAAGTAAATGAATAATACATGAACATCTTAAATTTTAAGAAAATTTTGAAAATGAAATGAACATGAAAAGATTTACATGTAATGAATATAAATCTAAATATTAGAAAAATTAACAAGTTAGCTATAGATTGATACAGCACTATTAATTTCGACCATAGTAATGAATCCACTAGAGGAGACAAAAATTGTCTCGTATTGAAATAATCAATCACAATCTCTATAAAGATGCGTAAAAACTACCATATCTTAAAAGGATAAACATGAAAGGATTTCAAATAAAAGCAACATAACATAACATTGAAACAAAATGGGAAAATGAAGGTAACATCTGAAAAACAAAAGAGAAAATCTCAGTATGAAATTAAAATGTCTCTTTGTGAGGGACCGATGGAGTCTCCTGACCCCTCCAATTTAAATTTCTAATTCAAATCTCCTTTTTTTTCCTTTTTTTTTTTTGGGAGAATTTCAACCTTAATTTTCCATAGAAGCAAATATATATATATATATATATATATATTGGAATAAAGTAAATTTTTGTCCTTGTTCTGTCATAAAGTAAAATAAAAAGGATATTAAAGAAAATAATAATGTAGACTATAGAGGGTGCAGTATGCATAAAGTCTATGGGTGTTATTTGGAATTTATGGAAATAAATATTGCAACTTTATGTTATGTGATTTGATGGGCGATTATTTCTATTTTTGGACTTGGGAAGAATATTTGGGTGTAACAAAAATCTTTTCAAAATTAACATGTCCATATAGACCACCTTAGGTTGCTTGATAAAAATCATATTTTTGGAAAATTTTATTCTATTTATTGCTATGTTCAACCTGTGATATTATGAAATTTGCTTACAGAAGAAACTTTTTCTTTTTCCTTTTTTTTTGTGAAAGACAGAAGATGCTATAATACTTTAGGGGTATTTGAGAGCATTTTTCTCATACCAAGTATTATATTTTTAGATTAATATTTTAGTGTATCAAAGATGAAGCTACAAAGATTAAAATGAATCAAATAGAAAGTATATTGACCAAAATAGTATTTAAATTTATTATAAAATTAATTGTCAATTATATTAAGTTATTAAAAACATTATTGTACATATCATATATTTCTTAAAAACATATTAGTCACTTGATTAATTATAAAAATTATAATTAATGACATACTGTTTTTTTTTTAAGAAATTTTAATGACATACTTAATTTACATTTTGGTTGCCACTCAATTGGCATAAAGTATATACTCTCGACTAAGAGGTTAGAAGTTCGAATCCTCCACCCCAAATGTTGTAAAAAAAAATTTACACATTGGTTAACTACAATAATTGGTACATATATACATAAATTAATTGAAATCACTAGTATATATATTGTAATTACATATATATACATGGATTAATTATAATAATTTATAGATGTTGATAATCACCTATATGTTTGTTTGTGCTTTTACTCAAAATATATATATAGTGTATTTGTGATCTAATTTTTCTCTAATCATCTAGATTCTCAATTGTCCCTATTTTAACTCATTATCGTTTAAAAGTTAATTCATCTTAAGAAGTGAAACCTTTCTTAGTCTTTAGGTCTAGAAAAATAATAAGAAAGACGATTTCTTCCCTATCATACTATAGCTCTAAAAGGATACATTCTCTTTCTTTTCTTTAATCTTGAGAAAAATATAATGAGAGTAATTCAAACGCATTTAAGTAAAACAATAACATTCAAACCGCCATTTATATTTTATACCACTTGTAAGAGCATCTTTCCATCCAATTCTTGAATGTGAGATTTTTTTTTTTCTTTTTTGAGTTCAAATGGTGAAATTTTGAATCATTAATTTTTTAGTTAGGGTTAATAACTAGTATCTTAATAAATTAAATTATGTTTAAGTTGTTAGAACGTAATAACATGAGACTGTAGAATGTATAAAGTATTTATCTCCTAACAATTTACAGTTCCTAATTGATATGTCTCAGTAAAATACATGCAACCATTAAGTTGTTTAAGATTGCCGGAAATTTAATAATGACTTTAAATTCTTCTCTTAAATCTTGCTTTCAAAACGTTACTTAATTTATATTATTTCACACTATAATTATTGAATAAAACTGACATCCAAAAAGCCAAAAAATACAAAGGCCATGTAACGTAGACAGACTCGGTCCACTGGCACGTGTGCTCTGCACGTGTATTCAATTTTTTCTTTTCAAAACTTGGAGGGATTCTGTAGGCTCAGAACTCTGGTTTTATCTTTTTCTCAGCGTGCCGGTCACGTGAACAAAACACGTGGCTCTGTAAAAAAAAACGGTGCAGAAACGGAACGGAAAATTTTAATTGAACACGTAGACAAACTCGTCCATCACCGTTAACGTGACGGAGATCTTCTCTCATTCATATTTAATAATACTTTAAAAAACCACAAAATTAAATTAAAAACAATAATAATATAAAACACCGATATCCCATCCCGGCCGGAGCAAAACTTTGCCGAAAAACGGCATGGACGGCGACAGAAAAGCTTTAAAGGGCGACAAGAGGATCCGACCCGAACACGTCGCTAAAGTCTTGAAAGTAGTCGTCGGAAGGGGTAGTCGGGTACTCGAACCCGAACCCGAACCCGGATCCGGTTTCTTCGACGGGATTGTGAAACACGCCGTTGAAGGAACCGACGTCGCCGAGGAAGTTGGTTTCATGCTGCAGGCCAATCTCGTCGCCGAACAAGGTCGGAATCGAAGTTTCGAAGGCGAAAATGTCGTCGGGAATGAAGGTGTCGGAGCAGCTCGAGAAGTCGGAGAACTCCGACGAGAAATTTTCCGACACGCACGAGTTGTCGGGCTCGCCAGGGAGCTGCGATTGTGCCTCTTCGTTCGGCGGCGACGGACACCGGAGGACGGAGGTCGGAGAGCAAATGTTATTGTTCGACTCCTCGCCGGAGTTGTAGCCGGAGCACTTTTTGGGCGGTTGGGTGGTGAAATTGGTGAGTGCACCGGGTCCCCGGAGTTGAATGGCGGCGTTGTCGTAAACCATCGCAGCCTCCTCCGCCGTGTCGTAAGTTCCCAGCCACAGCCGTACACGCCGGAGTGGGTCTCTGATTTCCGCCGCCCATTTTCCCCACGGCCTCTGTCTCACGCCGCGGAACTTCTTCCCGTCCGGAATCTTCACCGACCGGCGATTCCTCGACGGGACCCCACATTTTCCCGGCAACCGTCTCCGGCCAGTCCTCGCCGATCTGTTGGCACCGCAGATTCCATTCCCTTCACTAGAGCAAGACGGCTCAATCGTAATTTCATTCACAAATTTCTTCACTCTGTGTCGACCGAACATTTCGGTCTCGTCGTCGCTGGAGGAATCAGTGGCGTCACCGTCGGTGACGGAAATCCGTACGACTCTCGGCGCGATTTCCGGCATTGAAGTGAGCTTAACATGGTTGCGATGCTCGGTGAACTTAATGGGGAGGTCAAAAACAGAGTCGAAATCCATATTCATTACACAGTTCAATGAATGAACGAATGAATCAGATTCTCATTGAAAGCGAAGGGGGAAGATGAAATAGAGAGAAAAACAGGGGAGAAATTAAAACGATGGGGTCCTTGAGGGAGTAGACAGACACGAGGAGGAATAAAGATGGAAAAAAAAAAAAAAGCGAACACGTTAAAGAAAGTCCTGAAACGGAGTGAAACCCACCATTAATGAGATTTTAAAACCCCTCTTAAAAAAGCCATTAAAGGACGAGAAATTTTTCAGCAAAGTTGGACACCAAAAGGAAAAGGAGGGCAAGAAGTGTGCGAGCGTGAGATTGAAGCTACAAACACCAAAAAGGAAAAACAAAACAAAAAAATCCCAGAAACAGAGAGCAAAAATTGGGAAACCCCAGAAAGAAACCAGAAAAATCAAAAGGAGGCTAGAGAAAGATGGGGCCAATTTTTTTTTTTCTTCCTTGAAAAGCCCCAAAGCTAAAACCCACCAAAAGAAAAGGGCTGTTTTCACTTTCAGACACTTTGAAAGAAATGGAAGGAACAAAAAAAACCAGAGAGGAGGAAGAAGAAGAAGAAGAAGAAAGAGGGAAAAATAATGGCGGCCAATGGAGTGAGTGAAGGCAAAAGAGATAATAAGATGCAGAGAAGAAAAGGCACAGTGGCCAATCGAAACCAGCTAATTTTATAGGATCCCAACCCCATGTAGCCGTATTTTCGGATACCCCATTTTTTTTTCTCTTTCTTATTTACAATTAGAAAAAAAAAAAGAAAGAAAACATTAAATATTTTGTATTAAATATCTGAAAACGGAAAGATCTCCGGCGAGTGGCGCAGCCGGGAAGCGGCGGAGGTGATATAACGAAGCGCCGCATAAATCGGAGGGGTCATGGAGGGACACGTGGCAGAGCAGGAGGATTTGAAAAAACTTGGACCCAATAAGAAAGTAGAGAGTGGAAGAGCGTGGAGGGAGTGGAGCTGAGTCAGCAAAAGATTTTGTTTAATTTGAAATAAAGAGGGGTCACGTGACTGGCAGAGACCGATTTTCAGTCCTACTTTGACTAAAAACAATTAAACCCCACCACCAACACTGCCCCCCTCCTCCTTAATTACTTTAATGACCGTTTAATTATGTCCTAATTACCGACTAAACCCCCACCTATTTAATTAAACATTAGCTCTGTTAAACCTTCGGAAGAATTGGATACTAGTTTGGGTTTGCTTGTTTAGGTGTGATTACTTTTTAAAATTACTTTATAGACTTTTGTTTAAAAAAGAAGCTTTATAGCTATTTGTGGTTCACTTATTTTTACTATTTATCGCTCAATGAAATGGGAACAAGACAAACCTACCTTCTAAATTTTCACATATTACGGGTTTGGCATTGACACCAGATGATAATCGACATATTTATTACATTGTTAAAAAATTATGAAATAAAAAAACAAGAAAATGTAATTGATGTGAATATATATTAGTTAGTAATAAGTATTTTAACACATATAAAAGGTATATTTTAATTAATAATAAGTATTTTAACACATTTAAAAAAATAGTAAATCTTTTTTATTTTTAAGATTTTTTTCAAAATATCCATCAATATCAACATTTTCATAAAATCAAGAGACTTGATGCCTACCTACCTACCTACATACATACATACATATATACATACATATATCCTGAATAGTGATGCCTTCTATACAAGAGTCGTGGTGTTGGAGGTCGATTCTTCGTCTTCAAGAGTTGTTTCGCCCCTTCATTCGGTATCCTATTGGCAATGGCCAGCATTATCATGTTTGGTTAGATCTTTAGTTACCAGTTGACTCCATTTTGCCTCAGTATAGTGATCGTAGGATTTCTGATGCAGGAAACACTCTTCTTGCTTCAGTTGCTAACTTCTTACTTCCGGATGGGTCTTGGGTTTGTCCATGTGTGCTAATGGATCTTTTGCTTCTAGTTATAGCGATTACACCTAGTATGACACGTGATGATTAGTCGGTGTGGATTCCAGGTTGATCTAGCTAGTTTTCAATTACTAGTGCTTGGGAGGCTATTAGACTGAAACGATCGTCAGTTCCTTGGGCTAGGCTACTCTGGTTTGGAGGGAATATTTCTAAGCATTCTTTCATTGCCTGGCTAGCAGTGCGTAATCGTTTATTCATAAGGGATCATCTTCATAGATGGGATGTTTCTGTTCCGACGATTGTTTGCTTTGTTTAACTACTGGAAAATCTCGTGACCATTTGTTCTTTTAGTGCCCCTTTAGTCAACAGGTTTAGAATAGTGTGCTCTCTTAAGAAGGTTCAGGACAACGATTTTTGCCTTGGTCTACAGAGTTGGACTGGATTTTCCATATCAGTAGATGTAGACATCGTCATTGTCGTGTATGGAGGTTGGTTTGGTGTGCTTCCATTTATCATATTTGGAGGGAGCAAAATTTTCAATTTCATGGGTTGGCTGCTCGTTCTCTCTAAGCAGCCTTTGTATCATTCAGGCTAATGTTGCTACTCGGTGTTCCACTTGGCTGGGTGGGCAGTCGACTCCCACACCTGGTCCTTCATGGGTTTGGTTTTCTTAATGAGGTTGTTGTTTGGCTTAGGTCTGTTTTCGCATGGTTATTGCACTACTATTTTTTTGTTGATCCTTGTATCTTTGTGCTTTGACCTTAGGTTGTGAGGTCTTTTTTTTTATTTGAATATATCTACTTTTGCAAAAATAATAATAATAATAATTAAAAAAAACTAAATTAATCGATGCTTCTGTACAAGTATTAAATGGACATTAAATTTGTACTTGTTCGGAAGTGGGTCTCACAGGAAAAATCATTACTCTTATCGCATGTTTTTCTCAAGTTCATTGTTATTTTGAAAACAATTATTTACAACTAACTACTCAAATAATTATCTAAAAATAAAAAAGATCTATTCAAACAATTAGTGTGTAATCATTTTCATTTTTCTTTTTCAGAAGGTAGAATTGTAGGCCACATTCTTTTTTAAAAAAAAAAAAAAAAAAAACTTACTATAGCATAGGATAAAGATTTGAACCTTCAACCTTGTATAAAAGAAATTATTCTTGCATTAACCATTTAATTAAGCTTAGGTTTCTAATTATGTCACTTGCTATAAATCTATGGTTAAAATATAAGTTTGGTTCCCTAAATTCTCATAATTATGTCTATTAAGTCTTTGAACTTTAAAGTCATAGCGGTAATTGACATGTACCCTCGACTACGAAGTCAGAGGTTCGAATTCCCCACCCACAAATGTTGTTGACTTAAAAGAAAGAAAAGAAAAAGTTCTTGAACTTTAAAAAGTATATTTCATAACCTTCAAAAATCTATTAGACACAATATTGTACGCTTATTAAAACCTATAAAACAATTTTTTTTAATTGTGAAGCTCATATTGCTTTAATAGTTAATAAACTAAACTTGTAATTTAACTAAAATATATTTGGATAAATAGACTAAATAGTCCCTAATTCTTCTAAGTAATTCTCAATTTAATCTTTAATATTTTAAAATTTTCAATTTTATTCTTAATGTATTAAAAAATCTCAATTAGGTCTCTCCCTAAAATAATTGTTATAATTTGTGGATAAGAAAGTTGATATATATTGTTTTATTAATATATTTAAACACATGAACATTTCACTTAGATATCATTTTCAAAAAAAAAAAAAACCCATCTAAAAAACCAACAAAATCTGTCCAACTCATTAACAAAATATATTTTTATCAAGTTAGATGTCCAAATGGCATGTCCAAGTGTCTAAATTATTAATATGTTACAATACCATTTTGGTCCATATACTTTCAAAGGTCCAATTGCAGTTCATGTACTTGAAATAAAGCTTAAAATTGGTCATAATATTATTTTGAAGTTAATTTTTATCAAAATTAGTTAAATAATAATAATAATTTTCATGCAAGAAAATTTTATAGATAAAAGGTTAATAGAGACTTTTTTTTTTTTGGTAGAAAAGTTAACAATAAACTAACAGTATGGACCGATTTTAAGCTTTATTGAAAGTACATAGACTAAATTTGAATATTTGAAATTATAAGAACCAAAATAGAATGAAACCCAAAAGTACAAGAAGTAAAATGATATTTTAACTTTATTAATAAAATAATAATTTGATGATCCATAAGTCTTTTATTAACAATTTTTTTATATAAAAAGATTTAATTGATATTTTTTTCATGGATTAAGAGTAAGGTCTAGATGTAAATAATGATAATAATAAAATCTAGAATTAAAAATTTTAAGGTTAAATTACGAATCTAGTCCCTAAACTTTTAGATTTGTGTCTATATAGTCATTGAACTTTAAAAAGTGTCTAGTAAGTTTATGAACTTTCAATTTTGCATTCAATAGATTTTTAAACTTAGAAAATGTCTAATAGGTCTTTAAAGTTTCAATTTTGTGTCCAATATATTCCTAATTTCTCAATTTTGTGTCTAATAGGTCTTTGACGTATTCGATATTTTTTTAAAAATTCACAAACCTATAAGATACAAAATTGAAAGTTGAGAGATCTATTAGACACTTTTTAAAGTTCAATAAAAAACTTGTTATAAGTTGAAGAACAAAACTTTGAATTTAACCAAACTTTTAAGACAAAATTGAAAATTCCCTAAAAAAATAGCAACCAGTTGATATATATTTAGCAGCTTTACTCTCCCATTTTCTGAGTTTTGAACCTTTGAGAAGGACAAAAATGAGTTCAGGTCCTTCCCGTACGAAAATTTATAGTCCAACGGGAAATTCATTCTACCTCCTCCATTCAAGTGCTGCCATGTGGCACTTGATTTTATACATTTTTCTTCTTCACTCGATTTTGTTTGCTGAATAACCAATTAATGGGAAGGAGTTTGGTTTTTAATGGAGATTGAAGCTTTAGATTTAAGTTGGAGGAAATTGTTCGGTCTGTCTGATTCGTTTTTTAAAGCCATGATTTGTCTCTTGTTTGAACTGTGTTGAGATTTCGAAGCTTCGTGAATCTCATCTATCTTCAAACAGCAGTGCAAGAATCTGTTCACCAAATTCGATTGGAGGAAATGTGAGAGGTAAGGATACCATACTACGTAGTCGTACTACAAAATTTTTCCCGTATCACATGGCTATGTTTCAGTATTAGATTAGTACGTGTCGTTTTGTGATTGGATGGGAAAAAGATCAAAGAAGTAGAGTTAATAATAGCCGTACCATCGGGTGGCGGCGGCGTTATGGTGGCAAAGGACACTGTAAAATGGGAATATATGAAGAAAACATAACAGACACAGTAATAAATGGGTCCGTTGATCCCTAATTTTAGCTGCCCTACGGTGCCAAGATTCAATGTTTACTAATTCCAAAATTAACACAAATATATATATATAACTGTTTTTTCCTTTGGTAAAATCTAGACTGGAAACAGTATTATATCATTTACTTTTGAAGTGTACTTTTTTTAAAGAAAAAAAATTCATCTGCGTAGCTTTAAGAATTTCAATTTGATTCTCAATGCTTTCTAATTATTGAATTAAATTCATTGTCAATAATGATGTCGTTGAAATTAAATGACAAAAATAGTACGTACTATATGATTTTATAATATGTTATTTGGGGGAGTTTAATTTCTTTTTTATTTGGATGAGATAAGAAGCATTTAATGTTAGGAACATGAATAGTTGAGTTTTATTTTTTTAATACAATAAAGAGGGTAATAATTTAGACTTCCAACTTCAAACAAATGAATAGATGTCTTAATTGTTGAGTTATGTTTGACTGCTCATGTTGCCAATTAGTTAAGGTTTTTTTTTTTAAAGGTTAAACAACATGTGAAGATAAGAGGCGGATTTGAACATTTGATCTCTTCCTTAATGACATATATCATCACTAGTTGAACTATTCTCAATTGGCACGATTATATTGAATGTACACATAATTTTTTTTTTCAAAATATCACATCACAGTAACTATAAGAGCAGGAATTCGAACCTTTGTACTAATACCTTAATCCAACCTTTATGGTAAAAAGTTACTAATACCTTAATCCAACACAAGCTAAAATATGTCCCTAAAGCATTGGTTGGAGAGCGTTCAATTTTTTGGAGCCAAAGTTTGAAAGGAACATGTGATTTTGTCTTAATAACATCGAAAAATGCGAAGAAAAAAAGAAACTAGGCCAATGCTTATTGTCGTACATAATTTGGCAAATTTTATTTGTAGTTTTGTTATTATATTACATGTTAATCAGTCTGATGCTCTTTGGTCTTATTTAGCTCATTTTTTAATACAAGTTCAAACCTGTTTTTTCTTTTTTAATTTTCTTTTCTACTTTTAATTCTCGGATGATGCGATTTTTGTCTCCCTACTGACCCTTTTAATATTCCTTCAATTAATTCGACATCTCAATAAATAATTATTATTATAAATGAAAATTAAAAAACAAAAAATGTGATGACCAAAATCGTATACGTGGTTGACTTCGATATTGGGATACGTATTGTTGATGATATTTTGCATGGATTATTATTATTTGGCATTTTCGTCGACATGTGTCGGTCAATGATTGGTTGGTGAGCCTTCAATATCAACAGCTTGGGTTATTGTCTATGGTTCAAATAGTTGGCCGTTTCGTTGTATTGGCCAATGGCTTTGTTTTGGACCATTTATCATCTCTTTGTTCTTTGGGATTATTTGCATCCACTTTTTATCTCTTCAAAATTGGTAGCTTTTTAAAAGGTACAATATTCTTTTAATTTTGTTTCAAATTGCTAATTTATTACGGATGCTAAAATTTATTTTATTTCAATTTGAGATGCCTTAGAAAGTGCTTATAGATGAGTACTAAAAATTCTTTGAAGATTTTATTGAAAGTTTAACAAGTGATAAAATATGTTTTTACCAATCTAATTTATTTTATTTTTTTATAATCATTAATACTTTTAGGCTGTAGAGAAAACATTTCAATAATTTTCTTCTAGAAGTGCATAGAATAAGTGCTTCATTTGAAAACATTTCTTTTTAGAAGGTATGTCCAACACACCCTTACTCTTTTTAAATACTTCAAGTTTATTTCTTATATATTAGGGATGAAGCCAAAAACTTTTTTTTTTTGGAAGGAGGGAAAATGTGTACTCAAAATAAATGTTTCAGTTATATATTTTATTTTTGTATCTAAAACATTATATATATTTTAGTGAAGATTAAATTTGATTTGAAGAATATTTTATTGTACTTTTCGACTATTACATTTGTATAAGAATGCAAAAGTGAAAGTACGATTTCAAAAGTCATATAAAAACAGTACTTTTCAACTAATACAAGAGTAAAAAAGGCTCAATTTGATTCTTATTCTTTTAAAACTTAATTTTTGCCATATTGATCTTTTTATATAACAATCTTTGGTATTTAGAGTTAAATTTATGGTGGTGTATCTAACAAAAATCTTATCTAGAGCATCACATCATATATTCAAGCTGCATGTGCATTAACTATGGATTGAGATGGACTATGTTTTGTGAAGTTTCTAAAGCTATCAACTCCATGTCAAATGTTCCCTTTTCACCTTTGCAAATAGGAATACTAGAGAAATTATGATGAAGATTAGATAATGCAAGTAGAAGAGAAGACTGAAGTACTAACGTCATGTTTTGAGAGTGATTTTGAAATGATTAAAATCACTTTTGTCGTATTCAAAATCACTTCGAAACATCTCTTTAATCATTCAAAATCAATTTTTATGGAATGAAAATTGTGTTTAAAAGTATAAACTCAAACACTAAGTTGATTTTGAATAACTAAATGCATGGTTCGGAGCATTTTGAACATGAAAAAAATATTTTTTGTCATTTCAAAATCCTTTCTAAACATGCTCCAAGTTTATCAAAACACACACCAACATCTAAATCATATAAAAATAATAATGGTAAACTCTTTTATATATGGCAGGAGAGTAATAATTACTTTGTCATCAGAGCTATTATTTACATAACATTAATAGAAATCTAGTACATAGGGATACATGTCGTCCTTCGAATAGCTAATTAAGGCGAGTAAATTTTTAATTAAGATAAATAGGTGGGCCATTTCGAGTCCCACTATGTCACTGTTCTGATGACAAAGTTTATTAATTTTTGGAAAATTTTTAATTTTTATTCCAAACTTGTCATGTTATATCTATTTTCATTCTAAATTTTCAATTTCATCGAACTAAATCCCAAACTTATGTAAATGTTGCAATTTTTATCATCTATTCCATTTTCGCTAATTCACCCACTAATTTTAACAAAAAGTAATTTAAAAATTTTCACAAACTCACTAATTTCAATAATATCAAGTTTTGCACAAATTAACCATTAAATAATTTTATCAAAACACACAACTTTTAGCAAGAATTTAGCTCTAATGTTGTTTTTCTTTGATATCTTATCAATTTTGTATCATACACATATTTTATAATTCATTGAAAGCATATAAAAATATTTTTTTTAACGATTTTTCAAATGAAAATTTATTACAATATTTTTCCAAATTTTAGATTGAGATTGAAACACTTATCTAAATTTGAGGTACAATTTGATAAAATTGAAATTTTAGAATAAAAATTCATAAAACTTGACAAATTTAGAGATAAAAAATGATTTTTTTTACTAATTTTTCCATTTGGATATAAGAGTGACGTCACACTTAAGATAAGCTCTCTCAGACACGATTTCATTGAATGTAATATGGTGATCTTACCTGCTTTGTTCAAAATAGCAACAGCCATGTCAAGTCTCTCGATCATTCTACTTCATTTTTTTTTTTAAAGAATCCTACTTCATAAATTAAAAATACAAAATTTTAAAAAAAAATTCCTTCTGGACAAAACAAGTGTCCTATAGTTTCAATGATTAACATAAAATTTAGATTTGACTGATGATGTACATAGGGACATGTGTCGAAATTGATCTCTAGGCCTTATCATCACTTAAATTTCAACAAAAATATTGATCGATGTATGAAAAATGAGAAGAGTTTAGAACAAATCCCTAGCTTTTGAGGGTTAGAGAAAAGATGGAAATGACATTTTTTTTATTGGGAAAGTACAAAAACAAATTACCAAACCACCAAAAAAATGAGAGTATTTAAATATTAAATATAACCCACCCCAAAAAACAAGGAAAAAGCAAGTACTTGGATGGGAAATTCGACAAGTCGTTTTGGTTTAGACAATTCAATGGAGCTACTTTTTTTTTTTTTTTTTTTAAATTTTTTTTTTATTAGTTGAGTTGATGCCTGTTGGGGACAAACAAGTTGCCATCTTTTCAGTTAATTAATTAATGTAAATGGAGAAAAACAAGTAAGGTTTATAATTAATTATAAGTCAAAAAAGTTTTTGGGGCATACTCCCCTAGATGAATACTTAGAGCCACAAAAATGCAGAATATTAATAAATGGTTCTAAGTCAAATAAGCACAGTGTCCTAGATCCATTACTTCAGCCCTTGCCATATTGTTTAAATTAAGCTATACTATCATATTAATTATTAATGTTTATTAAATGGTTACACTTATTATAAATGTTTATCAAACATTGATTTATTTCGTGCTTTCTAATTAAGCTTTTGTGGAAAAGTATATTCTATGTTCTCGGTTGAAAATACATTTTGTTTTTAATCATAAGAACAAGGAAGAAGAAATAATCAAGTTGAATAGGATTGGTTTAATGACGATTTTGTTTTGAACATGTTTTCTGTTTGTAAAGGCTATTTAAACCTATGTTGTGTTTGTTTGTTTTTTATTCGTTATTAACACTTTTGAAATCTTGGCCGGTCAAGTTCAAAAATTAAGGAAAAAACAAAGAAAAAAAGTTTCCGAAATGTATTTCTATAGTTTTAAGTTTGAGCTATATGGGATTTCTGTAATGTGTTTTTTAAAGTATATTTTAAGATTTAAGAAAATGATATTGATAGGTAAGCATATAATTTGTAGATTAAAAATAAAATTATCATAGGGATACTTCTAATTCTTTTTTTCTCTAAAATTTAAATTTGTTTACTTACAATTTGATTTTCATTTTTTTATTTACTATTTAAAAACGCTTTTAAAATTTTACTCAAGTCTTGAAAATGAAAAAAGAAAAAGATAATAATATTAAAACTACATTCATCAATGCCTTGACCTGTCGACCTAAGCATAGTTCAACAGGTCAAGACATATATCATCGACTAAGAGATTAGAAGTTCGAATCCCCCCCACTCCATATGTTATTGAACTAAATAAAATAAAATAAAATAAAATAAAATAAAATACCTTCGTCAATTTTAAAAAGTTGGGTTAAAATATATATCACAAGACAAAGAAACAAGTGTTGAGATAGCGTTAAAGCATTATATCCCAAACAAAAGATAAGAGGTTGAATCTCCACCCCCACATATTTTTGTATTAAACAAAAAGTATTGAGATAGCGCTAGGAATAGGTGAGAGTTTCTTTTTCTTTTTTTTTTTTTTATATCACAATATTATATTACAATTTAGGGGTGGGGATCTGAACTTTACAAAGAGTGAAAGTATTGATGTATGAATTAATCAAAAAAAAAAAAAAAAAAAGTATTGATGTATGACCACTTGAGATATATAGATTGACATAGATAGCTATATATAGAAACAAGTTATTAATGTATGATCACTTTGACATTATGCTCATGTCAACAAAAAGTAGATTTTATAACAGTTATAAGATAATAAGTTCTAATGACATTGAGTTATGTTGAAGTCCACACAAATGAGGCTACATACTATAAGTAATATATTATTATATGACCACTTAACTTATGTTAAAGTTAGACATAAATGAGACTATGCATGAAAAGCAACATGCATTAATATCTCACTTTTTGAGGTATATTTCTTATAATTTTAGATTTAAATTCTAGATAGTTAACATGAGCATAGTTCAACAACAATTAACATGTACTCTTTCTTTTGAGATAAGAAGTTTAAATCTCTATATTACACATTTATTGTACTTAAAAAAATATCATATAATTAAGATGAAAATACAAAATACAAAAAAGGTGAATGAATATGTCATATATGTAGACAAATATTGAAAGAAACTTTATATATATATTTTTTGTTTTTAGTAACTTTATAGTTTATGGTGTGATTAATTATGAAAAAAAAGCATATTATAATAGAAATATAATATAAGTAAGTATGTAAACAAAATATTGTAAAAAAATAAAAAGAGAGAGAGAGAGAATGAAAACAAAATTAATTATTGAGTAAAAAGTGTGGTTTTGATGAATAAAATAATAAGATGTGTACGGCTTGTAGCTCGAAATACGGAGAGAGTGATAAATGAAGAGAGAGAAGGAAGTGGGTCCCGCAGACACTAAACGTTTGGAAAAAAGCTTAAACCGGCGTCGTTCACGCTTTTCCACTACAACAATATATTGTCATGTGGGGCTGAGTCGCTGACGTGGCTTCTGCACATGACCCCCCCCCCCCCCCCCCCCTTTTTTAGTTTAATTTGTTGAATTAAGGACTTTAAATTTTGGTTGAAATGGCCGACTTGAGCCTAGCTCAACTAGTTTATGTTAATGTTTTTATATGTTTATGAATTATGAAGTTTCAACATCAACATGAAAAGTAAATTGACATTTCCATTACATCATAAAAAAATTATGAAATATAATGAAAATTTCAATAGAATATCATTGATGTAGACCTAATATTAATAATCGAAAATTTAAATTTATTTAGAAAATGGTAAAAAGTTGATTTGTTAATTTAAATATTTTTTAATGAATATTTTATATTTACAATTTTTTCAAAAATATTCATCAATATCAACCCTTCATGGATATTTCTATTGATATTTCAATAAAATTGAGACTTTGACATTCCGTCGACATCGACATTCAAAACTTTAGCTGAATTACAAATTTTTGTTGATGAATGTTTCTATTAGATCTCTAAACTTTTAAAAGTTTTTATTATATTGTTATGGTTTAACATTATTGTTTAAATATTTATATGATATGTTGATTAGACTAATAAATGGTGATTTTAATGGGTGTTAATAAGTGGTATATAAGATTTATGTAAATTTCAAGAGTCAACCATCAAGCTTCAAGCAACAATCATAAAAAAAAAACACTTAATTAGAAAAAGGAAGTGTAGCTAGAAATAAGGTGGGAACTAGGAGGTGTCATTTTATAAATAAAGAGAACTACTCAAATAGGGTGCTTCTCATAATCATAGAATAGGTCGAGGACAAGTTAGTAAATTCTCACCCTAAGGTGAGAGAATGGAATTTCTCATTGCTTTTGTAAATTATTTATTGCCCCTAAAGTAGAAAAGGAAAATTTTGTTTTTGCTAAAGTAGGCTTTAGGAGATAGGTTTTTTACTTTTGCTCTAAACTTCTTTAAAAGCAAAATAGTTTTTTTTTTAGGTTATAGAGAAAGGTTTTAATAATTAAGAAGATCATCACCATTATTTAGAATGAAATTACCTATGTTAATTAAAAGGAAGAGGAATATTTGTTATGTATTGTGGTATTTACAAATTCAATTATTAACCATCTCAAAAATGTGAAACAATCAAAAATGAAAATAATTATTATGTTATTAAAGAATGGGAGCTAAGATTCTCGCAGGGAATAGTATCCATCCACAATAATTGAAGGTTTAATTTGTGAAAGTATAAAACTTTAGTAACCTAAAAGATACATTTGAAAAAGAAATGTATACTTTTTTATTATAATTCAACGATTAAAAAGAATATTTCAAAGTTAAAGAATAAATAAAATAAATGAGATTTTAAATCCTACTGATAAATTATAATAAATAAATCTCACCTAAGCTACATATTTTTATTTTTATTAAGTTAAAGTTTTGGCATACAATGACAAGATAGTTAGTGGAAAATCATATTAAATATTGAGATTGTAGTTAAAAAGTGGAGGAAAGACCCTTAAACCAGGGATTTAGGGAGTCCATTTTTAGAATACGAACCAATAAATAAAAATAATAAAATGTTAGTGCTACAACTCACATAATCTCAAAATAAATTTAAGTTGCCATTAATTGGATTTGTTTTTCAATTTACATTTATGATTTCCAACAACAATTTTATTCAAAAGAAAAAAAAGGGGAAAAAACAATAATTCTCTCACCATTAAATACCTATGTACTATTACAACCATTAAAAAGAATTGCATTAATTGCTGACATAAAATGAGCAAATACTTCCCTTCACCCAAATTACAAAGTAGAAGCCTACTTCATCATTCACAATAATATTAGCTTTTGCAAATGATTCAATCATAATTTTCTTAAAATATGTTTTAAAACAAAATCATAAAATTATTTTCAAACAACCACAAATATCTTGAAAATTTTCAAGAATTTTTGTTATACTCCCATCCCAACCTTCGATTCTCTTCTACAGGCTCATCAATATTGAATCAATCAAATGCACTTCTTCTTTACCATCTCCCTTTTTCTTTTTTCTTCTTTTTTTTTGTTTTATATTTTTTATATATCGTTAATGTTATATCTATCTAAAAAGAATTGAGAAAGAAAGAGCATATGGATCCTATCTCCTATATCAAACATTAATTAAATCCTATCAATTGATCAAAGGCTAGTCTTTCCTTCTGTTTTTCTTTGAAAGTTTTGTACAAACGAATGATAAAAATCCCTTTTATATAAGAAACTATATATAATTTTAATATATTTATTTATATTTAAAAATATATATATAATAGAGATTTATTTCTAGAGAATCAGTAGAATTTCTTCGACCCCAATTTTAATTTTCCAAATCAGTGATTAAGAGACTGAAAATTTCTACAAAATTGACAGTCCAGAGAATGCATATCTGATTCTGTCCCACTCAGTTGTGGTTCTCAATTGGCTTAAAATGAAAGTCAAATATGAAGTTGGGTGGAGAGTTAAATGTTTTATTTTTTATTTTTGAGAAAAAGAGTTAAATGTCTTTAGTTTGGAAGGGGACCAATAATAAATATGTTGGAGGCGAAGCCATTAATTACAACTTCAATCAAATTAAATTGGAAACGACAGCACCCAAACCAAAGCATAACTCTCCTACTTTCTCAGCAATCACTTATTAATTATTCACCCGCAAATCATAAAGGAATCCCTTATTCCAATATTTATTTATTTTATTAAATTCAGTGTTGTTAAATTATTCCAAGCCCACGTGGCATAATCATTGACACATCATCATAGATATTTTTCTGGTCAAATTACAACTTTGTTGTGTCCAATAAATACATGTTTTTGTTAATCTATACTTAATTCAATTAGTTAAGACATTATAACTTTGATCAAAATGTTATAAGTTTGATTCTCAACCCTATGTAATTTAAAAAGCTTCTAATAAATATATATATTCTCAATTTCATGTTTAATAAGTTCCTACATTAATTATGTTACTTAAATGCTCTAATGTAATTCCTCTTGTCTGTTTTTTTTTTTTTTGAGCTCATGCTAATGTAATTCGTTGACTATATTATTTATAAATTGCTTTCCAAGCTGATTTTAGACAAGTTTAGAGATGTAGTGGTGTAAATGTTAAATTGTGAGTTAATTGCATGATCATGTTAGACACAAGTCTAAAGGCCGCTAGGGACCTATCAAAAATTTCATACAATATAAGAATTATTAGATAGACACAACTTCTAAAGTTTAGAGAGCTATTAAAAACTTTTTAAAGTAAAGTTACTTATTACATACAACTTTAAAAGTTTAGGATTTGCTTGGTATCTAATCTAGATTCGATTTCTTGTTTTTAAAATTCACTAAATCAAATGAATTACGTGAAATTTCACATGGTGGGTTCATTTATGAAAAAGACTCCATTTTTTCATTAAATCTCTTAGGCCCCATTTGATAACCATTTGGTTTTTGGTTTTTAGTTTTTGAAAATTAAGCCTATAAATACTACTCCCACCCTTGGATTTACTTGTTTTATTTATCTACCTTTTACCTATGTTTTCAAAAACCAAGCCATGTTTTGAAAACTAAAAAAAGTAGTTTTCAAAAACTTGTTTTTGTTTTTAAAATTTAGCTAAGAATTCAAATGCTTCCTTAAGGGAGATGAAAACCATTATAGAGAAATTGAGAGAAAACAAGCTTAATTTTCAAAAACCAAAAACTAAAAACCAAATAGTTACGGGCCTTAGTTCTCAAATTCCTTTCTTTAGAAGACCTGATTTTATGGGAAGTCAGTGAAGCTCTATTTTGCTTTTCCCACTTCCTCCCACGACCTCTTTGCCGGCTGCCTTTTATTATTATTTTTTTTAAAAAAAAAAAATCCAATCCACCAAAATGTTTAACATACTTTTCTAAATAAAAATGTTTATTATACTACAAAAACAAAGTTATGTTGTTAATTAAAATGGAAAAGGTCATCTTCAAGAAAGAAAAGATATTTGTTCTTTTTAGTGAGGTCTAAGTTATTATGTATATTAATGTTGTAAGACTTGACAATGGACGAAAAGTAAAGGGTAGAACCAATTTTATATTAAAGTACGTCTTTTTATTCTTTTTTCTTTTACAATCTCATCAAAATTTAAAACTAAAGAAAGTGATTAGCTTTAAGATTTTTTTAGGGAATATTTAGTTTAGATTCGGAAATGTTTTTATTTAGTAAAAATTAAAACAACAAAATTACTAGCAAACCACCTTATTCTTTAAAAATTGTTGAAAGTGGCACCTCCTATCTCATTACTATTAGATGCATTATTTATAAAAGAAACCTTCTCTCTAATCTATTGTTATTAAATAAATAAATAAATAACAGCCAATATTAAATAATTTTTCTAACTTAAAAAGAGGAATTATATGATTGAGATGTCATTCCACAAAGTTATATTGCATTCACCAATCAATGAGTCATATGGGATAATTTAACATGTTGGAGAAAGTTGAAGAGAAAAAATCATTAGCTAATCAAAGTCAGTTAAGGTGTTGGAAAATTATGATATTTAGCTAGCATTAAGGGATTTTTTTTTTTTTTTTTTTTTGTGGATCCCACAATCATCAATATAATTAGTTGAATAATAACTAATCTTTGATATAATGTAACTGATGATGAATTATTGGTTGACACAAAATCTTATATGGGATGTTTGCTATAAGAATCCAAAGAAACCTATGTGGCAATAGTATGATAACAATAAATGTGGTCATCCTATACTACTATGGCTAAGTCTCCTACATCACTATGTGACAATAGTTTTAGTACGAAGAGGGATTTTGTAGAGAATAATCGTAATGATCAAATTTTAATTTCATCCAATTAAACTTTAAATTTAAATCATTCTCTGACCTTAAATTTTTCATTATGAATAAGTTGCTAAAGAATAATTAATCAATTTGTATTCGAAGCAACCACACTTATAATATACTATTTTCTCAAAAGAAAAAAAAAATCAAACTTATATCCTAAATACTATCCATCTTTTTTTTTTTTTTTTGAGTTCAACAATATTTGAGAGTGGGAGATTCGAATTTCTGACTTCTTAGTCGAGAATATATACCAATTATCGTTGAGTTATACTCAGTTTGACAGTCTATCCATATGTTAATGAATCAAAATCATGCATAACACTACCCATAATCATTACTCTACTCGCAATTGAAAATAGAAACTTAAATTATGTTTTTACAGTGCACAAATGAAGCTCATCACACCTTTTCTTTTCTTTTTTTTTGAGAAAAGCTCATGACACCTTTAACCTACTGTTGTAGCTTTTCCTTTTAATAATATTATATACAAACAAAAATAAGTTAAATTATAAATTTAGTCCCTGAACTTTTAAATTTATGTCTAAAAAGCCCTTAAACTTAAAAAATGTAATAAATTTCTGAACTTAAAAAATATTGAATAAGCCTCTAAATTTTTAATTTTGTGTTTAATAAGTCATTGACATATTTGAATTTTTTTTTTAAATTTACTAATCTATTAAATATAAAATTAAATTTATATCTAATAAAACTCTAAGTTTTCAATTTTGTGTCGAGTAGATTTGTGAATTATAAAAAATGTTGAATAAGTCAATAACCTATTAAACACAAAATTGAAAACTCAATGACCTATTGACAACAAAATCAAAAATTTATAGACTTATTATACATTTTTTAAAATTCAAGAACTAAATAGACAAACCTAAAAGTTCAAGAACTTATTTGACATTTTTTAAAGTGTAAGAACCACATAGATACAAACCTGAAAGTTCAAGAGCTAAACACTGTAATTTAACCTTAAAAATATAATAATACGGTTTATTATACAAATAATCATTTCACCTAATCAACTCAGCAATAATTTTAATTAGAGCGAGCAAATGTAATTACTTCAAAACATTTACCACCAATATTTAATAGTAGTAACCTTTCCTAAAAGTTAAAGTTTCAAATCTCTGTCCATAAAGTTCGTATCCAATACGAATATGGCTCGTCAGTTACCAAACCCTGCCTGGTTAAATCAGGTCAAATCTTGAGGACAAAAAGAAAAAAGGAAAATGACCAAAGGCACTTCCCACACGAACATCAACAAGACATAGCTTATACGTTTAGCGAAGCATTTCAATCCAAATGACACTCGAGACATTATTATGTTCAACCCATGCAATAAGTGAACACAGAATTTCCATCAGGGCATTAGTTCCAGTTTCATGAAAGGGTTTTATTGGAATGAACTCTCAAGATTAAAGATAAATTTTTGTTATCCATACAAACAGATTTAGAACAGGCAGTGTTTTTCAGGAGGGAAGCATAACTAAACCCATTGGGAAAAAGAGGTAGATTCAAAGATTATAATTCAAGTAAAAGCCATTTGGGAAAGAAGCCCCCCTCTAACACTAAGCAGCGCCACTAGCCCATAGCATACTTCTGGGTCCAGCTTCTCGCGGTTGCCTCGTACTTGCTTCTGTCAGTCTTGTACATGTGCGCAATCTCTGGCACCAAAGGGTCATCAGGATTTGGGTCTGTTAGCAGCGAACAGATCGAAAGTAACACCTGTGAGAGAAAACATAAACACATGCTTATATATTACGAAGTATAATGGTCAACCTGAGCATATCTCAAATGGTTAAGGCATGTATCATCGATCAAGAGGTTGGGTTAGAGGTTCAAGTCCCTCACCTCACATATTGAACTTGAAAAATATATATATACAACGAAGTATAATGGATGTGTTAGTATTGTATGGATGAAAGCAGATATTTCTTGGTAGTTGAAAAATTAGAATCCTCCTGTATATTCAATATTTCTCAATCAGAGATAACATAAAGCAGGAAAATGCGAATTAACATGCTTCAGTGCTAACAGAAATGGTAGTTGATAGCATCCACTTGATATCTTCGGTATAGTTTGTTTCATCGAAACCACGAGGTATTGCTATTGAAGAATCTGCATCCTAATCAATATTACAAGTTAGATTCATGTCTAGAGTTGTATCATCATGAGGAATGAAACTATTCTCAGCAGTCTTAAGAAATAAATTAATAAGACTAGGAATGGTAACTTAATATCCTTGTATGTTGCTTCTGTCTCGAGATAATCTCCAACCTAAAGCAAATAAGTCTGGGGAGTTGCATGGATTTCCTATCCTAGCCATCATTTAGCTGTTCCAGAAAAAAGATTCCAACAGTTTTGTTCAGCAGTAACAGGGCCAGGCCCATATCCTAGCCACCCATCCAAAATGACAGAAGGTAGAAAGTCAAATACACAATTCAGGTCAATCTTTATTAGATATAAATGCATATATCAAAATTGCAATCAGCATTTCCCTCAGTACCCATATAAATCCCGTTTACGCAAAGAGTAACAACCTTAGAAATGGTTAGTGCAGGACTCCACTGTTCCTTAAGTATGTCAAGGCATATGCTACCGTTGCTGTTGATATTGGGATGGAAGACCTTTGTTCGGAATGCAACCTGTATGATTAAATGACCTCAACTTCAGCCACCAATTATATATTATGAGAAATTGAGCGAATAATTTTACTGGATAAAATGAAGTAATACAACTAGACCTAAACAATCATAAGTGAATACACAAATTCTTAAATCAGCAACATGTAGACCTGGTATAACATAACACACACAAGTATGTGCGAGTGAGATCTGTAATTAACATGACCAAGATCGCTATCAAACTATTAAGTAAACTGAAGTGGTTTTCTGCTAAAACAGCAAACTCGTTCGAATTTTGAGGAAGGAATAGTCCAGTAACTCAATGAAAAAAACATATATAAAATTGAATCTTTACTTCCAACGGGTTTAACATCGAGAACTTGCTGGCAAATGCCAAAAACATGTATTATCTTGGTCATTTCAACAAGGTTTGACTCCACCGAGTCAGTTTTGTCCCATTTGAGACCAACTCAAGCCTAATAGGATGATAATACAATTAACATATTGTACTCTGTGATGTATTAGGGGAAAAAATGAATTACAAGAGAAAAATGGCAATGCATATTTAAAACAGTGTAGATGATTCGATGGTTTTACATTGAGCTCTGTAAATTTTAGCTCCAAACTTATGTTCATTTTTTACAAGAAACAAGAAACAAGAAAACTATTCATTCAAAAAGATTGAATACAAATGATAATTAGGAAGACAAGATACCAACCAAATCCCAAGCCCAAAACGTTTAAGGCCTCCCAGTTGTCAGTAAGCGAATGTTTTAATTACAAGAGAGTTTGAATAAGTAGATCAAAATCTAATAACATCCCAATTGCCTCAAAATCTCTATTTCTGTCCTTCAAGATGCAAGGATTCCTCTCCATCCGAATTTGCAAAGAATAGCTTTATGTTTAACCATATAACCCCAAAAACAACTTGGGCTTTTTGTTCAAAAGTGGTAGCTAGACCCTACATCGGCTGCACATGGGAGTCGTTGGGCATTCTAGTGACCACCCCAATAGACACGAAACACCCAAAACAGTTTACTCCAAAATCAAGAGGCAAAGGTGCAGAGGATCCAAAGGCGATCTTGCATTTCCATGCTTTTTTTTTCCTACAAAGGATGCAACAATTATAGGGGATATAAGAGTAAAGTTTTTTTTCTTTCTTTTTAAAAAAAAGGATGAGAGTAAGTCAACTTCTCTGGTTCATGTCTATTGTACTTAAGCTTCCAAGAGCCAATCTCCCAAAAAAGTTAACCTTCTTTGGAAATTCGTGCATCTAAATCAAATTTAGTGAACAGATTTTCCAGCACCTCTTTAGAAATGAGATAGGAATTCAGGAATTTACAGGAAAAAAAACCCTAAACTATCCAGCTCCCCTCACTCTATCTTCTTGAAAGTTTGATCAGACATTGGATAGCCTATTTCTTCAACTTCAACTCTCATAAGTAATCTATTGGGAAAGAGTCCAATGGCCACAGATAGTCCCAGAATTTAACATCCCTTCACCACCATCGGAAAGAACATTCATTTATCCGCCAAGCCAAGTCCTTGCATATGGCAATAGAGAAACAGGGGCTTTGGGCAATTTTTAGGTACTGAGCCAATGAACCACCGCAATGATCTTTACCAAATTTTCTTGCAATCTGCTGATGCTAAAGAGTGCACTTCAAGAGATATCTCCAAAGCCACTTCGCCGTTTAGTTAGGTCACGAACCCCTGTCATCATCCATTCATTACTTGGATCATTACCGTACTTAGCTGCAATGAGCCTATGTTCCTGGGATTAATTCCAAGGGGAAGGCCAAGGTAATTCAGAGGCCAAGTTCCAGCCAATGAACTCAACCTTGTGGAAGATTCCATGTTACATTTAAGCCAGAAGCCACTTCAAAAACAGGAAGGGTTTTGATAAGTTCTCCAGATTTCCATCTTTTCCGAAGCAAAAATAATTGTTCATCTGTGAATTGACTAACCAAAACTTGATCTCCCCGGCACCTTTGGGACTCCTTTAAACTGATCAATTTGGACTCCTTTGTCAATTAATCTCCCAAGGACATCAGCCACTAAGACAAGGGACGTAAGTCTCCACGTGTATGAACCCTAGTCACAAGAATTCTACTCTAGGAATACCTTTAATGAGGACCCAAAATACATGGAAAGCAACCTAAGAAGCGGACACAAACACGAACACGACAGGACATAGCGATACGTCAATTTCTAAAAAACTAGAACACCGACATGGACACGACACGCGATACGCCAATTTCTAAAAAACTAGGACACGGACATGTTCGTTTTATTATTATTATTATTATTATTCTAATTTAACTTAACTTATAGGAAGCTAAGTAAAAATAAAAACATACTTGTAAATGGTGAACAACCGATGGCAAAGAAGACGGACAACGGTGAAGACAACTAAAGGCTGCCATCGACAGTGTTACTTGTTAGGATTTCTGGATTTCACGATTTTTTGTCCTTTTTTTTTTATTTTTCTAAATTTAAATGATTTGAGCAATTTTTTTCAAAATTTTCCCTCAAGCCGTGTCCAAAATTGAAAAAATAAAAATAAAAAAAGGACACGTAAAATAGTGTGTAGGACATGTGTCTGAAGCATGTCTGGACATATTCGTGTCCAACCCGTGTCTGACACGAACACTCGACCTAAAATAAAGTATCCATGTTGCATAGGAAGCAACATCCAGCTGCTAATGTAATTAATCTATGTAATATCAATTTTAACTCATTTGCATCTATTTAGTAAATGAGCATCTCTATGTTAAACCATAGCTTCTAATCCTTTAATATATATATATATATATATATATATATATATATATATATATATATATATATATATATATATATATATATATATATATATATATATATATATATATATATATATATATATATATATATATATATATATATATTTATTTATTTATTTATTTATTTATTTATTTATTTTTATTTATTTATTTATTTATTTATTGGGGCTGTTGCAAATATAGCAAAATAATTAAAGGCAATTGCAAGCATGTCATCTGTATTTTTGATTGCAAGCGTAGCAAAAATAATAGCCCCAGCCCAGTTGGAAATCACAAAAAGACAAAAATCTCCCTCCCATGTAATCCCACGTGTTTTCAATGTCAAGTACATCAACATTCTATCATTTGGTATATCAATGTATATCAGATACATCTAAAATAAAGTACATCAAATATACTAGTGATATACTTTATTTTGGTATATCAATCAAATTGAATTCCTTACATTCGATATATCAAGAGTATATCAAAAAGAACTAATATGGAGTATATCACAAGTATAACAATGACTTTTATTCAGTGTATCTGATATACTATTGATATACTTTATTTTGGTATATCAATCAAATTGAATTCCTTACATTTGGTATATCAAGAGTATATCAAAAAGAGCTAATATGGAGTATATCACAAGTATAACAGTGCTTTTATTCGGTGTATCTGATATATGTTAGGAACCCAAAATCCATTTGCATACTTGTTGCTCATTATTCCCCTTCAAAAAGAAATGGGCCTCTTCATGCAAATCCAACCCATAAACCAAACCAAAGTTAATGCTGCAATATTTTTCAACCCCTAGCCCCACCTCCTAACACTTCACGTGGTTAATAACTTGGTTTTCCACCTTTTCACGAAAATTGCAGCATCTTCCCAACCCTTATTCTCCATCCATTACCGCCCACCTTCCTCTGCAAGTTTCGATATATACAAACTCTTTGTCTGGCCGTCAGTGACTGCTCCAGCATCTTTCTTCCGCCATTTTTTCATTCGTCGGTCACCCTGCCACTTAACCCTCGGCATCATTCTGTCTCGTCTGCCACCTGTGACCGCGAATAAGACTTTCCTCTGTTGTTTCTTCTTCCTCCATCGTTTCTTCATCTGTCGGCCATCTCGCCTCTTCGACCATATGTCCGCTGACTTCTTTTCTTTCCTCTTCCTTTTATCATTTCATCGCCACCAACCATCTTTCGCAATTTTAAGCATACGAAGCGTCTTTGATTGTTGCAAGATCATTCTCCATTGCTTCTTCAACCATGTGTTTGGCGATAGGTTCTCCCTCCTCTCGCATCGTTGCTTTTCCTTCATTGTCCTCACCATTGATTCCTCCTTCCTCCTTTCTCTCTCACCTTGTCCATTGGTTTTCCTCGCATTTTCGGAGGTTTCATGGTGTAAGACCGATGCCTCCCTGCCACTTTTCAGCCCTGCTTGCAACTGCTCATCTTTGATCCACTCGAATTTTCCTCTCTCTTTTTCTTTCACTGCTTCATCATCTTCCTTCTTTAGTTTTTGTTTTCTTTCCATCCTTTGGTGATGAATATCCTCAAAACCTTCTCCCATTTCTCTCACCATTTGTCGTGTTGCCTCGAGCCTTTGCCGAACTGCTTTTAATTCCTCATCTCGTTCGATGAAGGATTGTTGTAACATCACATTTTGTTCAATGAAGGACTGCGGTAACTTCAACACTAATTCTAGCAAATGATCCATGGCCAGAATCGAATGCTCTGATACCAATTTGTTAGGAACCCAAATACCAAGAACACAAGTAACCGATATATTGCAATATCACAAAGGAATTACAATATAGTAATAGCCTTTCGAGAGGGCTCTCTCTCTCTCTAATCCCACTATGGACTATTTCACCAAAATGATCCACACCCTCTAAGGTCCCTAATACTCCCTATTTATAACCAAGTAATACTCCTAGTACTCTCACAATATACTAGTGATATCTTTATTTTGGTATATCAATCAAATTGAATTCCTTACATTTGGTATATCAAGAGTATATCAAAAAGAGCTAATATGGAGTCTATCAAGAGTATAATAGTGATTTTATTTAGTGTATCAAATATACTACTGATATACTTTATTTACATTCGGTATATCAAGAGTATATTTGGTATATCACTGATATACTACTAATATATTCAGTGTTAGATATATCAGTGATATACCAAATATGCAAAATAATTTGATATGTTACTGATATACTTCATATAGAGCATTTAACTGACATATCTAAAAAGAAGTGTATCAGAAGTATATTAGTAATATATTAGTAATATATTTCGTTTTAGGTATATATCGGTTGACTGATATACAAAATGTACTACTGATGTACTATTGATATACCAAATATAAAGTATATTAGATATACTACTGATATATCTGCTGATACACTAATGAGGGTAAAACTGAAATAATAAAAAAACATAAATCAATTTTAAATTTTTTTGCTATATTTGCAAATCTCCAAAAACCATAGCTAGATTTGCAAATATCTTAATATTTTTTGCTACTCATTACAATTCCCCTATATATATATATATATAGTATTTTTGCACATTTATTGAGAAAAAAAATGAAAAAATATAAGGAGCATAAAAAAAACAAACCCCAAACCAAAGGAACCAAACTAAAAAAAAACTTCAATCAAGTAAAATAAAACCTACAAAGAGACATGGAACCTAATAAGTGCCCACACATCCTCCATTGGACCTCTCTACCCCTCTAAAATTTTGAGTTTTCCTCTCCATCCAGAGTCTCCAAAGGATTGCACTTGCACACGCCACTTCAAACCACAAAAATCGACCCTTCTCATGAAAAGGCTGATGGAAAAGGAACTCCTCAACCATCAAATAGATATCTCTCGGTCGCACAACCTAAAAATCAAATTCATTGAAAAAAGATCCCAAATCGAAGTGGAAAAAGCACAAGTCCCATAAAGGTGGTCCAGATCCTCAGTTGCCCCTACAAAGGATGCAACACTACGACCCAATCAAACCAAACCAGTCAAAACACGATCCAATGTATTAGTAATTCCATGAAGGACCTGTTAAACAAAAAAATTCACCTTCTTGGAAATTTTCACCTTCTATAGTAAGGCAAAGACTAAACGACAAGAGGGAGAGGAGTTGAACAAACACCTAGAAAAGAAACTACAAGAGAAATCTTCTGCAGGGCAAGGACCCCACATACAAAAACCCCCCTCCCATGATGAACTAAAACCAAGGAAAGAAGGCTAACAATGTTCGTCATTTCCCTATCAATCAACGAACAACCAAACCCAAGATCAAGAGACAAATCATTCGCAGAGCAAGAAAAAACAGAGACCATTGAATGATTCCTCTTAGAGGAAAGATGATATAAACATGGGAACATAAAGCATAGGGGTCTATAAACCAACCACTTGTCTTCCCGAAAGTAGCTATCTCTCCCATCACCCATGTTTAATATAATTTTATTCTGCAGTTTTATTATTATTATTTTAGTATTCTCAAAGCTTCTCTCCCACCACCCCTCCCCCCCCCCCCCCCCCCCCCCCCCCCCCAAAAAAAAAGCATTTACAGTAAAAAAGTGAAAACTGATTGCTCACATAAATTAATCTCTGATTTCAAGGCAAATCTGTTCAATAGTTTACATGTTTGCCGACTATTTGGGTTCATTCAACGAAAAACTCTCTTTTTTCTTTTCTTTCTTCTTGATTTTAAATATATGGTGAAACTATATTGTGTAAACAGAAAAGATTTCTGCGAAATGGCACTATTAGAAATTTCTATGAAACACCAAAAGGATGTAAATGGTTGGCATTTCGTGTCTGAAAGATCAAACAAAAGAATTTTGAATATATTGAAGCATACAGATAAGTATTAGGGAGTTCTTAGTTGAGGAAGAGATTTCTGTAGAGACAGAAGAGGAAAAGAATGAGAAATTTTTTTGCATTAATGAATGGAAAGCTCGGATTTTTATTCCAAAGTGAAGACTTGGAAGAGGAAAACTTGGCAATTCCTCCCGCAAAAGAGGCTGCTGATTTTGGGGATAATGCAAAGCAAAACTTGAGGAAATAGTGGATTTTTTGCCCCTTCTGAGTTTGGTGGAGTTAGGTTTCAATCAGCAGTCAGAGGGTTCTTCGTGGGTTGATCTTTTAAATTATTTGAAGAAACCAGATGTTATTTTATCACCAAATCCAAGTGAAAAGAAGAAGAAGAAAGCTTGTTTGATTTTTTGTAGTTGGTCTTTTAGATTATTTGAAGAAGCCACAGGGTAATTTATCACCAATTCCTAGCAAAAAGAAGAAGAAGAAAGCCAAAGGGAGATAAGACGCTAAAGGATGCAGACAATTAGAAGTTTTAGTTTCTTTGAGGGAAACTCCTAGAATTCTTTCTGTTTTGATCTCAAAGGAGATTTTAATTTTTCTAGGAGGTTTGTTTAAGAGTTATGTAAGGAAAACGTTGTAGCAAGTTCCTTTTGTATAATAAAGTTTTGTAATTTCTCTTAATGGGATTTTGTATCAAGTTTCATGGCTTTCTTGCAGTTTTCAGTTGAGTAGGAGATCTATGTATTCTTCATAAAGGAGTTATGTACCTTGTAACTTTTCATTATCTTAATGAAAAATTTGTTTCCTTGTCAAAAAAAATTTTGTGGCATACAGAAGTAAAACATAAAAGATGTCATGTAAATGGAGCAACTCTAAGTACCTTGGGTGGTTTAAATGGATAATCTGGAGGGAAATGAATGTTCACAAGAAACACTCCTCCTGCATATGGACTGTCAGGAGGGCCCATAATTGTTGCTTGCCAATGGAACATGTCTTCGGCTACTGGGCCTAAAGATTTTCATTGAACAGACCATTAAAATTAAGTGAACATAATAATTCTATAACCATTAGTTATGTCACCTGGAGTACAATAAAAATATATATATACAATCAAACGGGGGCAAAATTGTCCCCAATATAAATTCATCAAGGAAAGAAGACGGAGAAGCATAAAATTTACTAACAGTTCCACTTATGAAGAATATTATGGTGTACAGAATTGAGCTATAAATTTATCAGTAAGACTAAAATTTGGTTCTTATTCCCCCAGTAAGAAATTTTGGAGGTTGATTAAAAGCTTGACATCCAAATTTTCAATTCACAAAAGAAGAATTTTTTTTTTTAACTATTGAGATATTCTGGTTGCATATACATAACAACTTGGAAGTTATATGGTCAAAATCAAGGTTAAATAAACATTTGATGACATAAAGCTCAGATTAGCTTGAGTATTTTCAGGGGCAGTTTTTTTCTGTTTCCATTCTGAACATGTCAATGTTCTAAACTTCCGTACTTATTTCAAACCTTCTGTTTTAGTCTTTGTACTTTACATATAAAAAAATTAGTGTAGTCCTTGCATTCATTTTTTACATCTATTATTTAACATAAACCTATAAAAGACAAGTCTTTTTTCATTCACTTGATAAGTAGATATTTACATAGAACAGTATTTGAAACTACAAACAGTGGATCAAGTGTTAGATTTCAAACAGAATTACGTTAAATAATTAATGAAAAATTAACTTAAGAGTTGAAGGATATAAACAGAACACTTTAGAATTTAGGGACTAAAACAATGTAAGAATAAGTATAAATATTAGGTGTGAAGACAGCTCACTGAGTTAACAGATTTACTTGTTTTTAATATTCTGTTTTTGAAATTCTGTTTGACGTGTACATATTAGTTAGAGAGAGGCTACGCTTATGCATTAGATGTATCAGTTGGAGAGTCATTTTGTCTATAAATACTCCTGTACTAATGTGATTATACTTGGCAATGAAATACAGAAGGATCCCTCTCTCACTCTTTCTTTCTTCTCTCTGTTCGGCATTATTCTTGAAATTTATGATTAGGAATCGAAAGAGGTTTAATTTTTTAAACCTATAAGAACATACAGGGAAACTGGTAACAAGTTCAACAAAATGCAAACAAATACGACGCCAAACTGACAGATTTATGCTCAAGCACAGTGGCAAACATGCACAAGGAGCATAAGGTAGAACTAACTGGCACGTTACTATGATCCTGTAGCAGATACAGCTGTTTTACGACAACAACATTCAGAACCAAAGATCAGAACTCTCAATTGCCACCTTCTCAAGTCTTAACATGTCTAAAACCTAAAAACGTGCAATAACACGGTCTATCCTCGCTCACACATGCTAAAAACCACAAAACAACAATCAGAAGGAAGATCATAAACACCGAACAGAGCTCCTTCCAGTTTTCCACTCACAAAAAAAAAATCAAAAAAATCAAAAAAATCAAAAATCAAAAATCAAAAATCAAACAAATAGATTTTCAATTCTTTCAATACTCCTACAGTGCAAATCAGGCAGGAAATAGCTCATGAGAACGATGAGGAAAAATGTTTGAAAGAAGAAGAAACCTGCACTGCAGGACGTAGGAGGATCCTTCTGGAGATCCTTGAGCTCTTTCAAGATCCGTTTCGAAGCCATCACCAAAATCCAAAAGAGTCGAACCTCTGCAGATCGTCTAGAGTTGAGAATCACAGAGAAAGAACAAGAAACAAAGAAATGAATACACCAAAAAAATACAAAAGCAGCGAAGAGAAGAAAGGTATAGAAAGCTCACCTTGAGATCCTCCTCCGTGTTTGTTGTTTTGCCTGAGAGAAGAGAGGATTTACAATTATTTACAAATCCACTTTATATATTCCAATAAATTATATAATAATAAATTAAATACGGAGAGAGAGAGAGAGAGTTGGGGCAGTGTACTCTACTCCGTAGACTCGTTTACCTGATTGGTCTATTTCACGTGGACTCCCACCATGAATATTCATATTATTTACAAATTTAATCCCTACACTTTACGGTTATTATTATATTTTGCTAAATATACGTTCCAGAGCCTAATATTTCCCGATATTCTTTTCAGTTTGGTCCGTATTGTTTACATAGTTTTTATTTGGTCCATTATGTTTCAACATTTTTAATTTAGTTTTTCACCGTTAAACTTACCTAACATATTACTTTGGTAAAAAGATATTTAAGGTTAGTTTGAGATTGTTGCAGTTTTTAATTACTGATAATTGTACTTTTATAGAAGTCAATTGTGAAATGAAGTAAAATATTGTTTAGTAAATTTCAATCTTAAATTATAAAATATTAAATTTTTTGTAGAAATTCGATTGAACGAAATTAAAAATTTTAAAACAATAGAGATTAAATTAAAAAAAAAAATTCAAACATTATAAACTAAAATCCAAAATATATATTTAACCTATTTATTTAGTCTCTACATTTTAAATACATTTTTAAGTTTTTAATTTTGATTTTGATAAGTCACTTTCGTTATCCTCATTCCTGAATTTTTGACATTATATATTATTTGAATTAATAAGCGATAATTTGAAAACAAGTAGCAACAAAATAGTACAACAGCAGGTGAGTCATAAAAAATTGGTTTAAATTATACTTCATTTCCACAAAGTAATCCAAAATTTTAAAAGTTTAAAAGACTAAGGAGGTAGAACTATTTAGGGTAAAATACATTTTTTGATTCATAAATTTAAATTTAGTTTTTATACGGTCTATGAGTTTTCAAAGCCAATAATTTTGGTCATTCAGATTTGAATTTAGTTTTTATTTGATTTGAGATTCCAAAATTGACATATTTGGTCTCCAATATTTAAATTTGATTTCTAATTGGTTTTTGAAGTTTAAATTTGGTTTCTAATTTAATTTTATTTTAATTGTCACGACATCATTTTGTTTTATCAACTAGCGGTCAATTTTACTTAGAGACCATTTAGAAAATAATTTCAAATTTTAAGGACCAATTAAATATCAAATTCAAACTTGTCACTTTTGAAACCTCAAGATTAAATAGAAGTTACATTCAAATATTAAAAATCAAAGTGTGAGTTTTTAAAATTCATGAACTAAATAGAAATTAAGTTTAAATTGAATAATAAAAAATGTATTTTATCCGACTATTTAAATTAGAACCAAATTTTGTAATTTAACATTTAAAAAAAGATTATAAGAATTATATTAAAATTAATATTATTCTTAATTTCCAACGTTGAACTTTTGTTCTTCAAGCTATCTCGCTTGGTTGAAAAACCAAAACGAAATCATTGCTTGTTTCCCTCATAATTATTAATTACCTTATCTTTTCATTTTCAACTCCCCAATTATTTACCCTAAACTTTACTCCGAAATAATGATTAATAACAGCTGCCACCTGGAAACTACACATGGAATTCATAATTACAAATTCATCCAAAAAAAGTATAATTACAAAAAGATTTCCCTTATCTTAACTTCATAATTATTTTTCTCAAAAAAAATCATAACTATTTTTTTTACTAAAAAATATTTTGATAATTCATTTAATGGTTACACAAATAATTGTTGTATTATGACAACCACTATTAGTAATTATTTGTTTTTATTTTCGTTCTTATCTTCAAAATAATAATAATAATAGTGTTACAAAATATTATTTTATATCGTGATTATTTCTTACTCTTCAAGCCTAAGTTTATGGTTGACTCTTTCGATGGGCTCTGAAATTCAAAGATTTTGTGTTTTACAATTTGAATTTTCTAAATTAGAATATTCTTCTACTTTTTTAAAAACAAAAAGAAGTGAATAGAGATGTTATAGCTCAAGTCAAAGATGCATTCTTTGTTCTCAATTCTATCCAAAAAAAAAAAAAAAAAATCAATTCGTTTGTCACTGTCTCATATTTTCTATTTTTAAAAAAACCAACTTGAATTTTAAGAATCTTCTTAGGAGTGATCTACTTTTCTTTTTTCTCAATTGTAATTTCTAATTCATATTTCAGCAAGATCAAATTAATATATACACACACATACTCACATGAAAATAATTAAATTTAGGACTTTACATCATATGTTAATTAACTTCTAAAGTAATTAAATATTATTTTATATAAATTTTGAGATAATGACAAGTTTAGGGCTAAGTGCCTAAGTGGAGTAAAGGTGGGGAAGGCATTCCCCAGTCAGTCATATGTACCCCCCCCCCCCCCCCCCCCCCCCCCAAAAAAAAAAAAAGCTAAAAAGAAACTTTTTTTTTAGAAGAACAAAAATAATTCAAAGAAAGGAAAAAAAAATTGGTTAAAATACAATTTTGGTTCCTGTATTTTGAATTTTGTTCTATTTTGGTTTTTGTACTTTCAAATGTCTAAGTTTAGTCCCTATATTTTCAATAAAACTTAAAATTAGTCTCTATGATAAATTTGAAGTTAATTTTTATTAAAATTAGTTAAATAATAATTATTATTATAATATAAGAAAAGATATAATGTAAACATATTTCTAAAATTTATAGAGGAAAAACTAAAAAAGACTAATTTTTTTAAAGAAAAATTAACAATAGAATAATAATATAAATCAATTTTAAGTTTTATTGAAAGTAAATGAGCTAAAATAGTATTTTAACTTCTTTATCCCCATTGATTAGACTGAAAATTTGTTGTCTTCTTCTGATTGGGTACTCACATAACCCATCCCCTCATTGGGAATTTTATCATCTCTACATTTAAATATTTTTTTTTCTTTATTATTCCTTACTAGTTTTTTTTTGTTGACAGATATTATTCCTTACTAGTTACTACATATTCAAAAGCTGAATTAACACGTGTCGCTTGTAAAACTACAAGCAGAATAATTTTAAAAATAAAAACAATAAATGGAATTTTCATGCTTTATTTTGATTTAGATAAAAGAGCATGAACATAACTAAATTTTAGCCTTTTACTTTATGTTGGATAAATATAGTTTGTATTATCACATCAAACATGCTTCATTATACCTCATTTTGATATCATAAAAATTTTACCAAATTGAACATAATTCAACTAATTAAAACATATATATCATCAACCAAGAGAACAAAAGAAACGAATCATCTTCCCCATGTTCTTGAACTCAAAAAAATATATTCTAAAAATTCGACGCTTAGTTATCTACTTGTTCCATTCATATTTAGTCGCATAGTTCTAGAGAAAAATCTGTTGGAAGCGCAGGTAGAATCTCATATTTTCTTGTGATTGAATGGAAAATTTTGCCATTTGTTGGCCTGTGATTGCAGCTAAATAACAAGCCGAATATGATTTGAACTTCTTCAGCCAACTCGAATGAAGTTGAAGAAAAATAAATTTAACAGTTGTGTTCATTTACTGTTGCAAAACTAGAATCTGGAGAAGAGATTCAAATCTAAAAAAGAAAAACTTGCAAATACTAAATGAGATGTAAGAACTAAAAGAACAAATTGGCTCCAACTCACTGAGAGGTTGAATTTTCTGTCCCAACAGCTTGCGGCATTGAACTTTCAGATCGGTACGTGGAAGAAGGTCGATTCTCGGCTTCCATTGGTCGAACGCTTTCAATCATCTTCACAACTTCTGCCATTTTCGGTCTCTGATCTGGTATCCTGGCCACACATGATAAGGCTATCTGTAACATCTCAACCATTTCTTCCTCTATGTTGGGATACCTCATCAGCTCTACATCAAATACTTCAGCTGTCCACTCCTCTCGGACAACTGAATGAACCCATCTCACCAAGTGCACGATCTCTTCACCGCCCGTAGCATGTATCGGAGACTTTCCGGTTAGAAGCTCAAGGAGCACCACGCCGAAGCTGAAAACGTCTGAAGCCTGAGTCGCCTTGCGGGTGTCTGTCACTTCAGGGGCTCGGTAACCAGCAGCACGGGATATAGGTGGAGAGAGCGAGCTTGTTATGGTTGCTAGTCCAAGATCAGACACACATCCATACTGTTGAGAGTTCAGAAAAATGTTTGAGGATTTCACATTTCCATGGACGAGCTTCCCTCCATTTTCGGCATGGACACGGGCGATTCCTCGTGCTGCACCAACTGCAATTCTCAGTCTGGTGTCCCAATCCAACGGGGTCTTTTCCTCTCCGCGTTTACCTGGAGAAAAAGGCATTCATCACTCATAGAGAAGAAACAAGCAAAGACATTTGGAACATTTTGAAAACTGCAGAGTCCCCCTGCTGCTGTGGGAGAGTAGACCCCAACTTTGTTGATAAATTTGTGCTCATAGCAACTGATTTTTGGACATTATATTGCTGAGCACAAACTCGACTTTATTATCGGCATCGTATTATTATCAGTCAGGCAGCTGATCGTAGAGTAAGGCTAAGCCTTCACTGCAATCGAAGAACCATTCCAGTAAAAGAATTCCAAATTGCAACCATGTGAACAGATACAGAACTAACACCGATTATTCACAACTTGCATGACGAACTCTTGACTTATAACATAAAGTCCTTCCAAAGAAACTCAAAATGAACTTCATTCATGATTAGAAGTTGTTAGAACCATATTTGACTCTGCAGGTGAATGTTTCAGCTTAAACCTTTTCACCACCTAGATGGAAGTCGTCCGAAAAAATTACCTAAAACTCTTTACTACTTCAACCAAAATGGAGTACGTAATGAAAAACTGTAATTTTAGTTATAATATATTCAGTAGAATCAGAACATGGCAAGCATAAAAAATGAAACTACATTCATCAGCAGTTTGTTCGATGTACATAGTTGAGAAGGCAACATACCGTGTAACATAGCCGAGACGCTTCCCTGACCATAGAAATCATAGACCATCAGCTTCTCATCTTTGGAATAATAGTAGGCCTTCAACTCAACCACATTCTCATGCCTGATACTGCCAACAACCTCCATTTGCTGCTCGAAATCGCGTTTCCCAGCGCTTACATCCTTCAACCTCTTAACGACAACTGTGGTGGCATCCTCTAGAATTGCTTTGTATGCAGTACCAAAAGTTCCCTTCCCCAAGACCTCAGCAGAAGCCCTCAACAAATCCTCCAAGTCAAAAGCATAATGGCACCCCTCAAAGAAAACCAATCTGTTGTTTGCATCTTGAGTCCTTGATATCATCTTCTCAGGTGACATTCCGCCTTTCTGCAGATCCCCGGAATATTCTTCCCTCTTCCTTCTTGAGCAGCAAACAAGTATCAGAAAGCCGAATGCTAAAAGCCCCAAAATACCACCAGCAATTATAATTCCTAACAATGCTGCTTCTCCAAGCCCCCCAGCATTCTTTGGCTTTTCATTCGACACGGGCAATGGTGGGGGCACGGGAGGATAGTTTGGTAAAGAACTTTCAAAAGATATGGCATTGCCTACAAATACAGACCTTGGAAATCTCTGTAAAGATTTAGGCACACTCCCACTCAGATTGTTGTTAGAGAAATTCAGAACCTGCAATTTGGGCATTTGGAGGTCAGGTATTTCTCCCGAGAGAGAGTTATTTGCGAGATTCAAACCCGTGAGCGCTGTCAGATTAGAAAGCGAATAAGGAATGCGGCCATTGAAGCCATTGTTAGAGAGATTCACAAAGGTGAGATTCTTCCAAACAGAGAAATTGGAAGGCAATGGCCCAGAGAAGTTGTTGAACTGAAGATAAAGATAGGACAAGTTATTAAGATTCGAGAAATCAGAAGGGAAATCCCCCGTTATACGGTTGGATCTGAGACTCAATATTTGCAGCGCCGAGAGCCGGCTGAGAGTGTTCGCCGGAATTGGGCCGTGGAAGCCAACTCCGGGCAATCGAACGGCTATAACACGAGACTCGTCTTCACTGCAAGTTATACCAGTCCAGTAATGGCAAACCGGAGAAGCTGCATTCCAATTAAGAAAGCGAGAATGAGGGAGATTCTTGACAAAATCAAGCAGAGCCCGCTTATCTTCAACTGGGTCGCCATTGCTCGGCGAAAAAACCAACCCCAGAACGAAAACGAAGCTGAAAATCCACAGAGCTTCCATTAGAGGTCTGTAGAGCACAGAACGAGAAGAGTTTCTGCGAGGGCTTTTTTCGGCCACGCGCGTCTATGGTTTAAACTGAAGCGAACCCAGAAGAGAGAAAAAAGAGAAGAGAAATGGGTTAGATAGACAAATTTGAAATCAATATAAAAAGGGAGAAGGGAATGTGAAGGAAAAGAGAAATGGAAAAACCAGATTCCAAAGACATTGTCGAGAAAAGTAGAAGCGACTGCGATAAAACTCGCAGGGTTTGAATTTATGAAGTATAGTCAAAAAGGGGTTTATTATATTTCACAAATTAGCGAGAGTCCTTCACTCGAAACCAAGCTTCTTTTTGTTCTTTACTCAGTCACTCCTTTAAGCATTCGCTTTGCTGGACTTTGAAGGAATCCCAGAATTACAAGAAACGAGAAAGGCGAAAATAAAATAGATTTTGCCTAGAAAGCGGAGCAAAAGCAGCAAAGCAACGCTAATAATTAGCTCAAGATCTAAACCAAAAACTACAAGAGAGCCTTCACAACAAACACAAACAACAACAAAGCTTCAAATAAATCCCCAGTTACCCCGTCGCTCAAAAAGCAAAAGCAGTTCACAAATCTGAACCAGAAATTTCAAAATGCAGGTCGAAAAAGCTACTGGGTGAGAGAGAAAAAAGAGAACCAAAAAAGGGAAAAGTGCAATGATTTATCTGTAACAAATGGCACGATGGGCATCAAATTCAAATGAGCTCAAAACAGTAATGGGTGGCTAAAAAAGCATCTAAAAAAAAGCAGAAGCAGCAAAGTTATGATTGTCGAAATAGACTGGCAAAAAGGGAAGAGAAAAAGCGCTTTCAAACCGCTGCCATTGAAGCCCTGAAGAAGAAGCAACAGAAGGTCGTTTCTTGAACAGCTATGGCGCTTGTGTCTGTTATACGCAGAGGGAAAATGAGGATTGAAGAGAAGAGTAATTATATGATAACGGAAGAGAGTGAGAAAACGGTAAACTAATAATGCAGGGAAATGGGCAAAAACCACAGTGGATTGATGATTGTGAAGCATTTTTTGATGGGTTAAATTAAATGGAGACGAAGCAAGTTCACGAAATGTGGGGCCGATTATTAATTACTAGAAGCATTTGGGGTTTCTTTTTTCTTTTTTATTTTTATTTGAGCAACGTGTAAATAATATTTAAGTTCTCTCTCACCCTTTTCCTTTTTTGTTTATCTTCGTTATTATTTTTTAATGATACTATTACTGGCACAGTTTTTTTTTTCTTTAGTACAATACTCGTACAGTTTATTAGTTGAAGTTTTTGCACCGACGAAATTATAATAAATAAGAGTAGCATACTTTTTAATGTTGTAGTTATTTGTGTTATTTATTTTTTCACACTGCGAAATAAGATAACTAGGGAGTCTTATTCGTTTATTCTTTTTTTTTAGAAATCATTTATTATATATTTTAATCATTATTAAATTCATTTTTAAAAAATCATTATTAAATTAATTTAATAAAATATTAAATATCAATAAGGAAAATGCAACTATATGTATATGTGAGCAAAATTCACTGAAAATGCAACTAAAGGATATTAATAGTATATATAATATAATAAGTATATAGTACTAATATACGATTGACATACTTCATATTAGGTATATCAGTAAAATAAGATACTTAAAATGAAGTATATCAATACTATATCATTCATTCACTACTAATATAATACTACATAAGTGTATCGACTAAAAACTAGTGCATCAACAAAAAAGGTAGTGACCAAAATCCATTAATAAAGTAAAGAACTAAAATCAAGCATATCAATAGTATATCACCGATATGTTTCATATTATATATATCTCATATATGAATTACTAATATATGTTCGATATAATATAGGTATATCTGATATATTGATTATGACTTATTAATATACTGTTGATATATTTTATATTAAGAATTTCATTTTATTCATATATCTAAATAAAGTATATCAATAGTATATCGTTGATATACTGAATATAAATTACTGTTATATTATTGATATACTTCATATTATGTATTTTTGATATACTATTGATATATTGAATATTATAAATTTCATTTCATTGATGTACCTAAATAAATTATATCAGTAGTATATCACTGATATACTTCATATTAAGTATATCAATAGTACATCACTGATGGGCTGTTGATATACTTCATATGGTAAAAACACGGGATTAAAAAAGTAGGATTAAATGAAGGGCTATTTTAGACTTTTCGCATATTTCGTTTGGGTTAGGCTGACTTTTTTGCTATATTTGCAAATAGGATACATAGGAGATGCGCTTGCAATTGGGCCAAATGCAACTGCCTTTAGTAATAATAATAAATTTTAACTAATTTGCAAAAGGATGAAATACTTATTTGTTAATGGAAATAACATGACATATAGATAAATATTGATTAACTTGATCAATAAATATGCTACATCGTTGTATTAATAACATGAACTATGTAGAGTTCAATTTAAAATTTAGAGACATGATTGGAACTTTTTAAAGTTTTGTAACTAGATTAGTATAATTATCAAAATCCATGTACTAAAATTAAATTTTAATTTTTTTTTAATTAGTTTGAGGATAGTTTCAATTTGGTTTAGTTTTTATAGTTTACTATTTTCAAGCGAGCATAACTCACAACTGACTAAGACATATATTTTTGACACTCATGTATGTATGTATGTATGGTATTAAACTAAAACTAAATCCAATTATAGGGATTGAATTAAAACATTTAAAATTATAGAGACAAATCAATTTTTTTTTATCATCATTCAAATTAAACATAAACCAATATTTAAAAAAATATATATTAATTTAACTTTTTTTATAAAGAAAATTTAAGGTTAAAACACAATTTTGATCCTTGTACTTTGAGCTCCATTTTATTTTGGTCCATGTATTTTTAAATATCCAAATTTAGTCCATGTTTTTTTAATAAAGCTTAAAATTGGTCCCTAAAATTATTTTGAAATTAATTTTTTTTTATCGAAATTAGTTAAACAATAATAATAATTTTAGACACAATGTGAATATATTTTCAAAATTTATAGATAATAGGCTAATAGAGACTATATTTTTTTAGAAAAGTTAACAATAAACTAATAATAGAGATTGATTTTAATCTTTATTGAAAGTAAGTGATTAATTTACACGTTTAAAAGTACAGGACTAAAATAAAATGAAATCTAAAGTTTATGGACCAAAACGATAATTTAACCAAAATTTAACAAAAACATTTTATTACGTAATAATTTTGATAACTGTTCAGTAAATATGGGGATGGGAACCACTTTGCAGCATCGTAACCATGTATCTTGGCGAACATATCTTTCAGCTGGCGGAAAATCAGCTGTGGGATTTTTTTTTTTTTTTTTTCTTTTTGTTTTCCGACAAATCAGGTGTGGGACTTGTAGATAAGAAGAAGCAAATTTTTATTATTAAAAAAAAAAGAGCAAATTTTTATTCGTCAAAATGAAAATTTAAAAAACATTTTTTACATTTGTATTTATCTATTTTAAAATCTAATAGTACAGTCTTACAAGTTTTTTTTTTCTTTTTTTTTGAAAGAAAACAATAGTCTTACAAGTTAACTATAGAGTCAAAAGTTTCCTGAACTTTATTAGTAAATTTATTTTAATTATATAATTAACTTGTGGGACTATTATTTTTAAATAATTTAAATTATTATGACTATTTGACCAAATAATTTAAATAATTTAAATTTGGTCAATATAAGTCCAATGATTGGACCCAAAAACATCAAAATCACAATCTATGGAAAGCTCTATAAACAAAAAAACTCTCCACCATTTGAAGGTTTAAAAATTAAATTCTCTTAAGAAAACTAGAGATATTAGAGAGAATTCAGAAGAAATAATGTCATAAGACTCCCTGAAAAAGCAGAGAATTTAGGTGTTAAACACTCTTTGAAGACCAAAAACTTTTAAAGACTTAAAGACTCTAAAGATTGATTGAAACTTCAATCTCGAGAACAAGTGCTCCAAACCTCGAGTGAAACATATGTACAAGAAAGATAATTAAAGGATCATACTTAGAGATTGTAACACGCCAACAAAATCAATACCAAATAGAAGTTCATTTCACGTGTCACGTTTCTCTTGAAAGTGTGAACACATTCAATTTTCTAATTCAAAATTTGAAAATTATATACATCTACAAATTCCCAATTTTTTAAATCATCAAGTACTATTTCAAATAGTTAATTTCACAAACCAGGAACATGCCCCACACAAAAGTACATATCTGGAGTACAAGAAATCTTAGTAATTTTTTTTTCCTTTTTGGAGTTCAGAAGTAACTATTAATTATTTCTTTATTTTTTTCCCTGTAATAATGGTTATTGTTACCATCCTAACCTACTTTGGGCATCTCTAGCAATTACACAAAAATAATAATAATAATACATTATACAACTAACTTGGAAGAAAGATTAATGAACTAGTTAAGGCCCGCTCGATAACTATTTGTTTTTTGGTTTTTGAAAATTGTGTTTGTTTTCTCACAATTTCTATACAATGATTTTTATTTTCTCTACAATTGTTTCCATATTTTTTAAGAACACTTTGAGTTTCTAACCAAATTCCAAAAACAAAACTAAGTTTTTGAAAACTACTTTTTCTAGTTTTCAAAACTTGGCTTGGTTCTTGAAAATATATGTAAAAAGTATATATGAAACATGGGAATCCATAAGTAGAAGTAGTATTTATAGGCTTAATTTTCAAAAACCAAAAATCAAATGGTTATTAAATGGGGCCTAAATTTTTTAGTCCATTTATTTGACCATCATCCCGACTTACTGTGGTTGAAGATTTTTTTTTCTTATGAGTTCAACAACTGCAAGAGTGGAGAACCATCGACTTTTGGTATGACAATTGATATCTTATTCACTAAGCTATGCTTGAATTGGTTGGTTGAAGTTACTTTCCCATATTTCTTCTTAATACACAAATTCTTATTAAACTTCCTGGTGAGGTTGTCGAGGCCTACCAAAATTAAACTGGTTTCCTACTCTAGCTTGTAGAAATAGTGGACCAGGTCGATTTCCCAAAGGAGCCAGAAATTTTATATTCTCAGTACCAAATTCCAGTGACAAAATGAAACGGGGGGGGGGGGGGGGGGTTTCAAAAAAAGAATATTCTCTTACTCAATGGAAATAAAAATTAATAAAAACAAACAATTGCTAAAATGGATAAAAATTAACTCTTACCAAGTTCCAGTTCAGAGGTGTGGTTATATTCAATTGCAAACATTGATCATAGGCATTCAACGTATTTAGTCTTAACCATGCAAGTACTCGGTCAACTTATTAGGAAACCCCAAAAAGTGTATGTTCCCTAAGATCATTAACTCTAACGAACGCCAAGTTAACGCTAATTACCTAAACAAGTCTTTACGGAACCGCTTCAATTTATTTAGGTAAAGGCATTACAAACAGTGGAACGACCGAGACAATTGATCAAGCAAAACAACTTTCACCTAATTAACATGCTTCTTTAACTCCTAGAATTAAACATGCAAGCCATGTAATATGGAAACCCACAAACATACACATGTGATAATTCTAATGCTACCGGTTCATTCACCATGACAATTACGGATCATGATCATGATTAGCAATAAAGTATGTAAAGGGATTAAGGCGTCAATTTAATCGAGATACATACTTATAAAATTAATGCGGGAATTAAAGAACACTTGTGATAATTCTCATTTATGAGAATTATTTGGCCTTTATACTTAGTTATTCTTGTTATTTTATATGTGTTATTAGATAAAAAGGCTAGCAAATAGTTGGTTTATATGGAATTATTGTTGGAAGCCTTTTAAATTAAGTAAATTGAGAAAATAAAGCAAAAGAAAATGAAAACACACTTACTTGATGTTTTTGTGCAGGAATTTGAAGAATGCAATAGAAATGCAATTGCATTGCAATTGCAATTTTGATAGATCTGAAAATGAAAGGGAAATCTGCAAATCTCCTAAAATCTAGAAATTTTGTGAGATATTGGCTCAACGATTTTAGCTGAGATTTTAGCCATAATTGTGCCTCATTCAAGAAGGAAACCCTAGCCCCATTCATCTATAAATATTGGAGAAGAAGCCTCAAGAGGAGAATGAGTTTTCTGCCATTTTCGGCCACAGTTGCTGCTGTCCACGATTTTCAGCTGTCAAATTTCTGCTGTCAAAATTTATGCTGTCAAATTTCCGCTGTTTTTATTTCTGTTTGCTGCTGTTTTTCTTCTGTTTTCCAGCCCCTTTCAACTTCGAAATTCAATCCTTCCTCAATGAAAATTGAAGGAAGTGAAGGCTCAATTCCCTTTGAAAAAAGTGGAGTTGAGTCGATTGAATAAGAAGCGGAAAAGGGGCTGTGTTCTTCCTGTTCTTAGAATTTATTTTCTGTTTATTTGCTTCAGTTTTAGGAATTTAATTGTTGCTGTAATTTCAAGCTTTTAGCTACTGTTTTGTTCTTTCCTTTTGTTTACGAGACTAAATAGTTTCTGAATTTATTTCGATTAATGAAATTTTAGTTGTTCTTTCCTTATTATTAAGTTGTTATTCAATTATTTATTAACTCTGAAATTTTTATCACATATTGCTTCTATTTTAGTTATGCACTTTAATTCTTTTCATTCATTGTTTTTCGTTCTTTTAATTATGAGCTAAGTCTTTCTTTGGGATTCAAGCATGTGAATGCCCTAGAGAAAGGAATAAAGGCCTAATATGTAAGAGCAACTTTGCTTAAACTTATAGCATTGTTTGCTTTTATTGATTGAAATTTTCATTACTAGTTTAGATTGATCACCTAGATTAGTATACAACAATTTGAGTCTAATACTAAAAAGGTTAGATAAAAATTAGGTTTTCATAAAAGCAATAAAGGAAAATAACCTAGACATAGGAATTTGTTTTTGACCCTAGACATAGGGCAAAACCTTTAAAACCAAAAGAATTGTGTTTCAAAATTAACTAAGTTCGTATTAGCCATAGAAATATCGGTTTAATCGCTTAGCCTCCTAAAGATACTTCATAGAAGGTCGAATAGGTGTTGAATTCGGTTTACAAAGCTTAAGTATTGAGTCAAAGGATTGCAATTGCAATTAGGCCGCAATTTCTTTCAATAGAGCAAAAACATATTTGAATCCCTCTTTTATCATTTTTATTTCTTCTTTTCGAAAACAACAAAAATCATCCCACTTATTTTTATAACCTTGGTTACTGAAATTGCAATTTGAAAACGTCTTTGCTTATTCTTTTGAATTTTGTTGTATCCGTTCCCTGTGGGATCAATACTCTGGAATACTTCCAGTTTTATATTACTTGCATCGACAGTGTGCACTTGCACTGAACTGGAGCTTTATTTTAATTTACAAATATTTTCTTTAAGCCCCACGTTTCAGTTCGATCAACTTGCAAATAAAAGAAAACTAAATTTAAGTACAAGCCTCACAATGTCGCAATTGTTTATAACCGACCTCTGAACCAGAATCACGGTCTCTAGCCGAGCATCTTCATAGAAAACATCAAGTTTACACGAGCTCCCCTTGATATCATAAACTCTCTAAAAGTAAAAGGGAAAAGGCCTAAAATTCTCTCAAAATCGTGTGTGCAATGAGGCAAAAAGTGTCTAACCCTAAAGAGAAAAATTGTTTAAATAAGGCAGAGTAGCGTCTAGACGCTTGGGACAGCGTCTAGACGCTTAACCCGCGAATAAGGAAAGGATCTGGCGGAATCAAGATAGCGTCTCGATGCTTGAAAGTAGCGTCTCGACGCTACCAGCGTTTTGGACAGCCTCTCTGCAGCGTCGAGCGAGCCCTTTCTTCTTCAAATTGAGAGCGTCTAGACGCTTGAAATAGCGTCTAGACGCTATTCCTGCGGTTCCTCAAGCTGGAAATGATAATGCAGCAGCGTCTCGACACCCAAAACAGCGTCTAGACGCTCTGCACCCGGATCCTTTGGCTTCATTGGTCTCTTTTCTTCATTCTAATGCTCGGAAAAGGTTCTAATGACTTCCTTTTAACCCCGATTCATCCAAGTCTTCCGATTGGCTCTGAATTTCTCAATTTCCTGTAAAATAGACAAATAAGCGCATGAGGGCAACTAAATTAGCATGACATAAGCTGATAAAATAGCACATTTACTGTGCTATCACTTCCCTAATTGTCTTAAAACTCGAAAAACATACATATGCAACATTATATTAAAATAAAATGAACAGAGATGAGCAACTAGCAAGGGTGGAGTGTAGAAGAAAAGAACAAGACAATTGGCCTAATTCATCTAGATTTTAAAAAGTATATAAAAGTATTAAGATTTTAAAATTTTATTTCAAATTTTTCCTTCAAAATTTATAGAAATTAAAAATTACAATGGAGAAATTTTGCCTGCTCCTGTTAATATTTTTTTTTACTCCTTCCATGTGGGTTAAATTTTTTTATAAACATACTACAAAATTGTAAATTTTTACTAGGTTAAACAAAATATTAAAATTTTGGTTAAATTACAAGTTTAATCTATGAACCTTGAAGTTTGTGTCTAAAAGTTTCTTGAACTTTAAAAAGAGTCTAATAAATTTATGAACTTTCAATTTTGTTCCTGAACTTTATTAATCTCTTATAGATTCCTGACATATAAAAAAGTTTAAAAGTTAAATAATTTATTAGATATAAAATTGAATTTATGTCTAATAGATCATAAACTTTAAATTTTGCAGTGCAGTAGGGTCCATGAATTTTTTAAAATGTTAAATAGGTCAATGACATATTAGACATAAAATTGAAGATTTAGAAATCTATTGGATACAAAATTGTTAGTTCAATGACCTATTATACACTTTTTAAAATTCAAGAATCAAATTGACACAATCTTGAAAGTTTAGGAACTAAACTTGTAATTTAATCTAAAATTTTATTTCAATGTATTTATTTTTAACATATATATCAACACCAAAACATTCGTTTATTAGAGTTGGACAAGTAAAAAAGTTTTAGAAGTTGTTAATACCGAAATTTGGATCGTTGGATCAACGGTGAATTTGTATTATTGGGAATCGAAATGTGCCTGCAAAACAAAATGAATGAACATCGGTGTGGTGCTAAGTCACCCACACTTTGACGCTCAAGTTAGAATTGGGTTTGTTAGAAGCTTATGGAGTTAATATGTGAATATTTTGGGCATACCCTTGAATGTGTCACCTTCCTCTATTTATAAAGGAAATTCATTCCGTAATGGAAGATGGAACTTGCCAACATCCTACTAAGATTCTTGTTGGGATTCTCGGGATACTCTCCATTAGAGAAGAAAAGTAATAATCGGGTAATGGGGGCATGAGGCCTCAAGCCGGACCCCAATGGAGTCAATCTTTACCTGCCAAGTCGACCCTAGGGGTTAGTCTCAAGGTTGAGCCGACCCTTTTGGAGTTAGCGTCATGACATAGTCGCTCCCTTGGGGTTGATCTCATGGCCTAGCCTATCCCTTGGGGTTGATTTTATAGGTTGGTCTCGAGGCTGAGCTGACATCGTTTTTGGAGTCGGTCTCACGGTCAAGTTGTCCTCCCTTGGCGGGTTGACCATTTTCACGTTAGGCCTCTTTCGAATAATGTCTTTTAAATCTTAGTTAGCCTAATAAGCTCGAGCCACTTGCTTCCTTTGAGCTTGGCCAGTAATTTCACCCACAACACAAAGCGTTAAAAAAATGTCGTGATTGTACTGTGTACCCACTTGTTATGTTACTATATTTTAGTAGGTTAAAAATAAACGTTTTTTTGGTAGAAAATTAGGTGGCCTCCATCTTTCACTTTCTCTTGGCAAAAAGTTGATGTAAGGTGCTATTATTAGTAAGTTCAATTGTCTCTTGTCTTTTTCTTTTTTCTTTTTAATTTTCTATTTTTTTTCCTATTTTATTCAAATGAACCATATCCATCCACGTTTCTTTACCTTACATATTCTCCTTTTTTCCCCCTAAATTTTCTCTTATATATTTACTCTAAAGAAAAAAAAAAGCTCTTATGTATGATTTAATGATGTTAATATCAATAGAATTAAATTAAATTTAGGTATTGCTTTAATTATACTTATTTTAGTGTAATTAATTGAATGTTGTTTAATATTTTGGTAGTTGTTAGTTATGTAATTAAATGAGTTTCTTTGCTGGTGCCTTTATGAATAAAATGTTTTACTTGAATTATTCATAAACCCACTTGAATTATGTTTTAATTAACCTGTTGTTATTATTTTCTTTTTAGAAAATTGACATATTATTTTTTACCCTTAATAGCAATTGATCTAAATATTCATTATAACTGCCATGCAGGTTTTTAATTTTTATCCATATTTGTAATTATGTTTTAAGCTATTATTTTTACCATACTTGTTATGGGTGAAATTAGACCAACAAGAATGCACTGGCTAAAATGCTACAATAAAGGGGCAAATGGGAAAATAAGCCCAATACGAAGTCAAAACGGACCGAAACTGACACGAGACCGACCCATGAAGTGAGAGGACAAAGAAACGGGCTTGGGCTCTCGGCCCAAGCCCGTGGTCAGCCGAGGCTGACCACATGGCAAGGCTCTCCTTTAGGCCTTGCCTTGGTCCCTCATGGCCCGTGTACCCCTGGTCCAGCCTCATTCGGTTCTTTCGTTCTCAATTGAAGACGGAAACCCACGAAAATCCTAGGAATGAAGGTACTTAAGCTCTCTCTTGAGAGGAGAGCAAGACAAGCTTATTCCAGCAACCTAAACTCTCCTAGAACTCCCCATTCTCTTTAAACTCTCTCTGACTTAAGCATCACAACCTGTGTGACCTACACCACACCGGTCTTCAGATTTGTTTTGTCTTGCAAGCTGCGTTCTTTCCCCAAGAATACAAATTCATCGTCGTTGTCACGTGGATGTCATGTGAGATTTCTCCTGTCTAAAATTTGGCAACAACAATACCAAACATTCATTATACTATATTTGAATAATCAAGAAAGTTTTTAAATTTAAATCCCACTTTAGTCTATAAACTTTCACTTTTATTATGTTTTTTCGACTTCAAATTTTCAAATATTATATTTTAATTTATATTTCATAAATATCGTTTTAGTCTTATCTCTAGTAATCTTTTTCATTAAATTGTTTAAGATAAATCTAACTTAGACATTTCATTTTTATTTACCCAATAGATAAATATTTACATAAACAATTATTTGAAGTCTCATTCTATAGGGTTTGATCACAGATTTTCAAACAAGGTTAAATTATAATTAAATCACTTATAAAAAGTTAATGGTAAAACTAAAATAAATTTTATGGAAATTTAAACACAAACAATTAAAAGTTAAAAGATGGTGGTCGGGTTGTCGAGGTCTAAAAAAATAAAATTGATTCTTCTATTCTAGTTTGTAGAAATAGTGGAACCAGGTTGAAATCCCAAGGGAACCAATCTAATTAATTTCTCAAAGTTAAATTAAAACAACAAGTAAACAGGGGGTTTTGTTTTTTTTTTTTAATTAAAAGAAAAATAAAACAGAAAACAAATAAAAGCAAAGAGAAAATCAATCTTACCAATTTCCAACTCAAAGGTACAGTTCTCATCCAATTGTAGCATTGATCACATGCTTACAAAGAATAAATCAACTTATCTATTCAAGTACTTAGGCTATGTTTGAGATTGCTGTAGCTTTTAAAATAACTAGTTTTTTTACCACGTGCATTGCATGTGTAATCAAAATAGTATGAATTAAATTGAATTTACAATGGATTTAATTAATTAAAATTTTTTATGCATTCTTATATTAGTTTTGTTTTTTCTATTTCTATTATGATTTTATATTTTTTAATGTGACTAATTTGAATATAGTATAATATTTATATTATATTATATTATATTATTATAAAAATTATATTATTTCTATTATAATATAATTTTTTATATAATATAACATAATTTTTATATAATATAATTTTTTTATTAAGTTTTTTAATTTTTATTTCTATTATTATTATTATTATTTATAATATAATATATACTTTTTGTAATAATATATTTTGTTTAATTTATGCAATACTTGTTAATGCAATTTTATAACGATTATTTTTTTATTTAAATTTGACATACAATTATTGACATAGAATTAATTAAAAAAATACACACACTTATCATATTATAGCAAATGTAGTAACAATAATTATGTTAAATAATACAAAAATACATTTTAAACAAATTGGTTTACAAAGTCAAAACTTCTTTATAGACAATGTTTTTTTGTCAAATTTTCATTTTGCACTACATCAAGTGAGGACCAATGAGCTATGTAAATTTAAAAAAAATGTCATTCAATATAGTTGTGGTTTTTTTTTTCTTTTTGAAATATTTTTTTAAGAAAGAAATAAACTTTTTAAAATTAATAAACATCCTCTTAAAATTAAAAGAGTGTCTTCTAAAATTAAAGTGTTTACATTATTGCTAAAATTTTAAAATCAAAAGTAATATTTCAAAAATCAAACACAAAAATAAACTAACCCCTAATTCAAAACTCAAAATAATAATTTAGAAATGAATAAATTAAAACGATGAGTAAAAGAATATGTAAAAGAAGAAACGTGGGCTAATGAAATTTAAATTAAAAAAGAGAAAGAAAGAAAGAGATACCTTATTAAAAATTGGATGAGATGGATATTTTAGATATGGAAAAAAGAAGCATCAACAATACAACATGAATTGTATCAACTTTCATAATTTTGTGTAAAAAAACATGAGCTAATTTAAATTTATAAAAAAGAAGAAAGATACCTGATGAGAGTGTGAGAGATACCTCATCAACATTTGGAGGAGATGGATCTTAGATATGGAAAAAAGAACATCAACAACATAACATGATAAAAAATTGGAGGAGGTGGCTATTTTAGATATCATGAAAAAAAAATTGGAGGACGTGTGAAATTTATAGAAGAAATTTAGATTCAAATTCTAATTTGATTTGATTTTAAATCAAATTAGATATCTTATCAAATTAAGAATAAAAATTAATTCAAATTCTTTTCGAATTTTGAATAGAAAAACGTGAAAGAAAAAAGAGTTAATTCAATTAAATTAGATATCTCATTAAAAGAGTAGGTGTGAAGAAAAAATAAATAATTCAATCAAATTAGATATCCTATCTAATGAGTAGGAATTGATTCAAATTATTTTTTAATAAAAAAAACGTGAAAGAAAAAATGACTAATTCAATCCAATTAGATATGCTATCAACTATCAAATTAAGAATAACAATCAATTCAAATTATTTTTTAATTTCGAATAAAAAAACGTGAAAGAAACAAATTAATTCAAATTCTAATTAGATGTCCAATTAAATGAGTAAGAATTGATTCACATTACTTTTTAATAAAAAAACGTGAAAGAAAAAATAACTAATTCAATCCAATTAGATATACTATCAAATATCAAATTAAGAATAACAATTAATTCAAATTATTTTTGAATTTTGAATAAAAAAGCATGAAAGAAAAAAATTAATTCAAAATCTATTTTAATCAAATTTGAAATTAAATCAGATTATGATGATTTGATTGATGTAATTAAGTAAAATTTAAAGAAATATTTTGGTCTAAAAATGTTTTTCAGAAACTCTTGTTTTGGTCTAAAAATGTTTTTCTTAAACTATTGTTTTTTTAATATATTATAGATATACATTATAGATATTGATTCAAATTAATCAATAACAAATCAATTTGAAATTAAATCAAATATTTATTTTGAATCAAATTATCAAATCAGATTATGATGATTTGAATTGGATTAGGATGATATGGTTCAAGTAATCCGATTTGAAATTAAATCATATATTCATTTTGAATCACATTATCCAATCAAATTTGGATGATTTTATGAATGTAATTAACTAATTTTGAGTCAAATTATCAAATCGAATTTGGATGATTTGATTAATGTAACTAACTAATTAACTAAAATTTAAAAGGGTATTGTGCTCTAGAAATGTTTATCAGAAACCCTTGTTTTTTAATATATTATAGAATTATAGATTATAGATATTACTAATAATATTATTACTATATTATAGATATATTTTTAAAATTTTTAAACTAAAATAATTGGATACACAGATGTAATTAATTGGAGGTACTTGATTTTTTTAAGCCAAAAAATTAATTTGAAAAAGAGATAGAATTCTGTAAAAAAAAAAAAAAAAAAAAGGAAAAGTTTGGAAAAAAATAAAGAGAAAAACATGTAGCAATATGATGTCCAAAAGTCATGCCAAAAACTTAATTTGAAAAAGAGACAGAGTTTAGAAAAAAAAAATCGAATAAAAAAAAATGAAAGATACGTGATCCGATGAAAAATTAGAGATGACTACTTTTAGACTTGAAAAAATAGTTATTACTAAAAATTAAAACCTCATATATATATATATATATATATATATATATATATATATATATATATATATATATATATATATATAAAAGGATAATTTGATGCAAAAGAATTTAGAATAATTTGAATATGTGAAGAATTGTGTATATATATACAAAGATGTAATTGTAACAAACAAAAAAAAAAAGGAAACATTATTAGCATATCCAGCCAGCCGATTCAGATTTTTGGGCTATTGCAACTTAATAGCATAAGAATTATAATTGTGTGTATATAAGAGCTAATAAGAATTATAAGAACTCCAATTTCCAAAAAAAAAAAAAAAAAATGTAAGAACTTCAGTTTCAAAAAAAAAAAAGCTATAAGAACTAATAAGAACTATAAGAACTCCAATTTCAATATATATATATATATATATATATAAGAACTTCAATTTCAAAAAATCAAAAAAAAAACTATAAGAACTAAATAAGAATTATAAGAACTATAAGAACTCCAGTTTCCAAAAAAAAAAAAACAGAAATATAAGAACTTCAGTTTCAAAAAAAAAAACTATAAGAACTGAATGAAAAAAACAACGTACCTAAAGAAGAAGTCCAATTTAAAAAAAGAAAGAAAGAAAGAAAGAAATATAAAAACTTCAATTTCAAAAAAATAAAATAAAATAAAGAACTCTAAGAACTAAATGAAAAAAAACGTACCTGAAGAAGAACTCTAGTTTCAAAAAAAAAAAAAAAAAGAAAAAAGAACTATAAGAACTAAATGAAGAAAATGTACCTAAAGAAGAACTCCAGTTCAAAAAAAAAAAAAACTATAAGAACTAAATGAAAAAAACGTAGCTGAAGAATTGAGTATGATAATTGGATACAATTTATATAATCAAATTTGATTTGATTTTGAATCAAATTGCTTATCAAATTAAGCTATTGATTCAAATTTATCAATTTGAAATTAAATCAGATATTCATTTTGATTCAAATTATCAAATTGGATTAAGATGATTTGATTAATGTAATTAACTAAAATTTAAAAGGGTATTTTAGTCTAAAAATGTTTTTCAGAAACTCTTGCTTTTTAATATATTATAGATTACTAGTAGATGTGCTTTTAAGAGAATCAACTGTCATATGAAGCATATTAGTATTTGGTAAATTTCAATTTCAAATCTAAAAAAGTAGGTTATAGTGTTTGGTAAATTCAGATGAAATTGTTGTGATTTAGCTATAATGACGAAATTGGACATATCATTTTAGTTATTTTTATAGTGATACTCAATATCTAAAATTTTTAAAAATAATTATTTAAAATTTATTATAGTTTAAATTAAAAATTCTAGAACCAATCTACTCTGTTTATTTTCAATTATATAATAAAATATTAGAAAAAACAATCGTGTATATAAAATTGTGATGAACAAATGTTAGTCCAATTTAAGCACAAACAAAATTAAGAAAAAATATGATTAAAATAATTTATTTTGCTCCCATCAAACTTGTAGCAATACTGTAGAAGCTACAAAAAAGACAACTCAAATGAATAAGAACAATTATAAATTAAAAAAATTATAGATGACACAATATACCATAAAAACAAATTATTGAAAAATTCAACAATTTGTTTTTTTTTAATCACAAATGCATAAGAACAATTATAAATTAAATAAAAAAAAATTAAAAAAGAACATGCATTGCTGTCGACAAGAATATAATGGAACAAAGAACCACAAAGTCTCGTTTTCTCTTGATTTTGCTTCTAATTTAGCACTGTTGTGAAGTTTTTTTTGGATAGAAAGAGAATTATGTGGAGGTGCTAGACAGAAGAATCGATAGAGAGACATCTCATTAAAAAAATATGGAAGGATATAATGGGTATTTTTTACAATTATTGAAATAGGCACCTGATTATTTGGGAAGTTAATTTGAAAAGTTAGGATTGATTAGATTTTGCAAATTTAAAGATTTGAAAAGTGATTTTACGTAAATTAATAAACAATCAGTTTGACCAAACATCTAAACGGCTAAGATTCTTCTAAAATTCTTTTAACTCATGTAAACGCAATGCCAAATAGGCACTTAGTCTACTTATTCGAAAAAGTCATGACAAAGTATTAATTCTCTTAAGTTAATTGATTCTAAAAACCATCACAATTAAAACTTATTGTTTAGCTAACTGGGCAAGATAACGTTCCATATGAATTCAACAATAACATTAAGAACAGTGGAAATGACTAAGGCAAGACTAATTAGGTGAAATAGCTACTACCACTCTAATCAATTTCGCTTCTTTAATTCTAGAGTCTATCATGCAAGCTATGTAATATAGAAAAACCATAAGTACACACACACGAACCAACTCTTTTGCTATTTAATTCAATCAAGTATGACAATTACGAATCATAAAATCGTGTATAGCAGTCAAGCAATCAACATTAATCGAGGTGTCAGTGCAATCAACACTAATTGCTTGTAAGAATAAAAGCAAGAAGTAAAGAATACTTGGATTGAAAAGAAATTACACTAAACTCGAAGTCTCACAGTCTTACAATTGGACTCGAACTGACCCTTGAATTAGGAATGAGAAATCTAGCCGCTCGTCGTGACAAGATGACCAAAATTCGACATTGATTAGATCTTACAAAAAGTTCAATAGAAAATACAAAGGAAACTTTCTAAAGTAGTCTAAAAACTATAGCCTAAAACATAAGATATGTTTGCCCTAGAGAAAAAGAAGATTTTATAGTGTATGTTGCAGCATCAAGACGCCATAAGGTAATGTAGAGAAGCTTCCTTTTAAATAAGGAAAAGAATCACAACATCATGGCAGTGTTGAGACACTACGAATGGAACGAGGAGTATGTGCGCGTTTCAAGCGTCGGGACGCTACCAGCGTTGAGTGAGACAAATTGCATCGTCAAGCAAGGTTAAGTGTGGCATTGTTTGCAAAAGTTCGAAGCGTCTTGACGCTACCTATGTGGGTCAAATGGCTTGGAAGCTTGTATCAGTGGCATTTTGGCGCTCCAATGGTGTCTCAACGCTGCCTCCTCAAAAAATTTGGCTTGATTTGCTTCCTCTCTTGGCTTGGTTGCTCAAATTAAGTCCAAATAGCTCATTTTTTTATCCCAATTCTTCTCGAGAGCTGTGATTTGTCCTAGATTGCTCGATCCTTATAAAATAGACAAATAAGAGCATGAATGTCAAGGAACTAGCACTAAATGAAGTCTAAAGATAACACATTTTAGCTGCTATTAGATGACAATAAAAAAAATTAAAAATTTAGGCCCCGTTTGATAACCATTTGGATTTTGGTTTTTGGTTTTTGAAAATTAAGCCTAAATACTACTTCAACCTATGAGTTTCCTTGTATTGTTATCCACCTTTTACTTATGTTTTCAAAAAGGCTAAATTATAGAAAATACCCCTAAACTATGGGTTTTATTTCAATAATACCTCTAAACTTAAAAAGTGTCAAAAATACCTTTGATCTTTCAAAAACATTAAAAAATACCTTTACCGTTAAGTTTTGGATGGAAAACGTTAAAATTTCGTTTCAATAATACCCCTGAACTTTCAAAAATATCCTTGACCTTTCAAAAACATCAAAAATACCCTTACCGTTACGTTTTGGATGGAAAATGTTAAAGTTTCGTTTCAATAATACCCTTGACCTTTAAAAAAATTTCAAAAACATTCTTACTAGAAAATGTTTCTTCTTATTTCTCTCTCTGCAGATTCTTCTCCATGAAAAATAATGAGAATGAACGGATTATAAGCATTTGAAAGGTTGTAGTAACAATTTGACCAAATAAGCTCCAAAAACCCAAAATCCATAACCATAACCCTCCCTCGTAACTCTCCAAAAAAAAAAAAATTGTTGGGATGGATTTGGAAACCTAAATGGGCGGAGTCAAGTAGGAATTTGTTCAATTCTTCGAAGTCGAAGGATAATTGTCTTGCTTTGTGGGATCGATTTCTAGCTTGAATTCGTTTAAAATTCAGCTACCCAGATGCTTGAATTTGATGTCAAATTGTGGGGGATGAAAAATAAATTCTTGATGACCCACTTACTGCTTCCATCTCTAGATTTGTTGTTTTCCATTGCATCAAGATTAACACTTGACTTTGAAGTTCATTTGTGACTCTGTGTTTGCTTTATAAACTTCTAGGTTTCCCTTTAGTAATCGTTAATGTAGCATTAAACTTGGAAATTTCAGGCGCGCTACAACTAACAGAACAACTAGCTAAAAACCACTTGTAAGCTAGGATAGCACGCATTGGCTTTCTCTACATTAGTGTTGCATAAAATTATTCAATGCAATACCGCAAGTGTACGAGTCAAGTTTAATATAGTGTAAGAATGTAAGAGTATAGTCCACAGGATTGGTGTTCTAGTTCACTTAATTTCCACAAAAATAATTACCCAATTTTATTTAGAGAATAAAATAGAAAGATGAATAATATCAAAACAAAATAAAAGATGGAGAATAATCAAAATAGAGATATCTTAGGGAGTTGATTTCACCAATCAGACTAACAATTCAATTAATTAAGCAATCAAGATTTACATGCAAATAAGCCATGTCAGGAAGATGTATAAATTGTCTCTTACGAGCACAATTAAATGTCAAGTGTATCAATGAAACTTTAAAGTTTTCCACCTAAAACTTAATGGTAAGGGTATTTTTGAACGTTTTTTAAATTAGGTCAGAAGTATGTTGGAAACTTTTTAAAGTTCAGGGGTATTATTGAAACGAAACTTTAATGTTTTCCATTTAAAACTTAACGGTAAGGGTATGTTTGAACATTTTTGAAAGATCAAGGGTATTTTTGAAACTTTTTACAGTTTAGGGAGTATTATTGAAACAAAACTCATAGTTTAGGGGTATTTTCTATAATTTGATCTTTCAAAAACCAAACCAAGTTTTGAAAACTAGAAAATGTAGTTTTCAAAAACTTGTTTTTGTTTTTAGAATTTAGCTAAGAATTCAAATGTTTTTGTTAAGAAATATGAAACTCATTTTAGAGAATTGATGAGAAAAAAAAAAAAACATAATTTCTAAAAATCGAAAACTAAAAAGTTATCAAACAAGACCTTAATAATAAAAAAAGAATAAATAAGAAAATTTTAATTTGTTTTTCTTTAAGAAATGATAGTTTTATGTCGAAGAAATTAAGCTAAATATATTAAAAGGTCTCTAATCCCTCGAGTAATTCTCAATTTAGTTAGTGATCAATATTTTAAAATTCTCAAATTTACTCTTAACATATTTAGAATTATCTGCTAATATGTCTTAAATTATTGTTATACTAACATATCTAGAGATGTGTGTACATCACTTAGACATACCACCTAACATAAATAGATTTTGTTGATAAGTTTAAAAGTGTTAAAAATAACGAAACCTCCACCTGTCTCTACAATGGTATGATATTGTCCACTTTGGACATAAGCCTTCATGACTTTACTTTTGGTTTCACCCAAAAGACCTCATATCAATGGAGATAATTGTCCTCAGTTATATACCCATGATCACTCCTTTCCCTAGCCAATGTGGGACTTTGTTTGCACTCCTACAAAAAAAATAATAATCAAATTGAAGATTTCTCAAAAGATTTTCAATTATTTTAGGCAAAAAATACCCAATATTCCCTAATCTTTTGAATTATTCTCAATATGGCCCTTAATCTTTTAAAATTCTCAATTTGATCCCTAATGTTTTACATTCTCAATTAGGTCATTTGTTAAAAATTTGGGTAAAGTACACTTTTGGTTCCTAAATTTTGAACTTAGTTTCTATGGTCCCTAGGTTTTCAAAACTAACACTTTTGGTCCTTAAAATTTGAATTTAATTTCTATTGAGTCCTTGTAGTCTCAAAAGAAATATATTTGGTCCCGAGGTTTGAATTTGATCTCTAATTGGTCCTAAAGTTTGGAATTGGTTTCTAATTAGTCCTTAAGTATAAAAAAATAAAAAATAAAATTCAACTCATTTACAAAATACATATTGACAAAGTTTTGTTAGCTTATGTTAATTGTCACATCATTGTTCTTCTAGGTCAACTAACAGTCAATTCTATCCAAGGACCAACTTGAAATCAAATTTAAACTTTAGAAACCAATCATCCACTTTTGAAACTTTAAGGACTAAATAGAAACTAAATTCAAATTTGAAGGACAAAAAGTGTTAGTTTTGAAAACTCATGAACCAAATTGAACTACGTTTAAATTATAGGGACCAAAAGTGTATCTTATTATAATTTTTTTTTTTTTTAAAATGTGATTGACTGTCACATTAATATTTTATTAACATATTTGAAAACATAGACATGCTATTTTAATGCTATTTAACATATGAGACTCAACTTATTCATCTTCAAAATCTGACCCACTCATTAGAAAAATTCATTTTTTTTTCAAATGACATATCCACGTGTCTAGGTATGTTAATAAAATAATAAATTAATGAAGAATAAGCTTTTTGTTAAAAGAAAACTTCGAACACTAATTGAAATTTTTTAATATAAAGATAAAAGTGAGAATTTTAAAAGATCAAGGATTGAACTGAAAATTGCCTAAGAGATCGAAGACTATTTGAATGAAACTCAGCTAACCACGTGGGCTGCTTCTTTAAGGCAAGGGGGTGGCTCCATCAGGAAACCAAGTATGGCGGTTGCCGCTTGCCATTCGGAGATCGGCCCATTTAATTTAACCAACCTTTTCAAAACTTTATTTTTGCATTACCATTAATATTTAGAGTAGCTACAAATTGCCAAATAATTTTAGTATAATAAAGGTTAAATATGCCAACATGCTTCCTAATCTATGAGTTTTTCAATGGGGTATTTTACCTTTTAAAATTTTCAATTAAGTCATTCCCTAAAAAGATAAAAGTTAATTGGGTCCTTAAGTTCTTATTTTATCATGCTTAAATACATGGAGATGCTACTTGGACAAGAACTAGAAAGAAAATAATTTTGTTAATCTAAAAGTCAAATTTTATTGATGGATATATCTAGTTTCATGAGTCAAGTGGCTTCTAAGTGGTATGTTCACACGTCTAAATTTTTCAATTTTTTTTTATATAAAATCACTTAATTGAGAATTTTCAATACATTAAGAATAAATTTGAGAATATTTTTAAAAGATTAAAGACTAAATTGAAATTTGATCTTTAAATTAGAAAATTTTAACTTATAATAAATTTTAGAATATACAAATTATTGATTGCTGTTAAAATAAGTAAGTTGAGTTAATATGTGATCACTTTTTGGTTTATGCAATAGAAAGAGACTTAGCTCTACTTCCTTGGCTTGGAGAAATGAATGGATTGATTTTCGAATCAGGAGGGACTCAAGAAGTGAATGCCATAAAAGAAGTTCATTCAAAATTTCAAACTAGCTTAAAGAATAATAGGTAATATTTAGCCTTTTGTTTCACAAACCAAAGAATTATTTTTTACGCCACCGCGAGCAAATTTCGTAGTTAAGATATTTGTTCATTTCTTTATGGTTGGAGCTTTAAATTTCCACCTCCATATGTACTAAAAAAAAATCATGTTAAGTTATATGTTTTTAATAAATATTATATTTATAATTAAAGAAGGTTATGTATGCAATTATTTTTTTTAAAAAAATATTATATATATAGATATTTTAGAAAACATTGACATCTAATCAAATTTTCATTTTAATTTCACAAAAGCATGGCATGAGAATTTTTCTTTGAAACTCTTCTTAACCATACACGAACCGACAAACAAACAGTCTATATTGTTCATGTGTTAAAATTCTATTCGTTATTCTTTTTCCAGAGAAAATTAATAAACACAAAGTTCTCTGTTAAAAAAACAAAACTAAAATCTGAAAATTAAGCTCTCGTTTTGATAACCTTTAAGTTTTTGGTTTTTCATTTTTAAAAATTAAGTTTATAAATACTATTTCTACTTATAAGTTTATTTGTTTTGTTATCTATGTTCTATCCATATTTTTAAAACTCAAGCCAACAGTTTTGACAACTAAAAAAAAAGTTGTTAAGAACTTATTTTTATTTTTGGAATTTGACTAAAAATTCAAATGTTTACTTAAAGAAAGATGAAAATCATAGTAGAGAAATTATGAGAAAACAAGCTTAATTTTAAAAATTAAAAATCAAATGGTTATTAGACGGGGCCTAATTTTATAATTTGTAAAATTTAAAATTGAACTATATTTTAAAAAAAAATCAAAGTTTAGACTATTAAAAAAATGGTTGGAAAGTAGACTTGTCTCTTAAAAAACAATAGAATTAAAAGCAGACATTGCTGTCAAAATGAGCATAGCTCAGTGGTAATTGACATGTATTTGATTCACTTATTGAAGTTTAAGAGTTTAATTGATATAATTATAAGTTTGCACACGTGTAAACTAACATTTTTCAAACGAAATTTAACTGAGTGTAAATTGATACACTTAAGAAAGTTCAGGTTTTAATTGATACAACTATTAGTTTGAGAATTTTATTGATACAACCTCAAAGTTTAAGGATATAAATTGATTTTTGCCTATTATTATTATTTTGACGGAAAGCAATGTTTTACCTTTGAACTTTTTATCAGTACAATATTTATATTTCAATTCTAAAAAAGTGGGTGGAAAAATGAGAGCAAAAACTTTAAAATCTGAACTTTTTTATATAATTTTTTAAATCTAAGACAATTATCCTGTGCCTTCATTCATCGCTCTACCCTTGCACATACCTAACTTGATTATCATTTGTAAAGTTGGCACAATGATTACCACAAACAAGAAACATATGGGACATAGGATGATCATTCAACACTCCCTTCAAAACTTGCACTGATTGTGCAAATTAATATCAACCTGAGTTGATTGGTTAAATGGTTGGCTCTCCTAACTTAGTTTCCTAAATAACATATATTTCTCTCTTGGTGAGGTAGTTGAGGAGGCATCATGGTAATTGACGTAAGGGCAGAGATGCATTTACGTTCACGTCAAAGTGTTTCAAGATAGTTATGAATCATAGAAATACATGTCTTAGGAATGTTAATTTCTCTTTTCGATCATGCATCTCAAATACCATACAGAGTCACGAAAGAAACAAACCCTATAAAATAGCTCTTTCAAAGAAAAAAATATTGAAATTGTGTACTTGAGAAACAACATAACATTATAAACCAATGAGAGTGATTTTGCACATTATGGAATTTTGGGTGCTTTGTTTGAAATGGGAAAAGGCCAAGAAGTAGGCCAAAAAAAGGAGAGAGAAAAAACAGATCACATGGAAATGCATATGTTTGAGATAAGCATAAATTGAGATGTCCAATTCTAATTCAGCCACATCTCTAAGGTTTGAGACATTGAATCACATAAAAGCAAAAAATTGTTTGACATGTTCTTGGTCATTGTTCTTTGTCCCATGGAATTGCTTGGTTAGGTTCTAATGCTTGTCTTCCAACAAAAACAACTGCAAAACAACAAAACACAAAGTCAATGTGTGGTGAAAGATAGATGTTCTTCCAAAGTGTTTTTCAAGTCTAGTCCACTCTGATTTGACCCACTGCTCTAATGCTTCTTGCAACAACCTTTTTGGAGCCTTCTAAATGGAATCCACACAAAGCACTTTAAATCTGTTTGTTTGGATATCTTTAATTTGCATAGTTGATGAAATAATCTAATCATTTGGGATTTCTTCATGTTAAATAATCCACTATATTCTGATAAATCTAATCAATTTGAATTTGATTCTATGGATTTCGTTCACAGCGATTCGATCTCTATTGATGTCGTTTTTGATTGATTTGAGTCGGTTTGGTTAGCTTTCTTTATATGGTTGGTTTGGTTAATTTTCATGATTGTTGATTTAATTTTTCTTAAATTGGGTATTTTTTTTTGGACATTCAATTTCTTATTTAACAAAAAAAAAAATGTCAAATTTGGCTCTCTCACCCCTAAATCATAAGGGCAACTTCCAAAAAAAAGGGATATGGAGGTTGATAAAAACTAGGTTAAATTATAAAAAATACTCTTGAACTTAATCTCGTTTCAATAATATTCTTAAACCTTAAAAATTTACATTAATACTCTTGACCCTTAAATTTAAAATACCCTTGTCCCATTAGTTAAAAGCTACCACGGAAAGCTTAAGTGGCGTGTTATAGCTTATATGACAAGTGAACATCGCTAGTTTTTTAAAAGAAGGATGAAACGACGTTGTTTTGTTATGGATTTGTTTTTTTTTTAAAGAAACCCAACGTTTTGGAGTTAGCTTAGGGTTTTGCTAAATTGCCTCCCGCCCTTCATGTTGTTGTTGGTGATGCTGTAAACTTCTGCCACCCGCCATCCCCAATCATTTGAATGTTGTTATTAGTGTTGTTGTAAAACTAGCCTGCTGTAAAAACATGGAGTTGTTATAATATTGTTGGTTTTGGTATTGGTTTTAGGTTAACTTTGTTGGTTTTGTTTTTGGATTACTTTATTGGTTGAGTTTGGGAATTTACTTTGTTGGTTTTGGTTTATCCGAAAGGCTACAACTTTCGAGTTGATGACTTTTTTAGTTTGCCCAATTTTTCCTTAATCCCTCTTTTAAATTGATGAATTATTATTTTCCAGAATTTTTTATAGCTGTTTTGTCTAGAGTATCCACATTTTCTATTTTTTCCACATAATACAAGTACTCGTTAAAATTTAATGTGCCACATGAGTTTTTCATTGCAGCTATTAATGACAAAGAGTATTTTTAAATTTTTTGAAAGATTAAGGATATTAATGCAACTTTTTAAAGTTCAGAGATATTATTAAAATAATGTCTAAAGTTAAGGGATATTTTCTATCATTTAGCCTAAGAACTAAAATTCATTTTTATGGGTCAAAAATTGTAAGAAAAGGAGAATTGAAATACAAATTAATATAATAAAAAGTTATGAAATGAGAATAAAATTCTTAAAATTAGGTTTACGTTTACTATAGTTATTTTTAAATAAATAATTAGAAAGAATATGATTGTCATTATATATTTGGATTGAAAGTTAAATCTAAATAGAGGAGAGACTAAAAAGAAGGTAGAGAAGAATAAATATATAAATAAGTAAATATATATATATTAGACACTATTAGACAGATAATAATAATAATAATAATTATTATTATTATTTTAGTACCAAGAATGATTGTATTGATTTGAGAATGAGAGACATTTAAAATTAAGATAATGATTCTTGATTTCTAAATGGGTCCATGATGAAGACTCAAAGTTGATGGCTACAGCCTTCTTTATTAGTTTTTAGAATAATTAAAAAAATGAGAATGATTTTTTTTTTCAATTTTCTTAATTAGAAAAATCAGTGAACGAAATGATTCCCAATTTTAATACATAAATATATATAGTTTGAGTTCAACAATTGTAAGGTTGGAGAATCGAAATATCGACATTTAGAATGATAATTTACGCATATTCTTACCATATCTAATGAGCTATGCTCGGATTCCCAATTTTAATATGAGACTATAAAGTAAAAGTCAATCTCAATAATTTCAATTCTCTTGTCCCAATTTCCCTCAAATAAACATCACTTCATGTAAACATGGCTTAATGCTTTTAATTCAAGATTTTCACAATGCATGTCTTGTACAATTTTTTCTTTTGCAACAATATTTATTTTTGCTGAAAACAAATACATAAAAACAAATTAAAGTTTGTTACAAATCTTTGTCATGTCCTAAAATATACATTTTCCATGTTACTATTTTTGTAATCTTTTTGAAAAATAATTCTCTTTTCTTTATCCTAATTATTCCAATTATGCATTGAACTTGGACGTCTCTCGACCGCAAAAATTGCATTATTTTCTCGTAGTTGATCATTTTAATCTCTATACTTTGGAGCTTATTTTATTTTAATTTCTAATACTTCTAAAGGTTCAAATTTGTCCTTACATTTTTCAATAAATTTTAAAAATAATCTCCACTGTTACTGTTAGTGTGAGGCAATTAAAAATGGAATACTTTTCTCTTTAAATAGGTTGGGTGGCACAACACACATGACTCAACTCATGCAACCTCTCTCTCCCTCAACTTCTTGTATAAAAAAAAAAAAATTATCATATTTGCCCTTCAAAAAGTTATCATTTTCGAAGAGGACCTCTGGAATAATATTGTTTCAATTCTATCCTCCATGCCGTTAATTTTTTTTTTTTTAACAGTCATATTTTTCTTCTCTAATTTCTACCTAACTCAGGGTAAATAAGATTAGTGGTTAGGTCTATATATGATAGGAGAATATAGTAATTAAAATTTGTTTAATTGGCTTGATGTTTTATAAGGAAGAACAATTTTGAAAACTTTACCCATATGATCTGATATATAGAAGTCTTTTCAAATTTGCCATGCTTCTGTTTTGTTTTTAAATCATTCTTTACCCAATTTTTCCTGTTTTACCCTTATAGACTCCAACCCTAGAAAAGGAAAAAGGAATTTCATATTCATCTGCTCAAAATATTAGTAAATTCTAATAATTACTTTGATTAAAAAATGTTTATTTTTATTTGAAATAAGGCTCATTCGTTGTTTTTATTTGAAAATAGTGAAAACAAATAAAGCTGAATAGTAGGCGGTGGTCCAAACCTATGATGATTTATAAATAAAGTTGTAAAGTTTCATTTACTTAAACAAGTGATTTTTTATAATAAAAAAAAATGTTTGTACCGGATAAAAAAAAGTTTATATGGCTAGATGTTGTGGCCATAAATGAGATAATGCAAAATGCATAATAAATTTGTAGAAGTTTAGTTACATTTTTTTTTTTAATTCGTGAGTGTCCGAACCATCTTGCTGTACACTTCGACTAATCTTACGGGACAACCGTGTGACCCTACTATATTTGGTTGCCAAGAAAACACAGGATATTAAATCCTAGTTGAAAAAGTTGTTATATTTGATTAAGTAGAGTAAGATTTAGAATTGTTTGGAAGTAATTACAAATGATAAACATTTTTATATATAATGTTTATCTTTGATATTAATTGATATAACTTTTTTAATAGAAATGTTTTATTTTGTTATTAATGATGGATAAAAATGTTTATATGTAATGTCTATCTTTGATATTGATGGAATTTATTTGAGAGTGTAAACATCTTTATATTTTTATAAGTACTCGTTGTTTGTGGAATTGATGGTAGTAAAAGACTTTCATATTTAATTTTGAGTATAGAAATGTGGAGTTAGAATGAGAAGACAAGGAGACGAAAACAAACGGGAAAAACTTTATAAAGAAGGTACAAAGAAGGCGTGCCTATAAAAAAATGGAGATGGGAGAAGAACTATGAATGTATGTTGCTATAGCCTCATGCATGATCTAAATTGAAATAAGAATATGAAATATTTCTTCATGGACATTGATAGTAGAAGATATCGTTTCTGTACTCAAAAAAAAAAAAAAAAAAAAGATAGCGTTTCTTCAAAGTAAATGATGTTGAAGAGGGAAGATGAAAGGCTGAAATATATGATTTGCTGAATTTAAACTACCTAATACAGTGTGGGTTAATTTTGAATTTCAAACTGGGTGGTTGTTTAATTTGAAAGATGAATTAGTAAATATCAATTGAAAATAATCTATTATTTTTTATCACAAGGCATTTTTTAACTAAGTAGGATGGAAACAACATTTTCCATAAATGACCAATAGGGTTATATGAGAAAAATTCCCAAACTTTTGTAGGGAATGTGTTTTTCTAAGAATGGGGGCACCAATGAAAGTATTTCTAGAAAATCCCAATGGGCTTTTTGCTTATAGGCCCAAAAACAGATGGGAAACTTCCCTTTTTCAAATAAACAGGCCCATGAGAGCTACTTCTGTGGGCTTCTTTATTCATGGGCTCAAAAGGTAGATGAGAAAGCCCCCCCTTTCAACTACACAGAAGAGTCCATGAAATTTACTTTCTATTTGTAATAGTTCATAGCTTTCCTTGGTGAGGTATAATAAATATTATTTTGTGTTGATATTTTGGGTTTGGCTGCAAATATTGCATAAGAAAGAGTCTATTCTTTTGGGTTTGGGAAACTGTTTGAATAGTTGGGACAGTTATCAGAGGTACAAACGATCCTCTGATGGATATAGGATGAGGTGATCGTGGATTCTATGACCTGTTTGATAACAATTTTAGAGTCGTTTGATATTGTTTCCATTTTTTTTGTTTCATGTTTCTTATTTTTACAATTTTAGAAATAAAAGCATTTGGTTATTGTTCCTGTTTTTTGTTTCTCATTTTTCAGAAATATTTTTAAAATTGTGTAGAAATTTTAGAGACAACAAAATTAAGTTTATTGTTTCTGGTTTATGTTTCTAGTTCTTCCATAAAATAAATAAAATCATTATTTTTTTTTTCATTTTTGACTTTTAAAATGCATAATAAATATCTAAAAATAAATATAACATAAAATTTTGTTTGGTTAAAATATTATTTTAGTCCGATACTTTAGGTTCCATTTCATTTTAGTCATGTACCTTCAAATATCCAATTTTAGTCAAGTACTTTCAATAAATCTTAATATTAGTCCTTCAAAATTAATTTTTATTGAAATTTGTTAAATAATAATAATATTAGTCCTTTAATATGTATTTAGCTTTCTATCTTTAAAATTTATACTTGCTTCCTCACAGATTTTGTGTTATATTTTTCACATATCGCTTAGTAACACATTTGAATTTTATGCCAAATTTAAAAAAAAAAAACAAAAACAAGTTTTGAAACATTACTTTTGTTAGTTTTCAAATTTTGGTTTAAATTTTGAAAACGGTTTAGCCAAATTTTGAAAACGGTTTTAAAAAGTAGATAACATAACAAAGAAATACACATAGTTGGAAGTGGTCTTCCAACTTAATTTTCAATGACAGAAAACCAAAAATGATAGGCAGCGATGTTAACTTTTCCCTCTGCCTCATTTATATATACTAGTGAAATAACACGTGCGATGCACGTGGAATCTCAAAGTTTTAGTTTAAAGTAAAATAATCAAATTATTTATTTATTTTTAAAAAAGTATTTATGAAAATAATAAATATTATTGAAACTTCATTTACCCTAAATATTTAAAAATTGGTGGTGAGAAGTAAAGAGTCTTAACTACTTAGTATGGATGTAGATAGAGATACAACTATAATTTATGAGGAAAATAATTTTTAAATATAATATATTTTTTAAAATAGCAATTATATATGTATTGTGTGATTAATTTAGAATGCATATGAAAATTGATAAAATTGTAATAAATTGGTAGCATATTAGAAATCACACACAATTACTTACTCTCAATGTATTTATTTGTTGAAGAGTTTTAGGTTGCAACCTATTGAATGTTATTGGACTTCAAATCAATATAAAAAAATTTATTTGTAAGTTTAGAAATAAAATTAAAACAATCATTTTAGAAGTATATCTTTTATATAAACAACTTTACTTTGTAAACACTTTTCTTCTATTATAAAAATATATATATAGAGAGAGAGGAATAACTCTACCCTCTCACCCTATTTTTTCGTATGTGTATTTTTTTTCAAACACATATATGGAAAGGAAGGAGAAAAAAAAATTGTTGCTCTCTTTGTCTCCTCCCATATAATTTAATGTATTTTTCATGAATTAAAACCTTGAGGCCAAGATAAGTATATATTAAAAAATTGAGGGTAAAATGGGAAGCTAAATATTCTCCTCAATAGCAGTTTTTATATATAACTGGTTAAAAATGTTTAGAACATAAATTTTAAAATGAATCTACTTTTCATTGAATTTAAATAGTAAATATTTGAAATTTGACACGGAATTTAAAAGTAATGACAAAGATATTGCTAAAACTATATTTATAAATTTTTTTTGTTCAATTTACAATGAATATGATTTTCATTGGAAGTAGTTGAAAATCTTTGATACATAATTTCCTATAGTAAAATATAAATTTTGAAGAAATGTACTTTTCATTGAGTTTAAAATGTAAATATTTGACATGAAATGTTAAAGTAATGAAAGAGATAAATATGAAAAAGAAAAAATTGATGAAAATAACACTACATCTTCATGGACGAAAATAAGGCCCCGTTTGATAACCATTTGATTTTTGGTTTTTAGTTTTTAAAAATTAAGCCTATAAATACTACTCCCACCTATGGTTTTACTTGTTTTGTCATATACTTTTTGCCTATTTTTTCAAAAATCAAGCCATGTTTTGAAAACTAAAAAAAATAGTTTTCAAAAACTTGTTTTTGTTTTTAGAATTTGGCTAATAATTCAAATACTTCCTTAAGGGAGATGAAAACCATTGTAGAGAAATTGGGAGAAAACAAGCTTGATTTTCAAAAACCAAAAACCAAAAACCAAATGGTTATCAAACGGGGCCTAAGCTTTTAGATATTACTTGACATTTTGAAAATGAAGTTTGGGAGAAAAAAAATCAGAAAGATTTGTATTTATTATGTGAAAGGATATTACTTATTTATTAAAGGATGTGTCTTTATAATTTTAAAGTTCAATTAACTAATCATGAAAAAAAAAAAAAAAAAGAAGGAAAACATAAAGAGGTACCATGTGAGGGTGTGAGTAAGAATTACAATAGTGGAAGTTGAGAATTGTAAGGAAAAAAAAAAAAACACAAAGAGGTACAATATGGGCAATAAAGACAATAAGAAGAGGTATCATGTGAGGGTGTGAGTAAGAATTACAATAGTGAAAGTTGATAATTGTAAGGGAAAAAAAAACACAAAGAGGTACAATATGGGCAATAAAGGCAATAAAGAGAGGTACAATGTGAGAGCGTGAGTAAGAATTACAATAGTAGAAATTGAGAATTTTAAGGGAAAAAAAAGGAAAGGGCAATAAGGGAATTGTGGAAAAATATAAGGGCAATAAGGAAATGTAAAAATTATCCCCTCATAGCCCCTTTTAATATAGTATAGATATATAATGAAATATTTGATATTTAAGACTTATGCACATATTTTAGTTTAAGAAAAAATACCAATTTTAACCATGAACTTGGCAGGTGCATCAATTTATAACATAAACTTTCAATTTTATTAAATTGCACCTTAAACTTGTATAATTTTTACAATCTTAACCTTAAACTTGAATAAATGTTGCAATTTTTATCCTTTAACAAACTTTTATTTGAAAAATTATCAATGAAAATATTCTCATGTGCATTTAATGAATATAAAATATATGTCTAGTGTGAAATTAATGAAACTTCAAAGAAAATTGATGTTGACCTAGATTTTTGTTGAAATTTGTGAGTTCTGAAAGATTTATTCAGTTGTCAATCTTGTGCATTGATCAGACCTAATTTTGTGCAAAACTTGATTTTTGTTATAATTAATGAGTTTTGAGAGATTTCTACTTAAATTTTTGCTAAAATTTAGGATGAATTTAGTGAAAATTGAAACACATTTAAATTTATGGTTCAATTTGATGAAATTGAAAGTATGGGTGAAAAGTGATATAACGCGACTAAGTTTAAGGTTAAAATTGATCTTTTTCCTTTAGTTTATTTGGACAAGTTCTTTTATACGTTATTTGAACTAAAATGAAATATTATATATTTTTTTATTAGAAGGTTGACTTCCCCTTTTAAATCAAGATTTCTTGAGAAATTAAACATTTAATTGAAAATATCTTTAAAAAAATAAACGAGGAATAATTTTCTGCAGGAAACTCAATAAATTTTTTTACAGGGAAGTCATCCTTATCCTTGTCCCGCCCCAATTTATACAATCCTACAAACACGAACTAAGAATGTAAGTAGGCCAGTAATTTGAACCATTTTTTTTAATATAGATAATATGACGTTAAAATGATGGCTAGGAAAAAATGCTACAAAATTGATTTAGTTGATGAAAATTGAATCAAACCAACAAAATCTCTCGAAATGACTTTACATTTTTTCAATTTTATACTTTATGAAATCACTGACGAACACTTATTATTCTATCCCACCAAATCAATAAATCATTAATAAACACCTTAGATTTTTCCCAAAAACAAAACCTAATTAGCCCTTTAACCCTAGTTAATTTACTCATCCGTTTGCATATTTTATTAATTTTAGTTTGTCTAATTACCATCTGTTATATCAAACTACTCAAGAAATATATAAAACAGAGGTGCTACAGCCTACTTATCAATCTTTAATAATGTTAATAGAAGAGATTAAATAAAAAGATAAAAACATATAATTCAAAGTTGACATATATATACCAAAACTTTTTAATGTTAGGATTTTAAAGATCATATAATCCTCCCATAAAAAGAAATAAACTAAATTTATTATTTAACTTTCTTTAGGATTACTCTCCTAAATGAGATATTTGCATTTTGCACACAACATTTTCCCAAAAAAGAAAAAGAAAAACTCCCATTATCATTGATAATCCTTTTTATTTGTCCAAAATGGACAATACACAAATCAAGAAAATTGATCTCATTCACCAGCAAAAAAAAAAAAAAAAAAATCCCAAAACCCAACAGGACAGCATCTCCACTAATTACCCCACATGCATGGCATGCAAAGCCTAATCAGCAAAAACAATTAATTAAGACAGAGATTCTGATTAGACATCCATAAAGAATCAAACAGAGAGGACAAATTAAGAAACAAAGAAAGAAAGAGAGAATCAATGGACTTAAACTTCCCCTCTCACTTCCATTACTCAAAGTACAATTTTTATAATTATTATATTAATAAATTAAAAATTAACAAATCTCTGTACATACTTCCACAACTTGGGGTTTCTGAAATGAATAATATCTTTATTATTTTATGTCTCTCTTTCCCTCTAAGTGCTCTCTTAAACTAACATTAAACCTGATGCCTAGCTTAATCACTTTATTAATGTTTATGTTTTAAAAATAATCTCTTTCTTTAATCTCTCCCAACAGATTTCAGCATGAGGAATTTAAGGGATGCTTCTTGCTAAAAGTTGGTCGAGTCTCTTGTTTGTGCAGTTCTATATCATCGTGTAAAGTTGGTCGAGTTTCTTATTTGTACAATTCTATATCATCATGTAAAAGTATTACATATGATTCTCATTCATTTTTTTCTCTTTATTTTTGTTATTACGTACACAATGTTATAGATCAAAGTTTATATAATGATGAAATTAATTTAATTATTATATCATAAGTGGGCAATAATTTAACGGCTAATTATTATTGACCTCGCTATTTAATGGGAGAATAAAGTTATACTAAGTAGGTTAATTATAAAAAATATCCATGAAGTATGGAGTTGGTTTCAATTATACCTCTAAACTTTGAAAAGTTTCATTTTAACTCTTGAATTTCGAAGTTTGTTTCAAAATAACCCTTGAATGTTTTTTTTTGGTTAAATTTATGGACGAAAAATGACGTATTTGCATATGTTTTGATTTTTTTTCAACATATATATATGTTCAAATATGTTCACCTAAGCAACAATACAAATGCAAAAACATCATTTTCCGACCATGAATTTAATGAAAAAAAGCCTTCAAGGGTATTTTTGAAACAGATATCAAAGTTCAAAGGTTAAAATGAAACATTTCAAAGTTTGGGGGTATAATTGAAACCAACCTCATAGTTCATTGGTATTTTTGATAATTTAACCTATTAATTATGAGCCCACAAACTTCAAGTGTACCCTGCTAACCAAATACTAACATAATCGTTAAACTTATGAAGGATTATGAAAAATTCATCGGATCAACTTATATAATTAGGGTTTATGCTCTCCCCATATACTATATATTATCTTTACAAATTCCAATTATTCCTTGTCGGAGTGAAAGTGTGTCCATCTTAAATTTGAATTGCATGGTTAAGGAGGATCAAGAACCCAATGGGAGAATAAAGTTATACTAATTATGGGCCCACAAACTTCAAGTGTGCCTTCCTAACCAAATACTAACGTAATCGTCGTTAAACATATGAAGGATTATGAAAAATCATCGGATCAACCTTATATAATTAGGATTTATGCTCCCAATATACTATATATTATCTTTACAAATTCCAATAACTTGTTGGAGTGAAAGTGTGTCTGTCTTAGATTTGAATTGCATGGTTAAGGAGGATCAAGAATCCATCAATTTCCTTCTTATAGGTTTGAGAATTAATATCTTTACTATGTGTAACCAACTATTTCTCTATTTTTCTTATTTTAGTTTTCTTCTATGCGTATAACCTTTCATAATTATTCTTGAATTACAAGCTAAACGTATTCTAGAACCTTCAAAATTATATTGAATTACAAGCTAACATATTCTAGACTAACAAGGAATATGAGCTTTAATAATTTTTCTAACATGCATATATCGATTGCAAAAACACAATTTGAAGTTGGACGAACTTTTACTTTTGAAACGTATTCCTTTGAAGCCCTACACAATTTAAACGAAGGTTATATAAAATTATACTTCTCAACTCCAAACTACACGAATTTAGACTTCTCAATTCTAAACTACACAAATCTAAACTTTTCAAACTTTTGAATTAAATGTCCCCCTCGTAGATACACTACAGGAGTTTTAAAAAACTCCCAACTACATGAATACAAACTTCATCCTTTTATAGACTTGCACGTATACTCTCTCAAATGTGGACTTTCTATATTAAATAATGTATATGGTGCTTCTTTAGCTCATATATATGCTGAGTTCAAATATATTCTTATTAAAAGTGTGCTTTGTTCTTTTATCTCTATCGTGTTTTTCAATATATTATACTTTAAAGTAATTGAGCATCGTGCGATTATGATCATAAAGCAAATGCGTTGTGTTATTTATATATAAGCATGGTATATCATATATGCCAATGTTTAATCATATCAACAAAGTCATTCATTCTTTGATTATCATAAAATATTGTGAAGCTTCCTTGTTGGAGGCAGTCCTAACTTTTTAAAATTATCATCTATATATTATAGGTGAGACTTTATACATTTGATGACATAAGTTTTAAACTATAGTAGTGTGATAAAAAATAAAATTGAACATGTATCTACAATTATATATATATGTATATGTTTTATTTTTCATTGTTTGCATACTTGTATTATTATTTATTATTAGCTAGTATTATCTGTAACATGTATAATTCTTGCACCTTTATTTTTGGGTTAACTACATGAATGACATATTTGGAACCAAATTTTACACAAATGACACGTTTTGTTATTAATATTGGCTTTGTCACTTTTCAAGCCAAATAGAAGCCAATTTAGAGCAACATTACTCATTTACTCCTCTATTTATTGCTCTCTCTCTCTATATATATACACTACTACAAATTCTATATTACTTGACACATGGAATTTTATATTAGTTGACGTTTTTATTAAAAAATGTCAAGAATTATCATTTTTAACAAAAAAAACGTCAAGAACTATACTTTTTAAGGAAAAAGCGTCAAGAAAAATGCAAAAAACGCGGAGTTTGACGGAATTTTTCGGATTTTTTTCACGCTACAAAAAACTTGTCATCTTTAAAATGTCAAGAATGATGACAATGTACTGGACATTCAAGAACGTCAAATTTTATCATACCTCCAAATTATTTATATCTTTTATTTATTTCCTTGAAACCTAACATCCCCTCCCCCATCTTTTATCTTTCTCATAGCCAAACAAACAAGCCCTAAACCCTCGATTTCTGTCTTCTCTCCCAAGCTCACCCACTTGAGTGAACTTTCACCCAGACAGTGAATAGTCAACCACGACGAGCAACTCCGTCTTCTCCGGTGATTCTCCCTTCACCTACAAACGTCACTGACTATAGCCCACAAATAGCAACTTGAACCGACCCACAACGCCACGATCTGTGCTCCCAGCAGTGACCCACACTGTATCGAGGCCTCATACACCTCTCTCTTTCTCTCTATTCCTCCATCTCTCTACATCTTTACAAGTATTCATTAATCGTGACGTGGTTCCGAAATCGGTATGTGCATATTGTTGCTGCCTCAAGGTTGGATATACCAAATGCTTGGCAAATGCCACAGGCAATACGATGATTTGTATGCTTAATAGGTTATGATTTGTTATTGATTGTTTTGTTTTTTCTGGAAGTTCGAAGTTAAAGTAGCATATTTCTGAGCTTTGAATGATGAATTAGTACTTTGGTTTTCTATTACATTGCCTGTTTTGGGGCTACATTTGTTTAATTATCGCATATGGATTTTATGGAGGTACTCATTAAGCTGAAATTTTAGCCTTGAAGCATTATTAAGTAACACAAATCTTGGTTGGAAAAAATAAGTTCCTTGATTGAATTTGATTTCTATGGTTGCAACTGTATCAAGTTTGCAATTCTGGGTCATTTGGTGCTCAATCCTCTCTGTTCTTTTCCTTTATTTGTTCGAGTGTATGAGGTTTTGTGAACTGTTCTGGTTCTCTGCAAATTTGCGTCTCTTCTCTTTTTATTAACAGTGGATATACCATTTTTTCTGAGTAAGGCCTTTAATCTTGAAAAAATATGTTTTGGGAATCAAAGAAGTGTTAAATTATAATGAATGGTAAGTACATTATGTTCCCAGAGGCCAAGAATATAAGTTGTACACAAGAAAGAGTTCTACCCAAAACCAAACGAAAATGTTTTAATAATCAAACAGATTTGTAATTAGAACAAATTTAGTGTGAACGGTGGTGGTTTGCTTGATTGCCAAGTTCATCTAACTGATTTATGGTTGACTTTAGTTTGAACAGTGGTGATTTGCTTGCTGATTGCTTGGCGTGAGTGTTGTTTTCTGTGAATTTCCTTATGTGTGTTAATATTGTGAAGTACTTTACTTTTCTTAAACACCAAAGTACTTTAGTTATGTTGGAGAAGACTAGTTACATTGCAGACTAGTTATGTTGGAGAAGACTAGTTATGTTGCAGGCTAGTTTTTACTTTTTGCAGGCTAGTTATGTGGACTAAATGTGGTTTGCCACTTGAGAATCTATCTTCTTCTTATGTAGTTGTGCAGAAAATGGACTATGAATGCAATTTCTATGGAATGAATTTGTACTTGTGCAAGCTGACATCAATTCCTTTGGTTACACTGCACGGTTTATCTCGTCACATTATAATTTTGACTAGTTTTACTTTTGTTCTCTATACAAATAATGAACACAGGAAGGAAAGCTCCAAAGTCTAGAAAAAATGTTCGTGGATTTCCTACTTTACCGAATGTTGTTGCAGTTACCAGAAATTTGAGTGTCTTTCCATAGAGATATTTGGTTAGTTGTCTATTTTATTCTCTTTCCTTTTTTCTGTACATACTTTATTCGTTGAAGTATCTTGTTGCTTTTTTTTTTTTTTTTTTTTTTACATTTAACTGGAAATTTTCTATATGTAGGTTATGCATGGAGAAGATTATATATGTTTGAGGTTTCTTTTCGGGGAAAAATATAGAGTAGCTTACATTTTTGACGTTTCACGAATTCTTGCAAGTACAAAACATTGTGAGTATGAGTCTTGTCAATTTTGTTTTCTGTACACATTCATTTTTTGCTTAGGCTTCCTCCTATTTTGCATCAAACTAGATTAAGACCAAAAGTAATTTGCATAGACAACACATGACAAAATATGTGTAAAATTCTAACAAAACATTGCTCAATGACTAAAACATTCAAAACATTACAACAAAGACTTGAAGTTTCAAAATACTTGTATAAGGGGCCTAGTGCATAACGACTGATATATTGATGATCTCATTTTTCTCATTATATATAGGTTGAAATTTTAGATTTGGTTAAAGTTTGTTTATATGGTTGATTTGGTATACTTTCTATGATTATCCTGCAGTCATGACAATCATAGCTTTAACTACTAGTGTAGGTGGATGTATGTTGTTGAGGGCTTATGCTCATTTGATGGGTTTAGTTGTTCTATTCACAAGTTTAATAAATTTAGTTGTTTCTGTTTATTTGATAAGTTTAGTTTTATGTTACTAAGTTTTGATAAGTTTGGTTTAATTTAGTTGTTACGTTCATAAATTTTGATAACTTCGTTAAGTTTTATTGTTATGTTCATAAGTTTAAGTTTTGATAACTTTAATAGTTCGTGTTAGTTAGATGAATTTAATATTTGTGTTCATGAGAAGTTTAGTGTTGTTATGTTCATAATTTTTTTATAAGTTAGTTAAGCTTTGTATTTATATTTAATAAAGTTTGATAACTTTAATTGTTTGTGTTAATTTAATGAGTTTGGTTGTTTATTTTCCTTTGAGTATATGTTATTCATACTCCAAATCTTAATTCTCTTGCTTACATTATTTGCATTTCTTCTTATATGTCAGATCCGATCCATGCATCAATGGTTTCAAGTACAAATTGCACCATATTCGATCAAACTTCGAAAAGTTATGTAGTTTTTGCAACTGACAATATTGTACTTGACAAATACCATAATGCTATGGAAATTATATGTGACCATGTTATACTTATTTCATGGGGTTAATAGTTCTTGTAATTTTGGAATTGTTCATGAGATTGATATAGTTTGGAAATGTTGAAAATATGAAGTTTGTTAATGTTATTAGTGAAATTTTGGTCGATAGATTTTGAATGTGTATTGTTTATTTGGTTGATAAAATTTTGCCTTCTTCAAGATATCAAATTGTTGGAAGACAATGCATGAGATTCAAGATAATAGGGAACATTTATTAGAATTGAAAAAAAAAATGCACAAACAAATATGACAAGCAAAATGCGTCAAGAACTAATTAAATTGACATTCTTACAATGTCAAGATAACAACAAATTTGACGCACAAAAAATGTCAAGTTCTAACAGAAATGACACATGATAAGTGTCAAGAATTTATACACATGACGCCTTAGACATGTCAATGAGTTTAATATTCTTGACATTTGAAAAATATCAAGGATAGTAGTTCTTGACGCTTCTCTTTTGTCACATTTAGATACCTTATTCTTGACGGTGGCTTTCTCGACGCTTTTAAAAGCGTCAAGTGTATTAGAATTTGACATTCCAAAAGTGTCAAGTAATACCGTTTTTCTTGTAGTGATAAAATAAAAATAACATATATGGATACTTTCCATAAACGTTGAAACATATATCCTTTCCCTCAAAACACCATTAATTTTGTATAAGAAATAAAATAGATGAAAGATTTTTACGATTTTCCTCCTAAAATCTAGGGATTATAAAAACTAGACAACCCTTTCCATTATCAACAATTTCATTCTTCATACGTAGGGGTATATATATTATATATCTAAGAATATAGTAGGGGTACATATAATATATATCTGAGAATATAATAGGAGTATCACGTCATCCCAAACATATAAAATGATTACATGCTGATGTATATATTATATACCTCAACATATATATGTATGAGTACAATATATAACACCGTAGATATTTAGGAACCCATTGAACATTATATATTACATACAGTATGTATAAAATGGATGGATCATGTTATGACATTATAGCTATATATGGTAAGGTTATCTTAAAATTAATAGGATTATTACCAATACAAAATATATGACAATTATTTACCTATGTTTATATAATATATGTATGTAAATATAACTATACTTATTGTCTACATAAAATATAATAGAATTATATACATACGTATATATAATATACTTCTATGTAAAGGAACTATCCATACTGCTTTCTTTAGTTTAAAATATAAGATTTAAATAAAAACCCAAATGAAAAACAAAGAAGAAGGAATAAGGAAGAAGACTAGCTTACTCATTTTGGATAACAAAAATTTGTACCCGACAATTGAATCCACAATCGGAGAAGAACGTCGGTGGAGAAGACCATAAATTAGAATAATGGAGCATGGTTATTAATGGTAACAAGAAATTCTAACCAAATTCAAATAGTAAAATATGGAAGGAAAAATATTTACTATTACAAAAAATATATTCATGTAAGTAATGGTAACATTAATTACCTAAATTGAATGATTTAATTATGGAAACAATAAATGATAATTATAACAATATTATAAATATATGCAAAAATTGTAAGGGTACAAATGGAATAAATTGATCTCATAAATATGAGTCATGCTAGAGCCGATAATTTTTTTAAAATGAGACATTTATGAAATATATGGTTGAAAATGTGCTCTTTGCCACAATTTCCCTTTATTTTTTCATAGACAAAGCAAGGAGAATGGACTTTTGGCCCACTCATGGAATAGGTCCTTTCATGTACTTCTTTGTATTAAATTCTATCTTGGATTTCATGGGGGAGAAAAAGTATTCACTTTTGAAAAGCTATTAAGTTTCTATTTCTTTGGAGAAAAAAAAAAAAAAAATCTGCAAAATTAGTTTTATCTTATTGGAAGTTGAAAGCATATATATGGAGACATTCAATTAATTATCACATAAAGAAAGATTGATTTTTCTTTTTCTTATATTTGTGTGATCAAAGATGAAAGTTCTTATGGAATATTGTTTTAATTTACAAAACGCCTACACCAATGCAAAAAATATATATATATGTAATAACTCAATATAACAATTTGAACTACACAAAAATATTAGCAATTTGAGCCATAAACAATAGATGTTGAATGCTAATTTCTTTTTTCAGCATTATGTCTTAAACAAATCAATCTCTACATTGTTTAGTTTGGGAATGAGGACCAATACTTAAATGAAATGAAATAAGGTTATTATACTATAGAATAGGAACAAAAGGTAAATGCATTTATAATTCAACAAGTAAAGATTGGAATCAAAGAATTTATGGCGTGTTTGATATCTATTTGGATTTGGATTTTTGGTTTTTGAAAATTGTGCTTATTTTCTCACAAATTTTCTACAATGGTTTTCATCGTTTTTAAAGAAACTTTTGAATTCTTAGCCAAATTCCTAAAACAAAAATAAGTTTTTGAAAACTATTTTTTTTTAGTTTTCAAATTTTGGCTTGGTTTTTGAAAACATAGGTAAAAAGTAGATGACAAACTAAGAAAACCCATAGGTAGAAGTAGTATTTATAGGCTTAATTTTCAAAAACCAAAAACCAGAAACCATCGATAACCATTTTGTTTTTGGTTTTTAGTTTTTGAAAATTAAGCCTTTAAATATTACTTCTACCTATGAGTTTCCTTTATTTGTTATCTACTTTTTCATATGTTTTAAAAAAACCAAGCCAAGTTTATTGAAAACTAAAAAGAATAATTTTCAAAAAATTATTTTTTTTTTTGGAATTTGGCTAAGGAATTCAAATATTTTAAGAAAGATGAAATCTATTGTAGAGAAATGATGAGAAAATAAGCACAATTTAATAGGGCCCAAATGATTATAAAAGGCCTATGCGACTACATTTATCAAACTTCAAAACTCAGCTTCAACACTACTATTCTCCAAGTACAATACAAACCCTAAAATAATTTTGGTAAACATGATTAAGGTATATATTCTTGAGCAAAAGGTTAGAAGCTCAAATCTTCGTCACTCCTCCACCTATGATTGAACTAAAAAAATAATAATAATAAAAACTTTGTCAAACACTAAAGAAAATTTATTTCAAGCCTTGGTATATAATATTAAGCATATTGCAAAGCACCTACAACTACAACACTCCTATAGAATTTACCCTTTCCTATCATGAAGCTTCACTCCATTTTGAGCTGAAATCATATAACCACCAGCACTCACCCTAGGAGTGTTCTTAAACAATTTTCTATAAACATCTCTGTTTTATGAAGCTAGAGAAGAAACTTTAATACAACGGATATAATTTACTAATATTAAAATTGAAGATTTAGAAATCAATTAGACACATTTTAAAATTTAAGAATTTATTAGACAAAAGAAAAAAAAAAAAAAAAAAGACTGCATTTCAGAATCAAAAGAACTTTAAAAAAAAAAAAAAAAAATCAAAAGTTCAAACCAATATCCAAAGGACTGAAAAGCCTTTCAGAATTTACAAACCTGAAGAATCAAAGTTGAAGCTTGAAAATCAACAAGTGGTTCCAGCAATAATTTACCTCCTTAATTAAGTGAGTAAAAACCAAGGAGGAAGACATTATTACCATGTCTAGTTTCTTTAAATCCAAACCGTGAGCAAAATTGTCAACAAAACTTGTGCAACAATTGGTTTCAATGAATGAATGTAGGGTAGAATCCCCATCAAGATTTAGCGACGTGATAGGTTTAAAAAAAAAAAAAAAAAACACCCAAATTCATGCAAATAGATTTTCATTTTTTGTTTTTGTTTTGTGTGTTTTTTTTTTTAAAAATCAATCCAATCCAACAAACAGCTGTGGGAACAGCCATGTCGTTTCATGGGACAACCCCATTAATAATGAATGGGTGTGAAATCCCAATTCCACCCTCAAGATTTTGAACCCACCCACCAAAAAAAAAAAAAAAAAAAAAAAAAAAAGCTGTTATTGTTTTCCTTTGACTTGTCTCTGTGTCGGTGTCTGAAGACCAAATTAGAGGCCATTAGTATTTTGCTGAACTGTGACTTGTTTTAAAACCTTAGAAAGACAGTCATCTTTTCAATAATCAGTTCTCTCTCAGCCATATACGCCTGCCTGAACAGGGAGATCTCTCTCTGTTCCCATGGCTTATTATTCCATGTGATATGTCCTCTTCTATGTGGGTATGACGTATGAGTAGGCCTCTCCTAATAGTTTTCACCTCGACTTTCATGGGTCCATTTTAGAAATGACCTTATTAAAGAAATATCCGATTTTCATCCGATCACGATATTTTAAAAGAATAGGTTAATCGAAATCTCATTCATGTCAGATATATATAATAACAAGTGATTCATATTCTATATACTAGTCAATAAGTGATTTAGATATAGTTTGACTCATTAGTATTATATCAACCACAATTCGTTATGAGTTTTTTTTCTCTAATATTTGATTTTTTTTAGATTGATCTATGATGTTTTAAAATTTTAAAATTTATCTATGTATTGAATTTTTTTTTTCAATTAAGTCTTTACCACCACTATGTGTTGAAAGAATTATGATATATGAAATGTTAAAAATTTGTAATTTTTTTTTTTTTAGGTCATGATACTGAATAATTATTTTATTGTACAAGTGAGTGCTATTTCTATTGCATCAAATTAAAATATCTATTTTCAACTCAATTTATAGAGTTTATTTTGATATTACTTTATTTAGCCAATTTTAATATTCGGTTTGTGACAATTAAGACTTGATTAAAAAAAATAGATAAATAATGAAATTAAAACTTTCAAAGGATTTAAGACTATTTTCAACACAATTTATAAAGTCTATTTGATATTACTTTATTTAGTCAATTCTAATATTCGTTCTGTGATAATTAGGGCTTGATTAAAAATAGATAAATAATGAAATTAAAATTTCAAAGGATTTAAAGATTATTTTCAACTCAATTTGTAAAGTTTATTTTGATATTACTTTATTTAGTCAATTTTATTATTCGATCTGTGATAATTAGGGATTGATTAAAAAATAGATAAATAATGAAATTAAAACTTTCAAAGGATTTAAAGACAAAAATTGAAGGCCAAAGTGAGCATAACTAATTGACATGTTACATCGACTAAAAGATTAGATGTTCGAATCTCCTCACTGCAAATATTGTTCAACTCAAAAAAAAAAAAAAAGACGACAAAAATTAAAGAAAGATTCAAAAAGAGGTTGCCCCTATAAACTTACTTTCTTTGTCTTTTTTCTTTTTTGAAAACAAACCTACTTATTTATATAAATAATTTACTTTTCTTTTAATCTATTGTTCGTAATGTCTGGTAAGGCATCCATATAGGATGATATTGTTGTAAATTGTGTCAGAGAATATATCTAATTAATTAATTATATATATATATATATCTTTTTGTTATTTTAAAATAATAAAAAAAAGAAATTTAGCTCAAAAATAATGTTAGAGTGTTGATATATTAAATTTACCATAATCCATAAGCTTAAGCTTTTGGGTTGATTGGTGATTTAACATGGTATCAGAGTAGGAGGTCATGTGTTCGAACTCATGTGAAGTCGTTTCCTCCTCAATTAATATTGATTTCCACTTGTTGGGCCTTCTACAAATTTCTAAGCCCACAAGTGAGGGGAAATGTTAGAGTGTTGATATATTAAATTTACCATAATTCATAAACTTAAACTTTTGGGTTTATTGGTGATTTAACAAACAACAATCAAGAAACTGAAAATTTTTTGTTTCTAAAAAAAAAAGAAGGATGTGATCAAATAAGAAATGCCATCAAAAAATTGCTCCAAATAATAAACGAAAACGAGAAATAAAAAATAAAAATGATAATATTATATATATATTTTTTTAACAAAAAAAAACCTTCATTCTCTCATATACAGTTTATGCGTTGAAACTTGCAAATTTAATTGGTACTAAAATTGTAGATTTCATTTAAAATTGTTGATAAAATTATGACACTCAAATAAAAACTTATTTAAATTTTATGATTATTTTAGTGTCCTACCTACCTGATAGTGGAATTGTGAAAAGACCATTTTTTTTCAACAATATGTGAGGTGAGAATTTAAATTGACCTTGTGATCAATATATATATATCTTAATCAATAAGCTATATATGCAATGAAAAAGATCATTTTATAAACAAGTTTTTCAAAAGAAAATTTTAAAGTTATCTTTTTAAAAAGATGTTCTTTAATTAAATTACTTAAATGACCTTTATGAAAAACAAGTTCTCATTTGGGTTATGAAGTTAAATTTTTTTAAAAAAAATAACAACGTCTTTCCATCACCGTCATAAATTTAGAGAAAGTATTTTTTTTTTTAGTACAATAGGGGTTGGGGGGATTCGAACCACAGACCTCGTGATCGTTAACACATTCAATATGCTAATTGAGTTTTGCTCTCTTTGGCGAGAAAGTATGTTTAAACTATCGTGATAATTAAATAAGATTTTAGAACAGTGATTAGGTAACTTGAAATATTGAGATTCGGTAACTTGAAATATTGAGATTCTAATGTATTTAAAATTACTAAATGTCAAAGTCTGAAATAGAGTGATGAAACCTTTTTTTAAAAAACTGTGTGATGAAACATATTAAAAAACTATTAGTTTCAACCAAATGAAAATCAAATTAAACAAAATTAAATTTTTATTTGAAACCTTAATCTCTAGTATATCAATTTATAAATTAAAAAAATATTTCCTTAAATTTATTAAAAGTGGTTCATCTTCAATATCAATTCCTTACCATTTCTTTGTACAGTAAAAAAAAAAAAAGAAAAAAAAAAAAGGACAATCAAAACCCTAATCATCAATTGTCATAATCAAGCTTGTCTGGATAATGTTTGCTAATTTGTCATTTTCAACTATTATAATAAATCTAAAATTTTATCATGTTTTGAACTGTTTTAGCTTATCATGAATTTAAAAGCTTGTTTGGTATGCAATCTAAAAACTAAATTTTAAAAACAAATGATTCAATGAAAATAAAGTTTTATTTCATATTTTCAAATATTTTGGCAGTAGATTTAGAAATTATATTTTAATTTAAACAATTGTTCAAAATGTGTTCTATAATAGATTTATAGACTATAAACTAGTTGTAGTTGTAAAACTAAATATTAAGTTTGAATATAAAACATTATTAATTAATTTATGAAGATGATTTTTGTTATAAATTTTATATAATTATTATTTTACAATATTATATAATTTATAATATATTATATTATACATATTTTATTTTAACAAAAATAAATTGAGTTTATATCATGAAATACTATATTTATTAAAGTTTTTATTTTTTTAATATAATTCTACATTTAAAATATCAAATTCAAAATCTTGATACAATGAAAACTTAAAAATGTTGTTTTCAGATTTTTCACTATTTGGATCACAAAATTCGAACAACGGTTTAAAAAACACATATGCCAAACGCATATTTACTGAACTCAGTGAATCCAAGAACATAAAACAGAATCTAGATGTCCTACTAACCAACATATTTTAACCTGTCATGGTTGCAAAATATGTCAGTGATGATTCCATTAATAAAATTCAAGTGGTTGAGATTTTGAATTCACACATGTCTTCTAATAATTGTTGGAAAATAAAAACCAAGTATTGTGAAATTTTGTTTAATAGATAACGGGTTTTGAAGGTACTAAAATGTGTAGTTTAGCTCGATTGATTAAGGTGTAAACTCTCGAATAAGAGGTCAAACGTTCAAATTCTCCTACCACATATTTTGTTGAAAAAAAAAATATAATAATAAATTTTAAAAGAAAAATTGGAATGCTTGTTTTTGGAGGATACAATAAGTATTGATTCCATATGAATATGACTTATGAGGTCCTAAAATAAACCATGCAACTGTATATCATTTTTTATGTACTCTGTACTGCACATTCTTCTCGTTATAGAAATCTTGAGTTTTGAAAAGGTCATAAAATGAAGGGAAATTTACAAAAAGAACCCATAAATTATAGGAGTTGGTTACAATCACACATTCAAAATTTTAATTTGATGAATCATCCTCTAAACTAACAAAGTTTTATAATTAAGTCGATTCTACCAGAGAAATTCTAAGTAATGGCTAAAAAAAATTAACCGTAATGAAAAACAACCCTACCATTGTCGTATTTATAGCCTTACAGCAATTGCCAGATTCTGTTTTGAAAAGAATTTCAATCATCTCTAATCAAAGTTGGCTCACATTTTCCTAAATTATGGATTTTTAAATTGGCTGATTCCCTTTTAAGTTTCGAATATATCAATTTTCAAATTTCATAAATTTTGATTCAAATCATTTTCAAATTGTCTACTTTTCCTCTAATCTAAGATATTAGTTACAATTTTTTATTTTTTGTAACAACTCAACTGGATGTTTGATACTACAAAAAATATCAACAAGCATATCTACTGGTTGCTTATAAAAAAATTAATAAGTAGAAAAAACCCTTCCACGTATCTTTTATGTCAAACATATCTCTCATGGATTTTTGTTTGCAAAATATAAATTAGATTTACTTCTAAATACATTTCCTTTCTTTCATTAGTTTCCTCAAATCCATAACTGTCAGTTTCCTCAAATCCATAACTGTCACTTGAGGTACACAGATCTAATTCTCACCAAGTTCATGAGTCTCTTACTGAGAGTGCTAGTTCTTAAGAAACTTGGCCTATTGGTCCAAGTTCATGAGTCTCTTACTGAGAGTGCTAGTTCTTAAGAAACTTGGCCTATTGGTGATGGAGTAATGGGGAAGATGATGGAAAAGGCAAAGTCATATAATAACTTTCTTGACAAAATAATTATCATATTTTCTAGTGTTGATGAAAGTGAAAACAGAAAAATTCAGGAGATCAATCACCAAAAAGAAAAGAAGTTCATCGCGACTTACCATAGAACCAACAACGAGTTGACTCAACTACTGAAACCAGAAAATCAACTGAAGGAGATAGTCAAAGGATAGAATTGAGGCAATCACCGAAAAGATGCATCACTTACTGGAAGATTTTCTATAAAATTTGAAGAATGGGCTTCGCATTATTCTTGATGGAAATGGTAGTGCACAACAGAGAGATGATATTTTTATTTTGCAAAGATTATGTTTTGTAACCAGGTTGATTGAAGGTATTTACTTCTATAAAGTCAACATCTAACATTTTACATATATATACATATATATACTCTATATATACAACATGTATTTACTATTTTATACCATGTTCATTGCCAAGTATCCATACTTTAATAAGTGTCTAATAGATTTATGAAGAAATGTCTAATAGGTCTCTGAATAAGTGTCCATTATATACATGTATTTATTATTATATACCACATTCATTATTAGGGATCTATATTATTAAGAGAAGTGTCTAACAGGTCTGATATGAGGAAATGTCTATTGTATACAACATGTATTTACTATTATATACCACATTCATTGTTAGGGACTCATATTTTTAAAAAGTGTCTAACATGTTTGATATGAGGGAGTGTCTATTATATACAACATGTATTTACTATTATATACCACATTTTATGGTGTTCAATAGTTGTAATAGTTGTAATTATGTTACAAATTATCGATTTTCTCACCAATATTGATCTCAAAGGGGTTTCTATAAGGGGCTGTTTGGGGCAAGGGTTATAATAACCTGTGTTATAATAACCCATGGAATACTCTGTACCCCAAACACAGACTATTATAATCTAAGACTAAACAACTCTGCATTTTAAACAATATTATATTATTTCACAGACTATTATAACCCACAGACTATTATAACCCCTGTTATTATAACCCACTCAGTGCCCCAAACAGCCCCTTATGTTTTATTTGTTTTTTAGTTGTAATTTTCACAAGCATCCACACCAGTAACGGTTTTGAATTGGAATCACAAATTATGTATTTTTATCAATCACATAGATTTTTATTTAAATTAAACTAACGGATTTCTTTTCCTTGATGCACTCCCTTTTTGTAGCATTCCTTATAGATTTGTATTTGAATTAAACTAACAACGTTCCTTTTTTGTAGCATTTTTTTTTGGAATCAATAGTTTTTTAGTTGTAATTTTCTCTTCGTAATACGTTGCGTTTTGTTAGTCACTCTTTTAGGCATAATAAACTCATCAATATCTAGTGGGGGGTATTTTCGTCCTGATGCAATTAGTAGAAATGAGTTAAAAACGATTTTAGTCATATTTGCAAATTAAAACTTGTTTAGACATTTTTCAAGTTAGAGGGGTTAAATTTAGACATTCTTTTTGTTGTCATTCTACAATTTAAACCTTGTTTTTTTTTTTTTTTTAAACTCTATATAATTTGAAAAGTGTAATATCAATCGGGAAAAAAGTTTGGTGTTTAGATCGATGTTGAACTATTATCGCAATTTAAGAAAACAAAAAGTTGATGTGTAAAAATTATAGTTTGATTGTAACAATCTAATATTTCGAGAGTTTGATTGAAACAACACTTAATTTAGAGGTGGTTTGTGTATTTTGCAATCTTTAAGGATTTAATTGCAACAATTTCATAAACTTAAGACTGATTGATCAAATTGAAAATTTAAGGGTAAGATTGTAACCCCACTGCCACGGACTTGGGGTGGTTTTAGCAATTTTTCTCAAATAAATTGAACAACTTCTAGCCTCAATTCACTCCCAAATTATTTTGAGTAAAAAAAAAAAGGAATAATACACATTAATTTCTAATTGTATATCTAGTAATATTTTTTGTAATTATACGGTCATATTTGAGACATCGATTTAAATAGCATCTAAGTAGCATTTCAGTATTTTTTTTTACTCTGCTTTGAGTGGCTTAATTGTAACATTTTTATAAGGTACAGACTAAATCATTATTAATTAAAAACAAGTAAAAAGACTGATCCCTACCTTTTTAAAAAAATATATATTTTAGGTTAAATTATACTATTGAAAAGTTTTATTTTAGCACTTAAATTTTGAAATTGTTTCAAAAGTATCTTTGGAGAGTTTATCCATTAAAATGATTGATAAAAATTAACACAGTAGTTGATGGATAAAATTAAAAGGCCTACACAACATTATTTGTAATATAATGTGGAGACTAATATATAAAAATTGATTATGTAAATGTTAATGCAACTAATGTTAATGATATCTTTTGAGTTGAAATGAATGATAATAACGTTCTAACTCAATTATAAAGTTAAAACTGAGTTGTAAATAATGTCATGCATGTCTTTTAATTTGTATACATCAGCATCACACCAACCTTCATTTTAATGAAAGAAAATTCCAAGAGTTTTTTTTTTTTTATTTTTTCGAAACGATTTCAAAATTTAAGAGTAAAAATGAAAATTTTCAAAAGGTTAAATTATCAAAAATACCCTTGAACTATGAGTTTGATTTCAATTATACTCATGAACTTTGAAAAGTTTCATTTTAACCTTTGAACTTTGAAGTTTGTTTCAAAACAACCCTTGAAGGCTATTTTTCATTAAATTCATGGATGAAAAATGATATTTTTACATTTATATTGTTGCTTATGTGAACATATTTGAACATATACGTTGAAAAAAAAATCAAAACATATACAAATACATTATTTTTCGTCCATAAATTTAACGGAAAAAACCTTCAAATATTATTTTGAAACAAACTTCAAAATTCAAGGGTTAAAATAAAACTTTTCAAAGTTCGAGAGTATAATTGAAACCAAACTCATAATTCAGGAATATTTTTGATAATTTAACCTTTTCAAAATTTAGAATTATAGTTAAAATTTACCTTAAAGTTTAACAACATTTCTAACCTATATTTTAACATAAATTTCCAACCAAAGAAAAAAAAAACTTGACATAAAGGTGAAGGGATGTGTCCATTAAAAAAATCTAGGGTTTGGAACCAGGGTGGTAAAATCAAAGAAGCATATGATTTATGTTACCAATGAGATTGGACTTCATTTCTGAAGGGGAACAAAAAATCAGACAAGATGTGACAATGAAATTTGTTGCTGATAAACTGAATCATAACAGTGCCAATGCAATCTTTGAAAGTCTCAATCGGGGATGATTCATAGCCATCTCCCTAATTGGGTACCTCAGCTAATCCTTGCAATATTTAGCTAAACTCCAACGTAAGCTATGTTCCTTAATCAACCAATTAATTGGCTATGTGGCTAAACTCCATCGTATTAAATTTCTGTCGATGTATCAACATTTTCATTGATACTTCTATATGTATATAGATTTGACATCGACATAAATAGTGAATTGATATTTTCATTATACCGTCAAAATCAATGAAATATTTTTAAAAAAATAGCAACAAAATGTAACATAATATGAATATAATATTATAACAAAGTATTTAAATTCATATAAAAAGTGTAAAATATTTATAATTTAATATAAACATCTTTTTTGAATTTTTTGCTTTTAAATTTTTTTTCAAAAATATCAATCGACATCAACATTTTATTAATATTTATATTTCTGTCAACATCGACATTTTAAATCTTTGATACTAATACTTCTTTCTTAATGGACCCAAATCATTCACAATTCTCTCCATTAAAAAAAAAATTGCATAACCATGTGCCTATACCTTAAAATTATAATAACTATTTATAATTGTTTTGCAATTTCCATAACTATAAGAACATTAGTTAGTTGCATCTTCACATAGTTTGAAGTTTTCCCATTTAATTTTACCACTATTCAAATCTAAGATTTGATTTGATAAAGTTTAAAGTTTAAAGTTAAATTTGATTTTTTTTTTATTAAAGGATTATTTTTCCAGTGGTAAATAAACACGAACATGGATGTTATGGTGTCCCATGTCATATTTGTTTGAGATTTTGGCTCCTGTTTTTAAGGTTGTTTCGTTAAAAAGGTTTATTGGAACTGAGAGATACAGACTTCAAGAACTATCAACACGTGAAATTACTTGAAATGTTTGGGATGATTGTGTTTTTTGTATGCAGTATGCTTATACTATCAACAAGGTAGGAAAAAATAAATGATTTTCTGTTTTATAAAAAAAATTATTTGAAAATTTAGTTTAAAGATATGTTTGAGATTGATTTTGAAATTGTTAAAACAACTTTTTTAGGTTCACACAATCACTCTATAACATTTCTTTAATCATTCAAAATCAATTTTGACAGTAAGAAAATTGCGTTTAAAAGTGTAAAACCAAACATTAAAATAATTACATGAAAATCACTTTTAATAAATTAATTATAAACAAATTATTTTCATTAAAATCATTATTTCCAAAATTATTTCCAAACATGTTCTTAAACCATTTTCAGAGTTCAGTTGGATAAAATAAACAAATACGGTTATAACTAGAACATTTTTATAAATAAGATAAACTAATAAAAATACATAAAATATATGTAGTAATTTTGGGTGCATAATCATATAACATTTACAAACCATATAATTTAAAAGAGGATTTTCGACTAGCAAATTAAAGTTGAGCAACAGAGAGTTCAGATGTTTGAAGTGCTACAAAAATTATTTATTACATTGACTGTTTATCACATCACATGTTTGAACTGCTACACAAATTTGACTCGTTAGTGTCTATATGTTTAGAGAAAAGAAATATAACTTTTACCCTCAAGCTGCTAGAGTGAGCACAACTCAACGATAATTAGCATATATTTCTTCTCTTGAAGTTGAAGATTCAAATCTCCATATTCTACATTATTGTACTAAAAAAAAAAAAAAAAAGACCCTCAAGTTTAACATGATGTATCAATTTTCACTCCAAACTTTTAATTTTATTACATTGAACCCTAAACTTAAACAAATGTTACAATTTTAATCATTTGTTCAATATTTGTTAAATTCACTCAATAATTTCAACAACTAACAAGTAAAAACAATATCGACCATATAACCGATCTCCCAAAATTCACAAATTTCAATGTTGTTTTTGTCTAAAAATCTCAATAATTTAATGCTAAACATATCTTTACTAATTCATTAAGTATATATTTTTTAGCAATTGTTCAAACAAAAGTATATTTATGAAGTAAAAATAATAACACTTATTCAATTTGGAGAAAAAAGCAAATTGCTACTATCCAGTCTCGTCAAAATTTAAGATCTCATTTGATGAAAATGAAAGTCGTTTATGATAAAAATTGATACAACTTGTCAACTTAGAGTAAAAACAAATGATACTTTTTCTATTTTGAAGTATCTTCATCAAATATACCTTGAAATTGAATCAAAATTGAAAGAAAAAAAAAAAAAAAAGGAAGAAAGCAAAAGGTAAAGCAAGTAGGTACTGTGCTCAAGATTTAGTGATGAAGGAGACATATTACAAAAGGGAAAAAGAAAAAAGAAAGAGAAAAAAAAAAAGTAGTGATTGGACTAATGGAAATGAAATGATATTGATAATTCATAATAGTAAAGAGAAAGTGAAGGGGGGGATACCATTTCTCAATAGGAAAGCAGCCTTTTGGGGTTGATATGACACTGATTTCAGGAAGTGACTGAGAATCTGATATAATTAAAGTTATATACATTGTTCAATTTCTTCTTCCCCATCATGCATTCTCCCATTGGTTGCTTTGTGGTTCCCCCCACCCATCTATGTCTCCCCTTCACTTCCTCATTATTTTACATTTGAATTCAATACATTGCCTCTATTAATTCCTAATTATCTTTTTTGTTGATTTAAGAAGTCGGACTTATATTTAGCGTATGTGTATAACTTTCACACTCATTCTACCATAGTCTTTTAAACTTCATAATTTAAAAAATTATTTTAATTGATATCATCGTTTAATAAAAACCCTAATATATATGTCTTCTGTTGTTATTCATGTGATGTAATTGTCTATGCAAACAAGTATTTTGAAATTTAAAATAGGTTTTTATGTAGAGTTTAGAGACTAAAATTGAATATTAAAAGTATAAGAACTAAAATAAAATAAATATGAAAGTTTAGGAGGAAAAGTAAGATTTAAATTGTTGATTGATCGCGAACCTAAGAGCTTGTGGTAGCTTAATTTATTAATCTCATCTAACTATTGAATCTCAAATTTCAAACTATATGTTAATTTTTATGAATTACAAACCTATAAACCAAACATAGTTTATGTAAACTTAGACATTTGAACCCTATTTTTCTAAATAATCTAAATGCATATTATATGCAAATTGAAGCCTTAAACTCTAATTTGAAGCTATAGAAATTCAAACTTTTTTTTTTTTGGGGGGGGGGGGGGGTGGAGCTCTCCAAAAATTGGTATGAAAATAACTCCCTTTATACATCTTCTATTTTAATTTACTGTATTTCTTCGTTTATATTTGCTCTCTCTCTTGTTTAGGTATACTATAATGTTGACTAGGCACATGAAAATGTGTATGATTGAGGAATCTTATCTCTTCCATAGCATAGGGTTTTAATTATTGTGCATGTCTGATGGCCAAAATAAGTTTCCAAATTTCAATTTCCAACATTGTTCCTGTAGTCTTGAATGATTTGCATACTTTATAATTTTTATTTTTGATATTGACATTTAATTATTAAGACATATTTACATATAGATCCAATTATATTAGGTTTGTTTAAATTATTCATTCTTTTAATTGATTTTATTTTTTTTGAGTTCAATAACACGGGAGATGAAAATTTAAACATTTGACATTTTGATCGAAAATGTATGTCTTAACCAATTGAGTTATGGTTAGGTAATTTTTTCTTTTAGTTTTATTTTTAAAATTATAATGTTTACAGACTTTATGCAGTGAAATTGCATATTAACAAAATTTATGCAATGAAACATTGATATATATATATATATATTCTTATTGGCATAATAAAAAGAACATATAACTTCAAAAAAAAAACATCTTTTAATGCTAAAAAGAAAACCAAAACTCACAATCTGATCTGACAGAGACACCAAAAGCACATTTACACACTTGATTCTTTCCTCACCCAAATTGAAGATAGAATTAGAATCAAATGACCTAAACTTAAACAACTCCAAAAACTGCCTAAAACCTAAACAAAAACATGTAAAAAGGGATAAAAAAGGAACATCAAAATGACAATTTGAAGAGCCACCTACTCATCTTACTGAGACTGAGAATATTCATATGAATCAGAAAGAAGAAAGAAAATTTTCAAAAATCCTTTTGAGTAAACACAAAACTAATGGAAGCCCAGTGAAAAAAAAGAAATGCACCATTTTTGGTTTTTGGTGGTTGTTGTTGTTCCTGCCAAAGGCTTTGAGGGAGCAGGCTCCAAACAAGCCCCCAGAAGTTTGCACTAAACAGACAGATTCATTTTCAGACAGAAACCAAGTTCTTAACAAAAACATATCCTTTCTTCATAGTCAAACAGCACTAACACTGCTTTGCTGTGTGTTGTGTGTTGGCCTCTGTAGTGGCTTGTGGGTGCGGCCTCTGTCGACCATTTGATCTCACTTTTCTTTGCTATCTTTCTCTCTATCTAACAAAACAGACACATCCATTTTCAGACACCATTCTACATCTTCACAGAAATGGAAGTTATTAGTTTTGAGAAGAAGCTAAAGCTCAGCCTTAAAATCCCCAAATCTCTCTATGCTTGTATCTCTCTCTTTAATTGAGACGTTAAAACAATGTGATTGACTATAAATTATTGGATGACGTTGCAACAACATAGTTGACAGTTTTATTAGATAAACATGAAGTTTCATCTCATAATTAATTGACAATGAGATGGGTAACTCATAATATCTTATAAAAATTGTGAGGTTTTTCATACTTCAATATATCCCTTCAAGATAATGTCTTTTTGGATTCACCATTTCTAAATCCAATTTTAATTTTTGGATCGAATATCTGTTTGAATTTCATGAACTCTAACACCACATTAGAAAAATATAAAGTTCCAACGTAAAATCAATTAACTTGTAAGTTTTACACCCGTTATAAGAGATGAAAATTGCAAGCCACATCACAACTTTATTCAATGAATTTTCATGGCTGAATAAGTTTCAATGTGGTTGAAAATTATTAGTTTTGAGAAACTAAAACTCGGCCTTAAAATCTTCACCTCTCTTTTGGTTATACCTTTCTCTTTAAATTAAGATATTATTTGGAAAATTAAAACAATTAGTCTGATAGCTTATATACTGAAGGAGGTATGGGAGAGAATTTAAAATTGTATTATAAACGACACAGATTTTGTAGATGACAAATTCTTTTTTGAGTTCAACCACATATCGTGGAAAAGATTTGAACATCTAACTTTTTAATTGAAAATATTTATATCTTCTTGGTCCATAATATTATATCTTAATCAGTGCTGTATTCAAATTTGTAGTATACCTGAGAATAACGAATAAACTTTCCTTTAAGTGGGCGTGCTCGTAAAGCTGGTTAAAGAACACAAATCTTAAGTCTAATTCTGCTGATTTTTGGTGAGAGAAAGAGAGTTGATTTTTTTTTTTCATTTGTTTGTTTACTCTTTTTTTTTTTTTTTTGGGGTTCACTGCCCACTTTTGATTAGTCTTTTCACCTGCAGAAATGGAATAAAATTACTATTAATTTACAATGTGTTTTTGTACTTCAACAACTTGGCTGCACAAAGCAAACAGTGTTTAGCCGTACTAAAATGTTTTTGGACTTGTAAAAATTATAGTCATGTGTTGCCCTTATAGTACTAAATAAATAGTGAGATTTGTTTTTGTTTGTTCTTTTTTTTTTTATAATTATATTATATTATTCTTTGATTACTTTCTCTAAAGAGCTGCATGAACTAAAGATAAGATTAAAAAATAGTGTTAAAGTTAGGATTTAAGTGGTCCAACTATACACATTGTGTGGTAATATACAAAAGAAAAATGCTTCTAACCAGGGCTTTGTTTGGAAATACAAAAAAAAACCCCAATTATTTATTTTTGTCCCATCATAAACATAAACCCTAGGGACACTAGCCTTCTACTAGCATCTCTAGGCCTTGAGCTTTATTTTATTTGTTTTTTATACTCTTAAATACTTTTTATTACTTTAAAAATCCAATGTTGCCAACCTTTCTTACCCTTTGTCATCAGACAAAAATGTTGACAAATACTACGTGTTGAAATATAAAATCCAATTTTTATATTTAATTAAACTACATATTTGTTTCATTAAATTATTTGTTTGTTTTTTTTAATGTTGACAAAACTACATGTTAAAATTATTAAGTTTTCTTTCGAATACTTCTTAGTGTGATATTAGCAATTAATTGCAAATGGTTTTGCACAATTGTTTTTTAAAATTAAAATTGAGTGGTTGTTAATACTAAAATTATCATGTAATTAATTTTTTTTTTTTATAAATTACTGTTTTTAGAGGGAGAATAGTATGTTACTTGAAACATGTCGCCCATGAGTAAAATTAAGAGAATGATTAGAGAAAAACGATTTTTAAAAAATTAACCAATAAGTTTTTACCCTTTTTTTATCCTAAAAAGAAATGTTTTGTAGATAACTTTCGTAACACTCCTTAAGGATTGCATCAAAGTTGATTTAATAAATAGTTTTCTTGTTTGAGAACAAAAAAAATCAATCAACATATATATATTTTTAGTTCAACAACATATAAAGAAGATAAATTTAAACTTCTGACCTTTTGGTCAAGAGATATTTGTTTTAATCATTTGAGTTATGCTCAGGTTAAAAAAAATACTTATAATTACAATAATTGAAGTTGTTTTAACTATCTAAATTAATCTCCTTCAAAAGTAAGAGTGTCTAAATTTAAAACACTTAACTACCCTCCAACACAAGGTTATTTGAAGGCAAAACATATGAATAGTAAATGCCAGAATGATCTTGAAATGGTCAAAATCACTTTTGTCAGGTTCAAAATTATTTCAAAACACGCCATTAATCATTTAAAATCAATTTAAATGTTTAATTTTACACTTTTAAATGCATTTTTCATTTCATAAAAATTAATTTTGAATAATTAAAAGAACATGTTTCAGAGTGACATTAAATATTATAAAAATGATTTTAATCATTTTAAAATTACTCTCAAATATGTCCTCAACTAGACTAAAATCACTTTTTAACTCCCTTTTGAAAAACCACTCCCAAAGACATAAATAGACATATTCATTTCTTTTAGCTAAAAGAACCACCTTTTACGTTACCTATGTTTTTGAAAAAAAACAAAATTTAACAACAAGTGGCTGTAGTTTCTCACACAAGCCTTAGGTTAATTTTTATCCACAGACAAAAAACCAATATACCACAAAAATGTACATGTACACATACAAAAAGCATATGATACTTCCCTATCTCTCTTAGGTATTAATAAAATTAGACAAAGTTTTTATTTTGCTAGAGGAGATTAGGGCATATGCAAAGGCAAGCAAAAAGGATTCCAAATCCAAAGAGATTTGTAGAGAAAGGGAAGAAGAGAATATGAATGTCTCCCATTAATATTTTCTTCTGTTCCTTAGCCTAAAGAAATTTCTCTCTTTTCTTTCTCTCTCCCTTATCTTTATAAACCCCTTTTCCTCATCTCCCTGAGATCCATGACCAGTTTCAACACCTTCAAAATTGCTCATTATCATCTCTCTCTTCTCTCTCTGTTTTTTTTTTTTCTTTTTTTCTTGTTCTTGATCTCAGCCTTGGGTTTTTTTGTGTGTGTTTTAGGGTTTTTGTTGTTTTGATAATTTGTGAGGGTTAAGAGAGCTTTCTTCAGTCCACTCATGGGTGGCCGTAGGGTTTAATTAGCTGCCGACTCATTCATTCAAATACTGAGTCAAAAATCCAGCTGCCGATTCAGTAAACGACTGAATGATGCGGGAGACAAATTGAATCTTAAGCTTCCTGTACTTGGACTGAAGGGAGCTCCCTTTCCTTTTGCTTTTTTTTTTTTTGCTTTTTCCCCCATACCCTTTTGATTTCCCTGTTTTTCCTTTCAATTTTTTCTCGAGCTTTCGTCGAGATCAAGATCTCTCCGCTAGCTCAACGGTTAAGACATTAGTAACCTTTCTCTCTCACAGGTCGAATGTTCGAATACTCACTTTTGCAATTGCAATGTTATGTTAAAAATATTTTTTTTGTTTTTTGTAATTTTCACCAGCATTGATTGATGGCAAGCTTGGATTTGGGATTCAGATTCTTTGCAGAGTTAACCCATTTGAAGAAAGTTTCAGGTGAGATAACTTGTGGATGTTGGTTGAAGATTGGTTTTTTTTTTCCCTTTCTTTTTTTGGGTTATTAACGTTGATGATATTATGAAGAAAAGCTCATTGGATTTGTTGGGTAGATTTGAAAAGAGTATTAATGGATTAGGGTTTTGGAGAAGATGGAATAATTTTGAAAGGACACAGCAAAGAACAGAGAAGATGTTATTGGACACGAGCTTCGACGCCATAGCTTCTTGGGTGTCGGTCTAAATGCTGCAACAAGTTCCCAGACATGTTACACTCCCATTCTTTTAGACTCTAGAGAGAGAAAAAAGGAGAAATATATAGCTTTGATTTTACTATTTTACCCTTTCTCTTCTATTGAATGACTCAATTTTCTAATATTACATTAATCAACTTTTTCAAACGAAATCCTAGAAAACGACTGTTTTTTTTTTTCTTCTGTGTCTGATTAGTTTCTGAGATTTGTTTTTTCTCTTTTTCCTTCTCCTCTGCATGTTTATGACTTCATCTAGGGTTCCTTTTTTTCGTTTGTTTAAGGTTACAAATTTCATTAGATGCTATGGATTATGTACAAAAGTGCTGCCAATGTTTTTTTTTTTTTATTTTTAAATTTTTTTTTAACATTAAAGAAAATGAAAGAAAGGAATAAGGAAAACCTTTCATTTAATTTACCTTGTTTTTTGATGACTCATTGATTTCTCTTTTCATGTTTCAACTTTCCTAATAGGTACAAGGAAAGCAATGGATGTGATTGAAGAGGTTCTCTATGCTATTAACTTTCCTTTTTCTTTTTCTTTTTGCTTATAGTTTTGGGTAATTTCTTTTTTCAATTCTAATTGGAACTAAATCATGCCCAAATAAAAAGTTATTGAAGGGATGAGATCTCTTATGTTGATTCAAGAATCTGTCTTTTTTTGAAAAACAAAATTTAAGAATCTATGTCTGGTTCTTTGAGTAATATAGAGTTTGGAAGTCTAGATTTGTAGAGGGATATATTATTATTGAGTATAGCAAGGAAAATGCTGGTTTGTAAGTTTAGGATGTCATCAGCCGATGTGATTAAATTCTATAGTTTGTAATGAACAAATTTATATATTATTATGTTAAAACAAATTATATATTATTGAACAATATTTATTCTTAATTTCAAAATTTAAAGTTGGAAACTTGGAACCAAATGTTTTGTAATTGTTTCCATTTTTTAGATAGGCACTGGTGGATTGCATCATAACTCCTCATCAAACCCTAGAATATTATGTTCTAGGCAAAAACTCTCTTTTCTTAAAAAAATTTCCCCTTTTTTCAATCTTATAATGATTTTCTTCTCTTTTCTGGATGGCCATGTTTGAGCAATTTTATTGCATGACAAAGTTTTGGTGTTTTCAAAGTCAATTTGATAATCATTTTGTTTCTTAAAAAAATAAAGGAAGATTGTGAGCTAATTCATGATCTCTTCCTTTTAACAATCTATTTTTTGAACTTCTAATCAAGTGGGTTGAAAATGTCTTTTAAAAGTGGTTTTCAAATTTTCATTTTGCCTTTATTGAAATTTGGCTATAGAAAGTCAATATACATATATTTACATGAAGAATGTATAAGATAGAAATAGTGAAAAAACAAGTTTAATATTTTTAAAAGTGCATAATAAATGAAAATTTGGAATTTTGATTATTTTTGTTGCAAAATCAAAATAAAAATCAACCTTGAAGGAAGATGAGGAGGAACTGTACCAAGAAAAGCACGATGGTCTTATATCAAGTTTTTTAGGAAAATTTTAGTTTGCTGATTTAATTGTCTATAGTAGAATTAATAATGATACAGTTCATTCTCTTGCAATAGAGACCCTTAATAGTGGGTGTCCAAGAATATTGGAACTTCCTTTTCAATTTGATTGGATGTACTGTTATAACTCTATCTATTTGATTTGACCATGGTTATTTGGCTCTTTTGCTGAGGGTTTAGTTTGCTGATCACTTCTTTTTATTCTTTTGCTAATGGCGTTGAAATTATTATTTTACTCAGGATCAAGTCTAGTACTTTTCAATCAGGGGAAATTGCTAAAATTACCATTGAAATTTGGATTGTTACAAACCTACCTTTGTACTTTAATTTGATTGACTGCCTTCTCAAACTGAAGAAGTTTTATGATTAACCTCTTATGTATTGCAAAATTCACAAATTACTCTCAAAGTATAAGGAGTGTTACTATTGAACTCTTGAATTATAGAATTGCAACTTGTATTAATTTATGTCCTAAATTTTTAATTTCATCAAATTAGACTCTAAATTTAGACGTGTTATTTTTTACACTATTCAACTTTTGCATAAATTTAATAAAAAGCAAGGTAAAATTTTTCATAAATTCATTAATTTCAATTAAATCAAGTTTTGCACAAATTAAGTTTTGTTTAATAATGCACAAATTAACCATTGTCAAATTTGAAATTTTGTTAATTTTGTACTATTTTAGAATTCATTGAATGTGTATGAAAATAATATTTCAATGATGTTTCAAATAAAATATTATTAGAGGGTTAAAATTGTAACATTTTTTAAAATTTGGAGTTAAGATTGCAACACTTGTCTAAGTTTGATGTATAAATTGATAAAGTTGAACGTTTAGAGTAAAAATTGATAAAACATGGTAAGTTTAGAAGAAAATTTTAATTTTTTTTCCCAAAATTGTAATATTAACCATTAAAATAATTAAGATTTTGGATGGACGTTGAGTAGTCATTTTGATTTAAGAAAGTAAAGGATTTAGATTTAATTGCAACAATTTTATAATCTAAGAGTTTGATTGGAATAACACTCGTCTTTCAAAGCTACCTTACGCATTTTTCAATCTTATAATTTAAAGATTTAATCTAATGCTTTCGTAAGTTTTGAAGGTTGGTCGATCAAATTGAAGTTTTGAGGATATGATTGTAACAATTTTTATAGTTTAGAGTGATTTATGCAATTTTTTTACAAATTAAATAATAGTCATTCGAATGAAATATTACTTAGAAAATTTGTGAAAATTGAAGAATATTCTAAATTTAAGCTCACCAAAGAATATGACCCTAAATATGGTGTAACAGGCAATCTTGGCAAAGGATGAAATGATAAAATTGGGTACTGCTTCATTTATTGATTGATATCAATAATTGGTGAAAATAAGTCAAATCTAGTTAAGTTGAATAAGTTAACTTAGCTTATTAAGTATCAATAATTTTAATATGCATTTGGATATATACTATATATTAGTATTATGAGATAATTTTGAAGACAAACATTTCGAGGAATCCGAGTTTGGGTGGGGTAAGGTTTAAGGTCCAATCCAAACCCTATGAGGAATTTTTTATCCTAATTTATGTTCCATTCTCTAATCAAGGAATCGAAGTTTGGGTTGGAGAATTCCTGTTTAGTGATTAGATTCTAGCTGAGAAAAGTTCCTTATTTTTAATCTTTTTTAATAGAGAATTAAGTACTAATTAATATATTTTAAAATTGGAATCTTATATCAAGTATATATATTATTTGATAGATTTCCATTCATTAATTTCATGCTAATTATATTATGATCCTTTAGTATTTAGATGTTTTATTTGAACTTATTTATTTTCAAATGTTTTAATTGAATTCCTAAATTTTGAATGAAAAAATATTGGAAAAGATCAATTTTAATCATAAACTTGTCAAGTTGTATTAATTTTTATTCTAAACTTTCAATTTCATCAAATTGCAACTCAAATTTAAATAAGTGTCGTAATTAACCTTAAACTTTATGGTGAAAATTGATATAATGTGATAAGTTTAGGGGTAAAAATTAAACTTTTTCAAAGATATCTTAATCTTTTACTTTTTTTAATTAATCATTTACTAAGAATCTAAATTCATTTAGAAACCTAACATCTAACCTACTGCATATACTTTTAAACCCTTGTTCATGTAAATATTTATTGACCAAGTAAATTAACAAAAGATGTACCTACATCAAATAAAAATACATTTGATTCTTGTACTTTTATTGAAATAACCAATTTAGTTATTGAACTTTAGTATGTAACAATTTAGTTTCTATAATTTAAAACTCGTAGCAATTTGGTCCCTACCAAGAAAAATTTTGGTAACATGTAATAATGTTTTTACATATATAGATTGATAAATCACTTAGACCCCATTTGATAACCTAGGCTCCGTTTGATAACCATTTGGTTTTGGTTTTTGGTTTTTGAAAATTAAATTTGTTTTCTCCCAATTTCTCTACAGTGGTTTTCATCTCCATTAAGGAAGCATTTGAATTCTTAGCCAAATTCTAAAAACAAAAACAAGTTTTTGAAAATTACTTTTTTTAGTTTTCAAAACAAGGCTTGGTTTTTAAAAACATAAGTAAAAAGTAGATGACAAAACAAGTAAAACCATAGGTGATAATAGTATTTATAGACTTCATTTTCAAAAACCAAAAACCAAAACCCAAATGGTTATCAAACGGAACCCTAGTTTTTTATTTTTAGTTTTTGAAAATTAAGTCTATAAACACTACTTTTATCTATGAGATTTTTTGTTTTGTTATTACTTTATCTACCCATGTTTTCAAAAACCAAGCCAAATTTTGAAAATTGAAAAAAGTAAATTTTAAAAACTTGTTTTTGTTTTTGGAATTTGACTAAGAATTCAAACTTTTTTTTAAGAAATGTGAAAACCATGGTAAAGAAATTGTAGGAAAACAAGCATAAATTTCAAAAACTAAAAACTAAAAACCAAATGGTTATCAAACAATGTATTAAAAATCAAATGTGCTTTTAAACTATAGGTATTAAACCGTTATATACTAAGAATCAATACTTCTGCAAAATCTCTTGCAATAGGGATTAAATCATTACACATATCAAACTACAAGGACTATGGTTACATATTTAGTTCACGAGATAAATCATTAAAAATTTTAGGTTAAATTATCAAAAATACTCCTGAACTATGGGGTTAGTTTCAATTATACCTCTAAACTTTAAAAAGTTTCATTTTAACCCTGAACTTTGAAGTTTATTTTAAAACAACCCTTGAAGGTTTTTTTCCGTTAAATTTATGGACAAAAAATGACGTATTTGCATTGATTTTTTTTTTCAACGTATATGTTCAAATATGTTCACATAAGCAACAATACAAATGCAAAAATATCATTTTCTGACCATGAATTTAATGAAAAAAAGCCTTCAAGAATATTTTTGAAACAAATATCAAAGTTCAAGAGTTAAAATGAATTTTTTCAAAGTTTGGGGATATAATTGAAACCAACCTCATAGTTCAGAGGTATTTTTGATAATTTAACCAAAATTTTAAAGTATATGAACTAAATTTTTACATATTAAAGTTGCTTTAACGAGAAGGGTAATTTACATGTATATCCTATTTGTTATTGATGTTATATAAAATGCTCTTTCCATCCAACTTATTAAAAAAAAAATACCCTTAAACAAAAAAAATATATTTTACATTGAATTTTACTAATTTACCCTTCAAATTAAACAACCACCCATATATGAAATTGAAAACAAAATTTCAAATTAAACTCCACACTATCTATGGTAGTTTAAATCTTACAAATCATATCTTTATCAACTAAGGGCTCCTTTGATAACGTTTATGTTTTATGTTTCTTGTTCATGTTTCTCATTTTTCAAGAAACAGACATGTTTGATAAACCATCATGTTTTTTGTTTCTAAATTTTTTAGAAACGTTTCTAAAAAAATGGCAGATTTTGAGAAACTTCAAAAATTAGTTTCTCAAATTCTGTTTCTGTTTTTTTTTTTCAGGTTTCATGCATGTATTCCTATTTTTCTTTTTACCCATCTCTCCCCTCTCTCTTCTTTCTCTCTCTTCTATTCTATTTTTTTTTCTTTTAATACTTTTTAATCCTTTTGTTTTTTTCTTCTTTTCTTCTTTTTTAGTTTTTATTTTTTGATTTATTTCTTTCTATTTGTTCTCTCTCTTTCATCATAATCTTTTTTCTTTTAATAGTTCATTATCTTTTTTTTCTTTTTTCCTTTTTACTTTTCTCTTTTCGTTTATGTTTTTCTCTTCTCTCTTATTTTCTTTTAATTTACATTAACGAGCTTATAGTTATTATTTTCTATTTAATTCTCTATTATTTTTCCTTTTGGTACGATTTTATTTTTTATTAAATAAATAAACTAATAATGTATTTCATGTTTACCATTAAATGTAAAAAATATATATATACATTCTCTCTCTTTTTCTGATTTTACTTGAGTGTATTATTGGCTAATGCATTTTAAAAAATAAAAATAAAAATAAAGTTTATTATTAAATTAAAGAAATGTGGGTATGGTCGATTGTCTGACCTTAGACAATTTACAAATTCGTCTAATTGAACTAACTCTTGTAAGTCAAAATCGTTCAAGGTGAATTGATTGAAGTGAGAAATAACATTGCAAATCAAATTTGAACAACATTTGAAGAATAATTTTATTATTATTATTATTATTAATTAGGTGTTGGGCCTTAATAAAATACTATAACCTCTTTATAATTGTTTTATATTTATTTTAATGCATGTTATATGTTTTATTATAGTATATGTACTAAATTTTATTTTTACCAAAAAACAATAAACAAGAAACAGAAATAGTTATCAAACATGTTTCTATTTTTAGTTTTTAAGAAACAGGAAACAAGAAACGAGAAACGAGAACGTTATCAAATGGGGCCTAAGTTTCTGACAACCTTTTTCACGAAGAAATTATTTTCCTCTATCATTGTCCATGAAGAACATTTTCATATTCTCAATTTCAATTTAGATTGTGAATGAAGACTACAACAATATAAACATATGTTCGTAGTTCTCAACTTCTCTCATCTTCATTTTTTCATTGGTTATATCTTCTTTATATAGTTATTGATCTACATTTGATTCTTCCCCTATTTTTCTTTATTCTAACTCCACATTTTTATACTCAAAAATAAATATTAAAACTTCCTACTTCCACCGATTTCATAAATGACAAAAATACTTACAAAAATATTAAGTTGTTTACTATCCAAATATATTCAATTAATATCAAAGATAGACATTACATACAAACATTTATCATTGATAAATAATAAAACATTCCTATTTAAGAAAAAAATTTGAGAAGCTATTTAAAAAGTTATATCACGCACTTATAGATAAAATTAATAATTGACCAAAAATATATCTATCATAGTCTATTATAGAAAATTATATATAAGTAATATACATCTAAATGAACTCGAACTTTATATCAATCATATACACCCAAATAAGCATAAAAAATAACAATACATTAATCATTTGTACATTTGTATCACTTCTAGACAATCTTAAATCTTTCAAAACAAATCCAATCTAATAACTTTAACAAATATAACAGATAAATAATTGATGTAAAAAAAATCCTCGTAGAAATTTTAAATTTTAAATAAGCAAAAGAAAAAACTAACCACTTCATCCAAACCAACCACTATGAAGCCAAATCTTAGTCCGTTATAAAAATTAACGCCATTTTCTAAAATTTCAGTGAGTTAATCAATTTAATTTTAAATAGTAGAATAATAAAAAGGCTATTTTCAGTATTAATAATATATATATATATATATATAGAATCTGAAAAGAAAATAGCATAATTGAATTTGATAACTCCTATTAATACTGTAATTTGTTCCAAACGAGACTACAAGCACCAAATCTTTTTTATAAGAAAAACTAAAAGAAGATTGAAAAACTTAGTGGCCAATAAAATATAATAAACATGAATATTTAGGGAAAATAAAGTTTGAACTTATCTCTCTATATATATTACTTTATTCACCTTATCTATGGTAAAATTTGGTCATTTTTCAAACTTCCACACAACCCAACTTGCTTATTTTGACTAGTTTTATGATGTTTATAGATTCTTAGCCACTTTTTAGTAAGTTTCTATTAGTGTCCCTTGAATCAACTTGATTCTTTCATTTAGTTGGGTTAATTATTGATTAATACAAGTTCCTTAGATTATTTAAATTTTTTGGCGAGTTTTGCCAGTATTTGGTAAGAATAGAGTATGCTAAATTTGGAGAGGAGGATTCCCAATGTCACAAAATCCAAACATTTCATTTATTATGGTTCTTGCCGCCATTGATTTCTTCACTCTTATTTATAAGTGATAAGCCCAAAGTCTCCTGGTTTATTTTTTTTATTCATATCTTTCACTTTTCCACGTGTCCATCTCCTTCTTCTGCTTCAATATGGTAATTCTACTCTGAAATTTGTGTTAAGTTGGTAATACCCCAACTTAGTAATAAAATCGAGCAAATAAAAGAACACTTGAATTCAATAATAGATCGAGTAAATATGAAGTTAAAAAGTGTTTTACACAATGTCAACTTGAGTAAGCTCAATTGGTTTAAACATAACTCTCAACCAAGAATGTTAAGAGTGCTAACAAAGTTCCATATTGACTAGGAAAGGAAGAGATCCATGATATATATACGTGAGGACAATTATCTTCATTAGTATAAGGCTTTTTGGGGAAACCAAAAGCAAAACCATAAAAGTTTATACTTAAAGTGAACAATATCATACTACTGTGGAAACATGTCCACACTAGACATATTGACTAGGGAAGGAAGAGATCCATGGTATATATAAGTGAGGACAAGTGTCATGTCATTGTTCTTATCAAAGAAATCCCTCCATTCTCTCAAAAGGAGGGGAAAAAAATGTTCCACACTAGACAAACTAGCATCTATAAAAAGTCTCATCCAATAAAAAAACACGAAGAGCTATAAATCTTTTAAAAAAAAGTGGAAACTTAACTAAGATTATCGATAAATTAAAGTTGAATTGTTGAGTTAAGCATGAGAGGTTATTTAAAAAAAAAAAAAAAACGAATACGAAACAAAAACTTTCTTAAAATTGTATTTGTGAGATGGCAAAAAATCAAATCTTGTCATCAAACTTTTACAATAGAATGTGTGTTTGAACTTTTGTAGAAGTTGCATTTTGTGGTCTACAAATCTTAAAATTGTGCCAATGAGGTTTTATTTTAGATTAAAATATCATTTTGGTATCTGTATTTTAACTTTCATTCCATTTGTACTTTCAATAAAATTAAAAATTGGCCTCTATCGTTAATTTAAAGTTATTTAAAAAAATTGATTAAATAATAATAATAATTTCATACAACAAAAGACGTGAACATATTTTCAAAATGCATAGAAAGAAGAAAAGACTAAATTTGTTTGAGAAAAGTTAACAATAAACTAACAATGGATGCCAATTTTAAGCTTTATTGAAGGTACATGGACCAAAATTAGACATTTAAAAGTACAATGACTAAAATAAAATACAACTCAAAATACATAGACTAAAATGATATTTTAACCTCTATTTTATTTTGTGAAATATTGTACAATCAATTGAAATGTAGTCGAGACAATCCCCACTCTTGCCCATCACTATAATCCCCCAATTGAATAGAACCATAGAAAGTAATCTACATTAAATCTCACCTAAACCAATCTAATCTACACTTATTACAAAGGAAAAGTTTGGTTTTCAAACACCATTTATTGTTACTAGCAAAAGTTTGGCTTCAACCCCTATTTAATGTGACCTCTCAAGAACAAGCTCAAATAATCACATCCAACTATTTATGCACATTAAAGTCCCACCCTACCGCTAAACTAATAGACCTCTATCCACATTTTCCACCAATGCCCAATTTTAACCCCCAAAAAAAACCAAAAAAACTTCTTCAATACAAGACACTTGATTTCCATCTGATTTGTGCAACTTTAAAAAAAAAAAAGGCAATAACATGACACTTGCTCTTCCAACTAATATACCAATCCTTACAGGTGCTGAAGTGGAATGTAAAGACTGTACTATACTGAGACATGACAAGGATTCAAAAGGAGAGTGCTATCACCAAAGTACTCAAAAAATTAGGATCCTACACCAGCAATGGTTTCAAAGTCTCCACACTCCCCCCACCTCAGTTGTATAAACAAATCACTTGAAAAGTTTTAACCGCGACCGACTCCCTTTTGACCTTGCTTCGAGAAGCTTTGCGTGCAAAGTGTTCTCCTTTAGTCCAGGAGGCAATTTCGACAACGATGACGACTGTGTCGTGTTGATCTCTGGGGCTGCTATTGTCCACTGTCTCACTGGACTTGCTTGATTTCTCCACCCTGTGTTGCTGCAGGAGGCCTCCCCATAAGCATCTTCAGGATGCACATTGTCTCCATCCTTCAATGAGAGTTGATTTCTGATAAGATTGTCCAGCATGTGGCTTGAATTCGAGCTGTGGATTGGGTGGTGATTGTTTCGTCTCTCGTTACTGCCAGCATCGGTATCTTGACAGCTCTCGGTCTTGCAAGGTTTGTTTACTTCGGCAGACAATCCATCGATTTTTCCTTGTTCAGTGTTTAGCAACTGGCCCTTCTTGTTTCCAATACAAGACATCGCCCAAGCCATTTGTTCTTCAAACCGTACTTGCAAGCTGGACGGAGTACGGCTTTTCAACCTCTCATGAGACCCAAGTTTCCTTTGCATGTCGTTTGATTTCTCTGTTTCATCAACATGGTCTTCTGCATTCTCGTTTTCATGAGTCTTGGTATTGCTGTTATTTGGCTTGTTCAACTCAAAACAATGTGAATCACTATCTTGAGAATCTTCATCATCCCCAGCTTGAGGTGCACTAGCAGCCTCATTCAATGGGACCGACTCTAGTGAACTCCGACGGTCTCTTAACACTTGATCGTTCTTGCTATCATTAGCATCATTTCGTTTAGCATCGAGAAAGCTCTGTATTTCAAGTTGTAATTTCTCCACCACAGACTTCTCGACGTCAGCACCATTGTGCTCTTGTTGCATCTGCATCCTTTCATCAAGCCAAGCTTCCGAGATATGGAGAATTAAACCATCACGGTCAGCTCTTCCAGTGCTGATCCTGTCAGATTTCTGTTTTAAGCCATGCACCAGGTTTTCGTAGTGTTTTACACCCCTGGCAAATTCATCACAGAGATCCTCTAACAGCATCCTAGACTTTCTCTCCCTTTCTATCTCATTTAGAGCATTCACAAGAGAAGATTTCGTCTCAGAGAGATCTCTTGCAAACTTCCTGTGTAGGCTCTCAGATCGTTTCCTTAACTTCCTCTCGTTTTCAAGCTCATCCCTCATGGACTGAATCGCAGCCTTGATTCGATCTTCTTCCTTGTTTTTTCTAACTAGTTTGTCTTCTGCAATTTGCTTTATTAAATCATCCATCTCGTGGCGATCAGCTTGTCGTTGTCGAAGCAGCTCTTTCATCTTGACATGAGTATGGTCAAGTTCTGTTTTCAATGCTTTTATCAAAGCAATATTCGACGCATGTTGCTCTTCCAAACTCCAGATTCGGTTTAATACTTTCAGCAGCTCCGTGGATGTCTTAAGACTATAATGTGATTCGCCAATTCTTCCCTTGAAGTCCAAAGAACTAGTAGGAGTGATTGCAGGGTTATAAGGTGCCACCTGCAAGAAAAGAAGTCGTAATACATCATAAGAAAGATACTCAAGGATCAGACTGAATAACCGACCAGAGGGTAACTCAATGACGAGCCGGGTTCTTGAAAAATGGTCAATTGTTGGAGCTTTGGTCATTTTGGAACACAAGCCTTTGGTAAACACAATGGTAGAAGATTAACAATCAACTTTAATGGTGATCTTTTTAATCCAAACAGAAACAGAATGCACAAGGGAATATCATACTTCCTCGTTCATGGTTCATATACAATATGCAGAAACACGGTGCAATTTTAAGGAGAACTGATCTTATCAGTTATCATCATGTTAGAATTTCCAAAAGAAAGCCGATATGAGCTCATTCAGTTAGTTCTCACTCTATGCTACCAGATTGAAGAGGGCAGTCTAACATTCACTCTACACCTCCTCGACTCGAAAGGATCTCAAATCACTATCTAAGTTATCCTAATGAACCAAATTCTTCACATGAAAAAGCATATCGCCTTTTACCATCAAACTCGAATGGGCAAAAATGTACTCGTTAAATGTGGAAAAGAGAAAACAAATTGTACCTCCATGGAGCTTCCATAGCTTGGAGATACGGGCTGAAGCGCTTGATTGTTTCTTTCAATTGATTGATGATGTTGCAATAATGATGCAGCAACATGTCTCCTTAAACTGCTTGCACTTGCTGGCTGCCATTGGAAGTTATGAATAATGAGAAGACAGAAGAAAAGGCAAACAAAAAGAAGAAGAAAAAGCCTACCAACCTGGTTGACCTAAAGGATAAGATCCAATGATGAATAGCAAAAAAAGAAGGGAGAAAAAAACCCATTGGATTAATTTTGTTAACAGGGAAGCCCGAAGGCTGTTCCCGACCCTGTCACGGGAGATGCCAACCATCTCTCCTTTAATCGAACACATTGGATTAATTTTGTTGATTTCAGCATTTGAATAAGAGGGGCTAGCAATTTATCTAACTAAATGAAATTCTAAACCAAATAGTTCTTTTGCAACTCTTATATGCCAATATCAGAATAAGAAGGCGAATAAGGAGAAAGTGGACAAGGAAGAGGATTCAAATAAATTGGCACTTGCACACCAAAAGTGTAACAAAACACGAGTTTAAACCATGCAGCAAGCTAGTTAACCAAATCAACAATTTGCACTTGAAACTGTACTACGGTAGTAATTCAAGAGGCACAAAGATGAAAACCGAGAATAACAATTGCAAAAATGGCATCTAGAAGATGTAAATAGCACCTTTGTAAGCAGCAAGAAAGACAAATAGATGGTAAACAAATGAACTAAGACGCAGAAGATTAAAAAAAAAAAAAGGGCTGTTGGGGAATGAACAAACAAGAAAAATTACACGAAAGAACCCCCAACAATGGTTATAAAAATGCAAACACAGAGGTTAATTACATAAATATTCCTAAGTATGAGCCAAAAGAGATGCGTTAAAATGCACTAAACCAGACACCAATACCATAACCTGTATAAACCCTATTAGAAATTCGCAACTCTTTAACCAAAGGAATGTTTGGGAGTGATTTTGGAATGCCAAAATCACTTTTGTCATGCCCTTTTTAGTGATTTTGGCCATCCCAAAATCACTTCCAAACATGCCCTAAATTAACCACGGACCAGCTAAGAATAAGCAGCTTGCCACAAGCACATTGGATGAAAGCTGATTTCTTCATTAAACTGAAAGATGCACTAGAGGAAATGCTACTGTAGCCAAATCTCAAGAGGACACAGAGAAGAAACATCATAAAAGGGAGCAATTAAGAGGCCCCAGAAAGCAAACCAATCATTACACAGTTCACAAACATTTTGCACTAAACCAGAGAACCAGGCTGATTTTGAACAGCAACAGACTTAGTTTCAGAATATCTTCTCTTTTATAATCAAGATAAATCAGTCTAATATAGTCAATCATCACCAAAATTCCAAAGAAAACAGAACATCCATCCCCCAAATTTACCCTAAAAAAAGGGGTAGAGGTTACAAATGCACAATGCAAAATAACAGCCACAAATCCAAAACCCCAAATCAAGAACAACAACAGTAACAAAAGTTCTGAAGTAAAAAACCAAAAACCAGACCTGTTCAGGAGAGCTGGGGCAGGGATCACCAAGAAAGTTGGAAAGTTCAAGGGCTTTGTCCTTATGAGAGTGATGATGATGGAAGTAGCGTCGGCGGATGAGCCTTGAATCAGCAGCACCATTAGAGACGCCATTATTGGGAGCTCTGTGCATTTTAGGAAGTGGAAGGTACTGATGAAACTCCCAAAGGGCAGCCGCTAGCTTTCTGGCAGAGATAGAAGAAGAAAAACAAGTATTATGGAGAAAAGCGTCAGTTTGGTTAATGATGGTCTCTTGAGGAGGCGCCCAAATCCTCCATGAAGGCACTGGAGTGCAAGGTCCACATCTTTTCCCAATCAAAACCTCTCTCCTTAACTTTTTTCCCAAATTTTCCTCCTTTTCTGCTCCCCCTTCCCCACTCTTCTTCTCTCCCCCTTTTTCCATTTCCTACTCTTAAAAAAAACCACCCTCCCTTCTTCTCTTTTCTCTCTCATCCATCCCTTTTTTGGCCCTAATTTTTTTCTGGGGTTTAAGAATTCAAAACAAAGCTTTTATATTTTCAGGTGGGGTTTCTTTTTTCCTTCAAATTTCTTTTCTTTTTTTACTTGCCAGCCTTCTACTCTGTGATCTGATCTGAGTCATTTCCATGGTGGCCTAAAAGGGTTGGTGGAAAAGGTTTTTGGATTACCTGTAGGGCATCTAGCTGGGGTCACCCGCTATGATTTTTCATTTTTCCTGTACGAACCCAATAGAAAATTTGAAAATTTATAAAAGCCCTTCAACGATTATCTTCTCAATTAGGAACAGAATTCTCCAAAAATCTTAAACATAATCTTCAATTCTTCATAAATAAAAACAATGGAATAAAAAATTTGCCAACTGCGGAATGTCGTTTCCTTCCTCACGTGGACTTTCTTTTGCTTTGCTGATCTGTTTCTCATTCTGACAGGAAAATGCACAAAACAGAGGTTTTTGGATTTGATTAAACAAAAGTTTAACTTAATTAAAATAATTAATATTTAAACACGAAAACCAAAAAGAGAGAAAAAAAGGGGGGGGGGGGGGGGGGGGATAGTGAAGAGTTTTACTTGATTCCTGTGAATTTGTGATGTGATATTGATTCTGGCGTGTTGGATTTGCTTTTGTGAAGTACATCTTTCATCAGGACCGTTGAATTTAATAGATGAATTGGCATTGAGATTGATGATTTGATCGATCTTGTGTCATAAATGTCTTCAAACATTCTTACAAATTAACTGCCATGCCCTTCTAGAACTGTCCCAACGATACAGTTTAGTGTTAAAATTTTGTGTTTTTTTTTTCTTCAACCTTGACACAAAGTTACTTTTGACAGATGAAATGAGGTATTTGGGACAATGAATTGAGGTAGTAAGAGTTGTAGGACATAGGAATTAGTAAGTTTGAAGAGTTAGGAAGTATGTGTTTGAGGTGCAGAGTTATTTAGTCTAAAGTTAGAAAATCTATGTTTGGGGCAAGGAGTTGCATGAAGTAAAAGTTCTGAAATCTGTGTTTGGAGTGCATATTTGTTAAATTTAGAGTTCTGAAATCAGTGTTTGGAGTGTAGATTTGTTAAATCTAAAGTTCTGAAGTCTTAGCTAATTTTAGCTTTTTTTTATACATATTTGTTTTTTTTTACAATTTCTCAAAATTTCATTATTAATAATTTGTTCCTATGAATTCTAAGATTGAGATTTTTTTTTGTTTTTATTAATTTATGTATATTTTACAAATTTCTTTAAAGAAAAAAAAGAATTTTGAACAAAATACGCCACATTATTTTTTCAATATCCCTCACATCAATTATTCATTTGTCTTATATAGTTTTCAAATAAAATAAAGTCTCACAATACTTTTTAAAATATTACTTGTGATTCGGAAAGATTTCAATCTATTAATTTAAAGAGATTCATATAAATTTCAAGATTTTTATGTTTTTATGCTCTCAATTCTATAAATAATATAGAGTTGCTTCCGTCAATCTTAAAATTGAGATTTTAAATTATATTATTTTATGTTACTATTTTTTTAAAGACTTGTTTTCGTCAATTTTAAAATTTTAATTTAAGATTTGTTTTTCAAGCTTAATAAAATAATTTTTTTTGTATAATTTAAGATTTTAGTTTTCTAACTAATCAATGCAATGGATTATCTAAAGTTTGATTAATTTGAAAATGATATATTCTTTGAAGTTTTAAAATAACTATGTTAAAAATAAAATATCAAATATTTATGCTATTTTAAAATAATTAAGTTCAAAATGAATATATATTTTTTAACACTATTCAAATGAATATCATATATACTTTTGTTCATATTACTATATATTTATGATATTTATTGTAATAATTTTATTTTCTTAAGTTTGGAAGGAGAAATCATTTATCCTTTTACTTTGAATGTGATTAATTTAAAAATAATATTTTTTAATACTTTAACCTTTTTAAATACTGATTTCCTAAATTGTAATATGGGTTAGTTTAAAATATGTTTTTCTTATAGTCAAATCATAAAATTATATATTTTTTTACCTATTAATAAAAAAATAAGCTGAAAAAAGATAAGATTGTTATTTGTTATAAGTAATTTTTGTTTACACTTCAAAAAAAATTGTAGATAACATGTGAAGGAAGTGAGATAGGAAGATTTTTATTAATTAAAAAAAAATTATGTAGCAAGGTTCGAAATGTCGATGTCGATGGAAATGTCGAGGTCCAAAATTTATGGAAATGTCGATGGAAATTTCGAAAAAATTTACGGAAATCGTGGAAATTGATGGAAATTGTTTGAATTAGTCAATGAAACTTTGATTTTGACTTAATTAGACTATAATGGACTATTTTTAAGCAACACATCTAAAAATTAAGACAATATTTAGATATAAATGTCAATTAGAAATTGAAATGTCGATGCGAGTAGGAATTTGCAAAAAAAAAAATTGAAAGTTGATTAAGTTTATTTGAATTATTTCATGAAACCTTAATTGTGACTTAATTATAAGTATAATTGATTACTCTTCTTAACATCATATATCTAAAATATATGTAATTTTTTATATTCAATGAGACAATTATGAAGGAAAATTGAGATAATTGAAATGAATTTAAGAGAATTAGAGAGAAATTGAGAGAATTGGAGGGAAATTAAGAGAATTGGAATTGGAGTATAGAAATGCCTTGAACTTGTTATCTAGCACTTCGAATGACCTAAGTTATGTGTAAATCAGTTTATTGATTGGGCCTATTCTGTATTAGGGTTTAAGAGAGTGTCATATATACACATTCTAAACTCGTATCTAATTGTTCTCTGTATTTTGTATTCAGTTTCTCATCAATATAATAAAATTCTCTCTCCTTCTGTCCATGGACGTAGACTATTAGTTATTATTTATTAACAAAGAAAAGTTTAAATTTGAATATATATGTGTGTGTGTGTGTGTGTGTGAGACTGACTGAACTTAAAAAAAAAAAAAAAATCGATATGGGACGACGTGTCGTCAAAAGGGAAAAAAACGAAATTCCCCCCCCCCCCCCCAATGACATGTCGAGCGACATTTAATACATTGTTATGTAGTACTCTAATTTACATTAAGAATTTCAATTTAAATAATAGTATCATATCTAAAACATTCTTATATAATTTATATTTAAAAAATAGAATTATAGAATAAAAAGAAAAATATTTTTATTAAAAATTTATTAAAATTATAAGATAAAAATAAAAATATTTTTTTAATAATTATTTATATTTAATTATTAATTAGTAATAATTATGAGAAATTTTATATAAAAAATAAATAAATTTTTTTAAATTAATAAATTTAAAAAAAATAGAGAGAGAAAGGAGAGGAGAGAAGAGAGAATGATATGAGTGAGATGAGATGAAGAAAAAAAGAGATAAAAAAGCTGTGGGGCCCACAATAGAGAGTTGGAAGAGGAATTAATAAGTTTGAGGGGAGTTTATTAACTCTTCCCAACTCCACTCCCCTCAACTCTTCAATCCAAACACCTCCAAAGTGTTTGCTTTCTCAATTTGGGTGACTTTGTATATGTCGATTCTAGTTTTCATTTTATTAGAAAAGAAAAAAAAAAGATTTAATGTAGATTAAGGTATATCCTTTTATTCTATTAAATGATAAATGTAAAAGGTATCAAAGAGGAGAGTTTTGCTGTTAAAAAATAAACTACAAATGAAATAAAATGTCGAGTTCTACTCATGATTAATATTGAGATAGATTGCACTAAAGTTGTTACATTATCAATTGTGAAGGTCATAGTGTTGAGAATAATAAACTTAAAGCCATAGATCAATTTCTCGTGTTGAATTCAAGAAAACTAATCTTCAAGAAGCGGAAGTATCTGTATCCATTGTCGAAAGTCTAAAATAGTATGTATGATCTTACAAGTTTAGATAAATCACGCTTTTCTTCTCATGTTTTAATCTTCTTAGTTTCTCCTCCTTTGATTAGAAGTCAATCTCTCTAGTGGGAATGAAAGAAAAAAACGATGTAAAATTAATTTGACCTTGGGGATCATAACTCTTTTGCAACCAACTACAAAATTAAATAGCATAAGTTACTTTTACTTTTACTTCTAATTTGGTCCCTCATCAAATTAGAAATAAAGTAATGATATCTACACATTTTGTTAATGATCAATTTATAAATACTCCTCTATAAATATTTTTATAAGCATATCACTTCTCTTGGTTTAAATAATATAGCAAAAAACACATTAAATAATTACACATCTGGTCCTATATTGTAGAATTTATTGTAGAATTTTTTAACACGTGCCTCACAACTTTTGAAAAAACAGAAAATTTAGAGTGGATTATACTAGACCTTAATCAATGATGATACTTTATTGTTTAGAAACTATGTGTATGTGACACTACTGCCAAAATATATACAATTTTCCTAGGCTTGATCTTTTGTTGTATGGGTTAGAAGTCCAACCATAATCAAATTGTAGAATTCGCAATATTTTATAATAGCAAGAATACTGACAAAATTAGCATAATTGAGATAAACCATTCAAGAAAAAAAAAAAAACATCTACATGAATAATTGGAAATATAATAATAACAATAATAATAATACACACGGCATTCAATTATTAGTATAATTATATAGTCAATTAATATTTAGAGTAATAAGTCATTGTAAGGATTATAATCAATTAGGTAAATTAAATATAATCATGTCAATTCGAGCATAATATTAGTTCAATCTCCCGCCTTAAATGGTTGAACTACAATAAATAAATAAATATATATATATATATATAATAAACATTCATTTTTTTTAAAAGAAAACTACACTCAACTTTAAAGAACTAGAGGTAACATGTGGGATCAATCAACTTTTGAAATGGTAACTGATGTTTTATCCAATATGTTATTCTATGATGTTTTGACTCCACATTCACAATACTATGTACGGATGTATGTACAAAATTAAATTATAAATTTAATCCCAACTTTGAAAGTTGTTTCTAACGAGTCTCTAAACTTTTAAAAAGTATTTATTAAGTCTTTAAACTTTTATTATAGTATTGAACTTCAAAAAGTGTGTAATAGGTCCCTGGACTATTAATTTTGCATCTAATAGGTTTTTGAACTTTAAAAAGTGTCTAACTAATAGATCATTGAACTATTAATTTTGCATCCAACAAGTTCTTGAATTTTAAAAAACATCTCATAAGTGGAGGAATTATTAAACATAAAATTGAAAGTTTAGATACTTATCAAGACACTTTTTGAAATTTAAAAAGTTATTAAGTACAACATTCAAATTTTAAGAATCTATTAAACACATTTTAAAGTTTAAATATCTATTCGACGAGACTTCAAAAACTTACAACCAAACTCGTAACTAAAAAAAAAAAGTTAAATTACAAGTTTAGTCCTTGAGCTTTCAAGTTTGTGTCTAATAGGACCCTGAACTTTCAATTTTGTGTCTAATAGGTCCTTGACAAGTTTAAAATTTTTAAAAAATTAATAGATCTATTAGATATAGATTTGAATTTTATGTTTAATGGAACCTTAACATTTCAAGTTTGAAAATTTTAAAAATTAATAGATCTATTAGATATACATTTGAATTTTATGTTTAATGGAACCTTAACATTTTAATTTTGTATTTAGAGACTAGATTTGTAATTTTGAAAGTTAAAGACCAAATAGATACAAACTTCAAAGTTTATGGATTAAATTTGTAATTTAACCCAAAAAAAATTGAAGGGCCTAGGTGGCCCAAAACAACTAAAAACTGGGCCCAACATTTAAAATGCTGAGGGGAGCCTTTTGGCCCAATGGGAACGGATAGAAAGATAAAGTGCAGTTGGGACTGTTGGCGCTTCACAGACGGTCGTTGCTTCTTCTTCCTGGCCTGCCATTTCTCCACTTCATTCTCCAGCTCTCCTTTTCGAATCCCCTGAAGACTGAAAGTTTCAGAGCAATAACGGAGGGGATTTACGAATAATGCCAGCCACTACTCTTTCACACTTCACTTTTCATCCACCTTCTTCACTCTCTTCATCTTCAAAATCGACTGCTTCTTGTTTGGTTTCTCTCAACTCTCCTTGCAGGAAGCTCTCTTCCAATCTCTCGCTTCCCATTGTTCTCAGGTGATTCCGATTCTCAGCAGTCGTTTCTTTGTTTGCTGCAGTTAATTGATTTTCGTTAATGGCGAATAGGAAGAAACACTAGCGAATCTGTTCTCTGTTTTTGTGCTGAGAAAGTCATGGAATTGCGGAATTGGGTCTTCTTTTGTTCTCTTTTATTTGTTTGGTAGAATGGCTTTGTATAGAAACAGGCAGGGAGAGAATGAGACACGTATTTATTTTTGTGGTGGGAGTTTTGTTTTGTATTTTTTTTTCAGAGCTCTCTGGAAGATTTAAACGATGTTGAAGATAAAGCTAATGGAGAGGGCCAACAATGACCATCTTGATTGCCATGGGTGCTATATTATAACACTTATTTAATGTGTTTTGGAAAATTGAAACAGGGAAGAAGAAAAAGAGTGTTTCTAAAATTGAATATAGTCTGGAGGAGTGAGAAAGAGAAATGGAAAACTTTATAACAAGAAACAGACAATGAATAGGTTAACAAATGGCCCCTGAAAAAGAAATTCTGATGCAGTTCAGAGAAGGTACAATATCTGCGTTTTTTATTACTTCTTTTAATTTATTTTTTATATAGGTTTTCAAGTCGGTCCCGGGCAAGCACTCGCAAAGAGTGGTATTGGCGCAAAACGGAAGTGATTTCAAAATATTACGATCGCCAAGTAATTTTCTTCCATTACCCTTTTTCCATTTTCATTTGCTTTGCAATCCAATTTACGCAGAGAGAACTTTTAAATTCACTCAATTGGCATTTTTTTATGCTGGATTATAGGTCAGATACTTTTCTACTTCCCAATAAAAATATAAGCTTAATGTTTGTGCTTAGATTGTCTACATGTAATTTTGGAACATGTAATCGTGAGTGTTTTCGATCCATCTCTTGGCAAACAGCCTTTTCATTGTTTTGCGTGGTTAAAAATATGATAACATGAGACAGTTTCTTATAACCCTTTTAGCAAACTATATCTTCCTTTATATAGATGTTATATGTTTTTTTTTTTTTTTTTTTTGGACAAAATATGCACACATAAAACATAACATTTTCAGGTTCATTTCATGCATACTCGTCCATTGAGATAAGTTGTCTTCCAGGAACTTTGTCATCATGACTACAGTAGCTGTGAATCATCTACAAGATCAGCAACTGTTATGGATAATTGTTGTGCATCTGAAAAATCATTAGCAAAGTACAGCTCGGCAAGGGAAATTCATGAAAATACTGATAGCCAAAAGTCTAGCAGTACAGTCAGCAGTTCATTTCTGAAGTTTATGCTCCTGTCTGGGTTCTTCATTCTTCAAGACTCTCAGCAGGCATTAGCCGGTTCGGATATTGCTACTGGGTTGCAGTCCGTCCCTCTTCTAGGAGACCTTGGTGATATTAGCACAGGTTTTGCTTCAGTTAGTAAATCACTCCTTGTAACTTCTATGAATCAGCATTTTTAATGTCGCTGGAAGCCTAGTTGTAGTTTGATTTCTTTGTGGAGAGTTCATGGTGAAACTTTGACATCTCATTTACTGTTTTGCAACTCATATGTCTGACTGCAAATAAATTCTAATGTTATAGGTTGAATTTTTAGCTAAACTATGGAGTAATCAATTTAAGCTTGAAGTATGATGTGAAAGCACAGAATCATAATCATGTTATATTCTTTCTTGATGCAGGCATTTTTGCTGATCTTTTTTTCAGAACTAGGGGACAAGACCTTTTTCATTGCAGTAAGTGTCAAATGGTGATTAACTTCTGGTGGGAAAAGGAAACTTTGTAGTCTTCTGAACATGGAATTAATACGAATGAGCTTGAGTTATTATTTGCTGACATATTGTCCTAATTATGATAGGATATGGCACTTCTCCTAATTCTATGTTTACTGTCTTCTGTAGGCTCTTCTAGCAGCTAGGAACTCTGCTGCTGTTGTTTTTACTGGAACTTTTGGTGCACTTGCGTATGTTATTTCAACATGTGCTGACTATGTATTTTTGTTTTTCATTGCCACATCCCTTATAACAAATTCTTACCAGTTATTCCATCCCATGTGACATAGAATTATTTACCTAATGACAGCTGGGCAGGACATCACGTCAGTAACCATGAGCTTGCAATGTCCTCATTTTTGTGCATAGTAACTGGATATGCTTTAAGATTTTTTTTTAAAGGATTTTTATATTTAAAAACAATCATGATAGCATAGGCATACATACCTTTACTAGCAAAATAATGTCATGAATGGTGTGCCTGGCAATTATATTAATTCAAAAAATGATGAATCATAGGTATTATATATGAAAATGCCGTGCTGTTCATATCTCATGAAAACATGGAAAATTTGTCATCAAATCCTTCAAGAGTTGTTTGTCCATGGCAGGGCAATGACCATTATATCTGTTGTTCTTGGACGAACTTTTCACTATGTTGATGAGATTCTTCCATTCAGGTACGTTCCTTGTGATAAGCAACTCTTTAGGATATGAAGAAATTAAGAGTTTCAGTTCTTAAACTAATATTAATGCACCATTGATCCAATATGGCTGAGATTTACTCATACGGTCCTAAATGAAATCATGGATTGGGCCCGTTCTTTATTTTATCAATTTATTGTTTAAGAAAATATTTAACTTCGATTCCTCTTAAAAGGTTTCATTTACCATCAACATATTTGATCCTTTAGCTCTATTACTTATGTGATCACAGGCTTGGTGACAGTGATTTACCAGTTGATGATATTGCAGCTGTCTGTCTTTTGGTAACTACTGTCGTTTAGTGATTGGCAAAACAACTTATATTGCCTACAGCTTACTACACTTATGTAGCTATATACTTGAGAAAATAACCAAATACAAACTCTAAAGCTTTTTATGGATGTAATAGAATGCATATGGCTAATTTCAGGTGTATTTTGGGGTTTCAACATTGCTTGATGCCACCTCAAGCGATGGACTAAAGGCAGAAGATGAGCAGAAGGAGGTAATCTCTTATATTGATGTCTGATGTCTGCGACAGTGTCCTACACTATCCCTTTCTTTCACTTCCTGTTCAAGTCCTCAAGTGTATGTCTTTACTGTCTGTAACTATGGCGGTCATTTTCTATTATCTAAGTGTTAGGTTATAAACTAGCTAAGTATTAAGGTTTTTATGTAAGAATAAACTAGAGTTTTATATTTTAGAAGTATACAGAGGAGAATACTAGATAATTAAAGTGAAAATTTGGCATAACAATCCTTGGTGGTGTGGCTAAGCCCCTATGAGATTATAAAATACAGGAAGAGACCTTAGATAAATGTAAGAACTACGACAAGTACAAAAAAACAATATAGAATTCCCTAGTAATGAAACTCTGAATGCGAAGCCAAGCAGACTTGGTTGTCTTCCTCATGCACAAGTCAAAGGATTTAAGCTGATGGACTTTGGAATTTTCCTTTTAAAATTATATGTTTTCTACATCTGAAAGGAAAACATATTATTCAAACTATTTTGAAAAATACATTGGCTTATAATATCATGACGTCGGGCTGCCAGTGTTTTTGACTTTCATAGGTGTCTTTTTTTTTGTCAAATTGATTGATTGAAAGTATATTTAAATAATTTTTAGGAGAATTATGCCTACCACAGTGCAGGGTGGAGAGTGCTTCTTCGAAGGCTTTCTGGGCCCATGGACTCTAGTGTGGAATTTTTCTGGAACTTTCTTTTTTTTCTTTTACTTATTTTTACATAGTTATTTTTATTTTTATTTTTAAAATGTTTTGTTACAGAGGACTCTTAGATTATTATTCCCAAAACAGTTTTTTTTTTTTTGGGGGGGGGGGGGGGGGGGATTCGGTAAATAACTGAAATGGAAAATATTGAATATAAAAATAGTCTCAAAACTACTGTAAACACCAACTTTTTTCCCCTCTCAAGAATTATACGAAGTCACCAAAAACCAGATGGACTTGTGTGATTAGACTCCTGTAGCTGAAAGTATGTCAGAAATAACAGTTTTGTTTTAAAATCTGAATCAGGCAGAGTTAGCTGTCTCAAAGTTCTCAGGAAATGGTGCTGGGATATTAGCTGCTGCCAGTACTGTCGTCAGCACCTTTGCATTAGTGTTTGTTGCTGAGTGGGGCGACAAGTCATTTTTCTCTACAATTGGTAATTGGAAAGTCTTTTTTGAAATCTACATATTGTTAACTATCTTCTTGACATTAAATTATTTTGTTGAAATCTACTACTAAAAATGTCTGATGTTAAATCTTGAAATTTGATTGTTTATACGGATAGGATGCCCAAGTAATTTCCCCTCCTTTCTCCTTTCGTTTATAACCTCATTTGTTTGTTAATGACAAAAGGAATTGATCACCAAATTTGGAATACATCAGGACTCAATTGGAAGATTAGAACGAATGAAGTAGACTTACAAATGTAAACTATATTAATCTTTCCACACTGTTCTTTAGAACTAATAAAGACTTTACTAAAAACATTTTATAAAACTTTGTCCTTGGAATAAGCTTCTGGGGAGATCCAAACAAGCACTAAGTTTCTTTTTCCTCATTCAATAATTTATTTTTCAATATCATTATGTGGACCAAAATTGTAATATTTTAATTAAATCTTTGAATTTTGTGTTGCCAAGAATTTGCAAGTGTTTTTCTGATTTAGTACTTCCTCCGATATCTGAAAAAACTATATTTTTTTCTGCATTATGTAGCCCTTGCTGCTGCTTCTTCACCCCTTGGAGTCATTGGAGGTGCACTAGCTGGTCATTGTGTTGCAACATTGGTAACTACTATTCTTTTAACAGCATCCTCATCCAGTTCCTACATTTGCGTAAACATTACTTTAATCTATTGACTAAACAACTTCTCAGTTGGAAAAGTTGATATGAAGATAGTGAACAGTTTTGAGTGTCTGCAGAATCACGAACCTTCTATTCATGGTCGTTACATTAAGTTGAATCTTATGTGCGTATCTGCAATTTGGTCTATTGATTAAAATTTGGGGCAAGTTTAGTCCATGAATTCAATTGGAAGCACGCATTAAATACTTCAATATAGAATAATATATGTGTGTATATATGTACCAAACCTTCAGTATCTATTTACCATGCTCACTTGTCAAGTTGCCAATTTTTTGATCCTATTTTGATAATAAATCTGCAGCTTGCAGTTCTAGGAGGTTCTTTACTAGGGACATTTTTATCAGAGAAGGTAAGATAATCATTCATTCTTCGTCCACTTTTCTTCACATATGCCTTTTTGAATGTTCACAACTATCTAGTGCACATTATACCTCCAGGTGGATGAACTAGATGTTTTCCACCAGTGAACTTAACATGAATTTCCTGCTTCCTAAGTTATCTTTTTTTTTTTCCCCTTTAAAAAGCATAGCATAACGTACTATTTTTAACTATTCAATGTGGGTCAAAAGGCCAACCAGCCAGGATTATGATATGACAACATATGTATTTGTCTTTTTTCCATTTGTGGGGAGGGGGGGCTGTATTGAGATCAGTTATTCCCTGCACAAGAAAGAAAAAAAAAAAAGAATTGATCCTTTATATGATTACTTTTTCAACAAAGTAAATTTAGGGCTTTTGTATGAGTGAAATATTTCCTTAGCTTTTCAATTATTGACACAAGTTTGGGAGAAAGGATAATCAGTGAGAAATTATTCGTCAAACTTCTCTTTTGAATGTCCTAAAAGTAGTCTTATGTCTCCAACAAAGAGGGAAAAAAATTCAAAGTAATTATTGTTTGAAATCCCATTTGCTTTCTTTAATTCCCTCCTCTCCCAACCAAATATGAAAAAGAATAGAATATCAATGTAGCATAGCACTTATCCTTTGTTATTTTTTCCTTCTGGAATCTGGATATGTCCTATTTTTATTGTGACTGTATTCTTTCTTCCCCCCTCCAGAATTCCATAGCGTCATGTAAATGCAAACAGTTCCGTCCTAGTAGTCCATATTAGTTTCTCTTATATTCAGGCACTTGATTTTTTCAAATTCTCTTGATGCTGTTCGTTGTCAATGTATGTTCACTACGCCAGTCAAGGATTATGGTACCCAAAAGTGCTTATCTTGAACCATTCAACATGCACATATACCAGCCAATATATCTTATCTTTTCCACCCTCACAAGTTACGTTAGACAATCGAGTGTCGATTAACATAATACTCGTGCAATCTAGTGGCATCATTGCATATGTGCTTTAGAAATGTCCCATCCATTAGTTGAAGTTGAACGCAACAAATTTCTGGAAGAAGAAAGTTTTATGCTTTTCAGTCTTCCTGAGTTGCAACTATTAATAAGTCTAGGCCCACCTTCTAGGCTGCTTGTTATTCTTGTTGATGCTAACTCAAGTTGCCTGTTTTTTTCTCAAAAGTGGAGCATATTCTTATTCCTGGAAATTACGTAAACAAAGGAAGTCCTTATTCTAACATATACCGTTTTATTTGCAGATTATTGCATACGTCGGAGGTGTTCTTTTTCTCGTCTTTGCTGTCGTAACTTTAGTCGAGATAGTAAACTAAGAACTGTAATTTTTCGAACTCTTGTCCGGACTATGATTTGTGAATTAACTTGTTTTCTTTGTGGAATAAAGATAAAAATCTCAGCAAAGATTTCTGGGTTGTGCACATCAAGTGTGAACGGAGGAGAAGAAAGTTCAATCAGATCATATAAAGTGAAAAGTCTCAGAATCTAATGGTTGTGGCTTTGGACTTCTTATCCTTATTGGATGAGACAACGAGAGGTTGGCCATGTTTTCTGCGTGTTTTAAGAACTATTTTTGGTAATTAAGCTTTTAAAAAGTTATTAAGTTGATTTTTGGTTTGAGAAACTTGATATTTTTCTTTGGGTGATGCCAAGTAGCCTAGTTGGTTGAGGGTTTTAGGGTTCTTTATACAAGTGCCAAGGTCTTGTGTTCGATCCTTCTTGTGAGGTTATAAAGGAAAAACCGTCGTTTAGTTTCAAGGCATATGAAATCTAGTTGTTCACTGTTAAATGGAAATTCTTATGGCTCTCTGTAAAATACTCATTTGGAAACTCACTTCTATGTAAATCCAAACATGTTTGTAAAAGTATTTAAAAAAACTTAACCTAAGGTGTGAGAGAGTATTTCTATAAGATAAGTTAGAATAGAATTTCAAGCTATATATATATATGTTTATATATATACTCTCACACTCTCTTCTTTTTACCCAACTTTGAGAAGTACAAAAGTAGTTATCATTACCGAAAAAGAAAAAAGCATAAGTTATTTGTAGTAAAAGTTATTTGATGAAGTTGCTTCTAAATCCCTATATTTAATTTAAGCTAACGTCTTCGATGAGATGATTCAAAAGACAGCAAAATTTATATATTCAAAATTAGGTGTAAATCTTTGTTTTGTAAGTTGTTTATTTCATCAAATCAAACCCTTTTACTAGTTTTAGGAAATGAACAAAATAGAAGTTGGAGATGACAAAATTGATGGATGTGATTGTGAATTAAAGAATGAAAGTGCTGTAGAAATGAATGATTATGGTGGTGATGGCCTCTCTTTCTTTATCTCTAGCTCCCTATCTGCCATCACTTTCCCACTTTGGTTCCGTACAATGTCCTGTCACAAAACCACTCTCTCTCTTCTCATTTCCCTCTCTCAACTTTCCATGTGATTGTGAGCTGTGATGTTTCTTTTGGTTTAGATCTTATGTTGGAATTCTTCTTTTTTTCAAGTACAAATAGTGTGCGGGTTCCAGGGTCGAGATTTGAACCCTCGACTAAGAAATGAGTAAAGTACCTTAACTGTTGTGTTAAACTCATCTCGAATTCTTTTATTTATTTTATTACTTAGTATGAACTTTTGAAATATGCATTCTACTCTCTAAGCTTTTTGAAAAGAGAACCATTTTTTGTTTATTAACTTTCAAAATGTATATTTTGAGGATTGGACTTCAAAAAAAGAAATTAGCCTTTTTATTATTTCGCCACTTTATATATTTACCCACGTAATTAGACAACTTACAACAAAATAATGGTGAAAACTAAAATGGTTAGTTTTCAAAAGTTTAAAATTGAAATAGACATTTTAAAAGTTTATGAACTAAAATAAAATAAATTTGAAAGTACCAACTACCAAACCTAAAATAAAATTTAAAATTTTTTCACTTAAGTTGGGAAAAAGAACTCTTAAATTTTTTTAATTACATCTCAAGACTTTGAGTTGTGTGTTTTATCCAATGATTGTTCACTACTAATGGAATGTTAGTGTGTGACAAAGTTCAACTCAAAAAAGAAAAAAGAAACAGAAATTATGCTAATGGCACGTTTTCAACCCTATATTTCACCAATGTCATATTTTGAAAAAAAAAAAATCTATCATAGCTCAAATCTCTACAACAATTTTATACCATTTATATCCTTGGAAATTCTAATGATATTATTGTGATTTAATTTTTTCATAATGAAATTATTCATTTTAGGTAAATAATTATACCGTTAATTACGTATATATCTTTTTAAATAATTTTTTATATTTGATTCTCCAAAATAAGTATTTTGCCGTCCAAATACTGTTTCAAATTCTAATACAAAACTATCAAGATTTTTTTGGCCATGTCTAACACTCCCGTCGCTCCAATTTTAATTCTGACAGAAAATTGGCCGTCAACCCCAGACTTCAAATATGAGTAAGTGAGAATTTTCTTGGTTCTCTTTTGGCTTATTTGATTAATTATTAACATGTTTTATAGCAGTATTTCATTTTTTTTTTTTTAATTTGTTTCTTATTGAGTTTGTTCTGATTACAGTAAAAAAGACTTGCTTTTTTAGTTGTTGTTTAATTTTTTTTTTCTTATTCCTTTTCTTAGTCAACTTTTTCTTTTAATTGGTTTTGGGTTAATTATTATATATATTTTTTATCATGTTTATTCTAATTTTTTTATTGACTTTATTCTTGGGAATGAAAGTAGTTTTATTATACATAATCCTATATAGATATATATTATAAATTATGTAAATTGTACATGTGGTATGTGTTAAACCACCGAATGATAAATTTATATTATGCAGTATATTGTTATAAACCTCATTATTTATATGGAACGGTATTTAAAATACAAGATGATAAATATATACTATGCAATATATTAATGGCTTTTCTTATTCACTTTGTTCTTCAAAATGAGTAGTTTTATCATATATAAATCCTATGTAGATATATATTATAAACTATGTAAATTGTACATGATATATGTGTTAAACTACTAAATGATAAACTTATATTATTTATAAATGTCATTATCATATAGAACATTATTTAAAATACACAATAATAAATAGATACTATGTAGTATATTGTACATAGAAGTATATTATATATAATACTACTACCTTTTATATACCTTTTATATAGGTAAAAAATTTAGTTATGTTATCAGATATATATTATATAAACATAATTATATAATCCTCATATATTTTTAAGAATGGGAGGATCTAGAAACGCAAAAGCAAAGGGGTCGGACTCGAAATTTCTCTCTGTTTGTGATCTCCAAGGGCGGGGCGGCAACTAAATTCTCATTTCAAAAGTAGAAATTAAGGGTGAACTAGAGAGAAATTGAAGTAGAAAAACACTTACAAAGAGATGGAAATTGTGGAGAAAAGTGAGAATCTGCAAAGCACAGGAATGGAAGGTCCTGCATGTGGGAGGCAACGGAACAGATGGAAGGCAAATCGAGCTTGGTCATGATGGTAGCGAGGACAACAGAAGGCAGGAGATCGAAGCTTTCGATGCTGCTATCCTCGACTGCCATTTTCGTCTGTGGAATTCAACTCAAGGTTCTTCAACGTTGATTCATTGGAAGATGGGATCTGGTTTTCAGAATGGAAGCTCTTCAGAAGCTTTTCGCCGTCAATAATGGAAGCCCCTCGCGGTACATGAAAGAAGCTTCTCGCCGTCGATGATGGAAGCCGTTGAAGATAGAAGCGGTCGGATTTTGTACCGAAGAAGCCGTTTGATGCCTGAATCGATTCTTTGGAAGGTGAAGAGTATTTGGAGGGAATATAGAGAATCTCAACAGTTATGTAAAATATCATCCTTTATTTTCTAATATTCAATTTTTCAGTAATTTTAAATAGAAGGGCAAAAACGTAATGCCAATGTTATATTCGGCTTCTATTGACTTGGCCATTACAAAAATGAAAAGATTGACAAATTGAGCCATTTGTGTAAAAATTAGGTTTCCTAGGTGCTATTTTAACCCAAAAAGAAAAAGATACTGGTATGATATGCCGGTCACATAAATTTTAGTTGATTCAATGTAATGTGACAAACAATTGGATAGACTGAAGAATAGTTTGTAAAATATATCTAATTTAATGAAATCTTGATTCATTACCTATCAATATGAAAATATTTGATAAACTACCTCTAGGATACAACAAAGCCAAAATATTTGATAAATTACCTCTAGGGTACAACAGAGCCAAAATATTTAATCAATAATTTGGTTGATTTTTCGTTTATTGATTAAAAAAAAAACAATAGTATATTCATGAAGAAAATAGAGACTAACTGGATTTATCAAAACTATATGAACTAAGTCAAACGTAATTCGAATGTTCACAACCATTAAAAAAAATAATAATAAAACTGTTGGAAGAACTATTCATGATTTTTCATTTAAAAAACACTATTATTCGTTTGAATTACAATATAAAAATTAGAGCAAATTTCGATTTATCTTCAATTGTTCTTAAATTTGATGAAAAGGTATCTCAAAACTAAGTTCTTTCGAACCCAATTTAGTCATTTGAATTACCAATTTTGTCTAATCTAAAATGACTCTTGCTGATGAGTCTAACCAAATTAAACATCGAACTTTTTTTTTAGTTCAGTAACATTTGAGAGTAAAGAATTCAAACCTATGATCTCTTGATTAAGAGTATATGCTAATTATTATTGAACTATGCTCCCCTTGACATTAAACATGAAACTTTGAATCATGCATATAATTGAGGAGATAAAGAAAATAATGCATTAACAACTTTTTTTTTTTGGGATGAGTTGGTACATAGTATAAACAAAGAATATACCACAATTTGTACCATATTTATTTTTTGGAGTGGCAACATTGTTAGGACATGTTTTCTGTCTACTTTTTATCAACTGTACTCTCCAACAAAGCTTTTGCAAACCAACTAGGGTTGTTCTCCACTTCACCTCACGCCATTGGCCGACAAAAAAGAGAGAAAATAAAACATTAAGGTTAAAATGCCATGTACTTATAACTTTATAATATTATATTTTCATCCTCATACTTTCTTAGCTTTTTAGTTCTTATTCATTATTTTTTTTTAAAAAAAAAAACCTCAACGTTTAATTAGTTATTGAATTAATTTTTTAAAGTCAAAATCTTGATAAAAAAAATCACTTGATAAGATAGGATCATATGTCACTCCAAAATCATGTCACTCTTTTTGTTATTCAATAAAGAATAGTTGAAGCGTTGAATACATATTTGATTGAAAAAATTTATAAACATTAGAAACAAGAAACAAAATTTAAAATGGTGTATACTTTAAGAATAATTGATATATTTAGCGGAAAGAAAAATGATTTGACACAACATGACAATATATGGCATAAAGAGAGTAGACTAACTAAAGAAAAACAAATGAATATTGATTACATCTCAAATAAGTTTTTTAGCCAATTTGTCATTATTTTATTTATTTGACCTATTTCTTTATCACATATTCATACTTGTTATCGCAACTCACAAGTCATGATAAAATTATCACTTTTTTTTTTGTCTAATCAACACATTATATCAATATTCAAGTAATGGTATCAATAATATAGACTTTTTTTTTAGTTCAACAACATGTAAAAGTAGATATTTAAAACTCTAACTTTTTAATAAAAAATATAATGTCTTAACTAACTAAACTATGTTTCATTTGACATTAATTAAAAAGAATTAATGAGATCAAAATTTGAAAGTCTATAAATTAAATAGATGCAACTAAAAAAATTAAGGTTAAATTATAAGTTTAATCCTTAAACTTTCAGATCTGCGTCTATTTGATCATTGAACTTAAAAAAAATGTCTAATAAGTCTCTAAACTTTTAAGTTTTTTTTTCCTATTTGGTCCATGAACTTTAAAAAGTGTAATAAAGTATTAAACTTTCAATTTTGTATCCAATAAGTTATTGAATTTTCAATTTTGCATCTAATAGGCCTTTGACCTATTCGATTTTTTAAAATTTTTATTGAATTTCTAGACACAAAATTGAAAGCATAGAGTAGTATTATATATAAAATTCAGTTTTATATCTAACAAAAATTAGTTAATTTTTAAAATTTTTAAATACGTCAAATGCCTATTAAATATAATATTAAAATTCAAAATGTATTAAATACTTTTTAATATTTATAGATCTATAAGACACAAACTTAAATGCTACGAGGCAAAAGTTAAATAATTTAAGTAAAAATTAAACAGAGGAGAAAAAGAGAGAGAAGTAGCGTCGGTGCAAAACCAAGCAAAAAAAAAAAAATATCTCTTGTTCTTTTTTTTTGAAAAGAGCAAAAAAAAATCTAACAAATAGGGACCAACGGAAAATGATTACGTGGGGACTCGGGCTTGGTTGTTGTGCCGTCGGCATGTGATATGGCACGTGCGCCTCAGAGCCACAGGAATATTTTGTACGCATATTCCTCACCCGCAGCCTTCTACTGTTCTACAATATCATCTATAGTTTAATGATAATATTAATATATATTTTTATATATCAAATAAAAAACATCACAAGGTTCTTCTATTCTACCCACCGTTTCCATTTTCCAAACTCCCAAAACAAACCATTTTTCCTTTTTTCATTTGGACCAACAAATATTTTCTCAAATCAATCCAATGAATATATTCTATACCCTTATCATATGATTTTATTTCGTTGAATATTATCTACTTATGTAATCCAAATGTAATCTCATCTTTATTTATTTAATTGAATATTTGATCATTGAAATGTTAATGACATGAACATAATTCGAAATTTACTATAAAATTAGATAAACAAAATATTTAAAATATAGAGATAGAATATATATAAAGATGTCAATTGAGCTAAAAACTGAACAGCATTGGAATGACAAGATTATTGACCATTGAGTTGAAATGTAGCTTTTTTTTTTTTAATACCAATAAGTTTAAAATTATGAAGTAATCGTCTTTGATTAAAATATCTTCCTTACGAAAAATCGTCTATTGGATAACAAATTATTTTATAAGACTTCAAATGAAAAAGCCACTTGAAATAATGGGATTGGTCAAAACATTAGTAATCTTTTCTTTTAAGTTTAGGTTGAATTTTGATTTGCATCCATTTATTTAAATTATAATACTTTTTAGAAAATCATATGAATGGTAAAGGACTCTAAAAGAATCTTCTAGAAAAAAAGTTTAATACTATTTTGGTCCTTGAACTGTTATATGCTATTTTGATCTCTAACCAATTTAAATATTTTGTCAACATGAACGTATTTTAATTAGTTAAGACATAATATCTTCAACTAAACGGAAGTAGAGATGTCCACGAGGTGGGGCGAGGTCAAAGATGGCTTTTTCGTCCTCGTCCTTGCCCCCCATTTCATTTCTTATTCTTGTGAATTTTTCGATTTTAATTTTGCGGGGATCGGAGCGGAGATTCTTTGCGGAGAATTTGCGAGGATTGGGTTCCTATCAGGAAATTATTCTCCGTTTATATTTTTTATTTTGATTAAATAAACTATTTTTTTAGAAAATTTCTATTTAAATTGTTAATTAATAATAATAAATTTCTATTTAAAGAGAATTTTTAAAATTTTCTTTAGAAAAATAAAATAATATATCATAAAGGTTTAAATTTAGTATATATATATATATATATATAATAAAGTAATCGAGGCGGAGGCAAAGAATAGGCCGTGGACGAGATTGGAGAATACATTCCCCGTTTTTGTCCCCATTTAGCTAATGAATTTTTTTTTTATCCCCACTCCCTCCCCCATTCCCTGCCTGAATGAGGATTCCCCAATAGGGCGGGTCTTCACAGGATTTAGTCATCGCGAGGAAAAATGAACATCTCTAAAGTGTCGTTTATTTCATGATAATCTAAGAATCTTATGAGATGGACATCTGGATTACCATGTTTCTTTTGTAGTAATATAAAATGGTCAAACATCTTGAGATGCTTGAACATCCTAAAATCCCCATACGGGAGGCATCCGAGAAGATTTTGATACCCTCTTGATACATGGGTTTCTAAGATTCCTATGTTGAGAGAATCTTACTTATTGACGTTTTTGTCCTTCATTTTTTTTACATATATTTTCTTTCATCAATTTTTTATATTTTATAATTAAAATAAATTTGTGAATTCCTTCACTAATAAACAATTCTATGAAATTAACTACATTTATATTTTTCATTTACATATAAAATAAACTCCATTTAAATTGTATAATATATAGCTCAATTTATTTTCAATTGAAATCTGAAGTAAATTTTTTACTTATTTTACTTTTTCAACGATGATCATCCAATATTTAAAAAAAAAAAAATCACAAATTGATATTATTTCTCTCAAAAAATTTTCTATTTTGATAATGTATAAATATAATTCACTAAAAACTACTATTAACTATATAATTATCTTCTCAAAATAAGTTCAAGTATTTCATGTTAAAATCGAAAGTAATATTTCATTCTAATTTTGTATAAAAATCTTAAATAAATATAAATTAACTTGTTTTACAAAATAACATATAAAATCAATATAATTTGAATGGATAAAAATAAAAGATTAAATAATTTAAGACAAACATGTTATAAACATTCAAATTATATTAAATTAATATATAAATTATCTAAAAATAGGTAAGGGTGTTTTTGGAACAATACATGGTTATAAAACTTTTCTATACAAAAAATTTGCAAAACAAAAATGGCTATCAAAATATTTCCGAACATTCTTACAATTTTGTTTGCAAAACAAACATAATAATCTAAAGATGCCAGACATCTAAAATTTCAGATATTCTAATTCCTTAAAAACAAACGGCTCTAAAAAAAATGAGTGCATGCCAATTGTTGCTAAGCTCTAGCGTCAAAAAAAGAAGTGCATGCCAATTGTCGCCGAGCTATTCCAATGTTGGCTATATAAACAAGTCTTGATACTTCAAAAACAAGTTTGGCTATATAAACAACGCTGGCTAATTGTCGCTGAGCTATTCCAACGTTAGCTATATAAACAAGTCTTAAATTACAAGTTTAGTCTTTTAACTTCTATTTTCGTGTCTATTAAACCCCTAAACTTTAAAAGGTATGCTTATAACATATTCAATTTTTTTAAAATTAAAAAATCTTGAAATTAAATTTTATGTCCTATAAATTCTTGAAATTTAAGAATTAAAAAACTCTTTTTAAAGTTTACGAGCCTATTAAACATTTCTTAAAGTTTAGGAACTAAACTTATAATTTAACTTATTAATATAAAATTTAAGAATGAAAGCAAAACATTTAGGGCTTATTTAGGGCATTGAGTAAGCTCTAATAACATGAGTTATAATAATATGTGGAATTATATAATATTGTTTAAAATACATAATTGTTTAATCTGAAATTATAGTAATCTGTATTTAAAATGCAGAATACTTCACAGATTATTATAATATTAATTATTATAACCCACATCTTAAACAGTTCCTTAAAATTAAGTGACGAAGATAAGATCTAAACCTAAAACTAATGATGAAACAAAAAGCGTTAAGATAAAGAGGCGGCGAAATGAAAGTGGCTGTGGCAGTAATCAGATGGTTTGAAAAAGTGACGTGTCAAAATCAAGTAGTGGGAGAAGCGAAAGAAGAATAAATTCTTTTTGACTTTTTTTTTTTAAATAAACATAGAGGCAGAATTTTTTACTTTAAAAAAAAAATCCGGTGAAAAATTTGTGCTCAAGATCTGCTATGGCCTGGCCTTCTCACCGCCATTCTTTAATTTCTTGGTAAACATCACTCCTTTAAAAAAAATCAAACTTTATCATACTTTTTATTTTTCAAAATAAAAATACTTCAAATTTCTTCTTCCCTTTTTCTTTTAGAATATTACATATTACGAATATGTAAAAGTAGCAATTCAAACTTATGCTTTAAAAAAAAAGGTAGAGGCTTAACCACTTAACTGTATTTAAATTGACATAATCATGTTTAAATTTAATATCAAGATTATTCATTTTTTACCTTTAAAAATATCATTTTCATCAATAAATTATATATATATATATATATATATATATATATATATATATATATATATATATATATATATATATATATTATGACTATATTTTAATAATTGAACTTGGAAAAGCAATAACTTCTTTTAATTATAATCATGATCTGTTATTTAATATCTATTAATTTAAAATGGCATTAACTAGTTAATATGTTAATATGCATATGTAATACTACATCACACATGTCTAAAATAATTAACAACGAGAATCATACAAAACTTTTAAATGTTAAAATACTATATTGGTTCAAATGTTTAAATTTAGTTGTCATGCTTTTAATCAATTTTAAAATTAGTCATCATCATTGGTATGAAATTACTTTTTATATAATTTAACAAAAATAATGATAATAATAGTTTTCATTGAAGAAAATGCACTATTTTCAAAGTTCATAAAGGAAAAGTTGATAAAGACATTAAAAAAAAAAATAAGTATAAACTATCCGTAAGATTTATTGAAAGTACAAAACATTTAAAAATGTAGAGAACAAATTTTAAAGTACAAAGACTAAAATAATATTTTAATATTTTTAATTTTAGAGGCTAAAGTAAATATAAATTAAAAAATTAGAAATAGAATAATTCCAAAAGCTTGAGAGGGGGCCAAACGAAATTTAAACCCTTAATTTCTTTTTGACCTTTTTGGAACGTGTGTGTGTGTTTTTTTAAAATTCATTCCAAAGACGTCAAAAAACGACGCCGCTTCGGCAATTCAACAGAAAAATAAAATCTATCAAAAGAGAGAGAGAGTGTGAATGGAGTTTGAAGAACACGCGAAGGAAAAAGGCGCGTGGAAGAGCTTTGTTGTTGAAATCAGGAAAACCGCAGCAACCAGAAAAAAAAGAAAGAAAGAAAAAGAAAATCTGTCGAAGACAAAAAAAACCGCGAATCGGCGCGGAGAGTGAATGAAGAGAAACGTGGAAGTGAAGAAGTGGGGCCCACAGACACAAAACGAACGGTGACGAGGCGCTGCCGACTCATAAAGACACGGTCATCCGCTGACGTGTAACCACCTTCCCTTCCATTTTCCCGATTTCGGATCGCCACGCCACCCCCTTCACCTAACCCACTCCCCACCCCCTTTACCGTTTTAGCGGTTTGCCGATGCCAGATTTTTTTGATTTAAACTACAATCTAATCCCTACACTTTTATGTTTTATCTAACAAGTCTTAAAACTTTCAAATTCACGTCAGTAGATTTTCAAATTTTTAAATATGTCTAATACATCTCAAAAATTTTTACTTCGTGTTTAACAAATCTATAAACTTTAAAAATTATCTTATAGCTTCTAAATTTTCAACTGTGTTTAATATGTCTAAGGTTTATGAATTTTTTAATTTTGTGTTTAATAGATCATTGACCTAGTAAATATTTTTAAAAAAAAATTCATGAATCTATAAAACACACCATTTAAAGTTCAGAAATATATTAGATACATAATTGAAAGTCTAGAGGTTCATTATATACTTTTTAAAGTTTAGAGACTCATTAAACATAAAATTGATAGTCTAAGGATTATTATACAATTCTTAAAGTTTAAGCCCCATTTGATAACCATTTGGTTTTTTAAAAATTAAGCTTGTTTTCTCCCAATTTCTCTACAATGGTTTTCATCTCCCTTAAGGAAGTATTTGAATTCTTAGCCAAATTCTAAAAACAAACACAAGTTTTTGAAAACTATTTTTTTTAGTTTTCAAAACATGGCTTGGTTTTTGAAAACATAAACAAAAAGTATATGACAAAACAAGTAAAACCATAAATGAGAGTAGTATTTATAGACTTAATTTTTAAAAACCAAAAATCAAAAATCAAATGGTTATCAAACGGGGTCTTAGAAATCTATTTAACACTTTTTAAAGTTTAGAGACTTATTAAATATAAAAATAAAAGTTTAACGACATTAAATACTTGTTAGAGAAATAGAAATTTGAAAGTTTAAGAACTATGCTTGTAGTTTAACTTTTTTTTAAAAAAATTAATTAATTATTTTTTTTTCTTTTTGTTGAATATAATTAATTAATATATTAATGATTTATAAAAATGCCAAGTCCATCGAGTGAATGCATTAAAACGGCAGAAGCGCCCAAATTCATTTCCCTTTAATTATATAATTATTAAAAAGTAAATAAAGGATCTTTTGTGCTTGCTACGTATTATTTTAATGTTTTTCATCGTGATCTCCAATCTGCCACTGCCAGTCGCCACAATTTTCATTTCAATTATTTTCTTTATTTTTTAAAAAAATAATTTTATAGGCCATTATTATAATATTAATAATATGTACTGACATGTCTTCTTGTCACAATACAACCCGTTAATTTTTTTTTATATATGTATTATTTTAATTACACGTTGCTCGAGTTAATCCCAATGTTTTCAGACTTTCAAGAGTCAGATTTGAAAAAAATAGAATTCACCCTAAAATGGCTCTTCAAAATTCTATCCTTTTTTTTAAGTGATGGAATAATTTTTTTTTTAGTTCAACAATATTTGAGGATGGAAGATTTAAACCTCAGACCTCTTTGTTAAACCTATATACCAATTACCGCGGTATTATGCTCACTTTGGAGTGATGGAACAGTTTATATTATCTTCATAACTTAAAATTAATATAAAAAAGGACAACAAAATTATAGGTGGAGGATTGAACCATTGACCTTTGAAATGATAATTGGTGTTTTATCCACTGAACTACGCTCGAATTGGCATATAAACTATAATATTATTTTAAATAAAAAGAAACTATAGGATTGGATTAATTGCAGCAATAAAATTTCAATTTACACAGCTATTCTCAAATTTATGAAGCCATTATGATTAAACTTTATAGTTATAATGTCAATGTTTCAATTTAAAGTGAAAAATCATCATTTATAATTAAATGATTGTTATAATAAAAGTTTTTATCAATGAATTATAAAAATTGTTACAATTAAATCTTGAATTATAAAACTTCTTCCAAACAAACAAAAAAAAAACCTAAAACCCTAATTAGCCTCTTCCAAAAAAAAAAAAAAATCCTAATTTATCAAGGTACACACAGTTCTAAGACACACCCAAATTATAAAAATAAAAAAATAAAATAAAAAACCAAAAGCCCTAATTAGCCCTAAACTATCCATAAATAATATTCTCAAAATTATGAAATTGTTGGAATTAAATTCAATCACAAAGATAATATTTAGGTTAAAATAATATTTTGATCCATGTACGTTGGGTTTCATTTCATTTTCATCACTATATTTTCAAATGTCCAAATTTAGTCTCTATACTTTTAATAAAGCTTAAAATTGATCTCTACTGTTAGTTTATTGTTAATTTTTCTAAAAAAAGTTTGGTCTCTATTAGCATTTTCTCTATAAATTTGAAAAATATGTTCACAGTGTGTCTTTTCTTACATGAAAATTATTATGATTATCTAATCAATTTTGATAAAAATTAACTTTAAAATAACCAATTTTAAGCTTTATTGAAAGTACAGAAATTAAATTTAAACATTTGAAAGTTCATAGTTCAAGATGAAATGAAGTCTAAAGTATAGGAATAAAAATGGTATTTTAACTTAATATTTATTATCAACTTCTGTAATAGATGATTTTTACAATTTTCCTTTAAAATTATTATTATTCTTCTTATAGAAATATAAAATGATTGAAATCCAGAGAATTATTACCAAATCATATACAATGTATGTAAGAGAAAGCAGTACAAAAACTCTAAAAAGGGAGAGAGAGAGAGAAAGCAGTACCCAAAAAAAAACACAGAGAAGAAAACAAAACCACAAAAATCAGGCGCGTGGGTGACGACAAGCGAACCATGCCGGTTCAAAAAAACCGAACCGGGTTTGGAGTTAAACGTGCAGCCTCTTCTCCTCTAAATGCGCGTTACATCCACTCGTTTTTAGCATCTCTCTCACTTTCTCTCTCTAGATTGTTGTCTCTCTCTCTCTGTATGTGTGTGCATTTGTGTCTCTTTCTCAATCTAACCCTTTGCCTCATCCCTCTCTTCCTTCTCCGCCGGCGCCTCCTTCTCCCCCCTTAAATTCTCCGCTTCCTCTTCCCCAAATCGCCGCATGAATTTCGATCCAACTCTCAGGTTCTTTTCTTCTTCTTCTTCTCTCTAAATCCTTCTCCTACCCTTCCTCTGTTTCTCTTTTTTCAATCATTCATTGATTGGTTCTTGTTTTTCTTCTTACTTTCTTTGAACTTTGTCTATCTGCTCTATGTTTGTTTGTTTCACCGGAACTGAGGGCTCTGATTCTTTTTTTGATTTGGGTTTCTTTTCTTTTTCCCCTGTTTTGTGTTGCTGGAAGTATGGACCGTGTTGGGGTTTTAGCATATGAGGCAGTTCCCGCTGTTTTTGGTGTGTTTTGTTTCTGAATTTTTCTGAATTCGTGTACCCTTCAAGTGAAGCGTTTGAATTTTGATCTGGGGTTTTGTTTTTTTCCCTCTCTCTGGTCCTTTCTGTTTGCTTTTTTGAATTTGACATGCATAGGATTGCTTTTGGTCGAGTTATACCGGGGATTTGTGAATTATGTGTTGTGAAGCTCGAGATGCACTTCAATTAATCGCGGGCTGTTTTTTCTATTCGTGATTGAGCTGGCTTTTGTTTGAAATGTTGACGAATCTACTCTTTTGGTCTCACTGTTGACATATCCTCGAGCGAGTTTATGTTTTAGATTAAAGCGTAATGGAACAAGTGGGTTTTATTTAATTTTCTCTGTTGATTTGGGGTTTTGTTTTTTTCCCCCTCTCTGGTCATTTCTATTTATGTTTTTCAATTTGACATGCATAGGATTGCTTTTGGTCCGTACAATCGAGTTATACCGAGTATTTGTGAATTATGTGTGGTGGAGCTCTTGATACAGTTCAATTAATCGCTGACTGTTTTTCTTTCATTAGTGATTGAGCTAATTTTTATTTGAAATGTCGACAAATTTATTCTTTTGGTCTGACTGTTTTTTTGTTCCTGGCATGTTGAGATATCCTCGAGCAAGTATATGTTTTAGATTAAGCATAATGGAACAAGTGGGTTTTATTTAATTTGCTCCGTTAGAAATTCGGAAAAGATTAAGATCGTCTGAAATTAAGTATTAAGATGTTCTTGATTGTGGTTTACATCTGAAAAAGATTATGTCTGATCCATGTACAATACTACCGCAATCAAATGGTCGGGATATTAATTATGGCACGTTGGTTGGTTGTTTGTTTCATTATTTTTCTTGTGTTACTTCCTAGGATCCTTCTGCATGCCACTGTTAACTTCATCTTTAGTGTGTATATTAACTGCTCTCTTATCTGTTTACTGTACTCTGCTTGATTTCTTAGAAAAATTTGCATATGATCAATTGGCTTCTTTTTCAATGAGATAATAGCAATTGATGGAGCTGTGGAGTTTATTTAATATTCGGTATGAGCTTGTTTTTCATTTTCTGTCACACCCCTGTATAATCGTTTTCATCTTGTGGTTGATCCTTACTATCTCAGAAGGATTCAAGAAAGAGTGGGCTGGTAGATAATTTTTTTCTTTGGTTAATGTTATGCCCCATTTGAGCAAGGTTTCTCCATTGTTTTCTCAATTTCGGCTACTAGACTGTTTTGGTTTTCTTCCCCATTCAGAAAAGAAGCTGAAATCTCTACTCTTTGTGACTCGGTTTTATTCTAAAATTTGTATCATTTATGTGGGAAGAGGAGACGTTCTTTCTCTACTTTTTAGTTACAGTCATCCCTTGCTCAAGGTTGTGCATCTAACAGTTGGTGGTTTCGCTCTTTTGATTTCTGTTTTAATGATTGCCTACATACCTAGATCTCTGCATGCTATTTCCTCTGTTAGTGTTGGTTGATTGATGTATAACAGTATTTACTATCTTCCTTCTTGTTTATTTTATTATCTCTTGTAGAACACATCAGAATAGGGGAGGGGGAATTATATACCGAAAGATGTACTACCCATATGAGAACTTTTTTCATCTTTGCTCACTGAAAATCTCACCTTATTATACTTTTGTTGATCACAATCAGTGTATCATTGTATCGTTATTTCCCTTATGTTTTATTTTCTGATTTTTCTGAACAATTGAATTATGAAATCATTGATATAGCCGTTTCTTGTTTATCTGTGATTATTCTGGCATGTTATTAGAGTCTGTCTGGAGTTCAGGAATTGTTTAAAGCATTATTCATGTTCTAAGAAACTTTGTTTAGTGCGGAGATTAGGTTTTTGATATCCTCCAAATAGAAGTAGGCATGCAAAGATTTTAAAGTGGGACAAATTAAACATCTTTTGTTAGATTTGGGACGGATCCGTACATTACCAAAGACTCTACAAATTGAAATGGTTGTTTATCCCTTAATATTTCTCAAGTCTTTGAAATTATTCTGTTTGTGTCCTTTTTATCTCCCTTGTGGGATAGGATAAATGATAGAGCAGGGGGTACGTTTTAAGAGAAATCTATTATCTTTAGTAGTATGATTCTTTTTTACTACTTTAATTATACTTTTTAATCAATTGAATTGTTGGTACAGGTTGTTTGATAACCAATACGCCTCTTTTGAAGCTTCAAGTTTGCTTGCATTCATCAGTATTTGGTGCATCTGATACGCTAAAGGTCTTATTGAATTTTGAAAGATGGACCGGTGTGACACTTCAGGATTTGTTAGTGGGGGCGGGATCTTCTTTTTCAGAAACAATTGATTCTAGTTCCTTAACTTCTTCTTTGTTTTTTTCAACATAATAGAAATAAAATAAAACTAGTTCCATAACTTTTACTTTTTAAATCCCGGAAGTCAGGCAGGCTGGTCTATTGCTATTATAATTTGGTCTTGGTAACAATATTTTAACTATAATTTAATGGGCTCAAGCTTCCAGAACTTGAATTTTTCTGCCAATTATTCTTTGAATGTGCTAAATTATTTGGGAAAGTCTTTCCAAGATGGGAAAACTGGAGCTGGAGACAGTGCAGATACCATTCTGCGACTTGATTCTACTGGATCTTCAGTCCCCTGTTGGTCCATATCAAAGGGAATGAAACGGAAGTGGAGTTCGGTTGAGAAATCTATGGGTGGTCAGTCAGTTGGGTCTTCTTTGTCTCTTGGCCGGTTTGTTCATTCCTCAAGTTCTTCTGACAGTAAAGGGAGTTCAGCAACTGCATGCACCAGAGTGTCTTCTGCTAAAGAAACTGATGAGGAATCCTCAATGGCACTTGATCTGGATTTTTCTCTAAATCTTGGTAATGATAAGGTAGCTAGCCCAAAAGAACCAGCCAATAAGTCACTTAAAGTACAGACAGTTAAACCAAATGTTGACTTGGAATTGAGTCTCTTAACTGGCCCATCTGAATCTGATGTCACGTCAATTTATCAGGGTTTTCCCTCATTTCAGTCGTCAATGGAGAAGCCATTGACATTTGTAGAAACCTTAAACACAGATGATGGAGAAACATCATGTTGTTGGAAGCCAGTAACTGCCCAGCCAGTCATTCCTCCCTCGTTGAATCCTCAGGTTGGCTACATTTTTCACCCAGTTACTGAGAAAGTGATTCCACCTGCAAATGTTCCAGACCTTTCCTCGAGCATCTTAACCATGCCAAAAAGCTCAGTCACCTGTACTTCCGGGATAACACAACAGCAGCAAGCACGATTTAATCGTAGTAGTAATTCCAAGATATGTCAAGTTGAGGGATGTGGCAAGGGAGCCAGAGGTGCTTCTGGCCGTTGCATATCACATGGTGGTGGTCGGAGGTGTCAGAAACCTGGATGCCACAAAGGAGCTGAGGGTCGTACTGTATACTGCAAGGCCCATGGAGGTGGACGGCGATGTCAACACTTGGGTTGCACCAAGAGTGCAGAAGGACGCACAGACCATTGTATTGCCCATGGTGGAGGTCGAAGATGCAACCGTGAAGGATGCACTCGAGCGGCAAGAGGGAAATCAGGATTATGCATTCGTCATGGTGGTGGCAAGAGATGTCAAAAGGAGAATTGCACCAAGAGTGCAGAAGGCCTCTCTGGTCTTTGCATCTCCCATGGTGGTGGTAGGCGATGCCAAACGCCTGGGTGCACTAAAGGGGCACAAGGGAGCACCATGTACTGCAAGGCTCATGGTGGGGGAAAAAGGTGCACGGCTCCGGGTTGTACCAAAGGTGCTGAAGGGAGCACCCCATTTTGCAAGGGCCATGGTGGTGGCAAAAGGTGTGGGTTCCAAGGAGGCGGCATTTGTTCAAAGAGTGTCCATGGTGGTACCAACTTCTGTGTGGCACATGGTGGGGGCAAGAGATGTGCTGTTCCTGAGTGCACAAAAAGTGCTAGGGGAAGGACCGACTATTGCGTGCGTCATGGTGGGGGAAAGAGATGCAAATTTGAAGGGTGTGGCAAGAGTGCACAAGGAAGCACAGATTTCTGCAAGGCACATGGTGGAGGAAAGAGATGTTCTTGGGGTCATCCTGGGTCTGAGTATGGCACCCAACCCTGTTGCCCATGCAATTCATTCGCCAGGGGGAAGATGGGTCTATGTGCACTTCATAGTGGCCTGGTGCAAGATAAGAGGGTTCATGGGGGTGTCTCACTTGGACCTAATATTCAGCAGCCTAATCTCAGCAAGACAGAGAAGATGAAAGAGGTTGTCAGGGAGGATTACATGAATGAAGATCTCATCAAGGTAGGAGGCAAAGTTGGTCCAAATCTCGGGCAATATGCAGTCAGTGAAGCAGAAAAGCCATCGACGTCAGTTCTCGTTCCCGAAGGTAGGGTGCATGGCGGAAGTTTGTTGGCAATGCTTGCTTGCAGCTCAGGGCTGGGCTCAAGCAGTAGAAATGCAGTTTCTGGTCCTGAGCAGCAAATGGAACCTCACATCATGCCTCGTAGTTGGGTGTGAAGCAGCAGTCTCAGCCTTCCTTTTATGTCCATCTGGTGTTAGGAGCATGGTCAGTCGGTAATGTTGGTCTCTTTCTCTTTGTTATCTGTCAATTATAAAGCTTGTTATTTATTGGTCCAAATGGAAAGACTCCTTAAGAGTGCTCTATATTGAGGGGGCAAATTCTAAGTATTGGGTTGTTGGTTTGTTCTTTCTTGTATATATTCTTAGATAATGTATGTCGAACAGGCTATCAATACAGGTCAACAACCTGTAGGTTTGTTAATGTTGTCATTCTGGTTATGGATAAGCCCTTTTACTCTGGTCATCTTTTTATTTGTACTTTCCTACCCTCTCTAATTCTCTCTTCATCTGGGATGAAAATTTTAAATAATTTACTAGATTTTGTCCATTAAGTCATTGTTAGTTGGTTATTGAACATTTTAAACATGGAAAGGAAAGGAGAAGAGTTACATGACTTGTTTTTTTTAGGAAGAAAATTATATAGGTGATGGATGAAAATATTGTAAGGCTAAAGATGTATTGGCTATCTCCTAATTTCCCCATCTTGTCCATATGATGGGTTGTCTCTTCGAATTATTTAGATCAAAATATATGGAACAAAACTTAGTGTCCCGATTGAAAAGGTAGTCTTTTTACTTTTTGGTGTGGTCTAAATCAATTGGTTTATTTATTCTGATCTTATCAACATTTTTTCATACATTAACTAAAATTTCATGATATAGTTTTAATTTTACCTAAAATTTATATCAGTGTGCTATATCTTGTTAAGTATGTTAAGATTGATTTGAGTTTCTACACTATCTAATTGCTTTGAATGTGTGTGTGTGTGTTTTTGTGTGATTCAGATGTACATACTAGATGATTTATTGTCAGCTGATATCATTGGAGTCTTGGAAGTGGTTATCGAACAAATAACTCATTTTACAAGTCTAGTTTGTGTTGAAGATAATTGATATATAATAGGTGTTTAGTAGCTTCTCTAATCATTTTTTAGTCATGATGCCTCTGCATTAGTAACTTTGACTTCAATAGGAACCTATTGAAGTCAAAGTTACTAATGCAAAGGCATCATGACTCAAGGAGGATTAGAATACATTTGGTTTGGAACTAAGTTAGTTCATAGTTGTGAGCAACAACTTGTAAGGTTTTTGGAGTTTTTTATTGAGAGAAAATAAAAGTATATTGTCCTCTTTGGAATCTTTTTCATTAGTGGAACTTACCAGATGTAATTCAATTGAGGATAAATGTATTAAAGCATTAGAATCTCTCTTCGCTCTACTTTTTCTTCTTTTGTTCATTTTTATTTCTTGCATTTTGTGGAAGGAAAATTTAGCATGCTAAGGACAATTCAAATTTTCCAACATCCCTTTTTTTATCAAGGATTTTTATGCTTGTCTAAGGATTATACCTTTAGAAATTAGAAGGGAATTGCAGAGGAAGCACATAATTGGTGAGAAACTAATTTGCTTGAGGTGTGTAAAGGCAGAGGGAAGGAAGAAAGTGCAACAATTTTCCATTGACGGAAACTATATGGCTTCTGTATGATACATGTTGCTTGTATTTTCAAGTTAAAGAATATACCTTCTTACATACAATTACATCTTCAATCCAAACCTCCTCCCCATCCCCAACCCCATTTTATCTCATTTCAAATAGAAACTTTGTAACTTTATCCCCACATATCAATATCTCTGTTGATGAACTTCAGCTAATGATGTTGTCTTTGAACTTGGCCATCTTAGAAAGCTCATCCACTGTTTCAACCAAATAGTCAAGCCTAGCCACAAACTCAATGAGCAAGGAAGTAAAGTTAGCCAAGGACATGGCTGCAGTACTCTCCAGCTTCCTCATCCTTGGCAAAAACTCGATGGCAACACCCCCGCTCTCGTCGAAAACATCCATTTCCCTCAACGGCCACGAATGCTGCCTTCTCGACTGCTTCCTCACCAACTCAACACAAGCCTCTACCTGGGTCCCTGCAGCCACACCATGACTATTCTGCTTGTTTAAGCTTCTCTCCAGGCCATTGCTGCTGAGCTCGGCCGACAAGCTTGGAAGATCATAGAGGCTGCTCGACGAGGCGGTTGAGAGCTTGGACTGAAGCTTGGAAGAGTGGTCTACGGCATCGCAAGTGGGAGTGAGGAGATAAGAGTGAGTGTCAATGGCTTGTTGCAGCTTCTCTGCTGCAGTATGAACATTCTTTAGGAGAGATATTTTGAGGGATTGTTTCATGTTGTTGATGTCTTTGCCCAAACTTCTCATCAGCTCTGCTGCTTGGTTTGCAGCATCTTGAATCTCGGATTTGAATGTGATTCTGAGGTTATATGGAGCCTACAAAAGTTTTATAAGTGAGATATATTAGCATATTTAAGACAGGGAGTTGCCAAACAGAGATTTTGTTCTTGAGAATTATATTCTTTAGCTGGTTTGTACATTTTCATTTTTTTTTCATATTACAATAACGTTTTTGTCTGGAAAACTTCAATCTGAATTGGTCCTAGGAATCTCTATATTGTTCTTGTTCGCCAATATCATATAGTTGGTTTTGTGCAAAGAATAATAAATGAATATAGCTTAATTGCTAAGACATGATCTTGATCAAGAGGTCAAAAGTTTGAATTTTTTCACCTTACATGTTGAACTCAAAAAAAAAAAAAAAAGAGACTAACAATAGATAGGGAAAATGCTATCAAGTTTGCTTGGGGTAGTTCCTAAGGTTGATTTCTTTCTAGGGACTCTCCTTTAAGTCAATAGCTTATCTGTGTTCAACATAGGTTAAATTACAAATTTAGTCGCGTCTCCTTTAGTTCAATAGCTTATCTGTGTTCAACATAGGTTAAATTACAAATTTAGTCACTAGATTTTAAGGTGTGTTTTAATAGGTCCCTAGAATTTAAAAGGTGTGTAGTAGATCTTTAAACTTTCAATTTTATGGCTAATATGCTTTGAATTTTGAAAGTATCTAATATGTCCATAAACTTTTAATTTCGTGCCTAATAAGTTCTTGATATATTCAACATTTTTTAAAAGTAATGAATCTATTAGATATAAAATTGAATTGTGCTAACAAGATCATAAACTTTCAATTTTGTATCTAATAAATCTATAAAATTTAAAATATATTTATTAGATACAAAATTGAAAATTCAAAAATCCATTAAGCACAAAATTGAAAGTTCAAGAATCTATTAGTAAAGTTCACTTTTTAAACTCTAGGATTTATTAAACACAAAATTGAAGTTCAGAAATCTATTAGATACAAAATTGAAAGTTCAAGTATTTGTCAGGTATTCTTTAAAGTTTTGAATTTATTAGATACAAACTTAAAAATTTAGGCATTGTTTGATAATTTTTGGTTTTTGAAAACTGTGCTTGTTTTTCCATTATTTCTCTATAATTGGTTTCATCTTTCTTAAGAAAACATTTATATTGTTAGTCAAATTCCAAAAATAATAACAAAGTTTTGAAAATTACTTTTTTAGTTTTCAAAACTTGATTTAGTTTTTGAAAACATAGGTAAAAAGTAGATAACAAATCTTTAAGCCAAAAATAAAAATAAAAAAACCAAATAATTATCAAACTGGGCCTAAATTATTCAACTTGTGTATTGCGGGAGTGGAATCCATCCATATCATTTTGTATAAGGGAATAGTTCCCCCCTCCACCCCACTCGCCCCATCATTTTCAATCACATATGTAAGAAAAATCTTCTGATATTCCATCATTTTACACAGTCCAAGAATAGAACATACTTTCTTTTTCCTTCCAAATTTCATTCTAAAAACACCAATAACACTTTGAACAAGAGATGAATTAATTAAGCAGAGAAAAAAAAAGAAAAAAAAATGGTCACCTGGATTTGAGAGTGAAGAACACCATGAAGAGCCATAACTTCATAAGCACAATATCTCAAAACTGCTCCGACTTTAACGTACTCCGCCCATGGATAAAAAAAGTGTCTGAATCTACCGTGCGGCAGCTCCCATTTCGCCGATGTCGCCTATGAGTGTTGTTGTTCATTAGATTATAAATTAGAATCATAGTTTTTGATCATGAAGATCATAAGAAGAAGAAGGGGTAAATTTTTACATACCAAAGTCTCAAACTTTGCACAGGAGTTTAAGGTGGCTTTGCATTTCTTGTAGGCTGGTTCGTCTGGAAATTCATCCATTACAGCCTTGGGAAGCTCTTGGCCAATGTTCTGTGATCCCTCGTCTTCTAAATACTTCTTCACACATTCTGCCAAATTTGTAGTTCAAAGAATCTCAACTCATTACATTTCAGAAATTATTCGAGGAAGTTGATATATATATATATATATATATATATATATATATATATATATAATGTGATACAGTGTGTCTAAATCAGAGACTAAATAAAATGAAACTTAAACTTGAAAACAAAATTTAAACAAAAGTTCAGACCTTCAAGTGAATCAGCGACGGAGTTGAAGGTAGTAACAAGCTCCTTGTGCAGCTGGTCACCAGCCCAAATGGGAAAAACGAAAACATTGACTAAAACTGCAACAAATCCTCCAATGGCGATGGAGTAGAGGCGATCCATGGCAGTTCTGAGTGGGTTTCCCATACGATAACCAGAAACAACTATCAAACAGTACGTGAAAAGTATAACTCTGAATCCATACTCGTATGGAGCTAGCGATGGCCATAGCTTCATGAATGATGTCACAGCTCCTGTTCAACACAGTTCACATTACTTATATTATATGTTATATATTTTTTTAGTTCACTTATATATGTTATAATTATACAAAGGTTATGATCATATGTATGTACGTACGTATGTACATGTATATTTGAGTTCAACAATATATGGGGTGAGATTTGAATATTTAACTTTTTGGTTGAGAATATTATACTAGGTTGGCCGTTATAGGATCCTATCGAACTCTTAAAACGGTATCTATTTAATTAATCCTTATGCCAAGCATTTAATAAATGATTGTCTAAATTATACAAAATAATTATGCCCCTAGACTTTGAAAAGTTTCAATTTTTACCCTTGAATTTTGAAATTTGTTCCAAAAAAATACCCTTGAACTTTGACATTGTTCCAATAAATATATTTTCCGTTAAAATAAATGATGAAAATTGACGTGGCAACTGATATGTAAAAGTTAAAAGACATACATAATATTATTTACAACTATTAGAAAATTAAGATCGTTGTTACCATTTATTTCATCTCAAAAGATATCGTTAAAATCATTTACTGAATTTTTAAACATTAGCTGTCATGTCAATTTATGTGTGAATGATATTGTAAATGATGTTACGGTATGTCTTCCAATTTTTACACATCAACCGTCATGTAAATTTTAACGAAAAACCTTTTCAAGTGTATTTTTGGAACAAATTTCAAAGTTCTCTAAAAAAAAAAAAAAACTAAACTAGTTAAGGTATATAGTCTCGACCAAAAGATTAAAAGTTAATTTGAATTCTCAAACTTTTTCTTGAAAAAAAAACCTCTTATAATAAAAAAAAATTGTAATAGATTTTTAAATTTTCAATCATTAATTCATCTAACATTTAAATAACATGCTAACTAGTGTCATATAAAGATCATACTGCATAATATTTAAATAATACATTTAAACTATGCTAGAACTAAAAAAATATAGCTAAACATATCACATCAACATTATTAAACTAATAAAGAATTAACGAGAGTGACTTATTAGATATAAATTAAAAATTAAGAATTAAATTAGATACAACCATCTAAATTTTATGAACAATAATTAAACAGATTATAAGTTTATGGACTAAACTCATAATTGAAGGTGATTCAAAATGTTTAAATGTAAATTTTGATGAGAAAGTTACCAACTAAGAAAATGCTTATGCCGATGATAATGGGTTCTGCAACAGGGCCGGTGCGTAAAGCAAGTTGGGCAACAACTATTGCCAAGATTCCTGCAAGCAAGCTTCCAAGTGCTCTATTGAAACCACGGTTGAAAGTTGCACCTTTGACAAAAACAAAACAAAACAAAACCAAAGTTTACGATCATGAAATCATATATTTACATTAAAATCTTCAAAAATATAATGTAGGGTTTTTTAGATATGTACAAACCAACGGTATATTCGAACATTATTGCCACAGTGATGATAGCCCAAATGATATTAGTGCCAAACACATCGTAAGGTGCTCGAAAAAGTATAAGCAAAGACACCAAAAGAACAGCCAACCCAACTTTCAACGAGAACAAAACTCGGTTGCTATCTTCTTTGCAAAAATCCCAAACACTCCCTATTGAAGCTTTACATGAAGCTGCCAAGTTCCCAACTTTCTCATCGGATTTCGCCCCTGGAGGTTCGGGTTTCGACAAAAAACCGATGTCTATAACAATACTACCTGTTTTGCCATTCATTCTCAAGTGTGGGAATTATGATCTGATGTTTAGCAATGGCAATAGTCTAGCTTTCTTAGTACAATACCGAGTTTCGATTTCGGTGATTAGAAGAGACTTTGTGAGATCATGATTTGTGTTAGAGGGAGGAGGAAATTTAAAGGGCATAAGAAAGTGGGAAGATAGGGTTATTATTTGTGATGGCATCTAGAGGAAGATTGTATGTTTTGTCAGAAAAGGATATAGATTTATAAGAGAGAATAATAATAATACTAATAATAATGGAAGGGGGAAAATTGGAGGGGTGATGAATATATGAGAGGATAAGAAGATGCCATAAAACCTCAATAATGCAGCAAATATGGAGAATTAGAATCTAATTTTGCATGCTATATATTGCATGTGCAATGGCTTGACAAAGCTTTGGAGTTTTCAGTTTACATTTGACATGTGCTTTTCTCTTGGGAAAATTTCTTCAACTAGTGGCAACATGGGCAGAGTTGGTCTCTGTTTCAATAGTGGATCAACCATTGAAAATACATCTGACCTTGACCTTTTTTTTTTCTTCCTATATACATTACTCTAATTAGCATTAGGGTTTTATTAGGTTGTGGCATTTTTTTTAATAAGTTGTAGTATATAAGAGGTTGAAAATTATTTAGAAAAATATGGTAGATTTTACCAAGTTAAATGATTTTGTGTCACGAAGATAACATGGAATTAGATGTTAACAATTTTTTTCATCCAGTGATTCCGTATTCTAAAGACAATTAAAAAAAATGTTTGTAAATAATTTATTTATCAATTAGGACGTGACCAAAATATTCAAGACGAGCCCTTGTATCTATTACAAACAGTACCCTAGTTACTCCTAGGTGTAGCCCAAGATCCATTCCCTCAACTTGTATCACAGTTTCCTCACAATGACAATAATTATTCTAATCACTTGCATATATACTCAACAAAGATGAGGAAGATGGGAGTGATGTCATGCTGGTTGGTGGGAAAAGGGTATAATATAATGAAATTTTGTCATACCCTGAGCTAGGTTAGGAAAGTTACAAACTTGTAGAATAGGGTAAACTTTAAACGTTATGTTTATTTGATAATGACACATCTTTTAGTTGAAAGTTATTCTCTGTACAATAGTACATCATACATTCAGTAGGATAAAATAAGGTAAATCATGTGCCAAAGTCTAAAGTACTTAACATAAGATGAGTGTTATTTATATTTTCTGAATGAATATATTAATCATTAAACCAATGATTATGGTTTTAGAGTACTTTTGAAAGTGGAAGAAACAAAACATGTAATTTAACCTATTAAATATACCTACTTTTCCAAAATCACATATGCAGCCATAATTAATATTCCTCATACTTTATGTATGTAGCTAGGGAAGCATGGAATACTTATTGACAAACACTACTCTCCCTTCCCTTCATTGTTCATCTTTTTCCGAAAGAATAGAAAGAATAGAACAAGTAGCCCATAATAATACATAAAAAAGAATAGCCACCAAATTGATATTTGATCGGGAGAACTTTAGGTGAAGAAAAGTAAATAAATACGTTCAACCCCAGTGCAAGTGCACATTGTCAATGCAAGTAATAAAACATGAGTATTCCTGAGTATTGATCTCATAGGGAACGGTGTAACAAAAATATTGTAAAAACAAAACGTAAGTAGAATTGCAATTTAAAAACTAAAAATTGTAAAAATAGATTTTGGGTTGGTATGAAATAGCAATATAAATAAAAGTCAAAATGTAAAGACAGATTACATAATCAAAATTGTAAGTTGAAATAACAAAGGTGACAAATAACAAAAAAAAAAAAAAAAAACAACAATTGTAAGGCAAATTGCATAAACAAAATTGCAAAGTTGAATTGATAAAAATGGTAATAACCAAAATTGAGAAATTAAACAACAATTGCAAAAAAAAAAAAAAAAAACAATGTACAAAAATGTGAAATAGCTATAAAAATGCAAGGAAAGATACTTAATGGGGAAATGAGGGCTTAAGAATGTCATTGCCCTATGTCGTAAATTGCAAAACCAAGATTGCAACTCCAACCTACTCTACACACAATTGTAAACCAAAATTGCTACTCCTATTCACCTTGCGATTATGTTTTAGGAAACTAAGTGAGCGACATATATGTCTATAGTTTCTCCATCTTAGATCATTTGGCTCAACAATTTTATGGGTTTTGGAGTCTTTAATCCCTATATGTCTAGGGTAAAGAATTGGCTTATGTCTAAGCTCTTGTCTCCATCACTTATGTGAAATTTGCTTATCAATAACCTTGTCGGTATTAGATCCAAGCTTAAGTTGTTACTCTAGTTGATCAATCTAGGATCTCAATGACATTTTATTCAATACAAGCGAACAATTAAAATGTAAGCTCGATTTTCATTGTAATTTAGGCTGGATTTATTTCTTAGACAATTCACATCCTTGAATCCCCTAAGAAGTTTAGCTCATAATTAACTCAAAAAAAACTCACAACAAAACTTTAGATTGAATTCCATGCTAAGAAGAATTAACTAAAAGCCTAATTGAAATTAAAAGAAATAAAAAGGTGGAAGTTGCTTGCTGTAATACAAGAATAAGTAGAATAAGGAATAAATGAAAGAAAACAAGTAGTAACTTCATACAAAACCCATCTCTTGAACAAAACCCATGAACTTAAAAACTTCCAAAGGAGATAAATTCAACTCTTCTTCCTTCTAAATTTGAATCCAACAGAAATACAAAGTGTATAGAAACAAAAATTGAAAATGCTACAACTCAACCGAACTTAAAACAGGAACTGAATTGAAAACAGAGCAATTACAACAACCATTTAAGCCAAGGTTCATAAATTTTCCCTTAATCTCCAATCGACTTAATCCTCCAACTATTTCTAGGAAGAGATTGAGTCTTAACAACCCAAGTTTTCCCTTGAATTGGACTAGAGAAATCGAGGAAGAACAACACTACAACTCACAGCAGCTCTCGACCAAAAACAAAGGAAAACGAGAAGAAAAACCCATGAAAATATCCTTCGTTACACTCCCTAAAAATCAACCCCTTTTGTGTTGCCTTTACTCTCATTTTATGGTCTTCCATTAGGGTTGACAACCCCATCAATTTCGTCCATAATCCATCTATTTTGTGCAAGAATCAAGCGTTTTTCAAATTTAGATTTCGTTTATTTTTTTTCCTTTCTTGCATTTTTCATACTACTGCATATTGTAAAATCAATTCAATAATTTTGATTATGCAATTTCCAAATTTTATGCACAAAAGAAATTCTTCTTAGTTTATCTTTCTCTTTTCCTCATTCTTTCTTTCACAAACACTTCTCACAAATTATTACTGTTTTTCAAGCTTTTACCAGCTTTCTCTTATAGTTTCTAAAGCAAAGCAATCATAAATTAAGTTTATGAGAGTTAAATAAGCCTTAATTCTAAAGCTTATCAATATCTCCTCTGATCATCATCATCCTTGATGTGTAGTGGGGCTGCTTTTTCTTTCTTATGATCACAAAGACTTCAAATCCCAAATTCAGAGGTATCTAATAATCTAATTAATATCCATATTAATTAGTTCTTCGATTTTTTTATTTCATTTCAAGGGTTGTTGTTAAGTGATCTTGTTCCCTTTTCTACACACATATGTAATCTTGGGTTTCTATTAATTTTTATTCTTTTGATTTTATTTCATATCTTTGAGAATCAATGCTTTTGGGATATTTAATTTTCAGAGCAATTAGAGATAGAAGGGACTTCACAAGTCTAGATGAAGATCTTTGTTGAAAGATTGAAATATGATATATGGTACTTTCTGATGGAGAGGAAATTATTTGGAATTAAAACTGCCTTTATTACCTTTTAATTCATGTATGTATGTATAAAGTGTAGTGGAATATATTCTTTGAACCAAGGGAGACATAAGCTATATGCTGATCAAAATCAATCATTTAGGTTAAAAGCAAGACTAAATCTAAAATTCCTAACTTAGCACATATTCGGGTAAATTATTAATCTTTTAATATATTCTTAACGTGCTCTACCTCGCATGTGAATTCTCAAATATGAGGCTTGCAGGCTATGATAAGAAATGAGGACGAAAAAAATAGCTTTTATGGGTTGAATTCAAAATCGGGTAAAACTAAACCTAAAAGACAAATGAGCTGTGAGGGAGCTTTGAGAAGAAAAGCCCCAAGGCAAGCTAAGCTGGCCCAACAAACAAGTTGGGTCCCCGTTGTCGACTAGGGTTGACCATGCCCTGGTGACCCCAGGCCCAAGGTTGAGCCCATGGCGTCGACCCCTTACTAGGTCAAAGCTGGTTTGTTTAGTTTAAGAACAATTCAACTCGAGACTCACGCCAATAGGAAAGACTAGAAACCCTAGGTTAAATCCAATATAAATAGAAAGAGGAGACTCACACATGAAATATGCTACACCACCCTAATTTTTGGTACACTAACACAAACCTTAGTTTAATTTAGACATCAGAATATATTTGACGAGCATCACACCGATGTGCAGTTTCTTGTTTTGCAGAGGTATTCATCCCTTTTCATCATTTGGATCATGCGAATTAGGCATATTCTCTTGTGTCAAATTCATACATTAATGTCATTCAATTCAAAACTTTTAATTGTTAAGTTAGATAAATTTAAATTTTTTCAAACTTTCTACTATGTGTGGTTTCAATATTTATTTTGATCTATGAAAAGTTAAATTGGTAAACTATTAACATGAAATGAGAAGTGATATTTTAGGCCCATTTGATAACCATTTGGTTTTTGACTTTTGGTTTTTGAAAATTAAGGTTATAAACACTAGTTTCACCCATAAGTTTATTGTTTTGTTATCTATTTTCTACCAATATTTTCAAAAGCCAAACCAAGTTTTGAAAGCTAAAAAAAGCAGTTTTTGTTTTTGGAATTTGACTAAGAATTCAAATATTTATTTAAGAAAGATGAAAATCATTGTAGAGAAATTGAAAGAAAACAAACATAATTTTAAAAAAGGAAAACCAAATAGTTATCAAATATGGCTTTAGAACTTTGAATTTAGATCTCTTATTTAGATGTGTCCAGAGGTCAAATCACTACTTCGTGTGTTAAAAACTTAATTAAGGTCCCGTTTGATAATCATTTGGTTTTTGCTTTTTGGTTTTTAAAAATTAAGCCTATAAATACTATTACCACCTATGGTTTTACTTGTTTTGTCATATACTTTTTGCCTATGTTTTAAAAAACTAAGCCATGTTTTGAAAACTAAAAAAAGTAGTTTTCAAAAACTTGTTTTTGTTTTTAGAATTTAGCTAAGAATTCAAATAATTCTTTAAGGGAGATGAAAACCATTGTAGAGAAATTAGAAGAAAACAAACTTAATTTTCAAAAACCAAAAACCAAAAACCAAATGGTTATCAAACGGGACCTAAGTGTTTGGTTAGAGTAAATTTAATTATAGGACATGTTTTCTATCATTTATAAAATTTAGTTAGAATTTAAAATATTAGATTTATTGTAGAGGGTGTAGATCTCTAATCGATTCTTATGAAGTGAATGCATAAAAGAAAAAATGTAATACTAGTCAAAGGGATTCTAAATGATTAAGTTAGTTGACCCCAAGAGCAAGAAATAAAATTCTCTAAGAATATATCTAAGTACTTGACTTAGATTTTGATCAAATTACATTTCATTTTGAGTTGACATCACTCACCTACGTACATAAGCTTAGGTTGGAGTTAGGCCACAATTACATGAGATAAAAAACCTAAAGATTGTAGAGACGAGATGTGCGAAAACTTTTCCAAAAGAACTGTTAGTCGTAGAGATCAGTAGTTAATTACTAACTTCTTGAGCCATCAAGTGGCATAGTTGCTACTACCATGATCATTGCCTAAGATGTTGAGGTTTGTGGGATTAATGTTCACTTGCTCAATATTTGCTAACAATTTTCCATCTAGACTAAGATCGAGTTAAGATCAAACTTACGTGATAGGGTCTCATATTATTCGAGTATCCATAACTATTATTAAATAGAGAAACTTTGTCAAACAACAGCGTTTGTAGTCCAACGGTTAGGATAATTGCCTTCCAAGCAATAGACCCGGGTTCGACTCCCGGCAAACGCATTGGTTTTGCAACTTTTTTTTTGTTCTTTTTCTTCCAATCCCAACATGCTTATTTGAAACGGTGCTGAGATTTTCAAGACGTGAGTTTGTACTATTAAATTAAATAATAATGAATCAAATTAACGAAATTTTGTACTAGAGGATTGAATTTTGTTTTTCATTTTTTTCCCTTAGAAAACTTCTAGTATATTAAAGCGAAAAAAAAAAAAAACTATTTTTACCCTTAAATTTGTGTTGCATCAATTTTCATCTCACACTTTCAATTGAATCGATTGTACCTTAAACTTAGATAAATATTACAATCTTAACATTAAACTTTTAAAATTGTTGCAATTTTGACCCTTTTATAAATTGTCGTTCGAAAAATTGTTAAAAAAAAGTATTCTCAAATGTGTTTAATGAATCATAAAAACATATATATGGTACAAAATTGATGAGATTTTATAACAATGAGATAAGAGCTAAATTTTTGTTGCAATTTGCTAATTTTGACAAGGTTATTCAATGGATAATTTGTGAACTAATCAAACTTAATTTTGTGCAAAGCTTAATTTTATTGAAATTAATGAGTCTATTAAGGTTTTCACAATGTTTTTTATTAAAATTAGTTGTGAATTATCGAAAAATTGACTAAAAGGTAAAAACTGCAGCAATTATCTAAGCTTAGAGTCTAATTTGATGAGATTGAAAGTTTAGAGTTGTTATGGGTGAAATTAGACCAACAAGAATGAGCTGGCTAAATGGCTGCAACGAAAGACCAAACGAGGAAAGAAGCCTTATACGAAGTTAAAACGGACCGAAATTGACAGGGGACTAGCCTAAGACGAGAAGGGACGAAGAAACGGGCTTGGGTCGAAGCTAAAGCCTGTGGTCGGCCTCGGCCAAGGCTGAGGCCGACCACATGGTAAGGCCTTCTTTTGAGCCTTGCCTTGGTCTTTCATGAAAGGGATGAAGATATGGGCTTGGGCCGAAGCCAAAGCCTGTGGTCGGCCTCAGCCGAGGCATAGGCCGACCACATGGCAAGGCCCACTTTTGGGCCTTGCCTTGGTCCTCATGGCCTGTGTACCCCCATTCCAGCCCAGTTCGATCCTTTCGTTCACAGTTGAAGACAGAAACCCACGAAACCTTAGGCAAGAGGTATTTAAGCTATCTCTTAAGGGAAGAGCGAGGTAAGTGTTGGGATTTATGCCCTAAAGCCTCGTAATTAATGATTTATTTAATAATTAAAAATAATTTTGATTATTTTATTTGTAATATAATATTATCCATTATATGAAAAATCCAAGGTTATTAGTGTAATCTTGAACAGTATGTGATTAACATATGGGAGAATTATGTTCAAAAAATAACCTAAAGGGTCATTGTATATAGATAAGGTTGGGTTCCTTATCCTAATAATACTATTGATACGACCCACTTTGTAATAGTTACAAATGATTTGATCTAAATCGTTCATGTGGAGACATATGAATGATGGTATCTTATACAATGAGTTTGTATAAGACTGGACCACGAAATATTTAATCTATTTTTATAAATCCGTTAATTGAGAAGATTAGTATTTCATCAGGATGATTATATGCGACTCAATCTTAATTCTAAGTGAGTTATGAACTCTTGTCTGTGAAGGCTTGTCCTTTGATTTGCATGGGTGAGAGTGACTTTTGTAGCCGATTCAATATGCCTACCATTTTGGAGACTTGACTAAATAGGGAGTTGGGAGCATAATTTCACAAGATGAAATTCACTCATTTTCATATAGGGTAAGTAGATGAGTAGTCCCTCACGTGCTGATTTCAAGACTTGAACAATGGGGCCCCACCCTCTCATTGACTTGAGAGGGACTTCGTTTATGGTTGGATCATAAATAAATTGTTTATTAGAGGATCAGTAGTAGTTAAGGTGCAAGATGTAATTACAAGGGTAAAACAGACTTTTAACCCAACTGTAATTATGAACAACTCATGAATGATCGACTTGCATGTAATGGTTATATCCATGAACACAACTTGTCATATAGTGCATAAGAGTGCAACTCCAAATATATAGTGAAGTGACCTAATGAATGAAAATTAATTAATTAAAGAATTTATAAGCTCCAATAATACAAAATTAATTAATTTTATATCATTGGAGCTTATAATCTATAGGTCCATAAGGTTCTCTTGCTAGCTCATAGTAACATTAAAAGATTAATTTAGTTGAAAGAAAATTTTGAAATGTTCAAATTAATATTTAATATATGAGATATATTAAATATAAAAGAGGAAAATATATTTATTGTATTTGATACATTAAATATTAAAATAATTAATGTATATTAGATATATTAAAGAAAAGATATTTATAAAATTTGAATAAGATTCAAATAAATAAATCTCATAGAAGATTTGAATGAGATTTAAATAAGTATAAGATATATTTTAATACATTAGACACAACGCACATCTTCTCAATAGAGAATTAGAGAATTCTCTCTAGACCTCATCCTCTCAAATCCCTTATGGATTTTCTTTCAAGAGACTCCCACAAGCCTTGGTCCTGTGTTCGAGTTATAACAAGGAAGACTTTTGTGGAAGTCTTGGAACACGAGAAGTAAAGAACCGCCAGAAAATATCTCCATATTTACTCCAAGTAAGTTTGCTTAATCTTATTTTTTAGTTTAATTTTAAATAAAATCAAAGACGATCCAATGTTTCTATTACTGAATGAAACTGATAAGAAAACAAATGACCAAAGAGACCATTAGAGGAGTCTATAAGTAGAATACTAGCTCAACTAGCTCAATCAAACTCATATTCAAAGTCAAGGGAAGTCAACACAAATTCAATTCAATCATGAGACAATCATTATGCCACAAAGTCCAATCATTAGAGTTAAAGGACTTGAAGAGACACATTTTCAACCAAGAGTCATAATGAATCTAAAAATCCAAATTCATTCACATCTTTAATGCATTATGTATCTATTAAATTCATGTATTTACATTTACTTCGACTCATGTATAGATTTGAAAGGTTGGGGGCTGAATTTAGACTGCATAGGTGAAGGGTTGTGTCATTTCAGGTGTCTATTCGATTAGTATAAATAGGGCTGTCATTTTGTCATTTGACAACAAGTTGAAGTTGAATAAAATCTCATATTTGAGTTTTAGTCTCTCAAGCTTTATGCTTTCTTTGTATTCTTGTGTTAGAATGCATGTTTAAAACTTTCAATCTAGTTTCATCCATTAGATTGTGGAGAGTTCGAAATCTTGAAGAGAGGAACAAGTTCTCCTTTCTTCTTGATCATCGATCAAAGTCTCCAAGTAAAAATTTGTTTAACTTTCTTGAGGTTGCTTATCATCTAGTTAATGGGATTTTCTTATTATTGTTGTGGGTGTTCACTTTGAATAAGGGGAGTTCTCAAGCATAATTGAGATAGTTCCTTTATCAGAAACGTTCATTCGTTTAGTAAGTTTATTCTAGCCTCCAAAACTCTCTTAGAACTCATAAATTCTCTCTAAACCCTCTCTCGTTTAAGCATTGGAGCCTGTGTGCCCTACACCACACCGGTGTCTAGGTTTTTCTTGTCTTACAGGCCGCGTTCTTCTCCCAAGAATACAAATTCACTGTCGTTGCCACATGGAGGTAATGTGAGATTTCTCATGTTCAAATATTGACAACAACAAGAGTAAAAATTGATACAAGTTTAAAGATAAAAATTAATTTTTTTTTACATTAAAAGATAATCAAAGGAGAAGAAATACATTAAACAAAACAAGTTTAGAGATAAAAATTGTAAGGTTAAAATACCATCTTGGTCCCTATACTTTGGGTTGTGTTCCATTTTGGTCCATGTACTTTCAAATGTCCAATTTTAGTCTATGTACTTTCAATAAATGTTAAAATTGGTCCCTGACGTTAAATTAGCTTGACATCGGTTAACGTTCATCTGAGTTGGCAAAAAAAAAAAAAAAAAAAAAAATATATATATATATATATATATATATATAACTGCCACGTGCGATAAAATGATACAGTCAGCCCGATTTGGTTAAAAAAATCGATGGGTTTTTTTTTATTTATTATTAATGGGTCGGGTAGGGTTCCAATTTTTTAGTGAATAAATTGTAGAGAAGAGGATTGAGGAGGAGAAATCAATTTGTCTTTGAAATTACTGTGGGCTTTGAGAGATTTTCGTTGGTGAAAACGAATGTACGCAGATTTCAAATTTCACCTGCAACCAATAATGTAGTATTTAGCAATAAATATCCAGCAACATGATCCTTCCTGCTTGTCTTACATCAGAAAGAACAAAAGCTTATAACTTCAACAATTTGCAATTTCATAGGAAAATTATTTTGCAATTTCCAAACAAAATCGATAGTTCTAAGACTGCATTGAATGATTGTTGGTTTTTAAGGAAACCTATTTCTTATTGGATTAAATTTCTCTTATTATCCATTTCTATGAGCAATTATTGCAGAATCACATAAGACCTCAAAGGCTAACTAAACATCATAGAAGAAGCTAGTTTGAAAAATCCCCCACCAAAAAAGGAAGAATAAAAATGAAATGAAACACCATAGTAGAACATGATATAGGATCCTCCATATTAAAAATTCTCTAAAAAATTTGTGAAAAATCAAGTCTCCTCATCGACGAGGACAAGCGAAACAACTATTGTGCCCAACTTCAGCTTCAACCCTCTTCTTCTGTTCAAACGTGAAATCTGCGTACATTCGTTTTTACCAACAAAAATCTCTCAAAGCCCATAGTAATTTCACAAACAAATTGATTTCTCTTCCTCAATCCTATTCTCTACAATTTCTTCACTAAAAAATTGGAACCCTACCCAACCCATTAAAAAAAAAAAAAAAAACTCATCGATTTTTGTTAACCAAATCGGGCTAACTGTACCATTTTATCTCACGTGACAGTTTTTTATATATATATTTTTTGCCAACTCAGGTGAACGTTAACCAGTGTTAAGCTAATTTAATGTCAGGGGCCAATTTTAAACTTTATTGAAAGTACAGAGACTAAAATTAGACATTTGAAAGTACATTGACCAAAATAAAACACAACTTGAAGTACATGAACCAAAATGATATTTTAACAAAATTGTAACTTTTTTTAATATATTAAAAGATAAAGAAAGGTGAATAAATACATTAAATTGATGTCATTGGAACTTACAAATTCGCATTGGTGGAGGGAGAATTACACGACAAATGAGGAGAGCAGTGCACAATCCCCACTGAAGCCGACAAAAACAACAACACGCTCATCTGTCAACCTAACATGCAAAAAATAGATTTTCAAAAATACTGAAAAGAAAAAATGTTTAAGAAAATATGGATAAAAAAATAACTTTGTCAGAAGTGGGATTTGAACCCACGCCCTCTCACGAAGACCAGAACTTGAGTCTGGCGCCTTAGACCACTCGGCCATCCTGACTAATATTTATAAGTTTACATTTGTTTTATTTAAATGATTTCATTCATTACATCTGGCAACAAAATACTTCATCAATTTAGTGTGAGTTTGTCATGCATGCTAATTTAAATACTTAATTTTCTTTAAAAAAACACTTTTCATCAAAGTAATTTTAATTTAAAGACTAGCGTTTGGTTAGATCTTCTTAAAAGCAAATTTAACTACAACAATGTTTTGTGGCACAAAATAATTCTATAAATATCAAATTATCATAATGAATAGAGGAGAAGCTTTAAATTTGAAAGCAATTTTGTAATTTCAGCATTCTTTAGATTTTTCATGTTGATCTTGAAATTTTTTAATATGATTTTTTTAGTCATTCTAAAGTGATTGCCTCAGATCACTTTAGAGTTTTTTTTTTTTTTTAATAATCACCTTTACGTTGGTTTTTGAGAAAATAATTATTAATCAATCTAATTATTTAAAAAGTAATAATAATATATTTTTTTTATCAAATACTCTAATTCTTTTTTAGAAAATTTTTAAAAATGTTCTTTTATCCTTTATAATCACATACAAAACTAATCTAAACATACGCTTAATATAGTGTCATGGTTTTATAAATGTTTGAAATTTTATAACTCAACTCAAAAGGGCAAAATTTCTCGAGAATTTTTACTGTAACAAATTCCAATCTTGATTTAAATGTGTTAAAGAAATTTAAAGATATGCAGTATAATATGTTTTTTTAAAAAATTATATGCCTTATTTTTTTTCCGTTTATATCAAATTGTATCTATGCAAAATAACCACCAATACTATTCATAATTTACAAACCATCCCAGTCTGTTCATGTTTGTATACTCCTTTAACATGTTTCTTGAAATGATTGATAATTTGCACATATAATCAAATGTTTGTGAACTATTTGATAATTTTATATACAGGGAATAATAGAATCTAGTACAATTGAGAGCTCTCACTTAAGTGTGTAGATGAATACTTTCAATAAAGTTAACTTTATACCATGGACAAATAGTCAAAAATACTTTATTTTTGCTTGCTTTTTTGACATGTTACATTATTCATTTTTGTTTCAGGTGAGAAGGAACTTGGAATTATTTGAAGGTACTTTGGAATTATTTGAAGGTACTTCTTGATACCAAAACAATTCAATACTCCTAAAGATTAGAAAAAGTTTGACCTATTTTACTATGCTTTGAAACATCATCTTTACGACATTGTAAAGGTAGAGAAAGACGTCTAACAAACTAAATCAAACTATTTTAAAGATAAAACATTTCGTTAAAAACATATCTCACTTATGTATGTGATTGAATGTTTATTTATAATATGTACAACTCTAGTTATTGCCAAATTAACAATAAACTACTTAATCAATAAGTATTCTTCACACACACACAAAGAAAAACCTTAATCAAGAAGTAATGAAAATTTTCAATTACTTAATCACAGATAGATTAATAAGAAAATATTTACTTTTTTATTCAAAAGCTTAAGAAATGACAATTGAAAATGTCAAGGTAGTTCTTTTTACAAATATAAGCATATTGTATATTAATAACATGGCTCTCTAATTCAGCTTTATTCATATTGGCACCACACCAGGTAATGTATAAGGATAGTATGACGTTGTAAAATATTTTATGATTTTGTTTTCCACATCATCTTATACTTTATAGGTTAAATTATAAGTTTAGTCCTTGAACTTTCACGTTTGTGTTTATTTTGTCCCTAAACTTTCAATTTTGTGTCTATTAGGTTCTCGAACTTTAAAAAAATGTCTAATAAGTTCTTAAACTTTTAATTTTGTATTCAATAGATCCTTGAATTTTTAATTTTATGCTTAATAGGTCCTTGACCTATTTGACGATTTTTAAAATTTATGAACATACTAAACATAAAATTGAAAGTTTAGTATTCTATTAGACATAAAATTTAAATTTCTATCTAATAGATCAGTTAATTTTTTAAAAGTTTAAATATGTTAATGACTTATTAGACACAAAATTAAAAATTTAGAGACTTATTATATAATTTTTAAATTTCAAGATAAAATAGATAAAAATCTAAAAATTGAGAGACTAAATTTAAAATTTGACAAGTAGTGTACATGACACAGAGTAGGGGATATGCAATTTTACAAAGCAAAAGAACCACCCACACCACAGTGCATTTATTTGTGTGGACCAATAGAGAGAATAAAGTTAAAGTCAAATGTTTTAACCTATTAGTTTTGCATGGATGTGATGTTTCTTTATTATGCTGGACTTTTTATATGCATATTAATGTTCACCTTGATGATGTGAGTGACTTTTAGTAGTTGGAATGGAAAGAAACTATTTAATATTAATGAAATCAAACATGTATTTTTTTGGGGGGTCATATTTTTCTTGCTCTTAAAAGAACTTAAAAAATTAAAAGTCATTTTAATTATTTATATATTAAAAGAAGAGCATAGTACAAGTTAGGCTAAATAATAAGTTTAATCCATTAATATTTCTATTTAGTTCAAAAATGTTAAGAAATTTCATAAAATATCTAAAATAATAACAAGGATATCTTTAAAACTATATCAACTACATCAAAATTTATCTATTAAACATGTCTTTTTCTTTTTAGTACAATAACATATGAAGTGGAAGAATTTGAATCACCCTTATCGAAAATATATACCTTAACCGGTTTTACTTTGTTCAAGTTGACAAATATGTAATATTAGTATTTCATAAGCAACAATGACTAATTAAACAAAGTTCAAAAACTAAGGGGACGTTTAGAGTGCTGAGCGGAGTTATTAAATTTGGAGTTGTTTAATCTGTGAAATTAAATACTCTGTGTGTTGGAGTGCTGAGTTGTTTAGTCTGTATTAAGGAAGTCTGTGTTTGAGGTCCATATTTGTTTAATATGGAATTATGAAGTTTGTGTTTATGTTAGCTGTTTTTTTTATACATTTTTTGTTGTACTATACAATTAAAGCTATATTAGATATCAATTTTCAAAATTTAAACAATAAAGATTTGCACTTATCAAAAGAAATATTTTTTCATTTCCATTTTCACCTATTATCTGATTTAGATAGCACATTTTTCAAAGAATTTCTTTCAGAATTATCCTAATAGAAAATCCTTATTTTTTGTAAATATACTGTTTATTAAAGACTTTGTTTTAATTTTTTTTTTAATTCAACAACATTAGGGGGGTGGGGGGATTCGAACTCATGATCTCTTGGTCATAAATACATATTTTATGCCAATTGAGCTATACTTTTGTTGGCAAAGACTTTGTTTTAATGACCTAAAAGGTATATATAATTAATTATTAATTAATTACCTAACAATGTTTAATGTAAAAGATTGTTGATATTTTTTTTGTTCTAATCTTAACTTCAACTCTATTGTATATCTATTGTTTGTCGCTTATAAAAATTGTAACTCCATCTTTTATAGATGGTTTATTTATGGTTAAATTAACAAAAATACATCTGAACTATGAGGTTGGTTTCAATTATACCCCCTAATTTTGAAAAGTTTCATTTTAACACTTTGAACTTTGATATTTGTTTTAAAAATACCCTTGAAGGTTTTTTTTCCATTAAATTCGTGGTCGGAAAATGACATTTTTACATTTGTATTATTGCTTATGTTAACTTATTTGAACATAGACGTTAAAAAAAATCAAAACATATGCAAATACGTAATTTTTCGTCCATAAATTTAACGAAAAAAACCTTTAAGGATTATTTTGAAACAAACTTCAAAGTTTCAAGGTTAAAATGAAACTTTTCAAAATTTAGGGGTATAATTGAAACTAACCTCATAGTTCAAGAGTATCTTTGATAATTTAACCGTTTATTTATCTATGATTTCAAAACCTAAAAAGTTTTAAGTAAATTTTGTTGTTTATTATCATATGAAATTAAATAATATTTTTATATAAGAAACCTATGAATTTTGCTAGTTTTCCTACAATTTTAAAATTATCATTAAACACAAATTTTAATTACATGATGAACAAGTATTTCATAAATAATCACAAATGAAACACTCCCTTACCAAAATAATCATATTTTGAAAATTTCTTAGAATTTCAAAGTAAGTTAGTACTATCGACTAAGAGATTAGAGATTCAAATCTCTCATTCTCAAATGTTGTTTAACTCACATAAAAAAAAAATTCACTCACTAGTTATCATTATAAAAATAAAAAAATAAATTCTATCGAACATAGTCCATTTTTTTTATCTTGTAAAATCAACTCGAGTACAATTATCTGATTTTCAGACTGGAACTTTTTTCCTTCACAAGTTTTCTAACCTTCAAATCATAACTACAGTTTTTAATGTATAAAAACGCTTGTGTATTCGTATTGAATGAAACGTGATCCAAAATTAGAAGAGCATAGGACAGTAAAAATTTGAAACACTATCAGAAAAATGTATCCTAATAAATATAAAATTAAAATGAAAGGAAATGATCTAATAATAATAATAAAAAAGAACAATAAAATGATCAAATGCTCTAGAATGATCCATGAGCAGATCTCACAAGAATTACAATAGTGTGGTAGCAGGTGGGTTAGCCAAATTCTTGTTGCCTGCAACATCAAATCACTTACGTGGAAGGAAAAGGGGCAAATTTTAATAAATAATGCACCAGAATAACCAACCAGAAGAATAGTAAGACCAGCCAGAATGAAACACTCACTTTTATACATGAAACCTATCAATTGAATATAACATGTCTAAAATATTTGTGCTTCACTAAGGCTTAACATGTAAAAGAGAGCCATTAAATTGTAGCAAAATCATGTGTATTATCAGAAATCCACAAATTAATCCACATTGCCAACCCCACTGGTGAGAACAGAAGTAAAAAAACAGATTCTTTCATGGATAAAACACTTCAGAACGCCAATGACAAAAAGCCTACCAAGTTCATATTTTGATTAAAAAAACAGGACTGCTACCACAAGAGTCAGGCAGTATCTCCTTCAAGCAATCTTTTTGTCCTTCAGTGGTCCTCTTGGGATTTTGGAAAGCACCTTCGCATCAAATACTACATACTGCTTCTTGATCTCTGCAATTGCCTTCTCTGCAAAGGCATCGACCTTGTTGTCGTATTTCTCGTAGAACACAGGCACAGTGAAGAGCAAAATTACTCCTGTTACACATTGATTTGGCAACAAAAGTTACTAAAATGCAAGACTTGAGAGGACAAGACTAATGGGTATTCACAATTAACAACTTTCTCACCAATATATAGCAAGCTTAGGAAGTTGAACCAGCTTCCCACGATGGATAAAACCCACAAACCAGCAATTGCCTGGCAAACAAAATTATGAGAGTATGAGTTCTTTAGATAAAATCATGTAACACAAGCTTAATTTTAATAAGGAAGACGTCTTAAAGCTAGAAACTAGCTTTATAAACAAGATTCAGAACTAAATCATGTATCAAATTCCAAGAGGTAGGAAGGTAACATACATAAAGAAAGCTCTTCAGATCCCTTCCTGATGCAATTTCTCTCAAGACAGCAATGGCCCTATTGATCTCAACTCTCAAAGCAGTGGCAATCTCTTTAACTGGCTCCTCCGGAATGTGAACTTGAGGAATATGTGGCAGAGACCTGTACGGAAAAGGTGTCAGCCATACACAGCTAAGAGAACATTCAAAAGATGAACTGAATGACAAGCTAGAAAAACATACTTGTTGATGAAGAAAGAAGCATTAGACCACAAAAACACTACTGCCAGAGCAGCCATAAAAATGTGGCAAATCAAGGTCAGAAAGTGATACTCAAGCAACTCAAATAAAATCCATGAGACTGTTGCTCCTCCTAGAACTCCACCGGAGACCTTTTTGTTTCTCCACAGGAAGATATCAGCCGCTGTAGAGAAGAGATTGGAACACCAGATGGAGAACAATGATAATGAGATACATCAACGAAAATTGATTATACAACATCAATTTTTTCTTTACCTAGAGTGAATTTCAAACTATCATGAAACGGGAAGAGGAATAATTGACACTTCTCGAATAGTTTGAAGTTTGTAAATGAACAATGACAGTATACGAGAGAAAATCAAGGAAAAGATGATAACTCGCAATCCCGAAATTGAAAATTCGGAAAGTGATAGAGCATCGTAGACCAACTATTGGAGAATGAAACAAGATCGACTTAAAAAAAGCCAAAGCTAGAACTGTAAAATAGATCTAGATCTACGAAACTCAACTAAAAGTTTCTGAGTTCGTGAGATACCCGATCCACTTCAGGCGCCATATAACCGCCCCCAGAAGCAAAGAATTTCAGTAGAAAAAGAAGAAAGCCAGAGATAATCTGGATTGAAGATCCAGCCATTTCCTCAAACAGATAATCCACTCAGAAGTAAAAAAATCAAACCCAGATACTCAAATCGAAACACAAAAGCCTCTCAGTTGTCACACAATTTCTACCATAACAAGGAGATCAGACGAAACTCTCAAATCAAAATAATGAAAATTACTTACGTTTTCCCCCGCCGAAAACCTTGTGAACGGGCCTTTCCCTGCCGAAGAGGCGATAAATCTTAGATTTGATAGAAGCAGAAGCACTCCCCTTGTCATCCTCCGAATCGGAAGAAGAGGAATCATGACCGTGAATCTTCTCGGTAATCTTGTCAATCAACGACTCACCTTTGGGCTCCTCATGCTCGTGCTCGTGATGCTCCGCCATGGCCACCACCACCAACAACTAGCTTCAACAGATCCCAAAAACCACTTGCGACGGTTCTGAAACTGGGAGAAAAAAAAAACCGATCAAAATCAAAACCCCCTTTCTTTTTGTCTTCCGCTCAGAGAAATCCACAACTACGAAGGTTGATTATTCCCCCCGAGCGCGCTGTGTCTCCGTTCCTGTCTCTCTATAAATAAAGGATGAATCTAGAAGGAAGAATCTGAACCGTTGAAAACCAGGGCGGACCAGATTTAGAGCCCCACCTTCATTTCATTTTTAGGTTTTCCATTGATAGCCACAAAAGGTAAAAGGCCAAAGAAGACTCCATTAAGAAATCCATTGCGATTCGAACACGTCGCGTTTTTCTGATGAAAATAATCTTCACTGGTTCAAAATATTGAAATCCCCGGACTCGCCACGTGACCTTCCACCACTCCCACTGCAGCGTTTTCTTTATTAAATTAAATCCACCCCCCCTCTTTTTTATCTGCCGCCACGTGGTTTGTACGGACGTTCCTGATTCTTTTTTCTAACAAGGATTCAAAACTCTCCATTTCCTTTTTTATTATTTTAACTATCTTTTTTTAAGGCAAGTCTTTGATTTTAACAAGAATCGACCTTCCTTTCGTTTTAACATATAGAGACATTTTAGTTTTTAATTCAAATATTAGTTATTAAATTATAAACTTCGTTTTTAACTTGAATATTGTTGTGTTTTTTTAGTAACAAATGTGACAAATTTGAATCTCAAACAAAGTACGTGTCCTTACCATTAAGTTAGGTTCAAATTGACAATTTTATTGTATTTATATAGTCTCTAATTTTTTAAAAACAAATTTAAATTAAATAAGGTGTATGAAGGAGGTTGCCTCCCTATTAGTTGGTAAAATTGTATTAAAAAGTTCTTAAATTTGTCATTCATAACTTTCAAAGTTGAAAACAACCTGAACATAACTCAGCTGGAAGTTCAAATCTCGCACTCACATGTTCTTTAACTAAAAAAAATAAAAATTGAAAGATTTTATATATAAAACATTTGAAGGTAAAATTTTGCCTTTTCTTTGTAAAAAAATTCTAGATCTACCATTGAAATTAAATAGAGTAGATTTAGAAACATAATTCAAAATTAGAATGTGATTGTAAACTTTTTTAAAATTAGAAACTTAAGTAGACCATGTTCAAAGCACTAATAATAAATATGACATTTGGAAAATAAAATTTAAAAATAATTCAAGCTTTTTTTTCCTTTTTTGACAATTTTGAACCCTAATATACATTCATATCCTCCAAAACTAAATGATAAATAGACAGTTTTTTTTTAGTTGAACAAAAACTGGATAGGAGGGTGGAGATTCAAATTAAAAAAAAAAAACAGAAAAAATCGAGTTTAGAAAGTCTTAATCAATTGAGTTAAATAACTGGGAATGAGTATGAATAGTTGGTAAAATTAAAAAGAAAAAAAGTTTTTTTATTTGTCGACAATTTTGATGCCTAAAATGGATGTTCGTATCTGAATTTAAGATGGTTCCAAATCGGATGAGAATTAAAAAACAATAATAAATAAACCAAAACAGAATCACCCAATAAAATTAAAACAAACATTAAAAAAAGGAAACTGCAAATCGGAAACAGAAAGAAAAAAAGAGAACAACAAAGACTTTACCTGTAGTGTTCTCATCGCAGTTGAAGGAGTTGAAATGCAAGATCGAAGGCTTCTCTTTCTCTCAGTTTCCTTCATTTTCTCGGGAAACAAACACATTATTTATGCAGAGAAAAAAAATCTGAGAAAGAAGGTGAAATTCTGAATGAGGGCTTTAAAGTATAGTTTTGTGGACGTATTTAGCCTCCGACTTGAAAAGGTTTTGGGAGCTCTGGTAGGGTGCTACTACGACGTAAGGCGAGGGTAGTTTCGTCATTTGACAAAGTGGGTTGTTTGATGTTGTTATCCATGGAAGATACATTCCAATGGAATATGCTTTGGGAGAGACGTAGATTCGAATCAAAGCGAAGAGTGTTGGGCCTTCATGGAATCAAAAGTGTAGTGGGCTTTTCGGCCCAAATTAAAAATTCTGGGCTATGGGCTTTCTTTCGATTGCTCTTTCAATTGGCACCTACTCTTTTAATATGCTAAAATATCGAGAACCACTCATCTACTGAAAGTGATTTTCTTGTCAAAATCAAAGTAACTCTACTATATTCTTAAGGGAAAAAAAATTATGATAATAGGTTACCTTTGGAATGATCATATACTAAGCTATTTTTTGATTCAATTATTATAATATTTGATTATTCTCATATGGAATCTTTAGTTTTCCTCTTTGAGTTTAATTAAATCCTTTTATGATTGCTATTGGATTTGATTTTAATTTGGTCTCTATGCTTTTAAAATGAGACGTTATAATTTAAAATTCTCTATTTGGTCTCCATGATCAAATTTCACAAATCATCTGTGTTGTTACAAACTATTTTCATATTGAATATGTCACATACAATAGAAAACACTGAGTTTTCTTGTGTCTAAAAAGACGATTAGTTTAGGACCATTTGTGAAATGTAACCACATTGGGATCAAATTCAAACTTTTAAAACTATGGAATTAAATTGAAACTAAGATCGAATCATAGACATGAATTTGATTATAATTTCACCAAAATATCAAATATATGCTAGTTAAAAAGGGTTGATGGTTCGTTGAAAGGATCTTATTCTGAAAAAATAGCAAGTCTCTAACTACAAATTATTATTATTATTTGAAATGTAACTACAAAATTGCTAAAGTGGCCAAATTGATTATCTATTTATCTATATCTATCTATATATATACGCACATACATATAGATACTAGTAAGCTATTGATTTGATATCTAATTGTTATTGATATACCACATATGGTCCATTATTTAAATTTAGTTTGATTGATTGGTATATTAATTGAAATTAAAAAAAATTAGTCCCAAACACTAATCAATTTTATACTATGACTATTAATTTTTAATTTGCATTATTCTGTGTGCAATTTGTCAACCATGGAATTCAATCCGTTTAATTTGCATTATATTGATGTAATACCTGAAAATTTTCAACAAATTCATCAAACTGTTTTTATATTCAAAGTTAGTTGTAAAATTTGTAATATTGAAGTTCATCAATAATGATTTTGTTTCTATTTTAAGAAAATCAAAATTTTCTTAACTAACAAAAATTCTCTGGGTTGTAAAACTTTTTTTTTTTTTTTGAGTACATCTGGGTTGTAAACTTGTAATCTATATTTTAAAGTTTTTTTTTCTCCATGATCTCCCTTTTGATCATGACACCATTTTGCTTCTGGTTATTCTTGTTCATATAACTTTAATTTCAATATAAATTTATGCTTTTAAACGAATTACTATAGTCTTTATTTCTTGATTTAACCAAGATCACTAGGAAAATACCCTGTTTTAAAATTAAATTAAAAAAAAAAAAAAAACTCTCTTTTCTCAAGACCAAGACCATTTCAATGTTGCACAAAATTAAGTCTGTCTACTTCTAGTAGAATTGATAGATTTATTCAAGTATTTCACCAATGATTTTAATTTTCTATTCACCCATTATCTGGTTTGTTATAACTTATATATCTATTCACCCATGATCTGGTTTGTTATAACTTATATATCTATTTACTAATATTTCACTCATAATTTAGCCCCATTTCTAGGAGAAATTATTCTGACAGATTTTCACCGTTGGATGGAGAGAGAAAGTATCTCGAAATTATATCAAGTAGTTATTCGAGAGCCGGAAAATTATTGAATCCACATTCAATAGTTATTATGAGGTAGTCATATTGTGGGGGCCTCATTGAAAAATTTGTGCATGATCTAATGCCCACAAGAAAGAATACAATCTCAATTAATTAATTAGAAACCAATATTAAGGATCTTGAATTATATTTATTTGTGTGAGTGTCAATTAATAATGATTTTGTTTTTGAAAAATTAGACTTATAATATTTCACACCTATATATATGTTTCTTTTTAGTTTTTCCAAACTCCAACATATTTTGGCAATCTTAACCCAAAATAAAGATCAAATTTTGAAACCATATTTCATTTTCCCTTCAAAATTCGGTTCAAAACTATAAAATAGAAAGCAAAGAAAAACATCAATAAAATCAAAACAGAAAAAACTAAAACTAAAAACACTATTAAATTGGTTTCGAAAGCAACAAAAATTATAATAAATTCACATAAAAAAAGAAAAAGAAAAAGAAAAAAACAGAAAATCCAAACAGAAAAATCGTATCAAATTGCTCATCAAATTCATCTACACATAATCAAATCGACACAGATATCGAACAATAATCTTTCACCCTTCTCTTTCTACTTCCTATAAATACAAGACCACATAGCCCCTCATTCCTCGTACTTCTCATTTCCATCTCTCAAAAACAATGGCAAAAACATTATCTCTAATTGCTTTAATCCTCTTCTCTTTGTTGGCTCTTTCTCAATCCTTACCTCTCTCCTCAAGAGGAAGATGGATTGTAGACGCTCGAACAGGCCAACGTGTGAAGCTGAGTTGTGTGAATTTGGTGTCTCATGCACAGTCCATGGTGGCTCAAGGGCTCGACAAGCGTCCATTGAAGGAGTTGGCGGCTGAGATCAGCAGCCGCCAATTCAACTGTGTGCGACTGACATGGTCTATCCACATGTTCACTCGTTACTCATTGGAGACTATTGGTGATGTCTTTGACAATCTAGACCTCGGGAATGTCAAGAGTGGAGTTCAGAAGCACAACCCTCAGATATTGAACATGACAGTTGCCCACGCATTCAAAACCGTCATTGATGGCTTGGGCTCGGAGGGCATCATGGTTATTTTAGATAACCACATTAGCCAGCCGAGATGGTGCTGCTCTCTCAATGATGGCAATGGCTTCTTTGGAGACCGCAATTTCAATCCTAATGAATGGCTTCAAGGCTTGGCCTATGTTGCTATGCATTTCAGTTGTAATCCCCATGTGAGTTTAATGAAAAATGCTTTTTTTTTTTGTTTTAGAATTTATTATTATCACATTTCCTTCCCTTCTCCAATAATAATATTTATATGGTATCCTTTTGTGGAAAAGGTGATAGGAATGAGTCTAAGAAACGAACTCCGAGGGCCATTTACCAACACCGACGCGTGGTACAAGTATATGAGAAAAGGAAGCCACCTGGTCCATAGAATAAACCCTAATCTCCTCGTAGTCATCTCCGGTCTAAACTACGACAACGATCTAAGCCATCTAAAGAAAAGGCCACTGGGCTACAACTTACACAACAAAGTAGTGTTGGAGGCACATCTCTACTCGTTCAGTGGAGAGAACGAAAGCAAATTTGTGAAGAGGCCATTAAACATAGTATGCGACCAAATCATGGAGAAGTTTGAAAGGGAAGCTGGGTTCGTGGTGGACATGGAGAATCCATATCCTTTGTTCCTTAGTGAATTTGGGTTCGATCAATCGGGCGGCAACAAGGCTCAGAATCGGTTCATGAGCTGCTTTTTGGCTCGAATTGCAGGCAAGGATATTGATTGGGCCTTGTGGGCTTTCCAAGGATCTTATATGTATAGACAAGTTCACCAAGATCCTGATGAAAGTTTTGGTGTTATGGATCACTCTTGGACTAAAGATCGTAACCCTAAACTTAAACAGATGCTTCAGCTTGCCAAGAGACTGAACCAAGGTTTGTTTGGTTGTTGCTAAATCATTCTTATGCTAAAAAGCTATTCTCTTTTCACTTGTGGGTTTTGAAAATTAGCTCTTGTACTTTGCAGATCCAAATTCAAAAGCACCAATGTCCTACATAATGCTACATCCAGTATCAGGTCAATGCGTCAAATCCGACGGCAAAGGTGGAATTGAACTCGGCGACTGTACGGCGCCCACCCAGTGGAGCCACGGCGGAGATGCAAGTCCCATGAAGTTGCTGTCAAACGGGCAGTGTTTGAAGTCCGCCGGGGACGGCAAACCGCCGGTGGTCTCCGCCGACTGCTCCGGCGACGGAAGCAACTGGACGGTGGCTTCAAGAGCAAAGCTTCAATTGGCCACCAAAATTGGCGGAGACAATTTTTGCCTGGAGAAGGAATCTGAAACTTCAGTTGTTGTGAAGAAATGCATTTGCCTTAAAGATGAGTGGAATTGCTTCGATGATCCTCAGAGCCAGTGGTTCAAGCTTGTTCCAACAAATGTTGCTTAGTTTATTAATTAGTTTGATTAGGAATTAGGTTTTATTTTTAAAGGAATTAGGAATTAGGAATTTAGATCTTAGTTTTAGTCCGCAGTATTTAATTATTGTTATTATTGTCATGAACATTTTTAATATTTTAGTGTTTGGCATGAAGCATGAGATTTTGTAAATGAGGGTTTGAGGTCCTAGGTTGTCGATTTTGTCCATTCTTAATTCTTATTTAAATGATAAATCTTTTTCTATTTATTATGTCCCACCTTTATATATTCAAAAAGTTCTATGTCTATTCTATATGAAGATTAAGTGACGAAATATGAAAAAATTGTTTTTTCTTTTTTTAATTCAACAACATCATATAAGTGACGAAATATGAAAAAATTGTTTTTTCTTTTTTTAATTCAACAACATTTAAGGGTGGGGTGATTCAAACCTCCTAAGAGGTACATGCCAAATATAAATACTAATAATAAGGACAAAATCAACTTAATTTAGGATTTTTAACTTATTTACCGAATGTAGAAAAGCTTAAATATTTTTATTATGAACTTTACCATTGTTGTACATCTGAATTGAAATCTTTCTTCAACCAAAATAATAATAATAATAATCCCACCATTCTTGTTTTAAATCCTAACGATGTTTTTTTTTTTTAAATTAATTTATAATGAGAATTACTCAATAAATTTAGATCTTTTGTATCTATTTCATTTTTGTTGTTCTTTTTTAAAATTAATAATATAATGAGAATTTAAAATAAATTTAGGTCCATCTTTTGTATCTTTTTCATTTTTTGGTTATTAGATTTTAAAAATTAAGCTTACTTTATAATTTTTAAAATCTAATAACCAAAAAATTAAAAAAAAAGTACTTTTGAAATCATAAGTCAATTAGAAAAATAAAAAACATATTTTTAGAGACTACTTGTTTTTGCTTTTAAAATTTTCTAAAATTTAAAGTAGAAAAATATTAAGATTTTTATTTTATTTTTATAATTATAGTATGGGAATTTAACCTTCCACCTTGAGTACATTTTCAAGTATATGGATGTTTAACTTTTATTTTTATTATTTTTAAGATATGCATGTTTAACTTTTAAACATATAATATAAGGAAATTAAAATCATTATTCTATGGACGATATATTAATTTCTCTAAGATGAAATCACAAGTTAGAATTATTTTACTTATATCAATCAAAGATTAGTAAATTATCAACGTGTACTAAATAACGTTATTTTTAATTAAGTACAATAAAGTAATAAAGTGGTTTATAAAAAGTACAAAAAAAAAAGTAAGGCTATGTTTGGTATGCAATTTGGGTTTTATGTTTTATGCTTTCACATTCAAACATTGGATTCTTCAACCAATATGCATTTGTATAATATAATATTTTTATGTTTTTGAATTCTGTGATCAAAAGTAGTTGAATCTCTAAAAAAAAATATTTTTATATTTTCGGTGTATTCATATCTTAAATTTGAAAACTTAAAATGGACGATTACATTTAGAAAGGTAAAACTTTGATAAGTATTATATTTTATGTTATAAAATCATTTTTGTTAAATTAAAATATGTATAATATAATATATTATAAATTATATGATCATATTGTAAAATAATAATTGTACAAAATTTATAACTTAAAATATGTTCATAAATTAATTAATAATAAATGAAATTCAATTTAATATTTAATTGGTAACTAGAACTATTTTTATGATTTATAAATATATTGTCAAACCCATTTTGAACAATTGTTAAATTGGGATCCAATTTCTAAATTTGCTACCAAATAATGTTCATGAGATAGATACTTTGGTAATATTGAAGATATGAACTTTTGTTAAAATTATTGGTGGAAACTTGGTTGATAGATCTTGAATGTGTATTATGTTTATTCATTAGTTGATAAAATTATGTCTTTTTCAATATATCAAATTGTTGGAACACAATGCTGGAGGTTCAGAATAATAGAGAATATTTAATAGATCGAAAAAAAAAAACACAAGCCAACATGACATGTCAAATGCGTCAAGAACTAATTAAATCGACATTCTTGGAACGTCAAGATAAAAATACATTTGACTCATTAAAATCATCAAGGTTTAACATAAATGATACATAATAAGTGTCAAGAATTTATACACATGACGTTTTATACATGTCAATGAGTTTAATATTCTTGACATTTTTCAAACATCAAGGAAAATATATCTTGACGCTTCTCTTTTGTCACATTTAGAAACCTTATTCTTGACGGTGGCTTCCTTAATGTTTTAAATGTCAAGGGTATTAGAATTTGACATTCCATAAGCGTCAAGCAATATAGTTTTTGTGGTAGTGTGGTTGTGTTATAATTTGTGAGATAACGAAATTCTAGCAATGGAATTGGAGTTGGGTTTTTGATCATCATTTGGATTTGATTTAGAAAAGCATCAGGACCTCAAAAACGAATCGCTGCTTCATCTTAGGCTATTTTAGCTTCCTCAATCGAATTGGAGGTTTCGAGTCAGATTTTTCCAAATCCATATGTATTTTCAATTTTATGTATGTTTTTTTTGATAATTTTTTTATATTATTCATGAAAAATATCATTATTAATCTATTCATCTCAATTGATTCTCAACATCTTCATTTGACTTCCTTATCTTCACTTAAATGTTAGGAAAATGATATTATAGAGATGCTTACAAGTACATTGAAATGATTTCTCTACGAGTATATTGAAATAATTTCTCTTACTTTTCTTTCAAGAAAATGCTCATAAATCACTCTACACGTCTCACTCTCTTCTTCTTTGTCACTCGATAAAATGTAGCTCAAAAACTCTCACACTCAACGAAACTTGTTGGCCGAGAAGCCAAAAATATATGGAAAAATATGAGGTCACTTCGAGACGCTCCAACCTTGAGGCATAACCCTTTTTTTTTCTTTTCTTATTTATTTATTTTGCAATAGCATTCAAACACTTTAAGATAGCATCGAGACACTGTGAAACTAATTGAAGCAACATTTGTGTGCAGTAGTGTTGAGACGCTCGAGAACAATGTACGTTGAGATGCTCTCCTCTTAGAAGGCAAGCTCCTGAAGTTGTTTAGATGCGCATAAATTCCAATATCGTCACATTCTCTTCTCTGATTTAGCTCTACCAGACTCAACATTTTTATATATTTTTGTGTTTTTAAATATCTATAGAACTATTACAATTTTTAAATTATTTTACAATTTTAATTTTTATTTAATTAAAACAAAATGGGTTAACCCAAATATCTCAAGGACTAAAAATGTATTTTTTTCTTAAATTTACTTTAATCCATCGATTTAAGTTTACAAGTTGATTGATGATTTAACAACCTTAGTAATTTTCCGTTGCTCACTTTATATTGCAGGTATAACATATGTTTATTTTATTTTATTAGTTATTTATCTCTTTTTTAAATTCAAAGAAACTGTTGCCAGAAGATCCAGGGATATATTGGACCATTTGGCTTTTCTTTCATGCTTAGATTTTGTGAGCTGGCTTGGGTAGTAGCTAGATTGATGGTATAATTAAAATATAGGAGGGCATTCTCCATTGAAAAAGAAGTCTCAATTGGCATTTTACTTACTTTCATGATTAACAATTAAATACCATTGCCATTTTATGGTTGTGAACTCCAAACCTTCCAACCACTTATTCCTTACCAAAAAGGAAAATAAATACAAATCTAAACACTAAAAAAGAAATGAAAAAGAAAGACCTGGTGACCAATTTTATTGATTTTGAATCTACAAAATAGAAAACCAAAAAACTAAAACTTGCAGGTGACACACAAGTTCACACAGTACATACAACTCATAAGTGAAAAAAATACAGGTAAACTTTGCATCCTAATCATTACCTGCAGGCTGCAGTTTACTGAATAATCTAACAAAACTTCCTATTTTTATAGCATTATCGCCCCTTAATTAAGAATTTAAACCAAAATTTAGTTAGAAAATTTTATCTTTTACTTCGTTACAATTTCTTATCTAGCTAGCTAGGTTTCAATATAGCTCGTTACATTGCTATAAATATTGAAGAAATGTTTGTTTTCCATCATCATCAAACTCGAGAGCATTCAATTTCAAAGCAAGTCATCAGCCTAGTGAAAAAAATGAAACAATTTAAAGATATTGCTTTAGCCTGTGTTTTTGTCTTGTTAACTTTTAAGGCCCATTCCTTGCCTCTTTCAACCAATGGAAGATGGATCGTCGACGCCACAACCGGGCAACGCGTGAAGTTGGTGTGCGTGAACTGGCCATCCCACATGCAGGCCATGCTGGCGGAGGGCCTCCATCTCCGACCACTCGACGACATCGCTGCTACGGTGGCTAAGTTGCAGTTCAATTGCGTGCGCTTGACGTATTCAATCCACATGTTCACACGCTACGCCAATTTAACGGTTGAGCAATCCTTTGAAAATTTTGATATGAAAGATGCCATGGCGGGCATAGCCCAAAACAATCCTTCTGTGTTGAACATGACGCTTGTTGAAGCTTACGGAGCTGTAGTTGATTCACTTGCTGCACATGGAGTTATGGTTGTTTCTGATAACCATATAAGCCAACCAAGATGGTGTTGTAGCGATGATGATGGCAATGGTTTCTTTGAAGATCGCTATTTTGATCCTCAAGAATGGCTTCAAGGAATTAGTTTGGCAGCTCAAAGCCTAAAGAATAAATCACAGGTACGTTTTAAAACCATAAAATTAAGGGTTATAGGTTTCAGTTTGTGCAATCATTTTTAAACTTTATTATTTTATAGTTATTGTACGACTAAATTACCTAAAATGCCCTTCAACCATACATTCGGTTTTAATTATGTCCCTGTCATTTTAAAAGTTTATTTTTAACACTTAAACTTCTAAATTGTCTGAAAAAAACCTTCTTTTGATGTCTTTGAGGTCACCAACATATATGCACAACAACACAGTTTCTTCTCCTTAGTAATACACAGTGAATTTTTGCTATTCCCATGACATTAATTTCCAAGCTCTAGCCCTAATATTCATATGCTGATTGTGAGAGAGAGAACCATTTTGTATTTGTTGATTGTTGAGAGGAGGAAAAATAAAGAAAAATAATAGCCACCTATGCTCTTTTATTTATTTTTCTCTCAAACGTAACCCCTGACATCTAAACTAACAGTAGTTTGGTTTAAAATTCATTTTATGAGAAGCTAACAAAAGGTTTTTTTAAAGAAAACTTAAGCTTAAGACACAACTTAAAAGCTTTGTAGAAATATAATTCTTAATGTTAGAAGGTATTTTAAATTATTTAACACTGTTTTATATTATGTTTTGAACGTTTGAACGTTAATAAATTTGCAAAAGGTGGTAGCAATGAGTTTGAGAAACGAATTGCGAGGACCAAACCAGAATGTGGAAAAATGGTTTCAATACATGAGCCAAGGAGCTAAGCTTATTCACCAAATTAACCCAAATGCCTTAGTAGTGGTTTCTGGGATAAGCTACGACACCGATCTTAGCTTCTTGAAGAACAGGTCGATGGGGTTCAACTTGGACAACAAGCTTGTATTTGAGGCTCACTTATACTCCTTCACAAACAACATGGGTGAGTCTTGGACGTCGAAGCCATTAAACACATTTTGTGCTAATGTCAACCAAGGATTTGAAGACCGAGCTGGGTTTCTTGTTAGAGGACAAAACCCAATGCCTCTGTTTGTGAGTGAATTTGGGATCGACCAAACTGGCGCAAATGAGGGCCAAAATCGATTCTTGAGCTGCTTTTTTACCTATCTCACCGAGAATGATTTTGATTGGGGCTTGTGGGCTTTGCAAGGTAGCTACTACTACAGGGAAGGCGTGAAAAATGCTGATGAAAGCTTTGGAGTCTTAGATTCCAATTTTACACAAGTCAAAAACCCTAAATTTCTTCAGAGGTTTCAGCTTATGCAAACAAAACTTCAAGGTATAACTTTTGAACTTATAGCTAGCTTACTTTTCTACGCTTTGTTTCTTGAATTATTTTTGTTATTTGTTTTGAGAATCAGATTTATTACTACCCATTTTTAGATTTTACTCTTTTTCCTCTTTACTAATTGAAGAATCAAAACGGTTGCTTCTGACACAGATCCAAGTTCAAATCTCACTACATCATTCATAATGTACCATCCTCGTAGTGGTGAGTGTGTGCGAATGAACAAAAAGTATCAATTAGGAATCGGTAGCTGTAAGACTTCTAATCGTTGGAGCCATGATGGAGATGGAGCTTCAATTAAGTTGGCAGGATCTACACTGTGTTTGAAAGCGGTAGGAGATGGAGTGCCTCCAATTTTGTCTCAAGATTGCTCGAGCCAACAAAGTGCTTGGAAATATGCTTCAAATGCCAAACTTCAACTGGCCACCACTGATGAACAAGGACAAGCCTTGTGCTTGCAAAGGGCTTCACATTCGCTTCAAATTGTGACTAAGAAGTGCATGTGTCCGGATGATTCTCAATGCCAAGAAAATCCACAAACCCAATGGTTTAAGCTTGTCCCATCAAATGTACTTCTCAATTAATTGATCTCTAGAAGTAATTAAATATGTGTCACACCTCCTCTATTTCAATTCAACCAAAAATATTATTATTCATGAAGGCCAAAGATATGATTCGGTCTCCGATAAATGCCCTATGTGTTTTAAAATTTTATTATCATACCTTATTAGACATAGCTTTCATTAATCATATTGTGGTTGTTTCCATTTGCTACATTATGGGCCACAAATTGTTACAAAGTCAAATATGAACAACTCCCAAATTCGTCTAGAGATCTTTTGAAATCGTCCTTCTTCATATTGGAAGCTTTTCTTTCAAATCTAATTTATTCAATTTCTTATCGAGCAGAAAGTTTTCTGTCTACATCTATTCCACAATCCAAAATTTAATCCATCAAATTTGGTAAATCACAAAACAGATTACTGCTTTTCATCATTGATCTGACTCAACAACCCAGCTCTAATATGATAGGCTAAATATATCAAATGATTCCTCATCTTTTTTACATTTTTCTCAATTTGTACTTAATCTTATGAAATTCTCAAATCTTCCCTTAATTTACTAAAATTTTCAAAGTCTTTCCGTAAAAAAATTATGTCAAAATTTGTTAATATAAATTGACATCACATGAACAAGCTACTTATATCCCTTGAAATGAATGAATCTTGATGGGTCAGTTGGATTTCATGTGATAACTTTTCATCCGAGTAGCATGGTCAAATGTCTAAATATGTTAATAAAATAATAATTTAATAAATGACTGAAATTTTTTAAAAGATTAAGGATAAACTCGAGAATCTTAAAAGAACAATTCCTGTCATCATAGTTACTTATAGTGTCAATATAGAGAAATTATTCGAGAAAGCTGCTACAATGAAGCTGTCAGTTTTGTACCATTGACAATTTCGTTGAACAATTTTTTGTCAACATGACCTGTATAAAAAGATAAAATGTTAATATTGAGCTCTCTAGTCCACAGCAGCATAAGATGGGCATGGAGGCCTTTACTAATAAGAATGTTAAAACAGTAATCATAAATATAAATGCTTCTTTATTTTTCCACCAATATCTGTTTTACACTTAGTTTTTTCATGAGAGACACTAGATTATGTTTATTTCTAAGCACTGCGTGATATAGTGCACAGAATGAACGGGGATTCCCCAACCCTTGAACAACCAAACATTAGTATTTTCATGGCTAGCGACGGAGCTATGTAACAGCCTCCATCGATGATTCTGTCTGGTCGATTTGAAGCTTGCATAAGTTTCGTAGTTCCCTTTAATTTGTTGGGCCCAACCAAATTCCTGCAACTATTTCCTCAGCACATGGATTGTTCTATTGTGGGTTGTTCTTTGAGTTTAGTAAACAAACTTTCAATAAATCCATATTTTGCAAATGTCTATTTTTTACATAATTTTCAGAACTGTCTAATAGCAGCTTAGAGCGAAGTCAACGATGTAGATGGAAATTACAGTAAAACCCCTTGTATTTCTTGAAACATCTAATGCGAAAATGAATTTCTCCTTCCATTTTCAAAAATATCAAAATTCTTGGCATTCTACGTTGAAAAATATTAGAGAAACATTGGAGTTCCATCTCAAAATCAATGGGTAATGGGAGGAGTAACTCATATATCTTATACAGATCGTGTTGTCTCCTCATCGATGTGGGTTCCTCAACAAAAAAAATACTATAACTGCCAACATTCATTTTTTTTAATTATGGAAAAAAAACTACGGTAATTGGTATTCCATTTTTGTCAATCCGAGCGTAGCTAAGTGGACATAAGACACCAATTATCATTTCAAAGATCAATAGTTCGATCTCTACTCCACAATAGTTGAACAAAAAAAATGGTATTCCATTTAAAAAAAAAAATACCGTAACCATCAAGACTCAGCTTTTTATGGAAAAAAAAACTACGATCATTGGAACTCACTAAACCATAAATTGATCCTGACGCTTAGGAGTGATCATCTGTCGGTTGATGTTGGTTTTGGACTCAAACTGGCGCCGACCACCTACATGTTAGTTTTACTCAGTCGGTAATTGTCGATTTCAGAGTGATTATGAAACCGATCAACCGATTAGACACACAAATAGGTTGGTTTTAGTCGGTTTTGAGAGTTCACCGGAGCTGTTGAAGTTGCTGGGAGTTCGCTAGAGAAAGTTTTGATTAAGTAGTTTCATGGCGAAACGACGATGTAGTCCATGGGCAGTAACAATGTTGGATCTCTCTCTAGCGAAAGAAAACATTAAAAAGAAAAAGAAAAAAAAATAGAAAAGCAAGATAGAAAGGAGAAAGAAAATAGGGAGAAGAGAAGAAAGGGAGAAGAAGATGGGGATGAAACGTGAGTTGAAAATGAGAGAGAGTGAGTGAAGAAGAAGAAGGTGATAGTAAAAATATAGAATAGAAGAAAAATATATTTTCTAAAATAGGTAATGATTACCTAAAGCTAAAACCACGATTGGTTTTAAAAACCAGCAACTAGTTTTCTTGTTCACGCACTTTGCACAACAAACATTACTGATTTTTTTTTTAAAGATATGTGTATTATTGGTCAATTCAGTATGTTTGAGTCTTTTTAGGCTCACCGACCGACCGACTAGTCGGTTTTTCCATGTGCAAACTAACCTCGACTGACATATACATTAAACCAACCGATCGAAGTTGGTTCGATCGGTTTAGGTTGGTCGGCTCGATTTTTCGGTCTTCCTTGCTCACCCCTACTAGGGTGTTATCTACACAACTCATAAACTTGCAATTAAGTTGCCATCTTTCTTCATTATTATATTATTAATAAAATGTGGGCTATTAAGGGTGTGATCATGTTGTGGAGAAATTATGCCAAAGTGAGCATAGTTCAGCAATAATTTGCATGTACCTTCAACTAAGAGGCAGAGAGGTTCGAATCCTCTCACCTCCAAATGTTGTTGAACTAGAAAAAAATGTTGTGGATAAATTATTCGATGAGGCCGTTACAATGTGACTGACAGTTTTACACTGTTGGATGTGGGAGATAAAAATTGTATATGTGCTTCACTCTTTTGTATCCAATAGTTGTTAGGAGGCCGATATATTTTTAGATCTACATCCGACGGTTATTAAGATGTCGCCACAATATTTATCCATGTTGTGGGCTTATGACTAGATTGAGCTTGAGAGAGAAAGTTGGTTATATTTATATAAAAGAACACATGCATTTTGGTTGGTTAGGTTGAATTGAGGCTCGAGAACCAACCTGAAATTTACAAGTACAGAACAAATAAACTCGAATGTACTCGAAAAAAATTATTCTAACCCAACTCAATCTTCGAATATTTCAAAAATTATAAACTACGTTAAACTATAATGATATTACTAAAAATTGAACTCTCACATTGTAGAATTTATTACAATTTAACCCAAATTTTGTAACTTTATAAAATTTGAAAACTATAATATTAAACCATTGAAAACATTTTGGTTTTCAGATATTGAGCTGTCATTTCAATAATTTAAGAAAACAAAAAATTGATTTAAAGAATTTTGGTTTAATTATTCGATTATAACAATCTTATAGTTCAAAAGTTTGATTGGAACAACACTTATAGTTCTAGGAGTGCTTTATGCAATTTTCAATTTTTAAGAGTTCAATTGTAAAAAGTTCGTAAATTTAGGAGGTTGATTGATCAAATTGAAAATTCGAGAGTATCATTGTAACAACCCCTAAGTTAGGGATGGTTTTTGAATTTTCGTTAAAAATAACAAAATTCACATTTACAGGATTCTCTATAATGAACAAATTTTTTTTTACGTTTTCTTTAGTTCAATCCTAAGTTAGGACAATTATCGTTGAGTTAAACTCACTTTACCACAAGTTTTTAACTTGGTATAGTCACAAATGATCATGAATCATTGCCATTTATTAATCTTACAAATGTCAAGTCAATTACAATGTGTTGGTTGCAACAAGTTCGAACCATTGACTTTGGGTGTCTTGAAGACAATTTGGCTCGCCATTGGTGCAAATACAAGAGTTGGTCACAATATTTGAAGCATTGGAGCTTTCAATTTGTAAGCAAAGGCTCTTTCCATCTTGAGTGACGGTGGCTAAATGAAGCTTAGAGTTAGAAATGGCTCTCCAAGCACTCTGTTGACCCAAGCAATCACTTGAGAGGGATGCTGCAACGCCTTCTCCATTAGCCTTTAAACACAAACCAGTCGCTGCCATCTTGATTGGAGTGCCATCGTCACCATGACTCCATCGACTTGAGGTGGAGCAATTGCTTAAAAAAATTTCTGTATTGTCATTTGAGGCTTGGACACATTGGCCACTTTGTGGATGATACATAACATAAGAAGACGATGCATTGGAATTTGGATCTGCACGGCATAACAATGTTACACAAGTTGTATCTTAATCTTACAAACTGCTTTTGGAAAATTTCATAATGATTTTTTTTGTTATTGGGACCCTTTATATATATTATTAAAATAATTAATTTAATTACCTTGCAACATGGTCTGAAGTAGTTGAAACTTCGTAGTAAAGTTAGGATTTTGAATCTGAGTCCAATTGGAGTTGAGAACTCCAAATACTTCTGTAGGTTCGGCTTCACCTTCTCTATAATAATAGCTACCCTGCCAAGTCCATAATGCCCAATCCAAGTCTTTTTGAGCAAGATGAGCTGTGAAGCAACTCATGAATCGATTTTCAGCATCGTTTGTTCCCCTCTGATCGTACCCATATTCGCTAACAAACAAAGGAAACGGGTTGGGTCCTTCCATTACAAATCCAGCATGGTCTACAAAGCCATTGATGATATTTGCACAAATATCGTTCAATGGTTGTTGTACAAACTTGCTCTCAGAATCTCCACTGAAAGAATACAAGTGTACCTCGAAAACTAACTTATTGTCTAAGGTGTTTACGGTCAAAGGCTTCTCCTTTAAGCATCGGAGATCATTGTCATAATTCAAACCTGAAACAATCACTAAAACTGCCGGATTTATGTTGTGGATTGTCGTTACTCCTTGAGTTACATAGTTGTTCCAATCATTTGCATTTTCCATTGTTCCTCGAATCTCATTTCGTAGGCTCATTGCTACCACCTAAATGCCATAAAAATATTGTTTCAATATTAATGGAATACTACTACAGTTTCTGGTCGTCAAATGCTTGGTCTCAGTTTTAAAAATTTGAGAACATATTTTAAAGTTACATACCGTCGATTTGTTGATAAAACGTTGAGCGACTAAGCTAAGACCTTGTAACCATTCTTGAGGGTCAAAATTGCGGTTTCCAAAGAAACCATTGCCATCATCAAGTGAGCAACACCATCTCGGTTGGCTAATGTGATTGTCAGCAATCACCATTAAGCCACTCGCCCCAAGCACATCAACAACAGCTTCATAGGCTTCAACGATGGTCTTGTTCAACACAAAAGGGTTAAACTGAGCTAATCCAGCTTTGGCTTGTTTCAAATCTAGAAGGTCAAAGTTCTCTTCAATTGTCCTATTAGCATAGCGAGTGAACATGTGAGTTGCATATGTGAGACGCACACAATTGAACTTCAACTTGATTGCCTCGTCGGCAAGTTCTTGTAGTGGCCTGTGGTTTAAGCCTTCTGCCAACATACTCTGGGTATGGGAAGGCCAATTCACACACACAAGCTTCATTCGACGTCCAGTTTTAGAATCAATGATCCATCTTCCTCGAGTTGATAGAGGTAAGGAATAATAAGTTGAAAGAGATGAAAACATAAAGACCAAGGCTAAACAGACTATGGTTTGCGATGATCTTCCCATTTTGGTTCTTTGGGGATTGGTATTTTTATTTTTTCTCGTTTTTCTAATGTCTTGATGGAAAGGATAGCCAAAGCATTCTTATATACACTCTTTTCGGGACTTTCAATTGCTGTAACTTGTAAAATTTGTTGTGTTTTTTTCTATATCGAGAAGCTTAGTTAATAATCTGTGTTCTAATAATGGGATATTGTTGAACAATGGATAAGTGCTATTAACAAGCTAGCCAAGTCAAGAAATTTCCAGCCAACAAAGTTAATATTGTGCCTTATCTCAAATTAAATATTAAAACAATTTATCAGATAAGCTTTTTGTTTAGTAGAGCTATTTGTTCCTTATCTAATATCCATGCTATATTTTTGGGTTATCGCGTGTTAACATTTTCTTTTATGTGTTCATGATTAACAATTTGTTTCTATACTTTATTCTCATGAACATACCTGGGGAGGTTTTTTCTATTTATATATTAATGAAAAATATGCTATAAATAAAAGAAAAATGTATAAAAGTAAAAATAAAAATAAAATTATTTGATATGTTGGGGCTTATCAGATTTATATTAGGCCCAAAAGACGATTGGTGAATAATCTTCAATAGGCTGGTAGTTAATTCAGTTGGAATGTTTACTTCATAGGCTATGTGTTAATGAACAATGAGCTTAGACTGATTTATCGACTGGTGGCAGCTCAGTGTTAATTGAAAAATGAGCTTGAGCAATATCATTAAGTTGTTCAGAAAAAGTTTTGCCAATTAAGAGCAATACAAGAAACAAATAATTTCTTTACCATGACTTTCATCTTAACATTTGAATTCTTAGTCAAACTCCAAAAACAAAAATAAGTTTCTAAGAAATAGTTTTTTGTAACTTCAAAATTTGGCTTGAATTTTAAAAATATTTTAGGAAGTTGATAATCAAAATTACAAGTGAACTCATAAGTGAAAGTAGTGTTTATAAGCATAATTTTCAAAAACCAAAAATTAAATAGTTATCAAATGAGGTTTAAATTGTTTTATCTTAGTGTGGGATTGATATATATTTGTATAAAGCTGATAGATGATTGAAGTAGTGGTTGCAGATCACATCATCCATCGAACCACTTTAAAAACTTTGTTTCTATCAATTTCTTTAGCATCCGTTTTGCTGCCTTTGAAGTTCTGTGGTGGTTGTTTTGTCAATTAGTTGCTTCTTGTTGTCCTTGTCTAATTGTCGTGGGATTATCGTGTTTCTTAACATTCAACAATTGGTATAAGAGCATTGATGAAACAAACGACATATAGCAATGAAGAGATAAGGATTGACGAAGCTCGTTAGCTAAATCTAAAATGACCACTCGATTTCAGCTGGTTTAAAAATTCGATGGAGAGTGCGACTTTTGCTCGTGAGAGAGAGAAGATGAAGGCTCTTTTTGTACAATAGATAAATAAATAAACATGAACAATGTTTTGATAATTTGAAGGCTCAACAGAATTCAATTGTTTTTTACACGTTAAATAAATAATATTAATAGTGTTAGGAGTGCAAACAAATGTCTCACATTGGTTAGGGAAGGGAGTGATCATGGGTATATATGTGAGGACAATTATCTCCATTGGTATGAGGCCTTTTGGGGAACTAAAAGTAAAGCCATGAGGGCTTATGCCCAAAGTGGACAATATCATACCATTGTGGAGATATGTGGAGGGTCCGTTGTCCTTATCAAATAGATCTAAAATTAGAAAGAAAATTAAGTAGCGTTGTGACGCCTATGAAACTTGTTATGATGCCAAGGCCATTACATATTTTGTTGCTTGGGCTCCAATAACTCTTTTTTTTGTTGTTGGATTTCGATTTGAGCTAAGATGAGTCTTTTGATGCTAACAAGAACATAGTTTAACTGGCATAAAGTATGGACTTATAATTAAGAAGTTATAAGTTTGAATCTCCTCACCCCCAAATGTTGTTTAACTCAAAAAAAAAAAAAAAAAAAAAAGATGAGTTTTGATAATTAGACTTCACCATATAAACACAAATAATAATAATAATAAACTAAATTATATTCTAATAGAAGAAATTAATCCAGTCTACATTGATATCAGATCTATAGTTTCTTTCTCAATGCTCTCATTTAGGCTAAAATTGGCATATAACATTTAATCTCATTTTAGTCTCTGCATTCTTCTACATTTTTCATAGTGCAACCTTACCAAATTTTCAAAAAATCAACTAGCTCTACTCGAATTAAAAACTTATCTAGTAATGTAGTAGTATAAGACATTTTCATATAACCCCAATTTTTTTTTTCTTTTGCTTTGATATGTTTATTTTGGTGCAAGTAAAATTATCACAAATAACTTAGATCAAACTCCTCAAAATAATTGCAAGGTAAACCTTCTCGTGGAAATGATAACATATATAAAGAAAATTAATTAGTAAAAACAGTTGTAAATCAAGTTTAAGTTTTACCAAATAGTTTTGAACAGCCAAAACAAAAATCTTGTGGTCAGATTTCATTCATCCATAAACACATGAGATCCAAAAAGAAATTCTAAAGATTGGGAGGAAAGGGAGAGGAGTAAGATTGGATGCAGATCGAGTGAGTGTTTTCTTTTATTTAATCAGGTGAGATATAAAGTGTTTTTGTAGAATTACTTTACCATATAAATTTCTTTTCGTCAGGTTAGACATTTCTTAGATATAGATTCTCTATTTCCAATTTTTGTGATAATAAAGACTGAAAAAAATGGACAAGAGATAAAAATCTCCCTACCGATCAATGATAGAAAAATTTTCTAATCAAAACCTTACTTTCCTTCAGTCTCTTTACATAGGTACTTCAGCGAAGGAGGACAAAATTGTTCGAACCCTTGTTTTTTAGTTAGGTTTAAGTACACACTATTGAGTGAGTTTTTAAGGGATCATTAGGAGCACTTGGATTTTTAAATGAAATAGGAGTAGATTTCTTCAATAAAAATGGAAATTGCCTCAAAATAATCATTAGCGATGAGGCATTGTCAAATATTTAATCTTACAAATACGAATACAATCACAATGTGTTGGTTCCAACAAGTTCAAACCATTGACTTTGGGTGTCTTGGAGGCAATTTGGCTCACCATTGGTGCAAATACAGGGGCTGGTCACAATTTTTGAAGAATTTGAACTTTCGATTTGCAAGCAAAGGCTCTTTCCATCTTGAGTGAAGGTGGCCAAATGAAGCTTAGAGTTTGAAATGGCTCTCCAAGAACTCTGTTGGCCTAAGCAGTCGGTTGAGAGAGATGGCTCAAGGCCTTCCCCGCTAGCCTTTAAGCATAAACCAGTGCTTGACATCCTAATTGGAGTGCCATCGTTGTCATGACTCCATCGACTTGAGCTGAAGCAATTGCTTAGGAAAATTTCTTTGTTGTCATTTGAGACTTGGATACATTGGCCACTTTGTGGATGATATATAACATACGAGAACGATGCATTGGAATTTGGATCTGTGTACCATGAAAAAGTTATCCAAATTGTTGTTTAGTATTACAAATAAAACTCTAGATTAATTATTTAGCGCTTTTTTTTCTTTTTTTTGCAAATCATAGTACGTAGTTTACTCGTTATAGATCCAAACATATATTCAAAACCATTATTTTATATATATAGTTACCTTGCAACATGGTCTGCAATAATTGAAACTTCTGGACAAAGTTAGGGTTTTTAATTTGAGTCCAATTGGAGTCAAGAACTCCAAAAGCTTCTGCAGGCTCTGCTTGACCTTCCCTATAATAATAGCTACCTTGCCAAGTCCACAATGCCCAATCCAAATCTTTTTGTGCAAGATGAGCTGTGAAGCAACTCATGAATCGATTTTCTGCGTCGTCAACCTCCCTTTGATCATACCCATATTCGCTGACAAACAATGGAAATGGGTTCGATCCTTCCATTACAAATCCAGCATGGTCTACGAAGCCATTGATAATATTTGCACAAATATTGTTCAGTGGTTGTTGTACAAATTTACTCTCAGAATCTCCACTGAAGGAATACAAGTGCACTTCAAAAACCAACTTGTTGTCTAAGGTGCTTACATTCAAGGGCTTCTCTTTTAAGCATCGAAGATCATTATCATAATTGAGGCCAGAAACAATCACCAAAACTTCTGGGTTAATGTTGTGGATTGTTGTTACTCCTTGAGTTACATAATTGTTCCAATCATTTGCATTTTCCATTGTTCCTCGTATCTCGTTTCGCAGGCTCATTGCAACCACCTAAATGCCATAAAAAAAACTCTTCTTTTGTTAATGAAATGTTATAGAAGTTTTTTAAGTGTTCGAGTTTAGTTTCAAGAATATGAGAAATTTTTTTGATGCGTTACATACCGTTGATTTGTTGGTAAAGCGTTGAGCAACTAAACTAAGACCTTGTAGCCATTCTTGAGGGTCAAAATAGCGGTTTCCAAAGAAGCCATTGCCATCGTCGAGAGAGCAACACCATCTTGGCTGGCTAATGTGGTTGTCAGCAATCACCATTAAACCACTCGCCCCAAGCACATCAACAACAGCTTCATAGGCTTCAGCAATAGTCTTGTTGAGCACAAAAGGATTATATTGAGCCAATCCAGCTTTTGCTTGTTTTAAATCAAGAAGGTCGAAGTTCTCTTCAACCGTTCTATTTGCATAGCGAGTGAACATGTGGGTTGCATATGTGAGTCGTACACAATTGAATCTCAACTTGATTGCCTCATCTGCTAGTTCTTTTAGCGGCCTGTGGTTGAGGCCTTCTGCCAGCATGCTCTGTGTGTGGGATGGCCAATTCACGCACACAAGCTTCACTCGACGCCCAGTACTCGAATCAATGATCCATCTTCCTCGCGTTGACAAGGGTAAGGAATAAGCTGAAGGAGATGAAAACGCAAAGAATAGTGCTAGAAAGAGAATAACTTGGAAAGTTCTTCCCATTTTTTTTTAATCTTTTTTGTCAATTGATATCCTCTTTTTGAATTGGGGTGAGAGAAGCATGGCCCAAACATTGCTTATATATCTCTTAAGAACGTTCAAATTTGTTCAAAGTTTGTTGTAATCGTAAAATTACTTGCATTTTTTCTAAATTGAGATCCTTAGTTAATAAATTGTGTTTCTAACTTTGGTACTTTGTTGAGCAAGAGACAAATGTTTCTAACAAAAAGCTAGCTAAGTCGAGAAACTTCCGGCCAACAAAATCAATATGTTATTGAGCATGTCTTCCTTTTTTTTTTTTTTTGAATAAAATTTGGAACTTGTCCCTTGTCTCAAATTAAATATTAAACTAGTGGCTAACTAGATAATGTTAAATCACCAATCAACCCAAAAGTTTAAGCTGATGGGTTATGACAAACTTAATTATATAAATACTTTAATACTTCATCTCACTTGTGGGCTTGAAAATTTGTAGAAGTGCAAATCAATATTAATTAGAGAGGAAATGATATTATAGGAGTTCGAACATAGAACTTGTTGCTCTGATACCATGTTAAATCATCAATCAACCCAAAGACTTTTGGGTGAGTGGTAGTTTAACAACTTGTACATTTCTTATATAATATCCTTGCTACGTTTTTGGGTTATGAATATTGCTCGGATCTTTTTTAGTACAATAAGATATGGAGATTTGAACCTTCATCTTCAAGTGAAAGAATACACACATAGTAAAAAAAATTAGTAAAAAATTGTATGAGAAAGTAGAAAACAAATATTACACACAGATAATGGTGCACAAAAGGAAAAATAACCAATTAAGGAAAGTAGTTAAGAAAACTGCCGTGATTTGTTTTGAATCGAGGACCAACGGATCGTGATTCTCCAAAATTTGAATCTGCCGCGCGAGAATTTGGTGAGCTGTGAAGTCCGTTGAGGGAAATTGACTTTTAGACAAGTGTGTGGGCTGATATGGCCGATCGATTCACAGCAGTGCATGATTTGTTTCTGTTTATGTTTTTGTGGACTTCATCACAAAGCAATACAAACAAGCACATAGAAACACATGTATATTCAGTGGCGGATCCAGAATTTTTGGTTAGGGGGGGCTTGACTTAAAATTCAGTAAAAATAATTTACAAGTAAGTAATTCCAAAAATTCATAAATTAACTAAAATTCTTCAACAGAAAAGTATGATTTCAAGGCTAGCAAGGTCGTTTCTGTCAAGGTCGTTTCTGTAAATATGTTTTGCAAACTTGGTCTTGAATATTACAAAAGAATTACAGTTCTCAGATCGAGATCTACTAGTAAAAAATATGAAATATTTATCATAACTATTATAACTTTTCTTCAATAGAGATGATGACCTCGTTGATTTTCTTTTATAGTATTTCTCCATTTAGATTTCAAATTAAATCTACAATACATTAATAAAAATATATAAAACAAAGAAACATAAACATAAAATAAGAATGATGAAAACTAAATGTGTAAAAAAATAATTGAAACATGAAAACTAAATGTATAAAAGTAATTGAAACGTGAAAATTAAATGTACCTTTGAAAATTAATCTCCACATTTTCAACTTCTTGAAATTTCCGGCAACAATCAAGACTCGAGAGATGACAAATGTAAGTGAATAAATTGAAAGGCAATTCCTTTAGGTTCAGAACATTATAGTGGTGGGCACACAATTTTAAAGTGGTGAAAAACAATGTTATTTTTAGAAACTTAGGGTTTTGAATATTTCCCAATAAATTTTCTTCTATTTTTTCCATTTTTTTAAGTTGACATATTTATGTAAGGCAATTTTATAAAAATAAATTTTAAACATATTAGAAGAGAGATAATTCCAACATACAAGGAAAAAAATTGAATATATTATAAGAGAGAGATAATTCCAACCTAAAAGAAAAAAGAAAAAAAGAAAAATTGGAAATATTATATATAAAGAAATTTAAAAATTTTAGAATAAAAGATGAACATTAATTTACATAAAAAAAGGAAATTAAGGGGCAACAGATTTTTTTGGGTTTTTTTTTTCCCGAAATAAAAATGAATCCAAAAAAGGGCTTTGTAAGGTTTGAACCTGGGTGTGAGGGGGGGCTAAAGGCACTAAAACCACCTTGACAATACCTGCTTTTGATAGTTCTTGCTGGTACTTTATTCATATTATGTAAAGACAAAAAATTCAGGGGGGGCTCCAGCCCCCCCTAGGCCTTAACTGAATCCGCCCCTGTGTATATTGCTAAAGTGAGCATAGCTCAACCGTAATTGATGATAAGTTCATGTTATATTTATTTATTATATCTTGTTTAAGTTGCTTTTTTGTTAGTTTTCCTATAGTTTTTGTATTTTAATTCATGCATTTTTTGTATTTTTGTAGACGATTAAGAGTTTCATTTTGAAGGCCAAGTTCAAAGATTTTCAAGTTGAAAGCTTAAAAAAAAAAAAAAAAGTGTCTAGGCACCCAAACCGGTGCCTAGGCGCCACAGGCAGTGCGGGAGGACAGAATGCTAGCACCTAGGCACTGTTTTCGGCGCCTAGGCGCTACAAACTTTGAAGCGTGAATTTGAGACGCGCGCCTAGGGTTTTTTAGCCTATAAATACATCTCTTTATCAAATTTGAAGGGGATTGGAGGGGGAGAACAAGAGGACGACGGTTGGATACTATTTTGGAGGACCCGAGCAACCGAACGGAGTGAGAGCGACGATTGGAAACTCGTAGAATCACCCGAATTTGTTTCTTTTCCCTTTCCCTTCTCTTTTATTGGTTGTAATGACTTCAATAGTTTTCGTTAGGACTTTTATTGAGATTTTTAGTATGAACTAATTTACTCTTTCTAGAGCTTTGATGTAATTGCTATTCGAATTCTATTCTTCCTAGTTAATAGTTGATATTTCAATTTCGTATTTGATTGTGAAAACTTTTCTGAGCTTAATGCATGTTTAGATTTGGCCACTCTTTGCATCGATTTCATGTCATAATTCGAGGTTGATAGACAAGAATTGTTGATAGATTTGAATAGTTTTCCCTAATTTACACGATAGAGATATCATTATGGGTTTTGTGGCAATTTAGGTTCTATGCTTCAACTATTAATGAATGAAGAATAGGAGGAGATAACGGTGAAGTCATAGCGCTAGAACCTATTGCAATTAAATTTAATAATATGTTTTACGTTATTAATTTTAGACCCGTATTTCATTCTTTTGCTGTTAATTTTAATTTCACATATCAACAATTATTTGGTCCTCAGATAAAATTGAAGCTTACTAATTTGGTAATTGATAGCATTCATTCCATGTGGAGAACGATACTAGTACTCATGAGAGGAGTAGCCCATGTATCTTATTAAGAATGTGAGGTCTTCCCATCTTTCCAATGTGGGATCCTCAATATGCTCCCTTAAGATGGTGCCTCTTTTGGTTCACCATTCTTGGGTCGAATCCCAATTTTTGGACCGAATACCCATTTGGGTTTAATGGACTCTGATACTATATTAGATTACATGGGGTTCCATCTCAAAACCAATTGGCAATGAGAGAAGTAACCCATGTATCTTATAAATTGTGAGGTCACTCTTCATCTTTCAGATGTAGGATATAATTAAATTTACCATAACCCATCAGCTTAAGCTTTTGGGTTGATTGGTAATTTAACGTAGTATCAGAGTAGGAGGTCTTGAGTTCGAACCCCTGTAATGTCATTTCCTTCCCAATTAATATTGATTTCCACTTGTTGGGCTTCTTACAAATTTTCAAGCCCACAAGTGAGGGGGAGTGTTAGAGTGTTGATATAATTAAATTTACCATAACCCATCACCTTAAGCTTTTGGGTTGATTGGTGATTTAACACTCACACTACTATATTACTTGTAACAATTCGTACACTTGCGAATTCGAGCAACAATTGACATGTATTATCGAACCTCACTCCTAAATGTTGTTGAATTAAAAAAAAAAAAACACATGCATGTTATTAATTTCTTATTTTATTCTCCATATGAAATTTAGATCTTATTCTAATCTCTTCTCCTTTTCTTTTCGACAGAATATGGGTGGTTTTGTCGTTAAAGAAATTCATATTTAACATTAGGTTATATTAATGTTAAATTACAAGTTTAGTCCCTCAGCTTTTGGGTTTGTATCTATTTGGTCCTTGAATTTTAAAAAGTGTCTAATAGGTCATTGAACTTTCAATTTTGTACCTAATAGGTTCTCAACATATTCAAAGTTTATAAAACTTAACTAATCTAATAGATATAAAATTGAATTTTATGTCTAATAGAATTCTAAACTTTCAACTTTATATGTTTAGTAGGTCCATAAATTTTGAAAAACGTCAAATAGATCAAAAACCTATTAGACACAAATTGAAAATTCAAGGACCTATTTGATACAAAATTAAAAATTTAAGTGCTTATTAGATACTTTTTAAAGTTTAGGGACCAAATAGACACAAATCTAAACAAATAGACACAAATTTGAAAGTTCATGCATTTATTAGACACTTTTTAAAGTTTGAAGACTAAATAGATACAAATATAGCAAAATTTAACCTTAAAATTATTTGGGACAACTATATTATTTCATTTTGTCTATTTTATCTAGTTATCCGCCTTTTATTATCATTCATCTATCATGTTGTGCTAAATTTAACTAATATTTTATTTAATAGACATGTCAATTCATTATTTAATAACATAAAATCACAATTTAAAGTTGAAAAGACAATGTATATAAATAGAGTTTTTTTAGGAGAATTATAATGAGTAGCAAAAAATATTAGGATATTTGCAAATCTACTAATGGTTTTTGAGATTTGCAAATATAGCAAAAGAATTTAAATCTGATTTTCATTTTTTTCATTGTTCCAATTTTACCCTCATTGATGTATCAGTAGGTATATCAATAGTATATCTAATATATTTTATAATTTTTGTTTTACAATGTTTTTTTTAGGGCCAATTGCAAAAATGGCAAAAACATTTAGTCCAATTGCAAGCATGTCAGTGGTTTATCTTATTTGCAAATATAGCAAAAAACAATTGGCTCGGCCTAAACGGAACCTGTGAAATGTCGAAAATAGCTCTCACAAAGTATATCTGTAACGCCCGGCTTATTTAGGAGTTTAAATTTTGAATTTTGGAATTAAGTGAATTGATTTTTTTTTTTTTTTTCATTGGGTAAGTTAATTTTGAAGGTTAATTTAATTTTAGAAGGAGAATGAGGGCATATTTGAATTTTGGAATAAGATTAAGGGCAACTTTGGAATTAAAGTTTTGGTTAAGGGCAAAATGGGAATTTTCTTTTAAATAAAGAAATTTTCATCCTTATCCCTCCAATTTCCTTTTCTTCTTCCTCTTTCCCGTAGCCTTCCTTCTCTCTTTCTCTTTTTTTTTTTTCTTCTTTTCTTCTTTTCTTTCTTTCTTTTTCTCTTCATTGACCGAATACCCATCCATTTTTTTTTCTCCTCTCTCTCTCTCTCTCTCTCTCTCTCTTCCCTCGTCGGGCTGCTGCACGAACGAGACGCCGCCGGCCAGCCCCTGCAGAAGCTTCCGACGTGCAGCCTGTAGTCGCGTCTCTGCCGCACGCCAGAGCAAGTCAGCTCCGTCCGTCGCCAGCCCGCCGTTTTCCATCGCATGCTCAATTCCGCTGCCACGCCCAGCTCGTTGTCGTCCAGCTCACGCCGCCGGCCACCTCCATCTCTCCCTCTCTCTTGGTTTTCTGTACAGACAGCAGCAGGGGTGCCGGTTTTGGGCCAAACTTCCAGCAAGCTTGGTGTTCAATCAAGCCGTGAATAGGTTCGGTTGGAGTGGGTAAGTGTTTTAGTGACGATTCGAAGTAATTTTTGGGTTGTAAGATAGAATTGAAGGGCTAATTTAGTAAATTGAAACTAACCCATAATGTTTTGGATTTTAATCTAGAATACCCAATGTGATTGGAGGTCGAATTAGGCGAATTTGGATCGTTTAAGCTGCTGTCCAGCACCTTTTAGTCTTGGTTTTGGGGTAAGTTCTCTTTGGGTGTTATGATTATTGTCTTAATTGAAGTTAGGAATGAGATTGGAGATAGTTGGCACATGTTTTAGGAGTTTTAATGTGTTTTAAGGATTGTTGTAGTGTTTTAAAAATTTACCCATAACGTGTAGGCCTTCGTAGGATAATTCAAGATAAAGTATTCAAGTTCGAGCCGTCTTAAACCTTGGAATAAAGGTAAGTAGTCATTTGGATTTAAGCCATTTAAATTCCTTTTTGATTGAAATGTATGTTGGATAGTTTGTTGATTTTGAAAGCGGTGATTATGAGATATGAAAAGGTTGTGGTTATGTTTAGAAGTAACTATGAGCTAAAACGGCCTAAGTTGTGGGCATAAAGGAATTAGTGGCTTAAAGTTTCAAGTTAATATGTTAGCATATGAACCTCTTTAAGAATTATTGTGCTGGGCTTAAGATTGCCTGAAACTTGTTGCTACTTTAGTTAAGGGATTCAAAGTTACAAGTGAATGAATGAATGTGGTAGGGTGGTTTAACCCAAAAGGTTCCAAAAGTGCTGTGAAAGTATGAAAGCCCGTTAGATTGATGCTTCCAACCCTAATTCTGTCGTTTCGTGCGAGTTTGTAAGCTTAGAACGCCTGTGATGTGATGAGCATAGAGATGCGTTCTCTATTGCCGTGTGCTAGCTTAGGGGGTGATTCCCCATTGTGATGAGCATAGGGATGCGTTCTCTATTGCCGTGTGCTAGCTTATGGGATGTGTTCCCTGGTTGCCTGTGTGACTAATGAAATGAGTATGAGGGTTATAGACCTTCACGAGTTGGGTTCTAGGTTACAGTACTCGCAGTTATGGCTAGAAGATAGGGTCGGAAAGTGTTAAAAGTTGTGGAAGGATGAATTGGACTTTCTGAAATGTTTGGTTAGCTGTGGAGTGCAGAAAACTTGAATTTTAGATTGATTGGTTGATTGGGTTCAATGCTTTTGGGTTCAGGTTGAGTTAGGAGCTGTAGTAGAGCCCCCTAAAGTATGCCATACTCCGGGTCAGGGACCGTATTTTATGTGTTCAGAATGGCCTTATGTTTGGGCTGATTTAACAAGTTTTGGATAGGTCCGAATGTGAGTAGAGGGTTACTGGTCGTCTTGAATCCTAGGGTGGTTATGGAACTGAATTCTGGAATAAAAGGGATAGAGGGCTATGTGTCGGTAGCACAGGTATGTGCTTGTAAACTTCGGGCCAGGTTATGAATGTGGTCCGGAAATAACAAATGATGTTGGTGCGGTAGACTACCCTAGAGATTCCAAAAGAAGTGCGAAAATGCAAAGAGCTTGATAAAACAAGAGCCACCTGATCTTATGTCTCTCTTGGGGCGAGTCTGTAACTCTAGGTTGACTAGATGTGTTGAGCGTAGGGTATGTGTTCCCTAGCGCCTGTGAGCTAGCATAGGGGCGAGGACCCCAGAGATTTATGTTGAGCGTAGGGAATGTATTCCCTAGCGCCTGTGAGCTAGCTGAGAGATGATTCCCCATTATGTTGAGCGTAAGGATTGCGATCCTTATGGCCTGTGGTGCTAGCTTAGGGGTGATTCCCCATTGTGTTGAGCATAAGGGATGCGTCCCTTATTGCCTGTTTGCTAGCATAGAGGGGTGATGTTCTATTGTATGGAGGCGTGAGAGTTATTTTCTTTCACGGCCTTAGTCAACCTAAGTTACATGGCTCGTTGGTAGTGCTCGAGACAATGCCATACCGGGATGGACTCAGGTAGGGTGTGCGAGTGGTAGTTGGATGGTTGATGAGTTGAGATTAAGAGGCAGATATACGTGCCAGGACATGAATTGTGTTGATAAGGCTAGCATAGGGGCGTTATCCCCAGAGAGTTGTGACGAGCATAAGGGTTACGATCCTTATTGCCGTGAGTGCTAGCATAGGGGCGAGGACCCCAGAGATTTGTGTTGAGCGTAGGGAATGCGTTCCCTAGCGCCTGTGAGCTAGCTTAGGGGTAATTCCCCACTGTGTTGAGCATAGGGATGTGTTTCCTATTGCTGTGTTCTAGCCTAAGGATGATTTATCTATTGAGATAAGTGTGAGGTGAGGGTTATGGACCTTCACAGGTTTGGGTTCTAGGTAACAGAACTCGCAGACGTGACACGAAATTTGAGTTAGGAGGTGGTAAAAGTTGAAGTTTGGTTGAATGAACATTAAAATAACTGAAGTAAATATTCGAGGTGAATATTTGAAGTATGAGCACATGTGTAAGTAAAGGAAGTTTGCCTCCGTGGTAGGTTATTTTGGAGTTTTGGACCCTTAAGTGGGCTACTTACTGAGTATGTTTATACTCATGTTTGCTACTTTGTTTGTTTTGCAGATTTGAGCACATTCTCGAGGCGGGTGACGTAGGTGATGACTTGACGAGACTATGGAGACTCCACCAAACTTCTTTTCCTTGTATAGCCCTTAGTTTTGTTTCTTTGTTCTTTGATGTATGTTCGGTCTGTAAATTCTAAATATTCCTTAGATTACGTGTATTTGATTAGAGTTCTTAGAATTCTGATGTTTGATGTTAAAGCTCAGCATATTTGATGTAGTTTGGTGGATGCTGAGCATTTTATCTGAGTTATAGAAGTGATTCTATTCTTATCAGGTTGTTGTAAATTTTGGTTTTCTCCTAGTTACGCCGTCATGCTGCCGAAATTTCGGGCATGAGCGAGGTAACTAGGTCGTGCTTCCGCTTTAGTGAGTCGTTGTAGGATCGGGTCGTTACAGGTGGTATCAGAGCTTTAGGTTCTAGATTCTGTAGACTCGCTTACATTGTAAGCATCGGTTTCTCCATAGTCGCGCTCAAGAAAGTCGCCTCGTCACCGCCAGGTTTGTTTGCTGCTAAATATGAAAAGTAGTGTAGAGTTTATGATTGCATTGTGGTTCACTTTTCTTGGCATGTGGGTTATGAAGTAACCCTTAAATTGATTTATGTGCATTATGTTGTGGCTTTGTGAATGAAAGGTGATTTAAGTAGGATAAAGATTCTTAAAATGTCTTTGGGCATTGAGAATGGTAGTTTAGAGAAAACTACCTATTGAGTTCATTCCTTCAAGAGTTTAAGGTTCGAGAACCAAGTTATTTTCGTTATTCCTCACCTAACTTGCTAAAAGAATGAAGAAGTTCGATGGTAATCGAACCAAAGTGAATTGGTAGGGAGTGAGGAGCCCCAAATGAGGGAACTATGAAGGAATGAAAAATAAGAACAAAAGAGAATATGATTGATGATTCGTGGGGTCATTTGAGACTTTGGGGAGGATTAGCCCCGTACTCGTGGTTTGACTTGTTCACCTTTCTCTTTATAGTCATGATGTGCTTTATGTTCCTCTCGTTGAGAAAAGGTGTTGCTCGATGATGGAAAGGAGACCTGATGGTCGTAGTAAAGAAAAGAAAGGTGATATAGAAAAGTTATGTTTGTTTTAAAAAAAAAAAAAAAAAAAAAAAAAAAAAAAAAAAAAGAGGGGAATCGCTATGTTGAGGCCTCTAGTACTCAAGTATGGTGTGCTTTGTGGATAGAAATCCTTAAATGTGGCGAAAGGAATTTGGTTAGAAATTGAAACTCATAACCTCGTAAGCTTTGGCCAAAGGTAAGTACGTGAGACTTTGGGTTATACAACCTAGTTTGGTGTATGAGATCTTTCTCCTGAGGTGTGTTTAAACCTGTGAAACTCAAGTCTTCCAAGAGAATTTCTTTAAGATTTCGTTTTAGGCTTGCAAAGGAAATGAAGAGAGCAACTTTCTAGTTGAAAATGGTTATTGACCTCTGTTGCTAAATAGCTGGAAGTGGAACCAAAAAGAGTGGTTCGAGTATTAGTGACTCCAGTGGATGAAGTTGGCAAGGCAATAGTGGAAGTCTGGATAAGATAGAATTGAATTTGGAGGCCGAGACCGTGGGAGGTGAAACCCAGAAAGCGATTCAAATGATGGTGACAATGCGGATACCCTTGCAAGCTGAAGTTTGGGTTTGTATGACAATAGAGTTTGGGGTAATGGTGGTTGTGCAAGGTCCTAGAACCGAGGAAGTGAATGGAAGAACTAACGCCAGAATTGGGAATCGAGCAATGAGGGTGGTGATAAGTTGAGTGTTCAGGGGTTAGGTTGGAAGGCGACACCAAGAGGAATGAGCACAATAATTGGATCGTATCAAGACGCCTTTATGGCATGGATCAAAATTCTGGTTGGAATGAAGGAACTGGGAATCAAACAACAAAGAAGGATGAAAATGCCGGTGGTAGTAATGTTGCAAGTCGGGGTAAAAGTAGCCCTGCAAATAGAGAAAAGTGGTCATTTGATTGGGAGCAAGGATCGATGGTAACATCTCAGTTCAAATACGAGCTCTAGTTTTGGAAGATGGTTTTCCTAGTACTCGTGGTATCAAAAGATTGGTTTTACTGGTTCCAATAAGGACAGAATCAGTAACCAAAAGGCCGTGTTCAGTACCAATTAGTGGGAAATATGGTTACTGGAAAGTTGTTGACCATGGTATTGTTATCGAGAAAGAGTTGGTTGAGCTTTGATGTAGTATGGCAAGGTGATCGCTTATACTTTTGGCCAGTTGAAGGTTTACTAATGCAACTACTCGACCTATGGATTGGTAGGTATAGCTAAGGATTTTGCTTTGAAGGATTTCGAGGCATTATTGGTTTGAAGAGAAAATTCAAACTTTCATAGCCCTGGTGAACCTAAAGTACTTTTCGTTCAGGAGTTGAGCATAGACAGCTTAGGTTGCTTGGTTTAATAAGAGTTTATGGTGACAAGTTATGTTGTCTCAAGATGAAAGGTAGCTGATGTTTGGTTGGGAAGTTGAGATGAGGTTAAGTATCCAAAGTTTCCTAAGACTGGCCACTTTCGAGGACGAAAGTTCTTTAAGGTGGGTAGAGTGTAACGCCCGGCTTATTTAGGAGTTTAAATTTTGAATTTTGGAATTAAGTGAATTGATTTTTTTTTTTTTTCATTGGGTAAGTTAATTTTGAAGGTTAATTTAATTTTAGAAGGAGAATGAGGGCATATTTGAATTTTGGAATAAGATTAAGGGCAACTTTGGAATTAAAGTTTTGGTTAAGGGCAAAATGGGAATTTTCTTTTAAATAAAGAAATTTTCATCCTTATCCCTCCAATTTCCTTTTCTTCTTCCTCTTTCCCGTAGCCTTCCTTCTCTCTTTCTCTTTTTTTTTTTTTCTTCTTTTCTTCTTTTCTTTCTTTCTTTTTCTCTTCATTGACCGAATACCCATACATTTTTTTTTCTCCTCTCTCTCTCTCTCTCTCTCTCTCTCTCTCCCTCGTCGGGCTGCTGCACGAACGAGACGCCGCCGGCCAGCCCCTGCAGAAGCTTCCGACGTGCAGCCTGTAGTCGCGTCTCTGCCGCACGCCAGAGCAAGTCAGCTCCGTCCGTCGCCAGCCCGCCGTTTTCCATCGCATGCTCAATTCCGCTGCCACGCCCAGCTCGTTGTCGTCCAGCTCACGCCGCCGGCCACCTCCATCTCTCCCTCTCTCTTGGTTTTCTGTACAGACAGCAGCAGGGGTGCCGGTTTTGGGCCAAACTTCCAGCAAGCTTGGTGTTCAATCAAGCCGTGAATAGGTTCGGTTGGAGTGGGTAAGTGTTTTAGTGACGATTCGAAGTAATTTTTGGGTTGTAAGATAGAATTGAAGGGCTAATTTAGTAAATTGAAACTAACCCATAATGTTTTGGATTTTAATCTAGAATACCCAATGTGATTGGAGGTCGAATTAGGCGAATTTGGATCGTTTAAGCTGCTGTCCAGCACCTTTTAGTCTTGGTTTTGGGGTAAGTTCTCTTTGGGTGTTATGATTATTGTCTTAATTGAAGTTAGGAATGAGATTGGAGATAGTTGGCACATGTTTTAGGAGTTTTAATGTGTTTTAAGGATTGTTGTAGTGTTTTAAAAATTTACCCATAACGTGTAGGCCTTCGTAGGATAATTCAAGATAAAGTATTCAAGTTCGAGCCGTCTTAAACCTTGGAATAAAGGTAAGTAGTCATTTGGATTTAAGCCATTTAAATTCCTTTTTGATTGAAATGTATGTTGGATAGTTTGTTGATTTTGAAAGCGGTGATTATGAGATATGAAAAGGTTGTGGTTATGTTTAGAAGTAACTATGAGCTAAAACGGCCTAAGTTGTGGGCATAAAGGAATTAGTGGCTTAAAGTTTCAAGTTAATATGTTAGCATATGAACCTCTTTAAGAATTATTGTGCTGGGCTTAAGATTGCCTGAAACTTGTTGCTACTTTAGTTAAGGGATTCAAAGTTACAAGTGAATGAATGAATGTGGTAGGGTGGTTTAACCCAAAAGGTTCCAAAAGTGCTGTGAAAGTATGAAAGCCCGTTAGATTGATGCTTCCAACCCTAATTCTGTCGTTTCGTGCGAGTTTGTAAGCTTAGAACGCCTGTGATGTGATGAGCATAGAGATGCGTTCTCTATTGCCGTGTGCTAGCTTAGGGGGTGATTCCCCATTGTGATGAGCATAGGGATGCGTTCTCTATTGCCGTGTGCTAGCTTATGGGATGTGTTCCCTGGTTGCCTGTGTGGCTAATGAAATGAGTATGAGGGTTATAGACCTTCACGAGTTGGGTTCTAGGTTACAGTACTCGCAGTTATGGCTAGAAGATAGGGTCGGAAAGTGTTAAAAGTTGTGGAAGGATGAATTGGACTTTCTGAAATGTTTGGTTAGCTGTGGAGTGCAGAAAACTTGAATTTTAGATTGATTGGTTGATTGGGTTCAATGCTTTTGGGTTCAGGTTGAGTTAGGAGCTGTAGTAGAGCCCCCTAAAGTATGCCATACTCCGGGTCAGGGACCGTATTTTATGTGTTCAGAATGGCCTTATGTTTGGGCTGATTTAACAAGTTTTGGATAGGTCCGAATGTGAGTAGAGGGTTACTGGTCGTCTTGAATCCTAGGGTGGTTATGGAACTGAATTCTGGAATAAAAGGGATAGAGGGCTATGTGTCGGTAGCACAGGTATGTGCTTGTAAACTTCGGGCCAGGTTATGAATGTGGTCCGGAAATAACAAATGATGTTGGTGCGGTAGACTACCCTAGAGATTCCAAAAGAAGTGCGAAAATGCAAAGAGCTTGATAAAACAAGAGCCACCTGATCTTATGTCTCTCTTGGGGCGAGTCTGTAACTCTAGGTTGACTAGATGTGTTGAGCGTAGGGTATGTGTTCCCTAGCGCCTGTGAGCTAGCATAGGGGCGAGGACCCCAGAGATTTATGTTGAGCGTAGGGAATGTATTCCCTAGCGCCTGTGAGCTAGCTGAGAGATGATTCCCCATTATGTTGAGCGTAAGGATTGCGATCCTTATGGCCTGTGGTGCTAGCTTAGGGGTGATTCCCCATTGTGTTGAGCATAAGGGATGCGTCCCTTATTGCCTGTTTGCTAGCATAGAGGGGTGATGTTCTATTGTATGGAGGCGTGAGAGTTATTTTCTTTCACGGCCTTAGTCAACCTAAGTTACATGGCTCGTTGGTAGTGCTCGAGACAATGCCATACCGGGATGGACTCAGGTAGGGTGTGCGAGTGGTAGTTGGATGGTTGATGAGTTGAGATTAAGAGGCAGATATACGTGCCAGGACATGAATTGTGTTGATAAGGCTAGCATAGGGGCGTTATCCCCAGAGAGTTGTGACGAGCATAAGGGTTACGATCCTTATTGCCGTGAGTGCTAGCATGGGGGCGAGGACCCCAGAGATTTGTGTTGAGCGTAGGGAATGCGTTCCCTAGCGCCTGTGAGCTAGCTTAGGGGTAATTCCCCACTGTGTTGAGCATAGGGATGTGTTTCCTATTGCTGTGTTCTAGCCTAAGGATGATTTATCTATTGAGATAAGTGTGAGGTGAGGGTTATGGACCTTCACAGGTTTGGGTTCTAGGTAACAGAACTCGCAGACGTGACACGAAATTTGAGTTAGGAGGTGGTAAAAGTTGAAGTTTGGTTGAATGAACATTAAAATAACTGAAGTAAATATTCGAGGTGAATATTTGAAGTATGAGCACATGTGTAAGTAAAGGAAGTTTGCCTCCGTGGTAGGTTATTTTGGAGCTTTGGACCCTTAAGTGGGCTACTTACTGAGTATGTTTATACTCATGTTTGCTACTTTGTTTGTTTTGCAGATTTGAGCACATTCTCGAGGCGGGTGACGTAGGTGATGACTTGACGAGACTATGGAGACTCCACCAAACTTCTTTTCCTTGTATAGCCCTTAGTTTTGTTTCTTTGTTCTTTGATGTATGTTCGGTCTGTAAATTCTAAATATTCCTTAGATTACGTGTATTTGATTAGAGTTCTTAGAATTCTGATGTTTGATGTTAAAGCTCAGCATATTTGATGTAGTTTGGTGGATGCTGAGCATTTTATCTGAGTTATAGAAGTGATTCTATTCTTATCAGGTTGTTGTAAATTTTGGTTTTCTCCTAGTTACGCCGTCATGCTGCCGAAATTTCGGGCATGAGCGAGGTAACTAGGTCGTGCTTCCGCTTTAGTGAGTCGTTGTAGGATCGGGTCGTTACAATATCAACAGTTTATCAATGATATATTATTGATATACTAATGATATACCTAAAATGAAGCATATCAATGATGTACTACTGATATACTTTATTTAGGTATATCAATTAAATGACATTCCTAATATGAAAAAGTATACCGAAAGTATATCAGAAATACCTATATGAAGTATATTAATCGTATATTAATACTTCATATTTAGTATATCATATATACCTAAAATGAAGTATATCAATGATATACTACGAATATACTTTATTCGATGAAATAACATTCCTAATATGAAGTGTACCAACAGTATATCACAAATACCATAATTGAAGTATATCAATCGTATAACAGTACTTCATATTCAGTATATCAGATATACCTAAAATGAAGTATATCAGTGATATACTACTGATATACTTTATCTAAGATATATCAATTTAATAATTCATATTCAGTATATCAAATATCTAAAATAAAGTATATCAGTGAAAACTACTGATATACTTTATTTAGTTATATTAATTTAGTAATTCATATTGATCAACATATCAAATATACATAAAATGAAGTATATTAGTGATATTCTACCGATATAGTTCATTTAGGCATATCAATGATATGATATTTCTAATAAGAAGTATATCAACTACCTAAAATGAAGTATATCAGTGATATACTACTGATATAGTTTATTTTAGGTATATCCTTTATTGATGTACATAACATTGATGTACCTAGTAAACAAGGTATGAATTGATGCATAAAGCCTAATAAAAAAAACATTGTGAAACAAAAAACATAAAGTATATCAAATATACTGTTGATATACCAAATATATAGTATATCAAATATATTGCTGATATACCTGTTGATACACTAATGAGGATAAAATTGGAATAATGAAAAAACGAAAATTAGATTTAAATTTTTTTGTTATATTTGCAAATTTGAAAAAATCATTGCTAGATTTGCAAATATCCTAATATTTTTTGCAACCCATTACAATTTTTTTTTTTTATTGTTATGTATTAGTTTATATCCTACTAATTAGGTACATCAATGTTAGGTATATCAGTAAAAAGATATACCTAAAATAAACTATATCAGTAGTATATTTGATATACTTCATTTTAGGTATATATGATATACTGAATATGAATTACTGATATATTGTTGATATACTTCATATTTAAGAATATCATTTCATTGATATACCTAAATAAATTATAGTAGTAGTATATCATTGATATACTTTATTTTATGTATATCTGATACACTAATTAATATGAATTACTAAATTGATATATATAAATAAAGTGTATCAGTAGTATATCATCGATATACTTCTTTTTAGGTATATCTGATATACTGTATATGAACTATTAAATTGATATACCTAAATAAAGTATATTAGTAGTATATTATTGATATACTTCATTTTAGGTATATATGATATATTGAATATGAATTACTGATATAATATTTTTATACGTCATATTAGGAATGTAATTTCATTGATATACCTAAATAAAGCATCTTAGTAGTATATCACCAATATACTTTATTTTAGATATATCTGATATACTAAAAATGAATTATTGATATACTCTTGATATATGATAATTTTCATTTTTGAGAATTATTTAGCTCACAAGGGAATATTATTCTTGTCTTTTCTTTCTTGTTGAACCCCAAAAATCTCTTCAATTTGAGCAAAGTGTTAAGGAATCCTTGAGCATGATGAGAATCCTTAATATTAGCAGAAATAGATAAAAATGTTGAAATATGGTTGATTTACTTGGTTATTGTGCAGTTTTAGCAAAACCAGAGGATTGCAGCATAATTACACCATAGAAGGCAAAAAAAATGGAATTTTCAGGATTGGCCAATTTTAGAAGATTTCAACATTTATTTCTCCTTAAATCAAGCAATGATTCCTTACATCAAGTCGTATATGAAGTGTGAAGAAACCCTACATGTTTGAAGGCTATAAAATGGAGGAAAATGAAGGCAAAAATCGGAATTCATCCTTGGAAGAAAATCTACTTTCTGCAATACTTTATCTACTTTCATCTCTTTCTCACGTTTTCTTAGTTTCTGCACTCTATTTTTTATTCATCTTTGTTCTATGTACTAGTTTCTGCCTAACTAGAAATTCATTTAGTTTAATCCAAGTTAAGAGATTCTTGGGTTTTAAAGATTCGACTCAGTTTGAAAAAGCTTGAGGAGAATTGATTAAACGGAAAAACACAAGGTTGGAGAAATTTCAAAGTATCAATTTTTTTTCATTTCTATTCGTGGGGTCTATTATTCAAGTTTTCCAGCAGTTGTTTCTTTTATTTTAATAGTCAATTTTCGCATTCGTTTTGTTTGCTTAGGTTAATTAAAAATTCCAGCAATGTTGTAGTTCAATTTAAGCTCTTTTAGAAGTTCTTGAACAAATTTTGATAGTGAAGTTTATGAAATAAAAATTCAAGTAGCATTACCCTTTTGATTTAATTCTTCTTCATTATCGCAAGTTGAGTTCTTATGTAACGACCCGAATTCCTACGACTTTCTAAACGCGGAAGCACGACCTAGTTACCTCGTTCATGTCCGAAATTTTGGCAGCATGACGGCGTAACTACAAGAAACCAAAATTTTACAAAGACCTGAAAAGAGATATAAACACTTCTATGTTTCAGATCACAGACTCAGCATCCACCAAACTACGATAAATGATGCTGAGCTCAATTAACAGACATCCAAATCTAAAAACTTCTAACTAGACACACGAAGCTAAAGAATATTTAAACTTTACAGACCGACAAACAACAGGGAACAAAGAAACAAAACTAAAGGCTAAACATAGAAAATAAATTTAGTGGAGCCTCCATAGTCTCGTCAAGTCGTCGCCAGCGTCATCCACCCCGAGAATGTGCACAATCTGCAAAACAAACAAAGTAGCAAGGATGAGTATAAACATACTCAGTAAGTAGCCCACTTAAGGGTCCAATGTTTAAAGAAACTATACCAAGCTCTTACTCACACTCGTGCTTAGATTCCAAATACTTCCTTCAATTATTTTAAGAGTCCATTTAACCTTTCACAACATTCACTACTACCTGACCCTAACTTCGTGTCATACCTACGAGTCCTGTAACCTAGAACCCAAACCTGTGAAGGTCTATAACCCTCACACTCTTCTCAATAAATCAATCACCCCTAGGCTAGCACACAGGCGCTAGGGAATGCATTCCCTACGCTCAACATAATGGGGAATCACCCCTAAGCTAGCACACAGGCGCTAGGGAACGCATTCCCTACGCTCAACATACTGGGGAATCATCTCTCAGCTAGCACACGGCAATAGGAAACGCATCCCTATGCTCAACACAGTGGGGAATCACCCCTAAGCTAGCTCATCGGCAATAAGGAACGCATTCCTTATGCTCATCTCATCATGATAGCCACACAGGTAACCAGGGAACACATCCCCTCAGCTAGCATACAGGCAATAGGGAAACGCATCCCCTATGCTCAACACAGTGGGGAATCACCCCTAAGCTAGCTCACAGGCACTAGGGAAACGCATCCCCTATGCTCATCACATCACATACGTTCTAGGCTTACAAACTCGCACGAAACGACAGAATTAGGGTAGGTAGCACCAATCTAACGAGCTTTCGTACTTTCACAACACTTTTGGAACCTCTCGGGTTATTCACCATACCGCATTCACCCATCATGCCTGAATCATAAACACAAACTGGCCCGAAGTTTGCAAACACATACAATGGGGAATCACCCCCTAATTCACTTGAACAAAGAGAGGAAGCAACCTTCAAGCCTTTCCAACATTTACCACGTCTTACACCTCATATATATATATAGGCGAGACACAAATTCTAACGGACCAATCCGAAAGGCTACCTTCTTCTTAGGCCAGCACTAAAATGATCCACTTCTCATTCTTTTAAGATGTTATTCGTAGCATATGACCTAGACCCACCCTCCATAAACAACCACTATCTCATCATAATGACTTCTCACCATATATCACAAACTTGAATCTCAAGTATGGACTTCCATCTTGATACCACATTCCTAAATCAGCACTTTGCATCACTATAGCCATACATGTGCCAGTGGCATATTACTCTCCAAATTATTTAGTTCATAATCCAATCCTCTAAACACACTAGAATTTAAGACAACCACTGGTCATTGTATACCCTTAAGGTATTCTAATTCAACCAACAAATCTGGCGCCCTGCACACGATCAACTCATCTATAACTCGAGAAAACTAAACTTTAGCCAACCACTTAAGTGTTTCCAAGCATTTCGAATAAATCAAAAATCCCTGCATAAGCACTTTTAGGGGGCTACATTAAGATTATGAACATTGCACAATCACAATCACCATTCATGAATCTCGAGTACAAGCTAATTTAAGGTTCTATACACTGGCCATAATGATCAATCTTTAGTTTACAATCCTAATTCCTTTAACTAGAACAACTACACATTTAGGTCACCTTAAACTCATCACCAAAATTCATATTAATTTAACCAATCACACCATCTTCCTTATACCCATATTTACGCAAGAATGACTATTCGCAATTCACCACAATCATGTCCAAATTCTTCCAGTTACAACCTTGGACACATTCATAAAGTATTTCATACGCTAACATAATGAACTCGAAACTTTAAGCCTCTAATTCCTTTATGACCACAACTTAGGCCGTTTTAGCTCAAGGCTACTTCTAGACATATCCCCTAACCATTTCATACTTCATAAACATAGTTTTCAAGCATGCTATCGCAATTATCACACTATCAAGCTTACATTTCAATCAAAAAGGAATTTGAAGGGCTTAAATCCAAACGACCACTTACCTTTTACTCCAAGATTCAAGGTTGCCCATAAATCGAGTACGTGAGCATGAAACGCCAAACAAAGTCTTGAAAAATAATTAACAAGTCATTTTAAACTCCAACCATGAACTCAATTATGTTGAAACAAAGTTACCCATTAAAACTCACCTAACAACACCCTTACTTGCTGAAATTTGAAGTCAAATTGGTCCAAACTCGACAACCCGGCCTCCAAACATAATGGGTACCCTTGTACAAAGTCCAACGTATTATGGGTAAATATAAAACACTTAAAACAATCCTTAAAACAAATCAAAAACTCCTAAAACATGTGCCAACTATCTCCAATCTCATTCCTAACTCCAATTAAGATAATAACCATAACATCCATAACATCCAAGGAGAACTTACCCCGAAATCGAGACCAAAGCCCACTGGACAGCAGCTTAATTGCTCCAAATTCTTCTAAATCGAACTTCAATCACAATGGACATTCTAGAATAAAATCCAAAATATTATGGGTAAGTTTCAATTCTCTAGATTAGCCCTTCAATTCTATCTTACAACCCAAAAATTACTTCGAATCGTTGTTAGAGCACTTACCCATTATGAATCGGGTCCAAACGAACCTATACAATCCCGAGCTTGCAGGAAATTTGACCCAAAAAGCTCCTCTTCCTTGCTGTCTGTACAGAGAACCGAGAGAGGAAGAGAGAGACAGCAGTTGGCGAGCTAGGCGTGCGGGTCTGCGACGGCTGGACGCTGGCGGACGCGAGCTGCACCGGCGATTCGGAGACGGCGTGCGGCGGAAAGCTGATGATCGGGCTGCAAGAGGAGTCGAACGGCGGCAATCCGGCGGGCTGTGCGTGCGGCTCTACTCGCGGCGGCTGTCGGCAAAGAGCGGGGAAGGAAGAAGAGCAAGAAAAAAAAAAGAAGGGAATTGTCGGGTGGAAGAGCAGAGAGAGAGAGAGAGAAGAAGAAGAAGAAGAAGAAGAAGAAGAAAAAATGGGCTGGTTTTTCGGTTAAGGAAGAGAAGGAGAAAATAGGAGGAAGAAGAAAGAGAAATAAGAGGATAAGGATAGATTTTTTTTTAAATTACTAAAATGCCCTTTGACCAACTTATCATTCCCAAATTGCCCTTCTAACCATCCAAAACTTCAAATTTGCCCAATTTAAATTGCAAATTAAGAATGATTTCAAATTGAAGTCTAAAATTTCCAAAATTAACACTTTTGAAAAAGCCGGGCGTTACATCTTATGTATTAAGCTATTTTTATTCCTCCTTTTTGAATTCCTTTATGGTTGTTGCAAGTTTTCATTTTATTAATTTTATGTGTTTTTTTTTTCTCCATGGGCTAAATCTCTCTTAGGGGTTCAAGTGTATGAATGCCCTAGAAGTGAGAATGTGAAGCTTATATATAAGGGCAATCCAAATTAACACAAATATTGTTTGCTTTTGTTGATTTATTTGTTTTTATTAAACTTGGATTGATCAACTATGGTTGCTTGCGAGCCTAAATCTAATACTGAAAGTTGGTTAGATGAAGGCAAATCTCGTAAAAGCAATGAGATAAAAAGCTTAGACATAAGCAAAGCTTGATCCTAAACATAGGACAAGCCCCAAAACTACTAGAATGCGATCTAAAATTATCTAAGTACGATTGGCCATAGACATATAAGTCCAATCACTTAGCTTCCTAAAGATTTTGAATCAAAGTCGAATGGGAGTTTAATTCAATTTATAATTATTTTGTGTTAAGGCCCGATTGCAATTGCAATTGAGTTGCAATTCTCACCAAAGGGCATGATCATACTTGAATCCCTCTTTTCATTATCGTTGTTATTTCAAATTTTACTTTTTTGCAAACCAATCATCCAAGATTATTGTTTTACTTTGGTTACTCTAGTTGCAATTTTTTAACATATTTGTGCTATCTTAAAATTTTGTTGTATCAATTCCCTGTGGGATTGATACTTTGGAGTGCTTCCAATTTTATATTATTTGCATCGACAGTATGCACTTGTAGTGGGTTGAATTCTTTATTTTATTTTTAATCCACAAAGTTTCACCTGATCAATATACTTCATATTAGGTATATATCCGATATACACTGAATATGAATTACTGATATACTCTTGATATACTTCATATATATTAGAAATGTCATTTCATTAATATACCTAAATAAAGTATATAAGTAGTATATCACTGATATACTTCATTTTAGGTATATCTGATGTACTAAATAATAATTATTGATATGCTCTTGATATATGTCATATTAGGTATTTCTAATATACTGTTGGTATATTTAATATTAGGAATGTTATTTCATTGATATATCTAAATAAAATATATCAGTAATATATCACTGATATACTTCATTTTAGGTATATCATTAGTATATCACCGATATACTCGAGAATAAATCGAGAGTTATTTTAGATTTTTCGCAAGTTTCGTTTGAGCTGGGCCATTTTTTTTTTCTTGCTATATTTGCAAATTGAAAAAAGTAGTGACACACCTGCAATTGAGCCATTTATTTTTGTCATCTTTGCAACTAGCCCAAATTTTTTAAGTCTATAAACTAAATACACTCAAACCATCAAAATTTATGAGCTAAAATAATTTGTAATTTAAGTTTTAAGTTAATATTGTGATATATATTTAATATGTTTATTTGTCGTCAAACTGCATGGCTTCGCTTGGTATAGCATTTTTTTTTTCCTTCTTCTTTTGTATGACCCCAACAGAAAAAGATAATGGTGTAAAACAAGCTAATTTTAAAAAACAAAACAAAAGAACAAAATAGTTTTCAAATAAAATAGATATAGGTATTTAATTAGGTAGAACATCAAACAACATCTAGAACTCATTTCTTTGATTCTCTCATATATATGTTGCTTGGTTTTTTAGTCGAGGACTATTTCAAACATGAAAATGAACTTTTCTTACACGTAATGCTGTTTGTCGTTTTAGTCAAGACTCCAGGGCTATTTCAAACATGAAAATAAATTATATAGAGCTGTTTTACACATAATTACAAAATTAATAAAATTGCTAAATAATTTTTAATAACTATTGAATTCTACTCAATAACATGTTTTCAGTAATTATTTAATTTTAGTTTCGGTAATTTTACTTTTTCTTTTGCTTCATATATTCATTTTAGTATACGATCACAAATAGGTTCATCCCACTGCTCAAAATAATTACAATGCCTCAACCTTCATGTTGATTTCATTCTGAGTCCAACTGATTACAATTCCTGGTAAATAAATAGGATCTTAATGCATTAAGTATTTTGATGCTTGGACTCCAATAACTTTTCTACTTTATTTATTTATTTATTTCAGTTTGAGCTAAGATACATTATTTGATAATTAGAGTTCACAATAAAAATAATTAAAAAACTAAACTACGTTCTAATAGAAAAAATAAATTAATCTTGTCAACCCTTGATATTAGATCTAGTTTCTTTCCCCATGCTCTCATTTAGGCTAAAATTTGACTTATTGCATTTAACCTTTTATTTTAGCATTATTCTTCTACATTCTTCCTATTGCAACCATGGGTAGATCCACGAAAGGATCAGAGGGGGCACGTGTCCACCTCAACTTAAAAACGAATATAATATGTATATAATTTAGGTATTTTTTTATAACCATCTGATTTTTTATTTTTGGTTTTTAAAAATTAAGCTTATAAATAATATTTTCACCTATGGATTTCCTTGTTTTATTATTCACTTTTTATGTTTTCAAAAATCAACCCATGTTTTGAAAACTAAAAAAAAAAAATAGTTTTCAAAAACTTGTTTGTGTTTTTGGAATTTGGCTAAGAATTCAAATGTTTTCTTAAAAGAGATAAAAATTATTGTAGAAAAATAATGAGAAAACAATCATAATTTTTAAAAATCAAATACTTATCAAATGGAGTATTAGCAATCATATTTCCAAAATTTGACTTTGGTTTGTTGGTTGCTGCTATGTGCCTCCCCCGCCTGGTCCCAAGTTAGAATCCCAAAACTGCAATTTTATTTTTAATAAAAAATACCTTTTTATTTTTAAATAAAAAACATATATTTATCTCTTAAAGTAGATAATTTAGACTTTTTAGTCTATTTTACATGGTAAATCAACTTTTATTTTCTTTCAATTCAAATTCATCCTTAGATAACTATGAAAAGTGAAAAATATATAGCATTATAGTTTTTGAAATATTTTTAAAAAAATATATATATTTCTATTTTTAAGTAAATAATTTAGACTTTTTATTTCTATTTAAGTTTGCATGGTAAGTAAGATTTTCGTTTTTATTAATGAATTTAAATTCATCTATGAGATAAAAAGCATATGAATAGAGTTTTTATTATTTATTTATTTATATCAATTGCATGATAAAATGGATAAAAATATTTTTAAATTTTTAGTAAATTGTTTTTAGAAAATTGATTTCATGTAAAGAAATTTAACTCAATTTTAGAAAAACTTTACTACATATTTCAAGTTTCATTTTTTTTTCAATATATTTATATAGATAATTCAATTATATATCTTTTATATATATAAAAAATTAATATAAAAAAAATATTACAATAAATGTGAGGTATGAGAATTTGAACCTTTAGCCTCAAGTGAATGAGTACATACCAATTATCGTTGAGCTATGCTCATTTTGACATAAATTTATATTTTTTAATCTCTGTATTAGACAAATTGATTTCATACAACAGTTTATTATTATTTAGGCCCCGTTTGATAACCATTTGGTTTTTAGTTTTTGGTTTTTGAAAATTAAGCTTGTTTTCTCTCAATTTCTCTACAATAGTTTTTATCTCCCTTAAGGAATCATTTGAATTCTTAACTAAATTCTAAAAACAAAACAAGTTTTTGAAAACTACTTTTTTTAGTTTTCAAAATATGACTTGGTTTTTAAAAACATAGGTAAAAAGTAGATAACAAAACAAGTAAATCCAAAGGTGGGAGTAGTATTTATAGGCTTAATTTTCAAAAACCATAAATCAAAAACCAAATAGTTATCAAACGGGGCCTTAGTAATCGATATTACTTAATTTGAATATTGCATCAACGTATATTTATATGCGCTTGTGTCCCCTCTAGACAAAAAAATTCTAGATCTCCTACTGATTGCAACCTTACCCAATTTTAAAAAATCAATTAGCTCTACTCGAATTAAAAGCTAATCTAATAAAGTAGTAGTATAAGACATTTGTATCATCCCAATAAAAATAAAAAGAGAACTCTTGCCCACATCATATCAATAATCTTCTTTCTTTTTTATTGACCGGTAATTCTTTTCTTCTGCTTTGATATATTTATTCTGATGCAACTGCAATCACAAATAACTTAGATTAAACTCATTGAACTCAAAAAAAAAAATATTAACATTATTAAAGAATATTAATTAGTAAAGATAGAAATCAAATGGTTATCAAATGGATATCAAACGTGGTTTAAATTTTAAGTTTTACCAAATAGTTTGACCAACCAAAAAAAATAGTGTGAGATTTTCTTTCGTCCTTAAAGACATGAGGTATATATATATATATATATATATATATATATATATATATATATATATATTAAAAAGTGATTATAAAAGGTTGGGAGGGAGGGGAGAGGAGTAATTAGATAGGATGTGGAATATTATCGAATGAGTGTTTTCTCTTAACCAGGTGAGATATAAAGTGTCTTGTAATATTAATCTATTGTATGAATTTTGTTTTTTCACACTTTATTGAATGAGTCTTTAATTGATCATTAGGATCACTTTGGATTCTTAAATGAAATAGGAGTAGATTTCTTCAATGAAAATGAAAGTTGCCTCAAAATAGTCATAAGCGATGAGGCATTGTCAAATATTTAATCTTACAAATACGAATACAATCACAATGTGTTGGTTCCAACAAGTTCAAACCATTGACTTTGGGTGTCTTGGAGGCAATTTGGCTCACCATTGGTGCAAATACAGGGGCTGGTCACAATTTTTGAAGAATTTGAACTTTCGATTTGCAAGCAAAGGCTCTTTCCATCTTGAGTGAAGGTGGCCAAATGAAGCTTAGAGTTTGAAATGGCTCTCCAAGAACTCTGTTGGCCTAAGCAGTCGGTTGAGAGAGATGGCTCAAGGCCTTCCCCGCTAGCCTTTAAGCATAAACCAGTGCTTGACATCCTAATTGGAGTGCCATCGTTGTCATGACTCCATCGACTTGAGCTGAAGCAATTGCTTAGGAAAATTTCTTTGTTGTCATTTGAGACTTGGATACATTGGCCACTTTGTGGATGATATATAACATACGAGAACGATGCATTGGAATTTGGATCTGTGTACCATGAAAAAGTTATCCAAATTGTTGTTTAGTATAACAAATAAAACTCTAGATTAATTATTTAGCCCTTTTTTTTTCTTTTTTTTTGCAAATCATAGTATGTAGTTTACTCGTTATAGATCCAAACATATATTCAAAACCATTAATATATATATATATATAGTTACCTTGCAACATGGTCTGCAATAATTGAAACTTCTGGACAAAGTTAGGGTTTTTAATTTGAGTCCAATTGGAGTCAAGAACTCCAAAAGCTTCTGCAGGCTCTGCTTGACCTTCCCTATAATAATAGCTACCTTGCCAAGTCCACAATGCCCAATCCAAGTCTTTTTGTGCAAGATGAGCTGTGAAGCAACTCATGAATCGATTTTCTGCGTCGTCAACCTCCCTTTGATCATACCCATATTCGCTGACAAACAATGGAAATGGGTTCGATCCTTCCATTACGAATCCAGCATGGTCTACGAAGCCATTGATAATATTTGCACAAATATTGTTCAGTGGTTGTTGTACAAATTTACTCTCAGAATCTCCACTGAAGGAATACAAGTGCACTTCAAAAACCAACTTGTTGTCTAAGGTGCTTACATTCAAGGGCTTCTCTTTTAAGCATCGAAGATCATTATCATAATTGAGGCCAGAAACAATCACCAAAACTTCTGGGTTAATGTTGTGGATTGTTGTTACTCCTTGAGTTACATAATTGTTCCAATCATTTGCATTTTCCATTGTTCCTCGTATCTCGTTTCGCAGGCTCATTGCAACCACCTAAATGCCATAAAAAAAACTCTTCTTTTGTTAATGAAATGTTATAGAAGTTTTTAAGTGTTCGAGTTTAGTTTCAAGAATATGAGAAATTTTTTTGATGCGTTACATACCGTTGATTTGTTGGTAAAGCGTTGAGCAACTAAACTAAGACCTTGTAGCCATTCTTGAGGGTCAAAATAGCGGTTTCCAAAGAAGCCATTGCCATCGTCGAGAGAGCAACACCATCTTGGCTGGCTAATGTGGTTGTCAGCAATCACCATTAAACCACTCGCCCCAAGCACATCAACAACAGCTTCATAGGCTTCAGCAATAGTCTTGTTGAGCACAAAAGGATTATATTGAGCCAATCCAGCTTTTGCTTGTTTTAAATCAAGAAGGTCGAAGTTCTCTTCAACCGTTCTATTTGCATAGCGAGTGAACATGTGGGTTGCATATGTGAGTCGTACACAATTGAATCTCAACTTGATTGCCTCATCTGCTAGTTCTTTTAGCGGCCTGTGGTTGAGGCCTTCTGCCAGCATGCTCTGTGTGTGGGATGGCCAATTCACGCACACAAGCTTCACTCGACGCCCAGTACTCGAATCAATGATCCATCTTCCTCGCGTTGACAAGGGTAAGGAATAAGCTGAAGAAGATGAAAACGCAAAGAATAGTGCTAGAAAGAGAATAACTTGGAAAGTTCTTCCCATTTTTTTTTAATCTTTTTTGTCAATTGATATCCTCTTTTTGAATTGGGGTGAGAGAAGCATAGTCCCAAACATTGCTTATATATACTCTTAAGAACGTTCAAATTTGTTACAATTGTAAAACCTGTTGTATTTTTTTTTCTAAATTTAGAAGCTTAGTTGATAAATTGTGTTTCTAATTATGGTACTTTGTTGAACAATGGATAAATGTTGTTAAAAGCTAGCTAAGTCAAGAAACTTTCAGCCAACATATGTTTGTTAAAAATATGGAGCTCAGACTCTCATTTCAAATTAAATATGTTAAATTACAAGTTTATTATTCTAAACTATCAAGTTTGTGTCTAAAAGGTTTCCAAACTTTAAAAAGTGTCTAATATATCCGTAAACTTTCAATTTTTTTGGGTCTCTAAACTTTAAAAATGTTTAATAAATTCTTAAAGTTTCAATATTTTGTCTAATTATAAGTTCCTGTTGTATTAAAAAAATTTAAATTTTACTTATTTATTAGATAAAATCGAATTTGGGCAAGACTTGGGTGCTGCCTGGGCAGCACCCAAATCATGTGCTGCCCACATCATATCCATTGATTTTTTTTTTTTTAAAAAAAAAAAAAAAAAACCTCAAAAATCGAAAATGGAGGGTTGTGATGTGGGCATCACATCACTTGGGTGCTGCCTGGGCAGCACCCAAGTTTTTTCCATCGAATTTTATGTCTAAAAAGACTCTAAACTTGCAACTTGATGTTTAGTAGGGTTCATGAATTTTAAAAAATGTCAAATAAATCAATGATCTATTAGACACAAAATTACAAATAATTCAGGAACCTATTGAACATAAAATTGAACGTTTAAAAACTTATTGAACGTACACTTTTTAGAGTTTAAGAATCAAATAAAAATAAACCAAAAACTTCACATACTAAACTTGTAATTTAACCAATTAAATATTAAAATAGTGGCTTGGTAGATGCTTGGGAGTAGCAAAGCTTTCAATTTCTTATATAATATCCATGCTACATTTTTGAGTTATGAAGATTGCTCGGATTAAGATATAAATAAAATATTAGCAAATACAAATACATACACGCACATATGCATATTATTATTTAGATCTCATTCTGATCTTCTTCTTCTTCTTCTTTTATTTTTTTATTTTTATTTTTTTTTCTCTACCTGAAAGAATACTGCTGGCATGGTTTTGCCGTTCGAGAAATTAATCATTAAAATTATTTTGGGAACTATATATTTCATCGAGACTATTTTATTTAGTTGTTAGTTTCTTTTTATCATTTGTTGTGCTAAATTTAACTAATATTTATTTAATAGATATGTCAAAATTAGTATTTAGTAACATAAAATCACAATTTAAAGTTAAAAACAATATATTTTGAATTTTAATTTTAAAAGTGTAGAAATTAACAATACACCCAAATCATCAAAATTTATGAGCTAAAATAATTTGTACTTTAACTTTTAAGTTAATATTATGAAAAATACCATTTTGGTCCCTATACTTTGGACTCTATTTCATTTTGGTCCATATACTTTCAAATGTCCAATTTTAGTCCATATACTTTAAATAAAGTTTAAAATTGGTCCCTATGACAAGTTTGAAGTTAATTTTTATCAAAATTGGTTAAATAATAATAATAATGTTAATACAAGAAAAGACACCATGTGAACATATTTTCAAAATTTATAGAGGAAAGACTAATAGAGACTAATTTTTTTAAAGAAAAATTAACCATAAACTAATAGTAGGGACCAATTTTAAGCTTTATTGAAAGTACAGGGACTAAAATTTGACATTTGAAAGTATAGAGACTAAAATGGAATAAAGCTCAAAATACAGGGACCAAAATGGTATTTTAACCTACATGTATATAATATGTTTGTCAAACTGCTTGGTTTGGTGTAGAGTTTTTTTTTGTTTTTTTGTTTTTTTTTAATTATTATTTTTTTTTAACGACCCAACATAAAAAGGTAATGGTGCAAAACAAAATAATTTTAAAATACAAAACGAAAGAACAAAAGAACAAAATAGTTTTCAAATAAAATAGATATAGTAATCAATTAGGTAAAATATAAAACAATAATCTAGAACTCATTTCTTTTATTCTTTTTTTTTTTTTTTTTGATAGAAACCATTTCTTTGATTCTCTTGAATATGTTGCTTGGACTTTTAGTCAAGGACTATTTAAACATGAAAATGAAACTTTCTTTCACGTAATGTTGTAAGTTGTTTGTCTTTTTAATCAAGACTGCGGGCTATTTCAAACATGAAAAAAAAAATTATATAGAGCTGTTTTATACATGATTACCAAAATAATAAAATTAATTAAATAGAGTTCTACACTTCTACTCAATAACATATTTTCAGTATGTAACGACCCGACCCGGATCTCTACTTAAAGTTCACTCAACACACTTTTATCTAAGGAAAGGAAAGCTTTTAAAACAAATTTCAAATATGAACAAAAAACATGTTTTACTTTGGGATCTCGTTTCAACAAAAATACCTTAAGCAAACTTTTCTAAATGTTTCGATATAACATCAGAGTACGACAACTCATAAAACTAAAAGCAAAACAAAATAAGGAGTTTAAAAGCAAAACAACTATACGATCATAGAGAACAGAGACACGGGCTCCATAGCCTAGCCAAGCCAATGTCTTGTGCCACGGCCTCCAAAGTCTACTGGCCACCTAAGAAGGAAAACAGAGCAACATCAAATGAGTATAAAAATACTCAGTAAGTAGCCCACTTAAGATCCAAAGCTCACAATCCAACATATCAACTAGTCAATTTCCCACGAGTCACTCAGACCTCTAATCTTAATCAAGTTCTACACTCTTTGGACTGAGTGACCACCTAAGCTACCCCCACCTACGATATTGCCTCATTGCCATACCATAGAGCCATGCTTCCTAACCATGGGGTTTCGCCCTCACAACTAGCATACAACGAGAAGGTTCACAACCCTTAAGTCACATTGTCTAGCACCTGCAATGAATGACACAATCTCCATGCCATCACACATCCGGGTACACAACCCCACTAGCCAGTCAGTGCAATGGAGGATACCCGCTCCATGTCATCACACATCCGGATACACAACTCACGAGCTCGTCTCTACAATGGAGAACACACCCTCCAGGCCATCACACATCAGTGTACACGACCCACTAGCTAACTTTTCATAATCATTCTATGTTACACCTATTTCTACATTTTGGAAATATATACGTGTATGTATGTATATATATATATATATAATTGGAAAGTATGAAATTTGAGAAATTAGGTATTTGGATAATTATGGTTTTAGTTTGGAAGATAAGGATTGGTTTCAATTTATTAATTAAATAATGGAAATTAAAGAAAGAGAAAGTGGGATAAATATATTTATTTATTAAATAAAAACATGTGGCTTTAATAATACATATTGTTTATTAAAACAAAAAGGAGGGGTTTTGTTGGACAACATACCACGTAAAGAGAGGAAGAGGAGGAAAGTGAAGAGAGGATTTCTTGATTTTGGACTATTTTGGAGTGTGAAAATCAAGAAGAGGATCTCACAACATTAGATTGAAGTTTTGGGTAAGTTCTCTAACTTTTGATTGAAATTTTTCATGAGTTTTAGAACCAATTAGTGAGTTTTCTTTATGGGTTTTCTTCCTTTAGTTGGAAAATCCATAAAATAGCTTGAAAACAAAGATGAGGGTGATGTTTGAGTAAAAGAGGGAAAAATGATGAAAGTCATGAGTTTTATCAAAGTATAGATTGAAGGGGATTAGTTGTATGTAGAAATTTCAAGCTTTTATGGAAAAAAAAACCAATGATTGTGTTCATGGAGAAGAAGGAATGAGAAGAATGAGATTTCTTATGGAGATGAGACACAATAGAGTTTATTGGAAACTTTATTTCTAGTTTATGGTCTTAAGTTCTTGGTAATTTAAGAATAGGATCATGAAAATTTTGGTTAACACATGAGTTAAGGAGAAAATAAAGATTTGGGTTATTTTTCGTTGTTGCGCTTTAATTTTGGCATTAAGAGGTTAATAATGCATTGACAAATTATGATTTCAGGACAAACGGAGATTGAAACCATTTATGACCCAAACAAACCTCGCTCATAGTGGTTGTGAGTGGTTATTTTATTCACACCCCTTCTCTTCACTTTCTTCCCCTTCCTCTTCCTTACGTGATATCTTCTCCAACAATAGCCATCCTTTTTGTTTTATTAAACAATATTTATTTAATTTCTAGACAAAGAACCCTTTCCCTTTGTGTGGCTTCACTAAAGCCACATGTTTTTATTTAATAAATATATATATAAATATATTTATCCCACTTTCTCTTTTTTTTTTTTTTTAATTTCTATTATTTAATTAATTATTTAATTGAAACCAATCTTTATCTTCCCAACTAAGACCATAATTAATTATTTATATATATATATATATATATATATATTTTACCAAAATGTAGAAATAAGTGTAACAACAAGCTTCATAACACAAATTTTAGGCATGCTTTCACAATTTGCAAGTTCTCAATCATACATTAAATTCAAACTAAGAACTTTAAAAGGCTTAAATCCAAACGACTACTTACCAATTTACTCCAAGATTCAAGGTAGCCCATAAATTGAATACGTGATCCTGAAACGCCAAACAAAGTCTTAAAAAAAATAATTAACAAGCCATTTTAAACTCCAACCATGAACTCATTTAAGTTGAAACAAAGTTACCCAACACAAAGTTACCCAACAATACCCTTGCTAAAATTGATGTTAAAGTGGTCCGAACTCGACAACCCAGACTTCTAACATAATGGGTAACCTTGAACAAAGTCCAAAGCATTATGGGTAAATTTTAAAACACCAAAATAGTCCGTAAACTCATAGAAAATCCTAATATATGAGCCAATTTAAATCCAACTTAAGCTTAGTCTTAATCGTGTTGCAAAATTACCAAAATTTCAATAAATCTTACCCAAATCAACATTCCCGCTCGCTGGACAGCAGCTCAAACAATCCAAACTCATCCAAAACGTCCTTCAATCGCAATGGGTATTCTATTTTAAAATCCAAAACATTGTGGGTTAGTTCCAATTCACTAAATCAGCCCTTCAATTCAATCTTACAACCCATAAATTACTTCGAATTAACATTCGCATACTTACCCACTTTGAATCGGAACCAAACGAGGCTATACAACCACCGAACTTGCAGGAAATTGACCTCGAATCATCACCCACTGCTGTCTGTACAAAAACGGAGAAGGATAGAGAGAGGCAGCAACGGAGTTGGGCGTGCGCATGGTTTTGGCAAACAACAACACGCATTCCAGCAAGGGAATTCGACTGGCGGCAGAGCTACACGAGGAAGAAGAATAAGCTATTACGGTGAGGGAGAGAGATTCCGAGGGTGAGGGAGAGAGCCTTCGGGAGAGAAAGGGATAAGATATGAGGAAGAAGAAGGAGATGGAGAAGAAGAACATAACTTCAGGGAGAGAGAAAAGAGAGTTATCTAATTTTTTTAAAAAGAAATTAATCAGAATTCCAACAATGCCCTTTGACCAACTATTTCCTTCCATTTTTGCCCTTCCAACCATCCTAAACTTCAAATTAGCCCAACTCAAAATTAAATTTGATAATTATTCCAAATCAAATTCTAAAATTTTGAAATTAACGCCCTTGAATAAGCCGAGCGTTACAGGAATTCTGTTCACATTCTTCTTCTCAAGCACCTTAAGCACGTGGCTACATAAGATACCCATAAAAGTGAATTTCATGCAACTACAAGTGACTGTTTGTGTTGAAGTCTCATATTTAACCAACCAGTGATGTGATCTTCCAAAAAATGACATTTTATACTCTGATGTAGCATCCAACGTAACTTACCAATCTTATAGAGGTTACACATAAGAATATCTACATAATCTTTTTGAAACAATTTAAATATATCTGGTGTATATACTTCAGTCGCATGTTGTAACATATATGTATTTCTTAACAAGATTGGTGTTGTCTGATTCATCTTGAAATCTGCAATCAATTCTTCATATCTTCGATCTGCTAAAACTCTTTCGTAATGTTCAAGGAAACGCAAAACGTCATGACTTGGCTTTAAATATTTTTTCAATAAACTATTCATACTTTCACTCCGTTGTGTGATTTTCATATCATCCGTAAACATATGTCGCCCATATACTATTGCCCATTTTTCTCGCAATTCAAACAAATCTGTCAACCACTTATTATCTTTAAGATTATAAATGTCCAACATTTGTTGCCATGCTAGCAACCAATCATCTTCATCTTCATAATCATACACACAACGGCTAAAATCATGAATGAACTGATTGTTTATGATGATTCACTCCAATTTTTAGCTATCGCTGCAAATTGATCTGTGAGAATTGTCTTTGGTTGTTTTTCAGACATGGCACCAAGAAATGTTTCAAACAACCATTTAAAAGATTCTATAGTTTTATCATAAAGTAAAGTTGCACCAAATACCACTGATTGTTTATGATGATTCACTCCAATGAATGGGACAAATGGCCGACCAAGTTCATTTGTTCGATAAGTCGTGTCAAAACAAATAACATCGCCAAAGAACCTATAATCACAAATAGAACGTGCATCTGTCCAAAAAATATTAGCGATCATGTCATCTACATCAAGTTGCAATGCATAAAAAAAAAAATGAAGAACTCCCCATTTGTCTTTTTTGAAAATACTGCAACAAAACTCTAGCTTCTCCCTTCTCGATTCTTGATTTTCGCTCTTTGTGTATTTCTCATTAAAAGACACTACTTTGTATTTACCATTCTTTTCGAGCAAGCAAACTATATTAGCTTTACATCCCGTCCTTGAAACTGGTCGAGTGTATTAAACACTTTCTTTTCACTTGTCTACTCGACGAAACCCTTCTTTTGAACAACAAAAAACTACTCTTGAAATATCTCCTTTTTTTTCTTTTTGTGATATTTTTTCCTTACATTAAAACCAAAATTTCCTCCGTAATTGACATAAAATTTATATGCATCATCAATAGAACTAAAATCCATCCCAACTATTGGCTCAACAATTTCATTTGGAGTATTGATAGTAGGCTCTATATTATGATCTTCAACTTCATCAAATTGAGTACTAGTATTAGGCTCTATATTATCTTCCAAATGAACTTCATCAAATTGAGTACTAATGGTGGGGTGATGATCATATTCCAAATTGATAGTAGGCAAGTTTATATCTCTTGTGTTATCCATGGCTTCAAGAAATCATGCTTAAATCACAATAATCAAAACATAAAATCATTACAAATCAATACAAAAACTCACAATATAAGTGCACAACAATTTAAGTTATCTAGTTTTGATCTTAAAATCACATTTGACTTGAAACAAACTACCCACAATAAAAGTTGCACACACTAGGATAGGGAGAGAGAAATATATACCGGAAATCGAACAACGACGACAACCAGCGGCAGATGATAGCAACTGGCAGCAGGCGACCAATGGCTAGAGGATGGTGAATGATAAGGTTACTAAATGAGGGAAAAGATGATTTTGAAGCTTGAAGGAGAGGTTTTCTCCATTTAGGCATTTACAAATTTTGTGAAGTTTGAAGGAAAAGGTTTTGGCATTTACGAATTAAAAAATAAATAAATAAAAAGGCAAGTTGGCGATTTGACTGATGTGAAGTTTATTGAAAATATGAAATTGTTTTAGATTTGACTATTTGCATAAAATGTGGGGCAGATGTATGAATTAAAAAAAAAAGTACATAAACATAGCATGCACATGGAGCAAAGGTCTTAATTAAAAAAATAAAATAAAATAAAGAAACGTGGCACATTTACCTCATGCCACGTGCCTGGGCAGATACAAGGTGTAGCCGAAGCATGAGGTAAGTTTTTCTCTTGGTTGAAGAAAGAGGGAGAGTGAGAGAGAATAAATGAAAAGAAAGAGAGGGAATAAAACAAATGGAATTTGTGGGATTTTATGGAGAGAAAGATGGAGGGATTTAGGAGTTGTCTCCCGGTTTCTCTCTCTTTTTTTTTTAAATTTTCAAAACCATATATGTAAATATATATTTATATATATAATGGTTTGTTTTTCCCCAATTTCAACTAAAAATTTGAAGAACAACTTCTCTCAAATTCATTTTTATCATATAGTATACATTCAATAGTATACAAAATTTTCCGGGCATTACATAGGGCATTACACAGTAATTATTTAATTTAAGATTTGAAAATTCTAACTTATGTTTTTTATATTAAATATATATCATTTTTATATAATTTAAGATTCAATGGATACTATCTAAATTAAGAATTCACACGGAGTTCAAGATAATACACAACAGGTAGTATCTCATCCAATTAAAAGAAAATCAAAGGTCAACATGAACACAACTTAGCGGTCAAGATATTTATTCCATTTTTTGAGATTAGATATTCGAATTTCCATCCACATTTATTGTACTAAAAAAAATTAAGGAAAGAAATTAACCACCTTGCCAACCCTTTGTCCCTCCCTCTTCTTCCTTTTCCAACCCATCATACACGTTATTGTCTTTTTTTTTGCTTTGATATATTTTTTTTATCATGATCGACTCAAAATAATTGCAATGCCTCAACCCTCGTGTTGAATTGAAACAATTTTAAAAAAAAATGTATAGGTATGTCGTGAAAAATCCACAGAAAAAATAAAGTTTAAGTTTTTCTGAATAGTTTCCTCAGCCAAAAATAAAATCTTCATTTCATCCATGAAATCATGAGAATTTTAGGTTTCTTTTACTTGGGTTTTATTTTTAATTTTTTTTTGTTTAATTAGATGAGATTTAAAGTGTTTTTGTGATAATATATTTCTAGATTAGTAGCTAATTTAAATAGTAGGACCATTTTGTTTAAATAGATCAGTTGAGGTGAATATTTAACATTATAAAAATACTAGCTCCTATAAAATAATGCTTTAAATGCCGGATCATTATCATGTTATCCAATTTTAAAAATGTTATTGAGTAAGATTTTGATTAAATTTTTTTCAAAATAGTGGGTTGAAAATCAAAACTTTTAAAATGTTATGAATGAAATTGGAGCTTGGGGTGGAGAGTTTAAAACCCGTAAAAAAAAAAAAAAAAAAAAAACTAGTATATTTGAATATTTTAACTAATTAAATACCAGTGGTGGTATTTGTTGAAACGACTTTGATGCTCAAGTCACTTATGACAAAAGAGAGAGAAAATAATAGATTGAAGTAATCCCATGAAAATTATTAATATATATGTAAATTTTGGATGGTTGTAACTTTGAATAAAGAAAAAAGAAATGAAGGATTTGACCATTGTTTGGTTTTTCTCATATAGTAGAATTCTCTTATGTGATAAGACATTTATATATATGTTAGGCAGGTCAAGTTAATTAGAGATAAATATCGTTGAATGATGTGAATCTAGATAACAAAACAAGAAGATAAATATAGTAGAATTCCCTTAGCTAATTATACTATTTTGTATTCTAAACATTGAAAACTAAAATCAATATTTAAGGTTCTGTCATTTTGTTTTATCTTATTTTAAAAACAAAAAATTAAAAATTACTTTCTTTTTGTAGTTTTCTAATTTTGGTTTGGTTTTTGAAAACATATGTAGAAAAATAGATAACAAAACAAGAAGATCCAATAGTATTTATAGGCTTAATTTTTAAAAATTAAATGATTATCAAACAAGATCTTAACAACTTAAAAAAAAAATTTTAATTTGAATTAGAATTTAAGTGTGGTTTTAAGAAATGTGAAAAGCTCACCAAAAAGTTGTAAAGAAACAAGAACAATTTTTAAAAACAGAAAAATAAAAACAAAATAGTTAGCAAACCCAAGCCTCGGGAAAATTTATCTCACTCGGACAATTCAACTAGCAAAAGCTAATTTAGTTAAAATTATTCATCCCAAATTTTGAATCCCCCACCTAAAGAAAAAAATGAAAACTTGAGAACATAAATATTCTAAACATTGAATTTTGACTTTATGTATGCACATAAATAATAAATAAATTCAGACGGCTTTGTCTTTTTAATTGTAAACAATTCGACTTGTAGTTTGGTTATGATTTATAGGTTGAATTACAAGTTTAGTCTCTAAACTTTAAAGATTGTATCTATTTGGTCCCTAAACTTTTAAAAGTGTTTAATATGTCTCTAAACTTTCAATTTTATGTCTAATAGGTCCCTGAACTTTTAATTTTGTGTCTAATAGGTCCCTATCAAATTCAAAATTTTTAAAAATTAATTAATCTATGAGATATAAATTTAAATTTTTATGTGTAATGAAATCCTAAAATTTCAATTTTGTGTCTATTAGACCTATGAATTTTAAAAAAATTCAAAAGTCTAGGGACTAAATTTATAATTTTAAAAATTCAAGGACTAAATAGATACAAACTTCAAAGTTTAGGGACTAAAGTTCAATAGCCTCTCTTTGAAAACGACACCTTTTGAATTTGAATATCTCAAAGGGAGAGAAAATGAAGCCTATAATTTTCTGTCCCCACCAATAAACTTAAATAAATCGTCACTCTATCTATCATTCATTTTTCAAACAAATTCTTTTTTTCTGGATAGTTTTTGACTAACTTTAATTTTAATGAAATCCTTGGGAGAAAAATACAGGGTAGGTTGATTCAAATATGTTTTAGCTTAATTTTAGAGGACGGAATCAACAAAGTTAATAATAATTAAAAAAAAATTTAAAAACTAATGTAAGATTCAAACTATTAAGGGAAAAAATCAGTTTTGACCCTAAACTTAACAGGTCATATCAATCTTAAGTCTGAACTTTCAATTTCATCAATTTAAACCTTAAACTTGAATAAGTATATCAATTTACACCTTCAGTTAAGTTTTCGTTTCAATCATCATTAGAAAGGTTTTCCACACATACTCAAATCCATTTGTTACTCTATGATATGTACTTGTTTGTTATTTTTTTTACAAAAATTACCAAAAAAATAACTAAATCATTCTAGATTGGGTCGCCACCATCATGAAAACTACGAACTCGACTCTCGAAAGTAAGACCCACACGAAAGCAAATGGACTCTTGTGTTTCTCTCGCCTTTGGTATTAGTGACAACGAGTGTGAAGAAGATCCATGCGGTGACGTCATTGAAAACGGTGACGACCATGGTAGTTTTGTCGACTTCGATGGTAAGGAATTTGAGCTCAACTAAAAATGTAGGAGAGAATAGAGAAGGCGGCAGTGGATAGAGTGGCACCCATGAACATACAATGAACTAATCGTAGTCGACCTTGTCGGTCTCGTCGACAGTCTTACGGAGGATTAAAGTGGCATCGATGCTGGAGAGGAAGGGGACAAAGATTTCAACGATGGCAATTCCGAAAGCCCTGCATTGGTTGTCGCAGATGGAGGACAAATCGAGCTCGAGGCCAACGAGAAATTAAAAAAAATCAATATTAGCAACCGATTTAAGAATGAGTTTACTCCATTGAGGAAAAATATAGTGCAAATAACATTTGTTTCTACTAAAAGCTATTCGATGGATCGAGAAGAACCTGCCTTAAAATTGAAAAACTCTCAATTAATGAAATGAAAAAAAACAACATAATCAAAGAAGATAAGAAGTGAAAAAAATTATTGCTCTAAAATTGAAAAACATTATGACGAGTTTACTCCAATTTTCTTCAGCAATTTCATTTTTTTAAAAAATAACAAATACGTATCTGTTATAAAGCAACACATGGCTTTGGACATATATGGAAAATTTTTCTAAAGGAGATTGAAACGAAAACTTAACCAATGGTATAAATTTATACACTTATTCAAGTTTGAGATTTAAATTGATGAAATTGAAAGTTTATGGTTAAAAATTGATACAACCTGTCAAGTTCATGGTCAAAAATATTTTTTTCTCAACTCTTAAATAGTTTTTTTATTTTTTTAATGTCACTTTAATTTATTAATTTCTCGTTTTATAAAAAAAAAGTTTTGTTAATTATATATCTTTTTCAAAATGAATAGTCAAGTTTTTTTAATATCTTTGAAACATCTTGTTTGGTAACTATTTATAGTTTTCTATTTTTGAGAACTATACTTGTTTATTAACAGTAGTCTTCTTTTCACAAAAATTTAAAATAAAAAAAATAAAAATAAAGAGAGAGAGAGAGAGTTATCTTCGTTTAATTATAATTTTTTCAAAAACACTTTTAAAACAAAAAAAAAAAATGATAGAATCCCATATAACTTTTTTTTTTCTGTCTTCTACTATTAGAAATCAAGCATGTTCACCACCTTATTTCTTCATCCCAGTCAGCTTTTGTTCCGGGCTGGCTCATATCGGACAATGTTATTATTGGGTTTGAATGTATTCATGGCATTAACTCTAGGAGGAAGGGGAAGGAAGGGGTCATAGCTATGAAGCTCGATATGAGTAAAGCTTATGATAGAGTTGAATGGCCTTTTCTCCGGGCAATCATGGGGAAAATGAGTTTCGAGGCCAAGTGGATTGATATGGTTATGGACTGTGTTGAAACGGTTGAGTATTCGGTTCTGATTAATGGTGCCCCGCAAACGAGCTTTCTCCCTCACAGGGGCCTCAGGCAAGGTGACCCTTTATCTCCATATCTTTTCCTCTTGTGCGCTGAAGGTCTCTCGGCTCTGCTTAACAGGGAGGAATCTCTTTCTAACTTTAAAGGATTTCTCCTTAATAATCACTGCCCTTACATTACCCATTTGTTCTTCGCAGATGATAGCCTCATGTTCTTCAGAGCGGAGGATAAAGATTGTAGGAAGATTAGAAATATTCTGGAAACGTATGAGAAAGCCTCAGGTCAAACGATCAACCTGAATAAATCCTCTTTCATGGCAAGCAAGAACCTGAAGGGCGATAGAGTGGGCACGTTGGGGAGGATCCTTGGGGTGAAATATTCTTCGTCCCTTGGCGAGTACCTAGGAATGCCTTCTCAAAATGGTCAAAATAAAAGGAAAATTTTCTTCAAAGTCAGAGACCGGGTTTGGAAAGCCCTCCAATCTTGGAAATGAAAGTTGTTCTCCCAAAGTGGAAAGGAGGTTCTTATTAAGTCGATAGCTCAAACGATTCCCCTTTATACTATGAGTTGCTTCTGTCTTCCCAAGTCGATCTGCGATGATCTCAACAGATGCTGTGCTAATTTTTGGTGGGGCTCTTCTATGGAGAGGAAGAGAGCCCACTGGGTTAGCTAGAAGAAGATGTGCCAAAGTAAAGAGCATGGAGGTCTAGGGTTCCGTGATCTCTCGCTCTTCAATCAAGCTATGCTTGCAAAGCATAGTTGGCGCATCCTGAGAAACCCTGGGAGCTTGCTTGTGTCCATTCTAAAAGGAAGATACTTTAGAGATGGGGACTTCCTTGGTGCTAAATTAGACCAAAATCCTTCGTTAACTTGGAGAAGCATCTTATGGGGTAAGGAACTTTTTTCCAAAGGGTTCATGTGGAAAGTGGGCAATGGTAACCATATTACGCTCGACAAGGACCCTTGGCTTGCCAGACAAGGTGATAGATCCCCTCTTTGGATTCCGAAAGAGCTAAAAAACAAAAGAGTAAAATGCTTAATTGATGAGAGAGGCAGGTGGAAAGAGTCGCTCATCCTTGAAAACTTCGTTGCCCTTGATGCGGAAGATATCATCAACATCCCTCTGGGAAGTCGTAATTCTAGAGATGAAGTAATTTGGAATAACGACCCAAATGGTGTGTTCTCTGTAAAAAGTGCTTATCATCTTGCTTCTCATCTCAAGTTGTGCGATCAAGCATCTTCTTCGGATCCTAGTGATGGAAATTCTTTATGGAAATCCATTTGGAAGTCGAAAGCGATTCCCCGTGCAAAAACTTGTGCTTGGAAAATTATAAATGATGCTCTCCCCACTTTTCAAAATATTCAAAAGAGAGGGATTCAAACTAACGTTGCTTGTCTGTTTTGCAGGAAATCTATGGAGTCTACTTCTCATGTTATATGGACTTGTAAGCAGATTTCTAAAGTGTGGATTTCCTTGATCCCTCGCTTAAGAGAATTGTTTTGTGTGTGCAGGGACTACTAGATAGCTAAAGACTTCTGGGGCTGGTTGTTAAAAGTCCTGAATGCAGAGGAGACCTCCAGAGCTATTACTTTTATGTGGTGTATTTGGAACTTCAGAAATACTCTAAATGTTGCTCCTCTTGATACCCGTGCAGGATCGGAGCCTGTTAGTAGAAGCCTCTTGGCTGTTGCTGCCAAGTATCTAGAGGTACTTAACGTTGAGGGTCAGCGTCCTGTGCTCAGGCCAGTGTTGAGTTTCCTGTGAGCTCTTCTGGGTGGTCTCCGCCGCCATTTGGAGTGCTAAAACTCAACGCAGACGCCTCTTGATGTGAAGCTTCAGGAAAATGAGGGATTGGATGGCTGGTCCGAGACCCCCGTGGCGTCCCCCTATGTGTCGGTATGCAGCATTGGAAGAGGCGGTGGTCGATCAAGTCTTTAGAGGCCGCTACTATCCTTGCTGGCCTGAGGACTCTCCAAGGCATGAGCCTTAGCACTTCTTCCTCGATCATCGTGGAGTCTGATTCTCAAGAGGTTGTGGCGTTCTCCACTATCTGGGTACGGATATTTCGAAAACTAAATCTATCCTGGATGAAATTGAGACCTTGGCCTCTCGTTGGGCCGATGTCTCCTTTACCTTTTGTCCTAGATCTTGTAACTCTGCCGCCCACCACTTGGCGCGTGCGGCTTTTTTGGAGCCTGCTGTTTGGTCGTCTTCCTCCATTTTGGAGGTAGACCCTATTGTTTGGCATTCGGACTTTCCCAATTGGGTTCGTTGTATTCTTATTGAGGATGGTTATTCCTCATTTGGTTAATGAAGTATCTTTTCAAAAAAAAAAAAAACTACTTTATTTTATCATCTATATTTTACAAATCTTTTCCAAATCATAGTCAAATTTTATTTGTTTTTGAAAGTACTTGACTAGAAGTTCAAAATATCTTTACAAATATAAGAGTACAAAACACAAAAAAAAAAATTGTTATTAAGGAAATATAATTTCTAAAAATAGAAAACGGTCCAAAATCGCTGTGGGTCCTAAAAGTTTCCATTAATTACTCATTTTTAATTATCCAAACTTTGTAACTATTATTCGTAATGAAAGAAAAAAGGGTAAAAAAAACAACTGTTTGATGTGAATTTACATATCGTGAGAGATATATATAAAATTTCATAACTTTACAACACAATTACATGAGTTTTACCCAAAATAGAAAAACTAATTAATCCACCAAATTTCTAAAATATATATATATATGATCCACCAAATGAATAATCAATCCTACTCTACGAAAAATTATTCAATGTACCAATCACAACGCGTGACAATCCCGCATACTCAAACTAGAGTTTTTAGCACCTCTCGTAATCCAACGATATAAACTTGTCGGTAAATATTGTTTCAATTCCTCCCATAATCCTGCTAAATCCACAATCTTGAAGCAATCTCCCTCTACAGAAAGAAAGAAAAATAAAACTTCACCTTCATTAATCAGAGACTTTTACACGTTGATCACAATCTTCTCCTTGAATCGTCTGGCTTTTACTATTGTAAGTCAAGGAACAGTTCATTTTGACCACCAAGTTTTTCTTGATGAAGCCAAGTATTTTGACCCTTCCTGGAATTTCTGTGTAGCTACTGATATTCAAAGCTCCCGAGTTCAAATCCTTCATCAAACTCAAAGCGTCGTCGATCTTCTCGGGCTCGATCTCCACCGTCACATTCATCTTCATTGTGTCCTTTGCCTTCGCCTCCCCCGGCGGGGTCTCACCCTCTCCGATGACCTCGTCGTGGTAGTAAATCTCGGTCGTGGCTTTGAAATATTTGAACGACCCAACATTAGGGTTCCGCACCGAGACAGTAGCCACAACAATTACCCCACCATCTGAGAAAGAAGAAGGGTGAGTTTTAAATGACTCTTCAGAAAATAAGTGAAAACTCTCCTTCTATAAACACTTTAAGAAAAAAAACACACTGAGGTAATTTGTAATACTTTTTCGCTATTTCAAAAGTCATGAGAAACTTACTTGAAGTAGTATTTGAAATCGATAGCGTATCGATATTGATATCTGGCGTTTTGATATGGAGGATGGTGAAGCCGAGGACGATGCCGATAACGGCAAGGATTAAGAGGAGAGCGGAGAAGCAGCCGCAGCACATGATGTATTTGTTCCTATGGAGGCGGAGCTTGGCCGGAGGAGGAAGAAACTGATTGTCGTCGCTGCGGAGATGGGCGGTGGCGGAAGCCAAGGGTTTGACCTGCTCTTTATCGGCCATGGCTATGGTGAAATGATCGTAAAAGAAGGGATATGTTGGGTATTTAATTGTTGGGATTCAAATTCATTTGGGAACGATGACTCCATTTCGTAATTCATAAGTCAAGTCTGGTTTTTTTTTTTTTTTCTAAAAAAAATATATAAAAGTCAGTCGGGTTTTGTCTTTTATTTATTTATTTTAGTTATTTTGTCACAAATGCGTGTTGATTTGGGCAAAAGGTTGACTAGATAGGCATTGATCAACTTGTACGTTGGGAAGGATGTGAATATATATAAATAACGTTAAATTATAAATGTAGTATTTTTCTAAGAATTTTGTCAATTTAGTGTTGAAATTTCTAAACAAAAATTAATTGCCTCTAAGTTTGGAAACTACGTTTCTATTTAATATTAGTTTTTTTTTTTAAAGTTCTCTATTTAATATGGGATTTAGGCCAACTGTACCCAAGTCTTATGCAGCCCATTTTAGACACTACAGAAAAAAAAAATTGATTTATTGACGTAATTAATTGTTTTTCTTAAATTATCAATTTTATCTATCCTATTTGAACTTCGTTTTAATATAGTCTATGATTCTACAAGTTTTAACTTAGGTCTATGTAGTTTGGGTTTAAAATTTTAATTTAGTCTTACCGGTTAAACCTAAAAAATATTAATTTACATTGTTTGCTCCTATGAAAACTCATTTGTTTTTCTCTATTTTAAATTACTCAATTCTAAGCTTAAATCCTATTACAATATGTTAATATTCAATATAGTAGTGAGAATTGTATATAGCAGAGATGATTTATAAAGTTTGACCAAGTTATACAAAACAAATTAAAAAAATTTTAAAATTATATGAATCATATTGAAGCTATTTTTTTTTTTAAAATCATAAGATCAAAGTGAAATTAAGCCAAAACTATTATCAATACAACTTAGTAGATAAGGCATATATTATTATCTTACAAGTTGAATGGTTTTGTCATGTACCCTACAATTGTTAAGCGAAAAAAATGCCTGGACAATAAGAATCAAATTGAAGATTTTAAATTACCAGTCTTTTAACTTGTGTCAGGTAATATTTTTCATTTTATTTTATAATATTTTGAGTTGTAATCATTTATAAAGATTTAAATTATGAGAAAGAATAATTTAATTAATAATGTATTATATAAAATTTAAGCAGTATAGACCTACAAAATACAAAATTGTTTGGAGAAACAAAATTGCAAAGCCCGTGTGGCGTCCGTTGCTTCTTAATAAGAAGTTCCTTTTTCTTCAAAAAATAATAATAATAAATTGTTTTATAAATTTAATTAAAAAAATTATTCATGAAAATATATTCTGAGTAAGAACCTAAGTTAAATTTATTACATTCTATATAATATAATATAATATACAAAATTATATTTTAATGTAATGTATAAAATATAATTTTAATATATGCACTAATGGTGAGTTTATCCAATTATACTAAATAATTAAAATATTGTTTTAAATAAAAACATTTTTAAAAATATTAATATTTTTATTTTAGTTAGTTTATTTTATTTTACATTTTAAGTTTCATTTTAAAAAATCTTTTTTAAAAATTAAAAATAACATTGTTTCTTTTGTTGTTGTGGTTTGAAGAAGAGAAAATCAATTATTAACCATGTTAAATTGATAAGATTATTTTTTTTAAGAATTAAATTAAGGAATTCTAATCATTAATAAACTTTTATAACAAAAATGATAACAATACTAATCATAAAATATTTATTTTTTAATAAATTATGAAATAATTCTTTCTCATTATAAAATAACTTTAAAACATATATATATATATATATATATATATATATATATATATATATATATTGGCGAGATTGATATTTGTGTTTAAGACTCTTTTGTTAAATTAAACTAACCATTTTTTCTTAGAATACAATAATATATAATTGTTAGACAATTTAATTTGATTTTGCATATTAGTTGAAAAAATCATTAAAATCCCGTTAATTAAACTTACTAGGGTCAAATTAATATGAACCAATGAAAAAGAAATTTTCTAAATTCAGTTTATAAGTCTTTTTTTTTTAGGTTAACATCCTAGGTTTCTTTTTCAAGTTCATTATCTTGGAAAAAATTTGTTGTGGAAAAGGGAACACAAAACATGAAGAAAATTAGGCAACAAATGTTAAAAAGGTGGTCACATCTCGACAGTATGTCAAAAGTGAAGGAGAGAAAGGGAAATTGTAAACGTACCCAATAATTGAATAAAATACTATGTGTTGTAAAATTGAGAGGTGAAACCGGGCACCAAAACTTTACAAAATAATATAATAATAACAATAATAATAATAATAATAACAATAATAATAATAATAATACAAGTGGGGTATATATATATAATATAAACAAATAATACAAGTGGAGTATATATATATAATATAAACAAAAATAGGGATTTATGGCAAATTAAAAGCAAATGAAATTAGAGAGGTTTCTTTTCCAAATATCTATATCTTTATTTATCCACCAAAAACCACTATTTATAGGCAATTTGGAGAGCATGATGTGGTATATTTGGACACCAATCTATGGCCTTTGTTGGACACATAGAAGTCACTTTGGCTATGGAGAAAATGCCACTTGGCATGGATATTAAGTGGGCATGTGGAATGGGCATTTACATGTGCCATATTTACAATACTCCTCCTTAAATGCCCATTTATATAAAATATGCCTCGTTAAAACCTTACTAGGGAAAAACCCAATGGGAGAAAAAAAAAAACCCTAGTGAAGGAAAAAGAGTACATATTTTATATAGTTTACTATAATATATTCACTCCCCCTCATGGAGACATCACTTAAAGTCTTTGAGTCGCCGCATTCCAATGCTATATACTAATTTATCGAAGGTTGCAGTTGGTAATGCCTTTGTAAATAAGTCAGCCAGGTTATCTTTTAAACAAATTTGTTGTACAGTGATATCGCCATTTTCTTCAAGATCATGAGTATAAAAGAGCTTTGGTGAGATATGCTTTGTTCTATCTCCTTTGATATATCCTCCCTTGATTTGAGCTATACATGTTGTGTTGTCTTCGTATAACATCGTTGGAAGAGGTTTACTTGAAGACAAGTCACATGTCTCATGAATGTGTTGTGTCATCGATCTTAGCCATACACATTCTCGACTTGCTTCATGAATAGCGAGGATTTCAGCATGATTTGAAGAAGTGGCCGTTATAGTCTGTTTCACTGATCGCCACGATATAGCAGTTCCTCCACATGTGAATAGATAACCTGTCTGAGATCTAGCTTTGTGTGGATTAGATAGATAACCAGAATCTGCATAACCAACTAGATCATACTTTGATTTGTTAGAATAAAATAAACTCATATCAATTGTCCCTCGAAGATATCGGAGTACATGCTTAACTCCGTTCCAATGTCTTTTTGTAGGACATGAACTATATCTAGCTAATAAATTTACTGAAAATGCAATATCTGGTCTTGTGTTATTAGCCAAATACATAAGTGCACCAATTGCACTAAGATATGGTACTTCAGGACCAAGTAGTTCTTCATTGTCATCTTGAGGTCGAAATATATCTTTCTTTATATCCAGTGAACGAACTTCCATTGGAATGTTCAATGGATGTGCTTTATCCATATAGAATCTTTTTAAGATTTTCTCTGTATAAGTTGATTGATGAACAAATATCTCATCTGCTAAATGTTCAATTTGCAAACCAAGGCAAAATTTTGTTTTTCCAAGATCTTTCATCTCGAATTCTTTCTTAAGATATTCTATTGCCTTGGATAACTCTTCAGGAGTTCCAATTATATTTAAGTCATCAACATATACAGTTATAATAGCAAATCTTGACTGAGATTTCTTTATAAAAACGCACGGATATATTGGATTATTTTGGTATCATTCTTTCAACAGATATTCACTCAGGCGATTATACCACATTCGTCCTGATTGTTTTAATCCATATAATGATCTCTGTAACTTTATTGAATACAATTCCCGAGAACTTGATTCATATGTTTCTGGTATTTTAAATCCTTCCGGGATTTTCATATAAATGTCATTATCGAGAGATCCATATAAATACGCCGTGACTACATCCATTAGATGCATATCAAGCTTTTCATATACAGTCAGACCAATCAAATATCTTAGCGTTATTGCATCCACCATAGGAGAATTTGTCTCCTCATAATCAATACCAGGCCTTTGTGAGAATCCTTGTGCAACAAGTCTCGCTTTATATCTTGTGACTTCATTCTTTTCATTTCTTTTCCTTACAAATACCCATTTATATCCCACAGGTTTGACGTTTTCCGGTGTTGGGACTACTGGTCCAAAAACCTCACATTTTGAAAGTGAGTTCAACTCTGCTTGGATTGCTTCTTTCCACTTCGGCCAATCCTTTCTACGTTGACATTCTTTGATAGATTTTGGGTCAAAATCGTCACTTTCATGAATAATATCATGAGCAACATTATAAGAAAAAATGTTGTCAATAATGATATCATTTCGGTTCCATCTCTTTCCTGTTGTAACATAGTTTATAGAAATTTCATTATTATCCTCAAGCGTTTGATTTTCACCAATACTCTTTTGAGTAGTTGTATTCTGGATTTCTTCTGGAACATCCATACCTTTTATTGAATCATTTTGATTCTCAACTACTTTTCTTTTTCGAGGATTTTTATCTTTAGAACCTATTGGTCTACCACGCTTCTGGCGTGCTCCAGACTCATTATTGACAACTTGTTCCTTTAGGATATCAATTTTTGATGGAGCATTTGCAGCTGGTATATATGATTTAGTCACACTTTTAGTATCTGTGAATGCATCTGGTAGTTGATTTGCTATATTTTGCAAATGAATTATCTTTTGAACTTCAAGTTCACATTGATCTCTACGAGAATCTAAATGAGATAATAACGATGCATTCCATGTAATTTCTTTTTCCAACTTCTTAATTCCTCCCCCTAATGTTGGAAAATTTGTCTCATTAAAATGACAATCAGCAAATCGTGCAGTAAATACATCACCCGTCAGGGGTTCAAGATATTTAATAATTGATGGGGAATCAAAACCAACATATATTCCTAACCTCCTTTGAGGACCCATCTTAGTACGTTGTGGTGGAGCAATCGGTACATATACTGCACATCCAAAAATTCTTAGATGGGAAATATTTGGCTGCTGGCCATAAGCTAATTGCATTGGGGAGTATTTATTATAAGCTACTGGCCTAATACGTGCCAGTGATGCAGCATGCAAAATAGCATGACCCCATACCGATGTAGGAAGTTTAGCTCTCATAAGCAATGGTCTTCAATTAGTTGCAGACATTTTATAAATGATTCTGCTAGACCATTTTGTGTATGAACGTGAGCTACAGGATGTTCAACACTTATCCCAATTGACATACAATAATTTTTAAAAGTTTGGGATGTAAATTCACCAGCATTATCAAGTCGAATGGTTTTAATTGTATTATCAGGAAATTGTGCTTTTAACTTAATTATTTGAGCAAGTAATCTTGCAAATGCAAGATTTCGACTTGATAATAAGCATACATGTGACCATCTGCTGGATGCGTCAATTAATACCATAAAATATCTAAATGGACCACTTGGTGGGTTAATAGGTCCACAAATATCACCTTGAATTCGCTCTAAAAATGCAGGTGATTCAATCCCCACTTTAGCTGGTGATGGTCTAATAATTAATTTCCCTTGAGAACAAGCATCACATGACAACTCATTGGATTGAAGAATCTTCTGGCTTTTTAAAGGATGTCCATGTGAATTCTCAATAATTTTTCTCATCATTATCGACCCTGGATGACCCAATCGATCATGCCAAACACTGAATATTTATGGATTCATGAACTTTGGGTTCATTATTGCATAACTTTCGATTACTCGTATATGAGTATAGTATAATCCAGAAGAAAAAGCAGGCAGTGTTTCTAATATACGTTTTTCATGTGAAACAATAGATGTTATATAGAGACACTCTATATTATTTTTACAATCAGTTTCAACATGATAATCATTTTCACGTATATCTTTAAAACTTAATAAGTTTCTTTTTGATTTGCTAGAGAACAGAGCATTATTAATTGTAAATCTTGTTCCCCTAGGCAAAATAAAGTTTGCTTTTCCAAAACCTTCAATCAGATTTGCAGAACCTGATATAGTATTGACTTTTGCTTCCAGCATTGTCAATCTAGTAAAATATTTTCTATTTATGAGTATCGTGTGCGTAGTTGCGCAGTCTGCCAGACATAAATCCTCATTGCTCATTTTCGAGGTACTCAACATATTGAAATTGTTCATATTTCTTCATTGAAAAGAAAAGAAAAACGATTACAAAGAGTCTTAAATATATATACAAACAAAACAACAACAAAAACATACTAAACAGTATTTAATTATATATTTTCATACAAATCATCCTCTACTTGTTTGATTGCATCAATTCTCTCTCCAGGAGATTCAAAATAATCAGCTACATCAAGATGCATCATATTGGAGGGGTCAAACACATCATCTTCTTGAATGGCAAGATTTACCTCCACATTCTTTCCTTTTCCTTTTTCCTTCAGGGAAGCTTGATAGAGATCAACAAGGTGTTTTGACGTACGACAGGTACGTGACCAGTGCCCAGTCATTCCGCACCGGAAACATTTATGTTCATCACCTTTCGAACTTCTATCTTGTGGAGCCTTTCCTTTATGATCATCACTTCGTGTGGGTTTCTTAAAATTATAATGCCCACCACGAAAATAGGTATTTCTTCCTCTACCGCGGTCCCGACCTCGACCACGACCACGACCTCGACCACGGTTATTAAAATTCACAGCATTCACTTCAGGGAATGGTGTTGCTCCAGTTGGTCGGGATTCGTGATTTTTCATCAATAACTCGTTATTTTGTTCAGCAACGAGAAGACATGAGATAAGTTCAGAATATTTTGCAAAACCCTTCTCTCGATATTGCTGCTGCAGGAGCATATTCGAGACATGAAAAGTGGAAAATGTCTTCTCTAACATATCAACATCAGTAATCTTTTCTCCGCATAATTTTAATTTTGAACTAATTCTGAAGAGTGCGGAATTATACTCACTTACTGATTTAAAGTCCTGCAACCTTAGGTGCATCCAATCATAACGAGCTTTTGGAAGAATAACTGTTTTTTGATGATCGTACATTTCTTTCAAACCTTGCCATAGAACGTAGGCATTTTTTATTGTAAGATACTCCATTTTCAATCCCTCGTGAAGATGATGGCGAAGGAAGATCATGGCTTTTTCTTTTTCTTGATTTGATGCATCATTTCCTTCTTTAATTGTTTCTCCAAGATTCATAGAATCTAAATGGATCTCAGCGTCAATGACCCATGACAAGTAGTTATTTCCATTAATATCCAGGGCCGCAAATTCTAGCTTTGTAAGGTTTGTCATAATAACACTATCAAAAATAATAATATATTCATATTAGAAATTTAACATAAACCAAATGCGTAAAAATGGCTTACCTATAAGACTTACCTTTAGCGGGAAAAATGACAGAGTCTCGTGCTGATAACGTGTTGTAAAATTGAGAGGCGAAACCGGGCACCAAAACTTTACCAAATAATATAATAATAATAATAATAATAATAATAATAATAATAATAATAATACAAGTGGAGTATATATATATAATATAAACAAATAATACAAGTGGAGTATATATATATAATATAAACAAAAATAGGGATTTATGGCAAATTAAAAGCAAATGAAATTAGAGAGGTTTCTTTTCCAAATATCTATATCTTTATTTATCCACCAAAAACCACTATTTATAGGCAATTTGGAGAGCATGATGTGGTACATTTGGACACCAATCTATGGCCTTTGTTGGACACATAGAAGTCACTTTGGCTATGGAGAAAATGTCACTTGGCATGGATATTAAGTGGGCATGTGGAATGGGCATTTACATGTGCCATATTTACAATACTATGAAAATAATAGTTTAAATAATAATTATTCGATGATTAAATTGAATTATTCACAATAATATGTTATATTTGTAATTATTTTGAAATGGAGAAAGGAAAATTGTAAACCATACAGCATAATTGAAATAAAACATAATGAAAATAATAGTTAAAGAAATAATTATTCAATGATTAATAAATATTTTACAAATAATTTGTTATATTTGTAATTATTTCTATAAAAATGTACATATTTACAAATATTTTAAAAAATAAAATCACTCATTCAAATTTCTTTACTCAGTTGTAAAGTTTTGAGAATGGCCCACAAGTGTTAGGTACAACAACCCTCGACATATCTCCACATTTTTATGATATTGTCTACTTTGAGCATAAGCTCTTATGGCTTTGTTTTTTGTTTCACCCAAAAGGTTTCATACCAATGGAGATAGTGTCTCTCACTTATATACACATGATATTCCCCTTGTCTAACCAATGTGGGACTTTGGTCGCACTCCCAACAATCCTCCCCTAGAACAAAATACTAACCAAGCCTCCTTTCAAATAGTCATCTATCCGTCTAACTCTTATCCTGGCCAACTTCTTTACCGAAGCACACCGCCAATCCAATAGAGCTCAACCAACATATCTCCACTATGACTATGTTATCAAGATTCGCCTCATTTGTTCGACACTCGGGGATTCTACCACATTGCTAAGTCAAGGGCATAGCTCTAAGACCACTTGTTAGGGACAACGACCCTCGACATATCTCCATATTAGTATGATATTGTCCACTTTGAGCATAAGTCCTCATGACTTTGTTTTTTGTTTCACCCAAAAGGTCTTGTACCAATATAGAGATAGTGTCTCTCACTTACATATCCGTGATTTTCCCCTTGTCTAACCAATGTGGGACTTTGGTCGCACTCCCAACAACAAGTTTACACAAAATTAAATGGGAAAGAAAGAGGAGACAAATAGAATGAATTTAGACTTAGGTGTGTCACTTTTTTCAATGCGCAAGTGAAGAATCCCCGTCTAGGGCAAGGACAAGATTATGGTTTCCATATTCTCGTTCCCGTCCAGTTCTCCACCCGATTATTTCCCATCTCTGTCTAAATATATATGTTTTTTTTTAATCATGAATTAATATTTTATTAACATATTTAACAATGTGAACACGTTACTCAAACGCTACTTGACACATGAAACCCAACTTGTTCATCAATAAAATCCAACCCAACTATTAATAAAATTCATGGTTTATATAAATGGAATATTCAATTAGCGTGTCCACATGTCTAAATATATTGATAATACAAAAACTTAAGGATATATTCTTTAGGTTAACAAATTTTTGTATGGAATGACCTCATTGAGAATTTTTAATAGATTAAAGGCAAAATTAAGAATTTTAAAAGATTAAAGATCAAATTGAGAGAGATATTAAAGATTAGGAACTATGTGATATATTTAGCCATGATTAAAATATTTGTTTAAGGATGAATATTAATATTTCTGATATATTGTATAAACGTCAATAAAACATTAAAAAATATATATATCAACATATGATCGCCAATAATTTCATAAATTTCTTGGTTTGCATACTTTTTTTTTTTGGAAGATAGTTTTGCATACTTTTTAATTACTAGATAGAATATCCGTTGATATCAATATACACTTCGATATTTTTGTCGACCTCGGTGTTTTGATTCTTATAAGCAATTTACCTGACAAAAACAGTTGCTTTATTTACAATTTTCTAAGCATAATGTATCTTGACTACTACATACCAAATAACTAAATTACAAACATACCTGATGGTGGCGAGGTATCTAACCATTTAGCTATGAGTTTGCGATTTTTCTTTAATTTCAATGATGTGGAGTAGGAATACATCCAACCTTAACGATTAGAGTTATAAGGTTTTGTCCAGTTAAAGTATGCTCAAGTAGGCAACTACGAGTTTGCTCTAATGCCAACTAGCTATCACATCTCAATTTTCTAATTTATTAAAATTGGTCCTTTTATTGACATATTTTTTTTGAGTTCAACATTTGGGATGGGGAGATTCGAACACCCGACCTCTTGATTGAGAGAGTGCATGTCAATTACCGGTAAGCTATGCTCACTTTGGCGACATGTCATCCTTTAAATCCTCATGGATGCATTACATGAAACATAAATCTAATACATAGGATATTGTAATCATAACAAACTACAAGATTTTTGACTTTTCCCGACGCAACGAAGTGTCGAAAAAAGTCTATATTGCATCGGGATAAGTCTTGGCCAACTAAAATATTTCGTCGGCATAGAGCCGTCGGGAAAGATACTTCCAAACGCAAATGACATTGCGTCGGCAAAAGTAGACTTATCCCGACGCAATGTATTGTGTCGGAAAAAAGTTTCTTCCAACGACTAATGTATGCGTTGGGAGAAGTCCATTTTTGCCGACGCAATGTGCGTCAGCAAAATCCTGAATTTTTTTTTTTTGTTTTTTATTTGTTTATTTATTTCTATACTACTTGATAGTTCATTATAGTATCATTTTAAGACAAAAAATAACATCATAAAAAGCAATAGTATTGAAATGCAATAAGTTGATTACAAAATGTTCATTCTCTGCATGTACTAGAGTTAAAAAGAAGAAAACAAATACATCAGGAAAAAAAAACAATTAATCTTGAAGGCTTCAATCTTCGTCTTCGTCTGTATTTTTGGAAAATAGGTCTTTAAGATTACACAACTGCAAATCTAAAAAAGAAAAATAATATGAAAAACTTTAAATACAAAATAAAAAATAAAAGAAGCTTCCTAAAGTGAAACTAAAGCACAAAAGAGTATAATTGTCATTTTAACTCTCAAAGTAACTTAGGAAGTGTCTAAAGTGAAACTTAAGTATACAATCAACCCCCTGATGCTACAAAATTGTCTTAGAGATGCTTAAGCATGCTTTAAGGCCAAAAACTAACTCAAAATGTAAAAGTGTCCATTTCATCCCTTGGAACCTACAACTAGCCAAAAAGTGGCTAAAAAGAGTTTAAGTATCATTTTGATTCTCAAATAAACTTAGAAAGTGCCTCAAGTGAGCATACAACCAATCCTCCGATGCTACAAAAGTATCTTAAAGGTGTTTAAGCATACTTTGATGCCAAAAACTAACTCAAAACATAAAAGTGTCTAATTTGCCCGCTGGAACCTACAAAGTGGCCAAAAAGTGCTTAAAAAGAGTGTAAGTGTCATTTTGATTCTTAAAGAAGCTTAGAAAGTGTCTAAAGTGAAACTAAAGCACATAACCAACCCTTCGATGCTACAAAAGTATCTTAAAGGTGCCTTGAGTATACTTTGAGGCTAAAAACTAACTCAAAACAACCTAAAAGTGTCTACTTTGCTCCTCAAAACCTATAAAGTTGTCAAAAAGTGCTTGAAAATAGTCTAAGTGTTATTTTGACTCTCAAAGAAAGCTGGAGCATGCCTAAAGTGAACTTAAAGCACACAACTCACCCCCTAATGCTACAAAAGTGTCTTAAATGTGCCTAAGCGTACTTTAAAAGCCAACAAACATTCCCAACTCATTGAAACTCTTACTTCAAATATCACAAACTCACTCAAACACACTTCACACACATCCCACTAATTCATCCAAACTAACCCTAAAAAAAGTGCCTAACTTATATATTCTTACTTAAAATCCCACTAACTTATCAAATATCTAACCCTTAAAAAAATGTGTCTAACTCACTAAAACTAACTCTCTATTTGAATGGCTACCATAACTATAGGATAGCCATACAACCAAGCAAAAATTTTGACACTAAATGAAGAACTTTAATTCACCAAACCGATTTCTAAAAACAATTATGGGTACAATAACTTCTAAATAGCCATATATGCTAATAATTAAACGTAAAATATAATATAACATACAACCAAACATATAAAAGACAATAAGTTTCATAATGATTTTCTAACATCAAAGAAATCATCCATACCTAGTTAGAAGAGATCATCTTGTGTGCTTGTCATTGTACGATCAAAATAAGTCTGCTTCAAAAGATGGATAAACTATTACTAATTATAGATAGAAAATTATAAAGAAAAATTCTATTATTGAAGTTAAAAATCAAAAGTCGAAACTATTACTAATTATAGATAGAATTTAATGAAAGCTTAGTGCCTAATTCACTCCAAAGTGTCTAAGGTACAAATTTTAGATGATTAACTCATCCCAAACTCACTCCAAACTCTTCCGAAAGTGTCTAACTTCTCTCCAAATGTCTTAAGCAAACCCCCAAACATCCAAAAGTACTTAATTTTAAATAATTAAATATTGTTCTAACCCTCCAAGGATATATTAAAGAAACGTGTTGAGTCTAGCATTTTGTGCACCAACCTAATTCCAAGTACGTACATATATACAAAGCACTTAGGGATTTAATTAAGAGAACAAAATCACAATATAATCTTCACTAAGCTCAAAATATAGCATTCTAACTCAATATATTACCTTACATTTTAATGTTCAATAGGCTCTATAGGATAAAAATCACAAAATAGGCTATAAATCAAATTACACAATAAGCTTAGAATCAAACATTAATCACACACAAGAGGCTCAAAATCAAACTAATCACACACTTGGACTCGATGTCATAATTTATTCACACAAATATAGGTTCAAAATCACACTTCTAATCACAAGATAAGTTCCAAATCAAACTTTAATCACATAAAAAGCCTACAAATCACAATTTAATCAAATAATTAAGCTTCAAATCACATTTTCAACACACAATAAATTCAAAATCACGATTTAATTATACTTTAATCATACAATAAGATCCAAATCAAACATCAATCACATAAATAGCCTCTAAATCACACAAATATTCTCCAAATTACACTTTGAACACATAATACACTCAAATAAATTTTTTTAACTTCAAAAGGCTCAATAACCAAGTTTAAATCTTAAATAAACTAACAAAAACACAATGTAAGAATTCTATGTAACTCCAAATGCTTAACCAAGAAGAAAATCCAAGCTACCAACGGAATTTGTGAATAAAGAAAACAAAAAGTATTGAGAAAGAGAGAAAACCTAAGAATAACTAAACAAATATAAGTTAAAATTAAATAAATACCTTTGGAAATAAAACCCACAAGCTTAAAATTGAACTAAGCAATGAGAAACGCAAAAAGTAGCTAACTCCAAAAAAATTTCCCCTCAAAATGCCCAAAATTGGACCGCAACCTACAAGAAAATTACAAAAAATGGAAGAGAAGGGGCATGAGTGAAGGAATAGGGAAGAAACTGGAGAAGAAGAAGAAAGAATGAGGCAATGGTATGAGGTTTCGGATGTAGACGACGGAGAGAAAAGGAAGAAGAAGAGAGAAAAGGAAGAGAAGAAGGAGAGGAGAGAAGAAAAGAGAGCTAAGGTTTTATTTTTCATGACTTTTTCTGACGCAAAAAAAAAACGTCGGCATAGGTCTAAAAAGCGTCAAGATAAGTGAAACGCGCGTTTCACTTAATTTATTTCTCCCAACGCAAGCATTTTCGTCGGCATAGCTGACTTTTGCCGACAAAACGAAATTTGCAAGTGTCGGAGAAAGTCCCGACGAAAATGGCAAGCATCGGGAGAAATGTGTAGATTTCCCGACACTTGCCATTTTTGTCGAGATAAATATGTTTTTCCTGACGAAAATGCTTGCGTCGGGAAAAACGTTAGCCGGAAAATCTATTCTTATAGTGTCAAGCTCCACGTAGCTATTGTAACAAGATCATGATCCATTGTCAATTCGAGCATAATTCAACTAGTTTAAGGTATAAACCCTCGATCAAGAGGTTAGAGTTTTGAATCGTTTACATCCTACATGTTGTTGAACGTAAAAAAAATCATGATGCATGCAATACATAAATCAAGCAATAAATTCACGAATGCTATAAAAACTTCATCGTGATTAATAAAGTAATAATCACACAATTGTACAATTACTTTTACTATATTAATTCAAAGGCGAGATAGATTTTTTAGTACAACAATTTATTAAAAGGTGAGATCGGACACTGGGACTAGTTTGTTAATTCTAAATTTGTCCCTAGTAGTTATAGCTTATATTTTTCTTATTCCATTATTTTTATTAAAATTAAAACATTATTTATCTCCTAGAATTGAGATGAACCACACTGAATTAAATTTTTTTCTTAAATCAATCAAATTTTATATAAGAAAAAAAAATAGTTTTAAATATTCCTGGAGGGGGGGGGGGGGCATCTTTCATTGCCTAACGTAAGCACCCCTTCTGGACGCTTGGGCAAAAGCCCATGGGCTATTTAGGCCCAACAATGTGCTCACTTTAAAATAAAAACTAGAAATAACTTTGATTTTTTTAGTTTAACAACATTTGGGAGAGGAATTCGAACCTATGACCACTTGGGTCGATATATGTCAATTACCGCTGAGTTTATGTTCACTTTGGCAAAAATTATCAATAACATAAATAGCTAAAAAAATAGAGTGCATGTTGAAAAATATTCAAAAAGTTTAGAGTTATCTCAGTCGCATTTTTTTTTTAAAAGATTTACTAAATAAAATAGATTTAGCAAATATCTGTTTGGTGGATTTTTTTTTTTTTAAACTATTTTCAGATGATGTGATTTAAATAGTAGAAATTCATAAAACAACATTTTTATATTTCAATATATTCAAATTTAAAGTAGAGAATTACATTAAAAAATATAACAACTTTGATAAATATACTATTTCATGTTATAAACTCATTTTATTTTTATTAAAATTAAAATATTAATTATACAAACTTTATAAAATAAAAACATGCTCGTAAATTATTTGGTTGGTAACTACACTATTTTTATTGTATATAAATATATTACCAAACACATTTTTGAACAACTTTTTAAATTAAAATTTAATTTCTAAATCTACTGACAATTACATATTCAAAAATACTGAAAAACATGAAATACAAGCTTGTTTTCGTTGAATACGTTGTTTTCAAATTTTTGTATTTAGATCACAAATAAAAAAAATGCACCCTTTGTCTATTGCAAAAGTATTTGTTTTTGTTGCGTCATTTTTGCAATGTCGCAAGTGTACATGTCAAATTTTAATATAGTGTAAGTAAATTACGAGTATCATCTTCAGGACTGCGTTTCTAGCTCACTTAAATACTACAGATACTAACGCTCGATTTTACTTAGAGATAAATATGTGATGAGAATGAAATTGAAAAATAACAAAACTAGAGTAATGAGGAAAATCAATGGGAAACAGATCTTAGAGAGTTGTGATTTCACCAATTAGGTTCATGCTTTAATTATTGATAATTCTCATTTATGAGGATTATTTAGCCTTAAACTAGGTTGTTCTTGTCATTTTTGTGTGTTTTGTGGTATGACGAGCAAGCTAAAAATGGTGTTTATAAGATTAATTCATGAAAGCTTGTCGGAGTATTGAAAATGAGTAAAGAAATTGAAAAGAGAATGGAAATTAAACAAATTTGTTGTTTTTGTGTAGATTTGGAGCAAGTACATAAATGCAATTGCATTCTACTTTCGAAATGCAATTGAATGCAATTACATTTCCGAGGAAAAACAAGATGGTGAACAAAGGGAAAAATGCAATTGCATTCCACTTTTGAAATGCAATTGCATTTTCTGAAAAATCTGGAAAATGCAAGATTTACGGAAATTTCGAAATTTATGAAGATTTTTGAGAGATTTAGGAGATTCTTCAGCTCGATTTCATGCCTACAAGTTGACCCAAGATTGAAGGAGCATGAAGATGGAAACCCTAGCCCTCAATGCCTATAAAAATGGAAAAAACAAAGCAAAACGAGAATGAGTTTTTCTGCACGCCCCAGTCCATTATTCTGTTGTTTTCTTTCTCTTTTGTGCTATTTTTCTTCTTTTTTCCAGCACCTTCAAGCCCCAAAAATCAGTTCAATCTAGACGAAAATCTCAGATTGTAAAGACCCAATTCCCTTTGAAAGAAGTGGGATCGAGTTCGATTGATGAAAGGGGCAAGAATGGTGCTTTATTGCACTATATTTCAAGAACTTTGTTAGCATCAACTTCAATTTTTTTTTCCTTTGTTTTGTTTAGTTTAGTGGCTATAATTTTAGGTTTAAGTTACTATTCTATCTTTCTTTCATTCTAGCTTTTAAACTCAAGTTGTATTGTTAATTCCTTTGGCTAGTTAGTCTTACAAGTTAATTCAATAAGATTTATTTAGTTTTATCACATAATTTAGTTGATCTCTCAATTTCTCTTTATCTAAGCTTGTTATGGATTTTCTACACTTTAATTTATTGTTTTTCATCCCTATCATAATGAGCTAAATTCTCTTTAGGGGTTCAAGTTGGTGAATGCCCTAGAGAAAAAATGTAAAGCTTAAAAGTAACAACAATCTAGCTAGCATGTGAACTTAGTTTGTTTTTGTTGAGTTTAGATTTGGATAAATCTAGTCGGCCAACTAGTGTTGCTTATCAAGTTTAAACTTAATACCTAAAGGGTTAAAGGAAAGCGGATTTTACAAAAGTAATGGAGAAAAATGTTTAGAAATAAGTTCTGAACATCGACCCTAGACATAGGGCGAGACTCCAAAACCACTAGAATTATGTGCGAAAATATCTAAGTTAGATTAGCCATAGACATAGAATTAATTACTTAGCCTCCTAAAGATTTTGAATCAAAATTGAATAGAAGTCGAATTCGATTTACTTAGTTTTCACATGTTAGCTACGATTGCAATCGTATTTTTTATTGCATTTTCTAAAAGGTGCTTGAACCACTTGAATTCCCTTATTTTCACTCATTGATTTTTCACCTTTTTTTCGTTAACAAACCAACCTCATATATTTTTATAACTTTGGTTACATAAATTGCAATTTGAAAACAATTTTTGCTATCATTTGAATTTTGTTGCATCCGTTCCCTGTGGGATCAATACTCTGGAATATTTTCACTTTTATATTACTTGAATCGACAATGTGCACTTGAACTAGACTGGAGCTTGTTTTGAATTAAAAATATTTTCTTAAAAGCCTCACGTTTCAGTCCGATCAATTATACTGGATGCAACAACAAACATGCAATATTCCACAAGTCCAGAATACTAAATTCATAATTGGCTCTCTCAAGCACAACTAATTCTTAGGCACAATTAGAAACTAATACGTCTAATTAATTTTACTAACATGCAAGGCCTTAAGTCTAGGTCTTTTGACATTTTTTAAAGTGATCCTAAATATCTCTAGATTTTAGATTCACTTAGTCATGCAATTAAGGTCTACTCTAAATTACCTCTCAAGATTGTAAAATTCAGAGACAACAATAATCAATCTATGGCCAATAGATTAAAAGTATTAAGCAAATAATTACATGAATGGAAAATAAGCATTAATAAAGAATTCAGTAAATTAAACCATAAAATCTATTAATGGCTACATCAATCCCTAAGATAAAAGATCTAGCCAATCATGTTTATAAAATAACAATAAAGTCTTAGGCTAAAATCCATAACAAAACTATAAAAGTAAGCGTAAGAAGACAAATCAAATCCAGCATGGTGATATCCCGTCTCCGATACAATCTCCACGATCTCGAGCTTCAAAGATCCATTTTCTATGCTCCAAAATCGTCTCCTAAGCCACCCAAATCGTAATTTTTTTGTTTAGGTCAAAATTCCAAAGTTATTCCACTCCAAAACTTCAAAGCTATTCCAAAGTTATTCCTCTCCAAAACGGCACCCCAAAAACTTCATATAAATAACCAACAAACGAAAACGCATGAAAATATAAGGAAATAAAGTAATATCGTCGAGATGCCTTATTGTAGCATCGAGACGCTACGGACGAAACTCAAAAAATGAAGCTGCGCGAATATTTGACGGACTAGAGGTGTTGGGCAAAATTCCGAAGTGTCAAGACGCTGAAAACAATGCTGTTTTGTGCGGATTTTTTTTACTGCATATTACAAAGAGTAGCGCCTAGGCCAGGCAGTTCGATAAGCACCATATTGTTATTTTATTAAATTTTTTTCTTTTATTTTTCTTCTGAATTCTTCTTCTCTTTAATTTCCTGATTTCTTCTATCCTTTCTCGATTTCTTGTAATTTGCTCGATAAATTCTTTGAATTCTTTATTTTACTCAATTTATCTTCAAATGCTCGATTTCTACAAAATCAAACAATTATGCACATAAAATTGGTCAATTAAACATCAAAACTAACAATAAATAAGCTATAGAAATAGCTCACTTTTTTGTTTTATCAATTTTTCAAATCCATTAGATTTTTTCGAGTTGTCTTTGACATATTTACCTCACACACATACACAATTTAAGTGCATTTATCTTTTAATTCAAAATTTAAAATTTTAAGATCACTTTATCTTTTATAAATTAATTATCTAAGTGTAACTCAGTAGTTTAGACATATTCTTTTCTTCAAGATTCAAATATCCACTCTACATCCATTGGTCCTTTTTTTTGTTTTTTGTTCAACAATTGTAGGAGTGGGAAATGGAACCATCTGATTTTTTAAATAGTAATTAGTATTTTATGCACTAAGCTATGTTTGGGTTGGCTTTCACCCTCCATTTTTAGAACATTGAATGGTCCTATTTTTAGGTCATTCTCAATTTGGTTCTTAACTTTTAAAAAAAATCAGTTTTAACTTTAATATATTAAAAATTCATTATTAGTGTCCTTCTATAGAAAAAATATTAAAATTTGTTAACATAAAACTGATGTATTGTTAAGACTCTGTTTGATAACCATTTATTTTTTGTTTTTGGTTTTTAATTTTTTGAAAATGAAGTCTATATAAATACTCCTTTCACCTATAGGTTTTCTTGTTTTGTTATATACTTTTTACATATGTTTTCAAAAACCAAGCTAAAGTTTTGAAAACTAAAAAAAGTTGTTTTCAAAAATTTGTTTTTGTTTTTTGTATTTGGCTAAGAATTCAAATGTTTTCTTAAGAAATATGAAACTCATTGTAGAGAAAAGATGAGAAAACAAGCACAATTTTTAAAAATAAAAAACCATGGTTATCAAACGGGGCCTAAATTATTGTTTTAATTATGTATTAAGAAATCAATATGAGCATATAGTTCAATAATTTTTTTTCCTTTTTTTTAACAAGTGGAGGTGGAGATTCGAACCTGACGGCCTATTGGTCAAGTATAATAAATGTCTTAACTAGTCGAGCTATGTTAATTATGTTCAGGTTGGCATAACTTAAAGGTTAAGATATTTATTCTTTCACTCAATGTTGGAAGTTCAAATCTCTGAACCCACATTTGTTGCAAAAAAAAAAAAAAAAAAAGTACCTACTTGTCCAAAATGAAACAATCAAATTGAGAATTACATTACCTAAAAAAAATTGAGAATTGCGTAATAATTAGAGATTTTTTATATATTTAGTCTAGAGGTACAGTAAAAAATCGATTTTTTTTCTTAAAATTTAACGACAAATTAATTAGTGCAAGCTCAGAATTATTTAAATCATATTTATTTTCTATTCTAGAATTAATTATGACTTGAATAATTAATTAGGAAATTTGGAACAGAACACATTTGGTGGCAGAAAGAAGAAAGAGCCAAAGAGGAATACAGTTACACAAGAAATTTAAAAAAAAAATTGTCTAATTTAGATTTACAAAGAGACAACTTTCCCACATTTGGTTTTATAAAGAGACAACCACTATGTATGGAAACAAGAATGATTTATTGTTTGGTAATAATAATATTGAACAAAAATTAATGATTATTTTTTTAGTGGAGATGTTTATGAATTGGATTGTGAACTTTTTACAATTGCTTTTGTTCATCCAAATGACCTACTTAAATGATGAAAGTGGACTCAAACTAATCCAACTATCAGAATCTTTGGGTTCGGTTTGGTATGAATTATTCAGATTATATTTAAAGTTTTGAAAAAATGAGTACAAATTTTAGAAAGTGTGAGGGTATATTTATTTTATTTTAGTTTTGGCATTATCATTGAATAGATCAGCCCATATTTGTTTTTCTTTTTTTTAATTCAACAACATTTAGAGTGGAGGAATTTGAACCCATGACTTCTTAGTCATAAGCATATACTTCATGTCAGTTGAGCTATGCTTTTGTTGGCAGCCCATATTTGTTTTTCTAGAGATAGAAATGGTGCGGCTGATGTATTGACTCGATGTGGATGATCATAGTAGCCTATGTTATGAACTCATTCTTTTCCACTACCATGACTTATGTGGTTGGTGGAAAATGATTCTAATTCTATTCTAGCCCATGTGGCAACATCTTTTACTAATGAAGTTAAATTTTTTTAAAAAGATGAAAATTTGAAACTTAAAAAGTGTGGGTATGGATTTGAACCTTTAACCTCGAGGGATCAAAGAACACATGTCAATCACCGTTGAGTTATGCTCACTTTGGCATTTGATTTTTTTTGGTTGATGTGGTTTTAAAATAAAGTTTTAGTTTAGCCCATATAATTTACTAAATCTCTTAAAATATCTCTTCCTTGATCAAATGTTAACCATTTTCTTGAGATGTGATAATGGAAAAATGGGCTTTAATTTAAAGTACGTGAGAGGTAAATCTCTCTAAAGTTAACCCTCTTTTGGTCTTCAGTCACCCCCAAATTTCTCTTTATAATTTTCAAAACCCCTTGTTTACACGTGATTTCAACAAAGAAAGTGAAACGCGACACATGTAATGAACTTGAATTTGTATTAATTTGAGTTTAGTGGAGTACAGTCTCTAATTTGTTCTTCTGATTCTTTCTCTCTCATATACAAATGTCTCAATGGCTGAAAACTTGTTCTCGAGGGCGTTTGTTGGTCTTTTCTGATCGGCCTTTAGCTTGTTGATCTTTGGATCAGCTTTTGGCTTGTTGATCCTCTTGAAAATACGATCAAAGTCTTGGAGTCTTGTACGCTTCAAATGTCTTCGACTTGTCTTCAAAGATATTTTGGTCTTTAAAGTCTTCAAGTCTTCTGGTCTTCAAAGCGTCTTTTGGTCTTCGAAGAGTGTTCAGTCTTCAAGAAATGTTTAGCATCTAAGAACTTGTCTTGGATGATCTTTAGTCTTCCAAGAGTGTTCAACACCTTGGGACTTATCTTGGACAATCTTTGGTTTTCCAAGAGTGTTCAGCAGTTCAACAAGTGTTCAACACCTAAGTACTGATCTTGAAGAGTCTTTCGTCTTCAAAGAAGGTTCAGCACCTAAAGACTTGTCTTGAAGCATTTAGTACCTAAGGACTTTAGGGAGCATTATGAACCTAAAGACTTCGGCCTTCTTTACTCTCAATTCTCTTTGAGTTCTCTAGAGAATAAAATTTCTGAGCCTTTGAAATGGAGGAGAGCTTCTCTATTTATAGAGCTTTCCATGGCATGTGGGCTTGGGCTTTAGTAGCATTTGGGCCCAACCATGGACTTGGGCTTTGGTTGGCTTCGGGCTTAACCATTTGGATTTGAGTTTTATATTTAACTTTGACTCAAATTCCATATAACTCAATTTGACCAAATTAAATTTAATTATTTGGTCAAATTGTCATAATGAAGACATGTGACCTTTTAATTTTTTTAGAATTTGCAATTTTTGTCTTCAAATTAAATTTGGGACACATGTCAACTTATAATTGGTCCCAAATTTAATTATTTGTAATTTCGTTATTAATTTGGAATAATAACGTAGAAATTTGAGGTTGACCGAAATTTCTCAGTCAACATTCCTAATCCTCAAAAAATAATACTTACCCTACTCACCACTATAATGTTTTTTTTTTACAGCTATAATAGAAGAATGCATAAAGGGGGAGAGAAGAGAGATTTTTTTTTTCAAAAAAACAAATAGTTATCAAAATGTTAATAGTGGTTAGGAGGAATATTATTCGTAGGTAAGTACTGTCCATCCTTGAAACTACCTTTTTAAAAGACTTGTTTTCCCTTTGCTTGAATCGAATTTCATACTTCTAATTTTTTTAACCCAATTCAAACTCTTTGTAGTCTTTTTTTTAGTACAATAAATGTGAGGTATGGAAATTTGAACCTTCAAAAAAAAGTACATGTTAATTACTGTTGAGTTATGATCACTTCGACTTCTATTCTAGTCAACTAATTTTACTTTCACACATACTTTATATTGAACTTATCTCATCACATCGAAAAGAAAAATGTTACAGAAAAAAAAAAATTGTTAACATTTAGTAGAATTCAACCAAATTCTTAGAATTAAGTTAAAACTTTTAAAATTATAAAGAATTAAGATCAATCACTAGTCTTTCTTTCTTTCTTTTTTTTAATTCAAGACAGTAGGAAATAAAACCTTCAGCCTTGATGAAGGTAATAAATATCTTATCTACAAACTATGCTCAAATTATTATGAACTAAAATGGTAATTCCAACCAAATCCTTGAGCCAATAAATGAGGGTTGAAGAAAACTTTTTACTTCAATCAGAATATTCGATTTCCATTGACATGTCGGCATTTTAATATGTTCATGGGTTCAATATCAACATAAATGGTGAATTGACATTTTCATTATACTATAAAAAAAATCGACGAAATATAACAAAAATATTAACAAAACATCACAAATGTGACATGATATTAATAATAAGAAATTTTAACTTATTAAAAATGATTGAAACTCTTATGGGTTAATTTACATATTTTTAAAAAAAATTTCTACTTTTTAAAATTTTTCAAAAATATATATAAATGTCAACATTTCTAAAAAATTGATACTCGACATTTCCATCCAAATGGATATTTGAAACGTTGCTTCTTGATAAACAAAACCAACAAAATAAATGGTAATTAATCACAAAACAAAACCGAAAGGTCTAATTCAAAAAACACAAAGATCTCCACACACACGACCAATTAACAAACCGTTATAATCAAATCCCACTCCCACATTCCTCCATCTTCCTCTATAGGCAAGCAAGATTTTGGACGCCATGGGAGGTCAAATTCAAGCTCAAAGTACATTTCAACACAGAAACTTTCTCCTCCTTAAACAATTTCAACAAACGAACCCTTCCCTTAAACTCGGCGATGCAGCTCATATTCATCGTCTTCAACCTAGCCAAATCGTGGCTGAAGTAATCCACGTCAACAAAGCTCGAATTTGGTTTCACTTTCACTGTAAAGTTCGTTTCTTTAATACCCTTTGCATTTACAGAGACCCTTTTCACCTCGCCGATTCCGACCGCCACGCCGTAGTAAATCAATGTGACGTTCGTTTTTTCCTCGTACTTGAACTGCCCGAAATTGGGATTTTCCAGTGTTAATTCGGCGATTAATGTGGCGTCCATGAAAGGGGTCGGCGAGAAGCCGTAGTGGAGATTTTTTACCGCGACGGACGTTAATTTTACGTTTGGGATTTTCACCCGGACGACGACGAGGCCGAGGATCAGAGCCGCGATGCAGGTAACAACGGTGATGGCGAAGAGATAAATGCAGAAAGTGTTTATGCATTTTTCTGATGCTCTGCGTCTTGATCGGAGTGTCGCCGGCCGGTCGCCGGTATGTTCGTCGGCCGCCATTGATTCTGGCTGGTGGTGGAGGAGGAGGAGGAGGAGGAGGAGGGGGTTTTGTTGGGGCTGTAAAAGGAATGGTTTTATAGAAGGAAGTGAAAGGGTGTGTGATAAATTGTGTGTTTTTACTGAAACAAAACGGTGGTTTGGAAATATTTCGCTGTAATTATTTGTCTGAAGCGTTTTCTTTTGAGGTTTCAGAGTTAATTTCACTTTTTTTTCATTAATTATGTATATTTAATGGGTTTTAATGGTCTCTGATAAATGTTTTAAATCATTTTTTAAAAGAATATAACATCTGGATGTTCGAACTAAAAAAAAGTAGAAAAGTACTGTATGCGAAAAATTTTTAACCAAAGCCTAACTAAGCAATTAAAACAATGTGAAGTTTAATTAAAATGAACATAGTTCAACTGTCAACTTGAGCTTGTACTATTGACCTCGAGGTTAAATGTTCAATACTCCTACCACACATATTGTACAAAAAAAAAAAAAAAACTAAATAGCTAAAGACATCTATCTCTACTTTCTATTATACGAGTATCAGTTATAAGACAATTAAAATCTCCTAGCCGATGTGATAATCTAGAAAATTGAGATTTTTTGGACCAATTAATAGTAATATATTTTAGAACTCCAAAAAAAAATGGTAATATATTTTATATATTGATGTGCTTATTTAATTTATTTCAGGTATATAAAATCTCTCTTTAAGGTTAAATATATAATATTTTACTAATTTCAGCTCCAACCTCTTAAAGATGTTTTCATTTTAGTCCTTAAAGATGTTTTCATTTTAGTCCTTACCAGCATGTTGATATGCTTATGTGAACTATAAAGCTTTTTTTAGCACAAATTACGATCTCAAAATCGATAATTTAGCCTTCTATACCTAACATTTTGTTGAATTCAAACAACAACCAAAAAAAAATATTTCATAGACGACTATATATGATATATGATATTTTCCGCTCAAGATTTTAATTATTTAGATGTTATTTAGATTTTTTTTTTTTTTTTTTTTGATTGCATGTTATTTAGATGTTAGAAGGTAGGAAGAAGAAATACTTATAAATTCAGTAACATATTAACAAATCCGTTAAAAAAAAATAAGTTAATTAATTAATCCATGGAGATAAATGGTTTGAAAGAGCTTATCTACAATCTCCGAACTTTCCACATCAAGTTGCCTATGACAAAAAGGGAAAAATATTAACTAAATGAAAACGAAGTTAATGCATTGCTGTCATTTTTTTTTTTTTTTGGTTATTTTCCTAATGAGTTAATGCACTGCTTATTTTGATAGCAACTGATGTAGTTGATTTTTCCCATTAAGCAAAATTTACCAAACGAGAGAAACTCTCCAATTCCTTCAATTCATTAATGTTCATAAGTTATCCAATAAAACATTTATAGCCCCAAAAACAAAAATCCCAAGTTATTAGAACTGTAAGTAAGACAGATACCTTAAATTTTAAAAATAATAATAAATTACTTTCAACGAGCTTTTTATTGAAATATCTTGCACAAAATTTGAAACATACATATTTACATCGTATGCAGAAAAAGAAAAAAAAAAGCCTCCAAAATTGTAAGTTGTAACAGACTTCAAACTATATTAAATTTAAAAAATAATAATAATAAACGAATTTTAAAAAAGAGTAAACTAATTAGGATCCTTGAGTTCACTCACAAACCCAATCAGGCTGAATTTGATGAGTATTCAAATCGAGATTAATCGTACAACTAATCTCCGGCGAAATCCTCTTCCTGAAAACATGAATCAAACGAACTCTGCCTCTCAAATTCGCAAAGCTACTCAGATTCAAAATCCCCGAAGTATTCAAATCGCCGCTAACATTCTTCGCGAAAGCTTCAACAGTAACATTCATCCTCTTCGTCCCCTTCGCCTCAGCCCTACCGCCGCCGGTACTCCTCTCGCCGACGATGGAGCCGCCGTACATGAAACCGACGGTGCCGTTATCGAAATTGAACGGACCGAAGTTCGAATTGTCGACGGCGAATTCCGCGATCAAGGTCAGATTAAGCGAAGGAGAAGAGGAATTCGTGTTAGCGATCGAAAACTTACGGACGGAGATGGAAGAGAGGTGGATCGTCGGGGAATTGACGCGCAGGACGATGAGAGCAAAGATCAAAACGGCGACGCTGAGGAAGACGAAGGCGGAGAAGACGTAGATGAAGCATTTGTTGGATCGTTCGGTTTTGAGAGTCTTGAATGTGGCGAGTTTTTGTTGTTCTTCGTCGGACTTGTGGTGAGCTTGGTAGTGCGCCAAGGGAAAGCTCTGGCTGTCTTCGCCCATTGTTGTTGCAGAGGAGAGAAGAAGAAGAAGAAGAGGACTGGTTTTAGAGAGAGAAAGAGAGGAGAGAGAGGGGATTTTATAGGAAGAGTGGAAGAGCGGTTAGTGAATTGATTTTGAGTGAAATTCGTGGGAATGGAAGGAGTCAGTTTTGGAATGCGCCGGCAGGGGTCTTTTAGGCTTTGGCTTTGGCTTTGGGCTGTGATTTTTTTTTTTTTTTTTTTTGGAGTGATGTTTATTGTTTTGAATTTATGGGATTTGGTCAAAGATTTATGTGTGTATTGAGAGGAAAGTGGAGGAAAATGCAAAATTTGGATTTTTCTACTCCTCTTTCTTTCTTTCTTTCTTTCTTTTTCTTCTTTGGGTTTTTCTTTTTTTTTTTTGGGTAAAATTACGAGCGTAATTCCTACGTCTATGAAACTTTTGATTTTGTGTTTAATAAATTCTTAAAATTTCGATTTTGAGTCCAATAAGTTATTGCACTTTTAATTGTGTATTTAATAGATCATTCACCTATTCAATATTTTTTAAAATTTATAAACCTATTGGACACAAAATTGAAAGTTTAACATTCTACTAGATTCAAAGTCAATTTTATATGTACTTTGGGGACCTATTATATACTTTTCAAAGTTTAGGGACCTATTTGACATTTTTAAGTTCAATGACTTATTAGACACGAAATTGAAAGTTCAGAGATCTGTTAGATACTTTTTCAAGTTCAGGGTCCTATCTTTACACCAATATGAAAGTTTAGAGAATAAATTTGTAATTTAACCTAATTTGTTTTAAATGATATTATTTGTGTTTTTTTGTAGAGTATTACGTTATTAACAAAGGGAGGGGTGATAAGCCTTAGAATTAAGGCTTATTTAACTTCCAATTGCTTAAAATATTCTTGTTTTGACTTAAGACTATTTGAAAATAGTGAAAGATTGCTTCAATTTAAGAAATAAATAAGTATGACGGTATTTGGGATAGAGTTCTAAATAAATTAATCTTGTTTGCAGGAAATATGAAAATTGCAAAATCAAATTGTAAATTTGAGATTCTGCAATTTTTGGACAGCAAAAGAATTCAAGGAAGAACGAAAAATCCTGCGCAAAAATCCATATATGGAAAGCGTGAATTATCACACAAATTAAGGAAATTAGAGCACAATCTCAGGACAATTCAACCCTAAGAAGAATCTACAAAAGGAAGGAAGAAAGGAGGCGGCATTACTCATTCGGTTTTAGGGAGAATTTGGCTAGTGGGTTTTCAAGTTGAAGCACTCTATTTTTCTGTAGAATTTTACTCTATTTTTTTGGCCGAAAACTTCAGTTTCTATTTACTTTTCTAAATTTTCTTCTTGTATTACCAAGAGCTGCTAGTAGTCGAATCTTGTAGCTCATTTGAATTCTATTTTGCATTCATTTTTTATTTTAATCCAGCTTATGTTGTGAGTTTCTGTGGGTTTCTTCTTGTTTAATCTCACAGTTTTGTTGCAAGTCGTTTAATTTCTGTTTTTATTCCAGATCACCTAATCCAATTCAAGTGGTACTTAAATTGTTAAGACTAATCTTCTCCTAGAAATAGCAAGAGATTTAGTCGATTGGGATGGGGTAAAGATTAATTGAACAAATATTGAATGATTTGTATTCTTAATTCAATTTTGTCTTTTTCTTTCATTTAAGTCTCAATAATTGTTTAAATATTTATAAACCCATCAGATTCAAGGGTAGAAGGAAGAAGATGGAAAATTTCTATTGAAGCCCTTGATTCTTTGTGTTCATTTTTAATTCGAGAGTTTTAGAAATCCTTGAAGTAGTTGCCCAGAATTGCGTTAATTTTTATTATCATAGTTGTTCTATTAAGCAATACTAATTATGATAGAATTTTGTTTTAATTGGCAATTTATTCAATTTCCCAATATGAACCTTTCCTCAAAAATTAGTTGTAAAATTTTTATCCTTAATATGAGCTAAACTTTTTAGGGGGCTAAGGATGTGAATTTTCTAAGAAAAATTGTAGCCTAAATTTCAATAAAAACCAAGCCTACATCTCAATTGTTTGCTTGTGTTGAACAAATTTCCGTTGAGACCCGAGATTGATCACTAGGGTAGCAACTCAAGCTTAGATCTAATATCGATGAAGTTAGTGATAAGCGGATTTCGCACAAGCAATGGAGAAAAACGCTTAGACATAAGCCAATCTTTACCCTAGACATAGGGATTAAGGACTCCAAAACCCATAAAATTGTTGAGCCGAATGATCTAAGATAAAAAGACTATAGATATATAAGTCACTCACTTAGCCTCCTAACAACCTAATTTCAAGGTGAATAGGAGAAGCAATTTTGGTTTACAATTGAGTGTGGAATAGGTTGGAATTGCAATTTTGGCTTGCAATTACAACTTAGGGCAATGACATTCTTGAGCCCCATCTTTATCTAAATTCCTTTTGAAATTTCATTCACTAAGTTTATTTAGTTTCTCTCAAATATTGCCATTTCTAGATTCTGCAATTCAATTCTATAATTTTTGTTATTTCAATTATTGCCATTTCTAGATTCTGCAATTAGATTCTACAATATTTTTTTAACACACCAACCCAACCTTATTTTTGCAATTTTAGTTTTCAAGTTGCAATTGTCCTTACACTTTGCTTTACAATATTTTTGTTACACCGTTCCTTTAGGATTTGATACCTGGTACTCACATATCATTTTATATTACTTCGATCGAGTGCGGTTGCGTGTACACCGATCAAGGGACCTCGATTATGATTATTATGTACTAAAAAAATAAGTATACAAGGTGAATAGGAGAAGCAATTTTGGTTTACAATTGAGTGTGGAATAGGTTAGAATTGCAATTTTGGCTTGCAATTACAACTTAGGGCAATGACATTCTTGAGCTCCATCTTTATCTAAATTCCTTTTGAAATTTCATTCACTAAGTTTATTTAGTTGCTATCAAATATTGCCATTTCTAGATTCTGCAATTCAATTCTATAATTTTTGTTATTTCAATTATTGTCATTTCTAGATTCTGCAATTAGATTCTACAATATTTTTTTAACACACCAACCCAACCTTATTTTTGCAATTTTAGTTTTCAAGTTGCAATTGTCCTTACACTTTGCTTTACAATATTTTTGTTACACCGTTCCTTTAGGATTTGATACCTGGTACTCACATATCATTTTATATTACTTCGATCGAGTGCGGTTGCGTGTACACCGATCAAGGGACCTCGATTATGATTATTATGTACTAAAAAAACAAGTATAATTATTAAATATTAACTACTAAATACATAGTCAAGTAAATTTGGATTGCCAATATGATTATAACTCAACTAATCAAGTCAAAGTGAGCATATATAGTTCAACATTTTTTAGGTCAGAGGTTCAAATCCTCATATTTTAGGTCAGAGGTTTAAATTCTCATATCCCATATTTGTTGTGCTAAAAAAAAACTCAATCAAAGCATTATTTACCTCGGGTCAAAAGTTCAAATTTTGAACTAAAAAAATAGACGATAAATAAATAAATGTATAGTTTATCTAAAAAATATCTTTCCTTTTAAACAAACTAGTTAAAAGAAACATGTGATGCACGTGGTTAATAATTTTTAGAACGTCAATTTTTATGGTGAAATTTAAATATTGATGAATATAATTTTCATTCAGTGTAAATAATAAATATTTCACATAAAACTAAAAAGTAATGAAAGAAATAGTGGCTAAATATTTTGTTTTAGGTTAATTTACAATGAGTGTGAAATGCGTTGGATGTGGTTGAAAATATTAAGAGCATATAATTTTTTATAGTGAAATATAAAATTTTTGAATGAATATACTTTTCATTAAGTTTAAATTGTAAATATTTGACATGCAATTTAAAAGTAACGAAACAAATAGAAATGAAAAAAATAATACATGGATAAATAAAATTAAAATACATATGACGTATTGAAAATAAAAGTTGTAAACCAAAATTGATTAAGTGGCATAATAAGATAACTTATTAGCTCATGAAGAATTCTTTGGTGATTCTTTCAAGAGATTGATTTTTGGAGAAAAAGAAGAAGAAAATGAAATATAATTCATAAGAATTATATACCTCGAATTTATATTTCATATGAATATTTCCAATCTTTTCTATAACTAATTTGTTGAACATAATGACTTGAATTTTTTTTCTCTCTATAAGTCATATGTTGAATAATTAGTGAAATAAATACTAACAAGATATTGATTAACAAAAATAGGTTAAAATTAAAAATTGAAGATTACGTGAAAAAAAATATTCCTTCAAAGAAAAAAAATTACAAACTAATAAAAAAAATCCATACATTTATAGTTTTTAAACCTATTTGTTTTCCTACAAACAAAATGTTATGAACTAATTGTAATTAAAAAAAAATTACAAAATAAGAGCGATCGATGCTGGTTGCACATCTTAAAAGCTTGCGAAAACACTATTTTTTTTTTACAACTCACTCTCACTTTAGTCAAAACAAAACATATCATATTTTATATTATTTTTTTTTATCCAATTTGAACCATAATACAACCTACCACATTATCAATAAACAATCTATTACAAACAGTTAAGTAACAACGAAAAATTCCCAATTTTACAGTTGTCGTTAAGAAAGTGAATATGAAAACAGGCCACAACATCAAACCAGAGCAAGAAAAATAACTTTGATAGAGTCTTTTAATACTTCAAACATGTAATTATGCAAAATAAAAAGTAAAGAAAAAGAAAAAATAAACTCAATTTGTTAGGTGAAGTCTATTATAACATGTTCATTAAATGTTACTAAAATATGAAAATATCATCTAACATTAACTATAGTATGTGAAGTTCAAAAATACATTTCACCAAACTAAAGTATTGATGCTTACAACTCTTCGATCTATAAATTTCAACATAATCCCAAAATTCATGAATCCCAACAACCATGCTTTCCACACAATCAATTATATATGAAGAACACGTAGAAGAGGAAAAAGTAAGTAGAATAAAAGAATTAATGTGAAATATAAATAATTTTAAAAAAATATAAAAAAGATAGATAATGATACTTATTCATCAACTAAAATAAATTTGTGAATGTTGAAGATCAGCCATTACTAAATTTATAAGGCTTAACATGAGCTATTACATACCTCTTTGAAGGTGAGAAATCCAGATCTATGAACTAAAAAATAAACGATAAATAAATAAATTTGTAGTTTATCTCAAAAAACATCCGTCTTTTTAAACAAATATTGGACCAAAAAAACCTGAAAATATCTTCGCGAAAACTTGTTCCATTTCAACCTGTCATAATCTCGGTGTTTATCAGAAACTGTCTACACAATTAAATTTAAAGCATTAAATGTTCCTAAATGCTATGTTTCATGAAATTTCTTCAAAATTAAAAACGTCAACAAAAAACAAAAAAAAAAGACTTCTTTTCTTTCACAAAAAATATCCCAAATGCCCCAAAACTCCCTCCGTCGGAAATTCCGCCGTCGGAGGTGACCTATTGGCGGCGGAACCAAGCGGCGGCGGCGGCGGCGGCGGCCGATCAAACCGCCACATTTCAGGCGGAGGCTGATGGGACCGCCACGTCACGGGCCACCTCACAAGCCACTTGGGCAGATGGAATTGACTAGATGACAAGGCCATTTGACCGCAAATATGCAAACTTTTTGACAATGGGAGTTTTCTGAAGAAAAAGGCACTGAAAGAAGAAGACTGAAGGAAACAGAAATGTGGGAATTGGGGGAAGGAAAAATCAGCAGACACGGTTCAAATTTGACACGTTATTTGTTCAATTCACCATTTTTTTTTTTTCTCTATCATTGAATTTTAAATACGTTTGATTATTATAATGAGAAGGTTCTAATATAGTATTACAATCCCACCTAGAAAATAGGTTAATTTTGGCGGTCAACTTTGACACTAATTCTATTTTAATTTATGTAATTTCAAATTGCTAAATTTAATTTTTATTTCACTTGGCCAAAAAATAATGATAGTTTTCGTTCAAAAAAAAAAACACAATGTATATATGTTTACTAACTTTCTAAATAAAAGGGTTATAAGGACTAAATTTTTTAGCGAAAGTAACCCTAAATTAATTGTAGAGATTAATTTTAAAATATATTGAAAGTATGTATAGGAACGAAATTTGGATTAAAATAGGATAAGTTCCAAAGTATAGGACTACCAAAATGATATTTTAACCTAAAAAAGATATGTAATATATAAATGTGAAGTGTGTGTAAAATTAATAAAGATGATAAAAAAAAAATGTTTAACCACCCTTTACTTATTTTCTATAATTATCAACACGAGCATAATTCAACTAACATAAAAGTATGTATCATCAATTAAGATGTTAGAAGTTCAAATTTCTCACCCTACATATTTAATAATAAATAAATAAAAAATGTTCGCACTCAGTTTTTTTTCCCCTTTTTGAAAGGTATTCATTCTGTTCTGTTGTCGTTAATGCTATTGTGTTAGATTTTAAATAAGAAATGAAAAACTTTTGACTCACTATGAACTACTTTGAATTGTGACGTATTATTGGACTAAAAATATTAGTATAGTCTCTATCTTTTACTCTATATATTGTAATATAAAGGAAATCTTCAGTATTGGCAAAAATAATTATAATAATAATAAATAAAGCTTACTTTTTTCTTTTTCTTTTTTTATTTCTAAAAAAAATACTCTTTTTCAAGCACAAAAAAGGTCATTCCAAACATATCCTTAGGATAACCTTGAATATTTATATCTAGTTATGAGAATTTTTTTTTTGTTGTTGTACAAACTATTTTGTGGGTATTGTCGTATGAGATGTTTTGTTAAGTTTGACTGAGTTCTGTATACTTTTTTAGTTGGTTCCTAAGCAATTTTTTTAGAAGGTTTTTATTTTGACTTTTTATTAATGTATAGAGTTTTTTTTAGTATAGCAAATGTGGAGTAAAAAGATTTGAATCTCTAACCTCAAGAAAATGAATATATGCTAATTACTGCTGAACTATGTTCACTTTGATTATTAATGTACAAAGTTCAATAGGATGAAATTAAAATTCTAATATTAAGTTGATTCGTGTGGTTACTGTTTGGAACGTGGCAACCAAGGAGGTAATCTAGGTATTTATTAATAGAAACAATGAAGCTAGAGAAATGTTGCATCTAAGAAAGTTCGAGATAGTTTTTGTCAAACTTCTATAATTGAAAAGGCTTGTAGGTAAAAAGAAGACCCTAGGTTGCATGTATTTTTTATTTTATAATTCAACATGTAGGGTTGGAGGATTCGAATCTCTGATCTTGGTTGAGGATATATGTTTTAACCCATTGAGCAATGTTTAAGTTTAGGTTGCATCTAGTTAATGATTTGAAAACATAAATTTGAGAAAATTTAATAGTTATCAACTAAGGGTATGTTTAAGAGTGATTTTGGAATGGTCAAAAATCACCTTTGTCATGCCTTTTTTTAGTGATTTTGGACATGATAAAAGTGAGTTCGGCATAAATATTTGTTGAATCTCAAATACTATTAATAAAGTGTTAACCACTAAGTTATACTCATGTTAGTTGTAACATAAAGTGTTAACAAAAATGCTTTTTTACAACATTATATTATGCTCACGTATAACATATTATGTTATATATTTTAATGTTTAAAGAATAAAATGAGTTTATTGGTATATTTATCAAAAAAATTTAGGTTAAATTATACAAAACATCCTCGAACTTTGGAGTAAGTTTCAATTATGCTCTTAAACTTTAAAAATATTCATTTTAACCCTTGAACTTTGAAATTGTTCCAAAAATACCCTTGAGAGTTACTCCATTAAAATAATAAATGAAAATTGCCACAACTAATATATAAGAATTACAAAGCATACGCCAAAGTGTGCATAACTCAACAATAATTAGCATGTACCATCAACCAAGAGGTCAGAGGTTTGAATTCCCCCACCCCAAATGTTCAAAAAAAAGAAAGAATTACAAAACGACATGATATCATTTACAAAACATCATTCACGTAAATAATATGTTAGTGGAAAATTTTAATTTGTAAATGATGTTGTAAATGATGACAATGATATATTTTGAGTTGAAATGAATGGTAATAATAATTTTAATATTTTATATAGTTGATATTGAATTCTAAATGATGTAATGTCTTTCAATTTTTAAATATCAATGGTCAATGTCGCATCAATTTTCTACCAAGCCTATTTATCATTCTTGAGCGTTATTTTGTGATTTAAAATTAGAAAACTAAAAAATATTGTTTTCAAAACTTCTATTATTTGAATTCTGGTTTATAAAAATAAATTCACCAAATGGATATTCCTAATTGAAAATAACAAAAAAAAAAAAAAAATAGTCTGAATTATAGGCTTTTCTGTTGTCAAAAAATAAAAAAATAAAAAAAAGGTTAAATTATCAAAAATACCCCTGAACTATGGGGTTGGTTTCAATTATACCCCAAACTTTGAAATGTTTCATTTTAACCCCTGAACTTTGAAGTTTGTTTCAAAACAACCCTTAAAGACTTTTTCCATTAAATTTATAGACGAAGAATAATATATTTGCATATGTTTTGATTTTTTTTCAACGTATATGCTCAAATATGTTCACATAAACAACAGTACAAATGCAAACACATTATTATCTGTCCATGAATTTAACAAAAAAAAACCTTCAAATATTGTTTTGAAACAAACTTCAAAGTTCAAGAGTTCAAATGCAACTTTTCAAAATTTGGATGTATAATTGAAACTAACCCCTAGTTCAAGGGTATTTTTGATAATTTAACCAAAAAAGAATTATAGGATTTTATCTTTTACTCGGGATCCAGGTCGCAAGAAAGTTATGGGAGATATAGATGGCTTGTCGATCAAAGCGCGGTTCGAAGACTTCGATCAAGCTAAGTTTTCTGATGTAGGGTTTTTTTCCTTCTAATCAAAGGTATCTACATTTTATTCTTCGGGCTTTGTTGACTCTTGTTGTCCATTGCTAAGTGCCTTTTGATCGATGGCACCTCTTTTTCTCGGTTTCTTCCCTTTCCTAGTTGGTTCGAGTAAATTTCTAGCTTAGACTTTGCTTCTTGTAAATTCTTCTGGCTTTAATGAAAAAAAACAAAAAGTGTTAAAAGTGACACCAAGATAAGCATAGGATCTTAGAATTTTTCCCTAATATAAATAGATTGATTAGGATGGAGCATATCAAGAAACAAGCAGTTGTAGCCAAGTGTTAAAGAACAAGTCTTCCCTTTGATCCTTAGCAAAAACAAAAATCTAGAGGCAGAAAAGTCTTCTGCTAACATTTCATTATCAATTTGAAGCATAGGGGAGTCTAACTTCATTTCAGATGGGGCCAAAACATTTGGCAATGAGGTAGAAATTATCAATATTGTATTCTATAAGTTATCTATCTTATTGACTCAGATATAGCCGACTTGAGTCTGAGCTACCAGAGCATATGGCAACTGGTTAGGGCTAGCGACAGACCTGCCAAAGTCCTAAAGGAGGCTCAAGCCTCCCCTAAAATCTAAAGTTATATTCTTGACTAAAAAGTCATATTTGAACCCCCTGTCCCAGATGTTGAACTCGAAAAAAAAGATTGATAGATCTAAAATAAATACAGAATCAGCCCCCAAGGGCGGCCCCATTGGTAAGAGCTTGAAGTCTCTTGGTCATACTGGTTTAGAGGTCTTAAGTTCGAACCCTTGGGCGAGCTTAATAAATAAAATCCCTTAATGTCTCCCAAGCTGACACCAGTGCCCCCGGTATAGGGAAGCAGAGCTCCGACTCCCGATTATTAAAAAAATAATAATAATAAATACAGAATCAGCCTTTGATGAACAAAATATAACTGTGATTTACATTTACAAGCCTGTTTTTATTATAAATAAATGAATCAAAGCTAAAACTTCTGCACCAGCAATGACAATATAGATGGATTCCTAAAGGCTATAATCTCAGTTTTGGAAAGAAAACAAAACAAAATGGGGAGAAAAAGGAAGTTGAGCAGATAAGAAAAGCCATCCTATTCCTACTCCCACCACAAACTAATACAGTAGCATTCTAGCTTTAGCTTTCTGGATTTCAAAATTGTCTCCTATCGCCCACCACCACCCAATCACTTTCCAATTGGGTCATCATTAACCAAACAGTTCATTGCAGCTGTAGCCTCCTAACAACATGACATCACAGGTCCATTACCTCCCATCACTTTAATAGACAAGCCACGAGGCACCACCACAACTTGAACATAGGCAAAGGATAAGTTCCAACAAGTTTCGTTTCTTCAACCAGGAATTTTCACGGTTGACGGCTGAAGTCTCATTATTTTTATACATATACTCTCCTTTTTCTAAGCTTTTTTTTTTTTTCTGGATTTTTTCTGTTTCCTTTCCTACCAAAAACTGTACAGTACAATTTGTCTAACAAATGGCAAGAGGCCTTCCAGGTATAGAATAAATATATGGGGAGAAGTTAGAGTTAAGAATATGTGGGGTAGAAGAGTCGATTTTTGTGTATCCGTAAACTGTATTCTCAGAAGTGTTCCTTGTGAAAATCAAACTTAGTTGGGCCCTTTTGATTGAATTCATAGCAGAGATTGCTAAGCTCTTTAGCAAGGATTGGTGCTCCACAGTAGAATACTCCTGATCCCAAATAATGTCAAAACGAGAAGAATTAGATTAGGAGATTCAGTTGGTTATCCTACTGTTACATTTTGGAGCGTACTCACCTATTTTAGCATTACAATGCTTGGAACAAATTCTGGAGAAAACTTTCTTCCAATTGGGCCTTGCAAAATGAGTTCTGACCTGATTCATGGAAAGTAAAAGGGCCTTTCAGATGATGGGAAATTCGCTACTATCATTTAGAAAACTGAATGTGCAACAAGAATTCGTTGATTTATTTGAACTTCACAAGAAAAGATCAAGAAACTTATTTGGTACCTAGTACCGGAAACAATGTGTACTCCAAAATTTAGAAGCCAAACGTGAGTAGATTAGAAAATTGGTTAGATAGTTGAAATTTACCCTGGTGCCAGAAACAATATCCATTCCATTCTTTGCGTGATTTAGTGCTTGAACCATCGTGATGAGGGCTGATCTAGCGTCTCCTTCCTCATACACACTGGTCAGGTAGTTGTGCATCTCAATGACACCCTAAGTTTCAAGTTGCGAAGTTAAAAAACAAATCCATGTAGACATGATAGTCCAATTGAAGTTCTATATTACCCTTTGATCCATCTCAGCGACTTCATTCATGACCCCTTTGAACCAGTCAAACGAGCCCTGCTCCCTAGTTACCCAGTAAAAGTAAGCATTAGTCGTCTTCACAATCTTCTTTTGCTTGGGAGAAACCCTTGGAGTACTGGAGGAGTCCGTGCTTCCAAAACTGAGATCCGATTCTTTACCACCATCTGCAATTGAATCCTGAGGAAGGGAAAGCCTGATAATTATCATATGAATGATAAGTTTAAAGGGGAAAGAAAAACTTGACAACAAAAAAGTTTATGCATAAAACTCTGAAACAAAGATGTTGCTAGTTAAATATGCATATTAGTTGAAAATTCAGGATCAAGTGATGCATGCAGGTACTTACTGCCTGCTCCTCCATTTTGACAATGTTGTTAAGCAAATCCTTCAAGATGCTAATGAAAGGTGTTGCTCCAATACCAAGACCAACAAGTAATAGAACATCATAATTTCTGTAGTCTTGTGCAGGTGCACCATAAGGTCCATCTATTAAGAGCTTCGGCAAACTGCAATGCATCGCATGTGAAATAGATCCATTAAGAGCATTCCAGTATTCCACAGAGATCGGGCCAGAATTCGGAATTGAAGAGATTTTAAGATGTACATACCATTTCTTGGTCGTTTCATCAGCCCTGAGCAACCCACTCTTCCCAGCAACAGGTGGCTCACAGGCTTCAGCAAATACCCTCTTTAACTCTTGTGTCCAATCACCCAGCTGCCGTATGTGAACACTCAGATAGTCATCTCCTGGAGCAGAAGTAATCGAAAATGGATGCCTGCATACAAAGATGATAGGTGCCATAGCAAATTACATCTAATATAATGCAAGTATAAAACCCACGTGCACAAAAAATTGTCTTCCCAAAGCACAACAAGTTTCAGTTAAGATTCTTGAAAAATAGTGAAAAACTAGACAGAACATAATGGACATAAATAATAAATTGGATATGACAATGTGATCGAAAACTGCGTACAATCCACAAATGTCAAAACTCATAGCAGCAGAGAATTGAGTTACAGAAAAGTTTATTCATTTAAAATACACAGGAGGGAAATGCACAAAAAACAATGGAAATGCAAATATAAAATTAACTGCAATTTTCTTTACGAGTTGATATTTCACAAGAGTTGTAATGGTATTTACCATTCAAATGGAGAAACAGCAGGACATTGGACAAACATGTACTGTCCACTCTTATATCGGAACTGAGGAGGTTTAGACATTTGTAAAGCAAGAACATTCCCCGGGTAAATGGCCACCTGCAAAAGCAGAAACATGGAACGGTTGAAAGGCAAGAATTTGAAGTCTAGTCTTGAATACTTTGACATGATATCAGAGTGAGAAATTATGTGCCAATGTCAGTAGAATTCTAACTGCAAATGTGAGTGTTAGCAGAAACCTTGAGGAGTCGAACACTGTAGAAGCCTGAACGGAAGAATCTAAGGGTCCTTTCCCCAGCATATAGTAAAACTGGGACAGAAAGATACATCCAAGTCTGAATGCAAAAAGCAATACCTCAGCAAACATTTCTAATTGCCTAATTGGTGCAAAATAAATTCCCTGTTCTAGCCAAACAGACAAGTATTAGAAGGAAAGTATCATCACACTTACTGTCTTACAGTACCATCTGTGTTCAAGATAGAGGAATATGCCATGGATGACGAGCAAGACGTAAACAATGACAAACAGGTGATGTGAATACCAGAAGGCATTGAAACCAGTCAGCCTATCAAATGGCTTGGGCAGCTTAATCAGGCTCCTCCTAAACCATCGGGTAGCTAGAATGAATGCTACTGCCATGAAGATGACCATTAATATACCAGTCACACCTTCCCATCCCTTAACCAAACCTAAGTAGGTAGGCTTTTGTGGTCCGAAGTAATCTTTCACATAATTATAGGTTTGATCAGATGACTGTACGAGTCTTGGAAAATCACAGGCAAGGTGGTTCCCTACATGGAGAATGACACCAACTACAATGGCTGCGGCAATCGTCTGCAGGGCACAAAATTGAATTAAGAAGTGTCAAATAAATGATATTCCATATTTCATGGACTCAGGCTTCTACGACAAACTAAATTCAGGACATACAAAAATTACCTTTGTCATCGTTGCAGTTTACATTCTAAAATACTTTGTCGTTGGACTTGAAAACTAGCAAAAAGCTTTCACCATATGGTGATTGATATCCAAATCACATTATCGTTTATACATGTTACAGTTGAACAAACAAGTCAGTTGAAGCTAGTTGATGCTAAAGTTACATTCAGTTCATTCTGTTGGCTTACAAAACCTATATCTGGATAATTAACTATCAATTATTGCGATAAAGAGGAGAGGAGGGCCATCAGTGTGAGGTTGACAATTTTTTCCTTGGTTTTCTGATTCTTCTTCATTCTTCTTGAGCGAGCTGTTGTATTCAGCCCTCATAATTAATAAAATTGGCTTGCTGCTGGCTGTAACTTGATGAAGGCAAAGCTGCCAAACCACAATAAACATTGTCTCACTTATTTTGTTTTTTGAATTGAACTTGGCTGTTGATTGAATCTAGGTACGTTAATCATGGTTCCTAAGCTTGATAGTTTAGCAAAATGGGTACCAGAGCTGAAAGTGAAATCAACAGCAATGGCCAGATTTAAAATTGAGAAAACCATTGACACGGGAATTTAGCTTGTAAACAAAGAAAACGAAGCGATCTTAGTTCAGCACAATGCTCTAAAGCCCTTGTTCATCCCAGCTTACTACCAGTGACTTTCACAAATGAGGCAAATGAATCGAGGCAAGTTTGGCCAACAATGTTCAAAGGCAAATGATCATGGAAATTTCAGCGTATATCATTCAAAGAAGCTGGAGTCTTTATTTGATGAAAGATCTTCCGAACAAGTTTTACTGAAAAGAAAGCTTACATCCAGGATGAATCCAACCTCGGATGGAAGAAAACCTCCACGAATTCAAGAAGCTTATCAATGAATTAGAAAACATTGAAGATAAATTTGACGACAGGAATGGGGCCATCATCTTGTTAAATCCCCTACCTGAGGTATAGCTTGTCCGTAAGCAGTGTGTTGCAGCAATCAGAACTAAAGAACTGGAACGGAAGGCTGAATCAACAGAGAACGGAGACGCAGGAAGCTTGATGGTGTGAGGTAAGAACTTCAATAAAAAGAATTACAGAGAAAGGAAGAACTGAGGAAACCAGATAAATAAATCAAAATAGAATTACTTTATTTGTCACAAGGAGAACCTTCAAGAGGGATTTTCTAGAGAAAAGGAACAAGAAGAGAAAAGGAACGAAAGTAATTACTTATGCTTCAATTGGTGATAATGGCTCGGAATATTCTAAGTCCTTCCTGCTACTAATGTGCAGTCACCTTACCGACAACACAGGCAGGTAAAGAAGAACAGGTATTAGACTACGGTGTACTTACCATATGATTCCAAATAAAGGACGGAATCTAACATATAAAACCTGGGATGGAGAATTGGTGTTATAGGAGAATAATCACATTTGCAAGGTGGCATGGCAGGTACTGATGCAGTAAGACTGAGGCTGCAAGACCATACACAGATTCTTTGAAAGGAAGTTAGACATGTGCCTGGCCTTAAAAGAGGGTTCATTTCTTTAGGAACTTAGATGCTCAAGGATGTCCTTTCCGCGGAAAAAGGGATGCTTTTGAATAAAAAGAGGAACTCAGTCAGTCTTGAAAGACATGAACATAAATAGGTTATACATCTGAAGGATGTCCTTGGCTAACTGTGCACTAATAACTTATGGCACAAAAGATCTTCTCAGATTAGTGAGAGAGTGGTGCAATAATCATCGCATAAAATGTAAGCACTGGTGAAGCTAACCTTAGGCGCAAAAAGATTATCTCACACTTGCGTTGCCTCATGTACTTTATGGTTGCAGTCTATGCTTATTGCGCCAGTTTGATAAGTAGTCGGCATTGAGGGACCTAGATGGCACCACGAATAAGGACTTCTGGACAGAAATCCACAACCAGATTAATGGGATATATGGATTCTAATTATGCTGGGGGTTTAGAAAAAAGATCTCTTACAGTACGTTATATATAGACATTTCCTCCTATTAGTTGTAGTTTGTAGCTTTGTCAACAACCATGAAACTAGCCTGGTCCCATTTAGGTGAAGTTGTTAAGGTTTGGGGAAAGCCCCGCAAAATCCTAGTTTTAGGCATGGTCGCGCAATCAGAAGAAATGGGATTTAAACAGAAATCTATCCCTAGCCTTTGAATAATAACCTATGTGCAATTCCACCTGTCTCGAAATCAATAACATGATGAAAAAATGGAACACGTTGACATAAAGCCACATATTGTAGGGAGGTAATTGTAAAGGGCACTGTGAACACAAAAAAGGTCGACATCTAATAAGGCTGTTGATGTTGTCACAGCTAGTCACTCATGCCAAGTTTAAATTTACCAGAGGGTTAAAGGAACTAAAACCACCAGAAGAAAAATCCTTGGCATTTGTTCACCCGTCGAGATTTTGTTATGGTTGAACAAACAAGTCAATAACATGCTGAAGTTTGTAGAAGTTATATTCAGTTCATTTTATGTTAATAATTAACTTTCTATTCTTTCTATAAAGTGGTACATTGGAATGCCCATTACTGCTGAATTACATACCCCACATTTGTTGTACTAAAAGAAAGGTACATTGGAATGCAACACACAAATTTAATTCTAAGTACCAAAATGAAGTTTTATAAAAACAATTAGTCACAAGATATTTGATAATATAAATAAAATACAAAATAGAATTAGTGCTAAAAGTTTGGACTAAAAAGCATTTAAATCAAGTTACCTTATTCTTGGGATTATCTTTAGCATTATTCTCAGAAATTTGTTTAAAAAACTGCAATAACCTTAAAAATTAATTAAAGAAAAAAAAGGTTAAACCTAAATAAATTGGCAAACCGCAAAGTTCTCATTATTTAGGCGTTTAGGCGTTTACTGTTCTCATAGGGGCACAGCTAAGTAGCACCAGCTAGTCATCTTCATTCATCAGGTCACAATTAAATAATAATGGCTTAATTAAAGGAACCCACGAGGTTGACCACTAAACTAAGAACCTTCCGAATAAAGGCAAGCAATTGTGTGGAAAATGGAAATTAAGAAACGAGGGATCTGGATATGTGTACCTTATGAAAATTGATATTGTCGTCAAATGGTACAAAAAATCCCAGCCTGGTCGACCTTATCCAAGTGATGGTATTTCTACATACGGGTAGCAAAATGATAGCCATGTTGAACTTCAGGGTCTCAGCCGCACCCTTAGCCGTGAGGAGACAGTAGCCCATGACCTCGTATGCTGCCTTGTGCTTGTACTGGAAGAACTTCCACGCGAAAAGCCCAACCAAGATCGTGACCCATAAAGTCAACACCCATATTCTCCTCCAATTCTCCTGCAAATAGTAGAGCAGTTTCGTACTTAGCCTTGTTATGGGCCCTTTGTTCCTTAGTCCCTGTATGTTCTGGCTCAGTGCTTGGCTGGTATAGCTGAGAGCTTGACTGTAGTTTAGATACGTGTCCTTTTGTAGCAAAAGGGTTTCCAATTGCCACAGCTGCACCACCGTGATCACCACAAAAATTGTAAAATCGTCAATATTTAAATCATATAATAAACTAATAAAGGGTATTTGAGGTTTATATCTGTCAACTGCAAGGACAAAAAAATGATGCAACATGAATTAGCAAGTAACCGGCGTTTGGTAGGTAGCCGTAATTCATGTTTGAAAATGACAAAACAGTTCTGTGCATTTGCTCTGTAAATCATAGGGGTATCCTAGCACTAATTTTACAATGTTATGAAGACGCGTTCCTTCAGTTAGTCAACAGACATTAACCAGCCAGTCCCGTGATGCTGATGACCATTAAAAATTCATTTTACAACTCAAAAATGGAAATAGTGAATTAAATCTTTCAATGTATAAAATGGGATTTAGGCAACCAACTACGCCTCCAAGTTAATAGAACAACCAATCTAATATGTCAATAATTTCTGTTATAGGGTGCTAAAGGATGTTAATCTTGACTAAAGAGATATAAAGAACCACACTGTTCAACTACCAAAAACTACTCACGACCACAAGATAAGCAAATTTATCATCAACCAGGGAATCAGATTTTTATGCTATATGCTCTGTCTATGTAACACAATTGAAATCTTTTCCTGTCTGACCGGCTCAAGAGTAGCAGAGGAGGCTTGGTGTACTGTCTGAGTGCATTCTGTGAAACAGTTGTGTTTAAGTAAGAATTATTTCAATTATTCAAAAATTATTGTGTATTTATTCTTATTATTTGTCGCATTTATTTGTTGTTTTTAGAGGCATTGGAATATTCTTTTCAAATTAATGAAATACAATTCGACCAATTTAAAAGTTCACTATTCAAACACGTCTTGTGTATTGAGAATAAAATTCTGCTTGAATAAGTCAACTATAGTTGTTTAATACATCTTAAAGAACAGTCTGACATACTCCAATACCATTACCAGGGACGATGGGAGTATTTCTTAAAATAAAGTTTTTAAATAAGATACTTCATCTGCTAATATTTTTTAGAATAACATATGCTAGATACTTTTTTGAAAAATATATATGGAGTACTTTTACGTGCTTTTTATATATATTTTTTAAGTATACTATTTTTGTGTGAAACTAAGTATTAATAAAAATTTGGTAAGTTTTTCAAATATACAAAATTGATATAAATCTTATAAGGCTTTTGCATATAGCAACTCTTATTTCACTCTTGCCAACTTGAGTATAGTTTAACTTGTTAAGACATATACCTTTGACAAAAAGGTCAGAGATTCGAATCCCCTACCCCACATGTTGTTGAACTAAAAGACTCTTATTTCACTCATGAGTATAGCTCAACGGTTAAAGTACCTATTTCTTTTTTTTTTTTTTGGATTGGAGGCTCAAATCTTCATTTACATATGTATACCAAAAATAGAACAACTCTCGTTTCATCATTTATACAAATTGCAAAAATAACTTAAATAATTTTCAATTATATCAATTATTTAAAGATATTTTTAATAACACATGTCAAGTAGTTAACAGGTCAAATCATTAATACATCCATTAATTTGATTATTGATACAATTCTTGACACAAAATATAGTTTATTTAACTAGTAGTTTTAAATTCTCCTCTGAGATGTAGTAAGATACTTGATTTCATAATTTATTATAATAATTCAATAACTTATCAAGTAAAATTCAATGGTTGTTGAACCATTGATCCATATTAATTAAATTTGTAAAAAAAAATTACAATTGATTGTAATTTCTATATTATAAAGTTAAAATACCGTCAAACATAACAAATACTTAGACTTGTCACAAGTCAAAAGAATGTGGCATTTCAAATATTAAGATTTCAAACCAACAACTATAATGGCTATTGACAGTTTTTGGGGAAAAAAAAGTCAAAAATATTACAAGACAAATTTTTATTGAGAAAACTGTTTTGCGAAAACAATCTTCCTAAATAATTTTTAATAAAGAACAAAGACTTGTCTATATACAATCTTCCTAGATATTTCCAAATGTTAATTTTTATTTATTTATTAAATTTTCAGAAGGAACTTCTATAATATTATATAGATTAAATAACAAGTTTAATCTTTAATCTTTCAAATTTGTGTAAAATAGATTTCTGAACTTTTAATTTTGTATCTAAAAAAATCACTCCCGTTCAAAATATGTACGAGATGAGAACCAACCTCAATATAGCCAAGCCTTTCAGGGTCCAACTCCTCCATGATGAGGGCCGCATATTCCTCTGCCTGTTCCTTTAACCTCGATAGCTTGTTTGCAGAAGCACTCAGCATAATAATCTAAAAGAAATAAATTAATTTAGATAATGTTATTTTCGGGTAGAAAACTAGCTAACTCAAAAACTTAAACTAATTAGTTATGACATAATATTACAAACCTTTGGCATATTGTGACCAAAAAGTCCCCACCAACCCCACTTAAAAAATTGGAAGTTCTGTTTAGGGCAACCATTTTTAAATAACTTTCTATTTTATTTTTCAAATCTGTAATAGGATGATTTATAATAACTTAGATTAATATGCACATTAAAATAGACAATAGATTCGCTAATAAATAGCTAAATAAAAGCTTCTAAAATCGTGATGCTTGAGACTTGAGAGCAGGAAACTAAGAGTTGAAATAAATTGAAATATGTATTCAACAAGAACAATAATTCAATATAATATTGCAATTTGGAGTGGTTAATTTTGGAAATTTCAGATTTGAGATCACCAAATCCCTCCTACCGTTGATATTATTATAACGAAAATGACACTCTGTTGGCCAAACCAAAAGAATTAAGCTAATGCAAAGAATACGAAGGCCATTTTTCTTTTCCTTCCAAGCAGGGAAAGTAAAGTCAGCCATCTCCTTTTTAAAAAAAATTAGAATCATTATCATGATGGGAATCTTGACGTGGAGTAGGCCAATTCGTCTGAATAGATTAGGTTATTAATATTTAATTTAATCCCATCATGTTGATTATGCTAATTCCATGCAACTTTTATATACATACAGTAGATGACAAAAATAGAGACAAAAACCTTTTTCACCCCACTAAATCAAATTATTAAAGTCTAAACCTTATTTTGGCAAATGAACTTTTAGACCTATTCGTTTAATCTCCAAGTTTTTAAATGTTATATTTTTGTCCCTTAATTTTTATTTTATTTTTTTTATTTTAAGGAATAAATAAGTAAAAAGAATATGCCCCTGTCAGGTTTATGCCAAATTAGTTCATTAAAAAGTTAATGATAGGAATTAAAATAATCTTTTATACAGAATTTAGAGATCAAAAACTTTAAAACCAAAATAAAATGAAATTAGACCTCATTATTAGATTGGAGTTAATTTTTATCAAAATTGGTAAAACAATAATAATAATAATTTCCATTAAAAATGAATATATTTTTAAAATTCATAATAAAAAGGTTAATAGCCACTAAATTTAATAATAAACTAGAAGTAGAACTAAAAAAGCAAAAAAAAAAAAAAAAACAATAAACTAGAAGTAGAGATTAATTTTAAAATTTATTGAAAATATAGAAACTAAAATTGAATATTTAAAAAATAGAACAAAATAATATTTTAACTAAATATAAATATCAAAGGAGTTAAATTATAATTAAACCTACCTCTTTCACTTCTTCTTCCGTAATTCGGCCGTCTTCGTTTTTGTTGACCCTGTTCAAAAATTGACATCGGTAAAATACGAATATTGAAAAACTGGCGCCTGTGAAAGGACAGGAGTCTGTTTCATTTCTTGGTGATGACGGTGTCGTTTTTTATTCTTGCTTTTTCGGCTTACAGAAATATAATTTTTATTAACTTAAAATTGAAGTAAAGAGATGGATAATAACGATTTACATGTCGAAGAAGATCTGGAGTCGCGAATCGAAACTTTGATCGGTGATTTGCGACCAGAACTCGAAGAGTTCGTCTCTGCTGATTTTTTCCACCTTCAATCTTCGTCTCCGACTCAAAGCATCGAACAGTTCCAGAGCAAACTCCTTTGAATCTTTCATTCCTAGCAAACGAAAGGGAAATTAAGAATTTGATCACCTAAGATTTTCCAGAGCGAAGAAAATTTTGAAGAGACGAAAATCAAAGGACTAATTTGCGGAGTGAGAAAGATTGAAGAGAAAAAGTTTCAGATTAGGTAATGGACGAACCTATGCATTGTGCGAAATCGGAGCGGTAGAGGAATCCTTCCTTGGCGAGCTTATCGAAGTTGCTCTGGATTTCGTTCCAGGCGTCGACGCCATTTGTCTTACTGCTAATGAATCTCAGGCCGCGAAGCGCTTTATGAGCACCGGAACGAGTGCGATCAAGCTGAGCCTGTCGCTTCCTCAGAGCTCGAGCGGCCAACGCCGAGTCGAATCCATTTCCGGCACCGGCAGAATGCCCATGGCTCCAGGAAAATCGCTTCAACTCTGCTTTCAACTCCTGCGAGAACTGCTTCGCCTTAGCAACCGCTTCCGCCTTCAATTCCTGCGAAAATTGACGCAACAGATTCGACGAGCTCCGTTTAAACGTCGGCGATCTCGACATGGAAGCAGACTTGGGAGTTTCAGATCCAACAGAGACAGCGCTATCGATGTTGATAAGCGTAGCCGGCTCAACACTCCGCAGGATGATTCTATCATCGTCCTGCAGATCAAGAGTCACCTCAACAAACTCCTCCGCCGCAATCGACTCCGTTCCGGGAGACGATCCTGCGCTCATCTTCGCATTTCCAGGAACCGTATCGGACGCCCACCGCCGCTCGTGCTTCGGAGCCCCCCTCATTGAGCCACTATCCAAAACTATCCTTCCAACAACTTCACACAAAAAACCAGAAGCATAAGCCGCGCCACTGCAGAAGGGGAGAATCTGAAAAGAAATGAATAATGCAATGGGAGTTCACAGTATCAAAGAAGCAAAACATCACACAAAACGCTCGGAATGGAGAAAAAGCAGGAAAGGGACAGAGATTCGGAGCAGATTACAAAGCCCAGACCCAAGCGATTGAATTCAGAGCATATTCGTATGTTGCCATGGTGGGATTGGGAAAGGGAAAAGGGAGAAAAACGAGCGAGAGGTTTTTCTCGGTAGCAGAAGAAGGAAACGGCACTGAAGAATGTCTAGAAGGAACTTTTTGGCTTTGGGATTTGGGGGTTTTGTTTGCTTTTTTTTAATGGGGAAAGTTTTTTGTGGCAGAACGCGGTAAGGACTTTGGGGGTTCAAAAAAGGCTAAGTGGTGGAGCCGGGGAAAAGTGGGGCGACGAGAGAAAGAAAGAGGATGGGAGGAGAGGACGAAGCGAAGGCCGAAGAGACAATGGAAATGGAAATGGAAATGGAAAGGGAAAAGAGAATATATATTTATAATATTTGTGAGTTTTTCAGTAGGACCGTCAGGGTCTGATTTCAGGCTCGACGGCAGAGATTGTTTGTATTCGAGTCAACTCGTAAATGTATTTTGGTTTTGTTTAGGGGCGCCTTCTTCCTTCTTTTTTTTTCTCTCTCTCTCTCTTTTTTCTTTTTACAGGCTTTTAAAATGTGAAAATTATCAGATTTGTTTGGAATGTTTTTTCTTTTTTTTTTTTAAGTTCAAAATATGTGGAGTGGGATGGAAATTGAATTATCCTCAAATTGACTTGCAAGTATTTTTTATTTAGATAAAATATACGTTTTTTTTATTTAGTATATGTTTTAGTTTCTAATAATCATAGTGAATAAATAAGTAGGAGAGTACTCAACAAATCAACTAATAAATAAATAGGAGCATGTGGACTAATTTGTTTACTTGGCGTGAAATATACTTTTAGTTAAATATATGTTTTCGTTTCCTTAATTTAGTTTCTTTTCTACACGGTGAGAAAGAATTAAAAGGCATGGAATATTTGTTTACTCGGATAAAATATACTTTTACTAAACAAATGCTTTAGTCCCCAGGACTTTCTCATTTTAGTTTAATTTCTCTAAGGAATGGAGCAATGATAGCATAGTTCGTGGCTATTTTATGGCAGTTCAAATAAAATAAAGAATAATGTCAAGAGATATATTAAGAAATTCAGTCAAATTGGATTCAACTATCAACAATCAATCAGCTACAACAGTCAATTAAAGCCTAAAATTAAAGGAGTAGCACTGAGACGCTATTTGTAGCGTCTTTATGTCTGTAGATGCACACAAGGGAGAAACTTTAAAGGACAACATTGAGATGTTGTCTATAGCGTTGCAACATTTGCACCTCCGTAAATGATTATAGTGTCTCAACATTGCACAATGTTTCAACACTATTGTTTGTATCATCTCAACCATGTTTATAGCTTCTCAACGGCAGCATGCGTTTTCTTATAAAAAGTAGAGTCTATTTGTGCGCAAAGAGAAAACTTTACAAGAAAAAAGTTGGCAATGTTCACATTTTGACTAAGGGCATGTTTGAAATGACTTTTCAATTACTTAATCAATTAAGCACTTGGAGGGCAAGGAGACCATTAGAGAATTAAGGAAATAGATTTTCAAGGCTTAGAATCAGGAGATTGATCTAGGGATGGACAATTGACATGATGACATTTATTCCTTCTTATTTTCCTAAACTTTTTGTAACTTTTATATAGAATTTAGTATCGAACTTTGTTATTTAGACTTGGTTATGAGTAGCCAAATTTCTTATTCTTAGAAGATTGATGTAACCACTCAACTTTATGGATGATTTTCTATTTTCTCAAGAATATTGAATGAGTTTAAATGTTCTATTTATGTTTATCTATTATTCTTCATGCTTTTAGTCTACTGGTCATAGGTTAATTGATCTTACACTTAAAATCTTACACTCAGAAGAGGTGGTTTAAAGTCAAAATTGAGATGCATAACTAAATAAATTTTAAGATTGAGAGATTTAAAACTTGTTTGAAAGGTTGTTAAGGGTCTATTTGGTAGGCAATATAGATTTTGTTTTGTGTTTTCAGATTCGCTGAGTTCAATGAATATGCATTTGACATATGTATTTTCGAAAATTGTTTTTGGATTTTGCGATCCAAATAGTGAAAATTTTGAAAACAACATTTTTATGTTTTCATTGTATCCCGATTTTGAATTTTAAATTTTAAAATGCATAATTATATTAAAAAAAAAGATAAAAACTTTAATAAATATAGTATTTCATGTTATAAACATAATTTATTTTTGTTAGATTAAAATATGTATAATATAATGTATTATAAATTATATGATATTGTAAAATAATAATTATACAAAATTTATAACAAAAAACATGTTCATAAATTAATTAATAATGATATATATTCAACCTAATATTTAGTTTTGCAACTACAACTAGTTTCGTGGTCTATAAATATATTAAAGAACACATTTTGAACAATTGTTTAAATTGGAATCTAATTTCTAAATCTACTACCAAACACATATCTGAAAACATGAAATACAACTTTGTTTTCATTGAATCCCTTATTTTCAAATTTTTGTTTTCTCGCCTACCAAACAAACCCTAAAAGACTAGTTCATTAGTGTCTTTGCATGTTATTGAAATTAGATAGAAACATTGGTTTCTTAATTGCCAAAGAGACCTAACTACCGCTCAAGAGAGGCAGTTGAGAGTGGGAGTTCTTAGCTTATAAAATTGATAGCTCGTTTAGTTTTTAGTAATTAGTTTAATTCATTTCTAAATTTAGTTTTGTGAAATCATTTCTCTAGGACCTATAGACTTTATCTCATTAGTTTGTTTACTTATTTACATTGATTAATTCTTGCATCTTGATTTTACTCTTTAAATTTGAGCTATTGTATTTGTGGTACTCAAATAGACTAGAAATTTAATCCAAAAAATGACATTCATATTCACTTACTATTATATTTAAACTTGACACGTACCCTTCCAGTAAGCAAATTAAATTTTCGTGACAAACAAAGACAGAATAAGGGGTATGGATCAATATTTGTTACTTGGGGGTTTGGTTTTTTAGCTCTAATATTTTTTTCAATTGAGTTTTCTATCAAAAGTATAATTTAGAAGGAATTGTCTCTCTCTCTCTTAGTTTGCCTTAGATCAAACAGTTATATTTAAAAATTAAAACATAAAGTGTTGTCTTATCCTATGAAAATTTCGGGCTTCACCCTAAGTCTTTATCATTTAAAAAGTCTTTAATTTAGCTACTTACGTTTTAACATTTTTTAATTATACTTTTTTTTGTTAGTAAATATTAGAATTGACTAATGATAAATTTATATTGAATGATACTTAGTGAATTGATAAAAATTATGAAGAACTAGGCCACTTATAATTAAGAGAAGAGGAGTCCAGTTTCTACCTTCTTTTTAGAAATTTGGAGAAGGAATTAGAAATTTTCTTATCTTAGGTAGTGCAACTCCTTCTCAAAATTTTTGTCAACTAATTGCATATTTTGTAGTGTAAGTTTATTATCAATTAATTTTAACATTCACTAGCAATGAAGGTATATAATTAAAAAATATTAAAACATAAAGAACCCAATTGAACTTTTTAAATAATAGAGATTAATTGAAAAAATATCAAAACATAGGACTAAAACATATATATTTAACCTATTTAGGCGAAAATTTTTACAAAATTCTTTCTTTTTCTAAGAAGAATGTGAGTAATCATAGTACAAATGTGGGATAAGTATTTAACTATTCGAGGCATAAAAAAGTCACTAATATTGATTTTTCTTCCTTTTTTTTTATGAATCACTAATTAACATGGAATTAGGGGGCCATACTCAAAATTGGTAAATTTTAATAAGTTTCAAAATTGAGGGACGTGATTTGTTTAATTTGTTATTAATTATTATTCCCCTATGATTAATAGATCATGAATTTTTAGGATAATATGGCAACCTAGGAAATTGAGGGGGAGAAAAACTATAATTTAACCTGTGAAATATAAATGGAAGTTTGGAACCCATTATAGAACATCTTAAAGCCAACTAAAAGCAAAAATCACAAATTAATATTGGTTAATGGTGAACTATAGTTATAATTAAACCGTCAACTTTGTCAAAAAAATAAATAAATAAATAAACCCTCAACTTATAGAAATTGTACTAAAAAAACTTACAGAAATTATTGCAATAAAACTAAAAAAATAAAAACTAATATTAACTATTAAAAAGTATTTTTAAATCAGTAACTAAAATATTAAAAATTTATTTGATATTTGAAGAATATTAATTATATTTTAGACATGGTGTGTCTTTGAAAATAAATTTATTATTTTATCCACAAATTATTAATTAATTAATCAATAAAAGTCATGTTCATCACCTGTTTTCGACCTGGTATGGTTGACAACGATAACTTAACACAAAATAACTATTGTTATTTATAGGGCTAGCACCAACTACTAAAAAATGGACAAAAGGAAAATTGGGTCGACCATAAAATTATTGGTTACAACACTAGCGATAATTTTGCTCAAATTGATCTTTCATAAAATCCAAGAAAATTACTTAAAGATATAACAATAGTATTATAATATCCGAGCTAATAAACACAAACTAGACATGAACTTCAAATAGAAATTATTGAAATCAGAGGAATATTTTGTTTTGAAAATTAGTTTTCAATATCATTATCAAACATCATCCATGTTAAGCAAAAGCCCATCTTAAGCTATCTACAACATTTAGGACTTCAAAAAATAAGTCATTAATATCATGTTTTTAGAAAGGAGAACAAGATGAATGAGACATATTGTTGATAGTTCAAGGTATTCTCAATCTTCTTCTAACTTGTAGGGGTTGTTGAGTGTTGTTAATATATATACTTGTTCATTTTTTTAACAAACTTTTACTTTTATGAAAGACTTACGTTTTAAAGAAACCCTTTTCAAAGAAAAAAATTATTGAAAGTATTTTGCACAATGTAGCCATTACTTTTATACTTATCACTTTGTATAGTAAAAAAAAAACAATTTTCAATTTCTCCCCGTATATCTAACCTTTAATACATTTTTGCAAAAAAGACCATGTTGATGCAAGAATATAGTCACAGGTTCACGTCAACCTTCGAGTCCAAATGATTAGTTGAGGAGTCCACTAATCGAATTGAAACGTGGGGGCCTTAAGAAAAGATTTTTTAGTTTAAAAACAAAACTCCAGTCTAGTGCAAGTGCACACTGTCGATGCAAGTAGTATAAAACTGGAAGTATTCAAGATTATCGATCCCACAGGGAACAGATACAATAAAATTCAAGAGAATAAGCAAAAATGTTTTCAAATTGAAATTGTGAGTAACCAATGTAAAACAATAAGTGGGATGATTTTTGTTATTTTTTAAAAGAATAAATAAAAATGATAAAAGAGGGATTCAAACGTATTTTTTCCCCATTGAAAGAAATTGTGGCCTAATTGAAATTGCAATCATTTGACTCAACACTTAAGCTTTTTGTAAACCGAATTCAACATCTATTCAACCTTCTATGAAGTATCTTTAGGATACTAAGTGATTAAACTGATATTTCTATGGCTATTACGAACTTAGTTAATTTTGAAACACAATTCTTTTGGTTTTAAAAGCTTTGCCCTATGTCTAGAGTCAAAAACAAATTCTTATGTCTAGGCTATTTTCCTTTTGAAAACCCAATTTTATCTAACCTTTTCAGAATTAAACTCAAATTGTTGTATACTAATCTAGGTGATCAATCTAAACTAGTAATCAAAATTTTAATCAATAAAAGCAAACAATGCTATAATATTAAGTAAGGTTGCTCTTACATATTAGGTCTTTATTCCTTTTTACTGAGCATTCACATACTTGAATTCCAAAAATAGGCTTAACTCATAATTAAAGAAAAGAAAAAGAATGATTTAGATGAGAGAAAATTCATAACTAAAGGAAAAGTAAAGTGTTGTAAAGAAACTCAACTCAAAAGAAAGAAGGAATTGAGATAAAACTAAAATAAATTTTATTGAATTAACTTGCAAGACTAACTAGCCAAAGGAATTAAGAATACAACTTGAGTTCAAAAGCTGAAATAAAAAGAAATGCACAACAGGAACTTAAAGCTAAAATTATAGCCACTAAAACTAAACAAAACAGAAGAAAAAAAAAACTAAAATTGATGCTAACAACGTACTTGAAATAAAGTGCAATAAAGCACCATTCTCGCCCCTTTCACCAATCGAACTTGATCACACTTCTTTCGAAGGAAATTGAGTCTTTACAATCTGAGATTTCATCTAGATTAGACTGATTATCAGGGCTTGAAGATGCTGGAAAAAATAAGAAAAACAGTAGAAAAAGAAAAGAAAACATTAGCTTTGTTGGAGCGGACTCTCCTTTGATTCGGCTTATTTGTCCCTTTTATAGGCCTCCATAAGCTAGGGTTTTGTCAACTTTAGTATATGGAAAGACCCACGCCATTACTGTTGAGAATCGAAGAGAATATCTCAAGAATATCTTCAAAATTGCTAAAAATCCGAAAATCTCGTTTTTTCTGCATCTACCCAAAAATGCAATTGTATTCTTCATTTTTTTTTTCTGCCACCCATTCCATCATTGTCCAGAAATGCATTGCATTTCCATTCTGGAATGCAATTGCATTTTTGCCTTGTCTAAAAATCTTGTACAAAAAATTATCAAATCAACATTTTTCTATCTTTTTCTCTTCTTCATTATTTCAACAAGCTTTCATAAATATTTATAATAAAACCACCTTTTGCTCGCTCTTTAAATAATAAAATACACAAAATAGCAAGAATAACTTAAGTATAAAGGTCAAATAATCCTCACAAATGAGAATTATCATCTGCAAGGAAGATACTCGAATTGGTATGGTGTTGTGTCCAACACACTTTGATGTTTAAGGTAGTGCTTAGATCGAAATAGTGTCGAGTTGAGCTAGGGTGGTATTGCATACCTGTACAAAGGGATGGGTCCCTTCTATTTATATTCTTTCCTATTGTCAAAGTCATGCATTGGCATAGTAGCAGGAATAAGGGAAAGAGGTGGTGTGTATCTCGACTTATAGTCTGTACCAAGCTCAATAGGTCATTCATCACAAGAATTCTTGATCATGCATCCTCGACTCGGCTATCTTGGTAAGTTTTGTCCGGGGCTTGGTGATCATATGCGTGATCTACATGACCTCAGATAACCTACGTAGATTGTGGGCACTTAGGCCCTACTGTGAGCACGTAGGCTCCTGATCCTATACCCATAACAGATCACACCAACCTTGCATAAATAAAAGTTATTCAACATTTTCAAAGAAAAAAATGACAAATAAATTCATTGGGTTAGATTCCTATTGAATTTGAATGTGAAATATAGGAAAATTGTGGGTTCCTAAGAATATTTTTTAAAAAGTAAAAAGCTATGATCTAGAAAGTTCAAAAACAAGTTCTAGAAGAACAAATGGGGCATCCTTTCAAATATATATTATCGTATGAATATTTCAAACATAAACATAAATAAATTGCATTATTGAGGGATGAGGGTTAGGTAAATTAATGCATCAAAATCTTGGAAGCCAAATATAGCTTTGGGGGCTCAAAATGGTAATAATTACACATTACATTACAATTTACAACTGTGTGAAAGAACAAGATTTAGACCTTGCAACAAACTCCATCCCTCCTGGCCTCCAATCCTCAAAATGCTTTGATTCATTAGCTTAGTTTGATAGCCTATTACATATCATAATATTGCTAAAGTTCGAAAAATGATAGAGACCATATATATACTAGTTTGGTTTTTTTTTCTTTAATATAGATATAGTTATTTCTATTTATAGGGTTTTTTTATTTAAAGATTTATCACTAACGGATTTATTTTGCAAATAAATTTCTTGAGAAGAACATGTATAAATTAATTTTTTGTTCTGCTTCAATGTCTATTTAACCACTATACTCTAAAAATTTTGATTAGTGTCATTGGACTTTATATGCTTCTCTTTAATTCAAGTTGAATGAAAGTATGTTGATTTGATGTTTCTATAAATGAAATTTTGAATGAGATGACATGATTTAGCAAGTCAATTAAATGAATGAATATATAATATTAGAATTGAATTAGATTTGGATTGACTGATTAAGATATAATAACCTCAACCAAAAGATCGAAAGTTCAAATCTCAACCTCATCACATATTGTTAAACTTAATAAATAAATAAATAAAATATGTATATACGTATTTGTGTGTATATATATACATATTTGAGACTTTTAGTTTATTTGAAATTTTTTATTAGTTCGAGTGAGTTAAAATTAAAGTGTAAATTTGTTATTTAGGAAATTTATCCACCTAGCTACCAATCTCATAATCTAATCTTTTTTTTTATAGTCTCATGTCAACATTCTATCATGAGTGTTGTTGTTGCTAAATTTTGGACATGAGAAATCTCACATGACCTTCACATGACAACAATGGTGAATTTGTAATTTGGAAAAAGAATGTGGCCTACAAGACAAGAAAAGCATGGGCATCAATGTGATGTAAGTCACACAAGCTCTGATGCTTAAGTCAAAGAGAGTTTAGAGAGAATTAGAGTTTTAGGAGAGTTTAGACGACTGGAATGAGGGTGAGAATTAGCTTACCCTCTCTCTTTTTTAGAGAGCTTAAATATCTTCCTCCTAGAATTTTTCGTGGGTTTCCATATTCTAATGACAACGAAAGGACTGAATGGGGTTGAACTGGAGCTACACAGGTCATGAGGGACTAATGCAAGGCCCAAGGGAGAGCCTTGTCATGTGTAGGCCGAGGCCGACCACGAGCTTAGGCTTCGGCCCAAGCCCATTTCTTCTTCCTTTCGCGTCCTGGGCCAGTTCCTTGTTGGTTTTGGTTCGTTTTGATATCGTATTTGGCTGATTTTCCTGTTTTCGCCTTTATTGTAGCTTCTCATCTAACTTATTCTTGTTAGTCTAATTTTATCCCTAACAAGTGTTGATGACAAGAGATAATGATGTACATTTAAAAAAATACATATCAAATTTTCTCTTGTACTTAGGTCGGTAAGTCATCAATTTAAATTCTACACTAATAAGTTGTCACAGTCAATATCCTCAATTAGTTAAATTCCTTTCTTTAAAAAAATATATATTTGTGATTGGGGCACGAGCCTCCTTATTGGTAAGATGAAACTATTCTTGTTGGTGTTGAACATTTTGTTGATAAATTTGAGTGTTTTCTACATGTTTGATTTTGTTACTAAGGTCAAGTATTTTCATTATTATAATAATAGTGAACATAGCTCGGCAATAGTTGACCTGTACTTTCGATTAAGATGTCAGATGTTGAAATCCCTCAACCCTCAAAATGTTGTATTATTAAAAAAAAGATTAAAAAGTATTTTCATAATTGAGTTGACGCCACCTACTCTATAATGGGATAATCAAGTTTGGAAGGCTCTTCTTGAGCAATGACTCTTATGATTGGCTTATGAAAAAATTTCTAATGTAGTTTTGACAAGGTATTAATTACAACACTTATTCAAGTTAGTCATGATTTTATTTGATAAAATTAAAAGTTTAAAATTATGTTCCGTTTCAAAGTATAAAATTAAAAGCTTACAACACTTATTCAAGTTAATCAGGTTTTTGGTTTTTGATTTCTGAAAATTGTGTTTGTTTTCTCATAATTTCTTTATATTGGATTTCATCTTCCTTAGGAAAACATTTAAAGTGTTAGTAAAAAAAAAAAAAAAAGTTTTAGAAAACTACTTTTTTTCTTTTCAAAACTTGGCTTAGTTTTTGAAAACATATGTAAAAAGTAGATAACAAAACAAAAAAAACCCATGAGTGAAAGTAGTATTTATAGGTTTAATTTTTAAAAACTAAAAATTAAATGGATATCAAATAAGGCCTAAGTTAAATATAGGAATAAAAATAATAATTTCTTTAGATACAATTCCTAGTCTAAGGACATAATTGGCTCCTTCAACTTTAGTAATCATAGATTTCACGGACAAATTTTGTAATTTAGTATAAAATATTTTTTTTGCAATTTTCAAAAATTGGTAACAATTTTTTTTCTTTTTGACTAAATCTTATTATAATTAGTATTACCACAATTATCATTTTTTTTTATAAACAAAAATATTATCATTTCTATGGATGAAACTTGAAACACAATATATGGAGCAATTTAGGCAGAACAATTAATTGTCAATGTCTTAGTACATTTGCTAGCTGTTAACCATAGAAACCTAAAAAAGGCTGTGGATAAATTCGTATGAAACTTTTAAGCCATAAGTCTAATAATAGTACAAGATAACATGATTTAATTACATCATTACCTATTTGTAAAAATGAAAAGACTTTCGATTTGATCTTATGCATCAATAATTTTCAACCTAACTCATAAAAAATATGAATATTTGATTATTAGTCATACTAGTGGATGTCGAAAGAGTTTGTTATATCAAACTTAGAGTATGGCTTTATATAACATTTAAATTTTGAGATTTTTGTTAAATATGATAATTAAGGGTATGATTGATAATGTATGTTTTATATTTTCTATTTCCTATTTTAAAAATGTATTATTATTTGACAGCTTTTAATTTCAATCAAAAGTTTTAAAAAAAATTGAAATTGAGATCAATTTTATTTAAAAAAACTTAATGAAAACAAGTAATTTTTTAAAGCAGCATCAAAAACAAAATAATAATCAAATAAATACTAAAAGTTTTATAGTACACTTAACAAAAAACTTACAAGATACCATGTGAGTTTGTGTTCAAGCTATATAAATGATATCAATAGGGTATCAAATATAAAAATGAATAGCTTAAGATTACCTTTAAATACAACATGAAAATTATAATCCTAAAAACTAAGATTTGCTGAAAGAGACTTTTTATAACAGTTGAAATAAAAGAGAATATTTCAAAATGTAAGTACTTTAAAATATAAATATTAAAAAATAAATAGAAATTAAACTAAAGAAGAAAAAAAATTAGCAGAAAATTCAAAAATAAATTGCTTACAAAATTTATACGTGACAATATCGGAAGACACGCACAAGCACAACCACAACCACGTGGTAGCCGCCCCGTTTAATAATTTCTAACTGACGCCTGATTTTTAATTCCTTCCAACCATTTTATTACCAAATTCATTGTTAAATTATAAATTCAGGGCATGTTTATTATTTATGAGTGATTTTGGATTTTTGTCACGTCTTTTTTAAATATATTTGGTAATAATTTTGAAATGACTAAATCACTTTTGTTATACTCTTTTTGAACTCAAAAAAGTGATTTTAGTCCTTCCAGTTGAGAGTAATTTTGAGATGGTTAAAATATTTTTTTAGTACAACAAATGTGAAGTATGAGGATTTGAATCTTTAACCTCAAGAGAATGAGGAGTACATGTCAATTACCGTTAAGTTATGTTCACTTTGAGATGTTAAAATCATTTTTATCATGTTCAAAATTACTTTAAAAAATGTCTTTGTTGTCAAAAGTTGAAATTTCAACCGTTAAAAGCATCCATGATAGTTTTTGGGAAAAAAATCAATTTATACTTCTGAATTTTGGAGTTGTAGCACTTAAAATCTCAAACTAATAATTGTATCAATTAAAACTCTAAACTTTTATAAGTGAATCAATTTAGACCATTCATTATGATTCTGATTTTAAACCATTAATACATAATTTTTCAACTTTATATAAGACTTCATTAAATGCAGTAATATTAATGTAAGATTAGAGAGAAATGTTTGAATCAAATGGATAGTATAACAATCTTTCATTAATATGAGTAATTTTTCATCTTTTCATCTTCCTCTATTTCTCTCTACTTATTTAGAAAGAATTACGTAATAATTTTTTTGCTACTTTGGTAGAATTTTGGGAGAAGAATAATTTTATCTAAGTAGTTTTGAATTGATTTTAAATGGAGAAATTAAATTGATTCAAAATCTAGGATTTAAATTGATACGATTATTAATTTGAGATTATAATCGATACAAACTTCCAAAGTTTAGGAATGTAAATGAATTTTTTTTCCAAATTTTTATTCAAGCACTGAAGATAATAATAATGAAAATTGCAGTAAATAATTAAGTTGTGTTGTGTTGCAGCCTTGTGAACGTCGGATTAGAGTAGAGTTATCAAATATTTCCATTCGAATTGACCCCGTGGGATTGAACGAGGTGAGAATTTTCTATTTTAAATGGAGACAAATTTTTGTTCTTTATATTTTGGTTTCAAAATAGAGATAATAATTACTTTTTCCATCTCCAATCTTGCTCTCATGACTCATTTTCAAGTTCTTAAATTATATAGTAAATATGAATATTATCTTTTTTAATTTATTTCTCCATGTGAATGTTATGAAATATATGCTATTTGTATCTAAAAACTACACTATAATCCAATTAAACAAGTTATTGGTTTATTTTAAAATTTCATGCTGAAAATTTATATACGATAACAGAGAAGAATTCAAAACTTTGCTTTTGAATTGTTACTTATAACAATCAATAAATCTATTTTTTGAATAATAATTTAATTACACGTTGTTTATCATGTTATAATTATGTAATTGCATCCATGTTTAAATTAATAAATTTAGGCACATGCCAAATATCTCTTACGTTTCTCGTTGAAAAGAAAAAAAAATCTTTCTGTACCATAACAACAGTAGTAGTTGATGTATTTATAAATAATTAACACAGCGTTTTCAAAAGAAAAAAAATGACATGTAGTCAGGCAATTTATTAGGCTAATTAAAACCAGATAAGCTTTTTTAATGTATTATATAACCCTCGTTTTAAGTGTTAGATATTAGTGTTTTTTTCACCCAAAAAAAAACTTTTCTTATAAATTATTTGTCTCAAATCTTATCTTCTTAATTATTATATAATAGTTTTAAAATAATTAGTTTTAGGTGTTTGAAATCTTGATTTTTTTTTAGTCAAACAAATATGGAGTTGGTGGATCAAACCTTTAATCTTAAAGAAATTAATATATATTTTATTATTGAGTTAGGTTCAGATTGACGTTTGAAATATTAGTTTCATCTTTACCTTTTAAATTTAAAAAAAAAAAAAATTCAAAGCTACTTTATTTTGGTCCTTGAACATGAAAGTAAATAAGTTAGGCCCCATTTGATAACGATCTCATTTTTTATTTTTTATTTTATTTTTTATTTTTGAAAATTGTGCTTGTATTCTTGTTATTTCTTCACTATAGTTTTCACCTTTCGTAAGGAAATGTTAAGAGAGCGCATTAATAGTTTATCTCTTGTAAAGCATTGTTAGGTCAATTATTATGTACAACTATAATAGTTGGAACAAAGTCATTTTCAGTTGTATTAGTTTTACTTATTACTTTATTCACAATGTGTCTATATACGAGGCCATTATCTTTATTCACTTTATGGATGTAATAATATACTCTCTCTCTTTGTTATCAGTATAGCTTTTCTAATTTTGTGATGGTATCAGAGCTGAAAAAGGTCTAACGATCGAGAGAAGATCCGTGAAGACAGAGTCATGGGCTCATCTCTAGAGAGAAGTACTCTCGACCTAGTCAATTTGTCTCAGACGGAGTAAGATTGCCACAGTGAAACTTGATGAAGAAAATTGTTTGCTATGGAAGCTGCAAGTCTCCACAACGTTGCGAGGGCATGGATTGTTAGAATACATAAAAGAAGATGGTGAAGCTCCGTCAAAATTTTTGAATTTGAAAAGTTCTTCATGGCTGATGGCGAGTGTTGAATCCAACATATGAGCCTAGATTCATCAAGATAGTCTGATTATGGCGTGGCTTTTAGGTTCAATGTCTCAAATGATACTTTCTGAAATGCTTGAGTGCGAAACATCCAGAGAAGTTTGGAGAATTTTGAATGCTCGATTTGCTTCAAGAAATCTTGCGAAGGTCTTGGATCTAAAGACAAAGTTGGAAACGATCAAGAAAGGAAACCTCAAATTAGAGGAATATTTTTAGAAAATCAAGAAGTTGATCAATTCACTTACTCCAGCAGGAAGAAAGGTGTCACATGAAGATCATATTATGCACATCTTGACCATATTAGGGTAGGAATTTGACTCTACAGTGTCTATGATTACAAACAAAGATGAATCACCATCACTTCAAAAAGTCTATTCTCTTCTTCTTACTCAAGAAAATAGAATAGCCAGAAACTCCTCGATAAATTCTGATGGAACATTGCCCTCAGTACACTTAACAACTCAAACGACATTGAAACAGTCTTCATCCCTTACTTTTCACCCAATAATACAAATTATGATCCGAATAGACAAAATAAGAATAATCAAGGAGGAAGGGGCCATCAATTCTAAAATAATAACAGCAAGCCACAATGCCAGGTTTGCAGAAGATTTGGTCACATTGCCTTGAAGTTTTATTTTAGATTCGAGCAATCATATCAAGGACCAAATAATAATTCGACCAGTCATAATAACTCACCACTTTCAGCAGTGCCTGGTATGAGTTCTCCACAGCCAACGGCCAATGTGTTTCCTTACACCATGATTTGAATCGTGATAATCAGTGGTACCTCGACTCTAAAGCTTCAAATCATGTGACAAATGAACTCTCGAACATGTCTATAGCTGTGGAATATCAAGGTGACAACAAAGTGCACGTTGGTAATGACTCAGGTTTGAAAGTCTTAAATATTGGATCCTCCTTTCTTAAATCTTACTCATCTACTGATACAAATGTCTTTCAACTTCATAATCTGCTTCATGTTCCTCAAATTACCAAAAATCTAATCAAGCTAGTTTAGGGATAATCATGTTTTCTTTGAATTTCATCATTCTTTTTGTTATGTGAAGGATATGTCCAGTGGCCGAATGTTGCTTCAAGGCAAGTTGATTGATGGACTGTATGCCTTCGATTTGGAGAAAGCACACATCCTGAAGCTTCTAAGACTGTCAATTCTTTGTCTTCTCCTGAAGCTTCTAAGACTGTCAATTCTTTGTCTTCTGCCTATTCAACCCCTCAAAATACATCATACTATTTCTAATCTTTTAAATACTGAATGTACTGCCTTGAATCCATATGTTTTTTATGTATGGCACAATAGATTAGGCCACCCGACACATTCTACTGTTCGAAGTATGCTTACTTCTTGTAATGTCTCTTGTTCATCTAATAATAAATACTCGTTATGTCATGCTTGTGTTGTTGGAAAGTCTCATTGCTTATCATTTTTTGATTCCCAAACAATATATAATGCTCTCCTTGAATTGATTGTTGCTGATGTATAGGGTCCAGCCTTTAAAACGTCATGTAATGTCTTTCGCTATTACATTAGTTTTGTCGATGCTTATTCTCGATATACCTGGGTTTACTTTTTGACTTCTAAATTCGAGGCCTTTCTGTTTTTTAAAAAATATATTGAGAAACTAACTGGTAAATCCATTCTTCATTTTCAATCTGGTAATGGAGGTGAATTTCGTTCATTCAATCTTTTTCTCAAGACCTAAGGCATAGAAGATAGGTTGACATGCCCTTATACCTCACAAGAGAATGGAATCATTGAAAGAAAACATCGTCAAATAGTGGATATGGAACTTACTCTTTTGTCTTTTGTTTCCTTGTCCTTAGAATTTTGGGATGATGTGTTTCTCTACTGCTGTGTATTTGATTAATAGGTTGCCTACTATAGTTCATCAGTTAACTCCCTTGGAAAATATATTTGGTTCCAAACTAGACTATGTCTCTTTAAAGACCTTTGGTTGTCTATGTTTTCCCTTAATAAGACCATACAACAACCATAAAATAAAACCTAGATCAACTCCTTGTTTGTTTCTTGGTTATAAAATTCTTAGCCAAATTCCAAAAAAAAAATAATAATAAGAAATTTTTAAAAACTATATATATAGATATTTTCAAATGTTGGCATGGGTTTTGAAAACTTGTTTAAAAATAGATAACAAAACAAAGAAACTCATGGGTAAAAGTAGTGTTTTGTAGGCTTAATTGTCAAAAACCAAAAATCAAATGGTTATCAAACGGGCCTTTAGTTTTTTAACTTTAGTTTGCAACAATAAAATTTAATTTTTAAACTTTAGTATATAATAATTTCGTCCCTATACTTTAAAATTTGTAATAATTTAGTCCCTATTGCAAAAAAGATTGTTGAAATTGAATGAAATTTTTTACATATGTAGATCGATAAACCAATTAGGGACCAACTGTACATAAACTACAAAAACTAAGTCAATACATAATAAAAATCGATACTTAATTTTGATGAAATTTTTCATTGTAGGAATTAAATTGTTATAAATTTTAAAACATAGAGACTGTATTGTTACATATTAAAATTCAGATACTAAATTATTACAAATTTCAAAGTATATGGACTAAATTTTTATAAACTAAAATTTAAAAATTAAATGGTTACTTTCATGAAAAAAAAAAAGACCAAGAGTATTTTTTTTTAATCAATTTTAAAAATGCTTTCAAAGGTAGATTACATTTAAAAAAATAAAATAAAATAAAAAACCGTTTGCAGCCATTAAAAGAATATGGACAGAAAGATTATTGGACAAACATCTCATCCTCACCAAACTCTAACTGAAAATAACATTAATCAATAAATATTCTATGTACTAAAAATAAATAAATATTTTTCTTCAAAAAAAAATAAATATTTGAAAGAAACATTAATAAATAAACAAAATAAATAAAGTCAACTCCACTTTAAAGCTGTTTGACACTCAAAGACGTAAAATTCACTCCATTCATTTCACCAACTACGGCCTGTACATCAAAACATATCTATTCACATTATCTACAAAATTAAAAAGTAGGAAAAAAAAAAAAAAAAAGGATTCTTCCGGAGTCTTTTGCTTTTACGGCCAAAATTCCTTCTTCCCCACTCATTATTTCCGGTCAAACGACGCAAGAAAATTCCGCAGCCCAATTATTTAGATTAAGTCTGCAGCGTCATCTACTTTTAAGTTCACGTTGAATAATTTTTCTTTGGGATGGAAAAAAAGAATCAAATTTCACCGTAAACTTGTGAAGTTGTATTTATTTGGATCCTAAAATTTTAATTCTATTAAATTTGACTCTAAATTTAAATAAATGTTGCAATTTTTACCATCGATTCAAATTCCGTTAATTCGCCCACTAATTTTAACAAAAAAAAAATGTAAAAATCTTCATAAACTCATTAATTTCAATAAAATAAAGTTTTGCACAAAAATAAATTTGACCAATGCATAAATTAACCTTTAAATAACTTCGCCAAAATTCATAAATTTCAACTAAAAAATTTAACTTTAATGTCGTTTTTCTCTAAAATTTTATCAATTTCATATCGTACACATGTTTTACAATTCATTGAATGCACAAGAGAAAGCTTCTTTTAACGCTATTTGAAGCGAGAACTTATTAACGTGTTAAAATTGCAACACTTTTTAAAGTTTGAGATTAAGATTGCAACACTTATCTAAGTTTGAGCATAATTTGATGAAATTGAAAGTTTAAAGTTTAAATTGATACAACTTGACAAGTTTATGGGTCAAAATTGATTTTTTCCTTTTTTATTTTAATTAACTTTAGTAAATAATAAGATGGTCATAGTTTTTGGAAAATTCAGAAATAACTAATTAATGGATAAGACATCCATTACCTTCTTGAAGATTCGATTCCCCACCCTGCATTTGTTGGATTAAAAAGATATAAATAATAAGGTTTAAATACAAATTTAGTCTTTGTACTTTCAGGTGTGTGTCTAATAGGTTATTTAACTTTAAAAAGTTTCCAATAGGTCTTTGGACTTTCAATTATGTGTCAATAGGTCCCTAAATGTCTAATAAATCTCTAAACTTTCGAATTAGTGTCTATAGGTCCTTGAACTTTCAATTTCATATCTAATAGATCTTTGACGTATTCATCATTTTTTTAAATCCATAAATATATGATATACAAAATTAAAAGTTCATAGTCATATTAGACACAAAATTTAATTTTATGTCTAATAGGTCCGTTAATTCTAAAAAATGTTGGATATATCATAGACCTATTAGATACAAAATTGAAAGTTTATATATCTATTAGACATTTTTTAAAGTTTAGAGACATATTAGTACAAACTACTCAAATTATAATTTAACCAAATAATAAGGATTTTGTAATTTTTCTATTTTGCACTTTCTACACGAATCATCATGTGATAACTGAAGAGAAATATTCTTCTTCGGATAGCAAATAATTAATTAAGATATGCATTTAAATGAGATAGTCTTAGAGTTGCTGAAAGTATACGAGCCGTATTTAGAACTTTGAACGCTAAAATTGCGCTGCCTGCAACAATAATAGCCATTAAAGAAGGAGCTACATTCGCTAAGAAAATTGGGTCAAGGGAAATGATTGAAGAGTTGGATGCAAATAAGCTGTGATTGCCTATATATATGAAGAACAAAATTAAAAGATCTAGTTGAAATAATTGAGATGGTTTTGGAATTGGAAGATGTGTGGAAGAGAAACATCTTTCTTTTTTCACCGTGGAAGTCAAGTTGATTAATTGTCTCGTCAAATCGGTGCCCAATATTTATATCATATATACATGCATCAAAAGACCTGTTTGAAGTAGATATATCAAATCACCGCTACATTCAAAAGTTTAAGCTATAGATTATAATATATTTAACATGTAGCATATATTCTTAACATATTTAACCACGTGATTATTTAATATATTGTATTATTTTATAAACTTTACATTATTCTTAAATAGAGCCCATGCCCATGCGACATGATTGAGAACTAATAAAAATAGCATGAAAAGAAAATCCAAAAATTTTACTTCAATTTAAGGAAGAGAATTGTGTTGAAATTGCTTGAAACCAACATTTTAAAATATGGAAGTGGACGAAAATATTGAAACCTCAATTTTATAGAAACATTGATGGAAATGTCAATAAAATGTCGTCGATTGATATTTCTGAAAAATTATAAAAAAACAAAAACAAAAAAATCGTAAAGAAAATATTTAAATTAACTAATATTTCACGCTTTCTAAATTGGTTAAAATGTTTTATTATTTAACTATCTCATGTCTACATGAATGATATTTTTTTGTTATTTTTATTACGTTTCTTCAATTTTTCTATGTTATAATAAAAATGTAAATACATTGGACAAAAATTTAATACCTTTTCCGAAACATGTTATGCAAGTGGGAACACGAAGACTTGGGACTCAAGAAAATTACAGGCAGGATAAGACGGGTAGAGTCAAAGTCACCGACCAATTGAATAGCATACAAACAAATAGGTGCCAATGAGAGGAAATTACCATACAATCTTCCATGCATGGCTGGCCAATGAGGAAAAGATAGGAAAGAAAAATATTATTCTTATTAATGTATTTAACTTTTCCAATGGTCACTCGTTCATTATTAGCCTTGCACTTCATCCGAAACATAAGTCAAAGTTGGTCATCCATCCATACAAATGGCTTCCATGTGAATTTGACAAGATCACACGTTGATTAATAATCTATCAACTCAATTCTATTGCTTTGTCCATATGAGTATGTAGTTTAACTAGTCAAATTTTTATCCACCACATGTTTGATTTGAGCTGCTTATGAGAGTGAAGACTATTGAGGATCCCATATTGGAAAGATTGAGAGACTTCATATTCTTAATATGATACATAATCTACTTATTTCATTACCAATTGGTTTTGAAATGAAATCTCGTGTTAATCTAATATGGTATTAGAGTCCATGAACCCAAACGGGTATTCGATCCAAGAATTGGGATCCGGTCCAAGAATAGTGAACCCAAAGAGACACCATCTTGAGGGGGCATATTGAGGATCCCACATTGAAAAGATGGGGATACCTCACATTCTTAATAAGATACATGTGTTAATCTTCTCATTGTCAATTGATTTTGAAATGGGACTTCATGTTAATCTAATAAAGACTACCACTATAGCCTAACGTGGGGTATTTTCAATGTGTTTTGTCCTCAACTCCTAACTCACATGCTTATTAGAAAAATTATCTAGAAGGTCACTCAACATAGTATTGTTCCAAGCGCAACACATTAACTTTGGAGTTATGATGAATGGGCCACTTAAAAGAAAAATGCATTTTGTTGGTATAGATAGTGACTATAAGTTCTTTTAAGTTTGTCTTGATCATGTTTGCATAGCTTTAGAATTCATCTATGGTGTTGGTTTATTTTATGTATCCCACCTCTATCGAGGTGTCACATAAAGTGAACAATATTATCCTACTACGAAAATACAAAGAAACTCTTTCGCAAGAGAGATTAGTTTAACCAAAGTCAATAATATTCTATATCAAATCAAGCACGAAGGGAGATATTTTCAAACAAATACTTTCTAAATACATTTAAGAAATATTACAATTGTCCAATAAAGTGGTCAAATCAACACTACTCTAATTATTTTTTTCCAAAAAATATATATACAAATACAACCTCCATGAAAGGGACGAATAAACTATATGTTAAAAATTGAGTCCATAAAATCTCATCATGAGACTAAATTGATTTTGAGCAGTCTAGAAATCTAATTAATTATTAGTAATGGACTGGATTTGTGGCTGAAACATTGGGTTGAGCTTGTGATCGTACTGCAAAGTGATGCCACTAAAATAAAAAAAAAAATTGGAAGTGAGAGTTGAGAGTGACACATGGAAGAAATCAGGAAATGGAAACTAATAGTGGTGGTTGCAAAATAGGTAGGCCGTATATGGAGCTTCTAGAAGCCTAATTACGTATAAAACTAGCGCAAAAACCACTGGGGCCCACCGCAAAAAATTCCTCCCACCAACTCCCTTTTCTTCCATACAATTCAAGTTTTATATATATATTTTACGGTCTTTTTTAAGTCTTTTGGCTAGTTTTTTTTTTCTTCCTAATAATATTATTATTAGTTTAGTTTTGAACTTTTATTTTTGTATCTAATAAGTCTATCAACTTTCAATTTTTATGTTTAGTTGGTCCTTAAATTTTAAAAATATCAAATAAGTTAATAAACTTTCAATTTTGTATCAATAGATTTTTGACATATTCAACCTTTTTCAAAATTAACGAATTTATTAGACATAAAATTGAATTTTGAGTCAACAGAACATCAAACTTTTAATTTTGTGTTCAGTAAGTTCTTGAATTTTAAAAATGTCAAATAGGTCAATGATCTATTAGACACAAAATTGAAAGTTTAATGACTTATTAGATACAAAGTCAAAAGTTCAAGAACTTATTAGACATTTTTAAAAGTTCAAGGACCTATTTGACACAAATTTGAAAGACGTGAACCTATTATAAACTTTTTAAAGTTCAAAGACCTATTTGAAACAAACTTGAAAGTTAGAGGCTTAAACATAGCTCAACTAGCATAAAGCTTATACCCTCGACCAAGAGGTCATAGGTTCGAATCTCCCACCCCACAGATTGTAAAAAAAAAATTTAGGTTAAAACTTTTTTATTGACATTGAGTTTGTAGATTTTTTCTATTTTGATTTTTGAACTTTTAGAATGTTTATTTTGATCCTTCAATGTTTTAAAAGGTTATTTAGAGCTAATCTCACATTAATTAGTTTATGTAGCTTTTGTATATATTCGCGTTAGATATCAATACATTTATTTGAAAAATCAAAAGCATGATAATAGTAAAAACCAAAATAGTTAGTATTTTTAAAAAAAATTGAAGAACTTAATAACAAGCATTTAGAAGGGTTATAAATTAAAGTGAAATAAATTGAAAGCTCAACGATCAAAAGGATTTAATTACCATAAAAGTTCATACTATTTTTTAATTTATTTAAATTTTCAACCCCATAAATTATTTATTATTATTATTAAGTTAAAAGACACTTTTGGTCCCTAAACTTTCATGAAAATAACAATTTAGTCCATGAACTTTAATTTGTAACAAGTTAGTCCATATATTTTTCATTTTATAATAATTTAGTCCCTAAAATTTAATGTGCAATAATTTAGTTATTGTGCTTTAAAATTTGTAACGATTTAGTCCCTCTTGTGAAAAATATTGTTAATATTTGATGGGATTTCTTACGTGTGTAGATCCATAAACTAATTAGGGATTAGATGTGTTTATACATTATAAAGACTAAGTTGTTACATTATAAAAATCGACATTTAACTTTATTGAGATTTTTTACTGTAGGGATTAAATTGTAACATATTTTAAAAAGTACATGGACTAAATTGTTATATATTAAAATTTATGGACTAAATTGTTACAAATTTTGAAGTACATGAACTGTATTGTTACAAATCAGTTTAAGGACTAAATTGCTACTTTTATGAAAGTTTAATTACCAAAAATATTTTTTACCTTTATTATGTTTTTGCTTTCAAATAAAGTTCTTACCAATTATGATACAAGCCAAAATTGAAGAAAACTGTTGAAATCAATTGAATTAGGTTATCTCAGCTAGTTTGAGTAATAATATGTAGAACACAACTTGGGTGTAGCCTGCTTTACAACAACAGAACAGAAAAAAAAATAGTTTCTTTTTTTAAAAAATTGTGATTGAAAAGTGAACTGGCCCAAATATGTTTTTAATATGTATACATCGGCTCCATTTATGGAATACAAGATGGACTCAATCGACTTAATTTACATAAATATTTTGTTGATTATTTTGGATGGTTGGATTTGATTTAGTGAATGATTTCGTTGAAATTGACAAAATCCACCTTCCATCCTTTCATTAATATATTTTTAACTTTTTTTTTTCTTATATATATTTGTGTAGGCGCTGAATTCCAAATATTTAAATTAAGATTCATATAAAAATATATATATTGCACCTGTTGATAGTATATGTTTATCATGTGTACCTCTCATTCACCAGTAGGGGAAATTGTGAAATAATTGAAAAATAATTTTTCTTGAGATTTTTTATTGGAACAAGTTCATGTACTCTTACGCGTCTTACCAAACCTAGGATGTTCACACCTTCATGCCTTAGGCTTGTGGGACTCGTCAATTTTCTCTTGGTACTAGATTGACTTGATTTTTTTTGGATACGCCCTATCTTAGAATAATCTTGTGTCTTTCGAAGATCTCTTGACTTCGTTATCTCTTTTTTAAGATGCTCGGTTGTTTTTATATCAAGATGGCTTTAAATGCACTTGTGTCTATGGTAGTCGAACTTATCACTTTGACTTTTTAGTACAACTATATTTTTTCAAAGATTCTTTTCTTTGGGATGACGTCACGACAACGACTTATACTTAAATTTACCTTAAGTCTACTACCTCTATTCTATATTGCAAGTTTGATTTTTCCTACAATATTTTACCATAGGTTCAAATTATATAAATATTTCGTATCCTCTTGAGCTTATCGACTTTTCTCTCTAGTGTGTAGGCTGTTTTTTTTTTTTCGAGATGCGCTCTTTTACAACAAGCTTATGTCTCTAGTAATTGATCTCTTAAGAGCTTAATTGTCACCTTTTTTTTTGGGGGGGGGGGGGGGGGGGGGGGGGGGGGGGGTTGCTTTAATTTTGTGGGATGAGAGGTCATGGTCTAGTGGCTAGTGAACAATTTCTTGACCCCATCAATTCTTTTCCAAGAGTTATATTCCGCTCTTCTCTATGATGCTTTTTCTTAAGATGAGTTTATACCTTTAGCGTGCCCTTCAAATTCATCACATATTCTCTATTGAATTTTAGTTGGGAAGATGCTCATGGTTACCCTACTTCACATCGTTTTTGCATGCTCACCCCATGTTAATAAGAATCTTAGAAACCGTATGGAAAGGTTTAGTGTCTACCAAACACCCAAAGCTTAAGTTAGAGTATAAATCACCTTGAGTTTCTAAGTCGTGAAGAAAATTATATACATCATTAAGTGACTACTCCAGCTCTACTATAACATCGATGACACATTTATTATTTCTTAATTAGTAGTGGTTATAAGTATAACTTGGTTAATGAATATAGTTGTTAGTCTGTTGTGGTCTAGATCAAAGGTAAACCTATTTAGATTTTTGTATCGTTGTTTTTCCTTAATTACCAAATCTCAAAATTTTCATTTAAATGTATTTTTAATCTAATTTGTAATTAATAAAAAAATAAATAAAATACCAAAACATAAAATTGTTTTATTCTAAATAAAAAGTATGAAAACCAAAACATAATAAAAAAAATTAAAATATAGAAGCTAGTAATATATTTTAACCTTAAGAAAAGTAAAAGTTTATAGATAATAATTAATATGGTAACCTAACAAAGAGTAGTTTTTCTCTCTACATCATTTTAATGGAAAAGGGAGTTAACAAAATTGGTGCAATGCCACCAACTTCATTTTCTCACCAATTACAAAACATCCCATTTGATTTTCCAAATGGGGTTTGGTAATTGCTGCAGCTGACAAACATTCAATTTATGGTTTTCTTTTTCTCATTAATTACTCTATAGGCTTAGCTTATCAATAACAATTTTGATTTCCTTCACTAATTGATACTAAAAAGACCACCATTAATTCATTCAACTTCCCCTTTCTACAAATAATTAACATATACGTGGAAGATGATGTATGCATGTAGAGTAGGTAAAGACTTGGTAAATACAAATAAATGAAACGTCTCTAGCCAAATTTCAAACTTGGGATTTTTAATCTGTCCTACTCCTAATTAAAATTAGGTCATAAAAACCTAATTTTGTAGCATATTTCAAAAGGGGGTTTAAATAAACATTTATATAGTTCGGCTTCGGACTAAGACTAGCGGGAAGAAAATTAAAGATTACCCAAAAATTTGTAAGAATGAAGTTTTTATTTTTCTAAAAGATTTTGAAGATAAATTCTGTGTACGCTTTTTTTTTTTCTTTCTTTTTTTACTTTTAAATGGTCTTGAAAAAAAATTACTGCATTTGTGTTTTTCTAATTATATACCAGAGAAACTTTTGAGTATATATATTAGAGAGAAGTAATTTTGTAACAAATACCAAGTATTGATAAATTAAACAATGTTTAATTTTTGGACATTTAATTTTCATTTTGAATTATTAGGTCCATTCCATTTTGTAAAGAATGACTTAGTTTCAATTTTTTAAAAAAGATTTTGATTGTTTTTGAAGACAAATTGTGTACTATATCAATTGATGATGTACGCCTTTTTTTTTCTTTTCTTTTTTGTACTTTTAAATAGTCTTGAAAAAATTTACTATCTATATTTTTGCACATATGCGTTTTTCTAATTATATGCAAAAGAAATTTTTGAATATATATATTTATGTGTGCACGCGCAAGAAAAGTAATTTTATGCAACAAATATAAAGTATTGACAAACAATGTTTAATAATTTTTGGAGGTTTAATTAAATTTCCATCTGGATCCTTGAATTATTATGGGGTGTTTGGCCCAAAACGGTGTTGGGCCACTGTGTTCAAAATCCATAATTTTTGAACACACAACCCAATATTTTTTAACAGTACAACCTCGTGGTTTTAAACAATGCAACCGATGGTTTTTCTTTCCAACACACGATTTTGCTCTATTTTCTCATTGGGTAACGCCAAAAATGGCCATATTTAAATGCAAAACAAGGTTATATAATATTTTTCTTGAAAAAATGGCCAAACGATTTTTTCGAATTTTTAAATGACACAAATACCCCATAACAAAATTTGTATCCGAGATACAAAAATTATCATATAATTACATTCAATCTAAAATTCAAATCAAAACAAATAATCCGAACCGAAATGAATTTTATACTATTATTATAATAATTTTAAAAAAATTGAAAACAAATTCATTATCAAAATCAACACCGTATTTTGTAACATCATTTTACGTGTGTATAATACATATCTAGTATATTCTTTACCATTCTTTTCTTTTCTTTTATTTTTTTTTAAAAAAAAAAAGCTTTACAATTATGACTCTAAAATAGTTTCAATTGGAATAATTAATGATGTGTAGAAATTATGGAATAATTATTACTTTACACTTTTTTTTCCGAGATACAAAAATATTATTTTACCCCGACAAATGAATATATTATTTTTGTATTATTCATAAAATTCTTGGTCTCTATATCTCCATATTTTAATACACAAGGCACATGTAAATGCCCATGTTATATGCCATAACACACTCCATTTAACATCCTCTTTTGAGAGAGAGCTCATTATATTTTCTCATTTAAATCAAATATATTCTATGATTAATTAAACATTTATAACTTAATCATAATGTAATATATATTAGAATAGGGACTTGGAAGGTGATGATATGACTTTCAACCCAGATGAGGGAAAATAGGGGGCTCCAAAGTTATAATAATTCAATTCACATTTTAATTATGCCCGTCTTCATTGTTGGTAAACCCTCCACCCCCCCCCCCCCCCCCCCCCCAAAAAAAAGGTGTTTGGTGATGGCCCGGTTTATGTTTATGTTTTTTTTAACATTACATTTAAAATGAGGGAGTGAGAATTTTCGAATCTACCATCTCTCGAGATGAGAGGCTATCAATGTGTTCACTAGTTGAATTATATTAAAGTCAGTTGTAAATATTTTGGTTAAAAATTATTAATAATGATGTTTAATATAGTTAAATTGTATTATGAAAGTGTCAAAGAATTCCATGAAAAAAAAATTATTTATACAAATTTATATTTTCTTCTTTATGAGATTGGGTTAGGCTTTAATTTCCACATTTAAAAATTTCATGAGCTCTAGCATGAGGCAATATTTAAACCACAAGACGTTTGATAAAGTTGACCGACCATAAAAAAAATTCCTATAAATATCAACCATCATAATCATTTATTTACACACTTGATTTCCATAATATAAGAGTTTTACTAAATTAATTTCTTCACTATTTTTCATTACGCAACTTGACTTGATTGTCAATTTTACTTCATCAACAAACAACACATTTGTATTAGTTGAACATCTGAAAGGATCGGATCAACATATACAAATGCCATATAATTAATTAACTAATAAATAGTCAAGTGACCTAAAAAAATACTACTATTAAAATATTAATCGGAGGTGGTTACAAAAATTATGTTTAAATTTTAGATTTATCATATTTTGTTACAAGCTTTCAAATGTGATATTTTGGGCTTAGGGACATTCTTGGTGAAGATTTGGGTTTGGCCTATTTACATAGACTATTTGACACTCCATGCAATGCACAAGTTTTTTCAACATTTGAAATAACTACTTAAAAAGAATTAAATATATAATATATATACCATAGTGAGCATAGTTCAACGATAATTGACGTGTATTACCTCTCTTAAAGTTGGAGGTTCAAATCCCTGTATGGTTATTAAATACTACAAATCTTATAATGCCGTCTTTTTAAATTTTGATAAAATTAATTATTATTTTAAGTTAAATATTAGTTGATGATTTTATATTGTCGTCTTTTTAAATTTTCATGTTTGGGACTTAAACCTTTACACTTTTTATTGTCGTGAGAATCACAATTGGTTCATTATAATTTTTTTGGTTAAATTACAAATTTTGTCCCTAGGATTTGGAAAAAATTAGAATTTAATCCCTATGATTTTAAATGTTAGAAATAACCCCTATAGTTTGATAAATAGTATGGACTATTTAGTAGGGACTAAACTTGTAATTTAACTCTTTTTTTTTAGTTCAACAATTGGGTGTGGGGGATTCGAGCCTCTGACTTTTTGGTCGATAGTACATGTCAATTACCGTTGAGCTCACTTTGGCATTTCCATACTCAAACTTTAAATTTTTGCACCTTTTATTATATTGAATATGGTAATCTATTAATTGATAATTTTTACCTCTAACATAATAATTGATTAGGTTTATTTTATTAAAAAAATAATTAGATTTAATTACAAGTTTAGTCCTTAAACTTTTAAATTTGTATCTAACAAGTCTCCAAACTTTTAAAAGTGTCTAAAAGTCTCTAAGCTTTATATTTGTATTTAATAGGTCCATGAATTTTAAATTTTGTGTCTAATTGATTTCACATAAAATTGAGTTATGTGTCTAGTAAACACTTTTAAAGTTGGGGAATCTATTAGCTACAAATTTGAAAGTTAATGACTAAACTTGTAACGTAACCAATTAATTATTATTTAAAAAATCATTAACGCTAAAATAAAAGTAGGAACCAAAAAGTTAATAATCTCCTAGAAAGAAGGGAGAAAGAACACTATCTCCTCCACACAAGGAGAAATAATTGTAAGATGGGAAAATAAGAATTAGTTTGGTTGGTGATCTGAAAATAAAAATTTGAAAACAAATGATTCAATAAAAATAGAGTTGTATTTCATATTTTCATATATATGATTGGTAGCAGATTTAGAAATTGGATTACAATTTAAACCATTGTTCAAAATGTATTTGATAATAAATTTATAAACTATAAAAATAGTTGTAGTTATTAACTAAATATTAGGTTGAATATAAATTATTATTAATTAATTTATGAATATGTTTTAATTTGCCTAAACAACTTGCCCACTTGGGGACTTACCCCCTGTTTGGAACCTGTAGATACTGTATTTGGTCTAAATTATTTTTATTTTATTTCATAATTATCCTTTTTGTAGCGTATAAAAATAAATGAGTAAAATAACAATAATAAATTTGAAATTTAGGAAAAACAAGTTATTTTTACTTATTTATTTATTTATTTATTTTAAAAAATATCTCCCTCACTTCTCATTTTTCTCTCCATATCTCCCTTCTTTCCTCTTTTTTCTCACTCTCTCCCCACTATCTCCCTCACTTCCACCAATCTCTCTCGCATTACCTCTCACACGTTCATCTTTCTCCATTTTTCTCTAAGTTTGCTCGGCTTATAAACAAATTGATTTTTTTTTTCTTGAAGAGTGGAAGGAGGAAAGGAAGGAATGAAAATTCCCCACATTTTTAAATCTCCAAATTTATTCTCCATCAAGATAAAGCTCCCACATTTTTTTCATCTTCAAGAAATACCTACCAAGTATGCAAGAACTAATTTATTTCCAAATTAACCATGATTTTATTTAATTCGGATTTGTGTATATATATTTGTATTCCAACTTATTCCCACGTGTCCAAATTTAGAAATTCAAAAATTGAAAGTAAATGATTCACTGCAAATCCTTTTTAACCTGAAAACTAGCATAAACAAATATTTCGGTCAAGGTTGGCTAGTGTTCTCTTTATGGTTTTTGTTAAAATTCCATAAATAGATGAAATTCCTAACCCAAACTAATTTCACAATTATTTTTGCAAAAAAATAAAAAAAAAACCAAAATTGAGAATTAGTAGTGTTATCTTTGTGAATTTTTCTAATTCATAAATACATGAAAATTCTCAAGTAAATCAAAAACATAATTTTTCATAATTTTGAGAAAAAGTAATGTTCTCTTTATGGACCTTCTAAATTCCATACACGAATTTTTTCACTAAAATGAATTTACAAAATTGAAGACAATTTTTCCTTTTTTAACAAAATTGAATTTCAAAATCCATCACTTTAAATAAATTAATTAAAAAAAAAAAAAGATTGAGTAGTGTTCTCTTTTTGGATTTGTTTAAAAACAAATCCTTAAATACATGAAATTTCTCACAAAGATCTGACGACATAAATTAGAAAATCAAGAATTTGATTTTCCTAATATTCTTGAGGTGAGGGAAATTATTTTGAGAATTCAAAATAATTTCCATATTTTCAATGGCTTTTATGCCGCTTATAATCATTAATTCATGTTTTAATCTTAGAATGTGAAATAGACATGAGACATTTAAAATTAAAATCAAATCAAATTTGGTGGACTTTTATTAATTTTTTAATTGGATAATATAAGATAAAATATGGTAATTTAAACGGGTTTTGTAGGGTACTAATACCTTTCATACATACAAATTGGAAGGGGAAGAAAGAAAATGTGAGAAAAAGGAGATGAGGATAAGAACTAGAGTTTTTTTTTAAAAAAATATTTTAATACATGGGAAAATATAGGGAGGGTAATTTTCAAAAAATATATATATAATAAACCTTTAGAAAATCAAGAATGAAAAAGGAGGGTTGCAGTAGCTATTAGGTTTTTTTCCTTTAATATATATATAAGGGTATAATGGTAAATTTCTTATTTTCTTTTTCTTTCTTTTGAGCATCCAAACAATAAATTCTATTTCTACCGATTTAAAATCCGTTAAAATCTATTGAGTTCCAAACAAGTAGGAGTTTAAAATCATTTTCATTTCTTACAATTCTAGAATTTAAAATCATTTCTATTCAATTTCAGATGCAAACAAGGTATTAAGGTCACACTAATCACCATTTTTACCAACACTATTAACTGCACATTTATCATTTACCACACAAGAACTCTCTCTTTCCATACGAAAGCATTAAGTGTTGAGAGCCTCTACGTGTTATGAGATTGTCAGCAAACATTTATTTGCATCTCACAAAGTTTCTTTCTCATCATGAAAGTATGGGGGATTCGGTTTCTTGTATCACGTACAACTCTATAATGCTTTGAATGTTCTATGTTGCAAAGTGGATTGATTTACATGTTTCAAATCTTTTATATAATGTTGAACTAAAAAAAAAAATCTTTTATATAATTTTATGGTTAGTTTTTCATAGTTCATGGCATTCCAAATATTCATAGGACTTGTGCACAAGTGTTTTGAAATTGTACTTAATTAATTATAATTATAATCTAAATCATATTTTAATAGATTCATAAAAGACTTGTACAGTTTTGTGAATGATTTTGACAATTTCACTTGGTCAATTATTAATAAAATATTTAAAGACATTATTAAAATGTTAATAAAATTCCTATTAAAACATGACAAAAATAAAATCAAAAGTTTATTTTCTTAAGCCTTTATATATATATATATATATATATATATATATATATATATATATATATATATATATATATATATATATATATATATATATATAATATGGATAGATATACAACATTCCTAAATATTTACAAAAATATGCCTCTTAATAATCGTTGGGTTTGGTGTTGGATCGCTAGAACACCAAGCCTCATTATTTGGTTGGTTGCTGAAGAATTGGGTTGTCCTTGTTGTTGATTGTCATATTGATGTTTGTTGCCTTCATCTGCTACCATTTGAAGTTATTAGGGGCATATAAATTTTCGAATCCACATCCAACGATTATTAAGGGACAACCATGTTATTATTGAATAATTTTTTCCTTACTCTTATCAAAACTAGAGCTAATCTCATATGAATATGAAATCAAGCTAATTCAAATAACACAATCTAATATTTGAAAAACATATAATCCAATAGTTTTTGTCTAAATAATTTGTAAAAATCAATCATAAAAAACTAAAATCATGGATGGTGTAGTTATATGTATTTGGCATGTGGCTAAACTCATTAGTTTAAGTATGGATGGATTTTGTCAAAGTGAGCATAGCTGATCAGTGGTAATTGACATGTACTCTTTTTTTTTTAGGACAGAGGTTTAAATCTCCATACACCCACATCTATTGTACTTAAAAAAAAAAATCAAATATATTCATATGGGATTAGCTCTAGGCTTCCTTGTCTGTGTCCTTGTCATTGCTTTTAATTTGATTTTCCATTCCTACAAAATTTTTCATAAATTTTGTGAGAATTGAAGCAAGGATTCTCTGTCCCATAATAGATTTCATGAGAAAATTGGCCAGACACATACATATTTAAAAACAATCTCAATGCCTACCAATATTAACATATTTTTGTAGCTGATATGTGCTTATATTTTTTAAATAAATATACTATGCCATTTTCATTGGATAATATATGTATGCTAACCTTAATTATTGTTGGTTTGAAGAATACTTGGTAGTTCAAATATATTATCATGATATCTTTAAATTATATAGTATGGATTTCTTTTAAATTTGTCTAAAAAAATGTCTTTTAAATAATATATTTTCAGTATATATAATTTGTTAATAAATCTTACACATAACGAATGCAAAACTCCGTTAGCAAAAATCTTATGTCATTTTGGCCACCAATTAGATCATGCATATTCATAAAACATTTTAGGTAAAACATAATTGAAGAATTCCCTAGAAAAAAAATTAAAATATTAATGTAATACATTTTTAATATTCTGAGATATTTAATATTTAGTTGGTAGACATCAAATAAAAGATGTATAATCTATGACATTGCAGTTGACTAAATTTTTAATGGAAACATATCACGACACGGACCTGAACATAGCTCGATTAATTAAGGTATTTATATATACCTGAACATAGCTCAATTAATTAAGCTATATATATGGTTAAAATACTATTTTGGTCTATATACTTTACTAGTTGTTTCATTATAGTCTCTGTACTTTGAAATGTCCAAATTTAGTCATTGTATTTTCAATTAATCTCAAAATGGTCCCTATCGTTAGTTTGGGGTTTGTTCAACATTAAAATGAGTTGATGTGACAAAAAGAATTAATTTTTTTCTCTCATCCCTCTTCTTCTTTTTAACTTTATATCTCTTATGTTTTTTTCTCTAGTTTATCTCTAAAATTTATGTTAAAACTGTTGGGATTTATGCCCTAAAGTCTTGTAATTAATGATCTATTTAATAATTAATAATAATTTTGATTATTTTATTTGCAGTATAATATTATCCATTATATGAAAAATCTAAGGTTATTAGTGCAATCTTGAACAGTATGTGGTTGTCATACGAGATGATCATGTTCAATAAATAACCTAAAGAGTCATAGTATATGAATAAGGGTGGGTGTCTTATCTTGGTAACATTATTAATACGGCCCACTTTGTAATAGTTACAAATGGTTTGATCCAAATCGTTCATGTGGAGACATGTGAGTGAGGGTATCTTATACAATGAGTTTATATAAGACTGGACCACGAAATATTTAATATCTCTTTATAAATCAGTTAATTGAGAAGATTAATATTTCATCAGGATGATCATATGTGACTCGATCTTAATCTTGAGTGAGTTATGAACTCCTACCTGTGAGAGTTTGTCCTTTGATTTATATGGGTGAGAGTGGCTTTTGTTGCCAATTCAATAAGTCTACAATTTTGGGGAGTTGACCAAATAGGGAGCTGGGAACATAATCTCACAAGATGAAATTCACTCATTCCCTTATAAGGTAAGTAGATGAGTAGTTCCCTTAAGTGCTGATTTAGGGACTTGAACAATGGGGCCCCACCTTCTCACTGACTCGAGAGGGACTTAGTTTATAATTAGATTATAAATAGATTGTTCATTAAAGGATCAGTGGTACTTAAGGTGCAAGATGTAATTATAGGGGTAAAACGACAATTTGGCCCAGCTGTAATTACAAACAACTCGTGAAGGATCAACTTGCATATAGTGATTATATCAATAGACACAACTTGTCCTACAGTGCATAAAAGTGCAACTTTAGGTCTATAGTGGAGTGACCTTAGAGTTAATGAATGAAAATTGATTAATGAAAGAGTTTAATTAATTAATTTTGTATCATTTGAGCTTATAATCTGTAGGTCCATAAGGTCCTCTTGCTAGCTCATAGTAACACCAAAAGATCAATTTAGTTGATTTTTTTTTTTTTTGAAATGTTCATATTAACATTTAATTTGAAGTGTTCAAATTAATATTTAATATATTAAATATAAAAGAGGAAAATATATTTATTGTATTTGATACATTAAATATTAAAATAATTAATGTATATTAGATATATTAAAGAAAAGATATTATTAAATTTGAATTGGATTCAAATTATGAAATAGATGTCGTAGAAAAATTTTAAAATGTTTGAATAAGATTCAAATTGATTAGATAAATATATTTTAATATATTATATATTACAATATATTATTTAATTATCTTCCCTAGACCACTATAAATAGGACCCTAAGAGTGAGCCATTGGACATTCTTCATAGAACACACATCTTCTCAATAGAGAATTAGATAATTCTCTATAGACTTTTTCCTCTCTAATCCCTTGAGGATTTTCTTTCAAAAGGCTCCCACAAGCCTTGATCTTGTGTTAGAGTCATAGCCATGAAGACTTTGTGGAGGAGATAAATATCCGCCAGAATATTCTCTATATTTATCTCAAAAGTAAGTTTTCTTAATTAATATTATTTTTAGTTTAATTTTAAATAAAATCAAATACGATCCAATGCTTCCGCTACGGGATGAAGAGTTCATTCCTATCAAAAACCACTCCCAAAGCTCCCTTTCGAACCTTCACGACGACCACCACCACCTGCAATCTACCATCGTCGCAAATCTCGAAATTTCAGTCCTCTCATTCCTAATTGGACCTCAACCCTTAAAACTCAACTCCATCAACAAACTGATAAGCCTTAGAATTAAGGCTTATTTAACTCCTAATTACTTAAAATATTTTTGTTTTGTCTTAAGATCATTTGAAAATAGTTGAAAGTTGCTTGAAAATAAAAAGGAATAAGAATGAAAGCAATTAGAGAATATTCTAAAAAAAGTTAAGTTTGTTTGCAGTGAATGTGGAAATTGCAAAATCAAATTGCAAATTCGTGATTCTACAATTGTTTCTAGAACAGTGAATGTAGAAATTGCAAAATCGGATTATGCAATCTGGAGTAGTAGAAAAGTTCAAAAAAGGAAAAAAAAAATCTACATTTAACCCATTCGGACAATCTTCAATTACAGCATGATTTAAGGGAATTTGAGCACGAAATTTGGGAATTCTTCAACCCAAATGAAGGCCTATAAAAGGGGAAGAAGAGGAGGAGCAACACAATTCGGATTTGGAGGCAATTTTGGAGTCAATTTTTGTGGGTTTTCTTTTTTTTTTTTCTCTGCTATGTTTTTCTGCAACTTTTTGTTTCTGTTTTTGCCAAGGCGTTGCAGCTGTTGTTTTCCAATTTCTTCGAATTTTTCTTGTAATACTGACAGTGTTAGTAGTACCAAGTCGTTGTGATTTTGATTTCTTCGTTTATGTTACATTTTTTATCAATTAAAATTCTGTTTTTCAAGATTCTATCATCTGTTTTTTTCTTTCAAGTGCAGTTTATGTGGGAACATTGTTTGTATTTAAGTTCAATTCTTTGGGAATGTTTAAGGTCATCAAATTCAAAGGCAGAAGGAAGAACACTAAAAATTCATTTAGATGCCCTTTGATTCCTTGCTTTAAATCCCATTGAGAATCTCTTCTTGAATTCCTTGTAGTTTAGCCTAGAATAGCACTACAATTCATTGTCTTAATTATTCAATTTACAAAACTTCTAATATGAACTTTTTCTCAAAAATTAGTTGTAAGTTTTTTATCTTTAATTTGAGCTAAAACTTCTTAGGGGGTTCAAGGATGTGAATTCCCTAAGAAGTAATTGTAGCCAAAATTTCAATAAAAACCAAGCCTACATCTCAATTGTTTGCTTGTGTTGAGTAAATTTCCGTTGAGATCCTAGTTTGATCAACTAGGGTAGCAACTTAAGCTTAGATCTAATACCGACGGGGTTAGTGATAAGCGGATTTCGCACAAGTAATGGAGAAAGAGCTTAGACATAAGTCATTCCTTACCCTAGACATAGGGATTAAGGACTCCAAAACCCATAAAATTGTTGAATCAAATAATCTAAGATAGATGGACTATAGACATAAGTCACTCACTTAGCCTCCTAAAAACCTAAATTCAAGGTGAATAGGAGATGCAATTTTGGTTTACAATTGAGTGTGGAGTAGGTTGGAATTGTAATTTTGGCTTGCAATTACAACTTAGGGCAATGACACTCTTGAGCCCCATTTTTATCCAAATTCCCTTTGAATTTTCATTTACTAAGTCTAGTTAGTTTGCCATTTCTAGATTCTACAATTCAATTATGCAATTTTTTTTTCTTATTTTGATTTTTGTCATTTATAGATTCTGCAATTTTTATTTTGTTTTACCAACAAACCATCCCAACAGTATTTTTTGTATTTTAGTTTTCAAAGTTGCAATTTTTCTTACACTTTACTTTACAATATTTTTGTTACTTCGTTCCCTTGGGATTCGATACTTGGTACTCACATACCATTTTATATTACTTCGATCGTGTGCGCTTGCGTGTAACACCGATCACAAACCCCAGAGATATCTTTAATAACCCCCACCATAACCAGATCACTGCCACCTCTCTTGCCGCCAAGTTTGCCGTCATGCTCCGACAACTTATCTTATATCTAAAGGAATGTCCTGGGTCATAAATGGTGTCGTCGACCATGGCTTCCTCCTATGCCTCTCTCCCTCAAAAATTTTAACTTGAACCGCTCCCAAACGATGTCATCGATGGATTTGCTTCCAACCACCAAACTCGATTAGTTATGTATTGGATATGTCAATTAACCGTTGGTGATTTTCAAGTACCAGTTTGATTTTGAACTATGTTTTTTGGATTTTTTTTTTTTTCTTAGGGAGGTTATTGCTAGAGGAATGGAGTAGAAAATGAGAGAAAGGGGAGAAACCAAAGAGAAAGATAAAGGAGAGAGAAAGTTACAAGAGGGGGGAGAGAAAAATCTTGAGGAGAGGGAAATGGTGTTTGGTTCCCTGTTTTGGAAGTGGGGAGTATGAGTTTGTTTAAACAAACCCATGTTTGGTTGGCAGTTTTGTTACCCTACGTTTGCTACAGTACATATTTTGTCTTTAATTATGCTTTTAAAATGCATTAAATTTTTAATAAAAATATATTAGTTAAATAAAAATAATTAATTAATGATAACTTTATAATAAATAAATTTAGTTCAAATTTCAAATAGTAATAATTAATTCATAAACTGATATGTCAGCTTTGTTATACTTCATGTTTTAGAGCAATTATAATGATAAATGTATAAGAAGGAATTTCTTTGTATTTTGTTCATACATTGACAAATATTAGAAAAAAACAATTACAAAACTAACTAAATATTTGTTTTACCAAATAATTATTCAAAAAGTGTTCAGATTAACAATAATATTAAAAAATAAATTATTCATTTACAAAGTAATAGTTCATAATTTATAAGAAACTTATTATTATATTTTAAAATTTTTATTAACATATAAATTATAATAAAAATTATTTTATTATAAATTCCAAACCAAACACATTATATAAACCTAAACTTAATACGTCAATTTCCATTTGATAAAAAAAAAAGTCCATTTCTCTAAATCCACAACTTTTCTAAACTCTTTTTCTTGTGAAAATGTAAAAATCATGTTATCATAGTCAGTTAAAGGCATAATATTTGTAAAATTAATTAATTAAACTACTTTGGTTAGTGTATCTTGAAGTTAATAGCTTTTAAAATAATATTATTTAAAATACTTTAACTTTATAACCTTATGTATTAGTTAAATATAGAAAGCTAAGTTCAATAGTAATTTTGATGATAAGTAGTAAATAACTTTTCTTAGTACAACAAGTTATAAATCATTATAGTTAATTATATATCATATATATTTGCATAAAAATTTTGTTTATATTTGTTCACACTTTGATAAATAGTTTTAAAATATTTTCATGAACAATTAAATATTTATTCTATAAAATAATTATTACAAGAAAATTGAGTGGAAAAATGTATTAAAAATATTTTATTTATTATTAAAATAATACTCTTTAATTTCATTATAAAAGTTACATTTTATATATAGTTTTTATTACTTTAATTAAATAATTTCTATTATTTATACAAATTTTAAATGTACCAACCAAATACACTTTTAATAAACTCAGGTTTAACAAATTAGAATTCAAACACAGATTTAACAAACCCAGACTTGACACAATCCAAACATTGGTTTAATAAACCCATACTTAACAAACCTATTTTTTGTACCATCCAAACACAAACATAACAAACCCATACTTAACAATCTCAGACTTAATAAATTCAGACTTAACAAACTACCCAAACCTGCGAACCAAACGACCCCTTAATGTTTGACTAACCAAAACTAATGGTAGGGACCATTTTTTAGATTAATTGAAAGTAGATAACTAAATTTGGATATTTCATAAAATGAAACAACAACTAAAATACAATGATCAAAATAGTATTTTAATATATATAGAGAGTAAGTTCTTCTATTTCTAAATCAATATTCTTAAAACGTTGTTTGGGTTAATTTGGCATTATGATTTTTTTTGGAAATAATTGGCAAAACAAAAAGTAGTAAAAATACAGTTGTTTAAAGTCTATTCGGTGTACAATTATTCTTAGTTATAGTCCCAAGAATAGCTATTTTAGTTGAATAATAATGATAAAAATATCAAGCCTATCCAAATTTAAGTTATTAATGTTGGAATTTATTAACCAAACTTAATTTATAATTATTTAAGAATAAAGGCATACAATTCAAGAACAATCATGACAAGATTTATAAAATGATCTAAGCATGGAAGAAAATTAAAACTAAAGGAGATTATAATTCCTTGGAACCTTTAGACATGTTGAATCTGTAAAAATTGTGGTTCGTGGTCTTCCTCAACTATGCAACCTAGACCAAGATGGGCAATCCTCTCTATCATATGGGGAATAGGAGGCTAAATATGCATAGTATATTGAGGACCATAACCTCGTTATTTATAAGTTGATCCTGGGGTTTTCCATAATCCCCTTGGATCAAATAACTGATTTCTGCTCAGCAGACCACACCACTATATAGGAAGTCTTAGGCTCATAATTATGACCACGCAATATGCTCATTAAATAACCAAAGTATAATTGTCATTTAATTTATTACCTACATATGAATTAATTATTAAATTAATTTCAACAATTAAGTGATGAGTTCTTTTAATAATTAAATTTCAAGTTTATCCCAATTTTACTTAGCGGTCAAGTAAATAATTATTTTAATAATTAAATTTTAAGTTTATCCAAATAAACATAACAAGTACGGCTCAAAGTGAGATTTGAATTATTACTATGTGTAATTTTGTGGTGGAGCTGAAAAGCCTAAAGGTTATTTTTTTATTAATGATAAAAGAAAAGTTGTATAAAAGAGGAGCCTTAGTCTTTATATATAGGTTAATGGGATTTAAATACAAGGATGGTTAATTAAAATAAAGGTTAAATGATGAAAAATACCCATGAACTATGAGATTTGTTTCAATTATACCCCCAAACTTTGAAAAGTTTCATTTTAACCCTTGAACTTTGATATTTGTTTCAAAAATACCTTTGAAGGCTTTTTTTCATTAAATTCATGGTCGAAAAAATGATGTTTTTGCATTTGTATTGTTGTTTATGTGAACATATTTGAACATATTCGTTGAAAAAAAATCAAAACATATGCAAATACGTCATTCTTCGTCCATAAATTTAACGGAAAAAACCTTCAAGGGTTGTTTTGAAACAAACTTCAAAGTTCAATGGTTAAAATAAAACTTTTCAAAGTTTAGGGGTATAATTGAAACCAACCCCATAGTTCAAGGGTATTTTTGATAATTTAACCAAAATAAACTATAGTAACTAACTAACAACCTAGCTAATAAAATAAAATACCTAAACAAAGAGAACCCTATCATTTAAACACCTAATAAAACTTACTACATCATTTTGACACCTTAAATTTACTTTTTGTGTCTTGTGATTGCGTTTTCTATTATGGCAACCATGGATGTTCCTTTACCCATGGGGACTCAAATCCCTAATTAATAGCGAATGGTAAAAAAAATTGGTCTTCAATCTTAATCCTCTTGCACCCTAAAGTAGTAATCATAGCACATACACTTCCTCCATCGATCCAATTATAGATAGAGATGTCCACAACGCAAGGCATGGCTTGTTGGAGAAGCCCGCGAAATTCTCCATTTAATTTTGTGGAGAACGGGGAAGGGATTCTCCATAAGAAATTTGCAGGGATCGAGTTTCTCGCGGGGAATTATTCCACATTTATGATTTTTTTTTTAAATTTTGATTAAATAAAATATACTTTTTAAAAATTTCTATTTAAAAAGGATTTTTCTTTTAATTTCCTTAGAAAAAAAATAATATTTCATAAAATATATATATATATATATATATATAAAATTTTCCCCTACTCTGTCCCCTATTCCCCACCTAAACGGGGATTCTCCGCCCCATTAGAGGTGGGTCCTCGTAGGGAAAATGAATATCTCTAATCGTAGCCTTTATTCTATATTGGTAATTTGACAGCTAAAAGAATTATACCACACGCCTACTGATGACTTGCTAGAGTGATGTGAATAATTATGCAATATTATGTTGTCTATGTGCAAGTGTACACATACTTTTGTAGCAAGCGATAAGTAAATTATCGAATCCACAGGGACTATTAATTCTTCTATTTACTAAATCAATTCCTAGTAACTCAAATTGTAACCATTCAAATTCGTCAAAGAAATGAAATAAAATAAGTCACTATTGCTGAAACAAAATTAATGCTAAAGCAGGGAAAACAGAGGAATCGTAAAAGAACAAATGAAAACTAGGTTAGGTGCTTTCAACTAAAACAAGGCTCGGATTAGAGGTAAATCATGCTTTAATTAAGTTACGAATTGAGTACATATTCATTCCATTCGACCCACTACAGATTCTCGAATCACCTAAATATACTGTTTCATTTCCATTACTTCAGCACATTGAACCCACTGTATTTTGTGTGTGTTAGGTGAGTGATTATCTCTAACCTACTCACTTAGCTAGCTACTAACCCTAACAAGGGGCTAACGTGGTTTTTAAGTTTTCAGCCCCTCATATTCTTCCCAGAAATCAGAGGAACACTGCTCACATCGGCTGGCCAAACGGACATGAGCTAATAAATACAACCTCTTAAGAACCAAATCGATGGAAATGAAATATACTCATCTATAACATTAACAAAAAACGATCATCCTCTAATCCTCACCTATGGTGATTAGTTCATAAGGTAAAAACAACAGCAGAAAAGTCGAAATGTAAACATAATGAAAATGATGCAGAAAATAAACTAAATGAAAACAGAAAATGTAGCAGAAGAAATCGGAAAGCTACCCCAAAACGTTTGACTCAGCATCCGCGTTGATCCCCTGGAGAAACATTCCTTTTATGGAAAACTTCCGTCCATGGCCTCCCAAAATCGGAGCTCTCTGCCTCTCATTCTCTCTCTCTGTTATTTCGGGATCTCCAACTTCCTTCCTCCTCTAAAACGGCGCCCCTTTACATATATCTCCAAGTATGTGCAAATAAGGGCTGATTAGACAGGACTAGTGACGTGGCTGGCTCTGGATGGTTGAAAACGCTGACTGTACTGTCGTTTGCCAACTCATTTAATGAATAACAATTCCCACGTGCGAAATTTGTATTGGCCTGTATTGCAAAGTTTGCTCCAACAAACAGTTGTAAAAATGATGCCCTTATCTTCAGGGCTCCTTCCTCATTCAAACCCTAAATCAATCAAATAAAGCTCCTTAATTAGGATAATATTGCTCTAATAATAATGTTACTATATCAAAATTAATCATAGAGCAAAATACATCAAAGCTAGGAGTTTTCCACAACATAATGAGAGAAAATATGACAATTAAGTCCTGATTTGCTAGCTTATAACTCTAAATTTTAGAGTTATCACCTACCCACGCATCCCATTAACTAAGCACGCTGCCCATACTCACTTCTTCGTTTATGGCAAATATAGGTTAAACTCCATTGCTACGCTTTGATCTTCTCAACGAACCTTCAAGGTTGTTTTTTTTTCCTTATTTCGATTGTTTAACCTCTATTGCTTCATCCATTTTTATGGTTTTGTACTATGTCTATCAATTGAGTACAAGGTATTTGTATGACTCAATAATGAGAACCCCTTAGAAAATTGACTGTATTTCAGAATAAATCTAAGTACACAATATTTGTATTTCTCTTTTGACATTTTTTCCACGCTGCCACCAAAAAAAATAACAATTGTTGTGGCATTAAACACTTGAATCAAAAAATTCAAGAAGCTTTTGCCATGGAGTTTCGAATACATATAGGTTTTGAAAGCGTTTTTTTTTGGAAATCTTTACTTTCTATTGTAAATTTGCAATTGCAATTCCAACCTCCCTCCCCCGTCCCATTTTCATTAAAAAAAAAAAGAAGAGCCTCTTAGTATTCCCTATCTTCTCTAGATCTATATGTTGCATTTTTTGTGTAGTGGGCTCTAAGCCCACTTCTTCCCATATTATACGCTCTTTGTCGTGCCTTTTCCACATTACAAAATGTGCGTTCGATTATCTTGCAATACAACGTGGTAGAGAATCACCTAAGTGCATAGTTGAAATAATTTAAAAAGATAAATGGAAGTAAATATGTGAATGCTAAATTTTAGAGGAGTGATAACTCGTTTAAATTTTGTTCGATTGTAAATAAGAAAGAAAAAAAAAACGAAAATCCTCCTAATTTTACGATGGCCATATTTTAATTTTTTTTTGCCATTTTTGAGAATCACAGGGTATATGTAGTCATTTCTGAAAATTTTGAATCATAAATTCAATATATGTCAAAGATATGTGAATGAATAATATGGTTTGGAAAGTAGTGTAGATTTGGGCTCCTTTATGTTTGATAAAAGATTTTATTATATTTTATTTTTGATAAAAATATTTTATTTTCATAACATTTTATTGAAGGGACATGATTAATGCTTGATTTGAATCTCTAACTTTAAGAGAAATAGTACATGTCAATTACTGTTGAATTGTGCTTTCACTTTGACAATGAATCTATATTGTTGGATGTATGAGAAAAATAAAAAATCATAATTTCACACCCAAGAATTTAGAGGGAGGAAATCACAATGTGATGGCAAATAATTTTTCCCTATTTTCATTGTTAAAATTAATCGGTATTAAATAATATATTAACTTCACTGAGTAATTAATTATTTGTTAATTACAATTAACCAAAATTTAATTAATTAGGCTAAATAAACAGTTAACTATCCGCCAATGAGAGCATAGCTCAACTGGCATATTGAATGTATTAACGACCACGAGGTATGTGGTTCGAATCTCCCCGACCCCTGATGTACTCAAAAAAAAAAAAAAAAAAAAACTATGCTCACTTCCCCACCCTTAATTTAATTCCTCTGCAAAAGCCAAAAAAAAAAAAAAAAATAAATTCAGAAGAAAGAAACCCGGGAAACAAACTGGCCAATTACAGATTTTCCCCCCCACTACTCCAAAACCTTGATCGGTAGTTTTCTCCAGAACTTGCTGAAGCTTCGTTCATACAGCCGGAGGAAAGGGGCCTTTGCTCCGGCGAGCGGCTGAAAATGGGTGTACCGTCGCCATATGAGATGAACTTGAATAGAATTTCCTTATACATCGATGGCTTAACTATGCACGTCAACCGTATCGACCAAATCGACCCTGTCCATTTCTGCAATCTCTGCTTTTCCCTTGCCAGGTTTTGATTTTTTTTATAAATCATTTAGGGTTTTCAAGATTGTTTATTGTTCTTGTAGTAGAAATTCGCTTTGCATGCTTTTCTTGAAATTTTGTTAGTTGAGAGGATTTGAGACTGGTAATACGAATACCTACTGTTTAGCTGGTTGGTAGAAAATGGAGTGTCGAGTAGTTTGTTTGGAGGACGGCATTTGGGTGTGGTTGGAAGTATTGTGTTTCAGCGTTGGTTCAGATTGTTTTCTTTGATTTGAAAATTTCCTGCGTTTTCTTGCCTGATGGAGGTGCGATGGGCGGATAGATCGTTGGGTGGATTAATTTGGGATTTTTACTTCACTGTAATAGTGTCAAATTAAAGAGTCGAATGGTTTTTCAGAATGAAGAAGATGATTCTGAAAACACTTTTTTTCGTAAGAAGAGATGCCTTCACATTTCGTTAGTCAGTTTCTTTTTATGGAGTAAGAACATTTAAATAAGAGGTTGCAGTAAATTTTTGCATACTTCCTGTATTTTTGTATTGAAAACTCAGTAGTGCAGACAAAGGGAGCCAAACTAACATAATAAGGGAGCCCATCTATATTAACACTGATTGTTTAAAGTGTATAGGAGGGAGCCCATCTATATGCAAAGGGACTTTCGGCTTTGTCTTGCAAGATCTCTAATGGGACAACAAGTATATTGGGAATCGGCAAAATGAAGGTTCTTTTGATGAGTTCATCTATATTGATTCGAAAGTTCCAATATTAGTGTAAATAGTGAAGGTTTAATCATTTAAACTGTGAGGGAATTTTTGAGGTGGAAAAGAAGGAAAAAGAGAAAGAAGAGGCCCTGAACAACAATGGAGAGTTAGATTTATTATTTCAACAGGGAATTGATGATGGAAATATGACAAGAATTCCTGTCAGTGAGGGTTTTGATGCTGGTTTCACAAAACACAAATGATGACATAAGTTTGGGGGACCCATATTTATTTTTAAATTTGGAAGGGGTGGGTTTTAGTGAAGAGATGAAAACTCACTTTAGAATGTTCTTATAGACTGTTTGAAGTATGGGGTTAAATCTTACTTCAGTTTCAAGTGGAAAGAAAATGGAAAAAGCTAAAGAGAAAAAACCTTCAAAAGGGAACATAGAATTAGCAAATCTAGTTTCTGCTGTAGATTACAATAAAAGGAATTTTGAGAATGTCTGGTAGGGTGTAAAAGTCAGTGTTACTAAACGTGTTTACTAAATGGTTCTTGCTTGGCATTTGAGATTTTTATAGGATTTTAGTAGGATCTAGAATACATCGTGTCTTGTAATCCAGATTTGGTGGTTTTTCTCAAACTGGGTTGTCTTTAATATGTTTTGAAGATTGCCCAGCTAGTAAGGCGAAGATTTTCTTTTGTGGTTGCCAGGTCAAAAGCCAACCTTTATTGTTATGGGCCATATTATGGGACCTTTGGCACAATGTTATAAATAAATCATCTATCAATCTAAGTAAAATATAAGCTGTTCATTAAAGTTAATTAATCTAATCATATCAATTATAAAGTAAATTACAAACAATACCCATAATCGCCTACGTCAACAATCCCCAAAAGTACTTAGGCCAAGCCCCAACCTAGCATCATGGCATCTTGGCTTCCATCACCCACCTCTTGTTGGTTGATATTAATGCCAGCAAGCGCTCTTTTGGCAAGACTAATTATCATACAAGTTGGTGCTTTGAAATTATCATCGATGGGGTAATGTTATCAAGTTCTTTATCATCTTAAGCCTAAAAAATAGGAGATTGTGTGCAAAATGAAGGTGATTTAGTTTGAATTCTTTGCTGCCAATATCAGGACCCTTGAGAAAACTATAGGCGAGACCTTTTTCTTTTCTTTCCCCATAATCTATTAAGAACATAAATGACTAAGATATGCAATGATGACCCAAATATTATTTCATGGAAGATGTCCAAAAACATAGTTCAACTGGTTGAGGCATATATCCTTGACAAAGAGATCAAAAGTTCGAATTTCCCATCCCCACATGTTGTCGAACTCAAAGAACATGAATGACTAAGATGACAAGTAAGAGGAAAAAGGGTTCTGTTGCCTCAAACCTCTTGAGGGGAGAATTCCTCCCCCTGGTTCCCATTGATGAATATTGAGAGTTTGATATTAAAAATACAATTATATATAATTGTAAAAAAAAAATACAATTATATATATAGATATTTTAAGTCCATTGCCATTGCTGCTAACCTTTCTTTTCCAAAAGTGTAAAAAGAAAACGTCAGTCCACAAGATCGTGTGATTTTTTGAGGTCTATTATTAAAACCAACACCCTTTTTCTTCATCCATCTAATTTGATTAACCACCTCATTTGCCACTAAAGCTGAACGAATGATTTGTCTCTTATTGTTGTTAAAGTTATTCTGAGGTGATTCTCTTTTGTGGTTGTGTTTCTCAGCCATGCTTGATAGACTGGAAACTTCCATACAATTTATGTTTGTAAGGAGAGGTGCACAAGGGTAGATGCTGTAAGTGAGAGGGAGGGAGTCAGTTAGGGAGCAGAGAATTTTTTTGTAATTGTATAGAGGGTACAGTGGGCATTATTCGGTTATGCTAATATATGATAGGACTTAAGAGTGTAGTTGTCTGAGGGGATTACCGTGTGTTGTGTATTTTGTGAGAGAGTGGACCTCTTGAATGTTTGTGTGCTTATTTGTGCTTTCTTGTTTGTCTAATAGCATACTATGGGAATATTGCTCTCAACTCTCAGCTTTGTACTTTTAGGGGTTGTTTGGGACACTGAGTTGGTTATAATAACATGGGTTATAATAGTTTGTGGGTTATAATAGTCTGTGAAATAATATAATATTGTTTAAAATGCAGAGTTGTTTAGTCTGGGGTTATAATAGTCTGTGTTTGGGGTGCAGAGTATTTCACAGGTTATTATAACACAGGTTATTATAACTCTTGCCCCAAACAGCCCCTTATTGTACTCTTATCCCCAAGTCAAATACCTCATTGAGGTTTATAGGTTATGGTGAAGGTGACCACTTAAAATGGATTTCTCTCTTATTCTTTAACTCTGTGGTCTCTTGTTCTATTGTGATGTCACGTCACGTGTTTGACTGCACAAGTTTTGTGTTAAATCTTTAATTTCCTGTTGTTCAAGGTTTCTACTGTAAATACTTTTGTATTGTTAACTATGTACTTTTGTTTGTCTCAAATGTTATTTATAATTATTAGTTCTTACTAGTGTGAACAAAATTGGCCTTTTTTAGGCTAAATTATAAAAAATACCCCTAAACTTTGCCATTTGTTTCTAAAATATCCCTATTCTTTCAAAAGTTGCAATATTACCCTTGACTTTTCATTAACGTATCAAAACTACCTTTGAAGTAGAAAATCTGTTAGAATGTTGGACGAAAAGTTGATGTGGCGGAACGCCATTCTTTCCGACTTAATCGAGACAAGTGTTCCAGTTATTGCCACATCGTTCCAGGTTCATTGCCATGTTGATTTCTGTCAACATTCTAACGTATTTCTACTCCAAGGATAGTTTTGAAACGTTTATGGAAGGTTAAAGGTAATATTGTAACTTTTGAAAGAATAGGGGTATTTTTGAAGTGAAGAGCAAAGTTTAGGGTTATTATTATTTTTTATAATTTTGCTTTTTTTTTTTAATACTTTTTATGTATGTGCTTTAGCTTATGCTCATAACCGTCAATTTATCATCTTTCTTGACTTTACTTGATTAACGTTGATAATACAGATGTATTGACTTTGCAATTGCAAACAACTTTGTTCCATCTAAAGTTCACAGTTTACCCAGTCTCTTGAAACAGGTAAATATCTTTTATTCTAGATGTACATGAATTTCTGATGTTTTAAATCCATCTGTCCCAAGCCAAGTACTTCATTTCCCATCTCCGATTAAAAAAAAAAAAACTTCATTTCCCATTTTTTATAAATTGTTGGTCTATTTTAGCAGCAATTTAAGATGGTGTCATTAAATGACTCTTGCCAATTGGATGCTTTTTGGGTATATTTTACATAATTTGAGTAATTTCTTGTCCCTAGATTGTCTAATATCTGTCAAATTACGTGTAAAATTTAATTCCTCGTTTTTGTACAATCACTACAAAATGTTACACCTTCCTAAATAGTTGACTGTCATCTTCAAATTATTTGGCATTCTTGTGTTGGTTCGAAGCTATATGCCTTAGAGATCTTGGCAGGACATTCAGTAGGTTGGGATTGCACTGCCTATTGATTAGCTGAAACTTTAGCACATGTGGGGTAAAGATGTAGGGCAAAAGGAGGTTGCATTTGATTTGGAAGATGGGTTGTTAGCCTATCTCTATAATATGTAGATTTGGTTGTAGTCTCATGTTAAATGACTTCATATCAGTTATCTATTCAGAATTTTGTATCTGGTTGCTATATCTTTTCTATTTTGAGTTTGTTTAAGCATTAGTTCACATAGAATATTTATTTGTCCAGATGTGTCAGAAGAAACATTCTCATCACTTAAAAGCAGCAATCATGGTGCTCATGATATCCACCAAGGTATGTTTTTTTTCTTCTTTTGCATTTGTGTCATATTTTTATATTTTAGGACTTGTGACCAAGTTTTTTAGTGTACACATTTGTTCATGATGCAACGTTTTCTTTTTATAAGACTGTTAAGGTATGATTAAATAAATGTTTGTGTTTTGAATCAAAATTTGTTTGAGATGAGTTGTAATCTGTTAAAAATAAGTAAGAACTTCAACAGCACCTCCCAGCGATGGAAGTTTGACCGTCTTTAGGTGAGTAGCTTACAAATGAAGTTTACCTATGGAGGTTAGTAGTTGTCGAATAGAAAGTAAGTTTTTACCAATTAGTCTATCTTGAATCATGCAGCTTTAAGTTTAAATTGGAGGAGAAAAGGAAGTTTCATTCTTTTGACATCAGCTAGCAATGGCTAGAATATTCTTTTTGGAGCTTCTTCAACTTCCTTTGGACTGCAAGTATGCTTTCTTTTTAAAAAGAAATAATTTTCATTGATTTGATGAAAAGATATAAAAAGTTCAAGGATACAAACTTCCATAGGGAGTGAAGAGAACAAAACACCCAACCAAACTAAAAACACAAAGCTAAAATAACCAAAATAGAGCAAAGCAAGCTTTCCAAGAACAAAAAGGACCCAACCAAACAAAGATCCAAAAAAGGAAAGAGGGAAAATCCACAAGACAAGCCATAGCTGCAAGGAGGAGAGGAGCCACCAAAGCTAGCCAACAACACCAAAAACATCCAACGAAGAGCCACCAAACTGAAGAATCAACAATTGAAGGCATAATTGACCACCGATTAGGCTAACAAAAAGGAACTCCAGCTGACAAAAGTGATGAGGCAGCAGAAAGCGGCAAGAGAAACATCAAGTGAACCCTGTTGAACACTAAAACTGATGTTTAGTGAACCCCTTTGAAAACTAAAACTGACGTTTTGGCTTAATCTCATAAAATGTAATATCGATTTCTCCACCATATTGAAAGAGGTTTTCCTTGGTGAAGGAAGAATGCAAAACAGGTCATCGAATTTAGCCTAGGGAGATCCAAAGGAGGCCTTGGCTCCATAATAACATGGGAAGAGGAAACGATCAAAGAAGGAGGAGCCTCCAATCCGGATTGCTCATCATCAAACAAAGAACAAAGACCATCTTCGTAAAAGTTTTCAACGTCTCTAAAATTTTGATAATCAGGAAGTCGATTTTCTATTATGGACTGCAAGTATGTGTAGATGGCTAGTTTTGAAAAAGGAGTGATGTGACTGGAAAAACCCGTTATGGATGGTATGTTAAATCTTCTACCTTTCTTCTAATGGGAAAAAAATGGGGTTTTTTTCTTTGGATAAGAAACAATTTTACTGATGATTTACAAAAAGGATGGATAATCTATGATCCCTTGTCTTGAAACCTTTTAATAGGAATTTGGTCCTTAGTGACTATTCAAATCCGAGTAAAGTTAGTAATGGAAGATGAAAGGACTCTATGGCAATGTCCTTTACTCCTTCCTGAGGATGAATTTGAAATAAGTTTAGACATTTTTGTTGTGCTTATTGAGGAATGAGGAAGTCATTAAAGTGCCAGATGGGTCAGGGAATGAAGCTTTAATTGCGCTCGAGGATGAAACTTTAATTGTGCCAGAGAATGTTGCATTTATTACACCTATCCTGCATGAGACGTCAACTTCAGATTTTTGTCCTGTAATCGAACAGTTGGAGTCTACACTTGGGCCTATTGAAAAATTTTTCAAACTTGTGTACTGCCCATTCCTTATTGAATGAGAAACTCGATTCTCCCTCCCATGCAATGGAGGCATTAAATGAGGTTGGTATTTCACCAAAGACAACAGTTCAAGAGCCTCTTTTGGATCTCGACTCTTTAGTTCCATTGAGCATGAAGGAAGTTAAAGATTGTTTTCATTGTAGCCTACTTGAAATTTTATACCAGGATCGCTCCCCCCCGGATTGAAGAGTCTTGTTCAAGACTATTGGTTCCTTTAGAGAATCAGAGGATAAATCAAGTCAGTAGTCCAAAGGAACACCCTCAATCATCTTTAATTAATCATTGTAACACTAGTTTAGTTGGAGCTAAACTATCCAAAGGTATTATTCAGTCATCCAATGATTATTCATCGTCTAAATCAGTCCCTTTCCCTTCTTTTAACGATTAAGATGACGAATAAGATGTTAGCTTAAGTAGTGTGGAATTGGATTTCCAGCCCAATAGCAACAATCTAGATGATGCCATAATCGAAGATTCATATGCAACAACCTTTAATTCTTTATTTTAGACTTTAGATCAGCAAGATCTCACTCCCAAGGAAGTTCTTGAGAAAACTCAGAACACCTATATAGAAGGCAAATTTCTTTCTCCCACTTTAAATTATGGCAAATTCTCTTCACTAATTAAGGTTTGTGGTCTATAGATGCGTGAAATCCCTCCGTTTAGTCCCAAGGGGACTCGTTAGAAGAATCATTGGTGTTTATTCCTCGTGCTTCAATGAAAATTTTGTCTTGGAATACAAGGGGTCTAATGCCTTCGATCCTTGTTGGATAGATTCTCCGTTTCTAAAGAATGGGATTCTTTTTGTTTGATACTACAGGGGCTTCAAATCAAGTGCGTTCTTCTTTAGATCACTTTCCCATTCTCCTTGAAGTAGGTAGCTTTGTGTGGGGTCCTTTTCCATTCTGCTTTTATTATTCATGATTGAATGAGTCTGTTTGCGTAAAGGTTATTGAGAAATCTTTATTTGAAGATTGATCGTATGTTTGGGCTGGTTTTGTAATTTGAAATTGGCAATTAAAGAATGGTTTGCTGAATATGAAGTAAAGAGAAAAGGAAAGGAGAAGACCTTACTTTTCAGAATATCTATGTTAGATGATAAATCGGGATTAGGTCCACTTGCCTGTTGTTAGTTGGTAAAAGGTGAAATAATGGATCTTTACTGGGTTGAAGAAAGAAATATGATCCACATGTGCAAACTACAATGGCTTCCGTTTATTTATATTGGCCTTCCCCTTGGTGGATATTCCAAATCGTATACATTTTGGCAACCTGTGGTGTGTTGGGGGGTCTCGGTATTGGTGCTTTAAAACATAGAAATTTGGCTTTTATTGCCAAATGGGGTTGGAGGTTCACTCGTTAGAAGGCCTCCTCCTAGTGCTCTCTTCCCGAGTTCTTTGCTGATTTTTCTTTACAAGATATTTATTTTAATTGGAATGCTCTTATCTTTTCTTTGGGATCCTCTTCTTATTTTCACTTTCTTTTTGTTCACTTCCTTGTGGAGTTTGTATCTTTTGAGCATTAGTCTCTTTTCATTTCATCAATGAAAAATTTAGTTTCTTGTTCAAAAAAAAGATTCATGAATGAACCTTATTCCTTTTGGAGAAAGGTGATTGTTAGTATTCAGGGTCATTCTTCTTTTGTTAGCATGCGGTGGGCAAGCATGGTTTGAGTCTCGAAGTCCTTGGGTTAGCATTTCCAAGAAAATTTTATTCTCGGGCTTTCTTGGGCTTTCTTGGGTATTGGTGCTTCAAAACATAGAAATTTGGCTCTCGTTTGTTTCAAAGGATAATATTCATTAGCTTATTCTTAGGCTTTCTTTGGCATCGAAGCCTCAATTATTATGGATTAATGCGATCGAAGCTCTTCTTTCGGAGTTATGGATGGAAAGGAATCTCAAAATCTTTGAGAACAATCATCTTCCTTGGATTGATCGTTTTAATTTCGCCAGATTAAAGGCTTCTTCATGGTGTTCTCTCTCCAAACCTTTTGCGATGTTTTCCTTGCAAGATATATGTTTAAATTGGAGTGCTTTTATATTTCCTATGTAATTATCTATTTATTTTATGTTTTCCTTCACTTCCTTGTGGAGTTTGTATCTTTTGAACATTAGTCTCTTTTCATTTCTTCAATGAAAAGTTTCGTTTCTTGTTAAAAAAAATCCATGGAGTTGCAAGTCTTTCCCAGCTGGCTAAAAGGGAAGCATAACTATAGGAAGAGAAGATTGGACAATTTACGCAAAGCAATAACATAGTAAATAACAAGATCGAAGAACTTATCAAAAGAAAGCTCTTGATCCAATAAACTCTTTGATTCTGCTCCTTCCAAAGGACCCAAAAAAAGGTTCGAGAGATGTTCATCCACAACATAGCTTTGTCTTTCTTAAAAGGGTGGCCCACAAGGATGGGTGAGTGGAGATCCTTTACGTCGGATGGAAGTACGGTAGACCGACCAAAAAACTTAAGGATCTTGCTCTAAAAATTGCCAAGCATAAGGATCGTGGAGGAAAATGTGGCTATGTGATTCATTGCTAGCTTTGCACATTGTACACTAGCTGAGGGAAAATGACCATATAAGGCATTTGTTTCTGTAAGAGGTCTTTGGTATTAATAGCACATTGAGAGATTTCCCATAGAAGAAATTTAATTTTCTTTGGGTAGAGGTCCTTCCAAATAGCTTTGGCCAAAAGGGGATCGAATGGATTAGATGGAGAGCTCATATCCACCTCGAGAGTTTTTGTGAAGAAAATGTCATTAGAGCTAACCATCCAAACCCAAGAATCATCCCTTTGTGCTAGAGATTTTGACGGAAGAATAAAAATCAGTTTGGCCCATTCTAATGCTTCTTCATCCTTTAGATTTCTGCCAAAATTTAGGTCCCAAAAGAATGGGTAGTGATTCTGGTAGGTAAGAACAAATGAGTTTAGATTGTTTTCTGGGAGATGATATATGAACTTTAGAAGAAATTTGAAGTTGAACTATATGCAGTGTCTTTGGGAAAGGAGTTGAAATATTTTTATCTTTGGTTAACAGGGAGTCTTTTCTTAAAGTTAAAAGAGATTAAACCTGCAAAAGGAATTTTGTGTATGGAAGGAAGTGAATTTTACAGAAACATGCCATTGCGATCACTAGACTAAATCTTCATAACGATTGGATTGCTATTGTTAGAGCCTTGAGGAACAAAATTAATGGGTAAGGCAGGCTTAATCTATTCCATGTGGATAAGTCTTATTCAAATGGTAGAAATAAGGAGGAAGTTGATGGGTTGTGCAATTTGTCCGGTGGACAAAAGTTGGGTTTTTTAATTTTAAATTTGAAAGGTGGAATTACAAAAAGCATGGAAAACCTGATGCCATTCCTAGCTATGTTGGTTGGGTTGGGTAGATTAAAGTTTCATACCTATGATGTTATGGACGAAGGATATCTTTGAAGCCTTGAGAGAAAATTGTGAAGGCCTCATCTAATGTGCTTTGAAAACTATAAATTTGATCGAGATCTTTTTCCAGCCAATATTAAGATATAGATTTTGTTTGTTGTTAATTTTTTGGAGTTGTTTCTTCAAGGAGTTTGGCTAGACACAGGGATTGCAGAGAGATGATCGAGGAATTCCTTCTCCACCCTTCCTTTTCGTGAGATGGGAAGGTTTTTTGGCAGCCTGGGGGTGTGCGTTGTTCTATGGAGTCACTGGAGGGAGAGGAATAATGGGGCCTTTAGAGGACTCAAGTGGTCTTGGAATGACTTTTGGGCTCTTTTATTAGGTTCAATGTCTCTATGTGGGCTTTCGTGGCTAAGTCGTTTTGTAATTGCCCGTTAGGTCTTTTTTTGCTTGATTGGAGGCCCTTTCTTTAGTCTGTCTCCTTTTTTTGTGGACTTTCTTTTTGTATGTTCTTGTATTCTTTCATTTTTTCTCAATGAAAGTTTGGTTATTCATAAAAAAGGATAATTATTTGGCCAAAAAACATGATAGGAAATGCTTCAATGATCCCTGATACTTTATATGCAAGAAATATATATATATTTTAATGAATAACCAAGCTTTTAGTGAGGAAAAAATGAAAGAATACAAAGGCATACAAAAACAAAGGCCAAACAAATAGAGTGGAGGTATAAAAAGGGGTTCTAGTTAAGCAAAATAAGTTCTAACGGGTAATTACAAAAGACTTAACCATTGATGGTCCAAATTGTACACCGAGGGGAACTCTTCGATCATGGAACTACAACTCCTTGGTCGGGCCTATCGAAAACCAAACACCTCAAAGATATAACTCCAAACTGAACTGGAAAAATCACAACTCCGTCAGAGATGGTCCAAATCCTTAGCCACATTTTTACCAAAAATACAACATTGCAACCTTATCAGACAAGGCATCTTTCTTGAAACACGATCGAAGGTATTAACTCTTATGTGAAGAACCTACCACATGAAAAATTTAACCTTTTTGGAAAATTTCACCTTCCACAATGAGGTAAAGACAATGTAACTAGAGAGGAAAGAATCCACTAGACATCGAAAGAAGGAACTACAAGAAAATCCTTTGGAAGGATTAGGACCCCAAAGATGAAGATTCCTTTTGTTCGACTAATATGAAACTCTCCAATCAAGGACAAGAGAGCAACAATATTCGTCTTTTTCAATTTTCCTATTGAACAATGTACGATACATCCCAAGAGAAAGAGAAGGTGTGCTCCTTGAATTAAGAAGGACAAAAGCAATTGAATGATTTTTCATAGAGGACAAATAGTATAAACGAGGAAACAAAGAGGGGAGGGGTCTATCCCCCGTTAAGGAAAACCGTTAGTTATTGTTGTTAATGTTGTTAAAGCTTCTATTAATATTTTTAAAGGCTTTGGTTAAAGCTGTTTGATTTGTTATTTTCGGTTATGATAGTTAGTAGTTGTTAGTTGTTAGCTATTGTTAGAGGTTGATATGTCTTTAAACAGCCTGAACTACCCTTTCTTGTATTCGGCAGTTAGCTTCTATATAAAGCCACTAACATGAACATTCACTTAATGAGAAAGATTTCCAGAGATTCTCTGTACTCAAATTCTTCCTTCTTCAAGAATTTAGCATGGTATTATAGCTTTATGTTTAACAACATAAAGGACCTTGGACTTCAGCTTCCGACGAGGGTTCAACCACTCAATCCCAAACTGCTGCAATCAATCCTGGAAACCAAATCAAAACCATCAAACTCACAAAGGACTTATCTACTATGGAAATTAGAGGTGCAGACCACTCAACAAGGACATGGACTAGAGAAACGTATTAAAGAAGATTAAGAGCCTCCTGAATATCTTCAAGATTTGAATTTGGATGCTTCAACTGTAAATCCAGAATTTTTATCATAGCAACGACAAGATAAACTGATTTCTTCATGGCTCTTTGGATCTATGACCACAGATGAGTTGGAACAGACCCTTAGGTTCCAAGAGCTTGGGGAAGGAATCCACATATCATAGATGGAAACTGATGGTTTGCTAGCAAGCCTAAAGATATTGGGGTGGCTTGAACGAAGGGGAAGGTTATTCAGGCACACATCATTTCAAAAAGCAATGACTTTTCCATTCCTAATGGATTTGCTAACCCTGGGCTCAATAAAGCTTCTTAGTCTAATGATGTGGTGCCAAGGAGCACAGGTAGTCGAGGAAAGAGGATGCTTAGGCCATGAGTAGAAGCCCCATATTTAGCTTGGATGACCCTTCCATAAAGCTTGATTTTTTTCCAAGTAACACCAAATCCACTTTGAGAAGGAATTGGTTCTTGTGGTTGATATTGTCAATGCCAAGACCTCCATTTGGAGTAGATTTTTGAACCTCCTCCCAATTGATAAGGTGAACTCCTCCATTTAAGGATGGATCCTTCCAAAGGAAATCCCTCAAAAGCTTCTCAATTCTTTGTTTAATCTTTGATAGCATGTGGAAAAGAGACATGAGTAGGTAGGTAAGTTGGACAGAGTAGCTTTGATGGGAGTGAGGTGACCCCCTTTGGATATGAAAGCGTGCTTCCAATTGTGAAGCTTGTGTTCAATTCTCCAAAAAGAGAGGTTGATTAGTCGGGCACCAAGGAAAAGACCATGGTAGGAAGAAGGCCAATCTCCAATCTTGTAGCCAGTGGAGGTCGCCAATTTGTCAAGAGGAGAGGTATTGATGTTTATGCCCAAAATTTTTGATTTGTTGAAGTTGATGTTCAACCCAAAGGCCTTTTGAAAAATCTTCACCAAAGAAAAAAGATAAGTCAATTTTGGTTCATCATAGGTAGAGAATAGGATTGTATCATCAGCAAAAAGTAAATGGTTGATGCTGATTTGGCTTCTTGGGAGGGAGAATCCTTGAATGTATTTTTCATGAGCTCCATGAGTCCAAAGGGTTTTAAGGTTCATTTTATCACTTAAGATAATTCATGCAATACAATTTTGGATAGTGCAACTATCTGATTGGATTTGGTTGTCATTTCATTTAAATATATGATTGAAACTTGAAAAGCTAAAACACTGGGAAAGCTTACTGCTTATAAAATATGAGATTTTTCTGTTCAGGTAATGAGGGGTCTTTCATCGGTCTAAATAATTTTATTGCATTCTTTGAGGTCATCTCAAGGCTTAAAATTAATAGGGGCAAATGCCAACTCTTGGGCTGTATTGTGACCCTTCTAAGTTGAACATATGGGTGGCTTTGGTAGGGTGTGAAGTTGGGTTGTTCCCTTCTTCTTACTTAGGTCTCCCCTTAGGCCATAACCCTAGAGGCCTTTAGTTTTGGGATCTCGTTGTGAGTAAGATTCATAGAGACTTTCGTCTTGGAAGAAGATTTTTTTTCCCCGAAAGGTGGTAGGTTTACCCTCATCCAATCAGTGTTGAGTGAAATTCCTATCTACTTTCTTTCTCTATTTAATATTCATGCATCAGTGAGTAAAATTTTGGAAAAGCTTATGAAGGACTTCCTGTGGGAGGGGGTTGAGGAGGGGAAAGGGTCGCATTTAGGTAAGTGGGAGGTGGTGACGAAACCAGTGGATCTTGGGGGATTAGGTATAGGCAGTTTGGGAACTCATAAAAAGGCCCTGTTGGCTAAATGACTGTGGCGGTTTCATCATGAGTCTAATACCTTATGGCATAGGGTCATTGTGAGCAAATATGGATCGTCCTCTTTTGAATGGATCCCGAGGGGATTAAGGCACTTCCAGAAACCCTTAGAAAGACATTGCTGAGGAGCATCCTTTCTTTTCTATTTTCATCCATTGTTCTATGGGGGATGGGGAATACTTTTTTCTGGGAGGACAAGTAGCTTGGGGACCATCATCCTTTGTCAATAGGGAAACATCATTGATCTTCTTACTTTTGTTGTACCCCCACGGAGACGGGATGTTTGTTTTTGGAGTCCTAGCCCGACCGACAGTTTTTTTGTGTCTTGTTAATCCTTCTCCCTCTAGTGTCTTAGTCTTTGCCTCATTGTGAAGGTGGAAATTTCAAAGAAGGTTAAGTTTTTCGTTTGGCAGGTCATTCATGGAAGAGTTAACACATTGGACCGAGTGTTGAGGAAGGTGTCCAAGTTGATTGGGCCTCAGTGTTGCATTCTTTGTAGGAGGGCAGCAGACGATCTTGACCATTTGTTGTGGATTTGTGATCTAGCATACGCAGTTTGGAGTCAATTTTTTGAGGAATTCGATCTTGGTTTGGCCAAACATAGTGGTTGTAGAGAGATGATCGAGAAATTCCTTCTCTATACTCCGTTTCGTGAGGAGGGTCTTTTTTTGTGGAAAGCTGGGATGTGTGCTGTTTTGTGGGGCCTTTGGGGAGAGAGGAACAATAAAGTTTTTAGAGGGCTTGAGCGTTCTCTTAGCAATGTTTGGCCTCTTATTAGATTTCATGTTTCTTTGTGGGCTTCGGTGGCGAAACTTTTTTGTAATTACCCGTTAGGTCTTATCTTACTTGATTGGAGGCCCTTTTTTCAGTTGGCCTCGTCCTTTTGTGAGCTTTTTTTTTGTATGTCCTTGTATTCTTTCATTTTTTCTCAATGAAAGTTCGGTTATTCATCCTCAAAAAAAAAAAAAAAAAAAAAAAAAAAAAAAAAAAAAAAATATATATATATATATATATATATATATATATATATATATATATATATATATATATATATATATATATATATATATATATATATATATATAAAATGAGATTTTTCCATATTTGGGGTCATACTGTCTCTGTGATGTAGGCATTGGGTCAAACTTGTAATTGTCTTAATTTTATTAAGTCCCTAGGATTGTTTTTTTTTTTTACCTGGAGTGTTATTTTTTTTACCTCGGTGGTAACTAATGTAATTTATCTTCTTTCCTTAAGCCCTACCTATTTACACAGGTGGCGCTTCTCCTTTTTGTACCCACTTTTGAAATCAATAAATAACCTTTGTTAACTTAACTATCCACCTCCCTGGGTATTATAAATGTTAAGTTCAATTGAAATAATCTTCATAAATATATTCATTGGAAATCTCTGTAACACTGATGCAGAAACGCATAAGATACACATGTTCTTTGTTTTTCCCTCCTGGCTTGAAAAACTTTTTGCCCATGAGGAAATTTCCTTTTTATTTTTGTTTGTCAACACCATGATTTAAGTCACTCGGCTTCATTTTTTGTTGAGTAGAAATCATTTTGGAATGTTATCTGTTTACAAATATCTCAGCTTTCTTCTATATTCTGCATGGTAGAATGCTTGCAAGGTGAGATGGTTTTCAGAAAAGGAGGCAGAGGAACTCTACAGTCTTGTTAATGAGGTTCTTTTTATTTTTTTTGTAAAACTAGTATTGACTTGTCCCCTTGGTAAACGTTTGTGCACATTTATGGATTTTTAATTAATATTTTTATTTGATGCGAAATTATTATGTTATGTAGATTGGTAGTGATTTCTTTGGAGATACAAATACTGGACAAAGTAATTCCCTTACCACGATTACTACAGTTATGGAAAGGTGTGAATTTCATTCTGCATTCCGTCTTCTTTTATCTTCTTTTCGTAAAAGAGGGATATCAATGAAAAGTTACGAAGTTCAATAATCCACATCACAAAAAAAGCACCAGAATGCTGTCCTCTTTAAACCTCACCACTTATCTCACAATCCCAAAACAGAACCCTCAAAAAATTCACAAGGAAGTCACCGAACACTTAGAGAAAACTACATCCAAATACAAATTGGCAGCTGATAAGCATCGACGCGATAAATAATTTGAAGTAGGAGATTTGGTTATGAAGAAAGCATTGCCTTCCGTCTGGCCAACATTCCAAGCTTCATCCAAAGAAAATTGGACCATTTCCAATTATAGAGAAGTTTGGTCCTAATGCCTATCGAGTTGATCTACCTGTTTATTACAAAATTTCCAGTACTTTTAATGTGGCAGACATTTTCGAGTACCACACTCCTGACGCATTTCATTTGGCTAATTAAACTCAAGGACGAGTTCTATTTTTAGGGGGAAGGAATATGGTATAGTTATTATTTGTATGTTCAACATTTACTGCTGTTATTAGGCCTTTTACTTGATGTAATTTGTTATTTTAGTTCAAGATAAGTTACAGCTTAGTTCCCTAAGATTAATCGGCTGTTAGTTAGGATTTTACCTTGATAGCCGGTTACCCTTGTTTGGTTAGAAGCCTAATTAAAGGACCCCTCCCTATCATTTGCGGATTCATTCTTCTCTTAATAAAATTCAAGTTTATGTTGCTACATCATAATCGAAATCTTCACTCTCCTTCAGATACTGGGGCATTGAAAAGTGAAGTTTTTCTAATATTTTCATTCATACCTCAACTATACAAAACATTAGAATAAATACAATGTACAACACAACATAAAAGGAAAGAATATTCTACCCTAATTAAATCTTAAATAAACTTAAAGAAATATAAATTAAAAGAGGAGATAATAAACCTAAGATACAAAAAATACAATATTGCCCTAACTTTGACTATAATTAACAACACTCCTCCTCAAGGTGGGTTGTATATATTATACAATCCCAACTTGTAATTCAAATCTTCAAAGTTAGGTCTCGGTAAAGGCTTGGTAAAGATATCCGCTAACTGTTGTTAGGTAGGCACATAGTTGAGTTGAACCACTTCATTATTGACTTTTTTTGAGATAAAGTGTCGATCAATTTCAACATGTTTTGTCCTATCGTGATGAACTGGATTCTTGGCAATACTTATTGCGGTTTGATTATCACACATCATTTGTATTGGTGATGAACAATCCTTTCCTAATTCACTTAGGACTCTTTTAATCCATATGCCTTCACACATGCCATGAGCAAGTGCTCTAAATTCAGCTTTTGCACTGCTTCTTGCAACCACAGACTGCTTTTTGCTTCTCCATGTAACAGGATTACCCCATACAAATGAACAATAACCTGAGGTAGATCTTCTATCTGAAATGTCACCTGCCCAATATGCATTAGAATATACCTCAATGTTTCTCTTGTCGGTTTTCTGAAATAACAGTTCTTTTCCAGGAGTCATTTTTAGATATCTAAGGATTCGGTACACAACATCCATATGTTCTTCATTACTAAGCATAAACTGGCTAACCATGCTGACGACAAATCCAATATCAGGACGTGTATGAGAAAGATATATAAGACGCCTTACAAGACATTGGTATCTCCCCTTATCCACTGGTGTGCCCTCATGATTAAGTCCAAATTTCTTTTGAGGGTCCATAGGAGAGTCTGATGATTTACATCCTAACATGTCAGTCTCCTTGAGAAGATCTAACACATACTTCCTTTGGGATACAACTATACCCTTTTTCGATCGAGCAACCTCCATACCTAGAAAATATTTGAGGTTTCTTAGATCTTTGACTTCAAAATTTTGAGCCAAGTGCTTTTTCAACATTTGTAATTCCAGTTCATCATTTCCTGAAAGGATGATATCATCAACATATACTATTAAGAGGGCAAGTAAATTTTCAGACTTCCTTTTGACAAACAATGTATGGTCTGACTGGCATTGTGAGTATCCAAGACTGAGAATAAAGTTTGTAAATCTACCAAACCAAGCATGAGGGAATTGCTTAAGCCCATAGAGAGAATTTTTCAATTTACAAACCTTTGTTGGATTAGCATTCTCTTTACATTCGGGAGGAATATCCATGTATACTTCTTCTTCTAGGTCACCATTCAGAAAAGTATTTTTAATATCTAACTGTTGGAGACCCCAATCAAGATTGGCCGCTAGAGATAAGATAAGTCTTATGGTGTTGAGTTTAGCAACTGGTGCAAAGGTTTCCTGGTAGTCAATCCCATAAGATTGAGTGAATCCTCTAGCAACAAGTCTAGCCTTCAATCTCTCAATGCTCCCATCTGCCTTATGTTTCACTGTAAATATCCACTGACATCCAACAGTTCGTTTTCCACTAGGTAGATATGTCACTGGCCACGTGGCATTTTTCTCAAGAGCTTCAATCTCATCTCGTATAGCTTTTCTCCAACCAGGATGCTTCAGCGCTTCATGAATATTGTTTGGTACCTGAACATTATCAAGAATAGAAACAAATGCTCGATATGATTAAGATAACCCATCATATGACGCATAGTTCCCTATAGGGTGAATGGTGCAACTCCTAACTCCTTTCCTTATTGCAATTGGTAAGTCTAAATCATCAACTTCTGGAATTACAACTTCTTCTAGCTCACCTTTATCCTCACTTATTGGAAGTAAGAACCGGTTCAGACGTTTGGGAGGGTTGATTTGTTCTAGAATCTATTTTCTCAACTTGTTTGTTTCTCCTTGTGTATGTGAGGGGACTTTCACTAGCAATTGGAGGGATGACACTTGGATTTTTTTCAGGAGATATTAAAAGAGACATAGGAACAACTTGTGTAGTTGAATTGTGACTTGAGGATGGGGGTGAAGTACAGATTCGGGTTCAGTTTCAAGTAATGAGGTCCACAGCTGATTGTCACTCATGTTCTCCCTCTGACAAGAAGTTTTGGTAGAGTATGGTAGATGTTCAAAGAATGTGACATTCGTAATGACATATACCCGTTTTGTGAGAGGAGAGTAGCATTTGTAACCCCTTTGATTTGGTGAGTATCCCAAGAAAATGCATTTATGGGCTTGAGGATCCAATTTGCTATGATGTTGGGAATGGATGTGGACAAAGACACTACACCTGAAAACTTTAGGGACTAAATCAAGAGACTGGACACGAAGGTGAGGAAATGATTGGAGGAAGACTTGACGAGGAGTAGAGAATCTAAGAACCTGAGAGGGCATACGATTGATCAAGTATGTGGCAGTGAGAATGACTTCACCCCAATAGAATTTTGGAACATGAGTAGAAAACATCAAACACCGAGTGACTTCAAGGAGATGACGATCCTTGCGTTCAGCCATTCCATTTTGTTGGGGAGTGTCAACACAAGTGCTAAGACGGAGAATCCCTTGAGCTGATAAGTAATCCCCAAGACATGAACTAAAGAATTCTTTTGCATTGTCTGTTTTGAGGACACGAATTTTGGTTTGGTATTGAGTTTGAATCATATTATGGAATATTTGAAATGTTGGTGAACTTCAAAATTTTCTTTCATAAGAAAGATCCATGTAACTCGTGTATGATCATCGACAAAGGAGACAAACTATCGAGCCCCAAAGATATTTTTTATTTTTGAAGGGCCCCACCCATCACTATGAATCAATGAAAACGGACTTGACGATTTATAAGCAATGTGAGGATAGGGGTTTCGAGTATGCTTGGCGATCTGACAAATCTCACAATTGAACAATGCAGGATTTTTATAATGAAAAAGATTTGGAAACAATCTGGAGAGAGAAAAAATTTTGGATGACCTAACTGATAGTGTAATAACATAATTTTACTATCTTTGTTGACACAAGAAAAAGATTGACTACTACTACTAGAAGCATAGGAAGAAAACTGACTACTACTAGAAGCAAAAGAAGAAAAAAACGAAGACTTGTCTCTAATTGCTAGTGAGCCTTGATCATAGTTGAGAAGATAGAGTCCAAAACAAAGTTTAGCACTGCCAATCGTTTTCCCCGATTCCAAATCCTGAAAAACACAGAAGTTTGGATAAAATTTAGTCACACATTTAAGATCACGAGTCAATTTACTTATAGAAAGTAAATTACAATCCAAATCTGGCACATGTAATACAGAGTCTAGATATAAATTTTGAGTAACTCGAATTGAACCTGTCCCATCCACTTTAGAGTATGACCCATCTGCAATTTTCATAGAGGAGTTACAGGTGTCAGCTTGATAGTTTTGAAACAGAGATGCATTCCCTGTCATATGATCTGAAGCTCCAGTGTCTACAATCTAGGGCTGTATCCCTCCTTTACTAGCTGTCAAGGTAGTAGGTATAACTTTCTGTGCCACCAGTCATGCGCCCTGAATTGTGTGACCGATGATCTTTTGCAGTGCATCTATTTGTTCTTTGCTAAATGGTGTTGCCTCTGAACTAACAGAATTATCAGGAGCTACATTAGCAACATATGCCCTACCATCACGATCATTGCGATGCTTAGGTTTCCAATTAGCAGGCTTCCAATGGATCTTCCAGCACGTGTCTTTTATATGACTCACCCTTTTACAATGTTCACACTAAGGTCTTTCACGTTTATGCTTATTGTCACCAAGCACAGTTCGGTTAAAACTACGGGTAACAAGTGCAAATGTTTCCAAAACTATAGAGATTGAGTCTGATTTGCCTATCATACACTTTTCCTACTTTCTTCTTGCCTTACCTGAGAGACGACTTCACGAAGAGTTGGCAATGGATTGGTTCCCATGATTTGACCTCGAACTTCATCAAGATTGTGATTAAGGCCAAGAAGGAATTTGAATGTCCTCTTTTGCTCAAGAATTTTCATGTATCGGGCTGTATTGTCGGCACACTTCCATGTATAGACTTCAAACAAATCCAGTCGTTGCCAATAACGAGAGAGTATTAAAGTACTCAGTGACAGATTGATCACCTTGGTGAATATCATGAAGAATTGATTCTATTCGAAACAATTCTAAAGTGTTCTCCTTACTAGAGTAAGTTTCCTTGGCAGCGTCCCAAATCTGATGTGCTGTTCCATACAACAGAAAATTTTCGCCTATCTCATTGGTCATGGAATTAATCAACCATGACATGACCATGTTATTTTCGACTTTCCACTTCCTGAATTCCAGATCAGTTGCTTTAGGCTCACATTCTCTTTCGAGAGGTACTCGTCTTTACCCTTGCCACATATGAACATCATGATTGATTGTGACCAATGGATATAATTGTGTCCATTCAGTTTGTGACCCGTGATATAGGCAGGTGATGATGAATCATATCCCCCTTGACCATTGGCGATTAGGTCGATTGATTTGGAAGAAGACATATCCAAAAAAAACCTGCAGATGAAAGAAGTGGACAAAGAGCAGTAGAAAGGAACTATGTCAAAAATAGGTCAAAAGAAGTAAAAAAAAAATATTCAAGCCGTGGGGAGTTGTCGGCAGCGATGGATGAGTCAGCGTCAGAGGCGTTGTCGTCGAGTGTGGGTGCTGCAGTCACAAATTGGCGTCGAGCGTGGGTACTGCACAGATGCGAGGAGACAGGTGAGTTGGCGTCAAACGTGGGTACTGCTCAGACGCAATCGCGACAGATGATTTCGAAGATGAGCAGTCGGAGTTGCCATTGAAGTCGCGAGTCAGAGTGGGCGTCAAGGAGATAGACGGTGGTGATGACGGCGAAATCGTGAGGAGACAGACGATGGGAGCATTCGCGATTTGGAGAGGGGCTTGCGGTTTCACGATCTGAGCTTTGGAAGGAAATGACTGTTGTGAGGGTACAGTCGGAGGGAGAGAGACCATCGGAGGCAATGGCGTTGGTTAGAGCTCCGGCGGTGGTGATGGCAGCGGCGGCGGAAAAAATGAAACTAGGGTTTTATTTCTGCTCTGATACCATGAAGTTTTTCTAATATTTTTATTCATACCTAACTGTACAAAATATTAGAATAAATACAATGTACAACACAAAACATAAAAGGAAAAAATATTTCCCCCCAATCAAATCTTAAATAAACTTAAAGGAATATAAATTAAAAGAGGAGATAATAAACCTAAGATACAAAAAATACAATATTGTACTAACTTTGACTATAATTAACAACAAAAAAGGATTCAGCATCCAAGTCGGATATGAATTCTATCCACTGTAGTAAGACTCTAAAGATATGCTGCCCCCACTAAAAATTTAACCTTTTTTGGACAAGTTTCATTTAAAATTGTAGAGCACAATCCCTGTTCAAAAACATTTCCATTGTCAATCTGTTTAAGAACCAAGTATTTCACCAAAAAACTGCTATCAGACTCCAAAACCACACCCTCTTATAAATTCCATCCTTTTAGCCCATGATTCTTCAGTAAGTGTATGGTTTGTGAGCCTTCAGTTGAATCTGTATGAGTTTGGGTTTTTTTGACTAACATTATGGTTGATTATTATTATGACTAGATCTTAGTTGATTCTCCCCATTTTTCACTCTACTCTACCTTTGCTAATGTTTTCTAGCCTTTTTGACGTTGCACAGTCCTCCCCCCGTGGTTCATGTTTTTTATAGGGTTTGAATTCGACTACTTCATCTTCTTCCCCCTTCCATCAGTGTGTTTCACCTCCCCACTTCAATTGTCTTTTAGATGAACTTGGATGGAATAAATGCTTACCTTCTCACCGGTGAGTAGGAAGTTTCTATTAACCACCCTTATGTTTTTGACAACTAGGAGAGAGAATTGCAAAAAGGAGGAGAGAGAATAGAGTTTTTTTTAAAGAATAAATAGCTGTCAAACTTTTAATGGTGGTTAGTAGGAAAGTTTCTGCTGACTGATAGTAAGTAAATATTATTCACTGGGATGGCTTCCCACTGCCTTTGCCCCTTTCCCCTAGTCTCGTGTTTCAATTTGGTCCCGTTATTTTTCTTCAATCTAACTGCTACAAACTCATTCATCATCTCCTCCAGAATATTTCTCATTTTTAGTAATATTCTTCCAGACTGCAAATCAATTCTCGAGAAATAATTCTCAGGTACCAAGTTAATAGGAATGTAAACTTAAAATAATTCTCCCCAAAAATGGACTATTCCAAAATATGCCTCTCCCACTTTTCCTCACTCACATTATTTATTACCATCAATCACCGACAGACTTATCATTTAAGTACTAATATACCCCAGCTAGCATTAATCCCAGGAGTTTATTGGGCATGCTGAATTTTGAGTTTATTATTTTGAAATGGTTTCCTTTTTGCTTTCTATTTCCATGCGCACCCAGATTTTTTCCTCGCTTGAAGCTGGGTCAGATTGTTGCATCTGTGGAAGTTAAGGTGGTTACTTGTCTCTCTGCTTAACTCTTTCCTTTAAAAAAAATACTTTTTAATTTTAAATTTATTTCTTGGATATCCCTGACATTTATGTTTTCCCTGTGCTAGCCTGGATATGGAGTATTTGCTATAGATTTCAATATTTCAAAGACAATGCAGTATTCACCACAGGAGAAAATAGTAAGTTACTGTGCATTTTAGAGGCTAGTGGAACTGGGAAAATTTTGTACTCCATGAGGTTTTTTATATTGCGTATTTAGTAGCTTTAGTGTTCTTTCCTTTGAGTCGAATAATATATAAGTTGGTTGCAGGGAATGTTTTTCTTTTGGATACCTTAAAGTCTCCTGACAGCTTTGATCACCAAGTTTGGAATTGGAGTCTATCTGGTGTATTGGTGTGAGATCAATGTGATAAGACCTTATAAGAGAAGGTTCTGTCTTCCAAAGAATAAAGAGGCTAGTATTTATACTAGCATTAAGACAGCTGGCCGCGTAACTACCTAACTAAAACAACTCTTAACGGCCATAAATCTTTAACTTTTTTTTTTAGATAAGGAACATCAAGGGGCAATTAAAAACAACTAATCCCAATGGCTACAATTCTCTAAAAACAGAGTAAGAGAATCAGGCAAAATACAAAAAGCAAGACAAGGCAATTACAAGTGTAGCCACCTTAAATCACTGTCACTTGACCTTACTCTATTTGGTATCAACAAACTTGTGGAATATTTAATATGTTAAATAGTTGGCTCCAGTAGTTTACTAAATTTCCTCTGACTCAATTTATATGATTGGTGTTCAGTTCAAGTTAAATGAAATATCGATGATATATCTTGTTTGGTTTATATATTTAGCTATTAGAGTTTTTGGGATTGGTCAAATGGATGTTTCACTGTATTACCCTTTAGTAGAATGAAAATAGAAAAGGTTGGACTGAGAGAAACAATAGAATCTTTGGGGGAAAGGAAAGGTTGTCTGGTGATGTTTGGTCCCTTGTTAGATTCTATGTTTCTCTCTGGGCCTCGGTGTCGAAGCTTTTTTGTAATTATTCGTTAGGTCTTATTTTGCTTGATTGGAGCCTGTTTTTGTGAGGGGCTCCTTTTTTTTTTTTTTTTTTGGGCCCTTCTTTTTTATAGGCCCTTGTATTCTTTCATTTTTTCTCAATGAAAGTTTGGTTTTTCATCAAAAAAAAAAAAAAAACAATTTCATTGATGTATGAAATTTACAAAAAGGATGGATAAACCAAAGAGCTACAAAAAGCATTCTCAATTAACGAGGGAGACATAAGAGTATGAAGCAAAGAGATTTGAGAATTTGCACCAAGATATAGCATAATAGATAACAAGATCAAAGAACTCATCGAAGGATTTTTCCATGTTGCGAAAAACTCTTTGGTTGCGTGCCTTCCAAAGGATCCAAAAGAAGGCCCTAGTAATATTCTGCCACAACAAAGCCTTTTCAAGCTTAAAAGGGTGCCCCAACAGCAAACTGCACAAAAAAGCCTTTAACATCATTTGGTAAGACCATACACTAGCCAAAGGAAGTCATGAGCTTGTTCCAGAAACATCTAGCAAGAGGACAATGTATAAAAATGTGGTTTTGAGATTCAGCATCTGATTTACAAATCGTGCACCACATAGGGGATAAAGCCATGGAAGGCATGCGCTTCTGGAGGACCTCGTAAGTATTAATGGCTTTATGTGAAAGCTCCCATATGAAGAATTTTATTTTCTTGTGGTAATTGCCCTTCCATATGGCTTTGGCCAACGAGGTCTCGATGAGGCATGAGCTATCCACCATATCAGAAAGAAGTGATTTTGTGGAAAAAATACCATTGGAAGTAAGGGGCCATCTCCACGAGTCTTCGAATTGAGAAAGAACAATGGGGTCAAGAACAAAGCTTAGATCAACCCATTCCACAGCTTCTTTGTCTTTCAAATTCCTCCCTAATTTGAGGTCCCAAAACATGTTTTCAGCTTTCCACACTTCTTTAACCATGACCTCTTTGCAACGAGATAGTCTATAAAGGAGTGGAAAGCGATAGGCCAAAGGGGGGTGGCTACCCACTGGTCGGTCCAGAAGAGAGTATTCTCTCCATCACCAATCTGATGACAAATACGAGATGTGATGAGGGTTTGTTGCTTAACAATGTTTTTCCAAGGACCTTTTGCATTGGCTAAAGTAGCCCAGTTGAGATAGGTCGATGAGCCATATTTTGATTTAATAAGCTTCCTCCATAATGCATTTTTCTCCTGGTTGTAACGTCAAATCCATTTTTCTAGAAGAGCATTGTTTTTGTCCTTTATCGAATGAAGACCAAGGTCCTCTTTATCTATAGGACAGAGGATGTTACTACATTTAACAAGGTGAATCCCTTGATCATTTAAGCCACCCTTCCATAAAAAATTCCTGAACATCCTTTCCATTTCCTTGCCTACCTTATTAGGTAAATGAAACAACTATAGGTAGTAAGTAGGGAGATTTGAGAGAGTAGCCTGAAGGAGTGTGAGTCTTCCCCCTTTAGAAGAGAAGGTAGAACCCCATGTCGAAAGTCTTCTCTCAATTTTTTCAATGATAGGAGCCCAAAATCTATTGGTTCTATGTGCTCCATTAAGAGGGAGCCCCAAATAAGTATTTGGCCAATCACCCGATTTGCATCCATATTTTTGAGCAATATCCTCTATATTAGATGGTAGCATATTAATACCAGTAATCTCTGATTTGTGGAGATTTATGTTGAGCCCTGATATCTGTTCAAAAGTGTTGATCAGTTGGAGCAAATTGTGAACAGAAGAGTCATCTTCAAAGTCAGAGAAAAGTATGGTATCGTCGGCAAACTGAATGTGATTGATACTTCAGTTATTAGGTCCCACCCGAAAGCCTCTGGTATGCCCTTCGAGATCAACTTTTGTGAGAAGACGACTTAGGCTATCCATAATTAGAATAAAAAGGAAAGGGGATAAAGGGTCACCTTGTCTAAGGCCCAAAGAAGCAAATATTGTACCACGAGGTCGACCATTAATGAGGATCGAGAAATTGGTGGATGAGATACACCCTTTAATCCATGTTCTCCATTTATAACCAAATCCTTTGACAATAAGAATTTGATCGAGAAAGGCCCAGTCCACCTTGGCGAATGCTTTTTCAATATCAAGTTTAATGATCACCCCTTTCTTTTTCTTTCGCTTCTATTCATCAATGAGTTCATTAGCCATAAGAGATGCATCCAGGATTTGTCTATCCTCAATTAAGGTAGTTTGATACTCAGTGATAGTGTGAGGAAGGACCTTTTTGAGGCGCTCGGATAAGACGCTAGCAATGATTTTGTATAGGCAAGTAGTGAGACTAATAGGGCGAAAATCGGCCATCGATCTAGCATCGAGTTTCTTTGGTATTAAGCAAATATATGTCTCGTTGACACTGGCGTTGATAATTCCCTTAAAAAAATATTGGAACACTCTCATGATATCAAATTTAAGAATGTTCCAACATTTTTTAAAGAATTCGACTGTGTAACCATCGGGACTAGGAGATTTATCTATGCCAAGAAGCTTAATTGCAATCCAAACTTCCTCTTCTATAAACTCAGCCTCCAAATTAGCAGATGCTTGACTATCTATAGGGCTCCAGTCGATGTCAATAGGGAAGGCTGCCAAATTAACTTTCTTCGTATAGAGGTCCTTGTAGAAGCCAATGAATTTCAAGACAATCTCATCTTCATTTAGAAGACTTCTTCCCTGTGCAGAAATGATTTCCAAAATAGTATTCCTTCGTTTCTTTGTAGCCATAATACGATGGAAGAAACTGGAGTTAGTATCGCCTTCCTCAATCCATATTTTCTTGCATTTTTGCTTTGCATCGCTGTTCCTCTAATGCAACAAGAGATAATAACTCAGCCTTCATCATCTTTCTCTGTGTATGTTGAGCTACTAGGGAAATTTGCTCAGATTCTTCCATGTTGTCAATGATAGAAATTTCTGTCAACAACTGATTCCTCTTGGTGGATATACAACCGAACACCTCTTTGTTCCAAGCTTGGAGGCGTTCTTTCAAACCTTTGAGTTTAATAATGAGGCCATGACCAGGCCACCCACTCATAGGGGTGTTTTTCCACTAGTACTCAACTAACAACAGGAAAGAGTGGTGCTGTAACCACATATTTTTGAACCTAAAAGGTGAGGGTCCCCACTTACTGCTTCCCATGGAAAGAATGAGGGGATAATGGTCTATTGTTGGCCTATCAAGTCTGCGGACCTTAGCGTTGGTGAACTTCTCAAGGGACCCCCCTTGTGCATAAAAATCTATCGATGAGGGTCATCATAGGGGGAGATCTGTTGTCTGACCAGGTAAAAAGACCATTGAGGAGGGGGAGATCCAGCACATCGACATCCAAAATAAACTGATTGAAGATCTTCGTGCTTCGAGTAACTCTGCCGCTAGATTTTTCATGGGACCAACGAGTGACATTGAAATCACCAGCAATCAACCAATGTTTGGTGCCCAAACAGGATAAGTCGTATAGCTCTTGCCAAAAAGGTGGCCTCTCTCTATATCTGGTACCATAAACACCTGTTATCCAAAACTAGAAACCATCAGCCAAAGTAAGTAGGAGGGAGAGAGAACACACCTTTAGTTATGTGAGAAGTGACAATGGTAGGGTCATTCCACATCATGATGATCCCTCCGGACGAGCCCAAGGCAGTCCAGCTGATATTCCTACCGCTCCATAAGGATTTGATAATTAGGCGGTCAACGAACTTCAATTTTCTTTCTTGAAGAATGACCATAGTCGGATTGAATTTAGGGAGGAAAGATTTAATAAGGTCCCACCTTTGCCAATCATCGATGCCTCTAACATTCCAGGTGATTATAATCATGAGGTGTCTCCTCCATCCAAAGAGAGCTTAGAAGAAGATTTTTCATAATTGACATTTGTGGCAAGACCCGCCAGCTCTCTAATCAATTTGCTTTGCTTTTGTGCCATCTTGTTCTTCTTATTTGTGGTGGGAATGGGCATGATACACGTGCGATATTTCATAAGCCAGGGGACTAAAGTTCGGAGGGCCGATTTTGGGGAGGGGGGATCGGATTCCCGTGCGTCTAACCCAAATCTTGCTTCTGTATGGTCTTTGTCTCTAACTTCATTGAGGAGGATGGTGCCAATTTTGGTGTTTGCGAGGTCGAACGATTTGGGTGAGAGAGGGCGATTGGCTCAAGGGGTAGGGGGTAGTGGATAAGGGGAGAGGGCTGGAAGCATAATCATCATCAAATTCCAGAAGAGGGAGAGAGGTAGAAGATTTTTGGCTTGGTACAAGATAGGTATTATAATGGTTAACAGTGATGACCAATTTATCGGGTGATTTAGCCACGGTAGATGAGTCGGGTAAAAGAGATGGATGAGAATTTTTTGGGGATAGAGGTTTGGTGATTGTAGGCTTTGGGAAATTGAAATGGGGAGGTGGGGTGAAATTGGGCTCAAAGAGGGTGATGGGCTTTTTACTAATTGGGCTGAGGTGGGCTTTTGTCGTATGGGAGAAGAAGGGAGTGTAGGTGATGATGTGTTAATAGGGTTATGAGTTACAGGGCTGCGAAGGGGGATAGAAGGACAAGGATTATCAGAGGTGTCAGCCAAAGGATGAGGAGAGAGAGAAGAACGACACCTGTCACGTGGGTACGGACACTAAATTCCCTCCGATGGTTCTTCGGAGACCTCTAGTCCTCTACGCACTGAAAATTCACCCTTTGCATTGTGGATAGCTTCTATGAAACCCATAAAGTGGTCGTCGATGAAAAAGATCTGAACAGTAATGGGCGTCGATGATGAGGAAGGGAGGGCAACCTCGCCGGGTATGAAGCTAGAGTTATTAGCTTTGACTTTAATACTAGCTTCCATCTGGTCCAAACGCGCCATGGTTTTTTTAGCCACTTCAACGAAACCCCCACAAGCATTGCCAATGGCTTTCAACATCTCAAGGTCCCAACAGTAGAGGGGGAGGTTTCGGATTTTGATCCAACCTCCATATGATAGGATCACAAGGCATGTTGTTTGAGCTTAACACTCCAACGCTCGAACTTTAGATGAAAAGCCCCAATAGTTTGCCAATCTTCGATGGAACAAAGGGGTGCGAAAGATGCTTCCTGATCACAACGAAGGACGACTTTTTCTGCCCATAAAGGATTTAGGTGATAAAACACGTTGAAATGCGTTTGAAGACAGTAGGTGATCTTGTACCAATCATCATGAAAATTTGTTGGGTGACCACCACGGCAGATACCCAAGAGGAGTTGATGGGCGAGATGGCTTCACAGGGATCTTCGCTAAACTGTTTTGTGGCGGTCAAGGCTTCTTGGTAAGAGGCAAGAGGAACTGATGGGTTAGTGATGGAGGTGGGTCCATTTAAAGGTGGAGGGGGAGGATTTTTGGGCTTGTAGGTGGGTTGATGGGTGAATTTAATGGCCTTCTTTTTGGTCAATGAATGTGAAGCTTTTGGTTGGTGATCCTTCTTTAATGGAGGAACATGGGGTAGTTTGCTATGGGGCGTTTGGAGCATCGTGTTGGGTTTGGATGGTTTTGGAATCCAAACCCAAAACGTTGTTTGGGCCACTGTGTTCAAAATCCAATGGGTTTGAAACACAACCCCATGGTTTTGAACAGTGCACTCCAAACACAGTTTTTTGATTCACAGGCTTTAGAACACTGCACCCCAAACACTGTTTTCTGATTTTCGGGGTTTCAAACCTCCCAGAACAAACCCTCTAGGGTTCTGGTTCCAAGGGTTTTGATTCCAAAACGGTGCTCCAAACGCCCCCTATAAGCTTATAAAAGCCATCCCAACCTTTTCGATCTTCTCGTATTGGAATTAAAAGCTTGTTAAGCCCACTGTTGCTGTGGAGAAGGGTGACCTCAGCAAGGGTACCTTTCTTGTTGTTGATCTTTTCTACCTAGATTGTTTGCTTTGCAAAACGCTCTTCTCTGAAGAACTTCAGGGTTAATGGTTTCGAGAGCAAGGCTTGAGTGATAGCAACGAGCCATTTCAAAGTTTCGTAGTGTAAAGCTATGAAGAAAGCCCTATCGCGGGTATATTCAGATATCTTAACTTTACTACCTCGATACCGGATATTGACATCTATAGAGTACTTCTTCCTTTCTATAGTGACAACTCTCTTCTTTAGGGGTGTGTTAAATGCCATTGACAGAGGTGAGCAATGGTGGAGGGGTAAGGTGTGGTCATGGTTGATGGCGGGGGGAAGGAGAACTCCATCAAACTTCAAATATTTCTTATTGTTACTCACTTTAAATGTAGTTAAACCAGTATTCTTCATCTCAAATTGATCTCCTGTTGCAGCGACTGTTTGTTGCTCAAAAAGATACTGAGACGTCTGCATGCATAATCAGTCCTCCACAGGTTAAGTATGTCTAATACGTAAATCCCTCCCTTTAAGATGGAACTAAGTTCAATTATATCTATGCTATATTAATTATTCCATTTTAATCTGTAGTTTTCTTGTCAATGGGAGGGGAATCAATGGAAGGACAAATATATACATGGTTAGTTCAGATGCACTCGAAAAACAATTTGTACAAGACTCTATATCTATTAATGGAATCTTCTTACCAGCGTCATTTCTTTTGTAAGGACACTGGACCACAGCTTCCAACAAATGTAACTCATATGCTTAAATTAGGATCAAATCTTCTCCAAGCGATTGGTAGCTTCAACGGTAAGTTGAGGTCTATTCCAATTATAAGCATCTTGATATTTACTATTTTAGAGAATACCCCTAAAAGGGCCTTTAATCTTTGTTTAGGTCATTATGTTATAGCAGTTGCCATTATGGGTACTGCTCCATCACCCGACTCCTCTGTGCTGCAAGATCATGTACAGCCAGTTGTTTCTACTGTGGATTCAGGTATAGCTACAATTATGAAGGGCAGGTGGAAACTTCTTTTGTAGTTTTTTGTTTTATATTCTATTTATTTATTATTATAATTTGTTATTCAGTTAGGATGGTCTGGCTTAAATGTATTCACATTTCTTTAGGCCATGGTTTTGGATATTAGTAACTTAGTGCTTTGCTTAATATAATTTTATCTTGGGTTTCAGATTCTGACATAATCGAGGGCCCATCACGAATATCCCTTAATTGCCCCATAAGGTTATATACCCAGTTTCTAAATACAATTCTGATACTTCCAGCAACTGCAGTGCTTTGATTTATTTGTATGCTATTTGTGTATGAATTCCTCTTGATGTGATGTGTGAGATAATTAGCATAGGCTTTAACTGTTTCGTCACTGATCTGAAACAGATAATTTTTATTGATTTTCATCATTGAGGAAGCATCGGATTTAACTGTTCATGCATATGCTACATCTTATATAACTCGTGGAGTGATGGGGACCAGTAGGATACATGGGAAAGGGGATGCTGAAATATAGGTTATGAGGCCCCCAATTGTGAATACTTACTCTAGGAGGGGTAGAAAGGGAATGACCACTGGACAGTTCGTTAGTGGGAGGTGATGTACAGTTTGGGGCGTGCAAGTGAGTAGTAGTATTAAAGTGAATTCTCTGCTATGAGAGAGGCAGCTTTTCATTTTGTAATAGAACAGTGTTTTAGGGGAAGGAGAAATTACCAGACCTCGAATTGGCTGGGAGTGTGTTTTGTTATCATTGTTACTGTTATTTTCTACTATTTCAATCAAAGGAAAGTGAGGGCATACCCTTATACAGGTTTATGAAAAAAGCATGTTTTATAATTTATTAGAAACTCTGGTCTAAAATGAAGAGTGGGAATTGTTCCAAAATGTAAGTGTGAATTGTCCTTCCTCAAGGAATTGCTCCAAAATGAAAAAAATGAAACCATGCATTTGCTGAGATGCATGATTAATGGGAATGAATCACCTGATACGATTTGAAATTGTAATGATTGATCCACCATAGACCGTAAGGGGCTTACCATACTACCTGATGCCGAAATGGAAAAACCTTTAGAGATTGGCTAAATGTTCAAACCCACAAAACCAGAGCTACGGGATAATAAAATTAACAAAAATTAAGAGTAAATAAATAACTGCAACTTCTCTGATGGAGGTGCACCAAAACGTGAAAGCAATTTCTGATTTAAAGCTTAAAAATCAACGGGTAACATGTTGAAGAAAATGATAGATGGAGCTCCGGGGAATAGATACCTGTACCGGTTATGTCAAATTTCATATATATATATATATATATCAAGAGCCTAAGAATCTGAGTTATAAAACTAGAATAAAAAGGAACCATCAAAATCCTAAAAAAAAAACACCTTGGTTACATGTGGGAATGATCGAGGAATATTATTTTACGTATGACTTAAAGTTTTAATTAGATTTAAGCTGAACCTTACTATTGGTAGGTAAATAATTCAAAATGAAAGTTAAATATATTTTATGATCTTTATTTACCATGATATACAATCTTTGATTTTAATAAATGACATGATTTGATTTACTTGTTAATTATTTGATTCTTTTTTACGTTTCTTTTAAAAAAAACAGATATTTCATTGATGAATGAAATATACAAAAGAGGGCAAGAGGCCCCAAAACCAAAAGGTGGATTGCAAAATAACTTCCACTTGGCCCACTATAGAGCAAAGAATAGAACTGAGTTTCAGAAAGTGTAGAGACCACGGACTTGTTGAATATGCGATTCCCTAGACCTTGGTTGGGAGAATCTGTATGTCAAAAATGAATGGAGGGATTTTTTAACAGTAAAGCATCCACTTGGACCATCAGTATTGAATTTGTTTACTGCTTGCATGGTTTTTTCTCTCTCCCCATCCATCCACTCAAGGAAAATAGAAATTTTACATTGGTTACATGGACGAGGTCTCAGAAGTCATTATCATACTCTTGTGTTTAACTTTGACAAGTACTCAATGTTTACTTGTTACTTGAATATATATATATCTCTTCACTTCTATCTTACACACACGTCAAACACCAGATGAAGTTTACGATTGGGTCAATTTTCAGTTTTTATGTAACTCAATTATTGACATAGCGATTGTTTCATCCTGTTCTCAATATAAAACAGCTATACCCGAATCAAGGTTCCTGTGAAAGGTCATTCTTGTAAACATCTTCAGGTGAGCGTTCCCTGCCATGACATCTGAAAGGTGTTGATGTACCTTGAATCATAGCAAGATCGTTGTAAATCTTTTCCAGATACTTATCTTTTCTGTCAAGAAAACGGGGCAACAAAAATTTGTGCCAATAGTTTACTTAATTAGGCAACTGTAGCATGCGCCTTGGCCCTCTACATGTGTACCTATTAAGTTTTTTTTTGTTAGACAGTCTTGTAGTTCACATGAATTTACTGTATGTTATATCTTGGAAGTTTTCTTTAGGTTTAATATCAGTGTCTTTTTGTATGCTGCAGTGCTTTGATTTCTACAACTTTATTGACATAAATTCAAGAAGACCATCCTGGCGATGTCCACATTGTAATCAGTACATTTGCTTTTTGGATATTCGTGTTGATCAAAATATGTTGAAGGCAAGTGTAGTGATCGGCCTTCTCTGAATTTTTTGTGTATTTGCAAATTTTTATTGGTTTATTCCATTCAATGAATCCATTGTATTTCCGTTAGGTCATTAGAGAGGTGGCTGAGAACGTTACTGAAGTGATTATCTCAGCAGATGGATCATGGAAGGCCATCCTTGAAAATGATTATGGGGATGGTCGGCCATTGGATGATTCTCTTAATCGCCAGAATGAAAGGGCACAACAAGAGTCTACTGCACCTGATGTGTTAGATCTTACTGAAGTTGATGATATGAACATCTGCGATTTGGAGACTGAAGACAGAAAACCTTGTCTTGGTAACACAAACCAACCGGTTTCTTCAAGTTTACATATATCATCTGGAATGAACAGGAATAGCTTGAATCAAAGTCTTGCTGCTGTCTTGGACGATGACTTTTGGTCTGGAATAGATACTGATGGGATTTTGACCTCATGTACTAGGTCAGATGCTCCAATGGGTAATAGCACGCCTGCACCTAATTTTGCTGGCCTTATGCAATCGGCTGTCTTGACTGATGCTGTCACACCTGTTCTTAATCATGGTGTGGGGGTTCCAGGGCATGTCACCTTTTCATCTCCTGCATTGTACGATCAAAATAATTTGCAGATTCAAGCTTTAAATTCAAATGAAAATAATCAGTACGGGAGGATGACATCAATAGCAAGACCTGTAAGCAGGACGCCAACTGCAGTTCAAGCCCTTCCTGCTCAGTCACAAGCATCAGGCCAGCAGTATAGTTCAAGAACTCCAACCATTTCCTCAGCTCCTCAAGTTGGACAAAGTATTCCGACGAACAGAGATGGTTTAAATACCATATCTCGTGATTCAGAAAGGAGACAACAATTTCCGAGACATCCTGGAGATTCACATCATGCAACAAACCTAGCTCCATTTCACCACCCACCAACCTTGCAGGTGCTATTTTATTTTGTTTCCATGATCTTTCATGTGGTAATCTATTTTGATGTTTTTCTTTCCAATGAACATGACTTTTGGTGGTGTGTGCTAACTTTTATTACATTTAAATCTTGTGGGATCTGTGCCTGGTCGACCTAAGTTTTCTGACATGATTCAGGATGAAATATTTGTTGTTTTTTTTTCTTGAAGATGGATGAAATATTTGTTTTAACATTGAGTCATGACCTCAAGAATTTAAACAAAAGCAACATATTTTAAAAGTTTTTGGCCTGTTATCAGTGGACCAACTCCTTAGGAATGTCTATCTACTTTTTTAGTTCAGGGCAATTAGTTGACATTATTTGATCAAAATGGCCTACGGGCGGGCTCATGTTTTGGTATTCATTCTGAATTTATGGCCCACAGACTTCCTAGATATAACATGCACACTATCATTTTACTATAGATGTTAACCTTTAATTTATCTACTTAAAACTCCCAGAACCGGGATCCTCAAGATCGTTCCTTCACTCCTGGTCAATCTGTTCAAGCATCGACTGCTTTAAGGCCATCCACGGGGCTATTAACGGATTTCCAGAATCCTCATCTTCAGCAAGCTCTCAATTTGAGGATATCCCAACTCCGGAATCAGATTCCAAGCAATGGTCGGCCATCTTCACCAATATTCCAAAGACCTATGAGTCAAGTAGGAGGTGGATATGGTGGATCTGGTTATGCAACAGTGCAACCTAATAGTCAACATGGAAGAATGATGGTTGCTTCCCAGCGAGCTGAGCTGATGAGACAATCTTCAGTTATGTCATTACAAAATCAAACTTCCAGATCTGCCCATTCTCTCCAAACTACTCCTGATGGGCTTAGGATACCAGCTGGGGAGCTGAGAAATGTTGGAGGAATGTCTCAATCTGTTACCACCACGGCGGGCTTAATAGATCCGTCAGCAGAGCAGAACTGGCAGCCCTCAGGTCGAATGCGTGGCAGTCTTTCCGGTCGAGCTTATTCTGATGCTTATGGCCACTTAATTATTCAGCCAACTCAATCTGTACAGTCTGCTCGACCTCCATCTAATTTGACTCCTACTCAACCCAGTGCTCCATCCACGCAGGCTCAAAGGCCCAATGGATTGGACACACTCGTTCCAAGGACAAATAGTACATGTTGAAGAATTTCTTGCTCTTACAAGTATTGACTGGATGTACAGGTGCTATTCTGTTATCTATGGCTCTTTTATCACGTTAGTAAAGATTTTCTGACGGGTGTTTATTCAAATATACCACGCCCAATTTTGTCCATTGCAGGTCAGCTGTAAAGTTTTTCATGTAATTAGCTACCATTATTTTATAAAATCTGTCCTTTGTAGTGAATGTTTTAAATGGGTTTATTCAGTTTTCCCCTACCCTATCATTGCAAACAGCCTGACTCTGAACGCATGAAAGAAATTAATGGTTTTTGAACAGGGAAATTGGATCATGGAGATGCTTAGCATGAATAGTTGCACAATGTAATGTAAACTGGCCAACTAGAAGGTTCAGTTGAAACTTCTAATCCCACTATCTTGGAAGGTAGTGGTAATCTATGTTTTCCTTTGATTATAAACTTTAAAGTTGTCATTTACCAGACCCATATTCCTTTTGCTTGCTAGTCTCAATAGAGATTTGTTTGCAGTACCATTTGCCTCTTTTGTCTGCCTACAGTCTTTACATTTTTAAAGAATGAAAACCAATTCAGCCTCTTGTACCTGCATTTTTTTCTTTTGACGAATTTAAAGAATAAAAAGCATGATGAGATTGACCTATACCAGTTGGTAAGCTGAGTAAAGCTATCTGAAGCATTGTAATCTGAGAAGTTTGCAATAATAAGCCACCTGTTAGAAGATCAACTATATAAGGTAAAATGATCTTATTGCATAGGCCAATATTTATCGTTTCAACTTGTTTTTAGTCTCACTGTAGAACCTATTTCTTTAAGTGAAGACAGACCAAAAGGTCAGGTGCGAATCTCTACCTGTCTGTGTCACAGCTCAGGCTAAATTTTCACTTGTAACACTATGACTCAAGGCCCAAGTTAGGTTTAAACCCAATTTCTCATGGAGCATTACCCTCATGCCTAAACCTCATAATGGGCTTAAAAGTTCTCATTTGATAGACTATCATCCATAAATTAAGACATGAATTCGATCTTTCATTTTTATTTTTCTGAGTTGAACTATAGCAGTGGAGATTCAAACATGTAACATTTGACACAAATATATAATGTGTTGACTAGTTGAATTATGTTCAATTTAATCCAATCTTTTATTTATAAAAACTAGTTATAGAGATTTTCTTTTAGTTCAACATGTATGAGTAAAGACTCAAACTTTTGATCTCTTGATCGAGAGTATGTGCCTTAACTAATTGAGCTTTGTTCAGGATGACTTAGTTATAAAAAACTTAATGCACCTACAAATAACAGAAATGGTGAAATGTGCCTTTCCTAATCATATTCACAGTCAGAAATCGTAATATTTTACAAGCATAACTTGTCTAAGTTGCTTGATAGCATTTTTTGATTTTGTTATCAAATAACCTTGCTAAGGTTTGAATTTTTTTTTAAAATTTAAAGTTTGCACATTCTTTGGTTATTTGATTTGGTTTTCATATTTAGTCTCCATCTTTGATAGTGGGTGTCTATTTACTCTCTAAAATTAAAGAAACTTCAATTATGCTCTCGAACTTCGAACTGTAATTTAATCCCCACTTCTAATTCCTGCGTCATTCATGCATGCTCATGTGTTTCTCCCTCAAAAGGATTCTTCATCCGAACAAAAAGTAACAATAGGCCAACTTTCCATTTAACAGAAAAAAAAAACAAATAATTTCCAGTTGTATACAATGAACATGAACTAAAAAAGTATACAATGAAAATCAAAATAATTCCGTGCCAAATGAACCTATTGCCAACTCTGTCTCTAAGTTGTCTGTTTGAATTTGTCAAGTATTTTGGAAATTACCAGTTTGAATTTGCTACTCCAATGTCTAATCAGAGGGATTTGGCAAAACAAAGTTACACGCCTTTTCATGTTCGGTTCTCTCTTCAATTGACCATTTCCACCATTTAATAATGTGTATTTATTTTTTAACATTTAAATTTTATTTTATTCTATAAACTCACCTTACCTATTTTGCTCTGAATTTTATAAAAGAAATAATCCTTTTGATTTATAACTTAGGTAACTATTTTAGTCTTTGATTTTTTTTTAAATAACTATTCTGACCATTGTTATAGAGATTTTTTTTTAATATTCAACAATCTAGTATTTACCTCACTTAATATCTACCTCAACTAACATGTATGACTCCAATACATGTTGACGTCTATATGGTAATGAACATAATCAAAATTACATTATCTATTTCTTAAATAATTAACTATAAAACAACAACAAAACTGAAATGATTACGTCTTATAAAGTTAAGAACTAAAATAAATATTTTGAAAGTTCAGAGATTAAAATAAAATAATTTAGATTTGAAAGTATTTTCAAATAACATCAACTTTGAATCTGATTTTTTAAATTATTATCATCTGTATGTATTAATTTCTTATTCAATTAATAATAAAAATTTGATTTTATTAAAAAAAAGGTTAATTATTTTAAACTAGTTTCATTGTATCAAAACTTACACAAAAAAGTGTACAGTTCTAAAACAATATAAAATACATTTTAAAACAGAGAATTCTCTCTGCAAAGGGTATTCCTCAACCTTAACCCCAATTTCTTCAACTGGGGAATGTGTTTCTATTGGAGTTGAGAATGGGGATGCACCTTCAACCCTTTTAATCTTGTTTCTATTCCCATAATGAAGGAATGTCATAAGTATTTCAGAAGAGGGATTAAATATAATTTTGGTCCTTGTAAGTTCAATTTTTGTTAATTTTTGGTCTCCATACTTTGAAAACATATATTTTGGTTCTTGTACTTTATTATTATTATTATCTATTTTAGTCTCTATACTTTTGAAACGTCAATTTTGGTCTCTATACTTCAAAAAATTGATCATTTTGGTCTCTTTATTTTTTTTAATCTTATTTTTCAATCACAATTTTAGTGCAAAATTGAACTCAATAAATTCCTTAAAATGTAGCCATAACTTTGTATTAAAGGATTTTTTTTTTTAATGTATTCTGTTGTGTATAAAAGTTGTGTTAAAATCTTGCAAATAAGTATGAGGACTAAAATGAACAAAAGTTAAAAGTATATGGACTAAAATGAACATTTTGAAAGTACAAGAATCAAGATGAACTAAAGTTAAAAGCGTAAGGGCCAAAATAGCATTTAAACCTAAAAGGAGTTATTTTCAACAAGAATGACATTTTGCAGTATGTTTTTCTTTAGTTCGTTTTGTAAGGTACATTTATAGAAGCTTTATAAATTTCTAATATAAATTCGACTTAAGAAATTGATTTTTTATTCTTCTCTTAACTTTTATACAATACCAAAGCCGACCTAAGTAAAGTTGAAATAAAAGTGGACAACCTAATATTAAACACAATCATCAAACTTCAGCCATATAATAAATAATTGGTTTAAATTCTATTTTGGTATCTATACTTTCAACTTTTGTTCATTTTAGTCATCATACTTTCAGCCAAAGTGAGTTTAGATAGATTAGCGAAAATTGACATGTACTCATTCTCTTGAGGTCGGAGGTCTAAATTCTCATACTCTATATTTGTTGTACTAAAAAAAAGTCATCATACTTTCAAGATGTTAATTTTGATCATCTTTGCACTTTTAAAAAATGACCATTTTGGACTTTTTGTCTTCTTTTTATCTCACATTTTTATTACAATTTTAGTAGAACTCTAACCTCAATGATTTTTTTAAAAAAAAAATATATATATATATACTTACGTAGCTTTGTATTAAAGAGTTCTCATTGTGTTAGGATTTTGCAAATAGGGATCAAAGTAGTCACTTTTTAAAAGTTCATGGACCAAAATAAATGTTTTGAAAGTACATAGACTAAAATGAACAAAGTTAAAAGTGAAAAGACCGAAATTGAGGTTTTGAAAGCACATGGACCAAAATAAACAAGCGTGGAAAATACAAATACCAAAATGAATGCTATAAAAATACAGAGACCAAAATAGATAAAAGTTAAAAATACGAAGACTAAAAACATATTTAAACCTATTTATGTTTTCATTTCTTATAAGAAAGAAAGAATGAATGAGAAATAAGAAACAATCGCAGATATATATGTGGTTATTGTTCTTTCTTTTAACAATGAAATACAAGTCATAGTATTTTTATTCATTATTATTATTTTGAAAAAATGAGAAGGGTATTAAAGGGTAGGAAAAAGTTCCAAAGTTCACATGAAATGATGGGGAACATTGTTGGAGAAGACAAGATTACTACAAATAGAGAATTAGGTTTTTTGCATTAATTAAAAGTGGAAATGTATCTAAATGACGTTAAGGAAATGGCTTTGCAATTGCATGGTCTCAAAATTCAAACATTTTCATTATTCCCATTCAACCCCATGTCGTTCCCCACACCATCTCCATTCTCCCTATTCATCTCTCATCTTTCTATAAATACCCATCTTCCTTTTCTCTCTCTCTTAACTTTCTTCCTCCATTCATAACCCATTTAACTTTCAAAATCAATGGGGCTCGGTCGATCAGTAATTTGCGGTACTTGGATCATTTGCGGTGCCATCTTGGCTACCTTTGGTGAGGCTACAGATCAAACCTTCAACTATAGTGACGCACTTGGCAAGGCCGTATTGTTCTTTGAGGGACAGCGGTCGGGCAAGTTACCTGCGGCGCAACGAGTCAAGTGGCGTGGTGACTCTGCACTATCTGATGGAAGCGATGAAAATGTATGAGAAAAATTGGCAAAATTGGCAATGTCTTGTGTGTGTGTGTTTACTAAGAGTTATGAATAAGTGATTAAATATACTGTATGCTATCATAGATTTTTAGATTCACAATGATAATTTAACATAGTATTATAGTTATATTTGAATCTTGAAATGTCATTATCTAACAAATTATGTTGACCCTACGGATCGACGTACAACTTATTTTTTTGAAGTGAAACTCTCATTGAATATGCATAAAATCACCGATATTCGTCTCTAGTGACAATCTAGGTAACCTCCCTTGGAAAGGTATTCACTTGGAAAGTTATTATAAACTTCTCCATCTACTAACAATGTTGATAGTTTGTTATTGTGTCCTATTTGCTTAAGCTGGTGAAGTTGCACAAAGTTGTTTGTGTGTAGTAAAGGTTTTGGAGCGTGGTCTTTGGCAGGTGAATTTGGTTGGAGGTTATTACGACGCCGGAGACAACGTGAAGTTCGGGTGGCCGATGGCGTTTACGGTGACGTTGTTGAGTTGGACCGCCATTGAATATGAAAAAGAGATCGCGTCTGTGACGCAGCTGGAATACCTCCGGAGCTCCGTCCGATGGGGCGGCGACTTCATATTGCGAGCTCATGTTTCACCCACCACCCTCTATACTCAGGTTTGTATTATATATATATATATATATATATATATATATATATATATATATATATATATATATATAGTCACCCTTTTAATATTTTCATGCATGTTTCTAAATCTCAACATTTCTGATCTACTTGAAAATTAAAAAGAAAGAAAGAAAAGTCTTTTTTTATCGGCATATTAGAAAATAAAAGAATAGAGATGTAAAATAACTCAGCTGGTGAAGACTTCAACTTTGATACGTGTTACAAAATAAAAAGGTTCAATTACATTTTTATTCATAGTGTTGTAATTAACCCTAGATTCAGTTAAGTCTCTATATATATGTATGTTTATTTTTTTTTTTAACTAATCAAGTACAACAATTAAAAAACGAAGTGACGGATTTGAACCTAAATGTAGAAAGTTGGTCAACAATTAATCTTTGTACATGCTCTACTATTTATTTATCTTTTGATTAAAATTTACCAAACATTTCTATCAATATTAATTTAACGCATCAATTTTTTTTAGTTCAATAATATCAATATGTGAGAGTGAAAATTCGAATATCTAACTTTTTTTTTTGTCAAAGTTACGTTTTAATATTTTAATCAGTTGAATTATGCAGTGTCTATAAGAGTTTATAGAGAACAAGTCTTGCTTATATCAACCATAGACAACACATCAAATTAATACTTGCAACTACACTAAAAAAAGTCATAGAAATTCAACAAGGCATTATTATACTACCTCAACGTTAACAGCCATAACTTTCTATTGGCTTTAAAACCTGATCTTTTATGCATGTTTTTCAACCAATGTTAACTTCTCTAAACTCTTACATCATCAAAACAAAATTTCACACATCATAAAATTCATTTGTCACATCCCCCCCCCAAAAAAAACACAGAAGGGTAAGTAATATATTTTGCATGGGACACACAGGTAGGAGATGGAAATGCCGATCACCAGTGCTGGGAGCGGCCGGAGGATATGGACACTCCTCGAACGCTTTACAAGATAACCCCTAATTCTCCCGGCACCGAAGCTGCTGCCGAGGCCGCCGCCGCGCTCGCCGCCGCTTCCATTGTGTTCAACAACGTCGATGCCAATTACTCAAAAACTCTTCTTCAACACTCCATATCTGTGAGAAATAATTTTACTTCGTTTCAGCTTTCACTACCCTATCTGGTTATAATTGTATTGAAACGTCGTCGTTCTTCCATTGCCAGCTCTTTCAGTTTGCTGACCAGTTTAGAGGATCCTACTCTGCTTCTTGTCCATTCTACTGTTCTTTTTCTGGGTACCAGGTAATTAATGATGTAGATTAGATTATTTAAGCCATGATTTGCAAACGGGGGTCGAGGACGGGGCATGATTTAGGATGACTTTTCCGTTAATTAATTAAAAAATATCCAGTCAGCTATTATTACCGTAAATTAAATCAAAGCCTAACAAAATGTAATATAGAACTTATTAAAGATAGTCAAACTTATGCTATATTCGAAAAATAAAAAAGTTCACATTTTTTAAAATGCATATTAATTAAATTTATGCTATAGAGTATGATTTTTCAAAAAAAAAAAATGACGTTAGATACCAAGTTATAGGACTATTTCCAAAAACTTTGGATGGTAAATGGTAACTTTTACAAATTAAAAACTAATTGAGTAAATTTCCCTTTTATCCTCAATAGAATTATCTAACGTAATCCAAACTCAATTATCTTCCCACTAATTTCTAAATTTCTAAGTCTATGTTTGATAACCATTTGATTTTTGGGTTTTTATTTTTGAAAATTTTACTTTTTTCTCATCATTTCTCTAGAAGAAGTTTCATTTTTCTTAAGGAAACATTTGAATTCTTAGTCAAGTTCTACAAACAAAAACAAATTTTTGAAAACTATTTTTTTTTAGTTTTCAAAACTTGACTTTATTTTTGAAAACATATATAAAAAGTAGATAACAAAACAAGGGAATCCATAGATGGAAGTAGTATTTATAGGCTTAATTTTCAAAAACCAAAAACCAAAAACCAAATGATTATCAAACGGAGCCTAATATATTCAATTATTGATTGTCAAATCATTTAAATTTCAAGAAGTTGAATATATCACTATCATGTCTATGTTCTAGCAATCTATGTTGTTCACAACGGAGATTGAAGTTAAACATGATTCAAAATCTAAAATGTAATTGAATGTAAAGTTTAGGCTTTGTTTGATAATCATTTGATTTTTGAAAATGTATAAGCTTATAAACATTACTTCTACAAAATTTATAAGCTTATAAACATTACTTCTACATATGAGTATTTATTTTGTTATCTACTTTATAATGTTTTCAAAAACTAAGTCAAGTTTTGAAAATTAAAAAAAACTTGTTTTTTTTTTTTTTTTTTTGTTTTGTTTTGAATTTGCCTAAGATTTCAAATGTTTCTTAAGAAAAGTAAAAACTATGATAAGAAATTATAGGAAAACAAGCATAAATTTCAAAGACTAAAAGCAAAAAAATAAATAATTATCAAACAGAGCCTTAAAAATTAAATATGCAACATACTATATTTTTTCCCTTATTCTGTTTTCATTGATTTGTAGGATGAGTTGTTGTGGGCAGCGGCTTGGCTATACAAGGCAACAGGAAATAACAAATACTTGAGCTATGTTTTAAGCAACCAAGGCTGGAGCCAGGCTGCCTCCGAGTTTAGTTGGGACAACAAGTTTGTTGGAGCTCAGACACTATTAGCAAAGGTGTCTTACCAATAGTACTTCATCAAAGAAACACTAATAAAATTTTTAAAAGCATAGAGATCAAATTCAAGTTAGGGTTAAAACACACCATTCATCGAAAAAAAAAAGGCTAAATTATAAAAAAAAAATACCCTTACACTTTGTCTCTTGTTTCAAAAATACTCTTAATTCTTTCAAAGTTGCAATATTATCCTTAACCTTTCATGAATGTTCTAAAATTATCTTAACAGTAGAAAAACCGTTAGAATGTTGAACGAAAAGTCGACATGTTTGAATGTCGTTCTGTAACAATTGGTAGTCTAACACGTTCTTTCAAACTTAATCCAGATAAGTATTCTAGTCACCTCCACGTCATTTCAGATCATCACCACATCGATTTTTTGTCCAACATTCTAACGGTTTCTACTTCAAGGCTACTTTTGAAACATCCATAAAAGGTCAAGGGTAATATTGCAATTCTTAAAAAAATAAAGGTAATTTTGAAACAATGGGCAAAGTTTAGGGATTTTTTTTTTATATAATTTAGCCCAAAATAATATACTTTTTAACCATATATTGTGTGAATTTCTCTTTTATTCTAAATTTCTAAGAACCTCAACTTTTTATAGGAATTCTATGAAGGAAAGAAAGAATTGAGCAAGTTTAAGAGCGATGTAGAATCATTTATCTGCTCAGTGATGCCCGGTAGCAGCTCTTCTCAGATCCGTACAACGCCCGGTACAAATCAGAGAGCTTTCCTTCCATGAAAATATAAATTAACAAACTCACCACTCTTAGAAGCCTTTGTGGAAATTTTGTACCAATGAATTATCCCGACTGGCCAAATTAAAGTAATTTCTTATTGTTTGCAGGTGGGCTTCTTTTCCTAAGAGATAATAGCAATTTGCAGTATGCATCAAGCTCTTCCATGGTGCTTTTCATGTACTCTAGACTCTTAAACCAAGCTCAAGTTGATGGAGTTCATTGTGGATCCAAAATTTTCTCCTCTTCTCAAATCAAAACCTTTGCGAAATCGCAGGTAAGTTTGGAATTTGGGATGATTATTCCATCGATCAAATTAAAGAGATGGTAATATGCATGTGTATGTATTTTATAATATGCGTGTGTTTGGACCGACGATTGAAAATAGTGATTTTAAGTGAAAAATGTTTTTGATAAACACTTTTTTTTTAAGAAAAAAAATCGATAAGCATTTCTAATAAGTTAAAATTACTCATTCTTTTACATCCCTAAGTTATGTATGTTGAACAGAGAGTTGATGATTCAGTATGGTATGGAAGCATAATAAACATAATAATTTGAACTTAGATTCATGTTAAATCTTGTAAATCAAAATTAATATTTAATTGTCTAACCTGGTAATGCTATTAAAAAAAAAGACAGCTTGAGCTAAATCAATTTTGTTCTATATAGGTGGATTACATATTGGGGAAAAATCCCTTGAAGATGTCATACATGGTAGGATTTGGTAACAAATATCCATTGCAATTGCATCATAGAGCCTCATCCATCCCTTCTATAAGATCTCACTTGGCAAAGGTTGGCTGCAACGAAGGTTACTCGAAGTACTTCAATTCAAATAATCCAAATCCAAACACGCACGTTGGTGCCATAGTGGGAGGTCCTAATTCGAATGACCAATTTAGTGATATGAGATCGGACTACTCTCATTCTGAACCTACTACTTATATGAATGCTGCCTTTGTTGGTTCAGTGGCTGCATTGGTTGCATAAAGCAAAAGGGATTGTTAACACATTAATGGACCCTCCTTTGGAAGATTAGTAAGCATTGGCTTTGTAAGATATATTTGAAACTTCATATTTGATTGTGTGTGTTGCACAAAGGCCTTAAAAATCTATTGTGGCCATGGTTGTTATAGACTTGTCGTGTATTATTAATTACATATTGTGAAATAATTAAAGATGTATGGTGTGTGATATGATTCCAAAGATTGGAAAATATTATTGTCAAATTAAATCGTGAGGGTAAATTATAGAAGATGATATACAATGACATTGGTTTAATTAATTTGTAGACAAAATAAAAATGATAATGAATGAGATATAAGAAATTGTTTTTCAAAGAGGTGATTCTATTATTTAAGAGGGCATAGTGCACAAAATTACTAATGAACTACAGTAATTATTACAATTTCATTTACAAATTTTTAATAGTAAAAATCAAACCCTTCAAACTTGTACTATACATGAAAAAGTTAGATCCTCCCATTTCCTAGTCAAAATTTTCATCAAAGAAAAGTCTCTTTGATACACTCCTCCCTAAAATATTTTTCTTGAAAAAAAAATTAGCTCTTGACGAACACTAAAAAATTGATAGTTATTTAGATTTTTCTTGAAAAAAAAAACTATCTTCTCTCTTCATTTCTGTTCCTCTCTCTCTCTCTTACTTGTTAAAAACGTAATGGTGATCAACAAAGATCCGATTGACTAATCAAGAGATAAGTTTTAAGTTTGTCCAACTCTATGTCTCAATTTATTTTTTCAGTTTAACACAGTCGTCTCTCTAAAACAGGCTCTCTCGCACCTCTCTTGGAGAAGATTTTCTTGTCTCACAAAAATAATAAGAAGATTTGCTTTTCTATGCTCTCTATCTTTTTTTTTTTCTCTGATCTAAATATAACTTGCTGATTAAGACATTATAAATCTCTCTAGAAGTAAAAGATCAAAGGGACTTTTATTTATTTATTTAGTTATGGACTAAAATTAAGTGTGTGGGAGGAAAATGAGAGGTTATATTTATGGCTAAATTATAAAAAATATCTTTGAACTTAATCTTTTATTTCAAAAGTACTTCTATTCTTTCAAAAGTTGCAATAGTACCATTGACTTTTCATAAAGGTTTCAAAACTACCATTTGAGTAGAAGCCCAATAGAATGTTGGTGACATGGTGTTGACCTGAAACAACGTGATGGTGACCGAGACGCTTGCTTGGATTAAGTTTGAAATAACGACGTTCCTTCACATTGACTTTTCATCCAATATTCTAATAGATACTTTCTACTTTAAGTAGTTTTGAAATGTTTATGATAGGTTAGGGGTAATATTGCAACTTTGAAAAGACTATGGACATTTTTTAAACAAAGGTCCAAATTCAGGTCTATTTTTTATATTTTAGCCTATATTTATATTAAGTTCTAACTTCGTCTTTTTCTCTGTCTAACAGTCTACTAATAGAACGCATATGCTTCAAAATTCAAATAGAATATGGAGCCGGCGGGTTTATTCGAAGCCTCCATGAGATTTTTCTCCGATCAAGAACTCTGCTACGCCGATATTCTCACTCCTCAAGAGGTATGATATTCGCTTCATCATCCTCATTTATGATCTCTGATCGGTGTTCTTTCATCTCAAGCATTGATTTTGAACAGGTCCTGGCGAGAATTCACGTTGCGGTCCTCAATTTCCTCAGAATTCTCAGTTCCTCCACTCCTGCCATCTCAAATCTTCCTCTGGTACGATTCCTAATTAAGAAATGAGACGATATGAGATATATGAACTTCAAGTTCTAGCTCTTTCCGTTTTTGCAATCGGATGCTATTCTCTGTTACTGGATAGACTACTAAGACGGAAATAGTGTACCGATTGGATAGATTGATCGAAGATCAAGCAACAGCCGAGTGAATCAAGGAATTTTAACCGATGTATCGTGGATTTTCCTTTCGCATTCCTTTTGTACGCGGTCTTTGATGAGAGCCAATGCTGCTAAGGCTTTTGTTAGAGGTAATGTAATCGAAGCCTAATCTTCGACGCTCAGATTTTTTTTAAATGCTAAATTTGTTAGCTTCTGTATTGGTCTCTTGTGCTGTAGTGTGGAAGCTGATGGAGATGTGCTCTCAGATTCTGCTTCAGGAAAAGCGAGTGACGCAGAGGGAGCTCTTCTACAAGTTGCTCTGTGATTCACCTGCTTATTTCCCGACTCAGTTGCATGTCAATAGGACAATTCAAGGTGATTTTGTTCAACGAACAAAACTGACTTGTTTAAAACCCAAAACTGCATTGAACATGATGATCAAATTTGAGTAGCTTTATTGCAGATGTTGTAGCATTACTTCGATGCAGCCGTTATAGCCTTGGAATAATGGCTTCTAGCAGGGGACTTATCGCCGGCCGTCTTTTGCTTCAGGCACGTTGCAATGTCTTTCATTTTTGCTATTTAAACAATATGCATGAGATGTAAATTGGCTTGTATTGAGTCCCTCTTGTTCTACTTTCACATGACAATTACATCGCGAATCCTTGAAATCAGGCTATTGATGATACAATTATAGTTTTGTTTCTTGGTTATAAGGTTTATTCTATTGAGCCAAATTCTAGGATATTGAATGCTTTCTGAACACTTTCAAGTGCTGTAGGAGCCAGAGCAAGAAACTGTGGACTGCGCTGCCTGTGGTTCCTCTGGATATGCCATTTCTGGTGACTTGGACCTGCTGCAGAAGTTCACTCTGAAGACTGACGCTCGGTACATAATTGTAGTTGAAAAGGTAATTTCAGTTTCTTAAATTATGACTTGCTAATTAATTATACTTTTGTGAACACAATAATGTGAAACTGTATTCATTCACAAGTCATGCAAATGTGTTAACTGTCAAACATTATTGGTTATACAGCACGCAATATTCCAGCGGCTGGCAGAGGATCGTGTTTTCAATCACATTCCCAGTATTCTTATCACAGCCAAAGGATATCCAGACATAGCAACAAGGTAAGTCTGTTCAACTAGTTCCGAAGATTGCAGTTCCTCGATGCCTTCTTGGCAGTCACGACTAAAACTTATGAACTGCCTTCTCAGGTATTTTCTTCACAGAATCAGCAAAACGTTTCCCCATCTGCCAATTTTCGGCCTTGTTGATTGGTATGATCCTCTTTAACATTAACTCAGCAACAGATTGTAGAATTGTCTTCTCACTTTTAGCTTCTGGGGTTCTAAAGGAACCCCGCTGGATTGGCTATATTATGCACCTTCAAGTACGGAAGTATTGGGATGGGCTTGGAGGCATACAGATATGGTATGTCTCAATTGCTATCAGCTCAAAAAGCTAAAACCTCGTTTGATAACCATTTATTTTTTATTTTTGAAAATTAAGCTTATATTCTCTCAATTTTTCTATAATGATTTTCATCTCTCCAGAGGAAACATTGGAATTCTTAGCCAAATTTCAAAAACAAAAACATTGTAAAAAAGAGATAATAAAACAAGAAAATCCAAATGTGGAAGTAGTATAGGCTTGATTTTAAAAAACTAAAAGCCAAAAATTAAATAGTTATCAAAAAGGGTCTAAAGAATCTGAATCTATTTACTTTACCAGCTTGCAATGTTAAATGGTTAGGAGTGCGGGGAGACGATTTACAACTGATACCACAAGAATCTTTGGTTTCACTCAAGCCCCGGGATCTACAAATTGCTAAAAGCTTGATGTCCTCAGAAATATTACAGGTATCGTACAACATTCCACACCTATTGATGCTTTGGCCTTTCAGGTTATCAAAATCCTAAGAATATATTAAACCGACAGGAGAATTATCGACAAGAGCTGACCTTAATGGTTGGGAGAGGGCAAAAGGCCGAACTTGAAGCTTTGTACCACAATGGATTTGATTACTTGGAGAAGTACATAGTTAAAAAGATTATTCAATTTAATTACATCTGACATTATTGTCAAAGTAGAGACAATTGTCTGGAGAGAATAAAGAGTTGTTTGGATGCTTTTCAAGATGCATAAAAAATTTAATTGTAACTTGTAGCAGCCAAATTTTGATATAAAATTAGAATCCAATACCATAATCCAAAGAACATTACTAATACAAATAATTAAAGCTCTTTCTAACATGGCCTCTGCCTACTTATGAGCCGTAGGTTGGGGCAAAAGAAATGAATCGTTGATAGGACAAAATTCAATTTAAAAAAAAAATTACCACACAAGAGAGCTCGATATAATATTTGTCCTCTAATCTCTCAGCAATATACAAGATCGCCACAGGTATTTCCTACTACACTACAAAATTGTCAACCACTCCTTGACCGCAGAGTTACTCTTTTCCCGTCTACCAAAAACTTCCCACTGCTCTCAAGCTGCAACCACAAAAATGAAAAATAACACCAATTGCCATCACGGAAAATTTATATTTCAATTGAAAAAAAATACAAACCGGCCTAGCCCAACATAGGAGCCTAAACAAAGGCCTAAACTTATAGTTTAAGTTTAATTGCTTAGGCGTGCGTGTGGTATATATGCGAGGCTAGAATCATACCTTCTGTTTCAAATAAGCAAGTGCATCTTTCTTAGAAGAATAGTTGGCGAAAACTGAAGTGGCGCGTTCATCAATGAAAAATTTCAGCTGTTTCAGTTTTAAAGATTCCCCAGGTGCCTACAATGATAAGAACCCATATCACTGATGCCTTTAGAGAAACATATAAACAAGAAAACAACAGCTCCTAACTACTGGTAACATACTTGGCCAAGAATTGTTTTACACAATTTTCTCAACTTCACTTTCTGCTGCCCTTCGGATTTTTCTGAGCCGAAGGAGTCCTCATACTTCCGTTTCATGGGAGCACCGGCAGCACCAGAGTCTTCGTCATCACTTTCATCGAAGGAAGTCTTTTTCCCCTCAAAGTAGCAGCCAGCTATTTTCTTTGGTCTACTCTTAATACCCAGTCCTTGCTTTCCTGTTGTGGATTTATCCTATAAATTTCCAAAATGGAAAAATTATTAGGTATCCGTATCATCTGTGAAAGAAATGCATGACCCAGGAACAGAAGGCAGATACTGTTGCGTCATTTAACTCAAATATTATTCTCCAAAGTTTTATCTATGAAAGACATATCCCACTGTAATTCCATCAAACCTCTCACATTCCAACTTTTTTAGAAATAATTGTGGGACCAAACAGCCATGTGCAAGCATCTCCATTACTTTTTTTCAAATAAAGATAAATATAAAAGATTTTAACATCTGAGGATAAGTGTCAAACAAGTATCTCAGGTCATACATAGACACATTGCTCAGACTCAAGTGTCCGCACTATATGCAAATATATAAGAATGAATAATCTAGAATAATTATCATGAACACAAATTCGTCAAAATGCCTATATGGTACGCCTAAATATTTACTGTAATTATTGACTTAGTAAAAAATATTGGGCAAGATTGAATATTAAAAGATGTAGGTTAACATTATAAATTTAGTAATTAAACTTTCAAGTTTGTATCTAATAGGACCTAAACTTCAAATTTTGTGTCTAACAAATCCCTAAACTTTAAAAAGTGTCTAGTAGGTCCCTAAACTTTAAAAAGTATCTAGTAGGTCCCTAAACTTTTAATTTCATGTCTAATATCACCCTAAACTTTCAATTTAATGTCGAATAGGTCCTTGACCCATTTGACATTTATTAAAATTTACAAAACTATTAGACACTAATTGAAAGTTTAGAGTCCAATTAGAAAAAAAGTGGAAGTTAGTGTTTGGTCTAGTGAATTTTAAATAATGTTGAATATGCCAAGGACCTATTAGGCAATTTTAAATTCATTGACCTATTAGACACAAAGTTGAAAGTTTACAAACCTAATGACACAAACTTGAAAGTCTAAGGACTATACTTAATTGTAAATCAAATATATACCGTTAATAAACACTGATTACAAAAATTCATAAAACAAAATTTAAAGAAGGACATACTTGAACAAGCTTGTATAGATTCTCCTGATCATCTTCATGAAAGGCGGTTCTCTCATTCTTGGTTTGAAGGCATTTCCTTCCTTTAGATTCCGCACCCAAAAATCCTCCAGAAATAAATCCATATTTATAGCCCCACCAATCAGAAGAAACGGTGCCCTTGTTTTCTGTAAAGATGCAGTAAATACATTCAGAATATGGTCTAGTTTCTTTTTTTGAGATAAGAGACGGGAATGAAAGAAACCACACATACACACAGATGAAAGACACACTAGTTCTACACCAATCCACCCCATCTAATAATCTCCAAACCTGGTCCAAGACTGCAGCTAATAAACTCAGTGGAAGTTAGTTTATTATTGAATGCGAGAATTTTGAGGAATTTGATTGGGTTGTCTGCCACTCCGACTGTTGGAATCTGTTAAGTAATAATTGATAATCGCCTAAGGTCAAGAAGTTATCCCATAAAATTAATCAAGGTGCATGTAAGTAATTGGCCCCTTCCACTTCTGAAGCCAGGAGATCGGTGGGTGCACGAAAATGTTCTCAAAGACAATGTTTAGAAGCATTGAGAGGGCATCCGAGAATATAGTATCCACTGCTAGAGGTTGTGTTATAGGTCGTTGACTTGTTTCTCACTTGGTTTATTAGCTCATTGAATCCATCATTTTTTTTTATGAGAAACTTTTTTTTTGATAAGAAACATCAAGAATAGGTATATTCAAAAGAAAAGTAACAAAACAACCTAAGGGCCAGGGGTAGAGAAGACCCCTCCCCAAAAAACTATCTCAAAAGAGCCTGCCAATCATTCATGATCATTAACAAGCTATAATTACAAAAGACCTTTTTGTGTAACGAAATCCACCCAGAGGCCGTATTTTGAACATAGTTACAAAAAGAATTAACACTTAAAGACTTATCCTCAAAAGCTCTGGCATTTCTTTCCTTCCAAAGGATCCATAAGGTAGCTCTGAAGGCCGAACTTGCTACCACCCTGGCTTTCCCCTTCAAATTCCAAGCATTTAACCCTTCAGTAAGCCAGTCATCCACCTTTCTGGGATAACAAAAGGAAATTCCAAGTAACCCTGCTATGTAGCTCCAAATTCTGTAGGCATACTCACAGTGTAAAAATAAGTGGTCAATTGTTTCCCCTTCTTTCAAACATAATCTGCATCCCGAAGGTGAGAGATTCCAACCTCTAAACTTCATTTGCAATCTGTCATCAGTGTTTAAACTACGAAAAGCTAGGGACCATAGAAAAACCTTCACTTTTTTATGAGAAACTTAAACTTCAAAAAGACCAAACAGAGGTTACAATTACAGAAGAAGACGAGTAATAGTTTCTAGGTTGAATTCCCACTCCCCCACTCCCCTCAGAAAAAAAATAACATAATAACATTTATCCTTGGTGAACCAAAAACACTTGTTTGAAAACGAGGTCAAGTTGTAAATAAATATATACAATTTGAAGACCAGGCCAGAATTGCATCACTTTAGGAAAATTAAATTACCTTCAACGGCAAGAACTTCAATTGCAGATTCCTCTGATGACTCCGGTTCAGTATCTGCATTAGGACATGTTTCTGGTAACTCCTCCACCTTTTTCACCTGCGTTGTAGATCAACTTTGAGATTCAGCCAATTACATTCAGACATTCATATATAGAGAAGCCACAAATAGTTTGACCATCCTGCTAATATATTGATAAAGCTAGAAGAAATAATTGGTCTACTTCAGCTAGACTCAAAAGTTTATTCATAAAATGAGAAAGAACCCAGAATAGAAAAGCAGCCATGAAAAGAGAGATCCAGTAACTTCACTTACAAGGATCCCTTCAAGGTCCTTGGAAGAATATGCATTGACGAGCTTTCCTCTCTCTCTTCTCTTATATCTGGCAAAGAAGCAAAATGTACATCTCTATGTAATTAAATGATCGGGGGAGAACAGAAAATAAATTCATGTTACACAACTCATAAGTGATAGGAGTAAAATATACAATGAGACGAATACAACAGGGCCAACCTTCCTTGTGGTCGTGTTGCCTTGACAACCAGATCCTGATCATCAGTTGCATCATCCACAGTTTCCACCAAAGTGCCATCTTTCTTTGCTGCTGAAAATCATTAAGATATAAACATCAGGAAATGCCATACTCTTGTAATTTTGAAGCCAATTCTCAAAGTTATTACCTTCCTCACTGTTTTGTACTGATTGCTGCAATAAAAAAAGAAAATTTTAAGCTACTCTAAAAATATACACAAAATTAATAAGAGATGAGGTAAATAAGAGATGGTGAAAAATACCACTTTCAGTCTCTTCAAGATGTTGTCAAATTGTGTGGTATCAAAAGCCCAATTGTTCTGCTTCTCAGTGCCAATTCCTAAGGGCAAAGAAGAAGTCAAAACAAGCTACAATGCATTCGTAAAACGTTCTCATGATCTTCCTATAGTTTTTCGACAAATATTGAGCCACAACTTATGAGCTGGCATTACTAGTTGGGAACAAGTCAAAAGAAGTCGAAATCTAGCAGCGAGGCCTACGTATGATGCTAATTGTTGTAATTTCCCCGTGTGTCCTCATAAACTTTCTAAAAATGGTACTTGTGAAACCCTTTCATTTATCTCAACACCATAAAATCCTTGTTATATTTTACCATGTATCAGCCATATTGCTTTTTGGGTTAACAAACTAAGTCAATATCTTTGAAGTCCTACCACTAATCATCAGACCACACATCACCAGAAGGCTTGCAAACATATTCTATGCTACTTGAAGGGCAGTTTTCAATCTGGGTTGCATTTTTATCCGACAAGTAGCTCGGCTCTAACAGGGAATGTTGACGCAAACTAGGATAGTTGGTGGTCAAAACTCAACTTCCAGATTTTGTTTTTATTTGGGAAATATAATCTGATCAGTTGGCGATTCATAAGGAGGCTATCATGGATAACCCCTTTTCTTTTCAACTTTCCATTTCCAAATAATAAACTTGTTACCCAAAAGAATCAAACTACTGTTTAAGTTTTCAATTAGCCAGAATCTTAAAAAATATATTCTAAAAGAAGAAAACAAAACAATGAAATTATTAAGATACAACCTTAAGTCAGGTGCCTTGTCTAATTGTTCGCTAACAATACACAAAATCCCAAAATCTAACAAATATTTTCGTTCCTTACCCCAAAATTAATCGCACGCATATACATATATATCATAAAATGGGAAACATCTAGCATTTTCAGCAAACATTGGATCGAGTAGAACAATAAAAAAAAAAAAAAAAAAGTCAAATCAAACATAAACTGAAATTCATGAAATAAAACGGGTAGAGGCGACGAACCGGCAGTGTCTTGTTTATTTTTAATTCTAACATGGCCTTTGATCCCTTGCTTGTCCTTGCCAAGGCCTTCTCCTTCTTCCCACCCCTATAACATTACAGATTCAACAGAATGACGAACAATCCATATGAAAAGATTGGTGGAAAGACGAGGAAGGAGAGGAAGTAACCATCTGTTTCATGAGGCGAAAAGCTGCAGATTGCCTTGCGACGCCGACGTAGCAGAGAGGAGCTTCGGGAGCAGCCATGGCTTCTGCTTGGCCGACTCGATGTCTCCTGAGGTTTTGGAAGCGAAGAGTTTGATCGAGTCGAGACACTCCCAAAACCTAGAGCAGGATCGAGAAAATTACAGCTGGTTTTTTTTTTATTTTTTTTTATTTTTTAATTTTAAAAATTTCTCTGAATTTATAGTAGGTTGGCCTTTGAGGTTTCTTTATTTTCGGATGTTTTTTAAAATCTGTCATTTATTTGTATGTTTAAATTAGGCTAAGGTTAAAAATTACTTCTGCTGCGTGAACTTTGATGGAAGTATTAATTTAGTCTCTGTAATTTCAATTTTATAAGATTTTAGTCTCTATACGTAGTAGTTTAGTGTTTGTACTTTAAATTTTATAATGATTTAGTCACTATATTATTGTTAAGGTTTAATAGAATTCTTACATAGGTATATCAATAACTTGGCAGAGAGCGTAAATGGAGTTCTTAAAGGAGGTCGGATGCTGCCAATCACTGCACTTACTCAACTTACATTCTATAAGTGCATAGCATATTTTGAGAGTAGAAGAGCCGAAATAAGAACAACTTCCGCGCAAGGAGAGAAATATACCAGGTAATTACACTACGTATTTTCATATTATTCAAATGATTTTATTTAAATATAATCATACTAAATGACATATATATCAGGTATGCTCTTGATATGATTGTGAAGTGGGCATCACGATCCAGTAAACAAGAAGTGGTATCTTATGATCGAGAAACTGGTGTATTTCACCTAAAAACTGGGCTCCATTACTTCAATGCTAAAGGAGGGAATATTCAATCTTTGAGGTTAGTTAGAGGAGAAAATGGTTCAATCCATTATTGTTCTTGCAATAAGTGGCAATCCTATGGCATTCCATGCTCACATTTCATGGTTGTTTGCTCGCACATGAAGTTGAACTTTGAAGATTTTATTAAGGACACTTATAAGCTTTCAACTTACGCTGCATGCTATTCTCCACAATTTCAACCGATCCCTCATGAAGACTATTGGATCACACCTCCTAACATGCATGTTCTATATGCTGACCCGAAGTTGTTGAGACAACCTGGTAGACCGAAGAGTTCTCGCTACCACAATGAAATGGACTGGAGAGAGCCAAGTACTTAACATCGTTGTGGGTTGTGTAATCAGTTGGGTCACAATCGAAGGAATTGTCATTCGAGACAAAGAGAAGCACCTTCGTAGTATATTTTATATTTTTTGTTGACTATTGTTGTCTGTTTGGTTTAGGGTGACATAAGTTATATTTCTTTGTTGACTTTTGTTGTCATTTGGTACTTAATGGCATCTTTTAAATTCAATTTCATGTTTTTATTTCTTTTTATTTTTATAGTGTTTTGTTCATTTACTTGCTAAGTAGTTTTTAATTTTGAACAAAAATAATTTAATTGCTAAGTAGTGAAATAGTCGATAAAATAGTAATAAAATCAAATGTTCACTTCACATATAAGAATAATAAAAAAAAAAAAAAACTAGTGTGTGCCACATGGTGGAGGTCGTCAATTAATCTGATTCTTCTTCTTCTTCTTCTTCTTCTTGTGCTCCAGTATGGTACAAATATGTATCATGTTCTCCACGCCCACGTTCGCGTCCCCGAGCCTGTGCTAGTGTATAGTACCATGAACCTCGAGTCGGTATCATCATCATCGAAGTGAAAGAACCAGCACCATCTTGCGTCTGAGTGATGGGAGGCATGTCGTCCGCATCATGGTGAACCTCGTCCTGACGAACCTCCTCTACTGCAACATCTTGCTACGGACCATTGTTTTGCCGTCGACCACGCCTTATTTGTCTAGGACCCGGTTGTGGAGCAATAAGGATGCTATACAAATAATGTAACTGCTCCATACTTAGGTCCCCACTGTCGCACAAATTCATAATCTCCAAATTTTGTGAAAGGTCTCGAATTTGTCTAAAGCAAGACCTCTACGAATGATAAGAAAAAGTAGACAATATTGATAAATGAATTCATAATTAAAGTAAATATAATTTTAAAATTTAATTAAAACTTGTACCGCTCAACCATAGGACGCTCCCTTAGGACGCTCCCTCGCGAGTGATGTAGCACCGAGTAATATTCATATACCAGTCAATGTAATCTGGAGTGGTATGACCATATGCATCAACTGGAGGAGCATCAGCTACAAACTCTCGACGCCTATGCCATCTATCTACATATGGTGTCAGCGCAATCGACCAATCTTGTTGTCGAAGGTCTATGTCATGCAGCTTCGACTCCGTCTGAGACACTTCTAGGATAGCTTGTTTCATCCCAAATTGTCTCACCACTCTGTTCGGCAGATGCCACTCAATAATATGAAAACATACGAGTGGACTCATCGTACGCCAAATATCTTCACCATTTCTACAAGTGTCAGGCAATGTGGCCATGACATTAGTGTACGACTCCCAAATCATCTAAAATTCCAAAATATAGACGATTAGAGCGTGTAAAACAAATCAAAAACTATATAAGTTCTTTTAGTAAGCACGTACCAAGTCCGGTTTAAGGAGGTCAAACATATATATGTACTGGACAAGTACATGAGTAGCTGACCCAGTGACACAAAATTGGTCTCTCCACCTATATTAATATTAAATTTTAAATTTCAACAAAAGTTATTCAGAAAATAAGCATATATAATAAATTAAATTTAAAATTTGTTGACATACCGAGAACCAAGTGCACGACCAACTAAAACTGCATCGTTGATGTGGCGACGTTGAGGAGCCATCGTTGGGAATCGTTCCCAACCCCATAGTTGTAAGAGAATCATAGGGCCAGCAATCTTGCGAGCATCTGATCGACTCGCCTTACAAAGCTGCCTAAATAACCAGGCTAGGCAAGCTCCACCCCAAGCATATCTTGCTGCAACCCCAAAGTCTGACAGAAGTGGCAGGAACATGAGGTGCACTTTGTCCATAGATTTGTCGCAAAATAAGCTCCCACCAAATAACTGTAAAATGTATGCTCGGGCATACCTCGCTATGGTCACCTCATCTGAATCATCATTTAGCCCTGGAAATTGAGATGCTAACCACGAAAAACTTAACCTGGAACCCCTGATTTGGTTGGGGCTTGGAGTCACCCCGAGAATTCGTTCACATGTCTGACTCCAATTGTAGGTCATCGTTCCAGTGACAGGCTCGCCGTCCACTGGTAATCCAAGTAAAATTGCTACATCCTGTAGAGTAACAGTGCACTCCTCGCCAGGCACGGCACATGAAAAGTATGTGTTTCCGACGTCCACCTCTCTACGAGTGCAGTGATAAAGTGCTAGTCTAACTGAATGAATCCTAATCTAGCCACCCCATCCAACCCTACTGCACGAAGATGAGGCAATATATGGGGGTGTAGTGGGATGTTGCGAGAGACAATTGCTTCTCAGCGTCTACAGTGTAGCTCTTCTAAATTTCGATCTTGCTAAACAAGCTCTGATCTATGAGACTGTTGAGCATATAAAACTGATGGATCAATTGGCCCTGGGTTGATATCCATAACCTAAAAAATCAACATGTTGAAATTCACTTCATATTCAATATAAATAACCAAAATTTAACATAAACTTATAAATTAAAGAAATAAAAAACATGAAATTATCTAACTTAATTTTTAGTTTAAAAATCAAAAACCTAATTTCTTTCTATATTGAAGTCAATTTCTAGAATTTATTAAATCTATAACATTTTCTAATCCAACAAAAAATTATATAACTTAATTTTTAGTTTAAAAAACAAAAAACTAATTTATGTTTATATTACTCCCAGTTTCTAACATTTATTAAATCTAGAACATTTTTTAATTCAATACAAATTATCTAACTTAATTTCTAGTTTAAAAAGCAACAATAATAATTTCTTTTCATATTACATTCAATTTCTAAAATTTATTAAATCTACGACATTTTATAATCAAATAAAAAAATTATATAACTATTTAATTTTTTTATATATTAAATAATTTCTTTTCATAATCAAATATTTAATAATTTGATTATTAAATATTTTCATAATCAAATAAAAATAAATTTCTACGACATTCTATATTAACTATTTAATAATTTCTTTTCATAATCAAATGAAAATAAATAGTTTTTTCTATATTAAATTCTAAACCCTAAAACTAACACAAGTCCAATAAATATTTGCAAATAATTAAATCCAACGAATTATTAAAACAAAATTCGATCCTACCATTTTTAAAAAATTAAATCTAATATATCTTACAAAAATATGTAAAATTGACAAATTATATATATCCAACCATGATCAACTTCCACCAATCTAACAAATTCATTCAATAGATCTACTCAAAAAATAAGAGAAACTATAACTAAATATTGCGAAAGAAATAATAAAACTCACGAATCAGACAGATTTTGTATTCCTTCGTGGTGGTGGGTGGACGTTTTTGCTGTTTAGATCTTTCTCCACAAAATGCTCTTCTTTACTCTAATGCCGACAAAAATTTCAAGAGGGGTGGAGAGAATGAGTAGAAAAGGAGAGAAGAATGGTGGGTGGGGTTGAGAGAATGAGTATAAAACGAGAGGGAGAAGAATGAAAATTGAAAAGAAGAAAGGTGGGGCTTAGTTTTTAACTTGAATGCCTCGGGTATGGTCGTCTCTTCAAGAGACGACCATGTCCCAACTTGCGCAACGTGGCAAACATGTGAGAGATGGTCGTCTCTTCAAGAGACGACCATCTACGCGTTATCTTTTTTTTAAAAAAATCCAACGATGGTCGTCTCTTGAAGAGATGACCATCCACACGTTTTTTCAAAAAAACGCAAAAGGCGGGAGATGGTCTTTTTTGAAAAATCAAACGATGGTCACCATCTACGCGCTTTTTTTAAAAACGGAAAGGTGGGACATGGTCGTCTCTTCTGCCGCGTATACTTGGTCGTCTCTTAAGAGACGACCATGTCAAACGCGTGTACTTGGTCGTCTCTTCAAGAGACGACCATCCTCCAGCTATTTAAAACTACAATATTCTTATAAATACTTTCAAAACAACAATATTTTTATAATAACTTTAAAAAACTACAATATTAATAAAAAAAACTCCCATAGTTAAGTGATATTTTTGATAATTTAACAATTTTTTAAATGATAATCGATAGTAATGCTCGGATTGAAAATATTTAAACTAAAATGACTCCATGGGAGGTGGGTATAAAATTGATATACACTGGACATCCACTGGTTGTAAATCCAATGGCGCTGTGACTCCTAATGACTCGCTTCTAGAAAAACCACTTCTCTACTTCCTTCTCTTCTTCTTCTTCCTCTCTCTCTCTCTTTCTAACACAAATTTCCCTCTGTAGATTTGGAACAACCACAATATATTCAGCGGCATTTTGATGGGGTCTATACTCGGTGACCTGCCGTCATATGACCCTCACAACTTCAGCCAACTCCGACCCTCCGATCCTTCAACTCCTTCTGTAAGTTCTCAATAATGGCGCAATCATCATGCCCTTTGTTTCTCTTCTTGTAATTGATTTATGTAATCGTTCAAAGCTTTCATTCGTTTTTTTAATCCTTGGTGTTTTCCTCTATTTGTGATGATTGTTTATTTCATTTGAATGGGAATTTGCTCGAGTTGTTGGTTCGTTGAGGTAGGGTGTGAATTGTGATGAAATTGAACCTCCTTGTGATCTTCTTTGCTCTGTTATTGTTTGGGCTCTGCTAATTTTTTGTTGGGCTCATTGGCATTATTGATCTGTTTTCTGGTGTTGTCTTGATTGAATTCCCGAGAGCGTGATATGTGCAATTTTGTTCTCGTTTTAGGATTTGGAAATCTTGGAATTTTGACACTTATGTTCTTAATTTGGCTAAGCTTGTAGATGTAGATTACAATTGAGTTTTGCAGTTGATGGGTTTGATCCAGAAACCTGAAAAAGGAAGAATATAATGAAGTTCAATAATTTTCTATCGTTTCACTTAACCATTTTCACATTTTTATTGTCTTAACCCACATAAACACCATGTGTTTTGTTGGAATGGAATAAAATGAAAGCTGTGTGGGTGCACTATTGTACGGCGATGGTTGTGACATTTTATGAATTTTCCATTTCTCACTCAAAGATGGAACTTTACTGACCCCCCCACTCCTTTTCCTTTTGGAACCAAGGAATCAAATGATGTTTTTCTTTTAATTTTACCTCGTCTTTTCACTCTATCTTGGTATGCTAATCTTGTAAAGTCAGTCCTTTGAAAGAAATGATTCCGTTAACACAGTCACGAAGAATTCACTGTAAGGGGACAAAATCTGCAAGGAACAATAGCTGAGTTACTGACCTTCCAGAGAAAAGAAATTATTTATTTCCCATATGTAGGTCATCTTCAAGTTTCTAACGATTCTGAAGCCCAAACATGCTAATCTTTGGACTTGGAGCAGCCTGCAACCAATTAAGTTGCCTCTTCCTTTGAGTATTCTTAGGTTCATTTGGCCAAAATGAAAGGTCATGTAACAATGAGAAGTCCTTAAATTTCTGTGATATGGGTCTCTTCTATACTGCAAATGCCAAATAGTTATGCCATGTTCCTGGTTTCTGTTATTTCTAAATTCTAGGTATACAGTTCACTTTCAAAGGTTTAAGCTTAAAACTCCCAATCAAATACTAAGATAATGCAGTAGTACCAACAGCTCTAAGAAACATTAGTTAGAGGTTGTTGATTGAGAAGGTTCTAACAGCATCTTAACTAAAGCTACCAAATGTTGTACCTTTCTCTGAAGGCAAATAGTTTTTTCATTGAAGCAGGTTAAAACCCATTTTTCCTTGTAATTGTATGAACAAACTTGTGCTTGCTTTAGATATATCAACCATCTTTGAATTTATTTCAAATGAAGAAACTTCACTTGGGTGGACATCACATGTTAATTTGCCGTCAATTGGGAGAACAAAACATGTGAATGGATGAGTTGTCTGGATCAACTAAATGCTTTCAGTAAACCTTCAAGCAGTTTAAATTCTGTACAATAATGCAACATATTTTTACAAGTTGAGTTGCCAGCTGCAAGAATTAAAGTAGAACAAGAAGAAGAATTAGTTATTTTCTAATATGTAATGAACAAGTTGATGATGGAATTACTCTGCTAAGTCTGTTTTATTTTTATGTAGAAGATGATTCCTGCAACCTATCATCCTACCCACAGTAGGACCCTTCCGCCACCAGATCAGGGTAAGCAAGAAAATTTGTTCCTTCATTACTCTGCTGAGGCTATGATTTTACCAACCATACAGATAACTTTGTATCTTGATCGGCAAACGGTATCCCTTAGTTGGTAGTTTTCCACTGCTAGCTTTAGTTTCCATCTCCTTCTGCGGTCATATTCTCGAAACAACTTGGTTTTTGTTACCATGTCACTGATTTTTACTGCAGTTATAAATACTGAGGCAAAAAATATACTTATACGACACATTTATCAGCATACAGAAGAGAAGGTTAGTAACGAATTTGGTATGCTTTGATATAAAATACAATATATACATGGGAGAGCTTGTGAGATCACTCATACATTCCTTGTGGTCTTTCCCTGGTCTTTCTAATGGCAGTCAAGAACAAAGAGACCTGCAGCCGAGCATCCGGTGCCTGAGCACGGAAGCAAGCAACCAAGAGCATCTACTACCAACACTGCAAATTGAGCTTAGCAGGACATTTTCTTCCAACAATGTAAAATATGTTCTATATTGTGAAAGATGTGTCCTGTATGATGAGAGCAAAACTGCCTTCTCAGTGCTCGCCGAAGAAGAAACGGCTCGGCCCAACATTTAAATGCTGTATATAGATTTTACTCCTAATAAGATTGTCCTAAACTCAGCCACACCAAATTGTTCTCAAAGTCATAAACTCAGTTGAAGAATTGTAACTATATGAGTGTGCTTCCAAACAAGAACAGTTCACAAATTAGCATATTGGCCTTCCAATCTTCGCCCTATTCTTCTTTCAATATGTTCTCTCTGTAATTGGAGGCCTCCTTCCTATAAAGTAGAAGAATGTCTTCCTCCTTGTTCTTCTTCGTTTAGATCATTTAGTTTGTTCGAGGTTTGTTTGATTGTTATGATATCTGCCATAGAGATACTAGTTATGATTTTTAGTTTTTCGTTTTTTCTTTATAATAAATTAAATCGATGGAAAACCATTGGTGGTGAAGTGGAAATGGGAGAGAGAAGTTTGAGAGTTGAGAGATTTGCCCCAAAATTAAAAACATTCCAACAAGTTTCTTATCCTCTCTCAAGACTATTGAAATCCATTCAACAAATAACACAAGGATTAGGACTCTCTTCTACCATATGTAGACATGGCTTTTAGTAGCAGAGCAACAAGGATTGCCTTTTAAATTTTATTTTGGTGTTTGATAACCATTTGGTTTTTGAAAATTGTACTTGTTTTCTCATTATTTTTCTACAATGAGTTTCATTTTTAATAGAAAAATATTTGAATTCTTAGCCAAATTTCAAAAACAAAAACAAGTTTTTGAAAATTACATTTTGTAGTTTTTAAAACTGGGCTTGGTTTTTGGAAACATATGTAAAAAGTATATAATAAAACAAGAAAACCCATGAGTGGAGGTAGTATTTATAGGCTTAATTTTCAAAAACCAAATGATTATCAAACGGGGTTTAAACTTTTGAGTTTGTTCTATTTTAGTTGTTGAACTTTCAAAATGTCCATTTTGGTATTTGAATTTTAAGTCTGTTTCGTTTTTATTCTTGAACTTTCAAAATATCTATTTTGGTCCCAAAACTTTTAAAAAATAATCATCTAGTCTTTACTATCATATTATTTTTTCATTTAATATCAACTTACCTAATGCTTGTTTCTAGCTTGTGTGGCTTGAAATCATACTCATATTAACATGTTAGTATGCATATTTGAACAAAAATGTTCCTTTTTTTAAGTTTGGAAACTAAAATGGAATGAATTTGAAAGTTAGACTAAAATGAACAATTTAAAAGTTGAAGAACTAAAATAGAACAAACTTAAAAGTTTAGGAACTAACCTGAGATTTAAACTTAAATGTTATTCTATATAATAGTAATACCATGTCAATAATGCAGAAGAGAGTCCTAATCGTAGTGTCATTTGTTGGAAATTGTTGTAAGAGTGCCAGATTACTTTGAAAGACGAAAAGTGCTTTCAAGGCCTCGTTCTTTCTTCTCTCATGGCGAAAGTTCAATTCCACCACCATTTTCTGCAGATAGAAGATCGTAGAGTAAGTAAAAACTTGGAAGAAAACAGAGCGGATGACTCAATAACCGACCGAAAATCAGTAAAGAAAAAGGACCAGTTAACAAATGTGAAGACGAAGAAGAAAGAAAACAGAAAGAGAAAGCAAACCCATTAAAGGAAATGAAACAGGGTTTTTGGTGTTACAGAATACAGAATACCAAAACTTACAAACCATTTCCATTTGAGTCTTATAATTTAGACTCCTGCTTGGATTGACCTTAGAAAGGAAGTTGGGAGGTGAAGAATATTTTAGCAAGAAGAAGAAGAAGAAGAAGAAGAAGAAGAATGGTTTGTGGTGTAGTAATGAAAGATGGGCGGACAGAACTCGCAGGCCATGGCTTAAATACTTTGTAACAATGTGGCAAGTTGCTTTGTTTTTTGCTTTGAGTATAGCAACTGTCGGGGAAGGTTTTAAAAACGTTTCTATTTTTCAAAAACTCATTTTTCTTCAGTGCTCAATTTTTTTTCCTCTTTAACATATCTTTTTCTAACAAACTCATTTTTCTAACTTTTTCTCTCTGAATTTCTCTCTACAAAATTTCTCTCTCTCAAATTTTCATCTCGATATAATTTTTATTTCTCTCTCTCTAAAATTTTCGTCTCTACATAATTTTTTTTTCTCTCTAAAATGTTTATCTTTATTTACTTTCATTTCTCTTTCTCTTCTAACATACATCTCCAAATTCTCTCTCTAAAAATCAAATGTTTTCATTTTCCTCAATTTTTTTTTCTTGAAACTTTTCTTTCTCTCTAACTTATCTATTTCTAAAATTTTTCCCTAACTTCTATTTCTAGTAAATATATCTCTAACTTTTCTTTTGAAAAACTCTCTCCCTAAATTTTCTCTCGCTACGATTTTTATTTAATTTTCTCATTTATCTTTATTTCTCTTACATATCTTTTACTCTTAACTTTACTATCTCTCTAAAATTTCTCTTTTTAGTTAATTTTTCTCTCTCTAAAATTTATCTCTTTCCATGTAACTTTTTTTTCCTTTTTTTCTCTAACTAATATTTTTTATGAAGTCTAACTAATATTCTATCTCTAACATATTTCTATATAAATTCTATCTCTAAATATTTTATTGCATGTCTTTAAATTTACTATAGTTAACTTTTCTCTCGAAAACATTTATATATGTCTCTAAATTTTTATTTCAATGTCTCCACACATTTCTCTCTCTCTAAAACATCTTTTTATCTCTCTAATTTTTCAAAAACTGAAAACAAAAAACAGTTATCAAATAAGTTTGGTTTTCTGTGTTTTAAAAACAGAAAACAAAGAACAGTTATCAAACATATAGGAGGTGTTTGGATTAAGGAGTTGGGAGGAGTTCCTAACTCCTTGTTTGGCCCAATGATATTTTAACACCTATTGTTGGTCCCACAAACTTATTAACTCCTCATCTAACTCCTTAATGTGGGTCCTACAAACTTATTAACTCCTCCTCCAACTCCTCACAACTTTCCTATCTCCTTTTTTTACCTCACCTCACTCTTATCCATTTCTCTTCTCTCCTTTCCTTTCTCTCTCTATTTTTTTTTACATAATTTTTTTAATTTCTTAATTTAAAAAAATTTCTTTATTTTTTTATATAAATTTCTCGTCATTATTACTAATTACTAATTAAATATAAATAATTATTAAAAAATATTTTTATTTTTATCCTATAATTTTAATAAATTTTTAACAAAAATATTTTTCTTTTAATTCTATATTTTTTTTTAAAATATAAATTATATAAGAATGTTTTGGATATGATACTATTATTTAAATTGAAATTCTTAATGTAAATTAGTGTACTACATAACAATTTTTTTAATTGATAAAAACCTCCCTATCTCACTTCAACCACATGTCATCTACAATTTTTTTTTTTTAAAGTTTAAACAAAAACTACTTATAACAAATAACAATCTTATCTTTTTTTAGCTTATTTTTTTTATTAATAGCTAAAATATATATATAATTTTATGATTTAAAGATAAGAAAACCATATTTTAAACTAACTCGTATTACTATTTAAGAAATTAGTATTTAAAAAGGTTAACGTATTAAAAAAAAATTGATTTTCAAATTAAACATATTCAAAGTAAAAAGATAAACGATTTCTCCTTCCAAACTTAATAAAATAAAATTATTACAATAAATAACATAAATATATAGTAATCTGAACAAAAGTACTATACATGATATTTATTTTGAATGTTGTTAAAAAATTTATATTCATTTTGAACTTAATTATTTTAAAATAACATAAATATTTGATATTTACTTCATAGAATATATTATTTTCAAATTAATCAAACTTTAAATAATCCATTACATTGATTAGTTAGAAAAATAAAATCTTAAATTATATATATTTTATTAAGATTGAAAAACAAATATTAAATTAAAATTTAAAATTGACGAAAACAAGTCATTAACAAAATTGTAAAATATTCATATGATAATATAATTTAAAATCTCAATTTTATGATTGACAGAAACAAATCTATATTATTTCTAGAATTGAGAGAATGAAAACATAAAAATCTTAAAGTTTATTTGAATCCCTTTAAATTAATAGATTGAAATCTTTTCGAACCACATGTAATATTTAAAAAGTATTGTAAGAATTGCTTTTGTTTGAAAACTATCCAAGGCAAATGAATAATTAATGTGAGAGATATTGAAAAAATAATGTGGGGTATTTTGTTCAAATTTTTTTTTATTTAAAGAAATTTGTAAAAAATATATAAATTAATAAAAACAAAAAATTCCAATCTTAAAATTCATGGGAACAAATTCTTAATAATGAAAATTTGAGAAATTGTACAAAAAAAAAAGCTAAAATCAACCTAGACTTCATAACTTCATGTGTAATAAATCTGCACCCCAAACACAGACTTCAGAACTCTTACTCCCTACAACTCTTTGCCCCAAACACAGACTTCCTAACTTCAAACTAAACAAGTCTGTACTTCAAACACAGACTTCCTAACTCCATATACTTATTAACTTCTACTCCCTGCAACTCATTGCCCCAAACATCCCATATGGTTTTGTTTTTTAAAAAAATAGAAAACCAAAAACTAAAAACTAAAATGGTAATCAAACGAGGCTCTAGTCTTTGAACTTTAATTTGTAATAATTTAGTCCTTGTATTATGAAGTTTGCAAAAATTTAGTCTTTGAACTTTAGTATATATCAATTTAGTTCCTGTACTTTAAAATTTGTAACAATTTAATTCCTAACGTGAAAAATCCTATTGAAATTAAGTGCATATGTTTTTATTATGTAACGACATAGTTTCTATCGTTTATAAATACATTTTGTTGCAACTCTAAATAAATAAATAAATGCATTTGCTCCCTAATTAGTTTATCAATATATATATATATATATATATATATATATATATATATATATAACAAAATTGTTAATTCTTTTTTAACCTAAATTATGTTCATATTTCAGCATTTTTTTTTGGGTATGAAATGACTTGTAAAATTAATTATAAAAATTAGATTAGTACAATAAAAGTTGAACTGTAAATTTCTTTAAAAAAAAAAAAAGCTAAATTGTAAGTTTAGATATTTTAAAGGATTTTTTTTATATTCGTGAGTGTCCGGACCAGCTTGCGCACACCTGAACTAATTTCATGAGATAACCGTCTGACCCTACTATATTTGGTTGTTAGAAAATGCATAGAACATTAAATCTTAGGTAAGTGACTACCATTTATGTTTTACATTATTTAGTTTTTTAACTCTAAAAAAGTTTTACATCATGTTTTTAAACTTTCTACTTATTGTTGATATCATTAACAAAAGGCTTCCACGTCATGTTAATTAAAATGATATTAGGCTGCAGTGGCACAATGTGAGAAACAGTGGGATAGTTTAATAGAATATGTCACCTTAGTATTTTGTTAGTGATGTGAATACCAACAATAGGACTAAATTGAAGTATAATCTAAAGCTTGAAAATGTAATAATTTTTTTAAAAATAATTTTATGGACTCGAGGATGGAGCTAGCGAAAGAAGAATGACAACGAGTGTCTTATCCATTGAACTATTTTTTAATTGATTATATATATATAATGTAAAATCTTGCATCCTGTTATAAAACTTTATGACTTTACTTCAGTATAAACTAGATAAATACAGTATTCAAAATTTATGAGTTGGTTAAAAATAAAACTCGACCGTGTTGTTATCATGAAAATAGAGTGATTTTTTTTTTTGAAAATTTCAGATTAATTATAGAATGACAATTTTGTAAAATTTTTAGATTACTTTTCTTTGTAAGAAAAAAAAAATAAAGCACATATATAGGTATTTCTACAAATATTAGCTTCGTTTATAATGATTTTGATATTGATTTTTTATTTACAAGGATATGTTCATAGTCTAACAATAACTTGTTCCCATTCAATAGTCAAGAAATTTTTATTTACTATTTTTAATTTTGTAAAAATATCTTTTAAATTTAGTTAAGATTTTAAAAGGTTTCTTTTAGTTGGATTACAAAATATAGAAAATGTAAATAAGATTGATTTAAAAAAAAAATAAAATAAATTGAAGATGAATATTTGAACTTTGAATATTTAGGTAAGTAAACAATGTTGATCACTCGAACTTGTTTAAGTTGATTCTTAGTGTTTCTAGTCACTGTATAATTTGTTTTATACTTTCAAATTTGATTTTTAAAGTCTTGATCAACATCTATAAAAGATTTCAAAACTTTGTTAAGATTAAAAAAAAAAAAACCTTATTATAAATTGTAACTCATTGGCTTTTAGAAGAAAACAATATGAAGAAGCTTATTCTTTAAATAAAGTTATCAAAATAAATAAATATTTATTTATTTTAAATATTGGTAATGTAATTATGTTCATACTTCCATCTTCTACTAGAAAAATAGTGATGATAAACTTGAAATATCTAGTATCCTAATTTAAAATTAATCAATCCATTAATATTTTTTTTAATTCAACAAATGTTGGGATGAGAATCATAATCTTCGAGAAGATAATAGGTGTTTTATCTATTGAAGTTATGTTCAGATTTACATCTTTTAATTAACTATGGGACAAGGAACTATTCTTAAAAAAAAAAAAAAAAAAAATTATTACGTAATGTTAAAATTTTCTCTCTAACCTTCTTACCTTTATATGTGCATCCTTTCTCTATTATTCCTTCCTTTTCACACACTTGGAGGGTTCAATGAATATGAATTGCACACAATCTTCTCTCTCTTTTTATAAACTTTAGTCTATTAATTTTTTGTATCTGATGAAGAATTTAAAAGGTGGTTTAAATTGATTATGAATCATTAGACATATATAATTAAAAAAATGTCTTAAAAAAAAAAGAAATATGTAATCCTTGACCCTTACTGTTCCAAATTAAATTTGATTGGTGAGGTAAAAGGTAAAGTATGATCACGAGGAAAAAAAAAAAACGTTTATTTTAATATTTTAAAATTAGAGCTTTTCTTTGCACCATTGTTCTTTTTATTTCATTGACACCTTACTTTGAGTTGTTTGAAATGATATATCCACCTCAACTTTGACTTTTAAGCCCTTAGATGACATAACATATATTTTTTTTAATAGTACGTAGAGTAGAAGATTCGAACATTTAATCAATAGGTCAAAGATATATATTTTAACTAGTTGAGCTATATTTAAATTGACTAACATTCATATTCATTCATTTTAAAATTGACTCTATGTGTATATACTTATAGTAATTAATTGCTTGAAAATGACTTCTTTATTAATTTATATATATAATTTTTAGATTTAGTCTCTAATACATTTGGACATATGTTTAATGTTTTTATACTTTTTTCTTAGTTCAACAACATTTTGGGTGGAGTGATTTCAACTTCTAACTTCTTAGTCATGGATATATGCTAATTATGAATAGACTATACTCACTTTGACAAATATTTTTATACCATTACTATAATAATTGAGTTGATAAAAATTAGATAGTATGATTATTGATTCCATATTTAAATCTTCCATCTTATCAAAGGGGAACAAAAAATGGAACGATGGAAAAATGATAGAAGCACCCCGAATAAAGAATATAGTAAATTTTTGTCTTCTTATAAAAATTTTTATAAGAAGACAAAAATTTTACTATGTTCCGGGCTTATCCTAAGTCAGACAATCTTATCATAAATTTCATCCCAATATAATGCCTTCTTTTGGGGGGGGGGGGGGGGGGGGGGGGGGGGGGGGGGGGGGGTTGGAGTAGGTTTATGATTTTTTCTTTTAAATCAAACCAATATAAATAAATAAATAAATGAATATATATATATATATTATGGTGATGAAAATGATAAAACCAATCTTATCATAAATTTCACCTCCTTTTATAACCAAAAAAAAAAAACAAAAAACAAAAAATGAGGCGAATCAAAAACCTACGTCACTTAAAGAAAGTAGAGTATTCTAACAAGAACTACGTTGTCGATGACTTCAATCTCTCTAACATAAACTCTATCATTGTTTATAATATTATTTTATAGTTGATCTCCCAAAAAAAGCTGCTTTGATACTAAATCTAACGTAGATGAAACGTCTTCAACATGTATTATTTTCAAAAGTTGTGAATATTGTACTTGTACATAACAAACCATTTTAAATAGGTTCAAAAAAGAGGTTAACAACAAATTTCTAGTCACCACTTAATATCCAACAAGACTCAATGCCCAAATGGACTTAAAAAGCACAAATCACAAAAAATAAAATAATAACAAAATAATCCTAGGAAATATACTCCATAACTTATCCCTATGCTTAGATTAGTGATTGATATTTTAATATTGTATCTAGTAAGATTTAGTTTGATTATACCAAACCAAAAATATCTCCCTCGTTCTTCTTCTTTGTTTGGATGGATATAGTTTGTCGAGAGCTATTTGATTATACCAAGGCCTTTGAGATAATAGTTCCGATTTTAGATATAGATTTTTCTTTAAACTAATTGGATCAAAATGCCAATATGATCATAGGTCGAGAAACGATCCAACCAACCCTCTCCACATAAAGATAGAAAACTAATTGTGAGAAAGAGAAGAAGATTGTGAGTCAACAAATTTACCCCAAAATGAACACATTCCAAGTAGTTTCTACAAAATTATTGATCCATTCAACATATGACACAAGAATTAGGATTCTCCTCTACACTATACACATGGTAACCAGGAACATAGCTAGGATAACCTAAGCTTTTGTACAATTTAACCATCTCTTCCATCTGTTCATTTTGGGTCTTCGGCTTTGGCTTCTCTGGTTCTTTCTTCTGCTGCTCTTCCTTCTTCTTCTCCTCCTTTGCTGGGCCGACGCTGACGATATCGGCGTTCGGCCAATGCTTTCGAACCTTAGCAACCACGTCAACTGGGTCTACATCCCCAATCACTGTTAGCTTCTTGTCCTTCATGTCCATGGCAATCGATTCAATTCCTGCATGTTGAAAGCAGGAAGGAAAATTTTGATTCAGTTCATCTCTGAAAGAACAAAAAAAATGAAAATTTGCTGGAAATTGTAAGAGGGTTTAGAGTAATTGATTACCTTGAAGAGAAGAAACTGCTTTCAAGGCCTTTTGCTTTCCTTTGTCATCATGTAAGTCCAATTTCAACACCACTTTCTGCAGACAGAAACTCGTTCGGTTAGTAAAACCAAATCCTCAAGGAAATAACAGAGGAAATAACTCAATAACTGATAAGAAAGAAGTAAATTAAAAAGAAGCAAGAAAACAGAGAGAAAAAGAAAACCCAATCAATAAAACAGAGTTAAAATCAAACAGAACACAAAAGTGAACTGAAACTCACCCTCATTTTGATCTGGGTCTGAGAATTTCAATGGCTGAACTGAAGAAGAAGAAGAAGAAGAAGAAGAAGAAGAAGAAGAAGATGATGATGATGAAGAAGAAGAAGAAGATCGGTTTGAAAGATGGGTGTCGACAATTTGCAGGGTGTGGATTAAATAAGAAGAAAAAGGTAATGGGAACTTTTGAATTGAAACGGAAACAGAGAAGGAAGGGACTATTGAATTTCCTTGGAGGCCTCGGTTCAAGGTCTTGGACGGACTAAGTCGGTCTACGCCAGCGAAGTCGTCGAGTGTTGGCACTGAGAATTTTCCTTTTTATTTCAATTGTTTTGTACTCAAGGAAGAAAATTTCGAGCGACATGTCGAAATTTCGTTCGACATGTCGCCATGTCGACCTAGTGGATATATCAAGGTGGGGTTGAAATCGTTTCCCCCTAAATTTCAACGACATTTTCAAAATATCGCGAAATATTCGAAATATCGCGATATTTTCACAAATGTCGTCGACATTATTAAAATTATTGTACTTCAACAAAGTAATTGAGCAAAGGCCCATTTTCCAAGCCTAGTCTAGTTGTTCACCAGGCAGGCCCATTTAGAGTTGTGAGGTGGTAAGTTGCAAGGCAAGAGATACTTATACTAAAAATTTTCCCTTCTCCTATTGATCCTGACCGATGTGGGACAATTAGACAAATACATGTGAAAAATTTTCTACCTTCAAATTTTCAATTCCCACCACCAACGTGTAAATGTAATGCTCTCTCACAAATACATTGTCTATGAAGAAAATATCAATATTTATTATTATGATTATTATTATTTATGTTATCTTTACTCTTTCATGTCTATGAAAATATAATTAATAATTTAAATATCATTGTCAATTATGATCTAATAGAAATATTAACTAACTCATCATATTGATGTTGCTTAACCAATATCTATTTTTAGTTTTTTTTTTTTTTATTATTATTGTTTCAATTTGTTTACAATTATTTTATCATCTGCAAGTGTTTCATAAAATTTTCAATTATGTAATCAATGTCTTATATCTTTTTATATATGATAATTAAAAATTTTCAATAACAACTTAATCACTTCATAAGTAAACTCTCATTACTAATTCAAACAATTTTCATTGATTTCCATATTTTTCATCATTTTTCTATTTTTTTGTCATCATTTTATAGATTAATGAAGTTATAATTAAAGTTTCATGAAATAATTCAAACAATTTTAATCAATTTGTATTTTTTTTTCTGAAGTTCTCATTCGCATTGACATTGCAATCAATATTTATATCTAAATATTGTCTAAGTTTTTAGATATGATGTTTAAAAATGGTCAATCATAGTATAATTAAGCCACAAATAAAATTTCATTGACTAATTCAAATAATTTCCGTCAATTTCCATGATTTCCATAAAATTCTCCGAAATTTCCATCGACATTTCCATTTCCGTCGATATTTCCGTAAAATCTGGACCTCGACATTTTCATCGACATCGACATTTCGAACCTTGTTTGTACTAGGCTTTATTTCAATTGTTTTTTTTAGCGTTTTTGTAATAGACTTTGAACTTTTAAAATTTGATTTGATTTTTTTTTTTCCGGTATTTGTGTCGTTGATACAAAGAAAGTAGACTTGATATGTTTTTTTTTTAGAATAATACTGACTAAGTTACTATGAATTCAAAAGTGGAGCGAAAGAGGAAGTCAAAAATTAAGAAAATCAAAACGTTAAGTTCCCGTTTCTTAACTAGTTTTTAGTTTTAAAAAAAATTAAATACTTTCACTTATGAATTTTCTTGATTTGTTGTCTAGCTTTTATTTATATTTTTAAAAATCAAATCAAGTTTTACAAACTAAAAAAAAAAAAAAAAAAAGTAGTTTTCAATTTTTTTTAAAAATTGAGCTAAGAATTTAAATGTTTTGTTAAGAAGGATAAAACTCACCGTAGAGAATTAATGCGAAAACAAACACAATTTCTAAAAATCAAAAACTAAAAATTAGATGTTTATCAAACACGGTCTCAGATTAATAGATTTTTTTAATTTTTTTTCTAATATGCTCCCTAGAAATTTAAAGATTATATATCTAAAAAGTAAAACGTAAAATTTTGTACTTCTATGTGAAAATTTCTAAATCTATGGATGTGACAAACCAATGTTTTGTTGATTTTTTTAACCATAGTAGTGATTAGAAGTATATATAATTCAAAGTTTGAAAATATTATTGAAATTTAATTTTATGGCTTAAATAGCACAATGTTCAAAGTTTCTGGAGCAAATTTATAATTCAACTTAAAATAAATTTTAGTTCTATTGTTATTGAAGTAAGAATGATGGTTCTATGAATTTTCAGATTAATACTGCAATGACAATTCTGTGGCCATTTCCGCCCCCATTTAATTTTCTGTTACTGCAAAATTGTCTATTAAATTTTGTGAGAATCAGATTCTTTATGGAAAATTATTTTTCATTTATTTTTTTTAAATATCAATGAAATAGAACAATTTTTTTTTTTAAAAAATATCTATTTAAATGATTAATTCTCAATGAAAAATTCTCATTTAAAGAGAAAGTTCTTAAACCTCCTAAAGAAAATAGCATAATATTTCATATACATATCAAATTAAGAAAATTATTTTAAAATATAGTTAAAATGTTCAACCACAATTCGACCTAAAAGTTTAAATTTAAATATTACAATAGTCTCAAATGGTTCAAAGTTTGAATATATCATATAAGTTATTAAACAAAAAAAAACATTAAATTTAAATATTACAACATAATCTCAAATAATTCAAACATATATATTAAAAAAAATAGGCTAAAATAGAGAATGAGGTAGGAATGAGAATTTTCTGTGGGGGAAAAAGAACATAACTTCCCTGAGTACAATATATGTGTATTTGCAAGTTAAATTTCATCTAAATATTTCTTTATTAACAATTTGTCTTATAGTTATGTTCTTGCGAAAATTATGTTGATTTTGGTTGTTTATTTATTAAAGATTAACTAACAATATTTTGTTTTAGTATTATTATTATTATTATTATTTATTTATTTATTATCTTATCCAATGTAAGTTGTCTATTGCTTTACATTTTCAAAAAGGATTTTTTAAATCTTGATTAAATTTTGAGAACTACGTTTCTAATTTTTAAAAGTTTCCAGAACTTTTCTACTTTTTAACATGTCGAGCACTTTAAAATAAAGTAATATCTAGAAGTTTATTCTTTAAAGAAAGTTATCAAAAGAAATCTTTATTTATTTTTAAAAATTGCTACTTAATGATGTAATGTTGTAGTCTGTAGATGGTTACGTCTTCTAATAGAAAAATGAGAAGGGTGACTCTCAAAATCTATTAACCTAATTAATTTTAGTGAAAAGGATGTTTTCTTTAAGTAAAATAAATAAAATAACGATGAAATTACGGATCTAACCTTTCAAGTTCCCTGTGTATTTGTATTTCTCTCTGCTATTGCTTCCTTTTCACGCACAACTTCTACCTATGAGTTTAATTATTTGTTTTGTTATTTACTTTTTACAAATATTTTCAAAATCAAGCCAAATTTGAAAACTTAAAAAAACAGTTTTTAATTTTTTTTTTTTTTTTTTGCTTTTTGAATTTAGTTAAGAATTCAAATGTATATTTGAGAAAGATAAAAACCATTGTAAAAAAATTGTGAGAAAACAAACACAGTTTTCAAAAGCCAAATAGTTATCAAACGTGGTCTAAACTTTTAGGTTTATGTCTATTAGTCTCTATATTTTAAAAAGTTTCTAAAAAGTCGTCCCTAAATTTTCAATTTTGTATTTTGTAGGTCTTTGCTGCTAATTCATCTAAGACCTAATTGACACACCAACAGTGTATTATTCAAGAATCACTTGGTGGGCTGATTTGAGGCATAATTCTTAAATATAGCGATTATGCATCAAGTAAAGCACTAAACCAACAAAGTTAAATAATAGAAACTTATTAGATACAAAATTGAAAATTTAGATCTCTTTATTAATTAATTTTTTTTTTTAAATATGTGAACTATATAGACGCAATTATAAAAATTTGGAGATATATTAAACTTCTTTTAAAAGGTATATAAGTACTAAATAGACCAAACTCTTAAAAATTTAGATCAGATTAAACTTGTAAAAAGGGATATTATATATATATATAATTGAGAAAGATGTAATCTTTGACCCTATACTTTTTGAAAGTTGATTGATAAGATATAGAAAGCAAAGTGTGTGATAATAGAATAAGTAAATAAAAGTTTTATTTTCGTAATATAAATTAGGACATTTTTTTTTAAAATTTTAAATTTGGCCAAGACACTTTACCATGGACGACCATTCCACTTTTGATTCCCTTGAATATGATAAATTATTCAATAAGATCGCCACAATGTGGCTGCTTTATAATGACCGTTGGATGTATATTCAATAATTTTCATGCTTCTAATAACCACTTGATATAAATTCGAGGTACTTCTCTCTGCACATCCAACGGTTAAAAACTGTCAACTACATTGTGGTGGCCTCATCGAATAATTTCTCTTTCAATAGGATATCGTTACATTTATTCTTATTCATTTAATATTTGTGTCCAGTCAACCAATTGACATTGTTACATCATCATTTATTTTATATTTATCTTTAGTTGATTGATTTCACTTGACTTATGGACAACCAATATATATATATATATTTTTATTTTGTTTTGGCATTATTCTCTTAAGGACAATCTTATCACAATTTAAAGGAGTGGAAACAATGTCATGTCATTGAATAAACAACCATGCCCTATTTTGTTGGTTAATTGAAAATTGAAATCCCCTTAATTTTTGTTAGGCCAAGACTTGGGTGCATCATGTGCTGCCCACATCACATCCATTGGTTTAAAAAAAAAAAAAAAAAAAAAAAAAAACTCAAAAATCGAAAATGGAGGGTTGTGATGTGGGCATCACATCACTTGAGTGCTGCCCAGGCACCACCCAAGTTTTTTCCTTTTTGTTATTCTTCTTCTTATTATTTTTTGTTTTTTTTTTCGTGACGAAATTGTCATGAATAGACGATCTTCGCTGAAAACAAATTCTATAAAATTTTTATTGAATTACCAACTTTTACCTGACCAAAGTCCAAGTTAATGAATTAATGATACACAGCCTAAAGAAAATGGCAGAGAAAAAAAAATAATTGAAATAATCTAGCCTTCAAATAAAATATAGGTTAAAAAACACTTTTTATCTCTAAACTTTTATAAAACTAACAATTTATGTCACATTTGATAATCATTTGATTTTTTATTTTTGAAAATTGTGCTTGTTTTTGTTAAAGTGTTGATATATAATTAAATTTACCATAATCCATCAGCTTTAGCTTTTAGGTTGATTGATGATTTAATATGGTATCAGAGCAAAAAGTCCTGAGTTTGAACCTTTGTAATGGTATTTCACAGTTTTCTCGCAATTTCTCTATAATTGTTTTCATATTCTCTACAATAATTTTCATATTTCTTGAGGAAATATTTGAGTTTCTAGCCAAATTCCAAAAACAAAAATAAGTTTTTGAAAACTCCTTTTTTTTTAGTTTTCAAAACTTGAGTTGATTTTTGAAAACATATGGAAAAAGTAGATAAGAAAACATGGAAACCTATAAGCAAGGTTCGAAATGTCGATGTCGATGGAAATGTCGAGGTCCAAAATTTATGGAAATGTCGATGGAAATTTCGGTGAAAATTTACGAAAATCATGGAAATTGATGGAAATTGTTTGAATTATCCAATGAAACTTAGATTTTGACTTAATTAGATTATAATGGACTATTTTTAAGCATCACATCTAAAAATTAAGATAACATTTAGATATAAATGTCAATTGAAAATTTGAAATGTCGATGCGAGTAGGAATTTGAAAAAAAAAATATGAAAATTAATTTAAATTATTAAAATTATTTCATGAAACCTTAATTGTGAGTTGTGACTCAATTATAGTATAATTGATTACTCTTAAGTCTTAACATCATATATCTAAATATATGTAATATTTATATTCAATTAGACAACTATGAAGGAAATTTGAGAGAATTGAAATGAATTTAAGAAAATTTGAGGGAATTTGAGAGAATTGGAGGAAAATTAAGATAATTGGAATTGGAGTGTAGAAATGCTTTGAACCTATTATCTAGCGCTTCGAATGACCGAGTGTAAAAACTCTTATCTAATTGCTCTCTGTATTTTGTACTCAATTTCTCCTCAAGATAATAAAATTCTCTCCCCCTCTACCTGTGGACGTAACTTATTATTTATTAACAAAGAAAAGATTAAATTCGAAAAATATATATAATAATAATAATAATATAACAAAGAAAAGATTAAACCGTGCCTTAAAGTTTATCATATTTGTTATAAAAAAAAAACAAAAAAAACAAAAAAACAAAAAAGCGGACGACATATCGTTGAAACCTCGAAATGTCGAGGTTTCGACGACATATCGTTGAAATGGGGGGGGGGGGGGGGGAAACGACATCCCCCCCTCGACGACATGTCGAGCCGGTCGACATGTCGAAATACTTGGGTGCAGCCCGACTGCACCCATCTCCATGCAGCCCAGTTGAAATACAAATCAGTAAAAAAAAATAGTTGTATAGAAAAATTTGATAACCATTTAGGTTTTTTGTTATTAGTTTTTGAAAGTTAAACCTATAAATATTACTTTCACTTATAGGTTCCCCTTTCTTTTTTCATCATTTCTCTCACTTTTCGTCTTCTTCTCTCAAACTCACTCTTCTTATTTCCCTCTCATCTCTTCTTTAATGTTTTATATTCTCCTCTCATCTCTTCTAGCCTCCCATCTTCCACTCACTTTCTTCTCTCACAGTCCATGACAACACATCAATGGTAGCAGTGGCGGTGGCACAACCACGAAAGTTCTCCTTCCTCACGCTCTCTTTCGCTTTCTCTTGCCGGCGTCGATACTAACTACAACCTTCTCACCATCTCTCGCATGTGGTTGTCTTCCTTTTAAGTGTCGATCTGCACTAATTTTTTTTAAAACGGTTAAAATCGAAACCGAACCGAGTAAACCAAAGTAAACTAGTTCGATTTTGAACCGAAATCGAAGAATAGTTAGGTTTACTTGGTTTAACCACTTCAAGAATTGAACCTAACCGAACCATGCACACCCCTATCTCTAAGTATGATGTTATTGGGTATAGCACCTTCTTGTTCCTCTTCTTAGACCTTTTTTCTTTTTAATTTTTTTATTACGTTCACATTAGCGTATCTCTTGGTGTTAGTTTGGTTACGTTCACAAATTTGCATGCTGGTGGAGATCTTTTGGAGAATAAGGTATTTAAAATGTACATGGTGTTGGGAATGCTAGTGTGGCTGTTCTTTGTTGCTAATGTATTTTGGGAGAATTTACTCGAGATAACGAGCACGTCATATAGTATGTGACGTCGCACATCTATTTTTGTTGGCATGCATTTCAAATTCTTGTGGAGAATATGGTAAGTGGGTAGTCATTGTTCTTGTTGCAGAGGATGCCGTTGTTGCTTTATATGGTATATACTATCCTTTATTATATCTTATATCTGACTACATTTTTTCCTACAAAATATAAAATGACAGTCTTCACACTTAGAACTCCCAATTTAATGATAATATAATAAGTCTTCAAATAAAACTTAGAAGAGGATATAAATAGAGTCATTTTAATGTTTTAGTTGATGAATTATTAGTTTATGGTTTTAATTAACTCAACTTGTAAAATTTATGGTTTTAATTGACCCAATCTAGAAAGATTCGAGATGTAAAATGAATTTTCCCAAAAAGTTATTTTAAACCCACTTTTCATGTAGTTAAACTTGTGTGTTTACTTCTTCTTAGGTTTTTTTTTTTAGTTTAACAATTGTAGGGTGGGAGATTGAACCATCAACCTATAGGATGGTAATTAATGTCTTATTCATTGAGCTATGCTCGAATTGGCTTCTTAGGGCCTGTTTGGATCATGAGTTTTGTTTGATGAGTATGAATATTAAATATTTGGGAGCTGGATGTCTGAAATTTAAATGTCAGCTAGGATATTAAATATTTGTGTTTTGATATGCAGAATAATTAATGTTCGAGGATTAAATATTAGGTTTGTTTACAACTTTTATTCATAAAATTTTTATTTAATTAACTAATTAATTAAATGTAAAATAATAAATTAATATAATCATAAATTAAAATTAGTATCAATTAATATATTGTTCTACTAATTCATAAATTAAAATTATTACTTTTTCTAAAGTGCTTATAGAAAAATTGATTTGGTTCAAAAAGCATTTTTTTCCACAACTTATTCCAAAGCCACCATAAAGGCCTAAACAACCTTTATTTACGTTGGAATAAGAAAGTTAAGAAATATATTTAAAAATTTTTGGCATGGGGACTTGATCATTTTTAATTACATAATAAGATGCACTTGAAAAAAAAGAAGTCGGATTGTGCTTGTCCCTTTCGGTTTATATTTTGGAAATTATTTTTGGAAGGGGCATTAGTTCATATTTTGTTTATTACCAACTCCGTCAAAAATGAGTTTGAAATTTCTTTTAAAATTTAAAAAGGCTATTATCTTGCATCATCGATCATAAATTTTTTTTATTTTTTTTAATGACAGTATCATAGATTATTGACTAAATACATGTTTTGATTTTGAATGTTCGAGTATTTTATCAATTTAGTCAACATATTTTAAACGCTTCAGGTCTATTTTTAATGTATTGAATTTTTTTTCAATTAAGTGTTTATCATCATTAAAGCATGATGTACATGTAATTTAATTGAAATATAGTTAGGATTTTGAATTTTTAGGTTAAAAATGAAATAATAAAAGTTTCGTACCGTTAAAATCTTTATTATAGTCCACTTTGTTTTAAACTTTTAATTCAATATATATTTTAGCCTCAAAATTTTGCAAAAAAAGCTTATTTTAGTTTATTAAATTAATTATTGTAATTACTTTATATATATATATATATATATATATATATAGGTTTGAATAATTGTTTGTTTATATATTTTACTGAAAAAAATGAATTTTTATGCAAATTTTAAGGATGACAACCAAGATGTTTGAAAATTTAGAAACAAAAAGTAGAATCAAATTTCTTGACTTTTCTAGACGAGAATTATAACTGGGATAGAAAAAGTATTCAATGAAAGTCATCACTATGATGTAGTTTACTTCTTTAATATCAATTGATTTCAAGTTTTGAAATTGTTGTCCTTAATAACCATTTAATATAGGTTTAAAATATAGTTTAAATTCTATATTATACAACTAAATAGTGTAGAATTGTCAACCACATCATCAAAATCCCTTGAATAATTTCTTAACAGGATGTGGGTAATTAAAATTCTAAGCTAAATTTCTTGATATAGAAATGTCAACCACATTATAGTTCTAACTTACACTTAAGACTAATGATTCTCCTCACTAAATACAGTCTTTTTTTAGTTCGTTCAACAATATGTGTGAGGTTAAAAGGATTTGAACTTTTAACCTCTTAATCGAAAGTATATACTTTAACTAATTTAGCTATGCTTAGATTAACAATTAATACATAGTTAAGATTCTAAGATATGACACAAGAATTTGGATTCTCCTCTACACCATACACATGATAATTAAGAGCATAGCCAGGATAACCATAGCTTTTGTAGAATTTAAGCAGCTCTTCCATATTCTTTTCATTTTCGTTCTTCTTCTCCTCCTTCTTCTCCTCCTTTGCCGGGCCGACGCTGAAGATCTCGGCTTTCGGCCAATGCTTTCGGACCTTTGCAACCACATCAACAGGGTCTACATCCCCAATCACTGTTAGCTTCTCCTCCTTCATGTCCACGGCGATGGATTCAATTCCTGCAAGTTGAAAGAGGGAAATTTTGCGACTCAGTTCATCTCTGAAAGACAAAAAGAAATTTTGTTGGAAATATTGTAAGAGAGAGTAGAGCTATGATGTATGATTACCTTGAAGGATGGAAACTGCTTTCAAGGCCTTTTGCTTTCCTCTGTCATCATGTAAGTCCAATTTCAACACCACTTTCTGCACAAAGAAGATCGTTCTGTTAGTAAAATCAAATCCTCCAAGAAAGAAGCAGAAGAAGAAAAAGAAAGAAAACAAAGCTCGGGTTTTGCTGGACAAACCCATAAAATTTTAACGGTATCCCAAACTTATTCTCTCCAAACCCACACTGCTCTCGTACTAGAAATTATGTGAGTAGGACGTACAAGTTTTCAAATTTGTATTCAATGATTATTAAAAGACTGCTACATTATAACAGCTTTTTTGAATTCTTTTAGTTTTCAAAACTTTACTTAGATTTTAAAAATATTTGTACAAATTGTAGATAAGAAAACAAATAAAGCTATACGGAAGAATGTTTATAATCTTAATTTTCAAAAACTAAAAGTCAAAAATCAAATAGTTATCAAACAAGTTTTAGTTATTCTAAACTCTTCATTTAAACTTAAAACTTTTATTCTAAATATATTTTTTTCTAAACTGTGACTTTTTAAACCGGATTCTTAAACCTTGAGGCTTAACATTTTCAAGTTCAGATGTTGAACTGACAGCTAAAATGCTATCGAATATCAAATAGCAAATAGTAAAATAGAGCGTAAGGAAACTCACTCTCATTTTGAGTTTGGACTGAGAATTTCAATATGAGTGCTTGAATTGGGCAGTGAAAGGAAGTTGAATAAGGTAGAGGAAATTTTATCAAGAATAAGATTGGTGGAGGAGGTATTGTGGAAGATGGGTAGACAGAAGTTGGCTTTAAATAAGGAGAGAGGAGAAAGGAAAATGAATACCTTTGCAAAAAAAAACAAAAAAAAAAAACAAAGAAATAAATAAAGAAATTAAAAAAAAAATGAATTGTTGACTTGAAACAAAACAAGAGACTGAATTTTCTAGTAAGATACAGTTGAAGTGTAGTCTTCTTAAGTTATTATATGACAACAAGTGGTGGACTGTTGTCAGCCGTTGGATTATTGAGACTTTTCTTTTATTTCCGTATTTTTCAGCGTGTGAAATGATCTTTGGAATATTTCAAAGTATGAAAATTGAAAAAACATTACCCATTTATTTAATTCGTTTTGTTAGAACGATGTCTAATGATGTTTATTTTTCTATTTTAATTGTATGAGCAATCCATAAAATAGTTAAACAGATTGTTGCTCGAATTTGCAAGTGTGCGAGTCGTTACAACTAATATAGTAGTTGAATTACCAAAATCGTTCTTCACAAGGAATGAATTCGTTAGCCTTAATTTTATCTGAGTACTGATTAATCAAAGAAAAATGAAATTTTAAACTTGCTTGCAAATAAAGAAAATAAAGCTCTAAAATTAAAATGTAAAACAGAGGCTTAAATTTAATTTCTAAAGGATCTAGAGCATTAACTTCAGCGTTATCTCCTCCTATTCTTCATTAATTAATGGTTGAAACAATTTATGTTTCTAGCTTGTTGACATGTTCTACCCTATAGACTCGATATTCTCTTTCAAGCAATAACGATATTCTTTGAAAACTAAATTGCCTATATCTCTATGACAATTCCAACCATTCAAATATGACGAACGTAGAACTTAAAAATTGCTACAAAATCTACAAGGTACGTATCTCTATCATTATTCAAATCTACATATGCATAAAATAGAGAAAACTATTTAGATCTATCAATAATTCTTGTCTCTCAACCTTGAATTCTGATATGAAATTGATGCAAATAGTGGCCAAATCTAAACATGCATTAAGCTCAGAAAAGTTTTCACAACCAAATACGAAATAGAAACATCAACTATTAACTAAAAAAAGAGTATCAACTATTAACTAAAAAAATAGTAGGATTTGAATAACGATTACATTGAAGTTCTAAAAAAAGTAAATTAGTTCATAACGAAAATCTCAACAAAAGTCATAACTAGAACCATTGAAGTCATTACAAATAATAAAAGAGAAGGAAAAAGAAGAAAGAAACAAATTTCGGCGATTCCACAAGTTTCCAATCACCACTCTCGCTCTGTTCGGTTGCTCGAATCCTAAAAAATAGTGTCCAGTCGTCTTTCACTCATTCTCCCTCCAAAATCCCCTTCAAATTTAACAAAAAGATGTATTTATAAGCCAAAAAATCCTAGGCGCTCGTCCTAGATTCACGCTTCAAAGTTTGTAGCACGTAGGCGCCAAAAACAACGTGTAGGTGCTAGCATTCTACCTTCGTTAACAGTTTGTGGCGCCTAGGCACTGTAAAAAAAAAAAAAATTTAGCCTTCAACTTGAAAATCTTTGAAATTTAGCCTTCAAAATGAAATATTTGATCATCTATAAAAATAAAATAAATGCATGAATTAAAGCCCAAAAACTAAAGGAAAACTAACTAAAAACAACCTAAACAAGATATAACAAATAAATATAAAATGAACTTATCACATGTATGGTTGTAAAAGACATGTGGAAATATAAAAATAAATGAACGCACGATATTTTTAACGTAGTTCGATTTCCCAACCTACTCCACACCACGAGGCCACACCCAGAGATTAGATTATCAAATGATTAGTACACAATACAATTGTCTTATGCATAAAATTAAAAGAACTCCCTTTTTGGATTTTTATGTTGTAGTCTCTAGTACCCTTTGACAATCCACATTCACAAGCTCCCCTTGTAAAAGGTGTAGTGTGTTCAACAACTGTTCAAGTAGCTTATAATCTCCAATTGAAACACATTCTCAAGAATTCAATATGTAACACCAAAAATCACAAAAAGATCATAACTCTCAAGAGTTAACTAGAAAAGTTACAAGGTTTTTTTTCTCCGTTCTCAACTTCAACAATTTTCGAATTTTAAAACAAAAAAATCATCAACCAAATATGGGAAAGATCTCATTAGTCCATCAATTAACAAGGGAACAATAGATATATGGAAATATATACACAAGCAACAGTTTTAAATTACCAATAACCATATATATATGATAAAAAAAAAACATCTTACCATCTATGTAGTCATCCTACCATTAACGAGAATATATTCAAAATGGTAGAATATAAAATAAAAGCAATAGTCAATGAGAAGACTTTTCCATAAATATGCTGCACATAATATAAATTAAAAGATATTAGAGTGTTTCAAAAGGAAACAAAAATAATATCAAGGGATTAGTTTCAAAGAGAGAATAAAAGATATTTAGGCAATCCAAAAATAATGCCAAATGATTAAATCTTTCAGAAATTATTATTGTAAATTTAGAGTACGGTAAAGTTCCATTTATACTCTCCTCCCATGCTACGTTAATTTTATTCTTCAACTTGAACATATGCTATGCCAACTTGAGCATATATCTTCAACCAGTTGGTTCCCAATTCTTGTTGGTGCTTGTCCTTACGTTTATATGCATAAGGATAGTCGTCCATTACCAATGTCGGAGGTTGCATCCAACATCAAATTATACCTTTTTTGTGGGTGAATATTCAAATTAGCTAATAAGAAACTTAGGGGAGAAAGAATTAGACTTTCTAAAAGAAGAAAAGTCAAATTTTTGCCAACTTAGAAGAGAAATTAGAAAATCTTTTCTTTTATGTATCAAAAAAAAAAAATCTTTTCTTTTAGATGACCTAATTTTTTTTATAATTTTTTTTTAACTCACTAAGTATCATATTAGGTAAGTTTATTATTAATCAATTTAAACTTCTCACATAGTGAATGTATAATTAAAAAAAGGTTAAAATATAAGGAACTAAATTGAAACTTTTTAATAAATAGGGACTAAATTAAAAGAAAAATAAATTATTAAGGCCTCGTTTGATAACTATTTTGTTTTTATTTTCTGTTTTTTTTTTAAATTAAGCTTATAAACATTACTTCCACCTATAATTTTTTTTCTTTATTAGCTACTTTTTAAAAATATTTTTAAAAAACCAAGCCAAAATTTAAAAATTAAGACCCCGTTTGATAACTATTTGATTTTTTATTTCTAGTTTTTGAAAATTAAGTTTATAAACACCAATTATACCTATAAGTTTTTGTGTGGTTTGTTGTCTATTTTCTACCAATATTTTCAAAAACCAAGTCAAGTTTTGAAAACTAAAAAAAATAGTTTTTAAAAACTTGTTTTTGTTTTTGGAATATGACTAAGAATTCAAATGTTTACCTAAGAAAGATGAAAACTATTGTAGAGAAAATAAGTTTTGTTCATACAGAAATTTGGTTCACCGGATCAACAGTGAATTTGTATGATCGAGAAACAAACATGCCTGCAAAACGAGAAAAATGAAGTAAGGAGGAGATGCTTAAGCCACCCCCACTTCGACGCTCAAGTAAATATCGAATGTGAATGAAGCTTAGAGAAAGTAGGTGAGTATATATTTTGGACGTATCTCCAGCAAATGACGCCTTCTCACTTATATAATATCGCCCCTTCGTAATCAAAACTCGGGCTCATCACTGCCCTTAAATTGTCAAATAATTACTCAATCAATTATTTTAACCACGATCTTAAGCCTTTAATTGACTTAGATCGCATAAACAATTCTACCTCAGGTATTCTAAACGAGACAATGCACACACACATCGCCAATCAAGAGTTTCGGCCCAACCAACACATGTGTCAGCCAAATTGGGCCTTGGCCAACCCACATGTCGTCAATCGTAGTAGTAGTGGCATTGCTACTACTACTACCACCACCTTGGTCGACCCACCCACATGTGAGTCGACAACTTTAGCTTTGGGCCTACCCGTGGGTCGGCCGATCAAGGCCTACAGGTTGGTTATAGGCCAGTTATGATGGGCTTGGATTTACTCTTACTCGTTTTTGTGCCCAAATCTTCATGATTCTTAGGTTTGGTCCAACTAGCTAACTTCACCCATAACAAGTTTAATTTTCAAAAACTAAATGGTTATCAAACGAAGATTAAAAAAATAGTTTTTAAAATTTTGATTTTGTTTTTTAATTTTGGCTTATGATTCAAATATGTTTTTAAAGAAGGTCTAACCAAAAAGTTGTAAGGATAAACAAACATAATTTTAAAAAATAGAAAAAAAAATGCTATCAAACGGGGCTAAAAAATAAAACATATATGATTAAAATATCATTTTAGTCCATGTACTTTGAGTTTCATTCCATTTTAGTCCTTGTACTTTTAGATATCCAACTTTAGTTCCTATACTTTCAATAAAGCTTAGAATTTGTACCTACCATTGGTTTGAAGTTATTTTTTTTTTTTCGAAATTAGTTCAATAATAATAATAATTTTCATGCAAGAAAATACATAATGTGAACATATTTCCAAAATTTTATAAAATGAAGGTCAATAGAGACTATATTTTTAAAAAAAAAAGTTAACAAAATGGATCAATTTTAAATTTTATTGAAAGTACAAAAATTAAAATTAAACACTTAAAAGTACGGTGACTAAAATGGAATGAATCTCGTGACTAAAATGACATTCTAACCAACTTCTATTTAGCGTGAAATGTTAAAATTACCAATCATTCCAAAATATCTTTGAACTTTTATCTTTATCCATTATTGCTTCCTTTTCACACACGGAGACCAATAAAGTCCACGGCCCCACACGATTACCCTCTCTCTTTTTTTTAATCCATTATTGCTTCCTTTTCAGACACGGATACGAATAAAGCCCACACGATTACCCTCTCTCTTTTTCTTTATAAACTTCAGTCAGTTTTGTTTTTTGTTTTTTTAAAAAACATGTGGGGAGATGAAATCAAAGGCATTTCAGGAGGACAGATGAAGCGTCTCACCACCGGTAAACAATCAAAATCACTAAACAAGAAACGAGAAATTTAACAAACGAATGGAGGATTTAAATTTCTAATTTCTTAATCGAAAATAACATTTTATGCCAATTGAATCATGATTATATTAACCAGTCAATTTCATTGTTTGTATCTAGTAAAGAAAATAAATTTAATTTGATTACGGATATATATTTTGGATCCATGCAAGGTTCGAAATGTCGATGTTAATGGAAATGTCGAGGTCCAAATTTTATGGAAATGTCGATGGAAATTTAAATCATGAAAATTGTTTGAATTAGCCAGTAAAACTTTGATTGTGGCTTAATTAGAATATGATTGACAATTTTTAAGCATCACATCTAAAAACTAAGATATATTTAAATATAAATATCGATTGAAATGTAGATGCGAGCAGGAATTTGAGAAAAAAAATATAAATTGATTAAAATTATTTGAAGTATTTCATGAAACTTTTATTATGGCTTAATTATCCCATAATTGATTTATTTTAACATCATATAATATATCTAAAATATATGTATTATTTATATTCAATGAGACTTTAATTATGATGATTTAATCAAGTTATAAATATAATTAACCATTCCTAAATCCTAATTGACTATAAAATAATATCAAATATTGGTAATTAGATAATATATGACATATTTGTATGTGACAAAGTAATTGTGAATTGCTTAATATAAAATGTACATGTCTAATACCAAAAAGATGACCTTTAGAGCAACTAATCCAGAATCTTGATAATTCTGATAGAAATTACAATATTGCTCCTAAGTCATCATATATTGAAAATGTTGAACATATTTGCTTACATAAAAACGTATGACTCATATGACCAAAATATAAACCCTATTCGTGGGTACATCTCATTAGTTGATGGTCCTTGATTTTCAGATGGATGATAACTCTGTGGTGGAAAGTTAGGATAGACATTGCTATGACTAGGACTTGAAGAATCATCATAATTTGAGTAACTATGTGGTGGAAAGTTAGGCTGGACATAGCCTGGTTATGTGTTATTGCTGCTAATGCTTATCATTTCCATACTTGAAAGTAAGAAATTCTCATCCGAATTTGTCGAATAAAAATATCATGCATCTCTATGTCGATAGAACGGTTTACCAATAGCAGCAATCCCCTCACCACCCTCTCGAGATCCGTGGTCCTCGTCTTGGGTGACATGGTCGAATCCAGCCTCATAGGAAAAAATACTTATTCCTGGTTCATTAGATTGTCGTTCCCCAACTTGGTAACCACTTGAAGTCCCAACATTTATATCACCTCCTCCACCAGATGAATTATCATCATCATTGCCATCGTCCATACTGTCATCGTCTTCGTCATTTTCCGACTTACCTGTACGAAGCTTTTTTCTTATTTTTAGAAGTTCCGCTTCAGAATAACCAACTTTTAAACAAACATTAAATTGATAGTCATTTAATTGGTCGTCAGGCATCCTAACTTATTTATTTATTACTTGCTCCACATTGATACCAATCTCTGCAGCCATGTTGGCAATCTCGAGGTCTGGATTGTCAGACTCATCATCCAAATGTACTGGTCGGACCCATTGAAAAAATGGGTCATCACCATCATCATTTGGATCTGCCACGACATCCACCAAATTGATGTAATAATTTTCTACTACTTTTTCACCTTTGGCCCTATATCTCTAAGCTTCAATTTCATGTTATAGTAGCAAAAAACAAGTTTATGGAGCTTTTGGTAAGCTAACTGATTACGTTGCTTTGTATGGCTAAAGCAAACATACTCCAGTTCCGCTCACATGCAGATGACGAAGTCGTTTGAGACAAAACCCGCATAGCTAGCTTTTATATTGTAGGAGCACTTTTACCATACATACCCCACCAATGGGCTGCACAAACACAAAAAAATAATAATATATAAAAAATTAGTATTTTTTTTAATCTTTACTTTAATTTAATTGGTAGTAGATGATCATAATTTTAAATGCTACTTACATGGTTGCAATTTGTTTCTTGATTTTATCGCACCTCGTTCTCTAAAACTCATTTTGGGATCTCTAAAATATATAAGTTGCATTAAAAGATTATGTATTAGGTGAATTTATATGAATTCAAATTTAGATAATTATCTATTGATTTCTGATAATTACCTCCATTCCAAAATTTCCAGCATTTGGGCAATCTGGAAATAATTTATAATATACTGTATGTACAACCTCAATCAAATTGAAATCCATTCCAATACCATGAGTGTATTGATATTTTGGATTCAAATAATGAGCTACAAATGATATCATATAACAATTTGGTTAGTAATATTAAAAAATTCATAATTGATGTGATTAATAAAATTGACAAATTCACGTTCCAAATTAGTTCTCAGGCAGGGGTGTTCCCTTATGGTCAACTTAAATACCCCAACCTAGACAAAACTATCTTTAGAAAAAATTATTTAGCCAATTTTTTCATGCTTAGCTAATTGTAATCAACGAGAATGAATAAAATTAACTAATTCAATTTCCAAAGTAGTTCCCAGGTAGAGGTGTTTCCTTACGGTTATCTTAAATACCTCAACCTAGACAGAACTATCTCTGGAAGATAAATTATAGTCAATTTATTCAAATTTATTAGTCTAATAGAATAGTAAATACAATTAATGAAAATAAAAAACATACTTAATTTTAATTTAATAATTAATTTTACATGCAGCATGAAGAGGATGATAAAGTGTCTTGTCCCATCGATTTTCAATTACTTGGTTGACCCAGCCTCTGCCTTTGATATGGATGATTCTTGATTTCAAATTTTCAACCATGCTATAGATAACAAGCATCGTTGGAACAACCTCAGAGTCCACAATTCGAAGAACAGTGTACATTGGCTAAAAAATATTGACAATGCTCTCCACTTGATCCCAAAATAAGTGATTTAATACGCGAGATTTAATTTCTTTCCAATTTTTGTCCGACTCAACTTGTCATTAAAACCATGCATCATTAGTGAATAGTCGTTTTAATTCAGCTCTCTTCTTCAGCATGCTACTTAATGCAAGATAATTTGTTGCTAATCTAGTGGCACCAGGTCGGACAATATCACCTTCATATATCTCGCACATTTTACTGAGTAAGCATCGATGATTATATATATAATTGGACAGCCCTCATGCAGCTCAATAATATTTTCTATTAAGGCCCTTTTACCTATATCCTCAAACATTAAATCTATGTAATGGGCTGCATAAGGGGTCCAATAAATATTAAAAATTTTCATTATCAATTATCCAACTTTCTTGAAAGCAAAGTCATTGTCTGTCATAATTTGGACTACGTTCTCACTCCCTATCTCTCGTACGACATTCTTCAAGAGATTATAAATATATTTATGGTCTTTAACTTGTTTAGAAGCATCAACTGACCATAAGAAAACGGTAGTACCATCAGAATAGACCATAAAATTGATGATAGATAATTTTGTTAGTCCTGTCCACCCATCAGACACGATTGTGCAGCCAAAAGTTTCCCACTTTTTTTCTGTTCCTGAACATATTTTTCCATATCTTCATACTCCATATCCAAATATTTATTGCGAGCTTCGTACGGTGAGGGTACTTCAACTCTCATACCTACTAAATGAAAACTCATTTGAATTAGAATTTATGTAAGTACAATTGTATTACAAAAAACAAACATGCTTGAAAATAGTTAATAAGCACACTTACCAGCTTTTTGTATTCCCACAACCATATTTTTAAAATGATGCGACTTTAGTTTATTGGGTGCGATATTGTCATAAATAAAAAAACGAGAGATTAGTCGTCCATCATTTTGTCTAATGGTTCCCAACATATCCTTTAAATTTTTTTGTTTAGCTCCTTTAGACTTGTAGTATGAGGGCTCTTTCATACTACTAAACCGTTGGAATTGATTAGAGCCTTGAACTCGCTCAAGTCAACTTCGTCACATATCTTCCTCCTCTTCGGTCGTCTTTCATGAGTTACGTATAACTTCACGATACTGTTTTCTTTCTGAGTAACTCATAGTCATATCAAAGACTTCAATATCCTCGTCACTACTGTCATCAACTTGATGACCTTTTAGATTAGATCGTAAATCCTTTTGAATTTCTTTCATTTTTTTTTCTTCTCTAAATTTTTTCGTCTCCTTTATTTTCAGTTGTTCTGCAATTTGTTTATTCACCTATGGTGCCACATTCAAACAGGATTTGGTGTTCTTTTTGGGATCATTTCCAGATAAATGATGTTTGAATGTGGTGATGCCACCGCTTTTAATCACCAACTGGCAAAAATTGCATATAGTGCCAGATTTGTTTCATCCAATGGAATCCAATAAGCCCAAGCTGGATCTGAATGTCCTCTTTCCATCTATGAACACTATTAATAAACCCAAAAATAATAATAAATATACAATTTATACGTTTTAAAAACTAATATAAAATTATCACCACTAACAGAATATATTATTTACTTCACAAACATTATAAAAAATATTGAATAAAAATGACTAGCTTCATTTCCAATTTAGTTCCCAGGTAGAGGTGTTCCCTTATGGTCAACTTAAATACCTCAACTTAGACAGAACGGTGTATTGGAGAATAAAGTATAGTCAATTTATTCAAATTACAATAAACTAGTATATAAATGAATTATGTAATTCATAAACAATATAACTAATAAGAAAATTATAAAATTAAGAAACATAAGAACAATCACTTCAATATCGATCCATAATAATAACAATTATAACAAAAAGAAAAAAAATAGATTACACAATGAAGATAATAATAACAATTAAATAATGAACATAGATTAAACAAAAAATAATAACAATTATATAACAAATAATAATAATAAACAACCATTAACTAACGAAGATAATTTAAATGAACTAAAAAATAATCTATATTATTAATAAAACAAAAGTTAAATAATAATATAATAAAGAGATAATAACCTTGAAAGTTGAAAACTTAAAAGTAATGTAGATAGACTAAAATGTAAATTAGAAGCTAAAACTCCTAATTTAATAAGGGAATTTGAGAGAATTAGAGGAAATTGAGAGAATTGGAATTGAAGAGAATTGAGAATTGGAGATTGAGTTGTTGTGGTGAAGAAGAAAGTGAAATGAAGTGGGTATTTATAGATGGTAAAAAATAATAAAAAAATAAAAATATGTACAAAAATAAAAATATGTTTTGTGATTTAAAATATGTTTGGGAAATTGAAAATTTTTATTTTGAAATTTGTAAAATTTGATGGGATTTTGATGTGAAAGTGATAATTAAATAAGATAATCATATGAAAATATTACAAAAAAATGAAGAAAAAAACACACAAAAGAGATATGTATTTTGTTTAAAATTTTAAATTAGAAAAATAGAATTATAGAAATATGTAAAACTTTGGCTAAAATTGAGATTTGAGAATTGTATTGTATAAGTAAGACTTAAGAGTAATTTAATAATTGTATAAGTAAGACTTAAGAGTTAATAGTAATAATAGATTGTGCATGTATTTGTATTATTTGTTTATATAATAAAAAAAAGAAATACAAAAAAAAAATGAGAGAAGACATTTGAGCTGATGTTGACGTGTGTCAGCAACTGAACATTGGTATGCATGTTTTTTCATTTAGTCATTTCAGGAATCAGTATTCACATTAAAAAAAAAAAAACGAAAATTAGACGACATGTCGTCGAAGGGGGGAAAACGGCATTCCCCCCAACAACATGTCGAGGGATGGATCCATGCATCTTTAACTACTTCTTGGATTTTTTTTTTTTTGAGACATATACTTTTTGAAAGTTGATTGATAAAATATTAAAAGCAAAGTGTAATAATTAAAAAAGGAAAGTTTCATTTTGGGATTGTAAAAGTAGGACACTTTTTTTTGTAATGGTCTTTTTGGCAACACTTTACTGTGAGTTATATCCATCAAATGATGACATCCACTCCATGACTAACATAATTGCATGTACCACTCATTTAGTCAATTCATATCTAATTCCAATTGGTAGATTTTTACTTAATTTGTGAGTGGCCAGGATAATTATCTCAAGTGTGCTAAAAAAAAAGGATAATTATCTGAGGTTGACCTCTTTCTTGACTTGTATGTTTGTTAGAAATACTATAGCACACAACTACACTCATTACTAAAAATAACTTGCTCAACCCAAAAAAAAAAGTTTAAATATCATTTTAGTCATTATACTTTGGGCTTTGTTCCATTTTAGTCTATGTACTTTCAAATGTCAAATTTTAGCCCCTATACTTTTAATAAAGCTTAAAATTGATCCTTATTATTAGTTTATTGTTATTTTTCGTCAAAAAAATAGTTTATATTAACTTTTTCTCTATAATAAATTATGGAAGTATGTTCACATGCATTGTGTCTTTTCGTGTATTAAAATTATTATTATTATTATTTAACCACTTTTGATAAAAATTAACTTCAAAATTATCATAAGGACCAATTTTAAACTTTATTGAAAGTATAGGGACTAAAATGGGATATTTGAAAGTACATGAATCAAAATGGAACAAAGTCCAAAGTATAGGACCAAAATTGTATTTTAACAAAAAAAAAAAAAAAAAGGTTTGTAGGATTGAGTTTGTTTAATTCAAATCCTTTAGATCTACTATTTTCTTTTTTAAAAAAAAAAACTATGAAAAGAATAATAGAAACAAGCAAAACAAATAATGTGTTAAGTTACAAGTTTAGTCCATAAACTTTTATATTTGTGTATAATTGGTGTCTGAACTTTAAAATTGTCTAATAGTTAAGTCTGTAAAACCTTCAATTTTGTGTCTAGAAATTCTTGAACTCTAATATATTTGACAATTTTTAAAATTAATAGATCTATTAAACACAAAATTAAAAGTTAGTAGACCTATTAAATACAAACCTACACACTCTAGAATTAAACTTGTAATTTAATCTAAATAATATAACCATTTTAATGAACATTTTTGTAGACATTTGATCACCATTTCAATAGTGACATTTATTAATTTTTTATTTTGTTTTGGCCTTTTCCTCTTGAGGATAACTCGAAAATCTTATCATAAATACCATCAATATAAAGTGGTAGAGCCGTAGAAAGAAGATAATGTTGTGTCATTGAATAAACTACTATGACATTTCCATTTTATTTTTTTTAGAGAGGGTGTTTTAGGTTTATGGTTGTTTATTTATTTTTCGTTAAATTATAAGTTGGATCATGAATTTGAGAATTTTCTGACTAAGTAACTATGCTTAAAAAAAGTTTCTAATAAATCTGAAAATTTAAAATTTTGTTTGATACTCTTTATACTTAAAAAATATTCTAAAAAAGCTCCTAGCTTTCAATATTGCATGTTTAATACATCTTTGTTGTTAATTTTTTACCAAAGTTTGAACTTTTCAAAAATAAGCCCATCCTGTAATTTTTAGAGAATAAAGCTTATGTGCTACGTGAATTGACGAAGTTAACAATAAAGATTTATTAGATATAAAATTAAAAATTTAGAAATCTATTAAAAACTTTTTAAAAGTACATAGATGAGGTTAGACAACATTAAAAGTTCAATATGTTAAATTTTCTTTTAGGTATATATAAACTAAATAGATGCAACCAGAGAAAACTTGTAATTTAAATTTTTTTCTCTAACAAAATCATTATTTTGAATAGATGTTTATTTATTTATTTTTATTTTTTTAAATTTAACAACATTTGGAATGAGGAGATTCATACCTCTAACCTCTTAGTCAATTGGATAGTTTTTCTCTAATGAAGTAAAAAATGTGTACATGATTATAAACCATTCCACATTCATCAACAATTTTTTTTGACAATATGTGAGGTAGGGGAATCAAACCTCTGACCTCGAGGTTGATAGTACAAGTTTAATGTCAGTTGAACTATGCTCATTTTGACCACATTTATCAACAGTTAAGGCAAGAAAACATTGCAAGTCACATATTGATCTCGATATCAATGTATCTTTCTTTACATATATTATCGTAACTTCTAATAATTATTCCAAACCAGCAAGAGGTCAATAATGCACACATTATATAACTAATATAACAAATTCAATGTTAAACAAACATTAAGTATAACACATAACTAATAAAAACAAATAGTAGAACTCAAAAATTAAAAATTAAAAATAAAAACCAACAGTAATTTTTCTTAAGGGGTTGTTTGGTTCAAGCTTTCTTATATGCCTAGGAATAATGGATGTCTAGGAATAAGATGTCTGAGAATAAGATTGTTGGGAATCATTGATTGCTGTATTTAGTTGTACACCTGGAAATGCTAATTTTTATAATAATAAATGATATATTTATTTTTTTATGAGATTAATTTTATAATTTTTATATAATTATGATGCATTAATAAATGAACTCTTGAACAAATAGATGTAAATTAATTGATCATAATAGATGTATAATTTTAATTGAATAAATAATTGTAATAAGTTATAATTTTTATACTAAATTATTTCAATTATTTCAATATATTAAATAGATTGCTAATTTATTAAAATTTCAATAAATACACAATTAAGTTTATTTTTATAAAGGAAAAAAAATCAATTTTACCCGTAAACATGTCACTGTGTATCAATTTTCACTCTAAATTTTTAGTTTTTACCTGTAAACTAATGAATAACTTTACCAACACTCACAAGTTTTAATAAAATGTAGTTCTAACATTATTTTTCTTTGAAATTTTATCGATTTTGTACCATACCTATGTCTTATATAATTCATTGAAAGCATATGAAAATATTTTTTTAACGAATGTTCAAAAGAAAACTTATTGGAGGATAGATATTGCAAAAAAAAATTAAGTTTAAGGTTAAGATTGCAATACTTATCTAAGTTTGACAATTTGATGAAATTAAAAGTTTACGGTAGAAATTGATACAACTCGACAATCTTAGATGTAAAAATTGATTTTTTTTTTTTTTTTAGGAATGAGAATTCGTTGTGTATATTTTTGATCAATCAATTAGTTATAATTAATTTATTACAATTAAATAATTAATTAAGTTAATTCAATACATTATTATAAAATAATTTTAATATAATTGGGTTGATTATAAAAATTAATCTAAATAAATTAATTTTAATTGAGTAAATAAATATATTCAAAAGAAAGATGAATATTAACAAAAATAAAAGAGGGAAAGATGATGGCATGAAGAAAACTCATGCTTTTGCAAGGGTATCAAATGCCCTTACTCATGGGTATACAAAATTCATGGGAATAACTCATTTTCATGGTACCAAACAAGGGTATCTAAAGCCCTTGCTCATTTCCATCTTCAAAACCCTTGTACCAAACGACCCATAAAATTGTGAATTCAAATCTTCATTTTTGGTTTTAAAAAAAAATCTAGAATATTGTCTTAACCAGGGTATTAAATTTTTGTGGACATGTCAACAATTCTATATGTCCATGAGTTTGACATCAACATAAGAAATGAATCGATATTTTCATTGTACCATATAGAAAAATAAAAGAAATATAACAAAAATATAAAACAAATATCACATTATCACTTATATGAACATAATATTATTAATAATAAATATTAACCTATTTAAAAAGAAAAAAAATACTTATTTGTTAATTTAAATATTTTGTATGAATTTTTTATTTTTATAATTTTTTCAAAAATATCTATCGACATTGACATTTTATCTACATTTCTATTGACATAATTTCCATAAAATTGAGATCTCAATATTTTTATCGTCATCGACATTTGAAACTTTGGTCTTTAACACACACATATTCATACCCTTCCTAAGATATTAGGAATCAACATATCACTTCACCACATAAATTCTTTATGATGTCATTAAGAACACCTTTTTTAAGGGGTCATATATTTAAACATGCACAGAGGCTAGTAAAATGCATATAAATGGATTGAATATGAAATCATTACACTCTTTCCGGACTCACAGAGGAAAACCAAAAAAGAGTCTTTGCATCCAAAAAAAAAAAAAAAAAGTCTCAACTTGTCTAATGTATATATTTTAACTTCAAAAAACCTCAAATAGACAAATGAATGGATCGAGGACACACTCCACAGCTTGTTCTCTTTTTATTAAATATTAATTTATTAATTTTATAATTTTTCTAGTCGATACTTCCATCAATATTTTCATTAAATTGGTACTTCGATATTTCTATGGATATGAACATTAATATTTTGCACAAAACCATTAACATAAACAAAAATTTAGCTGTCGGTTCGATGGAAAAAAGATTCATATATACTTTCATATTGGCCACGCCTCTCCACAATCTCTCAACTTTACTAATACAATGAACTCAAATACATCTAATGCTACAATTCAATTGATCCCACCCATTTTTCCAATCCCTCCATATGATATTGTCATTGCCCTTAATAACCATTCCACCCAATTCGCCAATCTTTCAAATTTTATTCAACGTGTAATGTTACTCGACAATCATTTGATACAGGTTCAAAATCTGTCTACTCCCAATCGTGGGTGTCCAAATAATTCTATATTTCTCTCTACCCTTTTGCCGCCATTTCTCTTCGTGTGTGGATTCAAGAGATAACACAGGCATTTGGGTTGTATTCTTCTTGACATGGATAATAGTAATGTGTTGTGGGGTAAGAAGGGAAGGCTGTGTAAGCCTTAACCCAATCAATCTGCTCAATTTTGGGTGTAGACTCTCCCTTTTTTGGCTCTTCTTTCTCTTGTCCGACGCTAATAATGTAAGCTGAGGGCGAAATCTTTCTTACTTTGCCAACAATTTCAACTGGGTCAGCTGTTCCGATCACTGTAATTTTGTTCTCTTTTGTGTCCGCTTCCATTGACACAATGCCTGTAAGTTTTTGTGCCAAAACCCACATCAATATCAATCACATAAAAAAAAAAGTATTTTTTTGGGTTAATTTTAATATAAATATTGAAAATTAAACAAGACCCAGTTTGTTGATGTTACCTAAAAGGCCAGAAACAGCTTTCAGCACCTTTTTCTTCGTCTTTGAATCGCTAATTTCCACTCTAAGCACAGCTTTCTGCAAATTAAAAAGAAACCCATTAATCGTAATTAGTTGAAAGACCGATAATCCCACCTGAATTTTTTTTAAAAAAAAACATGACCATCATTTTTTGTTGATGGAAGAGGGAAAGAAGGGCAATTAATCAATTAAATTACTTACCATCATTTTTGTTGGGTAAAGGTAAGGTTTTGAAAGAACTAGAATGAGAGATAATGAGAGTTATGAATTGGGTCTGCAAATAGTGAGTGGCTGAAGAATGCGAATGAAGAAAATGAGAGAATAAAATGGGTTGAATGTAGAGAGAGAGAGAGAGAGAAGAAATTGGTTGAAAGTATAGAGAGAAGGAGAGAGAAGAACCTTGGAAGATAGAGAGACAGGTCTCGAGAGAGTTTAATTTATAGAGAAGGAAAAATAAGGGAGTTGGAATAGTTCTCTCAATTATGATATGCGAAAATGCGTTGCACTTCACATTACAAACAAAAAAGTGTCCTTATATTTTATGGGAATCATGAACTCGTTCTTAAAGTACAAACGAGTAAAAAAAAAATCAAACTCACCCATACCTTATTTATTTTACAAACGAGTAAAAAAAAATTCAAACTCAACTATACCTTATTTATTTATTTATTTTTTAGGGGAAGCTCACCTACATTTAAATTATAGGTTTCATCAACACGAGCATAACTGAATGATTAAAACACTCATTTCCTTGAGGTTAGAGGTTGAAACATTTACTCTCATAATTAATTTGTTGTACTAAAAAAAATTGTAAGTTTTGTCTCAAAACTTTTGAAGTTATATCTAATTGATTATTGTACTTCAACTTTTTTAAATAAGGTTTTTAACTTTCAAATTTAATTATTTGGATCTCTATACTTTATTCAAACAAAATAGTTAGAACTTTCAATTTTGTTTCCTACACCAGTCCTTAACTTCATTAGTTTTGACTTTTACTCGTTAAATAAGCATGTCATATACTCATTAAATAATATATAGTTAGTATGTCCTATAAATGTTGGATGGGAAATTTGCACAGATGACTCACTTTCACGCGTATCGATGCCATTTGACATGTGTTTTGAAATTAATGACATATGACCCTTTTCGTACTTTGCATCCCGTCCAAATTACTGTGAGGGAAATTTGCACAGATGACTCGCTTTCACGCTTATCGATGCCATTTGACATGTGTTTTGAAATTAATGACATATGACCCTTTTCGTACTTTGCATCCCGTCCAAATTACTGTGAGGGCATCGTTGCTCTAGATTTTCTCGCTCTCGCTCTAGATCGTTCTTGCTCTCGCTCTAGCTTGTTCTCTCTTGCTCTAGATTGTTCTCGCTCTCGCTCTAGTTCATTCTCGCTCTCGCTCTAGCTTGTTTTCTCTCTTGCTCTAGATTGTTCTCGCTCTAGCTCGTTCTCGCTCTCGCTCTAGCTTGTTTTCTCTCTTGCTCTAGATTGTTCTCGCTCTAGCTCGTTCTCGCTCTCGCTCTCGCTCGTTCTCGCTTTCGCTCTAGCTTGTTTTCTCTCTTGCTCTAGATTGTTCTCGTTCTCGCTCTCGCTCGTTCTCGTTTCCCTCTTACTCTAGCTTGTTCTCGCTCTCGCTCTCGCTCTATCTCGTTCTCGCTCTAGCTCGTTCTCGCTCTCGCTCGTTCTCGCTCTCGCTCGTTTTCTCTCTTGCTCTAGCTTGTTCTCGCTCTCGCTCTAGCTCTGCTGCTCTAGCTCTTCTATGACGTAATTTTTTCTTGTTTTTTTTTTTTCTCCAGATTTTCAACCACTCATTTGAGCGAGAGCGAGAGCGAGAGCGTTTCCGCCTACGAGAGCGTGAACAAGCAAGACCACCTCATACTACCCTCATGTGTAATTTTGCGCACTATGTCATGTCAGAATGGGTCATATTTCATTATTTTCAGAATGCAAGTCATCAGTCATTAAAGCATTGGAAAACGGGTCATCCGTACAAAAACCCCATGTTGGATCATATTTGAAAGTTCAAAGACCTATGAAAAATAAACTTTTTAAAATATATGAATTAGAGATACGTCGAACTTTAAAAGTTGAAAGACTTATTTGAAGCTTAAATTTTTTTGAAGTAATAGAACTAATTAATGAGCACAAGTGAGTTCATAGGTCAAATTTGTAATTTAAAAATAACTAAATTACACTTTAGTCCCTGCAGTTTGAAGTTTGTGTCTAAAAGGTCTCTAAACTTTAAAGTGTGTCTCATAGCTATGTCTTTAAACTTTCAACTTTATGTCTAATATGTCTTTATTAAGCTTTAAAAGTGTCTAATAGATCCATGAACTTTAAATTTTGTGTCTAATAGGTCTTTAATATATTCAATATTTTTCAAATTAATCGGTCTATTAGACATAAAATTGAATTTTGTGTCTAATGGAATCCTAACCTTTCAATTTTGTATACAATAGATCTGTAAATTTTAAAAAATTTCAAAAAAGTCATTGACTTTTTAGACATAAAATTGAAACTTCAATGAACTATTAGACACTAAATTGAAAGTTTAAAACTTATTAGACACTTTAAGAATCCATTGGACCCAAAATTATAAGTAAATGGATATATTAGAATTTTTTTTTAAGGTTTGAGAACCTATTAAACACAAACTTGAAAAATAACACTTCAGTTGTAATTTTAACCTTTAAAAAACCATTGATATTTGATTATGTTAAAGCCACTCGTAGATAGAGTTCTTAAAAAGTTAAGAATAATGGCCAAGATATAAATTGCACAACAAAATAATAATAATAAATGTAACTGACACACTTCAATATCATGATCACTAGACACTAAATGAAATAAACTGTCATGCCATTAATAAAAAAAATGTAGTAGCAATATAACTCAACTAGTTTAAGTATGTATCTTTGACTAAAAAATTAGAGTTCCAAATCCCTCACCCTCACATGTAGTTGAACTAAAAGAAAAAAGAAAGAAGAAAATGTAGTTCATTAATTCCGAACATGATACAATGTGATTAAATACATGGCATAATCATAGAGGATCATGTACATGTGATTAAACATAGTTAGAATTTAGAAATTTGAAGCCACAATCTCAAAGTATTAGATAGTTAGTTTAATCTCATTTTAATATAGTTAACATGAATATAGCTCAATTGATTAACGTATATAAGTCGATCAAAAGGTCAAAAGTTCAAATTTCTATTCCACATGTGGTTAAATTTAAGAAAAAAAATCTTATTTTAATTTACTTTTAGTCCTATAAAATAGTCCATAAATTGTGTGCAACTTTTAGTTAATTATTTAACAAAAATTTTGATTTATTTCAAAGGACCCATCTCATCTAACTTCAAACAGTGGTTCACATGGACTGTATCTATCAAGGAAAGGAACAAAAAGACATTTTCTTGTAGATTTCTATTAAATAATACATGAAAAAAAAAATTAAAATAAAGATTAAAATGACTTTTTTCATACAAAGTTTAAAATGCTAAAAGTAAAAAGCTCAAAATTTATGAATCAAAATAGAAAAGTAAAAAAACTAAAATAAGAAACTAAAATAAGATATATTGACAAGAATAAAAGTAAGATATCAATTCCTTAGCTTCACTCAAGATAAGAGGTTAAAATCCTCACCTTGCATTTGTTGTATTGAGATAGAAAATTAAAATTTTTACTCTAATAAAAAAAATGGTTAAAATACTATTTTGGTTCTTGTAATTTCAAAGGTCCAAATTTAGTCGGTAAACCTTAAAATTGGTCTCTATGTTAGTTTATAGTTAACTTTTCTTAAAAAAAAAAAATTAGTCTCTATTAGCATTTCTTCTATAAATTTTTAAAATATGTTCATATTGTGTCTTTCTTACATGAAAATTATTATTATTATTATTTAACCAATTTCAATAAGAATTAACTTCAAAATAACAGTAAGGACTAATTTTAAATTTTATTGAAAATATAAAGATTAAATTTGAATACTTAAAAATATAGAAATCAAAATGAAATGAAATCTAAAATATAGAGAACAAAATAAAATTTTAAACTAAAAAAATCTTAAATTAATCAAATAAACTTTTATGAAATTTGTTAAATAAAAGTGTGAACGCGGGGATCCAAACGCGTTTACGCGTCTGCCTTAACTGGTAGAGAACTTTGAATAAATTAAATTGCAAAGTGGGGTGACTGACTTTGACTTGAACTTTTCAATTAAAAAAGAACGACCTGGAAACTTTAGTCTTCTCTAAGTCTTTTTAAAAAATAAAGAAAAGAAAAAGAAAAGTCTCTATGTCATTGAGTAAATTAAATATAAATAATTAAAATGAACTTAATTAAGGAGTAATTGACATATATTTTCGACTGTGAGATTGAATATTCGAATTTTCCACCCCTAATTCTTGTTAACCTAAAAAAAAAGAGAAAAGAATTATATATATATATATATATATATATATATATATATATATATATATATATATATATATGGCCTCTCACCTTTTTTTCCCCTTCAATTTATATAATTTATATATATATTAAATTTTGTCTTAAAAAAGGTTAATTAACTACTTCTAACATATTTGCCGTCTTTAGGTTGTTTTAGAATTTAAATGGAACTTTATTTTTTAAAAATAATTATAGATTATGTTTATTCTTAAAACTAATTACAAATAAATCTGTTCTATAAATATTAGTTTTAAGAATATACATAATTTATAATTATTTAGTGTTATTTATTTATAAATAATTGATTAACTTAAATTATGATAATGGATATAATTTTAATCTATATGATAGCCATAAACATACATTGTTGATTAATTTAGATGTTGATATTATAAGAATTACTAATTAAATTATATATTAATTAACTATAAAAATCACCAACTAAATTATATGTTAATTATTTATTCTAGAATATTTTGTAACTAACCTACGTATTTTGATTTATGTTCGACTCATCATTTTTTAAACTATTATTTTTGTTTGATTTTTTTTAGAAAAAATACACTTTTATTGTCCTTAAGATCTAAACTTAATTTCTATTTAGTTCTTAGATTTTAGAAATTAACAGCTTTGGTCTTAGATATTTGAATTTAATTTCTAATTTAGTTCTTGAAGTTTAAAAAATGACATGGTTTGATCCATGAAGTTTGAATTATTTGATTTTTAATAATTGGTCCACGAAGTTTGAAAATGATTTCTAAAAGGTTTCCTAATATAGAATTGATCGTTAGTTGATATAACGGATGACGTTGGTTTCAAAATATTATTAAAATTTTACTCTCCAAACTATATTATCTAGGTCCATGCCTAAATTAGTAATAGTATAGCAGAAAAAGACACCACAAGAGTGAATTTTCAGAGATAATTCTAGAGTTGCTATTCCAGTTTGGGGCTATGGCTGGTCGGTGTTGTTCCCACGTGTCCTTTGAAGTCTTGTCTCCTTCTCTCTTAAAAGTTTATTGGGTGGATTGGAACCTTAGATGGAAAGGACAAAGGAGAGTGAGTTCATTTTTAATGGTTTTTCAATCTCTTATAATTCTTTTAAATAAATAAAAAACTATAGACAGGGAAAGAATTAAAGAATTATTCAATGAAATCGTGTCGTACATATGAATGCTCTCTAATAATTATTCGATTAGGTTCAAAATCTATTTACCTCTATGTAATTATGCAATGTTTGAGATACAATTTTGATTTCTTTAATACATTCAATGTTATAGAATCTTCAAACGCTTTGTTACCATCCCTTGAAATAATTTCTGGAAAGGAAGGGAGATAAAAAGCTACATTAGCAAAATTTAGAATATTATCACATATCATTTAAAATAATAATACATGTCAACAACTTCCAAGTGCTTAATTAATTATCTCATTATTTTGTTATTTTTTTTTTGAGTTCCACACATATGGATGAGGATTTGAATCTCTTTTTTTTTGTTAAGAATATATATGTTTTAATCAGTTGAGCTATACTAAGAGTAAATAATATAATTACCTTTAAAAATTCATCTTTTCAACGGTAATCAAGATAGCTTAGAATAAAAAAAATTTAATCTTTGGATGTCTGGCTATTTTAAGATTATTACCACAATCCAAACACAATAATCTAGATGACCATAAAGTGAGAATCTTGAATTACCACCAAACAAACGACTCATGAAATCTTTTTGCCTTCTCTCTTAAAAGTTTATTGGGTGAATTGGTGAAATGTTCTTTTGGATCACTAATTGGAACCTTGGATGGAAATGACTAAGGAAAGTGATTTCATTTTTAATGGTTTTTCAATCTCTAATCTAATTCTTTTTTTTTTTTTAAAAAAAATTATAGAGAGAGAGAGAAAAAGATGGAATAAAATAAGAATTTAAGAATTATTCAATGTGGTTGTACAAGATGAATGCTCTCTAATAATTATTCGATTACGTTCAAAATTTGTTTATTACCTCTATTATTATTGGATTTTTGAGATACAATTTTGATTTCTCTAAGACATTCAATGTTAAAGAACCTTTCAACGCTTTGTTACAATGTCTGGAAAGGAAGGGACAGAGCCGCATGAGCAAATTTTAGAATATTATCATATCATTTAAAATAATACATGTCAACAACTTCCAAGTGCTTAATTAATTATCTCATTGAACTAAAAAAAAAATAATTATCTCATTATTCTGTTATTATTAAAAAAATAATTATCTCATTATTCTGTTTTTTTTTTTTTTTGAGCTCAACACATGTGGATGAGGATTCGAATCTCAAACGCTTGTTTGGTCGATAATATATATGTCTTAATCAATTAAGCTATGCCAATAGTAAATGATGTAACTTATCCTTAAAAATTCATCTTTTCAATATCCAATATCTTTTGATGTCTGGCTATTTTAAGATTACCACAATCCAAACACGATAATCTAGATGGTCATAAAGTGAGAATATTAGATTACCACCAAACAAACGACCCCTGAAATCTTTTCCCCTTTTCTTTTAAAAGTTTCTTAGGTGGATTGTGATAGCATGCAAAAATGTGCTATATCTAGGCTTAGTTTTATGTTAGTTTTACTATGACTGTGTGTGCTTTCATATATTTTTATGTATATTTTGCAGAAATCGAGTAATTTGAGCAAAAATGGAGAATTGTGGAGTATTTGAACGAATTTGGAGCAATTAGAGGCTATATTTGAGGGTCCAAGTGTTGAAGAGGAAGAACAAAGCGTTTGAACCCGAGAGCATAGCGTTGCAATGCCACTTGTAGCGTTGCAACGTTACATCAGCAACCATTCAACCTTGGAGTGCAGTAGGCATAGCATTGCAACCTACCACGATTTGTAAAAAAAGGAAAAAGGGACAGCGTTACAACGCTACCCACTATCTATAAATAGGAAGTTTGTGTTTCGTGCAAAGGAGTCATTTTAGAAAAACCTAAACCCTAATTTCGATAAAGGCACTGTTTTGAGGTCTAGAGATCATATTGGAGAGCTAAGGAGGAAACTCAAGGCTCGAGATCGTGGGACATCATGTCAGGAACGAGTGTTGCCACTCATCGTCCAATTTTTCTCTATTCTCTTTACTTCATTTTTTTTTTAATTTTAGGATTTCTTGGACTGTATTTGAATGTAATTGTGTATTGTAGACTCATGGTTGATTGTATTATTTTTAAGACTATGTTTGATTTATTGATTTGTGTTTTTGTAATGTCTTTTATTCATCTTGAATTAATCTTCTAAGCTTTTGGCCATAGCTTTGTATGTTAAGTTAAGTTTAGTTTGAGAAAGTAAATTTAACTAAGGACTTAGATGCATGACTAGGATTAGTCTATTTGCATGGGAATGAATAGGTTAATGTTAGAAGCTCTTAAGAGAATTTCATAATGTCAGGTTTAGTTGTAGAAATAGACCGAGAGGTTGATTTACTTCTTTGCATGAGTTCAATTGGGCTCGAGAGAGTCAATTGAATACCTTAGTAATTATTGGCTTAGGACTATTGCATGTTTCATAATTTTTTAATCAATTTCATAGTTGTGCTTCATGGATTGCAATTTCCAAATATCTCTCTAAAATTGGACTCCAACTTTGTAAATAATAGTTTATCTTTTATTTATTTGTTAAAAAAAATTCAAACCAAAGTTATATTTCTCTAAATAAAATTGGGCATAATTAATTATGATACTTAATTAAATCTAAGAACTCCAATTCTTGTGGATGACCCTGATCACTATTATTGCAAAATATTTAGAGGTCTTTTTTATAAAATTTAATTTTGATAAGGCCTTCGACAAACTCCTTTATCAGATTGGTGAAAAATGTTCTTTTGGATCACTAATTTATACCTTGGATGGAAAGGGCTAAGGAGAGTGAGTGCATTTTTAATGGTTTTTCAATCTCTAATCTAATTATTTTCTTTAAAAAAAATTATAGAGAGAAAAAGAGATGGGATATAAGAATTTAAGAATTATTCAATGTGGTTGTACAAGATGAATACTCTATAATAATTATTCGATTAGTTCAAAATCTGATTTATGATCTCTATTAATTATTCAATGTTTAAGATACAATTTTGATTTCTCTATAATACATTCAATGTTATAGAATCTTCAAACTCTTTGTTACAATGCCTTGAATAATTTATGGGTGCTTAATCATTTTAAAATCAACTAATAGTCAATACATTTTAAGGATCATTTAACACATATCGATTTGAACTTGAGTACAGGTTTTCATGTTCGCGCGTGCACCACAAAAGTTGAGATAGGAAGATGAGACAAGACACACACACAAATGAGACAGGAAGACAAAAAGTTGGGGAGAAAAGCTTACTTGCTGGTCGGTAGCTATGGTGCAGTCTACTTGGGCATCATTGATTTTTTTTTCTTTTTCTTTTTAAAAACACAAAACAACTTTTTTAAATCTTGTGGTGTCTAAGTAGACTGTACCACTGAAGTAGCAGGTAAGCATTTCTCAAAAGTTGGGATAGGAAAAATGAGTCCGAAAAAACTTTGTAAATAAATTAATAAAAAAGATTGTGCGGCTCATAACCTAATGAATAAAAATGAAATTGATGAAGTTTTTCGACATAAATGAGATTACCTTTTTTTTAAGTAATTTCCAAATTGATCGTGGGGTTCTATCCATTGATTCTGTTCATATATTTTAATAAATATCATTAAATGAAAATTTTCACTAATTCCTTCATTCTAGTTCCCTTTTGAAGTAAACAAGGCTTCAATTTATCGTTAGTGAGAGAGTTTCTCAAACTCGTGTGTAGATCAAGTTTTAGGCTTGTGTAACATGAATAAAACAATAGAGTCTATGTTTAGCATGTGAATTGTTTTCTTTCCCAAGCTTCAAGTTTGTTAATTTCTACAAACCATATATATATTCCCTAAGATATAATTAATTCAAATTTGTTTTTTCTTTTTGGAGTTCAACGATATATGGAGATGAGATTCAAACATTTGACCTCTTAATCTAGAATTTATGTTTTAACTAATTGAGTTATGTTAGGTCAGCTAATTAATTCAAGCTTATGAAATCCATTTCTTTTACTACTCACTAACCTTTTACAAATCAACCTACCAAATTTCAACTACATGCGTGCATAAGTTACACAAATTTAAGCTACCTAAACATATGCTCTATGAATCCAAACTTATTAAAACCAATGTCAAACACCCTCGATTGAGATAAAGACTAGGAGTGTAAATCAAAACAATAACAACAACAACAAAAATCAAACCAAATCAAGTTAAGATCAATAAATTTGAATAATCCTTATTTCAAGTATAAAACTATAAAATAGTTAGTCGATTTAATTTAAATAAAAGTTTTCATTCCTCAATTCAATGTTTGATCAATTTTGTTGGGTAGTTGGATTAATTTTTGGCTAAATTATAAAAAATACCCCTGAACTTTGTACTTTGTTTCAAAAATACTCCTGAACTTTCAAAAATTTCATTAATACCCTTAAACTTTCAAGAAAAGTTTAAAAATACCTTTACCGTTAGTTTTGGATGGAAACCGTTAGTACTTTGTTTCAAAAATACCCATAGACTTTCAAAAGTTTCATTAATGCCCTTAAACTTTTAAAAAAAGTTAAAAAATACTCTTACTGTTAGTATATGGATAGAAATTGTTAGTATATTGTTTTAAAATACTCCTGAACTTTCAAAAGTTGTATTAATACCCTTAACCTAAAAAAAATTAAAAAATGTCTTTACTATTAGTATATGGACGAAAAACATTTATCTAAACCCCATTACCTCTCTCTTCCATTTCTTCTTTCTCTTGATTTGATTCAATCTATAGCCCAACACTTCTCTATTTTTTCTTTTTTTTTCCCTTTCTTTTTCAATACCCTCTTTACTCTCTCCTTCCATTTTTCAATCTTTAAAACTACCCCTTTCAATCAAGGTATATAGACTATAGCAAGAAGAAATGAGAATAACGGAACCACCCGACCATAAGACTTAAATGCTTGAACAATGTTGTACGTTAGTAAGTTGAGTTAATATGTTTGGGTTTAATACACAAAAAAAGAAACATGTTGAGAATTTAGGTCATAATTTTGAGGACATCCAATGGGAGGGAAAAAAAAGAAAACATATGCATTACCAAATTTGTAGTGGATGAAGATTTTATTAATCTTTTTTGCAATTCAAATTAGTTTATTTGTTGTAGTCAGTTAAGAAGGTTCCTAATGATTGAGAATTGGACAAATGGAGAAAAAATGAGAGTATTTATATGGAAAAAAATGAGGGTATCTATATGAGTTGTTTTCAAATTGGTTTTTTTGCAACTCAAAATAACTTCAAAGACATTGATTATTTGGGTGTTGAATTTCTTATATTTATGTTTGGGCATGCTTAGAAATGAGAGAGAGTTCTTCTTGTTTATTTAAAATTCTAATATTTAAGAAGATAGGAGAAATGAGGGAAGTTTTAGAGATTGAAAAATGGAAGAAAAGAGTAAGAGTGTATTGAAAAAGAAAGGGAAAAAAGAGGAAAAATAGATAAGTGTTAGGCTATATATTGAAGCAAATCAGGAGAAAGAAAACATAGAAGAGGGAGCTAGGTAATCAGGTGTAGATAAACAGTTTTCGTCCATATACTAATGGTAAGGACATTTTTTAACTTTTTTTTTTTTAATGTTAAGGGTATTAATGTGAAAGTTCAAATGTATTTTTAAAATGAGATATTAACGATTTCTTTCCATATATTAACAGTAAGGGTATTTATTTGAACTTTTTTTGAAAGTTTAAGAGTATTAATGAAACTTTTGAAAGTTTAGGAGTATTTTTGAAACAAAGTACAAAGTTTAGGGATATTTTTGAAACAAAGTACTAACGATTTCCATCCAAAACTAACGATAAGGGTATTTTTGAACTTTTGTTTAAAGTTTAAGGGTATTAATGAAACTTTTGAAAGTTTGGAGGTATTTTTGAAAGAAAGTACAAAGTTTAGGGGTATTTTCTATAATTTAGCCAAAAAATCTACTTTCTTAATTTTATTAAAGCGGTATTTCAGTTTTAGATGTAAAAATGAAAGTTTAAAAACCTATTAAAAAATTTATAAAATATAGAAATAAGATAAAAGACAATTTGAAAGCTCAATTACCTTTTAAAAGTATAAGAACGGAATAGCACACATGTAATTTATTTATTTTTCATTTAACAGAATCATTTTTTGGTTGACAACTTTATTCATTAAAGACCATGTCAATTGTCTAAAGTTATTAATATGTGTTTAAAATCATAGTCTGTGACATAAATTAGTTATTTTTAAATTCCATTAAAAAGTTTATTTTTTCAAAAGATCTACTAATATCTAAATATTCACCATTGGAAGGAAAAAAAGATTATAAGGGGCCGTTTGTTTTTAGGGAATCATGATTTCCGGCATCTTCAGATGCCTAGAATCTTAAATGTCTGGAATTTTAGATGTCTGGCATCTTTAGATTACCATGTTTGTTTTGCAGAAAAATTTATAAGGATGTCTAGGAATATTTAGATAGCCATATTTGTTTTGCAGGATTTATATATAGGAATGTCTTAAGATTATGTGTTATACCAATAATGCCCTTGCTAACATTTACATAATTTAATTATTAGTTTAATATAATTAAATTGATATCACAAGCATTTTGGTGTTGTTAATTTAATATTATAGTTGTATATCAATTTATTTTGTACTAATATTTATGTGTTATTTTGTAGAACAAATTAATTTATATTAGTTTGATATTTTTATAAAATATTTAATATTAAATATTAATTCAATTTTAAATCAGCTTTATTTTATATCTAAATGTAAAATATAAATATAGCTAACTACATTTGATCGTTTATTAGTGCATAAATTCATTAATTTATTTTTAAATAAAAATAAAAATGTAAAATTAAGAAAATTGATTAGGGGCAAATATGTCATTAGTAGATGCCCTCAACGTGGGAATCTTAAAAACCCATGTTTCAAAAGGGCATCCAAATTTAACCAGATGCCCTCCGAATGGGCATCCTAGGATATTCGGGCATCTTGATATGCCAAGGTATCTTACATTCCTACAAAACAAACGAAGTAATCCAGATACCCATTCCATGAGAATCTTGGATTACCACGAAACAAACGGCCCCTAAAGGCAATTCAATTTTTTAATAATCACTAATGTTGTGACTTATTTGTCAGTTTCAATATAACGTAATCGGTTAAGATATTATACAAATATTCAAATTCAGCATTTCCACATCATTTTCAAATGCTGTTAAACTCAAAAAAAAAAAAAAAAAAAAAAAAAATTCACATTTTCACTTTACTGAGTTCAAAAGAAAAGATTGAATTCACATTTTCACTTTACTGAGTTCAAAAGAAAAGATTGTGTTAACCAATAAAACTAAAATTGATATTGGACTTGTATTTTCAGTTTTTATGCCGTGGAAATGTAGTCTAAAGAAGAATAGGTCAACGCAACTGCCTTTCGCGTCTAGAAGACCGGAATTGTCAACGTCCTTACGTGATGATTGGGGGAGGCTTGCAGGCTTGTTTTTTGGTTTGAAATTTTGTTTTTTCTTTTTTAAATTTATAAATGGGCTGACTACGCAAATGACCATTTTTTATTTCACGTTTTGAAAAATGGCCGAGCCATCTTAATTTTTTAAAAATGGCCAAATCATTATTCATAATTTTAATTAGTAATTATTAAATGACCAAACTACCCCTAACCACTTCCATGACTAAGATTCCCTAATTATCGGGTAATTAAATTTAATTTAAAATTAAAATCTAAATTTGAATAGATAAATTTGGTAATCTAAACAACAAAAGTTGTTAGGATTCATAAACCAAACAAAAATTCAAAATTCAAAAAGATTATCTACAATTCAAACAAAAATACACAGCAATTAAAAATTGATTGCATAACAAAAAGATTAAAAAAGTAATTAAAATAATAGATTAACAAACCAACAAAATGACATGCAATATGAAATACTAAACTAAAAAATAAAAGTAACTCAAAAACAACGAAGATTAACGTATTTACATATTTTTTAAAATATAATCTGATATTTTGAGAAGATACAAGGTACAAATATAATAAAATATAAATAGATTCGGTTTCTTTATTCTAGAGTTTAAATTAGATAGTTTGTTATACTTAAACCTACTATTGTCATCTATCTCTTGAGCTGTGTATGTGCCTGAAAAAAATATAGAGTAAAAATCAACTGAACAAAATACCTAATTCAAACAGATTATCTACAATTCAAACAAAAATACATAGCAATTAAAAATTGATTACATAACAAAAAGATTAAAAAATTAGTTAAAACAATAGATTAACAAACCAATAAAATGACATGCAATATGAAATACTAAAAATAAAAGTAACCCAAAAATAACGAAGATTAACGTATTTACACATTTTTTTAAAATATAATCCGATATTTTGAGAAGATACTAGGTACAAATATAATAAAATATAAATAGATTTAGTTTCTTTATTCTAGAGTTTAAATTAGGTAGTTTGTTATACCTAACCTACCATTGTTATCTATCTCTTGAGTTGTGTATGTGTCTGAAATAAATATAGATTAAAAATCAACGGAACAAAAGACCTACAGAGAAATACACCGTACATAAAAAAAAATAAAAAGTTCGAACACTACCACGAACTCATCTACCCCTTGAGCTATGTATGTGTCTTAAATAAATATAGAGTAAAAATCAACGGAACAAAATACCTACAGAGAAATACACCGTACATAAAAAAAATAAAAAGTTCGAACACTACCACGAACTCATCTACCTCTTGAGCTGTGTATGTGTTTGAAATAAATATAGAGTAAAAATCAACAGAACAAAATACCTATAGAGAAATACACTATAAATAAAAAAAAATAATAAAAAGTACGAACATTACCACGAACCTGAATTTTTATCAATAAGAGCAACATAACAGACATGAATAATAAGCGAATAGAAAGCTGCATGTGGACCATGAATAGAATCCAAGGCAAGTTTGCGACCCCTCTATGTCTTCCCCATCAATGGAACCAACAATCACCTTGTCCCCTACTAACACTTTGCTCTTCATCTTCTTCCGCACTGCCTTCACCACGCATAGCAACTCAACTCCAAGCCTCGAAGATTCCTACGAATCACCTTCTAAGCTTCCAAAAAGCTCTGAATCGTTGTTCGAACTGTCAGAAAGTTGAGAAGTAAGCGACTGAACAATTACTGAAATTGGCTTGTCCAGTAGCGACGGTGCCGATGGCTTGAGATTTGAGATTCGGAGAGAGGAGGATTGTCTTGGAGAGAAAAAATCGAAAAAATACCGATGGCTTAAGATTTAGAGAGAGGAGAGATGATCATTGTCTTAGGGAGAGAGAATTTCGGAGAATGGAGAAGGAAGCAACTGAACAATTACGCGCATGAAATTAACTTCTGCAGCAGCGATGGTTACCAAAAAAATACCAATGGCTTAAGATTCGAAGAGAGGAGGATTGTCTTGGGGAGAGAGAATCGAAAAAATAAGTATAAAGATACTAACTGCAATGTAAATCTTTCAAAATACAAATTAGATATAGTTTAAATCAAATAGGAGAGAGATATTTAGATTTGAAGAGAAAATGATTGTCTTGGGGAGAGAGAATTTCGGAGAGAAGAAGATTTTCTTGGAGAGAGAGAATCGGAAAAATAAATATAAAGATAATAACTGCAATGTAAATATTTCAAAATACAGATTATATACAGTTTAAATAAAATAAGAGAGAGATTTAGTGTACGAGGACAAAATGGGGATTTGAAAAAAGAAACGCCACACGTGCACCTCACGTGTGGCCATAATTAAAAAGAAAAATCGGATGGCCATTAACCAAAACAACCAATTCTTTTTAGCCATTCTTAGAATTTTCCCTTAAATTTAATATGTGCAGTTTTTCTTTTATTACAATTAATTTGTGCAGCTTATGCTTAAAACAATATTCTCTAATCTCTCCACACCTATGAAAAACTTTGGGGGTGTTTGAGGTTTCAGTGGTTAAAAGAGTCTAGAGTTGTTTAGTCTATAGAGTTAGTGTGTGGAGTTAGATAATTTGTGTTTGAGGTACTGAGTTGTTTAGTCTAAGTTAAGTTTGTGTTTGGAGTGCAACGTTGTTTAGTCTAGGTTTAGGAAGTCTATGTTTCTACATTTTTTTTGTTGTGCTATACAATTAGAACTATATTAGATATCAATTTTTAAATTTTAATAATAAAGATTTGTTCCCATCAAAGGAAATATTTTTTTCATTTCCATTTTCACCTATTATTTGATTTAAATAGCTAGAGGCATAAAGACATTTGTTCTAATGATCTAAAAGATGTGTGTATATTAGTTAAAAAAATTAATTGCATAACAATGTTTGATGTTTGATGTAAAAGATTGTTGAAGAAAATTTTTTGTTCTAATTTTAACTTCAACTCCATTGCATATAGCGTATAGAAATTTAGCATTTTATGTTTAAACTTTATATATATTGTAACTCCATCTTTTCTGGATGATTTATTTATCTATGATTTCAAAACTTAACGAGTTTTAAGTGAATTTTGTTGTTTACTATCATATGAAATTAAATGATATTTTTATATAAGAAATATTACGGAACAATCATATTTGACTAGTTTTCCTATAATTTTAAAATTATCATTTATAAACACAAATTTTAACAACCTGGTGTGCAACTATTTCATCATTGTAATAGTCACTAATGAAACACACCCTTAGTATCTTTATAGTTAAACTTTGTCTCTATTGTAGTTTCATCTTTTTTGGTCTATTTGTGTGTAGGATTTTGAGTGATTTCAAATTGTAATGAATTTTAAATGAACTTTATTGTTTATTATCATATGAAATTAAATTATATTTTTTCGTAAAAAAAAAAGGTTCTTACAAAAATTGGTCATATTTTTCAAGATTGCCTGGAATTTTGAAGTTACTTAACATCAATGTTTAAAATGTTGATATCGACAAAAATATTGAAGTATCGATTTTATGGAAATATCGATAAAATGTCGATATCGTTGGATAATTCTAAAAAAATTATAAAACAAAATATTTTAAAAAAATATTTAAATTAATAAATAAACATTTTACACTTTTTAAATATGTTGAAATACTTATTATTAACATGGAAGGGAGGGGGGATGGAGAGAAAGAGAGGAACATGTTCAATAGTGAACACTATTGAAGTTGGTGGGGTGGAGTTATTTACCCACTATGTTGTGAAGTATGTGGGCCAAACAAGGAGTGGACACATTGACAGTAATCAGAATTAGTGCGAGCTAGAGAAATCAAATAAATGAAATCCCCGACAATGGCGCCAATTTGATAGAGAGCTTGTCGAAGGCTCAATCAAATGCAATTTACAATACTAATCTAAAATTAACTACTTGTAGTAATTAATAGTGGACCGGGTTGAACCACATGGAACCAAATAAATTAAATTTCTATTATTTAGATTTCTTATTGATACGGACTGGGGGAAATTAAACATAAAATAGACAGAATGACTGAAAGCAATAAGATAAACGCTAATGGTTAACCTCGGGCACCGTTTCAGGATAAAACTCGTTAAAATGTTATTTATGATCACAAGACGCCTATATGCAAGCTATTTCCTAGCTTTCTATTACCTAATCGACTCACCGGTAAAGCTAGCTAAGACCTAAGCAAAATTAGGTCCCTTAAACCCCAATTAACCCAACCTATAATCAAGATAATTAGCCTAATTAGCCCCAATTAGCTAGGCACAATAGCATTCCATACTAACATAGCTAACCGCCTTAAGTTCTAGGGATTGATTAAGACCAATTAATTAATTAATTAAACTAAGCATACATTCCTAATTTAATTAATTAGCTCTCTTGATTCTTAAGTCCTATCATACAATCTACATGACACACTAGCCTCTACAATGCAAGCATGAGCCGGTCCTAGTGTTAGCTAAACTAACGATCACGTATTCAATCGAAGGGAATAGGTTGTCAATCTATCTACGAAAGAATACATGTTATGGACATTCAAGAAGGAATTAAGAAACAATAGAACATGCCGGAAAATACTGGAAATATGGAATAAATCTCACAAAAATACATATTACCTTGTTTACAGCCCGAAACGACGTCGATAGTCTAGCCGAACATCGTTACAATGTTGCTTGACACCAACGATTAACTAAAAACTCATAAACTATCCTATTCTACTGAAAAACAGAGAGAAACGGCCTTAACATGGTCTCTTGGAGGCCAAAAATCGAAACGACATGACCTAAATCACAAAAGAATCTATTTATATAAATCGACGGAGTCTGGACAGCATCTAGACACTTCCCAGCGTCATAGGGGCTCGTCGCAGCTTCGAGCGAGGCTCCAGGGAATTGTCGATAGCGTCTAAATGCTCCCAGAGCGTAGCACTAGTCATTTTCGCTATAACTCTTCGCTCGGGTGTCTGAATGACCTTCTATTTGATGTATTGGAACCGTGATTCAACGTAGAATCTCTCGGAATATGTCTTATGCTCAAATCCCTACAAAATGATCAATTAATTACATTAAAATATCCAAACTAATATGATTTAGGGATAAAAATATAGGACTATTTTGGTCCTATCACCCATTCCACCCAACTCCAAGTTGGTGAGCCAAACACCCCTTTTGTGCTTACCGCCCCTAAAAATACGACTACCGTTTATTTAAGAAAAAACAAAAATATTATTCCTTCTCTTCTTTTATACATTTTTCTCTTTTGCTCGTTAAAAACACATAATAATGTTGTAGGTTATAGCATTATTTTTATTATTTTTTAGTTCAACAGCAGGTGAGGGTGGAAGATTCAAATCTTTGACCCTTAGTCAAAGACAACATATGCCTTAACTAATTGAGTTATGTTTTGGTTGGCAGTATTATTCTTATTGTTGCACCTACTTCAAATATGGAAATTTCTTTTATTAGAGATGGTGCATGTTGGTCCATGATTCCATTTTTTTAAAAAATAGAATATTTGACTATAATTCTCAGGCCATCTAATTAATGAGAAGTTGTAACTTTGTCAATAATTGTCAGGTGGGGATCAAACTATCGACATTTGAGTTGATACTTGGTATCTTATCCACTAAACTAATTTGTTGGATTTTCTTTTTATAGATTCTAAAATTTTATAAGGTTAAATTATATAAGGTCAACTTTTTTGTCAAAATAAAGATGAAAATATGACATGGTGATGACTTATAAAATAGTGGTACACGTGGAAAATGTGGCAGACAAGTTTCAATTACACCCTTTGAACTTTAGGGTAGATTTCAATTATGCCCTAATTGTTTCTAATGTTTTATTTTAACCCTTAATTATTGATATTGTTTCAAAATAAGGATTTCATGAGCTTCTTGTTACGTAAATTTTGCAATACCGCAAGTGTACGGGTCAAGTTCTAATATAGTGAATAAGTGTTCGAGTATCGTCCATAGGATTGGTTTTCTAGTTCACTTAATTGAAGAGAATAATTGAATTAAACCTACAGCGGAAGTGTTGGAATCGACTTTAATTTTTATTTTAGAATTAAATGAAAATTAATTTTAGGCTAAGCAAAACATACCTTTGAGATAATATGGAGATATTTCAAGTGGGTCTTTATTTCCTCTACAAAGTCTTCTTGGCTATGACTCGAACACATGACCAAGGCTTATAGGAACCTCTTGAAAGAAAATCCACAAGGGATTGAAGAGGAAAATGTTTAGAGAGAATTCTCTAATTTTCTATTGGAGATGTCTCTCTCATGGCTCATCCCAAAAGTCCTATTTATAGAGACTTAGGGCAAATCTTTGCCATAATTAAAATATTATATTTTAATATCTAATATATTAAAATATATATTATACTTATTTGAATCACATTCAAATCTCCTATAATATATTATATTTTAATATCTAATATATTAAAAAATATATATTATACTTATTTGAATCACATTCAAATCTCCTATAATATATTATATTTTAATATCTAATATATTAAAAAATATATATTATACTTATTTGAATCTCATTCAAATCTCCTACAATATATATGTATTTGAATCTCATTCAAATCTCTTACAATATATATTTAACTTATTTGAATGATATATATATATATATATATTCTTTAATGTATTTAATATACATTAATCATTTTAATATTTAATGTATCAAATACAATAAATATATTTTCCTCTTTTATATTTAATATATCTAATATATTAAATATTAATTTGAACACTTCAAATTAGATATTAATTTGAACATTTGAATTTTTTCTTTCAATTAAACTGATTCTTTAGTGCTACTATGAGCTAGCAATGGGACCTTATAGACCTACAAATTATAAGCTTCAATGATACAAAATTAATTAATTAAACTCTTTAATAAAATAATTTTCATTCATTAACTCTATGTCACTTCACTATAGACCTAAAGTTACACTCTTAGGCACTGTATGACAAATTGTGTCCATGGATATAACCATTACATGCAAGTCGATCCTTCATGAGTTGTTCGTAATTACAGCTGGGTCAAAAGTCCATTTTATCCTTGTAATTATATCTTGCACCTTAAGTATCATTGATCCTCTAATAAATAATTTGTTCATGATTTAATCATAAGCTAAGTCCCTCTTGGGCCAGTGAGAGAGTGGGGCCCCATTATTCAAGTCTCGAAATCAACACTTAAGGAAACTACTTATCTACTTACTCTATATGGGAAAGAGTGAATTCCATCTTGTGAGATTATGTTTCCAGCTCCCTATTTGGTCAAGTCCCCAAAATGGTGGGCTTATTGAATCGGCTACAAAAGCCACTCTCACCCATGCAAATCAAAGGACAAACCCTCACAGGCAGGAGTTCAAAATTCACTCAGGATTAAGATTGAGTCGTATATGATCATCCTAATGAAATATTGATCTTCTCAATTAACAGATTTATAAAGAAATATTCAATATTTCTTGGTCCAGTCTTACACAAACTCATTGTATAAGATACCCCCACTCACATGTCTTCACATAAACGATTTGGATCAAATCGTTTGTAACTATTACAAAGTGGGTCGTATCAATAGTATTACCAGGATAAGACACCCAACCTTATCCATATACTATGACCATTTAAGTTATTTCTTTGACATGGTCCTCTCGTATGTCAACCATATATTGTTCAATATTACACTAATAACCTTGAACTTTTCATATAATGAATAATATTATTTTGTAAATAAAATAATTAAAATAATTATTAATTATTAAATAAATAATTAATGGGGCTGGACAAAATTATTTTTTCAAAAGATGGCATGTTCTTATTCTAGAAATTGAGGCAATTACCAGGGGTTTGAGCGTTATTGCCAATCATTCTTTTCCTTTAGAGGTGGAATCTGATTCTCTAAATGCAATTCGTCTTATAAATGGCCAAATGGTGCGCTGACGGAGGCCCAGAACTTTGCTCAATAAGTGAAAGAGATGTCTCTTAATTAGTCCCAGATTCGGTTCTCTCATATCCATCGTTGCAAGAATGTGGCTGCACATAAATTGGCTCAGAGGGTTCAAAATTTAAGGATTGATGAAGTTTGGTCTAAAGAGCCTTTTGGTCTTCTTCCTTATTTTATTTCCTCGTGATTTCATACTTATTGTACTGAAAAATCAAATCTATATCAAAAAAAAAAAAAACAAAAATCTATATCAAATCTTTAAAACGTTTGATGGTTTCGCCAACGTGAACATGACTCAACTGACATAAAATATGAATCATCAACCAAGAGGTCAAACGTTCAAATCCCACACGTGTTGTAAAAAAAAACGTTTGATGGCTTCATGAAAAAATCAAATCTTTAAAATAGGGGCTTAAAAAAGAGATTTCCATTTCATTTAATAGTCGAATTAAAAATGGATGCATATTTGGAAGAAACCCTAAATTAAGACACCTCTTTTCCTAAATTGTTTCAGATGGCTTTGTTTTTCCTAATTTTCTTTTTTAAATACAATATTGATCCAAAAAACCCTATACTTCCATATTGGCCAACCCCTCTCCACAATTTCTCTCAAATTTATTTAGAAAACAATGAACTCAAATACATCTAATGCTACAACTCAATTTATCCCACCCAATTTGGCAATCTCTCCAAAAGTTATTACATTTGTGGCTACCATCACAACTGTTCAATGCAGGTTTAAAATGTATTTGTCAGTATCGACTCGTTAATAATTCTATCTTTCTCCACCATTTTGCCCATTTCGATCTCTCTGCATGTGGATCAAGAGATAACACAGGCATTTGGGTTGTATTCTTCATGAAGTGGATAATAGTAATGAGTTGTGGGGTAAGAAGGGAAGGTTGTCAAAGCCCTGGCCCAATCAATCTGCTCAATTTTGGGTGTAGACTCTTCTTTCTTCGGCTCTTCTTTCTTCTTCTCTTCTACTTTCTCTGCTCCGACGCTAATAATGTAAGCTGAGGGCCAAACCTTTCTTACTTTCCCAACAATCTTAACTGGGTCAGCTGTCCCAATCACTGTAATTTTGCTCTCTTTTGTGTCCGCTGCCATTGACACGATGCCTGCAAGTTTTTGCCAAAACCCACATCAATATCAGCCATATATAAAAACAGAAGCTTTTTTTTTTCTTTTTCTTTTTGGGTTAATTTTAATATCAATATTGAAAATTCAAGAAGATCCAGTTTGTTGATGTTACCTAAAAGGCTAGAAACAGCTCTCAGCACCTTTTTCTTTGTCTTTGAATCGCTAATTTCCACTTTCAGCACAACTTTCTGCAAATTAAAAAGAAACCCATTAATGGTCATTAGTTGAAAGACCTAATAACCCCACCAGCATTTTTTGTTGATGGAAGAGGAGGGTAAGAGGGGAAATTAATTAAGAATTACTTACCATCATTTTTGTTTGGGAAATTGAAGCTGGGCTTATGAAAGCGTTAGAATGAGAGTTGTGAATTGGGTCTGCAAATATTGAGTGGCTGAAAAATGCGAATGAAGAAGAAGAGAAGAAAATGGGTTGAATGTAGAGATCAGAGAAAGAGAGAGAAGAAACTTGGGAATGGGAAGGATAGAGAGATAGATCTTAGCGAGTGTTTAATTTATACAGAAGGAAAAGAAGAAGGTAGTTGGAATAAGTCTCTCAATTGTGATATGCGAAAATGCATTGCGCGTACAAACGAGTACAAGAAATTCAAACTTACCTATAACTTTACTTTTCTTTTTCTTTTTTTAATTAAAAGTTTTTCTTCTTTCTTTTTTTAATTAAGAGTTTTTTTAGTGTAAACTCACAATTCGTCTACACTTTAGATTATAAATTTGAGCACAACACTGCACCCAAGTCTTGTGCAGCCCACTTTACATCCACAAAAAAAAAAAGTTGAATTTTTAAAAAAAAAATATATGGTGTAGAAATGGTCTGCACATGACTGCACCTAAATTTTTTCCTATAAATTTAGTTGTACATCTACTATTTTTGTCAAGGTCAAAAGTTCAAAACTTCACTCTCATATTTGTTATTGTACTAAAAAATGGTAAATTTAGTCTCAAAACTTTTAAAGTTATATCTATTCGATTAATGTACTTCAATTTTTTAGATAAATTTTTTAACTTTCAAGTTTACCCATTTTATCTCATATGCTTTACAAAATAATAATAATAATAATAAATACTTAACTTTCATGTCTTACTAGTCCTTTAACTTTATCAGTCTTGACATTTTGCAATGCCAAATGTTTGAACTTGCTAAAAATGAGCATGTCATGTAATTATTAAATAATTTAGTTAGTATCTCACACAAGTGTTAAATTGATAGAGTTAACCACAAAGGCCTATTAAACACAAGATGTATGAATTAGATAATAGCTTTAAAGTTTGTGGACTTATTTGAAAGTTAAAAACTTTTCTGAAGTACTATAACTAAATAAGCACAAGTGAGTTTATAGATCAAATTCATAATTTAAAAAAAAAAAAAAAACATTGATATTTGAGTACGTTAACAATGTAATTGTTCTTTATTTTATTTTTTTGACATGATAATTGATGTTTTATCCACTCAGCTATGCTCAAATTAACGTTTTAGTAATTGTTAAGAAGTGAAAAATAATTATCAAGATATTAAATTGCACAAAATAATAATAACAATAATATTAAACGATGTGTAAATGTAATTGACACTTCAATAACCAAACCAATTTCATATTAGATTTCTATTAAATAAATCACGAAAATATTTAAAATAAAGATTAAATTAAGTTTTTCTTTGCAAAGTTAAAAAGAATAAAAGCAAAAAGCTCAAAATTTATGGATCAAAATAGAAAAGTTAAAAAATTAAAGGGCAAAAATCAATTTATACCTTTAAATTTTTGGAGTTGTATCAATAAAAACTCTAAATTAATAATTGTATCATTTAAACCCTAAACTTTCATAAGTGTATCAAATTACACCCTCTGTCAAATTCTGTTTTAAAATTGAAAGAACCTAATTATCAATTTGTTTAATTTTTCTCGTTGGAATAATGATGTCTATTTTATATTTATTTATTTTAATTACATGAGCGATCCATAAAATAGCTAAGCATATATGTTGTCAAAGACATGCGAAAATATGAAAATAAATGAACACACAACATTTTTAACGTGGTTCGGTTTCCCAACCTACTCCACGAGGCGACGCCCAGAGATTAGATTATCAAAGGATTAGTACACAATACAAATTGTCTTATGCATAAAATTAAAAGAACTCCCTTCTTGGATTTTATGCTGCAATCTTTGCTCCCTTTGACGATCCACGTTCACAAGCTCCCCTTGTGAAATGTGTAGTGTGTTCAACAACCGTTCAAGTAGCTTGCAATCTCCAATTGAAGCACGTTCTCAAGAATTCAATATTTAACACAAAAACCTCAAAAAGATAACTCTTCAAGAGTTAACTAGAAATGTTACAAGGTTTTTTTCTATATCATCAACTTTAGCAACATTCAAATTTAAAACAAAAATCACTCAATCAAATATGGGAAAGATCCCATTAGTCAATCAAATAACAAGGCAACTATTGATATAAGGAAAGATATACTCAATCACATCTTTAAAAATATCAATAACCATATATGATAAAATCACCTTACCATTTATTTGGTCATTCTACCATAAAAGAGAAGATATTCAAAATGTTGGAATATAAAATAAATGCAATAGTCAATGTGAAGATTTTTCCATTAATATGATGCTCATAATTAAAAGATATTAATTAGAACATTTTAAAAGGAAATAAAAATAATATCAATGGATTAAAAATAAAGAGAGAATAAAAAATATTTAGACAAATAAAAAATAATGTCAAATGATTAAACCTTTCAAAAATCGTTAGTTTACACGTGTACAATCTTATAATTATATCAATTAAACTCTTGAACTTTCATAGGTGAATCAATTTAGACCATCCGTGTCAAATAATTAACGGTTTTCAAATAGAGGGTCTAGATTTTTTAAGAAGTCTACAAACGTGGAGAATTGATGCATAGATGATTTTCAAATTGAGAGCTTAAATTGATTCACGTATGATAGATTAGGAGTTTAATTGATAGAATTATAAGTTTGCACACGTGTAAATTAACATTTTTCAAATAGAATTTGACATAGGGTGTAAATTGATACACTTATGAAAGTTCAGAGTTTAAATTGATAAAAATATTAGTTTAGAGTTTTTCATTGATATAAACCCCAAAGTTTAGTGGTATAAATTGATTTTTTCTCCAAACTAAATTAAGACACTAAAATAAGATATATCTTTTGAAAGGAATAAAAGTAATATGGGAGCAAGGTTTAAAATGTCGATGTCGACAGAAGTGTCGAAGTCTCAATTTTATGGAAATATCGATAAAATGTCGATGTCGATGGATATTTCTAAAAAAATTTTAAAAACAAAAAATTCAAAAAAAATATTTAAATTAATAAATGAACATTTTACACTTTTTAAATGAGTTAAAATACTTGTTACATTATTATATTCACATTAAGTTACATTTTCTTGCTATTTTTTTTAATATTTCGTCAATTTTGTACGGTATAGTAGAAATGTCGATTCCCCCCTTATGTCGATGTCGAACCCATGGACATGTAAAAATTTCGATGGAAATGTCGACATATCGACGAAAATTTAATACCCTGGATGGGAGTCAACATGAACATAGTTATCAAGATAACAATTCCTTCCCTCAATAACAAAAGTTCAAATCCCCACCCAAATGTTATTGAACCAAAAAAAAAAAGTTCAAATTTACACTCCACATTCATTTATTGTATTAAAAGAAACGTGGGACCGGAGATTTTAATTTTAAACTCTAATGTAAAAAAAAAAGATTAATTACTTAAATAAACTTTACGGAATTTCATAATCAAGAGCGTGAACAAGGATCCAACTGCGTATACACGTGTCTTTGTCAGTTAATAGACCTTTTCATGAATTTAATTGAATAGATGGATCATTGACTTTGACTTCAACTATTAAATTAAAAAATAACGACTTCGAAACTTCAAAACACGCCAAAAGAATGAATTTTCAGAAATTAAAAAAAAAAAAAAATCAGAGAAAATTCTAGAGTTGTAAAGCTGGCGGCTATGGCTGGTCCATGTTTTACTTTTCTTCCCTCGCGTCATTTTGAATCAGTTTTTTCTTCTCCTCTCATGAAAGTTCATTGGGTGGAGTTTTTTTTTTCTTCTTTTCTAGAACTTCATCAAACCAACCAAAAATTAGGTACGCCCTGAGGAGAGGACACCCAACCAGGGTAGTTATCAAACCAAAACCCAAAATCTTCCTCCGAACTGGAGGATGAACTGATGAAGATCAAACATCACACACAAAAAACGCAGCCCTTGCCAATAGATGGGCTACACGATTGCAACTTCTAGGACAATACACATAGGAATCAACTCCCACTCTAGGCGCTTCAACTACAATCACTTCTTGTTAAAAGTGCAAACAAATGTCCCACATTGGCTAGGGAATGGAGTGATCATAGGTATATATGTGAGGACAATTATCATATATGTTAGGACAATTATCTCCATTGGTTTGAGGCCTTTTGGAAAACCAAAAGCAAAGCCATGAGGGTTTATGCCCAAAGTGGACAATATCATACCATTGTGGAGATATGTGGAGGTCCGTTGTCCTTATCAATTGGTATCAGAGCCATGGTGTAAACCTAGCTGTGTACCGGAGGAATCCTCAAAGTGGAACAGAGTAACGAAGCCTCATGTTGACATTGTGGATGAATCTCATAGTCGAACAAAAAGTGCTTGGAGCAGCAAGCAAGTAGTAACTCTATCAAGCTGCCATGGTAGAGGAGTAGTTCTTTGTTCGAGGGGGAAGAAGTGGATGGTGCGATAGGTGATCGACGCCAAAGAAATATGTCCCACAATGTGCGTGATCCGTTGCGAAGTAGACGGATTTGTTCGAAGGGAGGCTCAATTGTGGTACTTTGTTCGAGGGGAGGATTGTTAGGAGTGCAAACAAATGTCCTACATTGGCTAGGGAATGGAGTGATCATAGGTATATATGTGAGGACAATTATCTCCATTGGTTTGAGGTCTTTTGGAGAACCAAAAGCAAAGTCATGAGGGCTTATGCCCAAAGTGGACAATATCATACCATTGTGAAGATATGTGGAGGTCCGTTGTCCTTATCACTTCTCAAATCGTGAAGAGCTCCAACAACCTGTCCGACTCAACAATGATTGGCAAAGACGGAGTTTCTAAAAGCCGACAAAGGGACCACAGACCAGTGAGAATCGCATACCCTTCAAGAGCTTTGATCGACCATTTCCTTTTGCATGATTGAAACCCAACGCAGATAGGAGATCTCCAAGAGTCACAAACTATCCACCCAAAACCTCCTTTTCTCCGATCTTCACTCTAAGAAGCATCCGCATTTAGCTTTCAAAATCCTTTCGGAGGGAGAATCCACATGCTCTGACTCGCGCGATTCTCTAATCTCGCTGGATTCAAGTACGAGTCCAATATCTCGTTTAACTCAACTAGATATCTGTCAATAGTAATGCTATTAGCATGGATCCTGGAATTCTTTGGGTAATAGTGTTTTAGTAGCCAGAGTTCTTGAAATTCGATATACACCATAGAATTGTTGCTGCTTTTGCAAGATCTTCGTTCAGCTTTTCCACCATCTATCCCCAGTAGTCCCTCTCCAATTTTCCTTGCAAACAGCAAATAAACCGTCGAAGGAATGGAAGTAAATTAGCCAAAACTTATTTTGCTACCTTGCAAGTCCACAGAATGTGGCTAATAAATTCCTTCTTTTGCTTGCATATAGGGCACAGATCAGAAATGTCGATTCCTCTTTAGGCAATGTTAAGTCTTGTCGAGATGGCCTCGTTAATAGCTTTCCACGTGAAAATTTTTGCCCTCAGAATAGCCTTCAACTTCTATAAACACTTCCAATCTTCCTTCCCTGTCTCTAAGGTGGAGGCTTGTGAATTATAAGCTCTAGAGGTGGCTAGGTGGTAAGCACTCTTAACTGAAAACGATCCTTTTTTATCTAAGTTCCTAATAATTTCATCCCTAGCCTTACTCCTACCACAAGGCATGTTAAGGATATCCTCTGCGTCCGTGGCTGTAAAATTCTCTATGATAAAAGATTCCTTCCACATGCTCTGCTCATCCAAAATGATTCCAACTCTTTTGTTTTGGAGATCCTCCTTGACCCAAACCAGAATTCTGCTTTCTTTTCTAGCAATCCAAAGATCCTTATCGAGCATGATGTGATGACCATTACCCACCTTCCACCTATGCAAAACAACTCCCTACCTCAAACTATACTCCTCCACGCCAACGAAGGACTCCTTCCCAATTTAGCCTTAAGAAAATCTCCATCTTTAAAGTACCTGCTAGAGATGTCCACGGGGCGGGGTGGGGCCAGGGAATGGATTTTCCGTCCCCGTCCCCGCCCCCCATTTCATTCCCCGTCCCCGCGAAATTCTCCATTTAATTTTGCGGGGATCGAGGCAGGGATTCCCCGCGGGAAATTCGCAGGGATTGGGTTTCCCGCGGGGAATTTTTTCCCCTTTTTTTTATTAAAAAAAATTATCTTTTTTTTTTTTTTAAATTTATTATCAACCATAATAAAATTTATTTCTAAATGAATAACTTTTCAATATAATTCTATTTAAAGAAAATGTTATAAAATTTCTTAATAAAAACAATAATATACCATAAGTAAAAATATTATAATGTCGAAACAACTTAATTTCTAAAAATTCAAATTTCAATATTACAACATAGTCTTTAATTTTTTTTATAACGAAATAGTTTTAAACTAATTCCTACTATAGTTTTTTTTTTAAAAAAAAATTCTATTTATAGGTAATAATATATATATATATATTACTAATCGGGGCGGGGTCGGGGTCGGGGTCATAAGATTTTGTTCTTATTATCCCCATTTTGGGTGGAGATTTGGTAAAATGTTCTTTTGGATCACTCATTGAAACGTGGATGGAAGGAGTGACTTCATTTTTTTAATGGCTTTTAAATCTCTAGTCTAATTCTTTTTTCTTTTTTTAATCTCTTTTTTCTTTTATGGAGAGGGGGAAGTGAAGAGAGAAAGGGATCGGATAAAGCAAGGATTAAAAAATTCTTTTTTACCATCCTATTCAATGTAGGTTCAAAATTATTAACCATTTGAGTCAATAATTTTAAATAATCCTTCCTGATCGGTTTATTTTCTGAAGTATAAATTTAAAAAATGGTTTATCGATTAAATTTTAAAAAATGATCATTTCTCAATTCACTTTTCTTAAATTGTTATTACAATTTGAGTAATAAAAAAAATCGACTCAAACCAAAACCCTCGCAGCCCTAGTAAAGATGATTGAGCAAATCCCATGTTTATATTCCTTGGCCTTATGATGAGCGCCTTAAGGAAAAAACAATATGGTAAGAAAAATAGAGTCCAAATATATATATGAAGGAAAGAGAATAACCAAATACCTGAGAAAATACAATAACCGAAAATGTTTTATTGCTGATTGAACTGCAAAGTCAAACACTTCATTCTACATTAAACCGCAGCTCCAGCCTGCAGCAAGGATGCTCGGGCAATATCAAGTGCTTCCTCAACTGAAGACGCACTTTGAAGTTTAGCTTTATCAACCGAAGGCTGGAACCTTGCGAGTTTAGGAAGAAGTTCAAATTCCTATAATAAAAATAAAACTTCAACGTTAGTTTACTAATAAAAAGATAAACGTTCTGCAGAGGACACAAAGGCAAGATGATAAAGAGAAAAAGGTTAAAATTATTCTATAAATTTTGTTAATTCTGCCCATTCGGTACATGAACATTAAAAAAACTTCACTACATCTTTTTTAACTTTTAGTGGCAATATTTACCCTCGACTAAAAAGTCAAAGGTTCAAATTTTCCCTCACCCAAATGTTGTTGAACTAAAAAAAAATTCATGATCTTAATAGTATTACTTAATTGTTGACATGACACATTAAACTAACCAATGATGATTTGTGACATAGATCGACTAGATAAAATAAGGATAAGTTGGCTAAAAAAATCATTAAGGTAAGTAGATAAATGCATTTTAAACCGAGTTTTGGTGCCTATCAACCTTTGTTTTGTTGACCTGTTCCCTTGTATCATATCACGCCTAAAAATTATTTATTAGTCCACGTTGACAAAAACCTACTTTGTAAGCTTTAGGAACTAAACTGACACCACCATCAATTTGTAATTAAAAAAAATTGCATTGTTTCGTATGTGCGTGAAAAAGCAACTCTCCAAGAATGATTGGACTTGCCAAACCAAAAAAAAAAAGGTTCCTAGACGTTTACTTCATAGTGAAATTACCTCAGAACTTCCGCTTTCAAGAAGAACCCCTTTTAATTTACCTGTGGGGCAGATAGAGTAACCTTGTTATCAACATGATGTTAAAGTAATAAAGGAAAAAGAAAGGTATATGGATGGAATGAATATGCTATATTACCAGAATCAATCCAAAAAGTAGCAATCTTAGGATCAAAGTTTCCAATTTCAACTGTCTCACCAACTGTGAAGCGAGGGATTAGAGTCAGAAGACAATGATTTAGAAAAGACTAAACTCCATACATTTTGGGGGGGAAGAAAGCATCTTACCATTGTCCCCAAAAAATTGCCACCATATTTTCCTAGGGCTCCCTTCGTATTCAAACACCCTTGAGTAGAAGTATGGAAGATAATCGTATCTGGTAGTAATAATGTAAAGGATGAGTACGCTGCTTGAGTGACTAGTGAATAAAAGAAACCAGATTCAAATGTCAGTCTCAAAGAAAATTGTCCAATTTACATTTGAGTTTGAGCAGTTAGTAATGCTTTGACACAATGCTGAGCCGACCGACGAGCATGATCCACATGTTCGACCCGAGATACACGATCATACAGCTGTTTGATTTGAATCACAGTCATTATCCAGTTGAAAAGGAGATCGAAGAACAAAGGCACTTAAGGGGAAGAAGAAGAAAAAAAAAACCTTTAATGGAAATGCTGCCACATCTCCAACTGCAAAGATTCCTGGTATCTTTGTTCTGAACAGGCCATCAACCTAGGCAAAAAATGTATGACTGACTTCATTTTACATGGACAAGAAGTCATTTCTTGGATATTTTCATGGTTACAAAATAATTTATGATTGTCAACTGAAGGGAAACACTTATCGGCAATTAAGTTCTGGAAAGTTTTCATAACCTCACAAAAGAGTACACTATGAATTAAGCTATGAATTAAGCTAGCGAGTGACGTGTTAATGGAAGTATCTCTTATCTAGGGGGAAAAAAGTTATCCCAACTCTATCCAAATAAGCATAGGATGACATTTTCAATTCGTACAAAAGTTTGAATGATAAGTTCTGACGAAATTGCTCCAAAATCTAATTTCCTTAAGTAATATTTACGATAAAGAAAGCATGTGAAACCAATTAAACTTCACCTCAACTCAACTGTAAATAACTATTAGCAAAGCACAAATATAAATATGTTAAGCTTACTAAAAAGGTGTTATTCCTTTAGGAATTGGGACGAATAAAAAGAATGAGAAGTCTCCTTCAACATTACATTAGTTTACCTGTATACCACCAACAGTGATATTTAATCCCACTTGCTCAAACGGACCGACAGCAGGCTTTGCACCAATGCCTATTACTACCTGGAAAAATATTAAATGAAATAAGACCGTATCAATGCACCAGGGTTTCCTGATTAACATGTGCTGCTAAAAGCTGCAAAACTGAATGTTCAGAATTTATCAAACACGTGGACATTGAGAGATAAATACCACTCAAGTATTTTGGGTGAATAGCCTAGCCTACTGGTTAGTAGAAACGATGGGAGAAAAATCCCAATAACGAGGAAATCTTTCCATCGCAGTCAGATTTTCATTTGCTCAAATTGCACCAATGTCTATGACTCTCTAAGTAGGAATGACAAAAGTCTACCTCTTCTATCTAGACCATGAGAAAACAGGGTGATTCTGGCATTTTGCTAGAAGGTAGAGGTCTAGAGTTTCGGATTCATAGCAAGTGATAGGTAAAGAGTGGCAGGCTATCCCCGCTTGAAGCTCAGAGTAGACAGTTAAGAGAAAAATGAAGCAAAAATAAATACCGTGTCTGCTTCAATGGAGGACCCATCCTCAAGTCTAACAGAAGTGACCCGACCATTTGCACCAGATTCCAAATTTTTTATGGAGGCCCCCTGATAAATGTTGAAATAGTAATGAAAACAATAAAATATTTATAACTTGCAAAGTTGTAGCAGTGTCAACATACATAGGCTGTGAGAGAGAGAGAGAGACCTTTATGAATTTGACACCATTCTCCTGGTAAAATTCTTCATATTTCCTGGCCAGTGAAGGTGTAAAAAGTCTTTGCAATAAATGATTCTCGGGAAATATGATCTACAGCGTTTCAAAAACAGGTGAAGAGGAGTTACAGAAGACATCAAAAGTATTACAAATTTGAACCCACAAATAGAGAACGACTGATTGAATTCTAAGAAAGAAAAAAGTAAAATAAACCATGAACATATAGTTCCCATCAGGGAGGAATCATTCACAGTTCTTAATATAGTTCCATGATCTTATTCACAATTTTGCATAGTTAATTATGTGATCATTTCCACTGAAATACAGAATATACTTTTTCGAGGATTATATGGTGCTCAACATTTCAAATCCCAGCGTAGCTACGGTATTGGGGGAAAAATCTTGTTGGGATACTTGGCTTGACAATAAAGAGATGTAATTGTAATTAGGAATTATGGCATGGACGGTTAGAAGGTGGTGAAAGATTAGAACAGGAATTTTCTGGTGCAAGTATTTATATGATATACATCAATTTTTTTACCCCCAAAATCCCCAACCTAACTAATATTGTCTCTATTACATTGGAAGGAAATTCTATTAGGTTCCAATGTTTCATCATTACTAGAAATGAGATACAAAATTACCTAGACAAAGGGTAAGCAAGTTAACAGAGTGAGAATCTGAAGTTTTAAGCAAGGAACTAGGACAGAGCTTCAGCTACCTAAGATAGTTCTCTCAACTGAAAACTTTAAAGTCAGCATGATTCCAAAATAATACATTGTGAGAGTACTAGTGAGGGGTAGGTTGGAAATATTAGTAGGATATTAGTAAGGGCTTAGTGGTAATTAGATAAGGGATGTCTTGATTATAAATAGGGGAGTTAGGGTTCTTGGAAGGGGGTGGATCATTTTAATGGAATAGTCCATAGTGGTATTAGGGAGAAAGAGAGCCCTCTCAAAAGGTTATTACTATATTGTAGTTTCTTTTTTATATTGCAATATATCGGTTACTTGTGTTCTTGGTATTTGGGTTCCTTAACATACATCTAGGAGACTAGCAAAAAAAAATTAAAATTTAGATCACTCTATGACCACCCAAGTACTTTTAGACACAGACAAAGGGTATGACAGTCTGGGATATAACAATCAAACGTTCAGATCGAGTAACTGTGAAGCAAAATATATCACAAATTTATATAATGTCAGATCGAATTTGCCCATTGGAAAAATAATTACAAAAAGCTTTAAGAGCCACTTGCTTGACCCGGTTTCTAGAGTGGGAATGTGCAACCTTTTTATCTCAAGGTTTTGCATCCACTTCCCTGGAAACAGATGCCTATGCGTCCATGAACAGTGCCTACATAGGTTATTTGAAGACTCGGTCTTGCATTTCCACAGGCACGGGAGTGGTTGAGGTTACTTTTTTGTTTTTTTGTACTATCATATCTTCCATTTACTTCTTACCAATTTCCTACTAACACAGGGATTTTCAGAATATTTGATATAATATATAGAATCTTATTTTATATAAAAGTTTAGGTTATTGTTATGTTTATTATTAATATTTAACGAATCTTTTAATTGTCAAATGATCTCCAAAATTTTCAATACACAGATAGTACCATATCTTTTTATTTTTATATGGCAAATACTACTATATCTGACATTGTCAAATATTTTACTTTGAGATTATCATGTATATATTCAAACAAATCTTTATTCACACCATCTCATTTTTACGCTCTTTGTTTTTGTAGCATCTCTTGATACCATGAACCAAACAGGTCATAAGAATAAATCAAAAACTAATCATTCTCAGTCTCTAAACAAAATAATTTTACGCCTGTATCACTAATATCACTTCAATCAAATGAAAGGATGGTGCAAGAACAGATGAGGATTAAATTGGATGCACCGTGCACATAACTTTCAAATTTTCTCCCAAAGAACAAGTTAGTAGTGCGATCAAAATTCAAGCTATAGAGGAGTCCATACTGTTGTATCAAGTTTCCAACCAACAGCTGCCGCAGCAACCTCCATACCAATATAACCACCACCAACAACCACCACCTTTTTTGCTTTCTCCTGGAAAGGAAATGCAAGTCAATTGGTGACGCAAAAAGTAGACTGTAACTTCTGGAGAAAAGAATTTACACAAGTTAGCAGTGTATAAGTGAATATGCTGCACGCAGAAAGGAGAATTACCAATGAGGAAATTAGTGAATCTGCATCCGCAACATCTCGGATGTAGTGAACTCCTGGTAGCCCACCACCAATCCTATCTGGAAATCTGAGAACAAGAGAGCAGAGATAGTGGAGCTTAATCACCTATTAATATAGTGTAACAGCACTTATCAGACACTAATTGAAAAGATAGAATAGAAGCACCTCGAGGCTGTACATCCTGTTGCTATTAAAAGGGATCCAAACTTAAGCAATTTGCCTGAATTAGTTTTCAGGGTTTGGTTTTCAATGTCAATACCCGTAACTGGATCTTGATAAAACGTCTGAAAGGCAAATAAGAGTGGATATACAAAACATTTTACTATACAATGGACAGCGCTTGTCAAAATTTAAAAAAGAAAATGAAAACTATTAATGGCAAGCTTTGCAACTTGGAGAAGATCAATCAAAACGTCATATTGCAGATCAATAATAAAATATACGCTCATCTTATGCAGGTATAATTATTACTCAGTCCATGCCTACAATCCCAGAAAATAAGTCTACAGATCATTCTAAAATCACGCTAATTTAGCTACTGCCATATTACATATCTGATGTGAGAATAATATACTTGACAACATACATTAGCGGCAACAGAAGTCAAGAACAACAACCTTAAACGTTTGAAAACAATAGAAGATAATTCACAATGACATCTCATAACAGTTATAATATTATCTATAATTATATGGTGGCGACAACTAAATCTAGTGTTGCGGAGGTTTCTGTAAAATTTCTAACAGAAGCTATCAAATATATAATTGAAAGGTACTACAGACGTAAACATAAAACAAAATATGACAATTACCTCAATACCTTTATCCTTGTACCATTCTGGAGTTTGTCTTTCCCCACCAGATCCAACACAAGTATGAAATCCCTATAACAAAAGTAAAATCAAATGTAGTTTTACTTCACCTCAAGAAAGGGCCAGCAAAAAGATTGGATTTCAATTACATAAGCCAAACACTGAAGTATAGAGTTTAACTTGACTATCTGTCCTTAATAAATTCCATAGTTGACTAAATGGCCAAGATAAGAACGTAGAAACAAAGAAATCGCAAATCATGTTCGAAAGATTGACGGCAAATGTAAACTGCAATCTCCAAGAGCAATTATATCTTACAGGCAAGCGAGCTGGTTTTTTATCAAGAGGAAACAAGTAACCTTTTGTCAGAGCCGGACGCTCGTACGGCGCAAATGCCTGCAATAGAATCAGTCCCAAGAAGGTCCTAAATGATAAGTTCACAATTCGAAAGGGGGAAAACAAGCTAATTCGACAACTTCATCGTCTACATTTTAGAATTTACACTAGCACGAAACTGCGAAACCGAATCACCTCTTTAGACACTATACAAAGCCGTCCATCGGCCATCCCGTGCTCGACGAAAGTACGAGCCGCATATCCAGCAGCATTGCCACCACCAACAATCACAAACCTACAAGAACAAACACAAAAACCACAAAATTCATTCATCCTCCACTTCGCAAGATCCAACACAATCCGGAGGGAAAAAAAGAAAGAAAGAAAGAAAGAAATCAGAACACGGACTCTCTATTCTCGTTCGCGAAAGCCGTGGAGGCAGCAACGTAGCTTCTCCGGAAGCCTCTGAAGGCAACAGAAGAGGGCTGCTGAGGTCCGGAAAAGGAACCAGAGTGCGGGCACCACAAAGAGAGCCCGTGCTTGAGCGATACAAGGTTCGATGCAGCCGCCATCATCAATCTACGAACTGCAAAAGCTCGTGCAAAACAGAGCGATCGGCAATCGAAGAGGAATCGGAAACTTTGAACAGCGATTGAGAAGATAAAAAAGTGAAGAGCGCAAACCTGAAGACATGGAAATTGGTGAGAGGGACGGCGTTGAGTATATATACAAAGCAAGAAATTGTTATAAATTATTGCAAAAAGGAGGCTGATCTTGATGGTGGCTCTAGGAGAGTTCGAAGAGTCGTGAGTGAATGTGAATTTGCTGCTACGCAATGGCTCGGCTACATGCCATTTCACTCCTGCAGTTCCGCTGACCATCTTTTTTCTTCTCGTTCCTCATGTCAATCCGTTAGTTTGGCGCCGGTACTTAAGCATCCTAAACGATGTCGTTTCTCCGAAGTCGAGTTCGGGTTCGGCCCAAGGAGAATATCTCTTTTTAGGTTTAAATTATAAATTCTGTCCCTTACCATTCAAGTTTATGTTATTTGGTTATATATATATATATATATATAAAGTTTATGTTATTTGGTTTTTCAAGTTTAAAAAGTAGACTCAATTATAAAAAATACCCACACTCTTGAACTTTAAAAAGTTTCATTTCAAAAAGTTTTAAAAGTACCCTTACATTAAGTTCTAGTTGATAAATGTTAAAATTTCATTATTACTTTCAAAAATTTTCAAAAATGCTTTGCTTATGAAAGTTATGTGCAACAAAACACCAAATGAAACACAGAGTTTGAAATCGAGCTTCCTCTTTTTAAAAGTGTAAATAAGATAAGTGGGAGAAAAAAATAGAAGTTTTTTTTTTCACCTTTTTGCCATGTTTGTGTGTGTTAGTGATAAGTAAGGAATTAATGTAGTTTCAATTATGATGAATGACTGGTGAAGGAAGGTAGAAGTCTTTTTTTTCTTTGGAGAGTTACGCAAGGGAGGGTTATGGTTATGGTTTTGAGTTTTTTGAGCTTATTTGGTCAAATTGATAGTATTTGACAACCTTGATTTTTTTTTTCTCTTTCCTTTCGTAGTCTTCTTTTCTAAATAAGTTATATTGTTTTCATATTATCTTTTGACCATTCATTTTGAATATTGTATTTTCTATATTCTCTTTAGCTTAGTTTGAGGAGGAAACATTTGGATGCAACAAATCAAGACAGTGATGGAGATATGCATTACTTTCATTTGTGTACTCTAAAGATTGCTACAACGACTTTTCAAATGCTAATAAACCCACTATATGACAATGTTTTCATTTATCGTACTTAAAATGAATTTAAGAAAAGCTTATGGGTAGTGATTGGTGAGAAAATAAGAAGTGAAAAAGCTATCAACAAAATCAAGTCAAAGACATGAAGAATTCAAGAATGAAGCAAAAGTGATCTTGAAGCTTCAACATAAGAATCTGGTCAAGCTCTTGGAATTGTTGTGTTGAAGGAGAAAAAAACTTATGGTCTATGAATACATGACAAATAAGCAATGTTTTTCATTAGTTTTCATGAATGAAGAATTGGCAGAGAGAGGAAGAAGAAGAAACGTTTTCTAGTAAGGGTATTTTTAAAAAATTTTGAAAGATCAAGAGTATTAATGAAACTTTAACGTTTTTTATCTAAAACTTAAAAGTAAGGGTATTTTTGAAAAAAAATTTAAAGGTCAAAGGTATTAATGAAACTTTTCAAAGTTCAAGGGTATTATTGAAACGAGGTACAAAATTTAAGAGTATTTTCTATAATTTAACATAAAAAGTATCTAATAAGTCTTTGAATTTTCAATTTTGTGTCCTACAGGTCTATAAACTTTAAAAAGTGTCTAATAGATCTTCAAACTTTCAATTTTAAGTCCAATAGGTTCTTGAATTTTTAATTTTGTGTCTAATAAGTCTTTGATCTATTTGAAAATTTTAAATTTTAGGTTAAAATACCATTTTGGTTTATGTACTTTGGGTTTTATTCCATTTTAGTTTATGTACTTTCAAATGTCCAATTTTAGTCTATGTACTTTCAATAAAGCTTAAAATTGATCCCCACTCTTAATTTATTGTGATTTTTTCCTTAAAAAAAATTAATCTCTATTAGTTTCCCCTCTATAAATTTAGGAAATATGTTTACATTGTGTCTTTTTTATCTTAAAATTATTATTAGTATTTAACCATTTCGATAAAAATTAACTTCAAACTTATCATAGGGACCAATTTTAAGCCTTTTTTAAAGTATAGGACTAAAATTAGACATTTGAAAGTACAATGACTAAAATGAAATAAAACTTAAAGTATAGGGACCAAAATGATATTTTAACCTAAAATTTATAGATACTAGACACAAAACTGAAAGTTTAGGGCTCTATTAGACATAAAATTCAATTTTATATCTAATAAATCAGTTAATTTTTTAAAATCTCAATTATGTCAAGGACATATTAGACATAAAATTAAAAGTTTTGGGATTTGTTGGACATTTTCAAAGTTCAAAAATCTTTTAGAAACAAACTTTGAAAGTTGAGGAACTAAACTTGTAATTTAACTTATTTTTAAAAAAATATTTGTAAATTTGTTTCTTTAATATTAAAGTAATATATCTAAAAAAATTCTCAAAAAAATTTAGATATGTATATTTCATTTTAAAAATCATTATTAATCATGATGAACCTGATAATAGTAATTTTAGTTCTTTTTTTAAAACTTTTATCCAATATGATTTATATAATTGACAATTTAATTTAAATATTAATCAATATAATGTTAAATTACAAGTTTGATCTATAAATTTCAAGTTAAGTCTATTTAGCCTTTTCATTTTTAAAAGTTTATAATAAGTTACTCAACTTTGAAAGTTCTATCAATCTAATTCTTGTATTTTAGAAAGTTTTAATAAGTTGATAAACTTTTAATTTTGTGTCTAATAAGTCCATATTGTTAACTCTTTCAATTTAACATTTATATTGCATGTTGATTGTATTTTTAAGGATTATATGATAGGATTGATTATAAGCAATTATAAGCCTTTGGTGGTATAAATATTATATTGGTGAAGTTAACGGTACAAACTTATTAAATAAAAAAAAATTTAAGTTCAAGGATATTTAGATTTTTTTTATTTTTTTTTTTGAAGTATGAGTATTAAATAGACATAATCTTAAAACTTTAAATTTTTAAAAAATACAGACTAAGTAGACACATCTTTAAAAGTTCAATGTTCAAAGTTATAATATAACGCTAGGATAATTACAAGTATCATTGATTTGGGAATTTCACTTATAGGTAGTTTAATTCTCTCTTCTTTCAAAAAAAAACCTCTCTAAATTTTTATCATTTCACGATATCTATATATATCATGTGAATGTCATATATATATAAAGTTTATCATCTAGCAATTTTAACATTTACACTTATAAAAATGGTATAATTGAAAAATGTTAAGACATAGAAAATCATATAAAATTCTTATATTATATTATATTATATTCACTCCATTAAATCGTATTTTGCTTCAAAGTACAGTATGTTCACAAGAGATTTCAACAAAGAAATTTAACACTTGTAAATGAATTTAATTTATATTGATTTGAATGTAGTAGAGTACAATCTCTAATGTTTGATTCTCTGATTCTTTCTCTCAAATGCACATTTGTCTCGAGGGTTTTGCATATTGTTCTCAAACAGAGACTTGTCTTGAGAGCTTTCCAGCTTGTTTTTAAATGTGAATTTGTCTCGAGGGCTTTGCAGCTTATTCTTAAATGTGAAGTTGTCTTGAGGGCTTTGCAGCTTGTTCTCTAATGTGAAGTTATTATCTCGAGGGTTTTGCAACTTATTCTCAAAATTGAAGCTTCAATTGATTTTTGGAGTCTTGAATTCTTGAAGTCTTCGAGTCTTGAAGTGTTATTGATCTTCAATGAGTGTTTTGTGTTTGTGTTTGATCTTTAAGATCTTAGAAAGTCTTCTGATATTTGTTTTTGAATTCTATCTAAATTCTTCTTCTGAGGTCTTGATAATTCTCATTCATGAGGATTATTTGGTCTTTAAACTTAGTTATATTTGTGATTTTTATTCATATTATTTTATGAAAAATAAAAAAATGCTTGAATTTAATCACATGATTGATGGAAGACCTTTAAATCAAGTAAGTTGAGAAAAGAAAACAAAAGAAGAAAAAAATTCACACTTACTTAATATTTTGATACAAGATTTTTGTGGAATGCAACTGCAGTGCAATTGCTAGGCAATTGCAATCTGGACAGATCTGGAATTTAAGTAAAAAAACGAGAATTTCGGGATTTTGAAGGAAAAGTGACCCACGAATTCAGCAAGATGATTAGCCATTATTGTCCATCAACCAAGAGGAAAACTCTAGCATGAGATCCCTATATATATTGAACAAAGAAGCCGAACAAAGGGAGCTCGATTGGAGAAGATTTTCGTTCACGTTTTTTGGGTTTTCTTACTTTCTGCAATTTCCATTTTGAGTTTTTTTTAGTTGTTGTTTGTATTCATTTCTTCCACATCTTAGTCCAAATCTCTTCCTCAATCCCATCACAACGAGAGTTGGTGTTGGTTATGAACAAATACTTATTCGATTTAGCTCAATTTTGGAAGAATTTCATTTATATTTATGGGTTTTCTTCACTGACTGCATTTTTTTTTCTACTTTCATTTTATTTGCTGTTTTGTATTAAGTTCTTCTACATCTCAATCCAGAATCCTCTTCTAAATCCCATCTCCATAAGAATTGGATGTGGTTATGAATAAAATTCTTGTTCGATTGATGCAAAAGGAATGTGTTTTTAGGATGTTGAGTTCTTGTTGGATTTTTGCTAGCTTTGCAATTTTGTTTCTGTTATTTGAATTCAAATTAGCTACTGGGTTGCACTTTTAAATTTCTGCAAGTTTTTGTTCTCTTTTAATTGACTTTAGAAGCTGCTGTATTTTTGAGTTTTTCTTATATAAGTTTCTTAAAGTTGTTAAGGCACCTTGGAATTTCTTTACTAAATGAATAACAATACTTTGGTAATTGAGTTTTTGACATTGAGTTAAATTTACGAGTTGTTGCACGTCTTTCTTTGTTGTACCAATGAATTTTATGAATTCAAATTTACTGTTTTCAATTTATTCCATCATGAAGAGCTAAATTTCCTTTGGGATTCAAGTTTGTGAATGCCCTAGAGGAAAGATGTAAAGCTCAAGAGTAAAAACAATCTAGTTAATTCTTGAACTTTAGTTTGCTTTTGGTGAGTTAAACGTTGGGTAAACCTAGTTGGCCATCTAGTGTTGCTTGCCAAGCTATAACTTAATACCAAAAGGGTTAAAAGAAGCGGATGTTGCAAAAGCAATGGAGGAAAAGGCTTAGACATAAGTCTAAAACATCGACCCTAGACATGAGGCGAGACTCCAAAACCACTAGAATTGTGCACAAAAATATCTAAGTTATATTAGCCATAGAAATATAGGTTTAATCACTTAGTCTCCTAAAGATACTTCATAGATGGTCGAATAGGAGTTGAATTCGGTTTACTTAGTTCTTGAGTTAGCTACGATTGCAATTGCTTTCTTGTTGCCTTTCTTTCTAAAGGGGCATTAGCATCTTGAATTCCTTTTTCATATCCATTGATATTTTCAACAATTTTTCTTTTAGTCAAAACACCTCACAAATCATTTTTCACCCACGGTTACTTTAAGTTGCAATTTGTCAACAATTTTGTGCCAACTAAAATTTGTTTTATTAAACCCCGTTCCCTTGGATACGATACTCTGGAGTACTTCCAGTTTCTTTATTACTTCAATCACGTGCACTTGCGTGTTATAGCGTAAGCCCGACCAGGTCTTCAACTTCTAAACCCTTGAAATGTAGGAAAACCTCTCTATATATAAAGTTTCCTAGGCTGCACGTGGGCTTGGGTCTGACTATTTTTGGGCCCAACCATTAGACTGAGCTTGGTTAACTTTGGGTCTAGCCTTTGAGCTAGGACTTTATTGGATTATGGTATGAGGCAACAAGATAAATGACTATATTTTAATAGGCTAACTTGGAAAATAGCTAAACACATTTAGTTTTGTAAAAATGGCTAAACCTTTTTTTGTTTTAATATTAATATTAGATTTGGTTGAAAATGCCCCTAATCTATATTTTTCATTTTTTTTAAACTAAAGAAAGGCTAAAATCATACAAATATGAGAGAGATTTAAGTTAACTTCAACAAATGTAACAATAATAAAATCTAAATCCTTAAACCTAACATTCTTTCGAAATAATTTCTAGATTCTTAATATGACAAATTGAACACTAAATATTGCATAGATAAAAGTTACAATTAGCACATTTATAAAAACGATACCCTAAATAGCTTTTACTGTGCATATATAATCATAATTATACTTATGATTATAGGTTTAAATATTGGGTATATTAGGAGTATATTAGAATATATACATCCATCTGTTGAACACGAAAATGATAATTTGTGACATTAATTCAAATTAATTGCTAGTATAATGGTTTTGTAGATTCAACAACTAAAAATGTGCATAAAAAATCATTATGAAAACAGTTTCTAGGATCAATAATGGTAATTACAGATGAACGATGCCATGAATAGTGTGTATATAATCGTAATTAGACTTATGATTACACGATGGCAGGTTTAAATATGAGTATATCTTAGAATATATATGATGACTTGCTAGAGTGATGTGAATAATTATGCAATATTATGATGTCTATGCGCAAGTGTACACATACTTTTGTAGCAAGCGATAAGTAAATTATCGAATCCACAGGGACTATTAATCCTTCTATTTACTGAATCAATTCCTAGTAACTCAAATTGTAACCATTCAAATTCGTCAAGGAAATGAAATAAAATAAGTCACTATTGCTGGAACAAAATTAATGCTAAAGCAGGGAAAACAGAGGAATCGTAAAAGAACAAATGCAAACTGGGTTAGGTGCTTTCAACTAAAACAAAGGCTCAGATTAGAGGTAAATCATGCTTTAATTAAGTTACGAATTGAGTACATATTCATTCCATTCGACCCACTACAGATTTCACGGTATTCTCCCGAATCACCTAAGTATACTGTTTCATTTCCATTACTTCAGCGCATTGAACTCACTGTATTTTGTGTGCGTTAGGTGAGTGATTATCCCTAACTTACTCACTTAGCTAGCTACTAATCCTAACAAGGGGCTAACGTGGTTTTTAAGCTCTCAGCCCCTCCTATTCTTCCCAGAAATCAAAGGGACACTGCTCACATCGGCTGGCCAAATGGACATGAACTAATGAATAAGCCCTCTTAAAAACCAAATCGAATGAAATAAAATATACTCAGCTATAACATTAATCAAAAGCAATCATCCTCTAATCCTCATCTTATGGTGATTAGTTCATAATGTAAAAACAACAGCAGAAAAGTCGAAATGTAAACATAATGGAAATGATGCAGAAAATAAACTAAATGAAAACAGAAAATGTAGCAGAAGAAATCAGAAAGCTGCCCCAAAATGTTTGACTCAGCATCGGCGTTTATCCCCTAGAGAAACTTTCCTTTTATGGAAATCTTCCGTCCATGGCCTCCAAAATCGGAGCTCTTTGCTTCTCCTTCTCTCTCTCTGTTGTTTTCGGGATCTCCAACCTCCTTTCATCAAAAGAGCGGCTGCCCAACACATATATTCCCTTCTTTATGAAAATCAGGGCTGATTAGACAGGTCCCGTGACGTGGCAGACTCCTAATGGCTGAAACACGCTGATTAGACTGACATTTTCCAGCTCATTTAATGAGCAACAATTCTCACGTGCGAAATTCACGCTGGCTAAAATTACCAAAATTGCTCCAGCAAACTGTTGTAAAACTGCTGCTCTTGACTTCGGACGTCCTCCTTAATCAAACCTGAATTAATCACATAAAGCTCCTTAATTAAGATACTATTGCTCTAATAATAATGTTACTGTATCAAAATTAATCATAGAGCAAAATGACTCAAAGTTAGGGAATTTCCAAGATATAATGAGATAAAATATGACAATTCAATCCTAAAATGATACTCTATAACTCTTATTTTAAGAGTTATCAATATACATGTCCATGTTGAACACGAAAATTAGTAACCCTAACTTGCCAATGTAAAATGAGAAGAAAAAAAAATAAAAACACCAATTAAACCATCTATTGGATTCATCAATTAAAAAAAATGTCAAATCGAGAGTATAATTATCTGCCACCATTTAATAAATCAATCAAAGACTCCATCTTCTCAAGCAACTCACCATCTAAAACTCTCCATTTTCCTAAACAACCCATTTTATTTGAAACCCTCCTATCCTCGATTTTCTTCAATCTTCAGCTCCGTTTTGTCTCTCCTTAGCCTCCTACACTTCATTTCATCTCCTCTCAGCCTCCAACAATAGGAATAGGCAGAGTAGAAGTTGTCGACCAATCACATTCAGAGGTATGTTTTTCTATCTACCGTCGTTTTTGCTTCTGAAAAATCGAATACATTCGATTTCTTCCTCTCTGCGTTTCTTTCCCTTCTCCATTTATTCCAGCACAGTTTTCTTTAGGTTTTTGGAGGTTGATTTTATTATTAAAAAAGAAATAATTGTGCCCATTTTTCTGAATATCTTTAGTTTTTAGACGTTTTTCATTGTGCCCATTATTTTCTAGCTATACGTTACAATTTCCCTTATGGCCTCCCATTTGAATTTTGTTTAACTTTTAACACAATTTGACAAAATTAAGTTTAATTATTTGATAAATTGGTCATATTGAAGACATGTGGCCTTATAATTTAGGATTTGTCAATTTTTGTATTCAAATTAAATTTAGGAAATATGTCAATTATAATTAATTTTAAATTGAATTATTTGTGATTTTGTCATTATTTTACAAATAATGACGTGATAATTTATGATTTGTCAAAATTTCTCATTCAGCACCGTGTTAGTTAAAAACTTTATTGAATAGAATAGAGAGTTATTAAGTTTTAGCCGGTGAAAGAGAGAGAAAAAAAAGGTTATTTTACATTTATCACACTTTAATTCTGTAGTGTGATTCTTATATCTTTACTTTTTTAGTCTTTTTTTCTGCTTTATTATTATTACTTATTGTCTTTATGGAAGAAAGATTTAGGGTTATGTCAAGTTTCAAATTCCAAATAATGTATTCTTAAAATATATAAAAGCTTCATTGTGTGGTTGAGGTTAAATAGTAGAGCCTAAATGATACACATGTTTATCATCTGTTAATTTTAACATTTACTAACAAAAATGGTATATTGAAAAATATAAAAATGTAAGAAATAAATTAAACTACTATATTATATGCTATATTCACTCTAGTTAATCTTAATCTGAGCAAATAGAATAAAATTATTATAACAAGTGGAAAAAACACAAAAAACAAAAGCAGAAGGGTTTTATTTACATGTATAAAACGCTTTAAATCTACACTACTTTGATTCTTTTATCTCTATTGTTTTTAGTCTTTTATCTTATTTATTATCCTTGTGAAAGAAAGATTTAAGAAATATATGTCAACTTTCAAATTTTAAATAATGTAATTCTCAATATAAAAGCTCGAGGTAGAGCCTAGGCAAGATCTTGATCAAGTTTCTTTTCTTTTTTTTTAGCTCAACAATTGTGGAGTGAGAAATCGAACCATCAACCTTTGAAATAATAAATTAAAATTGGTGTCTTATTAACTAAGCTATGCTTGGATTGGCCAATCTTGATCAAGGTATTGTTGAATTAAAGCTCAATTGCATGAAACACTCATGCCGCGAGAACTTATCTAACTTAGGATTAATCACACTCGGCTTGATTGACTTATCGATCCTCTTGAGAATACTGAAGAGCCAACTTGAGCATGGTTCAATCTAACTACTATACCTCGTGTGGTTCGAGTGGTCATGTTAGTGGTTAAGACATCTCTATTTCCCATGGAGATTGTAAATTCAAATATCCAACTTCATACTATGTAATATAATATTTTTCTAAAAAAAAAAGACCTAACTATCTTAACCCCCATTAATGAGCATATTTGAAGAGAAAAGTAAAACATAATTTACTAATTCTCATCCCAAAGAAAATCTATTATACTTTTTTCTTTAATCAAAGATTAGATAAAACTATTGATGGAAGATAATTAGGCTATTTTTATGAAAATTCTACTCGGTCAACCTCTAAAATTTTTATTTTTTCTTTTTTTGAGTTGAACAACTATGTGGGATAGGAGATTTAAACCTCTAACCTCTAAATCGATGATATATGCCTTAACCTAGTCAAACAATGTTCAGGTTGGTGTCAACTTCTAAAACTATATTTACTAAAAACTTCCTCATCTAAAGATTGCAATCATGATTTATCTAAAATTGTATTAGAAAATGTTATGCCAAACTTTGCTCTAAAAAATTATTTGAGTAGGTTGCCTAATGTACTTATGTAGCAAAATCAAAATTTACGGCTATGCATTGTCATGCTAACACATTTCAATATTGGTATCTTTTAATTTGTTTTTCTCAAAAACAATATATTTTTTTTAAATCTTCTCTTTTTGTTATCAATTGTTTACAATAATGTAAATATTTTCTTTAAATTCTCTCTGTTTAAAAATTCAAACATGTTACTTTTTTTTTTTTTTTGAATTACAAACATGTCACTTGACTTTCGCATTGTTTTCCCAAACATGAATTATATTTTACTATTGATGGAGTATGAATATTCTTTTGTTGATCCTATTATAATGTATATTACATGCTTTTATTTATTTTCATTCATTGGTTTGCATTTTCTTTTGTTTGGTTTATTATATTTTGACATCCGCATGTGATTTGACTTGTAAATACTTTAGACTCTATTTGATAACTATTTTAGTTTTCATTTTTAGTTTTTGAAAATTAAACTTATAAACAGTACTTTCACCTATGAGTTTTTTTTATTTGTTATATACTTTTGATAAGTGTTTTCAAAATTTAAGTCAATTTATGAAAACTAAAAAAATAATTTTTAAAAACTTATTTTTTGTTTTTGGAATTTGACCAAAAATTCAAATATTTCCTTTAAGAAAGATGAAAATTATTGGAAAAAAAATTGGGAGAAAATAAGCTTCAATTTAAAAAACTAAATGGTTATTAAATGGTGCCTTAGATATTAACAAATTTACAAACTCATTTTATTTTTCTTAATATTCTTTTAAGAAGCGATAAGATTGGATAAGATAGTTCGCTTTAGAGCATGACTTTGTTTACAGTTAATTTTGATGCAATTTTTTTTTTTGTTCTTTGAGTTCAATAATAGAACCATCAACTGTACTTTCTTTTTATTTTCTTTTTTTAATGAAATTGTTTTTTTTTTTTGACAATTTTTTGAACGAAATTGTTACAAATATAATTGTTGACTAAGAAATTTCGGTCAATCCTCAATTGCCACGACATTATTCCAAATTAATAACGAAGCTACAAATAATTAGATTTGGGACCAATTATAAATTGACATGTGTCCCAAATTTAATTTGAAGACAAAAATTGACAAATTCTAAAAATTAAAAAGCCACATGTCTTCATTATGACAATTTGACCAAACAAATTAATTTAATTTGGTTAAATTGGGTTATATGGAATTTCGGTCAAAGTTAAATGAAACTCAAATCCAAATGGGTTAAGCCCAAAGCCAACCAAAGTCCAAATCCATAGTTAGGCCCATAGGCCACTAAAGCCCAAGCCCACATGCCATGGAAAGCTCTATAAATAGATGAACTCTCCTTCATTTGAGGGGTTTAGAAATAAAACTATCCAGAGAGAACTCGGAGATAATTGAGAGCAAAGATTGCCAAAGTCCTTAAGTGCTAAATGCTCTCTGGAGTCCTTAGGTACTGAACGCTTCAAGACAAGTCCTTATGTGCTAAACCTTGTTTGAAGACCAAAGACTCTTCAAGACCAGTCCTTAGGTGTTGAACACTCCTTGAAGTGTTGAACACTCTTAGAAGAACAAAGACCATTCAAGACAAGTTCTTAAGTGCTGAACGCTCTTTGAAGACCAAAGACTCTTCAAGAACATTCCTTAAGTGCTAAACACTCCTTGAAGTACTGAACACTCTTAGAAGACCAAAGACCCTCCAAGACAAGTCCATAATGAACACTCTTGAGATAATGGCATATGGGCTTGGGCTTTAGTGGCCTTTAGGCCCAACCATTTAGATTAAACGTTCCTTGAAGGCTGAAGACTTTTCGAAGACCAAAGTTTGAAGACTAGAAGACTTGAAGACTTTAAAGACCAAAATGTCTTTGAAAACAAGTCGAAGGCATTTGAAGCATACAAGACTCCAAGACTTTGATTGTATCTTCTAGAGGATAACAAGCCAAGGGTCGATCCAACAATCAACGAGGCAAAGGCCGATCCAACAATCAACGAGGCAAGGGCCGATCCAACAATCAACGAGCCAAGGGCCAATCCAACAATCAACGAGCCAAAGGCTGATCCAAAGATAAACAAGCCAAGGGCCGATCCAACGATTAACAAGCCAAATGACGATCCAACGATCAAACAAGCCAATGGACGATCCAACGATCAACAAGTCAAATGATGATCCAAAGATCAACAAGCCATAGGCCGATCAGAAAAAGACCAACAAACGCGCTCGGGAACAAGCTTTCATCCCTTGAGACATTTGTATATGAGAGAGAAAGAATCAGAAGAACAAATTAGATATTGTACTCTACTACATTTAAATCAATACAAATTAAATTTATTTACCCGTGTCTCATCTCTTTGTTGAAATCACGTGTGAACAATAATATTATGGTATTATAGTCTTTTGCTTTCGTATATTTGTATTTTGTTTTGCTTAATTATTTTATTATATTTCACTCTCAGTAGGGAGGAATTTCAATGTTATATATTTCTTTAGGGAAATATTATGTTTTATTTTGTCACTATTATATCTAATGTAATATTTGATTGTTTTGTAGTAAAAAAAAATGAATATTTTTTGAGTTTATTATCCATTATCTCATTCTCTAACATTTCTCTCAAACTTTTGTGCGACAAATGGATTTCCGGCAGGTGGTGTTGAAACTAGACTTTTGTTGTTGCCCTAACATTGTTTTTATTTGGAAAGTTGTTGAAAATTTGGAGGCGCAATTCTTACCGCCATCAAAAGTAGTTTTTACAATTTGCTTAAAACTTTTAATACCAATTGGCCATACTTTTTATTATTATTTTAGTGTTTATACGAAATTCTAATTTTTAAAATTATAGGGACTAAATTCTAACTTTCTCCAAATCATAAAAATTAAATTTATAATTTAACTATAAAAATATTAGTCGATGGCGATTAACCTCTTACCATCCAACTTAAACATAACTAATTATAATTATACACGCTTTATATATTTGGTTACAATTACTTTTTCTTTTTTTATAATCAACCCACGAAAGCATTCTACTTACATTATGTTAGTTCCATCCCACTAATTCCTTAAGACTTCACTCATCCTAAAATCAAGAGACAAAGGTTTTGAATTATTAAGTTTTGATATAAAAATGATAAACTAACTGTAAATAATAGTTTCAACCACATTCTAGATTCCAAAATAATAATAATATAAGGGACAAATGTGAAATCGATTTTGTTCCCTTCAGTCATTTACGGGTTTTTCAGAGAAATAAAGGTCTTTTTTAAACATATTACAAAAAACGAGTATAAAAGCAAACGTTTTACAAAAAACATGGATTTTTTTTGTCTTTATTGGAATGCGTCTCTTGAAGAGACGCTGTAGAATACGTGAGTGCAACATACGCATTCCAAGTAAAAAATGCGTCAGTGTTCTCTTCCCATTGACTGCCTTTGACCCTCCTTCTTTCTGTTTCAATTTGAACGAAAATAAGATTTTTTTAGATTAAAAATAATTATTTAATAAACAATCAAATCTACCAAATCATTATTTAACAAACCATAAAATCTCACCAATCATTTATTTATCTATTTTCTTTAAAATAAATATTTAACAATCCAATCATTCAACAATTATTTTTTATCATTATTTTTCACTAATCATTTTCTTAATTATTTCTCAAAAAAAATTATACTTTGCCAAAATACATTTTTCAATCATTTTTTTATTATGTTTTTTAAAAAATATTTCTTTTTTCTTTTTTCTTTTTTTTTTTTTTTAATTTTGGTTATTATTTTTTGAAATACATTAACCAAACGTTTCATTTTTTTAAAATAAGAAGCCTTTCTTTTAAATGTAAGTGATATAAATTAATTAATAAATTAAAAAAAATTATAACTAAAAAGACAAATAATTTATAAGTAAATAGTTCCATTTTCTAAAAGTAGAAATTTGGAAGAAAAAAAAAATCTATCCTATCCGACTAAAAGTACAATTATTATTATTATTATTATAAATATAAACAATGCTATATACACTTGTTATTTAAAACAAAAATTAAAGACAGAATGATTTCCCCCTTGCGTGCAGTAGTGGTTTGGTAACATCAATGCACCAGAGTAGTGAGAGGACCAAGTCAAGAGGTTGGAATGCGTGCAGGCTTTGGAATGCGTCTTTGCTAATGACGCATTCTGCAATCTGACCGAATTGTTGACCGAAAATGTATGGAATGCGTCTCTTTTACATACGCATTCCAATAAATACAAAAAAACTATCCTATTTTTGTAAAATGTTTCGGTCTTACCCCGTTTTCTGTAATATGCTTACAAAATAACCCTATTTCTCTAAAAAATCCGTCATTTACATAAACAGTAATTTTAAGCCATTTTTTTAATATTATAACTATTGGTGCAAGTGCAATGTATTGATATCACATTTATAAAAATATTTTAAAGATATAGAATTTCAACCATTTTAGAATTTATTGCTAGCAAATAGAGCTTCTCAAAAGCTACATATAAATGTTTTCATATGAGAGAGATTAGAGGGAGAATGTTCGTAGCGAAGTAATCTGAGAAAAAGTATTGAGTTCGGAGTGTATTAACGAGAGAAAGTATACGTATCGAAAAGTTTTTTTTTTTTAAAGAAGTGTTTTTTTTCAGATAGAGAAAAAATATATATATTCTTCAACGCATTTAGGAGTGTATTGTTTTGTGTAATAATATCAGATTCAACATAAGAAGAAAAGAAAACAATCTAAGATAGCTTTGATGGATATCAATAAAATTAGCCCAATAATATGAGAAATGCGATCCAAATTTTGCATTAGCCCAAGATCCCACAACACAAACTTTTATTGTGAGAATAAGTTATTAGACATTTGAAAGTTTATAGGATTATCTTAAATCCTCCTTCCACAGGAGAGATAAATAATAATAATCTGTAATATATTAAAAAAAATTTCAACTTTTTAAAAAAAAAAAATTAACATTTTGTTCTTTGTCAAATTTTATATTTACAAAATGTGTCACTTGCAAATAATTACTAATAATTAATTAATTATTACATAGATAATATCCTAAGTCTACCAATCTAAGCATAGCTAAATTGGTTAAGACATATACGTATATATCTTAATCAGTTTTGAATCTTCCACTCTACATGTTGTTGAACACAAAATATATATATATATATATCAAAAGTCTTAAAATCTTAAAAGTTTTGCATTTTTTTTCCTTTTCCTATTACAATTATAAAATAACTATCTTTCACTCATTTTCTACGATAATAACTACAATTATGAAAGTTCCATACTTTTTCGTGTTGAAAAAAATGATTAAAAATGAATATTAAAAAAATTAGTCTAATATAATAATATTATTACTTTTTGCAAAAAAAAAAAAAAAGATTATAATTCCATTGGGTGAAATAAGTATTAGTAATGTATTATATTAATTGATTAAATCTTTCTATTGATATGATATTTGAATGCACATAAAAATAATATAATTTAGATCCAAATAAGTACAATATTTCCTTTTTTTTTAATTTAACAATTGTGAAGTGGAGTTGAATCATTGACCTTTAGATAGTAATAAATGTTTCATCTAGTGAATTATGCTCAAATTGACAAAATAAGTACAATTGACTTTTAAAATATGAGAGTCTTTATCTTTTTTATTTGATAAATTGATCATCCTCAGAATTAGCCTGCATATTTATTAAAACCTTTAATAAACAAGTTATAATTGATGAAAATTTTGAGTGAATAAAAATTTAAATGCACAATAAAGTTGATAAAGATATGAAACTTAAAGGATTTGAACCGAAAGGTTTTATTCTTTCATTCTCTAAAGAACTTGAACATTTTACCTTTAATTATAGAATTTCGAACGTACTTGAAATTCCAAAAGTTTTGTAACTTTTATGTTCCTCTATAACCATGAAAAATGTTTTCTATCCCTATCTTTTCACCCTCAACTTGAGCTTTTTTTTTTCTCTCTCTCTGCTTTTAGTTCCTCTGATTTCTTTACTTTCAAAATCCATGGTCAATCACGAAAGCAACTCAATATACTACATAGCACATTAAGGCAATATGCAATGCATGTATCGAATCAATATTTAGAATTCTAGGCTTAGGATGCTAGAGTTCCACCTTTGATGAAGTGGTATACCGGCGTTTGTCTAGCAATTATCAAGTGAGATGTAAATCTAATTTAAGGAAGAATATGCACACAAGATTTTTGGAGAAATTTAGTTCATAGAAATGAACTTGACTTTGTATTGATTTTGTAGTAGTATATACAATCTTTAATAATGTGTGATCCTCTTGTTCTTTCTCTTGGACGTGTACTTGACTCCAAAGGTCCTTTTGCTTCACACCTTGTTGATCTTCTTGGATTTACCTTTGACTTCTTGATATTGTTAGATCGTCCATCGACTTGTTGATCCTTCTTGGATCGATCATCGCCTTGTTGATCTTTTTGGATTGGCCTTCGACTTTTTGATCTTCTTGGATCAGCCTTGAGCTTGTTGATCTTCTTAGATCGACTCTTCACTTCTTGATTTTCTTAGATCAACCCTTGGCTTTCTAATCTTCTCAGAGAATCAATTGAAGTTTTGAAGTATTATATGCTTCAAATATCTTCAACTTTCTTCAAAGTCTTCAAGTCTTCAAAAGAGATTTCAGTCTATGAAGTCTTTTGATCTTCAAACTCTTCAAGTCTTCAGAGGGTCTTCGGTGAGTTTTTAATCTTCTGGAAGTCTTGTTAATTTTATGGCTTCTTCTTTTGAAATGGAGGGTGACCATTTTATTTATAGAGCTTTCTATGAGTGTTGAGTGACGTAGGATCAACTTTAGACCCATCCTTGGAACTTAAGTTTGTCTGGATTTGGGCTCAATTTTCTGTAGTGGGTTTGGATCTATTTAGGTTTGGTCTCAATATATCCCCTTATAATGGACGTGGACTAATTTAGGGTTTGGATCAAATTGTCATTTAATGGGCTTCAAATTTATTTGATCTGTCAACAACATTTGAGGGTGGAGGGATTCAAACCTCTGACCTCTTGATCGAAGGTACGTGTCAATTATTGTTGAACTATGCTCACTTTGACGAATTTATTTGATCTTCAACCTAATCAATATAACTCAATCTAACCAAGCTAATCTTCTAAGATCAAATGATCATAAAGAACTTCCTCCCAAAAAATGGCCACAAAAAAAAAAAAAAAACACATGATATTAGTTGAATTTGCTTTTTTTTGTCATTTAATTTTAATTCAAGGCACATATTAATTTGTAATTCATTCCAAATTAAATAATATGTAACTTTGTCATTAATTTAAAAAAATGATATGATAATTCGTGATTGGCCAAAGTTTATCATTCAACAACACATCTTGGTTTTCTTCTTTGTTACTTTTTTTTTTTTTTTTGTTCTTTTGTAAATAGTGTTACTATTATTTTGAATTATTAATAAGTTTATTTTCATAAGAATTTAGTATGTTTATTAAATTATATTCTATCTAGTAAATTTAGATTTGTTAAGTTGTTATTTCTGTTACATTATTTTATTAGGAAATGTAATTAAATTCATTTTAAGATTTATTTACTTATGAAAACAAATAAAATATTGCATGTGGCAATAAAACTTGCAATAATAATAATGATAAAAGGGAACCAACTACCCATTATGGTTTTAAAAGTGTGTTAACTATGTAAATAACCATTTTGCTCGATTTTCTGCAATTTTATTGTATTTGCTAATTTGAGGTATTTAACATATGTCCTAAATGTTGGATGTTTTTCAAATTCTCACATCCATATTCTAAACTACGAAAAAAAAATCTATTATATTTTTTTCTTTAAAAAAATCTATTGTATTCTAAAGTTTTGACCAACACCACGTTACTTAGAGCAAAATAAAATTGATGGTAAATATAATATAATTGGAGTTTAGGATTAGAAATATGATCATTTAAAAAAGTAATTATAAATGTCTTAATCAGTTGAACTAAGGTCAAAGATTCGAATTCCTATCCCACATGTTGTTGAACTAAAAAAAAATTGTACATACGATAAAAAGTCAAGCATAGGTTTATCAGTCGTAATTATATAAACTGATACAAAAATGAGAAAAAAAAAGTTCAGTTTATACTGGTGAATTTATGTGTGTGAGTCAATTTTAACCTTAAATTTCAATTTCATCAATTTAAACCTTATATTTAAATAATTGAGCAATTAATCTCCTCAATTCGTTAAGTTTCTTCTTTTCTATCTATCTAAATTTTTTGAAAATTTGTGTCTAGCTATAAGCATCCTTATAGTTGGATGTGATTATTTTTGTACGTATTGATTATTTTAATTATTGTTGAATGCTTTTAATTAGTTGGATTTTTTTTATCTATTGTGGGAAATGATGTATTGTCTTACTGTCTTAAAGTACTCAATGGGGGTCAATCTTTGGACGAAATTAATGTTACTGCTATTACCCTTATTCCAAAAACTTCATCTGCAGCTTTTGTTAAAGATTATCGTCCTATCAGCTTGTGTAATGTACTTTACAAGCTGATTTCTAAGACAATTGCCAACAGATTGAAAGAAATTCTCAAGATACTAATCGCCCCTTCTCAAAGTGCCTTTGTCCCTGGTAGGAATATAACTGATAATGCTATTTTGGGGGTTGAGTGTGTTCATTGTATTAAGACCAAAACATAGGGAAGACAGGGTTTGGCTGCATTGAAACTAGATATGAGCAAAGCATATGACAGGGTGGAATGGTTTTATATTGAGAAATTCATGTTGGCCCTTGGTTTTGAAACAACTTTTGTTCAATTAATCATGAGATGTGTTACGTTCGTTACTTACACTTTCAATATAAATGGTGAAAGACGAGGAAGAGTTAAGCCTTCGAGGGGCTTGAGACAAGGGGATCCACTGTCCCCTTATCTATTTCTTTTGTGCATGGAGGGACTATCAAGAATTATGAGTCTAATGGAGGTTAAAAAGGAGATTACAGGTCTTAAGATAGCAAGACGATCTCCCCCAATTTCACATCTCTTTTTTGCTGATGACAGCTTACTTTTTTTCAGGGCAAACTAGTGGAGGCAATCAATATTGCTTCGGCTCTTTCACTTTATTCTGTTATATCAGGGCAGGAGATAAATTATGCCAAATCTGCGATTTGTTTTAGTCCAAATACAGATCCCTCAGTTCAAACTCAAATTCTTTCTCAGTTGGCGGTGGTGAAGGTGGAGGCACACGAGAGATATCTTGGAATCCCGATGTCCTTTACAAGGTCAAAGCGAATGTCTTTCAAGTATGTCAAGGACAAAATCTGGGCCTACCTTATGAAGTGGAAACATAAGCTTTTCTCATCCGGAGGAAAAGAAGTCTTAATCAAAGCAGTGTTACAGGCCATTCCTACTTATTCTATGAACTATTTTAGATTGCCAAAAGCTTTGATTGAAGATTGCCATAGTGTTCTTGCAAGATTTTGGTGGGGGGAGAATGATACACATCGCCGGATTCACTGGACTACTTGGCATAAAGCTTGTACATCTAAGTATTGTGGAGGATTAGGTTTTCGGGACTTGGAACTCTTCAACAAATCATTATTAGAGAAACAAGGGTGGCGTTTGATAGAGTTTCCAAATTCCCTCATTGCTAGGGTGTTGAAGGGTAAGTATTATCATTCTTCAAACTTCCTAGAGTCTAAGACTCCAAGTAATGCTTCTTATATTTGGAGAAGTTTACTTTGGGGTAGATAGCTACTTAAGGTGGGCCTTCGATGGAGAATAGGAGATGGAAGATCTGTGAATATTGCTAAGGATAATTGGTTGTGTAGACCTCATTCTCTTAAGATTATCCATAATCAGGGGGTTAACCAGGAGGCAAAAGTGGAGACTCTATTGACTGGGGCAGAGCATTGGGATGAAGAGGTTGTAACAACTCTTTTTCATGAGGATGATGCAAAATAGATTCTTAGTCTTCCACGACCTAGAATAAGGGGGGAGGATAGATTGATCTGGCATTATGAAAGGGATGGGATATATTCTATTTAGTCGGGATATCACCTGGCTTGCTCTCTTTTGAACTTGCCTACATCTTCGAGTGAAGAGGAAATGAGGGGTTAGTGGAAGTTCTTATGGAATTGCAATATACCTAACAAAATTAAGCATTTTGTTTGGAGGGCCTTTAATGATTTCATTCCTACGTTAGTAAACCTAAAGAGAGGATGAATGGAATTGAATGTCTTGTGTACTAGATGTCATGCTGCATCTGAAACAACCTATCATGCCCTATGGGAGTGTAGTGCTACAAAAAAAAAATGGAAGGATACCCCTTTTTATCCGCTTAATTGGCCTCGAGACTTAACCAACTTGGTTGATCTGCTTTTCTGGTTTAAAAGGGTGGTATCGAATGACAAGTTGGAGGAGTTTATGGTGATGTGTTGGTGTGTGTGGAATGCAAGGAATAAAACCTTGATGATAGGAAAAAAGGAAGATGAAGCAACCCCAACAGATTGGAATTTCAGCCTTTTGTATATCCAACAGTTTAGGGAGTTAAACAAGCGTTGTGACACAAGTTAGAACAGTCAAAATACGCAAAACCAAAACTGGAGACCTCCTACTTTTCCAAACTTCAAATTAAATACGGATGCAGCTATAAGGGCAGAAGAAAATCAAAGTGGGTATAGTGCTGTAATTCGAAACGAGTAGGGCGAAGCAATGGTTACCTTGGCAAGGCCAAATAAGTGGATCACGGCGGTTGAAGTGGCTGAAGCACTGGCTGTGAGAGATGGATTGGCTTTAGCCTAAGAGATGGGATTTCGACGATTGAAGGTGGAAACCGATTCATCTGTGGTTATTCACCTGTTACAACAAAAATCCCATTACAAATCGGAGCTGGGGCAAATCATAGAGATATACTCTCGATTGCAAAGGAAATGGAGTATGTTTCCTTCAATTGGTGTGGTAGGCGAGCAAACAAACTGGCGCATGCAGTGGCGAAGAGTGCAGTTCATCTCCTTCACGAGGAAAAATGGATGGAGGATGTTCCTGAAGAATCTCGGGACCTTTACTTGAAGGAGGTGTTTGTTGAAAGTCCACTTCATTTACGAGGTGGGCTCTATTTTTAATACTTTGTTTTTGTCTGTGTACCTCAAAAAAAAATCATATTGAGTATTCAAAATATGATTTTGAATATTAAGGTAGTTGAATTTTGTATGATTTATTGGTTGATTCATGAGAAATTTTTAAATTTTAATTTTGATGAGATATTAATTACAATATTTATTTAAATTCAGGGTTTAAATCAATCAAATTGAAAGTTTAAGGTTAAATTGACTCATCTATATATGTTTTAGGTGTAAAAATTGAACTTTTTCCCAAAAATTAATTGTCCATAAATTATAATTTATAAAAATTTTAAAAAATCAATAATAATTATAATTATTATTATTATTTTAAATCAATTATATTATTATCAAGTTAATTGCAATTACATTTCCTCCAAAAAAAAAAAAAAAGTTAATTGCGATTATATTTAGATTAAATTATAAGTTTGACCATTGAACTTTCAAGAACTTTCAAGATTGTTTCTATCGGGTCTTTATACTTTCAATAAAGTTTCTGATGTGTCTCTAAACTTTCAAGGTCATGTCTATTTAATTTTTATGCTCTAATTTTTTTTTTAATTAAGCCCATAAACTTTTAGAATTTCAAGTTTATGTCTAATAGTGTTCTACAATTAATTTTGTTGGTTTAATATTACCCTACTAAATGCTCGAACTTGCTCGAAAGCAATATATGTTATTTGTTATATAAATGTTAAATTGACAATAGGGATCTATTTACACAAAATTAAAATTTCAAAGACGTATTATAATTTTTTTTTTATTTAAATGATGTCTTTTAAAAAGTTTATAATAGTATATAAACTAAATAGACCATCTTAAAAGTTCAAGGATCAAACTTGTAATTTTGTTTCTTTTTTTTTTTTTTTTTACTAATCTCTATATTCTCTCTTATTTATTTCATCTCTTTTTTGTAATTTTAATTGTTTTCATGATGCTAACTTATCAATTCTAAAAATATTTGTTAGGTAAATATTAATCATTCAAAAATATTTTATAAGAAAAACATACTTTTATAAGAATATATATTAGAATCAAATAACAATAATTCTTCAAGTTATCAAATAACAATTTTAATAAAAATCACTTTCTTTTAACAACATGCCCAAAACAGTCTTACCAAACTTTAGCAAAACTTTTCCTTAAAAAAAAGTGCAAAATTCAAGAGTTCATAATTAAGAAGAGTCCCACTAAAATAGCAAGTATACTTTAATACATAATTCCAAAAGCAAGCTTTTACAAATGAGTCAACACCATAAACACCCTCACAATATAAATTCAATATATAAAATAACAACAAATGAAGTGATCAGAGATTCAACCTTCCACCTAAAGAAAGGTAATAAGTATTTTTATCTATTAAGTTATACTCGAATTTACTTAATATATAAAAACTATTTTGTATATTCTACTTTCATGGGTGTATAATCATATTTAAGCAATTTTGGAAGAGTTCCCAAGAGTCTAGGCATGCTAAATAAAGCATTGAAGCTGAGTATCCAACTTAAATAAAGCTTAATTAATTGTTAGATCAACATTGTTCAGCAATTTACTAACTATTAATTATCAATGGATAAACTTATAAGAATCAATCAATTATAATGGATACTTTTTTTTAGATCAATAATACGTGGATTCGAACTCCTGATTTCTTGATCAAGGGTACATGTTTTATGCCAGTTGAGTTACGCTCTTGTTGGCAATTATAATAATTATAATGGATACTTGATTATTAATTTTGTAATAATTAAAAAAAATCATATAAGGTTTTTCGTCATAAAAATTATGATATGTAATAATCATAAATATTTGGTTAGTCACGGATACATACTCTTTTTTAAACTAATCGGCTAATAATAGTTGGCAATTGAACATAGCTTAACATGTTGACGAATTATCTCGACCAAAAAGTCAAATGATTCGAATTCCACCCCACATATTGTTAAACTTAAAAAAAGTTGGTCAATTGTCCTTGTACCTTTCTTTTTCTATTTGAATCTTTTTTATATAATATTAGATTATAAATAAGGAGGATATTCAAATTCAAAACTATTAAGAGAGATTGTTGTTACATATTAATATTTAATAGTTTTTAAATATGATTTTCTTTTAAGAGATTAAAATTTGAGTTTTTTTATCTTTGAAAACGTATCTATAAGAGAGATTAAAGTTTAACAATTTATTACTTAGTTTTGTATTAAGTCTTTAATTAGGTATAAAATTCTTATATCAATACCTCTCTTACAAACACTCTCAAAACACAACATTTCAATCTTCTCTTCTCCCTATTAGATCATATTTCTCTTAGCTTATTTGTTTTTTTAAGAGCAATTGGCTATAAGAGAGGGTGTTCTTTAATTTGTTGTGGAGCTTTGAGCTCAACCTCTTTGTGCATAATAGTTTGAGCTACACAACGTTTCAGTTGGATTGTTGTATCCTAAAGGGAACAAGCTAGAGAAAACCTGTTGCACTAGTAGTTGATAAAGAAATATACACTGCAAAGAGTTTGAATCTCTTCAAAGAGAGCGAGATACTCATGTCTCAACCTGATTGTTTACGTGTTTGTTTCTCAATATTTACTATAATTTCCTCTATTATTTGTAATGTGTCCAATAGAAACACAACAACTTGAGTTGAGTTATGATCAAATTGTCGGCAAAAAGTTTTGTATATAAATCATATTTAATCTTTAATTATAAATACTACACCTAATAGCAATTAATCAAGCCTTATTAGATTCAAATTCCATGGTGTCAAACTACCCCAAGACATTAATTAAAATTCGGAAGTTAAATATGACTCATCACCGTACCCATCACAAATTCTCTTTTTGAAACTCTTCCAAAATGAAACATGAAAGATTCAACAGAGAGAAAAATAGAGATTAATTACTTCCATGAAGGAAATTCACTATAATAATCCAAAATAACTTGATTTTTCTTTTCACTTTCGTGGTTCGAAATTTCATTGTCTCTTCAAACCATTAAATACATTTTCAACTCTTTTTCAAGACATTATCATCTTTTGAAGTTTTGAAATTGCTATTATGAAGTTTGTTCCATTAATCCATATACAATTCAATGAGGTGGAAGTTAGAGCAGTATTTTAAAAACAATTGGAATGACTTCCATTGATGGAAAGAGGCAAAAGCTAAAAACAGAAGCAAAAAGAAGGAAGACCACCAAAGAAGGAAACTTGGGTCCACTTATGAAGGTTTTCAAGGGAAGTGGGCAGGAGAAACTTAATTAAGCCCATCATAATCACCTTAATTAATTAATGCAATAAGAATAACAATATAAAATACATTTTAAAATTTTAAGTTCACTCTACTTTAATCTATTAATCTGAATCGTTTCTTGTTATTAATGATTTATGTTCAAATATAATGAATTGATCGATGTGATGTTGATGTAGATCAACATTTTTTTTTCTTGAGTTCAACAATGAGTGGGGGTGGGAATTGAACCTCTAACTTTTAAGAGAGGGTCATGGTGCATAATTGGTTGAATTATGATCACATTGATATAAATTGACATTTGGCATAACCTTCATGGTACAAATGATTTTTTAATGCTAATGACAGTAAAGATCATTAGTATTGATAAGTTAAGTTATTAGGATAAATTGAAATTTTCAAAACGATAGGAACAAAAATTGATCTAAATGTGATAATGATGGTTTAGATATAATTTCAACTAATAATGACTACATACATATCATTTGATCCTTGAAGCATGCAACATTTTTCACAATTTCCCCTCAAATGTTTTAAAAGTTGAATTTCATTCTCAATATTTCACAAATTTTCAATCGTATTCCTACTCTACAAGGTTGTTGAAATTGAATAAACAAATCATGATGACATGAATATTTAAAGTATCTTTTGATAATACTATCCAATGTGTGCCCTTTTTTTTCTTTTCTAATTAGCTCAACAACATGTGGGATAGGAAAATTCGAAGCTCAGATCTCTTAGTCGAAGATATATGTCTTAATCAGTTAATGCTCAAGATAGCTACAATAATACCTTATTGTTTGAGATTTTTTTTTAAAAAATTTAAGCATGACCAATTGACTTTTTTACTCGAGCAAGGGTGAGGTACAATATCCTCCATCATCTCTATTATTAAATTTTAACGACGTTATATTTCTTGTTCTTTTTTTTTTATTTTAATAATGGTGTCTATTTCAAGTGTCAATATATTAATTAGTGTAATAATTATAATAATATAAACTTAATAGGAAGTTAGAGTGGCCACGAGAACCACATTGGAGTAAAGAGATAAATGGTAGGGACATTTCATCCAAAACTTTATAACTTAACCAACCCCCAAGTGCTTATTGAAGATGAAGTTTTAATAGTTCCTCTCTCTCTATCTCTCTCTAATTATTTGATTAATTAATTTTCTTTCACTAATCACTGCTTAAAAAATCCTCCATGGTAGGGTCCAAAATCCCACTCCATTGCTCCTCCATTGCTCCTCCTTAAAGCTAAGCATAATCATTCTTCTCCTTTTGCCACTCTCCCACTCTCTCTCTCATTTTCATAGTTGCCCTTTTTTAGCAAATATTAAATCTATTTAAGTACTGTGAATCTTTTACATTAGGCTAAATTGAACCAAATATCCTTGAATTATTTGGTTAGTTTCAATTTTACCTTTAAACTATTAATTTGTTACAACAAGAAAGAAAAAAAAAAATAATAAAAATAAACCTCCATTAGCAATTTCCATTATAATTGAAACTTTATATATTTAGGGCAGAGTTTTGGTACCAAATAAATTATACAAATTGCTCTTACTTATATATGGTTCGTTTCTATTTTGCTTCTAATGTATATAGTTTAGTTTAAATTTTGCCTCTAACATTTTGAAATTTTCAATTTTACTACTCTTGAACTTTTATTTTTCACTTGACATTTTAACCTAGACAGCTCAAGAAAGGGTCTTTATGAAACTTATTAGAAGATTGATGTTAAAATTAAAACTTTTAAAATATTAGCGAAGAAATTGAAATCAACCATAGATGCGTTATCGGCATTTTGTATAATTCAATATTTATATTATTTACTCAAAACCACTTTAAAGTTTAAAAGTTTCAAATTTTTACGAAACTATTGATTTTCAATGTATTAGAAAATGTAAAAAAGCTATATTGGAAAGTCAATTTTGAAATAAATAAGGTTGTGTTTAGTATGCAATCTATATTTATTTTCTTGTTTTCAGATGCACAATATCAAATTGATTAATTTCTATTTGGTATTCACTTGTTTTCATTGCTTTCAGAGTCTGAATTTGAAAATTGGAAACAAGAATTACACTAGGAAAAAACAAAATCAAATAAATGGTTTCGAACAAAGCTAATATGTTTCCTTGGGAGTTTTTTTTTTTTTCCTTCCGTTTCTTTATTCCTAGATATATTATTTGGTATCATAGTATTAAATTTCTATCTACATGTCGATATTTTCATCGAATTTTTCATTATATTGTAAAAACTGACTATATATATCAAACAAATCAACAACCACTAATTTAGACATAATATTAATAATAATAAAATTTTAACTTATTTAAAAGAGTAAAATATTTATTTGATCATTTAAATAGTTTTTATAATTATTTTACTTTTATGGTTTTCTAAAAATATTTATTGATGTCGACATTTTATCGATATTTTTATCGACATTTTTTTATACAATTAAGACTTTGATTTCCATCGACATCGTTTGATACCCAAACTTCAGTTAAGTGTGTCTTCATGCATACACTCTAGTACTTCATTGCCTTTTTAGAAGTAGAACTTTAAAATATATTTTTTTAACACTAAATACAATTTCAAACCTATTTAAATCGAGATTCAATTTCTAAGTCTATTACTGAACACATATTAAAAACAGTGAAAATATAAATTTCATTACTATCTCTTGTTTTCAAATTCATATTTCGATCACCAACCAACCACACCCTTAAATATCACAATATCAAAAATAAAAATTGCTTTTTATGGGGTTAATTTAATATTAAATGATATGTGATTTTACTTAGAAAATTTTTGGGTTGCGATGCATAGAAGCAAGAGTCACTTTGGTTAGTGTTTTGTAATTTACATCAAATATGGTGAGATGATTTGCATCAATCAAACACATCAACATCATCACTTTCGCTTTCATTATTATATCTTTTATGCATATTCATATAGCTATTTTATCGCCTTCATACATGTATAAACGGTTAACAATATGCTAAATATAATAATTCAACAACATTTTAAAGAAAAATATAATATACCCTCTTAAGTTTCCTTTATTCTAACTAATTAATCTCTTTGGATAATTGACATGATAGATAATGACCTTTGTTTCTTTTCCACGCTTTGAGATACATTAATTTTACACATACACATGATTTAAGTTTGAGACCCCTTTGTTTTGAGCAATACCCAAATTGATTTAGACAACGATATGTAGCATGCATCTTACTTTAATTCGTACTACATGTGTGAGTTGGAAGTCTTTTGGTTATTATTAAATTTAATGCTAATTAATTACCTTTCTAGCTACTTCTTATTTTGATGAGGAGGAATATTGAAATAAACAATATCATGAATGAGGCTTATAAGTGTATGTGATTAGAAATATTCTCTATTCATTATCTTTAGATGTTGTTCTTATTATTATTAATTATTTTAATGATGTGGGGTTTGTAGGGTTTAATCATCAAAAGCTTAAAAGAGAAGGTCGGCTAAAGTCGAAGCCAAAAATATGGCAAGCATATTGCAATATTAAACGTACGTTGAGAGGTTGAAGAAAATACACAACTTGAGAGAGGTGGACATTTGTGGGGCAAAAGAAAATGAGCCATGTGTTTCAATGCAAGTTTTTCGATATGTAGGTCTTTTTTTTTTAAGCTAACATGTGGAGTAAGGGTCTTCGAACTTCTGACTTCTTGGTCGATGATATATGTCTTAACCAGTTGTGCTATGTTCAGATTGTCTTGTGGATGTGTGGCCTATTTAAAGGCACTTTTTCTTTTAATTTCTTTTTAGAGTGATTCATGGGAAACACTTGTATTTGAGGTTTTGAGATTGTTGAGAGAGAAAATAGAGATAATTTTTTAAGTGATTTCTTGAATGGGGAGATGGAGAGAAATTGTATGTGTGCTAGTTATTACTAATGTTGTTTTTTCCTTTGTAATTCACACATCTTCATGGTGGAATCCAACATAGTTGGTAAAAGATGACATACAGTTCAATTTAAGAGTGTATATATATATAAACTGTTAAGGACAACGGAACCTCCACCTATCTTCACAATTGTATGATATTGTCTACTTTAGACATAAACTCTCATGGCTTTGCTTTTGGTTCCACATTCAAAAGGCTTCATTATCAATGGAGATAATTTTTCTTAATTATATACCCATGATCATTCCCCTCCCTAGCCAATCTGAAACTTTGTTTGCACTCTTAACAATCCTCCCATTGAACAAAGTACCACTTGAGCCTCCTCTGTCGACCCGATCTTTCCAATATCTCGCACAAGTATGGATCACATTGTGGGATATTTCTTGATGGCGACGATCACTATCACACCACCCTTCACCTCCTCCCCTCAAACAAAGATCTATTCTTCCTATCAGAGAGAGTTTGTTCTAATATGTACACTTTGCTTGCCACTCATCAAAGCACTTTTTGTCCGATCTAGAGATTATATCTACAATGTCCTATGATTATAAAGGCTCACTAATTTTTATTCCACTTTGAGGATTTACACAACTAGGTTTAGACCATGGCTCTAATACCAATTGTGTGTTAAGGACAATATGAAACATTTGCCTATCTCCACAATGGTATGATATTGTCCACTTTGGACATAAGCCCTCATGGCTTTGCTTTTGGTTCCACACAAAAAGTCCAACCATACCAATGAAGATAATTGTCCCCACTTATATACTCATAACCACTCCTTTCCCTAACCAATGTGGGACTTTGTTTGCACTCCTAACATAAACTTATATATACCTTTGTATCATTAGGTGTGCAACCAAAGTCCTTCATTGATTAGAAGTGAGAAACATCATGAACTTTATAAGTGAGGGGCAACATCTCTGTTAGTAAGAGAAATCGTATTAATGTGGAAAATAAAAAGTTGGGACAATGTCTCTAGCAATTGGCCATACTAGAACTTAGCCATGTGGAGTGTGAACAAAGTTATCCCACTTTAGGTTTAAGTTTGCATAATATTTGCCTTTAGGCTTTATCTAAAAATATCACATATTAATGAGATGTTAAATAGCCTTATTTATGAATCAAAGATCTTCCTTACTTCTAACTTATATAAGATTTTGGTTGCACATTTATGAACAAAATTTCACTAGTGAATGATGAATCCCCTCACAAATAAAACAATTTCCTCATAGGCTATATGAAATGGATGAAAATTTATAAACAAAGTAAGAAAGGCGGCTAGCAATTGAGATCATTAAAAGAGAGCGGCAAAACAAGAAACATAGACTGACAAGTGAGCTACTCGGTTGGAAAATAAGAACTTTTAAAAGCTTACTTCAAAACAAAATTTTGATTATCATAATGAAGAAAGAACCTAGCTAGCTAGATTTAAAATATTAATAAATATATTAAAAATGCTCCTTCCATCTGCCTAAACTTTTGAGTTTAGCAGCAATTTAACCTTTAAAAAAAGTCATATATCCCATCCATTACTTTTATTTACTATTCCAAAGGATGAAACTTTGTGGAATTGTCAAAGAGTTAGGCCAATAGAACATGTCCAATGGATATGAATGGGATTTAATCCAATTCATCAACTCATCATCGTCGTCATAGATTCCAGGATTTTTGTCAATATCCAAAGCAAGGTTTGTATGAAGAAAAAAAATGTGTTTAAATTAATAAAAGATGCAATAGTCAAAAAAGAAAATGGGGGCTACATAACCTAATAGGCTAAGATCTCCCTTTTTGAAAATTGGGGCAAGATTTTGCTTTTCAAAAAAAAAAAAAAGAAAAAGAAAAGAAAAATATACTTTTTTGTGAGCTCTTGCGTTTTATTTGATATATTTTAGGGTTTTTTTAATTAATATTTACGTTGAAATATTAGATACTCTGAAGTCTTAAGATGGTATTATTGGTTTATATTATAAGTCATGTTTTGTTAGAAATAATTAATGTTATAGTGATTAATTTGAAGTTGATATCTCTCTTACAATTTTAATACTTTATTATATCGCCACTTACTTTAAAGTTTAAGCTAATAATTTATGATTAACTTGAAAATAGTTTAACTGGTCAAAACATATACCCTCAATCAAGAGATAAATAAAAAGAAGATGATGAAATTTATTATTTCGGGGTTGTGGGGCAAGAAGTTGCAAGGAGTAGGAGTTAGTCAGTCTCGAGAGTTAGGAAGTCTCGGGAGTTAGGAAATCTATATATGGGATGCATAGTTGTTTAGTCTGGAGTTAGGAAGTCTGTGTTTGGGGCAAGGAGTTGCATGGAGTAGGAGTTCTGAAGTTTGTGTTTGGGGTGCAGATTTGTTAAACCTGAAGTTCTGAAGTCTGAGTTGATTTTAGCTTTTTTTCTACAATTTCTCAAATTTTCATTATTAAGAATTTTTTCCCATAAATTCTATGATTGGGATTTTTTGTTTTTATTAATTTATGTATATTTTACAAATTTCTTTAAAGAGAAAAAAAAAAGAATTTTGAACAAAATACCCAACATTCTTTTTTCAATATCTCTCACATTAATTATTCATTTACCTTGGATAGTTTTCAAATAAAAGAAAGTCTTACAATACTTTTTTAAATATTACATGTGATTCGGAAAGATTTTAATTCGTTAATTTAAAGGTATTCAAATAAACTTCAAGATTTTTATGTTTTTAATCTCTCAATTCTATAAATAATATAGATTCATTTCCGCCAATCCTAAAATTGAGATTTTAAATTATATTATTTTATGAATATTTTACAATTTTGTTAAAGAGTTGTTTTTGTCAATTTTAAATTTTTAATTTAAGATTTGTTTTTCAAGCATAATAAAATGATTTTTTTCTTCTGTATAATTTAAGATTTTATTTTGTAACTAATCAATGTAATGGATTATCTAAAATTCGGTTAATTTGAAAACAATATATTCTCTGAAGTTTTAAAATAACTAAGTTAAAAATAAAATATCAAATATTTATGTTATTTTAAAATAATTAAGTTTAAAATGAATATATATTTTTTAACACCATTCAAATGAATATCATATATACTTTTGTTTAGATTACTATATATTTATATTATTTATTGTAATAATTTTATTTTATTAAGTTTGGAATGAGAAATCATTTATCTTTTTATTTTGAATATGATTAATTTGAAAATCAAAATTTTTTTAATACGTTAACCTTTTTAAATACTAATTTCTTAAATTGTAATACGGGTTAATTTAAAATATGTTTTTCTTATCTTCAAATCATAAAATTATTTATATATTTTTTGCTATTAATAATAATAATAATAAAAATAAAAAAGAGCTAAAACAAGATAAGATTGTTATTTGTTATAAGTAATTTTTGTTTAAACTTTAAAAAAAAAAATTGTAGATGACATGTAGTGGAAGTGAGATAGATAGATTTTTATGAATTAAAAAAAAATTGTTATGTAGTGCTCAAATTTAAATTAAGAATTTCAATTTAAATAATAGTATCAAATCTAAAACATTCTTATATAATTTATATTTAAAAAATAAAATTATAGAATAAAAAGAAAAATATTTTTGTTAAAAATTTATTAAAATTATAGGATAAAAATAAAAATATTTTTTAATATTTATTTATATTTAATTATTAATTAGTATAATGATGAGAAATTTTATATAAAAAATAAAGAAATTTTTTTAAATTAATAAATTAAAAAAATATGTAAAAAAAAAATAGAGAGAAAGGAGAAAAAGAAGAGAGAGATAAAGAGTGATGTGAGATGAAGAAAAAATGAGATAGAAAAGTTGCAGGGCCCACAATAGAGAGTTGGAAGATGAGTTAATAAGTTTGTAGAGTCTACAATAAGAAGTTGAATAATGAGTTAATAAGTTTGTGGGTGCTACAATAGGAGTTAAAATATCATTAGGCTAAACAAGGAGTTGGGAACCCAACTCCCCTCTCATTTTAAAATATGTTCGGTAATTATTTAATAATTTAGCGTCAAAATGTAAAATGTTTTCCGTAATTCTTTAATAATTTAGCTTCAAAAATTATAAAATAGTACTCATTTTGAAACAGTAGTCCGAAACAAGAAACCAAAAATAATCATGATTGACACAGTGATCTTTATAGTTTTGTGCAATTAAAAATTAAGGCAAAAATTAATTTATATTCCTAAACTTTGGGAGTTGTATCAATAAAAATCTTAAACCGATAATTGTATCAATTTAAATTATGAACTTTGATAAGGATATCAATTTACACTCTGTTAAATTCCGTTATGAAAAGCGTTAATTTACACGTGTACAAACTTATAATTCTATCAATTAAACCCATGAAATGTCACATGTGAATCAATTTAGGTCCTCAATTTGAAAGTCGTTCATGCATCAATTCTAACACGCATGTAAACTTCTTAAAAAATCTAGACTCTCCATTTGAAAATCGTCAATTAGTTGAAATGAATGGTCTAAATTGATTTACTTATAATGAAAGTTCAGGAATTTAATTGATATAATTACAAATTTGCACACGTGTAAACTAACGTTTGTTCAACAGAATCTGTCATATGATGTAAATTGATATACTTATGAAAATTCAAGGTTTAAATTGATACAATTATTAGTTTATGGTTTTTTATTGATACAATTCTCAAAGTTTAAGGTTATAAATTGATTTTTACCCTAAAATATTTTTTATTTTTATTTTTATTTTTATTTTTTAATTAGTACAACAAATGTAAAAGTATGAAGATTTGAACTTCCGATAGAGTACATATCAATTACTATTTAGCTATACTCTTTTTGACTTATTTAAAATTATTCTCATTTACTTTCTATTCATTTATTTTACTTTCCACTTTCTTAAAACACTTTTGAATTCTTAACAAAATATTTAAAACAAAAAACAAAAATAAAATAATTTACAAACCACTTTTTTTATTCTAAAATTTTCCTAGGATTTTAAAACGTAGATCATAGAACAAAGACAAATTACTGATTAAATAAGCTAAATAGTTTCTAAAATCCTATAAATGACTATCATATTGACATAAACTTTTTGTCCTCGAATTCGTATACATTTTTTTTAAAAAAAAGAGAAATGGACCAAAACAAATAAACATTACCAAAAACACGTTTTTCAAAATTTCGAAACAAAAGATGAAATTTAAAAAAAAAACATGAAAGGTACTTACCGATCAAATAATCCTCTAATTAATTACTATATACATTTTTAAATTAACTTGATCATATTTCAATCAGTGAAAATATACATAAAATATATATATTCGATATATTACTCTCTCTTTTCCATATCCTTCCCCCAATTGTGCCAAAAAGTCAAAAAAGTGGATCGTTGTGGATTGTTAAATCTTTATAAATACATATCGTGAGATTGAGGATGAAAAAAATCGTTTTTCTTTTTGCTTTTTTTTCTTTTTAATTGGATGATTTCAAACATGCTGTGTGGACGTTTTTCCTACTTCCATATAAATATTTATATTATTTTATATATTGCCATCGTTGTTTCTTGTCAATTAAGTGAAAGCCACTTCCCACACACACATTAAGCCTCTTTAGTCTATTGCTCTTGCTTTCTCCTCCATATATAATTACATTGATTATTGCGGCTAAATAAATTAATCATGTCCACATCAATGCTTAATTCATTTTTTCCCTTCATTTTATTCCTCATCAATTTAGTTATATTATTATGCCAATAAGAGCGTAGCTCAACTGGCATAAAATATGAACTTTTAACCAAGAGGTCATAGGTTCTTTTTCTGTTTACAATAATATTAAACGGACATTACAAAATGAGAATGATGGATTTTAAACCTAAAAAATATTTATGTTTGATCATTTCAATTATGTTTAGGTCGATATAATATCTATAATTTTTATTTATATTTCTTAACATATTTAGATATTTGGGTTTAAGGAGAAAATGTAATGGAGAATTTTAAGGGGTTGGAATTCAAATTTAATGACTAACTAGTTATGTTTAGGTTGAAAAAATGTGATAGAATCTAAATCATATATATTATTATATTGTTGAAAAAAAAAATATATACCTTTTAGTTTAAAATTTTAGACTATTTTAAGCTTAGATAAATTTGTTTATTTAATATATTCTTAGTTTGATTTTTAGACCCAACACATGAACCTTTTATTGCAAGAAAGGGCGGAAATATAAAATTTTAATTTTGGGAATTTGAAACCAAGATCTATTATATTATCATTTTTATTTTTTTTTATTATTTTATTATTTTTTATTTTTGGAGAATATAGCATTAGGAATAGAAGTTTGAAGCTTCAATCTAAAGAAAAGTTTACTAACGCCTTCACCGGTTTGAGTTATGCTTTAGCTGACCTTTTCTTAGATGACTTGCTCAACTCACAAGTTTCTATCGAATTCATTGAATAACATGTCATTTGTATCATACAATCGTCTACAAGGCTAAAATTTTAAAATTGTAAAATATTAAAACCTAAAGGATGATAAATAAAGGTTTTAACAATAAGGACTAAATTAAAAAGCTACCCAAAAGTTATGACTAAAGCATTTATTTAGCTTTTAAATAATATACTATTAACTCGATATATCTGTCAATCCGAACATAGCTAAATGGATAAGGCACTAATTCCATCTCAAGAGTGGTTCAATTCTCCAATCCAAAATTGTTGAACTCAAAAAAAAAAACAAAACAAACAAACAAAACTCAACCTATCTAAAAAAAACCACCTATAAGTTAATTTTTAAATTAAAACTAAAGAATAGTCTTTAAAAATATTTTTTTTAAAAAAAAAAAAACTAAAACTAAAGAATAGTCTTAAGAAACCTATTGTTATATATTTCAAAATTAAGTTAAAGATGTTAAAAACAATGGAAAAGAAAGTAAAGAAATTATGTTTATCTTTTGGAAAGTAAAAAACAAAATACAAAATTAGTTAAACAAATAGGCCCTAAATTAAGGGCCGGTGGTTGAAAACTCTCTATATATACAAATTTAGCTAAACTATGCATTTATTAGCTTCCATTTTTTTAATCATCTTTCATTTTCATCTATATTTAAACTTTTCTTTTAATTCTTGAAATAATTATTTGTTTTGAACTACGATAATTGAAAGATGGAAAATAATTAAGATATTAATATCGTAGTTCAATCTACTTATTAAGCGAAAATATAAATATGGTAAATGTTTGTTAGTATATTAAAAAAAAGTTGGCTTAAGTTACTTTGATTAATTGATAATATGGATTAATTAATCAAAAATTAGTAACATGACAACCATATGATCTAATAAATGATATTAGTATCATATCAATTTTTTGTTGTTGCTGTATTTAATATGATTTGCTTCCAGAAGAGACCTCTTAGAATAATAGATTAAAAGAAGGGCATGAATTGAAACTTCAACAAGAGGAAAATTAGAAACTAGATAAACATATACTTTTGCTCTTAGTTATATTTTCATTATTTATCCTCTATTTGGTAATGATTTGGTGTTCATATACTTTAAAAAAAAATGAAGCAATTAAGCCTATAAAATTAAAAATCTTGTTCTAATCGACTCATACAAAATAAACATATAATTAAACCACACCGATGCATACTTCCCATATAATGCATATGAGTTATTTTGCTAATAATTTTTTTTAATAAAAATCAGAGCTAAAATATAAGTCCAAATTATAATTTTTTTAGTACAACAATATTTGAAGTTGGAGCATTCAAATCTCTCCCCTCTTAATAATTTAAACTTTGATTAATTAAATAAATGTTTTAATACTTGACATAAAGGATTCTTTAGGAAGCCATGATCAGGAAGTGAAATGACAACACAAAACATTGATTGGAGTGGAAATTCGTATCCATGAAATTACATCATTCAATCGTCACCCTGTTTCCTTCAATAGCTTTTTCTTTTTTTTAATTATTAATAAATAAAAGTTTTCCACTTTAATTAATGCATATAATAATTAAATACATTAAGGAAATAAAAAAGAATTGAAGCGATTTCATTTTCATAAGATCTTCAAAGTGTTCCTTCCACCCTCCATATGAGATTATCATTATTACTTCTGTTATAAACTTGGTATTCCTAACAAGTTGATCTTCAACATTTCATCTCCCTTCTCTTTTCCAAAATTTCACAATAATATAAATTTTTTATTCAATATTTCTTTTAGATCTTCAATAAATTAAATGCAAGTGGGATCCGAAGGATGGTAATAAAAGTCTTGTGTCTACTTAGTCATGCTCATATAAATATATGTACAACAATTTTAAATTGTCATCATAATTAAATTATCAAATAATTTATGCAAATTGTACTTAATAATTTGATGCTTTAATAGTTTTAACAATTATAATTAATAATATTTTTCAGTAAATCATTTTTTTAGTACATGCGGATGAAATCTTTGAACTCAAAAAGAAGGTAGTGATCAGAGTCTTTATCTACTTAGTTATACCCTCTCACTGTCATATTTCAATAAAAAAAATTATTAAAAACCACTATGTAGATTTTTTATCTATATTTTTGTAACTACATTAGTTCTTTTTTAAAAATAAAATATACTCTACATAATCAAATTTGTCATTTTTAATATTAGCAAGCGCATTGGAGTTAATCCAAGCATAGCACATTAGATAAAACAACTTTATTATACCATCAATAAGGTTAATGGTTTGATCCCCACTTTGCAATTGTTGAAGTAAAAAAAAAAAAAGCGAAGCTAGAAATTTTCATACGGAGCGGCAAAAATTTACCTTCTAACTTTTTATATATGCAATCTTTTAGTTTTTAAACTTAAGGAGGGAGAGACAAATTAAAGAGGAAATTTTGAAATTTTAACTTTTTAGTACAATTTTTTAACCTAAGACAAACTACGAGGGACAAGTACTCTCCTCTCTTCTTCTTTGCTCTGCCCTAAAATATTAGTTCTTAAAGAAGTAGAGGCACCACTATAGTTCATTGTAGATTTTTTTTTTTTTAGTATAACAAATGTAGGGTATAGAGATTTAAACATTCTCAATAAAAGAAATACATGTCAATTACTATTAAGCTATGCTCACTCTGACATAGTTATTTGTTATAGACTAAAATAATTATATCAATAAAATAAGATTTATACATTATCCATCTCTCCAATTTTCCATCAATAAACTTCTATAATAGAAAGATTATATACATAAAAAGTTAAATAACACAAGAAAATTTCTAATCCTGCCTCTCAACCTATAATTTATAAATGGTTCATATTCAGTTCCCATTCACCCGTGGATTTTGATTCTACAAGATCCAACAGAATTGAATCGAACCAAACCAAATCAACCCAGCCGTTTTCTTAAAATATATAATAATGGAGCAGTGAAAAGAAGGCAGTGGACAATAATAATAGATGCGTGTGTGGTATATGTTTCATTTTGGCCTCGTTTCGCAATTATGTCTGATGTGTTGCAATGTCACTGTAATGAAAAAAAAAACATATTTCAAAAAAAAAAACAGAGAGAGAGATTTTAGGGTTTTTGAGAGAGAGTTCGTGGAACCACCGGCAAGAGCAAAGAAGTTGGTAATTACGTAATACAAATCTACGTACAAGAGAAACAAGAAAGAAAACAAAAAACAAAACAAATGAAAGAAAGAAAGAAAATAAAAGGCAATCGATTGATGGAATGTCGTTTTAGGGTTAGATGGGAAGAAGAAGGGTCCCACTCCATGAAATTGGACCCCACTTCAAGTCTTCATTGTCGGCCGCCTGATCTCCATAAGAGGCATGAGAGAACACACTGTGATAAACGAGAGAGGGAGGATAATAATTCAGTGGCAGCCATTACTATAGGCTTCAAAACCCTAATTCTTTTCTCTTCTCTTCTGATAACTTATTTTCTCAGTTTTGAGAAATGGGTCACCATTCTTGCTGCAACCAACAGAAGGTTAAGCGAGGGCTTTGGTCGCCCGAGGAGGACGAGAAGCTCATCCGCTACATCACCACTCATGGCTATGGCTGCTGGAGCGAAGTCCCCGAGAAAGCAGGTAGCTAGGGCAGAGCGAAGAAAGAAAAAGAGAGGGAAATTGCACCCACAGGCCTTAATTATACTAAAAATTTTCTCAATTATATAAAATTTTGTCTCTCCCTGTGAAAATTTGTGACTTGGTTTTGTCGATCATTATTAGGGTTACAAAGATGTGGAAAGAGTTGTCGTTTAAGATGGATAAATTATTTGAGACCAGACATTAGAAGAGGGAGATTTACACCCGAAGAGGAGAAGTTGATCATCAGCCTTCATGGGGTTGTCGGAAACAGGTTTTAATTTTGAATCCATATATATTTGAATTGTTTTATATATTGTGGAAATTTTCGATCTTTAATTAAGGACTTGTGGATTTCATTAATTGCATAAAAAACCCAACAACCCCTTGTCTTGGTCTGGTTAGGTGCCCTAAGAAAAGGGGACTATTTGGAAATGACAAATGATTTTAATTATGGAATGAATGAGGTGTGTGTTTTTCACCTACATTTTGGGTTATAAGGGTGTTACTGTTAACATGAAAACTTCAGAGTTTGGAATGCCTGTAACTTTCACCTTCAATTCAACAATATTCCCATTATATATATATATATATATATATATATATATATATATATAGATATATATAATATATCCTCATTATTGTCATTGTCCTTTTTGTATTCATTTTATTCACAAATGACCATTTTTATTACTTGGTAGTAGATGGCTTCATTGAGGTGGTTTTGGTTCCATTTGTGATGACTAATTTGAAATAAAATTTATCAAAAAATCTAATCTAATGGTGTATGTGATGTTAATTAATGGTGTTAACATCTTCAATTCAAAGACAAGTGATGTAATTGATTTTTTTTTTTTTTTTTTTTTGAGTTCAATCATTGGGGGGTTGAGAATTGAACCATTGAACTTTAAGATAGTAATTGGATAGTTGGGAGATTGAATCGTTGACCTTTAAGATGGTAATCAGCCTTATCTACTGAGCTATGTTTGGATTGGCGATGTAATTGAATTTTGAATGAGAAACTAAATAGATATAATATATTTAAAATTTAAGGACTAAATTTGTTGATTAAGAAAGAACATATTATTCTTGAAAAATACATTTGAAATTTGGTTTAGAGTTTTAAAAGTTAAAAGGAAGCTTGTTTTATAACCATTTTTGTAATTTTTTTAAAAAATAAACTTATTTACCAACCATTTGTTTTCATTTTTAAAAATTGAGACCATAAGAAACTTTGGGAGTTTCTCTTAAAAAGGATTTAAAAAAAAAAGGGTTTTCCTGTCCTTTTCTTATCTTTTTCTTAGGTAGCCTATTTCTTAGAATAACTAAAATAATTATGAAAATCAGCATAAATTACAAATTATTAATCATAATTCGTAGAAACAAAAACCTCCTATAGTTTTTTGCCGTAGTTTCCTCTTAGTCAAAGATATATATCTAAATTAGTTAGGCTATACTCAAATTTTTGCGAGAACAAACTCTAACAAACTCTTTTACTTTTTAAAAACAAATTCAATTTTAATTTCAACTTCAAAAGAAAAAATAAATAAATAAATAAAACAGTCTAATTTATACATAAATGTCATATTTTTGTAATGTAGATGGGCTCACATAGCAAGCCATCTCCCCGGAAGAACGGACAACGAGATAAAAAATTATTGGAATTCATGGATCAAGAAGAAGATTCGAAAGCCCAACTCTACAACCCCAGCTACGGCCATCACCACTGCCACCGCCCCCGCCCTCGCCACGACGGAACACATTCAACCAAGTTCAAATCTCCACCAACTCAATTTCCTCACTCAAGACCTCACAACCAAACAACTCTCTCTCCATCAAGAAACTCTATTCCCCGCCCTTTCTTGTCCCCTATTCATGTTCGACACATCCTCTCCAGAACTGTTCCATGACTCACTGAGTCTCAACTCGGATACTACTTGGCACTTGAACCACCAACATCATCACCATCACCACCACCAGTTTCCCTCAGTGGTGCTCGGCCCTCAAATGGGGTTGGCCGCTACCACGGCTGCCGCCGCAACAACCGTTATGAACAACGCGAGTAACTATTTGCCACCGTTGATAGACAACATTGAAAGCTTGGTGCCAATGGACGATGAAGGAGAGATGGCATTGCAGTGCTTGCAAAGGCAAGAGCTGAACGAGTGGGTGGTCGAGTCAACTCAGCCACAAAACTCAAATTTTCTCTTTTGGGAAAATGTTGACGGATCTCTTGGTGGGGAAGAAATTATTACACCAACTTCAAATTCCACCATTGGAGGAGGAGGAGGAGCTAATACATTATCGTCTTCTAATTTCCCTTCATCTCTATAAGATTATATATTTGTATTTATTATTGTGAGTTCCAAAACGGGAAGGAAAAAGAAAAAAGAAAAAAAAAAAAAAAAAAGAGGCTAAATTTTAAGTTTCTTTTTTTTTTTTATTGGAAGAGTTTTTTTTTTTTTTTTTTTTTTTTTTGGAAAGTGGGTTTGTTTTGTTTTTTCTTGATTGTTTGTTGTGTAAATAATAACATATAAGAAGGGGGTGAAAAAGTTTGTTCATTTGGGGTTTGGAAAATAGTAGAGAGAGAAAAAAAATTGAGAATAAAAGCAATGTGAGAGTGGGGTTTGATTTAATTATGATGTCTAGAGATATATATTATTATGTATCAATTTAATTGTTTGATCCTTAACTTTATTCATGAGATTATTGAATATACTCTTTGCACTATCTCTTGTTTGTGCATCTCTTTTTCCATATTGGTTAGTTTATTATTGTTTGTTATAGGTCAAGAAACCAATTTTGCTTTGCAAGGGTGTAGGGGATTTGAATTTCTGATCTCTTAATTGAGAGTAAATATCTTAAACTGATTGAGCTATACTAAAGTTGACATGACTTTAGTTTGATTAACTTTTAGTTAAAATGATTATATAGTTTGATTAACCATCAATTTTTGTCGAATAGAACAATGACTTTCTTAAGGAATAATATTCTATTGGACATAAAAGAGAATATTATTAATATTAAGTTAAATATTATAGATCGAGAGAAATGTCTTAAACTCGTTGAGTTTTACTTAAGTTGACATGACTTGTGGTTGACAATGAAGTATATATATTTAGTTAAAATGATTATGCAGTTTGATTAACCATCAATTTTTGTCTAATAGAACAATGACTATCTTAAGTAATAGTATTCTATTGGACATAAAAAAGGAATATTATTAATATTAAGTTAAATATTATATTTTTAGTTTCTTACGTTTTAGCTTTAGATTTAATTTAGTTTGTATGCTTTCGAAAAATTCACAATCTTCCTTATTATTATTTTTTGTTATAAATAAAGTTATCCTTATAACACCAAATCAGTTTATCTCAATTGTTTAGGCTCCTTTTGATAACAATTTGATTTTTGGTTTTTAAAAATTGTGTTTATTTTCTCATCATTTCTCTTCAATATGTTTGATCTTTTTTAAGAAGACATTTGAATTCTTAGCCAAATTCAAAAAACAAAAACAGGTTTTTGAAAACTACATTTTTTAGTTTCCAAAACTTGGCTTGATTTTTTAAATCATAAGTAAAAAATAAATAACAAAACAAGAAAATTCATGAGTGAAAGTAGTATTTATAGACTTAATTTTCAACAAGACAATTATATGACTATTAAGAAAAAGAAACTTCCCCCAACTTACTTAGAGATGTTAAGAAAACACATACTTTTGGTTCACTCCTACTATTAGGGAAGAATAATAACAAAAATATTCCAACATGACAAATTATGTATATATAGATTGTAGAAATGATCATTTCATAGTGTGACATTGTTTTTTAATAACATGGAACTATGGGTAGTTCTCAAAAATTAGAAAACGTTAATTTATTTTGAAGAAAAAAAGAATTTAGGTTGAGTTTTAACCTAACTTTTAAGACCATTTTGGCTAAAAAAAAATGGTTAGAGCTACTCATTATTTGGATGATAACATTCATCAGATTATTAAGACTTATATCGTAGTGCAACTATATAAATAACTTGGTACCTTGGATTTTTTTTTTTTTTACTCCTTACAATGCAAGGAACAATGGGGATAAAGTTAAAAGTATATAGATACTAAATTAAAATAAAAATTAGGAATTACTCAAAAAATAAATAAATAAAAATTAGGAAGCCTAGGTACTAATTTGCCATTATTATTGTTGTTTTGAATGGAGAGACATTGGACAGAAAAAATGCCAAATATTAAAGCAAAGTATATATAATAATTAATGTCATGATTATATGCTATTTATGTTGTTAATTGTATTTTTTTTCAAACTAAATTGGTCAATTTTCCAAATGATTGCTTTTAAAATTATAGTTATATCTCAAATCAGTTTGCAGAATGAATTTTAGCACCAATGTGTTTTGTCGGTTCGTTGCATGGAATTTCCTTTAAAAAAAATATTTTTGACCCTAAAATTGATAAGTTGTAAACTTGCAATTTCACAAACTTGAATAAGTGTATCAATTTATACTCTCAATTAAGTTTCTATTTCAATTTCCATTAGAAAGGTTTTTCACATATGTTCAAAGTCATGTGTTGCTCTATAACAGATACTTATTTGTTATTTTTTAAAAAAATAAAATTGTTGAAGAAAATTAGAGAGACTCATCATAGTATTTTTCAATTTCAGAGCATGACTTTCTTTTACTTCTTATTTTCTCTGATTTTGCTACTTTTTTCGTTTCATTAATTGAGGGTTTTTCAATTTTAAGACTAGATTCTACTCGATTCATAAGTTTTTAGTAAAAACGAAGCTTATTTGCACAATATTTTTTCTCAATAGAGAACTCTCATTTTTGAATCGATTGCCAATATTGTTTTTAATTTCTCGTCGGCCTCGAGCTCGATTTGTCTTCCATCCGCTACATGTTGGGATTTATGCCCTAAAGTCTCGTAATTAATTAATTAATTAATTAATAATTAATAATAATTTTGATTATTTTATTTGCAATATAATATTATCCATTATATGAAAAATCTAAGGTTATTAGTATAATCTTGAATAGTATGTGGTTGACATACGGGAGGATCATGTTCAAGAAATAACCTAAATGGTCATAGTATATGGATAAGGTTGGGTATCTTATATTAGTAACACTATTGATACAACTAACCCACTTTATAATAGTTACAAATGATTTGATCCAAATTGTTCATGTAGACACATGTGAGTGGGGTATCTTATACAATGAGTTTGTGTAAGATTAATATTTTATCAGGATGATCATATGCGACTCGATCTTAATCCTGAGTGAGTTATGAACTTCTGCTCGTGAGAGCTTGTCCTTTGATTTGCATGGGTGAGTGTGGCTTTTGTACCCGATTCAATATGCTTACCATTTTAGGGACTTGACCAAATAGAGAGTTAGGAACATAATCTCACAAGATGGAATTCACTCATTTCCATATATGATAAGTAAATGAGTAGTTTCCTTAAGTGCTGATTTCGGGACTTGAACAATGGGGCCCCACCCTCTCACTGGCCCGAGAGAGACTTAGTTTATAAATAGATTATAAACAGATTGTTCATTAGAGGATCAATTGTACTTAAGGTGCAAGATGTAATTATAGGGGTAAAACAGACTTTTGACATAGCTGTAATTACGAACAACTCGTGAATGATCGACTTGTATGTAATGATTATATCTATGGACACAACTTGTCCTACAGTGCATAAGAGTACAACTCTAGGTCTATAATGGAGTGACCTATAGTTAATGAATGAAAATTAATTAATTAAAGAGTTTAATTAAATTGATTTTGTATCATTGGAGCTTATAATCTATAGGTGCATAAGGTCTCATTGTTAGCTCATAGTAATACTAAAAGATCAATTTAGTTGAAAGAAAAATTTGAAATGTTCAAATTAATATTTAATATATTAGATATATTAAATATATAAGAGGAAAATATATTTATTGTATTTGATACATTAAATATTAAAATAATTAATGTATATTAAATACATTAAATAAAATATATTTATAGAATTTGAATAAGATTCAAATAAATAAATACGTAGGAAATTTAAATGAGATTCAAATAAATATAAGATATATTTTAACATATTATATATTAAAATATAATATTTTAATTATGTCAAATATTTTCCCTTGGTCTCTATAAATAAGACCTTTGGGTTGAGCCATTAAACACAACACAAATCTCTTCAATAGAGAATTAGATGATTATCTCTAGACATTTTCCTTTCCAATCCCTTGTAGATTTTCTTTCAAGAGGCTCCTACAAACATTGATCCTGTGTTCGAGTCATAGCCAAAAAGATTTTATGGAAGAGATAAAGATATGCCAGAAATATCTCCATATTTACTCCAAGTAAGTTTGCTTAACTTTAATTTTTAGTTTAATTTTAAATAAAAGCAAAGACAATCCAATGCTTCAATTGCGGAGTGAAACGTTCATTCATTCACTACAATGGACATAGGACTTTCGGAATCGCCCTCGTTAGAATCTTTGTCCCCTTTCTCTCTAGCATCGTGTCACTTTAATCCTTCGTAAGATTGTCGACGGAGCCGACAAGGTCCACTACGACCAGTTCATTGCGTTCATGGTCGTCACTCTATCCACCATCGCTTTCCCTGTTCTCTCCCGTATTTTAGTCGAGCTCAAACTCCTCACCACCGAAGTCAACGAAACTTCCATGGTCGTTGTCGCATTTCACTGACATCACTGCTTGAATCTTCTTCACACCGTCGTCACTGGTATCAACACCAAAAGCGAGGGGAACACAAGAGTTCATTTGTTTTCGTATGAGTCCTACTTTTGAGAGTCGAGTTCATGGTTTTTATGATAGTGGTGACTCGGTCTGGAATGATTTAGTATTTTTTTGGTATTTTTTTTTTTCAAATAACAAACAAGTACATATCATAGAGCAACACATGGCTTTGGACATGTGTGGAAAACCTTTCTAATATTGATTGAAATAAAAACTTAACCAATTGTGTAAATTGGTACACTTTTTCAAGTTTGAGATTTAAATTGATGAAATTTAAAGTTTAGAGTTAAAATTGATACAATTTATCAAGTTTGAGGTTTAAATTGATGAAATTGAAAAGTTTAGGGTTAAAATTGATATAACGTGCCAAATTTAGAGTCAAGATTGATTTTTTTTTCAATTTCTTTTAATTCATTTTTACGCATCTGCCTAATCATATTCAAGATAATTTAATTTTTATAATTTCCCTTCACAAAGCTTTTATGTCTAAGAAAAAAAAAAGAAAAAGAAGAGAAAAAATCTATATAATTAATATCTATAGGATTTAGGATTTAAAATCGAGTATTTACCTTTGTGTTTGAAAATGCAAACTTAAATATAGTTTAATGGTTAAGGCATTTCTAGTTTATGGTAAGTTTTAATTTGTATTCGTGTAATATTCTATAAACCTGACTTTGAAAATTTTAGATGCTTGATATTTATAATTCTAGATGCTTTTAGGATTGAAATATCAAAATGAGCAAAGTGAAAACGAATATGCATATTTTTAAGGCTTTATTTGATAATTATTTGATTTTTAGTTTTTGAAAATTAAGCTTATAAATACTATTTTCACTTATGAGGTATTTTTGTTTTGTTATCTACTTTTACCAATGTTTTCAAAATTCAAGCTAAATTTTGAAACTACTAAAAGTAGTTTTAAAAAAACTTATTTTTGGAATTTAGAATTTGGTTAAGAATTCAAATGTTTCCTTAAGAAATATGAAAATCATTGTAAAGAAATTGGGAGAAAATAAACACAAAAATCAAATGATTATCAAATAAAGATTTATAAGTTTGCTATGGATAGGATCTGGGGCCTATGGGCCTGTAGTCCATGTAGGCCCTTCGGTGCCATGTGGATTGTATATGCGACTAACACCATATGAGGCCTCTACAGATTGAGAACCAAGTCGAGGAGATGTGATCTGATAAAGATAAGGCAAAGCTATCTATCGAGCTCGATACTAACCAAGTCAAGGTATTTGTTGTTCCTCTCTTTAATTCATGTTGCCTTCCCAAGTACGATTCTAACAATAGGATATTGAGGAAAGGTATAAATTGAGGGACCCATTAGTTCGACGTCACTTTAGTCTAAGCACTAACTTAAACATTAAAGCGTCTTGGGCCCAACACCATATCGATGTGAGTTTCTTCCTTGCAGGTCTACTCGATTACACAACTAGTCACCTTAGCTCATAGTTTGACATGGACTAGTGGTTAGATTCTCGCATCATTAATTAAGACCTTCAATTGGTCCTCTTAATACAATATTTAGCATTTTTGGTAATTTGAAAGCAGATATCCGGTTTATCTTAAAAATAATCCATTATTAAACATGTTCAATTTTGGACGCCATTCATTTACTTCCTTTTTTATCAATGAAAATCCTCGCAAAAAATAAAAATAAAGTGAATTAAAATTTGTAGCAAATAACGACCAAAAAAAAAAAAAAAGTAACTTGTGCCCCCAAGTTCAACAATTGAGAGATGAAAGATCAAACCATCGACTTTTATAATGATAATTGGTGCCTTATTCAATAAGTTATACTCAGATTGACGTTATGACTTTCTTAGAATATCTTAAACGTATTTTATCCACATTTTTATAAATTGAAAGATCCAATATAGATATTAGGAAATTTTTTATTTTTTTTCTCTTGATGTTGTAAAAATATCAACAAGATGTCAAAAATATTTTTTTTTAAATGTCAAGATAGTTTAACACCTTATTAACCATAACAAAATATTATATTTTAGTCCTTAAATCATAACTACAAATTTTAAATTCTTATTAATTGCTTTTATTACATATTAATATAAATTTTAAGTCATGCACTTATCTCCACACTATTCAACGTCAATTTTCAACGTATATGACTTAAAATATAAGTTTATATGGGAAAACTTAAGGGCATATTTGATAGGCAATCTGAAAACAGAATTTTGAAAATAAGTGATTCAATGAAAATAAAGTTACATTTCATGTTTTCATATATGTGTTTGATAGCAGATTTAGAAATTAGATTCTAATTTAAACAATTGTTCAAAATGTGTTTTATAATATATTTATAGACTATGAAACTAGTTGTAGTTGCAAAACTAAATATTAAGTTGAATATAAATCACTATTAATTAATTTATGAACATGTTTTTTGTTATAAATTTTGTATAATTGTTATTTTACAATAACATATAGCTTATATATTATATTATACATATTTTAATTTAACAAAAATAAATTGAGTTTATAACATGAAATACTATATTTATTAAAGTTTATCTTTTTTAATATTATTCTGCATTTTAAACTTTCAAATTCAAAATATAGATACAATGAAAACATAAAAATGTTGTTTTTAGAATTTTCACTACTTTGGATCACAAAATTTGAAAACAGTTTTTGAAAACACATTTGGCAAACGCATATTTACTAAACTCAGTGAATCCCATATAAAATAGAATTTATATTGTCTACCAAACAAGTTCTAAGTTTTCTATTAATTAATTCATTGCACTCCAAATTTAATTTTTTTTTTTTTTTAGTACAATAGGGGTTGGGGGGATTCGAACCACAGACCTCGTGGTCGTTAACACATTCAATATGTCAGTTGAGCTATGCTCTCTTTGGCTCACTCCAAATTTAATTGCAAATACCAAATTAGATTTTTCTGAAAATCTTTTAGAAATCAAAACAGATATTCAAAAATTAATAAAACTAAAGTAAGTATAATACGTCCAAAAGAAACTAAACCTTTAGAAAAATGATATGGTTAAAGTACTGTATTTTACTTGGGTACTTAGCATAATTAATTTATTGTAATTAGGCTAATTATGAGGGCATCCCTAAATATTTATAAGTGGGATAGTGATACATAAACCACCAAATTCATCCAATGAGTTGCATATAGCAGCTGCAATATCATTGTCATTAAAAAAATTTCCAAATTTTTAAAATTAATCTATACAAAAGTGTGAAATTATTATTTTTTTAGGGCTAAAAAAACTTCTATCTATATATGTAATAAATATTCTACATTCACTATTGAAAAATGACCTCAAAACTTGCGCGCGCAAAAAAACAAAACAAAACAAAAAACTTACTTAAAAATTTTTTATGCATAAACATATAATTTTCTTTAAACCCTTGAAATTTAAGGTCACATTTCATAACCATTTTGTTTTTATTTATGTATTTAAAAATTAAGCTAATAAATGCTAGTTCCATCTATTTTTCAAAAAAAAAAAAAAAAAACAAAAATACTAGTTCCATCTATGTATTTCTTTTTGTTGCTATCTACTTTAAAAAAAATCCAAAATTTAACTTTTTGGTTGAGGATATAATATCTTAACCAGTTCAACGATGCTTAGGTTTGGAAGTACTTGGATTTCAAACAATTTCAAAGTTGATCATTATTATTATTATTATTTTGAGTTGAATTCAAAAAGTTGATTATTGGAAATTAATGGCCCATTTGGTATGCAATCTGGATTATGTTTTATGTTTTGAAATTCACTGAATCTATTGGATTTAGCGAATATGCGTTTGAGAGATTTGTTTCAGAAAAATCTAGATTCTGTGATTTGAAGTAGTGAAAATTCTAAAAACAACATTTTTATATCTTTAGTGTATCCACATTTTGAATTTGAAAATTTAAAATGCATAATAACATTTAAAAAGGTAAAAACTTTGATAAATATAGTATTTCATGTTATAAAATTATTTTATTTTGTTAAACTTAAATATGTATAATATAATATATTACAAATTAATATTGTAAAACAATAAGGTTAAAATACAATTTTGGTCCATGTACTTTGAGTTTCGTTCTATTTTAGTCCATATACTTTCAAATGTCCAAATTTAGTCCCTGTACTTTCAATAAAACTTAATATTGGTCCTTACTATTAATAGCACACAAATAGTGCTATCTTTATGACCTACTTTATGCTAGTTTTGTTGTTCAAATGGGTGTTTTGACGTTTGTTTGTGTTTAATTTGTAGTTAGAATAATTAGAGCACGACCGGCATGTTCGGAAGACTTATGATGAAAAATGGAGCGAATTGGAGATTAATTGAGAGGCCAAGTCAACAGAAGAAGTGTTTTGAGTTGAGAAACCCAAGAGCACAACTTCCCGATGCCCTGAGAGCGTCGAGACGCCTAATTGAAGTCTTTCAAGACACTCAATCTGCGAGGTGCAATGTCACAACGCCCATGGAAGCGTTGAGATGCTTTGGATTTGGCTATCGCAAGTTGTTCCGTCATGAAGAGGGGCGCACATGGGGAGCTTCCTTTCGAAGCATCTCGACACTGTCTATAACGTCTCAACGCTTGGCCATTCAACTTAAGTAAACGCAGCGTTTTGGCATAGCGTCAAGACATTGTTCCTTCGATAGAGGGTATAAAATCATCTTTTCGTGACCTAATTTTGGGAGATTATTTGGAGGCTTGGAACCTTAATTTCGATTTCTGACTTAATTTGAGGGTTTTGGAGAGGATTCTTGGAGCAAATTGCAAATTTGGAGCTTGAAATTTGTGGATATCGTCACGAGAATGGAGGATCGACACATTGTTTGCATTTTTCTCATTTTCCTTTGAATTTGTAGTTCAAATTATGGTTTTATTTTAAAGTTTAGATTGTGTTTTAGTGGTTATGAGTAGCTAAGCTTTTAATTCTAGAGATTGATGTAGTCATTGGGCTAATTAAGCTTTATTAATTGAACCTGTGTATTGACTTGCATTAATTTCATTTATGCAATTTTATGTATAATGCTTTTAATCGCTTGACCATTGATTAATTGTTGTTTGGTCTAAATTTATGTTTGAGAAAGATAATTTAGATTAAACTATATTTGCATAACTAATAGTTGTTCTGACGTGGGAATGATTAGAGCACTATTAAAAGGTGCTTAATGAAGGGAATTAATGTTATGCATGTCTTTAAAAATCATCAAGGATGTAAGTTTTAATTTATTGCAAGAGAATCGAGTGAGCTCGAGAGAGTCGTTCTTTATAAATGACTTCTAGATTTATGAAATAACTGTTTGGTCAATCTTAAGCACTTAATTGATTAAGTAATGGTCCAATTGGTGAAATCATATCCCTAGAATGTTAACAATAAATTTATAGAGATAAGACTAATAAAGACTATTTTTTTTATAGAAAAGTTAACAATAAACTAACAATAGAGACCAATTTTAAGTTTTATTGAAAGTATATAGACTAAATTTGGACATTTGAAAGTACATGGACTAAAATAGAATGAAACCCAAAGTACAGAGACCAAAATGATATTTTAACTAAATAATAATTATATAAAATTTATAATATAAAATATGTTCATAAATTAATTAATAATAGTTGAAATTCTACCTAATATTTAGTTAGCAATTAGAACTATTTTTATAGTTTATAAATATATTATCAAACACATTTTGAACAATTGTTAAATTAGGATCAAGTTTCTACATTTGCTACCAAACATTTGATCTAAAAATACTGAAAACATGAAATTCAACAACATGAAATTCAACTATGATTTTCATTGAATGTTTTGTTTTCAAATTTCTTTTCAAATCATCCACCAAACGCACTCTAATTATTTTTAATTTTTCAAATGGTGTCGTTAAAAAGTGATTTTGCATACTTCGTACTTTTGTCTCTGTGATTGGGCCATGGCCCGTAACCAATAATAAAGAAGCCCATGGACCGAAAAGCCCACAAATTTTCTATGTTTATAAGTCAAGAGTTTTTGAGATTTAGGGCTTTACGCTGTGAAGGAAGATAGTGAAAGGGTTTCGTTCTTAGCTGCCGCTTCTTCCTACCGCCGCCGTCGCCGATCACTTCGTCAAAATGGTACGTCTATTTTCCTCTCTTATTACGTTCCATGCCCAAATTTATGTGTTTGTTCATCCATAAACCAATGGAAGATGTTAGGGAAAGTTAGGGAACGATAATTAGCTGTTAATCCCATCGAAGTCCGTTCATTTGCGGCGTTCTTGGATGCATTTGGATTTGGATTTGGATGCCATTATTCTTAGCGACCTGAACTATGAAATGATTTGATTTTGTTATTCACAATTTTAATCGACCATCGATGGGGAGTAAATCTGTTGAAACGATCCGAATGTTGCCTTTTTAGATCATTCCAGAGAAGAACCGCAGAGAGATCTCCAAGTACCTCTTTCAAGGTAGTGAATCTTACTTTCGTGTGTGTTTGTTGTGGTTAGGGTCTTCTTTTTCTTCCTCGGATTGTTTATTGTTTATTTGTTGTTGTTTCGTATCAGAGGGAGTTTGCTATGCCAAGAAGGACTTCAATCTGGCCAAGCACCCAGAAATCGATGTGCCAAATTTGCAAGTGATTAAGCTGATGCAGAGCTTCAAGTCCAAGGAGTATGTTCGCGAGACATTTGCCTGGATGCATTACTACTGGTACCTCACAAACGATGGCATTGAGTTTCTGAGGACATATCTGAATCTCCCTTCAGAAATTGTCCCGGCTACCTTGAAGAAGCAAGCTAAGCCAGCTGGTCGACCATTTGGTGGCCCATCTGGAGACCGTCCACGGTAGCTTTTTTCGCTTATTGGTTTTTGCTGAACTTTGTGTTGGTTTTTAGCCTGTTGAGTTTACTCTTGGTATTATTACTTTTTTGTTGCATGATTGTCGGTTCTAAATAGTCTACTACTGCTTCGACTAGATTGGATTTGGAACTTAGTCATCCTTTTACATTGATATGACTGTACTACTGATTCTGCACTCTGCTGGTATCTGAATCATTTTTATTTTGATATTGATTATTCTTTTATTCTCATCCGATGTGTTGCTCTTGATTAGTGGTCCGTCAAGATTTGATGGAGAAAGAAGATTTGGTGGTGACCGGGATGGCTACCGTGGAGGTCCTCGTGGACCTGGTGGTGATTTTGGTGACAAGGGTGGAGCCCCCGCTGATTACAGACCTTCATTCGGGGTAGACAATTTTACCACTCTTACTATTTCCCAACTCTTGATATTAATATTCAGAATAGATTTATTTGCCATTTGTATGTAAATGGCGAGTTGCCAACTAGAGATTGTTTGATTTTGATATTAACGTAAATTTGAATTTTAGTTTCAGTTTGCTTCTCCCAGTTTGGGGGGTAGCATAGTTAATATCTTTCTAATTTGTCACCACAATGGTTTGTGGCTTTATCGTTGTGTAGGGTCCTGGTGGGAGGCCTGGCTTTGGCCGTGGAGCTGGTGGCTATGGTGGAGCACCTGCACCCTCAAATCTTGAATGAGAGAACATCAATAGGTTTATGGCGGGTGTTTTTGTTAGTTTTAGTTTCTAAACAAAATGAATTGAAGATGTTGAATTAAACTCATGAGATCATATCAGTTTTGTTTGCCTATAATTAAATAGTCGGATCTTTGATGGCTGAAGTTTGTTTGAAGTCCTCTCCTATTGCTGATTCCTAAAATTCTATTTGCACTATTTTTAGATTATGAATTTATAGAATTATTCCAGAAGTTGTTGCATTCACTACCTCCATCACATCTATTTCCAAACTTGGCTGTTCAAAGATACTTTAGTTAAGACTTTGTTAGTAATCAAATAGCAATTCATTTGTTATGCTCTGCTAATCTGGCCAAGGATGAAGATGATGCCTCTCCTGAAACTAATAACAAAGATAACTGTGGGAAGAGGAGAAGGAAAGCCGTGTGAAATCTCTTCAAATGAATTTGATATCTCCAGAAACTTGAGAAAAACCACCCTGCACTTATCTGGTGGTGTGATGGCTTCTGAATGTGCCTATCACAAACACAAGTTGCTGAACAATGGATGTGTACTTTTCTTACTTTTTTAGGGGTCTGAAGCTCCAAGGAATGCGACTTCTCGGTCCAACCGCAACTTGCAATGTAAATGATGTATCTGTTTGTACATGGTACACAGTATTCTTCTATTGTACGGTGCATTGGACCAGATGCATCATCATCTTCTGTCAAAGCTTTCCATAAATTGTAATGCTTCTCTTTCTGATCTTTTGAAGCTTTCAATCATTCACGTGAATAATTGCTTACATTGGATTAGCTGAGCCATGCACCCAAAAAAGGTTGCTCAAAGTTATGTTTGGCTGTCAAACACTCGACCAAGTAGGCAGGGAGTGGAAGAGAAGAAGAGAGGGTTCTAACTCAGTAGCAGACCTCCCGTGAAACACAACCACCGTCCACCATATCTCTAAAAAGAGGGAAAAGTGCTTCTGTGATGGACTTTCCAAACCAGCTTCTGCTTTCTCTGAAATTTTGAGGGAGTTTCCTATTTCATCCATCCTAAACTTTCCACTTTTATTTACATTTTCACTTCATAATCATTCGTAGATTTACTCTTACATATACTTATTTGATTTGTGGGTGTGTTCGAGTAAATCTTTGTTATGTTCGGTGAATTTGTATAATCTGTGTTTGGATTATATTCGAAAATTAATTTGTTGGAATGTTTGGCAATGAGGATGTAACTGTAAGCAGGTTTGTTGAATAAAAAATGAACATCAACTAAACCCTTATTAATATCGAATCAAAATTAAACAAAATCGATCAAATCAATCCAACCATATTTGTGACTCCTTTTTCTTTTAAATCTACATCTTTTCCTTATCCTTCTTTAAAGAAACTATTTTTCTTTTCTCATCTTCCGAATTACTATTTTTGGACTAGAAACTAGAGTTTCAAAAAATACCATAAAACCTACCGAAAAAAGTCAGTGTTTAAAAAGGAAATTACATAAAAAGTAATGAAAATCTGGAAAAGAAAACACAAGGGTACATGAATATATTGTGAAAACTTTTGGGGACTGATGGGAAAGTCTTGAATGAAGTGAATTTAATGCACTGGGGGACAAATCACAATACCTGTTATTAATTTAAAGACAACTACAGAGGAACCTTTGCTGGAGAATGTGCTCAAATTTTATTTAACTTAAATTATGAGGGCACTTCTGCAATTTCCCAAAAAGTATTATTATCTTTGAGGGGCCCTTTGTATTTATAAGCCTCAACAATCTCAAGAGTAGTTGAGAAAGATTGCATTTTTTTAAATTCTTTTATTATTAATTTTGTGTTCTTGTGCTACACGTACTTATAATGAAATAACAACTTTTTCTTCTGTAAGATGCAATCTTAAATAGAAAAATAAAACAAAAAAGTCATCATCTCATGTGACTTTCCGGATGAATAATAATAATAATACATGGTTTTGAGTATTTCAAAATAATAATAATAATAATAATAATAATAAATGGTTTTGAGAAAAAAAAATGGTTATAAAAATAAATAATATTTGGCAATAGAAATAATATGTATAAGTGATGATGAGCAGTATTTCCATGATTTTTTTTTTTGGTTAGAATGCATCTTTTACTTTGTGTTTCATTTCATCTTAGTCCCTATACTTTCAATGTCCAAATTTAGTCTTGTACTTTGAATAAAGTTTAAAATTAGTTCCTACAGTTGGTTTGAAGTTAATTTTTATTGAAATTGGTTACACAATAATAATAATTTTTATATAAGGAAAGACATAATGTGAACATATTTCAAAATTTTAAAGAAGGAAGACTAATAGAGATTTTTTTTTTAGAAAAGTTAACAATAAACTAATAGTAGTGACCAATTTTAAGCTTTATTAAAAATACATGGACTAAAGTTATGAGACCTAAAGTACAGAGACTAAAATGAGATTTTAAACTATATTTTTTTTTAAATTACAGAAATCATTAGACCCTTCAATTTCATTTTTAAAAATTAAATTGATTTATAAAACACTTTTGAGTTCTTAGTCAAATTGTTTCTTTAAATACACACTCATTTTATAAAAAATAAACTAATAGGTTCTCAAATGGAGTTCACAAATTTTGAACTGGGCTACCAAAATTTTAAATATACAATTTGTTAAAGCAATTGAATTTACAATCCATCATTTTTAAATTAGAATTCAAAATGTTCAACAACAAGCAACCTTTTTTTTCATTTTTATGCAAGGAGGACATTTGAAGGATATTCGAGAAAGAAAGTTGGGAACTTGGAAGGGCAAATTCTTTAAAGTAGGGCTGAGCTGATCCAACCAACAACAACAGTGTATGTAACCGGTTAAAAGGGAAAAAAAGTGCATTAATGGCGGTTTTAATTTAGATCTTATTGAAGTGGAGGAGATCCATTTGTTTGGGAGGAGGGAAAAAAGTCAGCTTTGATTCACGGATTTTCAAACCATTTTCAGATCAAAAGAAGAAACAGAAGCAAGCAATCGCCATTGCCAATCAATCAATCGCCCCTTCACATTTTTCAGACCTTACTTTTTCAAAAAGCCCCAGTTTACCTTTTCCAATAACCCCATTTGCCATTTCCTCTACGATGCTTCCCCAAATATAGCATTCATTCAGAAATCAGCAACTAGAAACAAACTTCCCCTAGTTGCTGCTTCCTTTGAAAGCGCTTCTGGGTCTTCTTCCAATTCCAGAAATGACTACTAAAGAGTCGAGTTCTGCCACTGCCACCGAGGGCAAGATTAAAGGGGTTCTCACCCATGGCGGCCGATATGTGCAGTATAATGTGTACGGTAACTTGTTTGAGGTTTCGGCTAAGTATGTTCCTCCTTTGCGACCCATTGGGAGAGGGGCTTATGGTCTTGTTTGGTAAGATTTTTATGCCTATTATTAGCATCGAGTTTTAATGGTAGGGTTGTTCCTGTTTTGCTGATTTTTGATCTCTAAACTGCTGTTCTTCTCTTCTTTAGTTGTTTTCTGAAAAGTTTGTGGAAGTTTTGGCGGTCCTCCTCCTGATCTGCTTGGCAGATTCATGGTAGTTTACTTGTTTAGTGAAATCAAATGTTCTGTTTGCAATTTGGTTTGGTAATGCTTGTTTGAATGACGAATTGTCTTTGGGGTTTTCAGAGTTTGAATCACCCAGTAATGAATGGAGTAAGATGATTTCTATTGGCTCATTTTAATGTAGTTTGTGATAACTTGAGCATGGTTGGCTAGGTTGAAAACTAGTGATTTGATCAAACTTAGTTAGATTGGGATGCACTAAAGAAAACTAATTGTGTGGAAGTTTAGTAGAAGGTGGAGTTCAATTAAGGCTAACCTTTTGCCCCCAAAGGTGGCCTCATTGGCTAAGGCCCCGCACTCTCTTAGTAACACCTTTCTGAAGGTCGTGTGTTGAAATCTTCGGGTGAGCTAAATAAAGAAATTCCTTGATGTCTCCAGAGTCTAAGTCTTGGGGCAGGCATGGATTTTTTAAACAAAGAATTAAGGATAACCTTTCCTGTTGTTTTCTCTCAATCACTTGCTGCTACTTGTAAATGTTTTCTTTACTAAGAAACTACCTGGAAATCATTGTTGTCCTTGTCCTTTTTCTTGAAGTTTTAAGTTTTGAGTAATATTGCAATGATTTTGATAACCGTGTGCTGGGTCACATAATTTCTTTCTCTGCAGTGCTGCTGTAAATTCAGAGACACAGGAAGAGGTTGCCATCAAGAAAATTGGAAATGCATTTGATAACATAATCGATGCCAAGAGGACATTGAGAGAAATTAAGCTTCTTTGCCACATGGAACATGAAAATGTATAGTTTGTTTCTAAGAAGTTCTAGTCTTCATTTTTATTTTTATATTCCCTGCTTTCTTATTATCTCCAAACATTGCTAAGAGAAAGAGAGGCTGAGAGTTGGTTTATCTGCTTCATCCTCTGTAACTACAGCTTAATTTTTTACCCATCACAGATTATCGCCATCAGAGACATCATTCGGCCACCAAAGAGAGAGGTTTTTAATGATGTGTATATTGTTTACGAATTGATGGACACTGATCTTCATCAAATAATTCGTTCTGACCAACCACTGACAGACGATCATTGCCAGGTTTGATGCTCTACAATTTTGTTATAAATCCTTCTCTATTCCCATGATCATTTTTATAAAGTAGGAGTTCATGACACTCATAGTTGTTCTATACTTCTTTGGGATCTAAGTTAATATTTGAACTTCAATAATTCTTTCCTTGATTTTAGCGAGTTTGAGCCAACCCACTAAGAAAACAAGTAAGAAATGCAAAGTTTGAAGTTTGTTATCATAGTTGACTCAAGAAAAGCTTTCCTCTGGTGAATTGGTGATAATACATTCAATATGAAACTTCTTGACCATTCTGTAATGAACTGATTCCTTCCACATACCAGGGATGTGAAATTATATGTTACTACTTTTCATAATTGATTCATTTTGAATGTCAATGAATGAATTTCTGTTGGGGTTTCGTTCAATGTGAGGTTCAGACATATGTAAGCTATTACACTATGTCAAGTTTTTGTATTTCTGTAAACCAACATGGGTTGACCTAGTGTTCAATTAGGGCCATGTAAATAATAATGTGCTTGGAGGGAATGAGTTCAAGCCATGGTGACTACCTACCTAGAATTTAATATTCTATGAGTTACCTTGCAACCAAATGTAGTAGGATTAGGCAGTTGTTCTATGAGAATAGCCAAATTATGCACAAACTGGCCCGAACACTCACGGATATTAAAAAAAACAAAAAAAAAAGTTTTTGTATTCCTGTATGTTGATACATGTAGGAATGTATGAGGATCTAAGTTCTAAGACCAAGAGCTTGTTACCTTATTTTCAAATTATAATATACCTTGTGTTTTCTTTCCTGTGAATTTTTCGATAGGAATTTTGATCAGCTGAGTAGACATTCACAGTGCCACTAAACTGACAAATTATGCACTTGCAGTACTTTTTGTATCAGTTATTGCGTGGGCTGAAATATGTACATTCAGCCAAGGTCCTGCACCGTGATCTCAAGCCAAGCAACCTGCTTCTGAATGCAAATTGCGACCTTAAAATTGGAGATTTTGGATTGGCAAGGACAACTTCTGAAACCGACTTCATGACTGAATATGTGGTTACTCGCTGGTACCGAGCACCAGAATTGCTCCTCAATTGTTCAGAGTACACTGCTGCTATTGATGTTTGGTCTGTTGGATGCATACTTGGTGAGATAATGACCAGAGAACCTCTCTTCCCTGGAAAAGATTATGTTCATCAACTCAGACTTATAACTGAGGTACAAGCTTAAAACCTATAATAGTTCATGTGTTCAACTCTTTTAGTATTTGGAAATCTACATCATTTGCTCCTCTGTCTAGTTCTCCAGATGGTCTGTGGGCAATGCTTCAGACTGGGCCCCCTGATCCCATGTTTTAACATTTTGATAGAGTTCAAGAAGTTTCGGATGACTTTAATGAGGGTGAAAAGTCCTTTTAGCCAAGTAAATCACTTTTCAAAATTTTTCACAGTATTTAGTTAGCTGATCAAAAGTGATATTGAAAATTCTAATAATACTTAAAGACCACTTTAAAGTGCTTTTAGAGAAAGCATTTAATTATATTGCCTCTTCCAAAAAGATGTTGCACTTAAAAAATACTTTTATTAAAGGTCATCCTAAACTATAAGTCTAAGCAGAAGCCTAGGTTATTAGAGAGTTCCTAGTCTCTCCCAACTTCAACCACTCTTCCAAAAGTATCTCTCCCTCCTGTATTAACTGTCCTATATACTTTCTTAAATATTCACCCTTCCCTTCATCTAAGTTAACTTAGTATGTCTCATAAATATTGTAAATGAAAAGAACGTCGGTTTTATCTTTATCTTTTTTCGTTTTTTGTAAATTTGGAAACTGTAAAGGACCGTGCCTTTCCATGTTTAAAACTCATAATTTTGGAGAGGATGTGAAATACGAACCACTGAAAACAAGAAACATAATCAAACAAACACCTTATAACCTTCTATTGATAAGGGATTGGATAATCTATGAAAACATCCCAACTGAGATCAATTCTGTTTCATCAACTCCTAAGTGACCATCTTATGTGTTTGACATCTTCTGTACACAGAAAAGTTGTTTTTGCTGACTGTTGAGAAGTTTCCTACATTTTTGTGGTTTCAATAACTCCATTGCTTTTCTTCACTACGGTATTTTGAAATGTTATGTTGTTATCTGTACTCGTTTCTTGAAGTATCTTTCCTCTTCATTCCTTGTGATGAAATAAGAAAAACATGCATATCTTTCCAATTGCTTGTGTATGTATCAATCTGATCATTTCTCTGTTCCATGGCCTTAACAACATACATTGTTCCTTTTCTTTTTTTTTTTTTTTTTAATGTCCAATGTAAAAGCTACTAGGATCACCAGATGATGCCAGCCTAGGATTTCTCCGAAGCGATAATGCTCGAAGATATGTCAAGCAGCTTCCACAGTACAGGAAACAACAATTCTCAACTAGATTTCCCAACATGTCTCCAGCTGCCCTGGATCTTCTAGAAAAGATGCTCGTATTCGATCCCAACAAACGCATTACAGGTGAGTTTTCATATTTTAACCATGAAACGATCTTGATCGGTTCTAATCCGTAAAAGAAGCTTCTGAAACATCATCAAATATAACTCATCTGTACCCTTTTGCAGTTGAGGAGGCACTCTGTCATCCATACTTGCAATCTCTTCATGACATCAATGACGAGCCTGTCTGTGCCAGGCCTTTCAATTTTGATTTCGAGCAACCGTCGTGCACTGAAGAGCATATTAAAGAACTCATCTGGAAAGAGTCCGTCAGGTTCAATCCTGATGAATCAGCAAGGAGGACGACTCTTTGCGTTTGACATGATCTAGATGCTGGAAATTGAACCCTTGTTTTCTTTTTCCTGAATAGGATTTACTCTCATGATCAAGTAGATAAGGACAGCAGTAAAATTTGTATGCTTACCCATATAAATTGGAGTCCTCTCTATTGTACAAGGAGCTGATGCTAATTTCTGTGAGGGGATTTGGGGGATTCCCAGAATCATGTCAAACCCCAATAACTTAGGCTTTATATGACTGGACGATTTCAAAGAAACTAAGAAAACACAAAAAAAAAGACCGAAAAACGAAATGAAGATGGGGCAGAGTATTAGGTATTGGGAGATTTTGGAGCAAAGATTATTGTGGATGCTTGTACTTTCCATGGATCTAATGAACTAAGAAATAAAGTGAAGGGTGTAATGTTATAGATGGTCTCTTTGTATTTGCTTCAATGTGTGTTTATCAATTTGCTTAGTATTTGATTCTAATTTAATCTTTTGAACTCCATATTAAGGGTGAGTTTTCAGATCTTTTGGTGACTGTGTTGTAAGGAAATGTGATGTCACACTTTATATAGTTAAGAAGCTTTTTAAGCAGGCAGTGAAAAGTTTCATTTTTATCTTTAACTTTTAATTTGTTCCAAAAAATATCATTGAATATTGAAATTGTCCCAAAAAATTGTCTTTTCCATTAAAAAGGATGAAAACTAGTGTGACAATTGATGTATAAAAATAAGAAATTATATGCGATGTTATTTATAATTGATATTATATACAATTATATAAAAGACTAAGATTGTTGTTACTATTTTTTTTAAGTTTAAAAGATATTAATAAAATAATTATCATATTATTTTAACGAAAAAACTCTCTAAGGGTATTTTTGAAACAAAATTTAATAGTTAAGGGTAAAAGTGGAACTTTCAAAAGTCCATGATTATTTTGTATAATTTAAGTTTATTTTTTTTCAAGGGTGGGTTACTGAATACATGATTGATAGACTGATAGTCGTTCAAAATATTGTCTATTATTTTTAGTTGGTAACAATTCATGGTCAAATTATCACAATCGTTTTTATATGTTTATGAACACCTACCTCAAAGTTGATGAGTATTTTGTATCATTTAACCTTATATTTTTTTCATCGGTGGAGTATTGATTACATGATTGATAGTCAATCAAAATATTGTCTATTATTTCTTGTTGGTAACAGTTCATTATAAAATTATCACAATCATTTTTATAAGTTTATGAACAATATTGTACAACATAACTCAATTAGTTAAAGATATTGTTTTTATTCTAAATGTGAGATGTTTGATCTCTAAGCTAAAACAATACACCTGAACATAGTTCAATTGGTTCAACCATAATACCCTTGACTAAGAAGTTAGTATTTCAAATTTTCATGTAGTTGGCCTATAAAAACTCTATGTTAAAATATCATTTTAGTCCTTGTACTTTGAGCTTTGTTTCATTTTTGTCCCTATACTTTCAAATGTCTAATTTTAGTCCATGTACTTTCAATAAAACTTAAAATTGGTCCCTATGATAAGTTTGAAGTTAATTTTTAGCAAAATTAGTTAAATAATAATGATAATTTTAATATAAGAAAAGACACCATGTGAACATACTTCCAAAATTTATAGAGGGAAAGCTAATAGAGACTAACTTTTTTAAAGAAAAATTAACCATAAACTAATAGTAGGGCCAATTTTAAGCTTTATTGAAAGTACAAAGACTAAAATTGGACATTTGAAAGTACATGGACTAAAATGGAACAAAGTTCAGAATATAGGAACCAAAATGATATTTTAACCAAAACTCTATGAAACTAAAAAAAAGGGAAATGGGGAAAGAAGGACATGGACATATTGAGAAATAGGAAATTTTCTAGTACTACTAGGAAAATTTTCTAGTCCTACTGTAGTGGGAAAATTTTCCCTACCTCCCCTATTGAATGACTACCACATGACTATTCTTCCTTTTTATCTCTCCCTCGTTTCTCTCTCTCAAGCAACTTCTCTTTCTCTCTCTTTATTTATATTAGAAAGGTTCAAGATAAATGTGAACTTCTTCATAGAAAAAGGAGCTTTATATACAAATACATAAAGGAAAAATATACACAACCAAAAGATTACAAGTAAGATTTATCTCCCGTAAGAGACTATGTAACGATTATAGAATCTCTAAATAATACTTCCTAATAATTTCTCTCTCTAACTTCGTTAATCTCTTTCCAGGGCCGAATGAAGTTAGTTTAGGACTAGAAATTTTTCAGTTTTGATGGAACGGGAACGAATACTGTCGCCATGGTTAAATAAAAAGATGAAGAAATTCAACCAATTCATAAATAGAAATTTAACTCGACTCAGCTGAGTCATCTTAGGGCAATGACTCACTCTAAAATCGTTTAATCGCATTAAGTTCTGATGAAAAAAAAATAAAAAGAAGAAATGACTTTTTTTAATAACAAAAGCATATCTTCTATTTAAATTAGTGGAGCCCACATCAAAATTTATTTTAAAAGAATAGTCACGTTGGAGTAATTCAATGAGGTAGGAAAAATTTACTACGATAGGACTAGAAATTTCCTTGTATTACAGTAGTACATACTCCTAATGATATATTATTGGGTAAAATACTTTTTTGGTTCTTCAGTTTTGCATTTGGTTCCTTTTGGTATGAGTTCTCACACTTAACAAATTTACTTTTGAGGTTTGCATTTAGTTATATTTTTAGTCATTCCATCCAATTTTTCGTTTAGTACTAAGATCGCTGATGTGACACTTATTTTTTATTATTTCTTTTTTTCAATTAAAAAACAATTTATTTTTATTTTTACGTTTTTTCCTTTTCTCTTTCGCTTTCTCTCTCCCTTCTTCCTCATCTTCAATCTTCTTCTTCTTCAACTACAACCCCCAACACCGTAGATGTCGCTCGCCGACGACCACCATTGCTACTGTGACCTACAAGTTTTTTTTTTCTCTTTCTCTTCTTCTTTTTACTCATCCTCTTTATCTTCATCTTCCTTTTTTTGTTTTAGGACATATCTGCTGCATTCACAAGGTATCCAAAACAAATCGCTTCCAATGTTCATGGCCACTAAGAAAATAACCCCCAATGTTCATGGCCACTAACAAATCGCTTCCAATCGCTTCAAATCCATTCACAAGGTATCCAAAACAAATCGCTTCAAATCGCTTCCAATGTTCATGGCCACTAACAAATCGCTTCCAATGTTCATGGCCACTAAGAAAATAACCCCCACGTTCCAACCAATACATTGGCGTAGTACAAACTGAAAAGCCCCAAACAAAATGAAAAAAAAAATAGAGAAATTAAAGCAAGACAATCGATATTGGTAAGATTTGGGAGCCAGAACTGAACGCCCACGTCATTGATGCCGATTAGAGGATCTAAATCTTTTTTGGAAAAGTGATGAAGACATGGACGGATTTGGGAAGAAGAATTTAAATAGTAGCATTTTTGGTTATCTTCCTCCGATTTGTTCTGGTTATTTGATTCGGATTCTTAAAACAAAAATTTCCAGATCTACGATGTTTCTAGATATACAAGACCCACACGCTCCAAATTTTGATTCCTCTCCTTTGTAAATGAAAAAAAAAAGGAATAGGAAAGATGAAGATGAAGAGGAGGAGGAAGAAGAAGAGAAACAGGAAGACGGAAAGAAAACGAAAAAAAAAAAAACTTGTAGGCAACGGCACAATGGTGATCATTAGCGGGCGGCATCTACGGTGTGGGAGGTTGTGGAAGAGGAAGGGAAGATGAAGATGAATAGGAGGAAGAAGAAGGGAAAGAGGAAGAAGAAAAGAAAACGTAAAAAGAAAAAAAAAATTGTAGGCGACAACAATAATGGTGATCGTCAGCGGGTGGCATCTACGGTGTTGGGTGGTTGTGGAAGAAGAAGATTGAAGAGGATGGAGAAGGGAGAAGGGAGAGAGAAAGAGAAAAGAAAAAATGTAAAAATAAAAATAAAATATTTTTTTAATAAAAAAAGAAATAATAATAAATGGATAAATTTGTTAAGTTTTAAACTTAGGGACCAAAAGAGAACCAAATACAAAATCGAAGGACTGAAAAAGTATTTTGCTCTATTTTATTTTATTTCATAGATTCCATATTATTCTTAAATATTTTTAGTTTTATGGCAAACAATGAATGGAAGCAATATGGTAATAGAAAATTATGTACTGTTGATTAAGAGGTTAGAGTTCGAATCTTCTACTCCATATATTGTCTAAAAAAAATAAAAAACAAAGCAGCGTGGTACTAGAAAATTTTCGTGTTATTGTAAGTCATTCATATAATAATAATTAAAAAAAAAAAAAAAAAAAGGTCGTGGTTTTTCTGATCCGGGCAGCGCCCGTGGGGTTTTGATTTTTTTTTTTTTGTTAATGAACCGCTCCTTCTCCACTTAAATTCTGGGATTTGGCGCTTCTGTTTTTTCGATGTGATCGAATTCCCTGGATCTATGATTCTCAGGAAAAAGACAAAATGGCAAGGAAATTCTTCGTCGGAGGCAACTGGAAATGCGTATGCTTCTTATTTCAAATTCTTTTTGTTTATTTCGTCTCTATTTCGTCTCTATGTTTTCGATGTTCGGCCGTTCATTCGATTTGATTGTTATGGTACGATCTACTGGATACCAAATCTGTTGTTTGTATGTTTTTGTGTGTTTTGATTTCGAACTGACGAACTTCCAGAAACACACACTTTTCTCCCTTGGTTTTTCGATGTACTGACTTTGCAGATCCTGTGACTTTTCCGATCCGATTGTGCTATATGTAATTTTCGATCGTCTTCGACGTGTTTAAGTGTTAAAAGTATGTGTAACTTTGGCATTGGAGGTTTAGGAGTACTGGACTATGCTTGATTGAATTAATCATCTCTTTTTTTTTTTTTTTTTTTTGATAGCCGGAATCATCTTGTTCATCGAATGAAAATTCTACAGAATGGAACAACCGAGGAGGTGAAGAAAATTGTCAGCACGTTGAATGAAGCTGAAGTTCCTTCGGAAGATGCTGTGGGTAAGCATGGAAATCTTGTCTAGTTTCAGTTGTATGAGTGTGGTTATGACTTGCTATTCCAGTAATTGATAAGGTCTGTACATGTTATTATCTTGTGCAGAAGTTGTTGTGAGTCCACCTTTTGTGTTTCTTTCGCTGGTGAAGAGTTTGTTGAGGTCTGATCTTCAAGTTGCAGCACAGAACTGTTGGGTTCGCAAAGGTGGTGCTTTCACTGGAGAAGTTAGGTATGATTTTAGCTAGTGAAGGTGCCTGGCGTGGCTTAATTGATAATATTTCTATTCATTTGTCATAACTTTGTTCTTTGTCCAATTTTCATGAAGTTTGAAGCTGGGCATTTTTCAGTTTATAGTTCAAATTGTTTAATCTTTTTTATATGAAGATATATTTCTCTTAACTCTTAAGAATTAAGGGTGCCTCATGCAATTAATTTGAAGTTGGTGTCTTTTGCCTATAGTGCTGAGATGCTTGTCAATTTGGGAATTCCCTGGGTTATTATTGGACATTCTGAAAGAAGGCTTCTTTTGAACGAGTCCAATGAGGTAACCTCTCCTAGAACGGAAACTAGTGGCCACACCACTATCTCTATTTTGTTAACTTGCCGAGGATAAAGATTAATTCACCATCAGCAAATATCACTGATTTTTCCCTTCGGGGACATCCGACAAATATCACTGATTCAAAGTCCATTCCCCATATTTTTTTTTAATACAGTTTATAGGAGATAAAGTTGCATATGCACTTTCTCAAGGCATTAAAGTCATTGCTTGTGTTGGAGAGACTCTTGAGCAGCGAGAATCAGGATCAACATTGGATGTTGTTGCAGCACAAACAAAAGCAATTGCAGGTACTTGTACTTTCTTAGATCTGAAATGGAAAGTATTTTTGCAAGTTTCTGGAATTTTGAGCTCTTGATCTTATGCACTTTTGGGTGCTGAGAAGCTTTGAATATTATTCTCCATTGTTTTTGTACAACATGGATGACCCTGTCTGTTACGTGGCAGATAAAATCTCTAATTGGGACAATGTTGTGTTGGCTTATGAGCCAGTTTGGGCTATTGGAACAGGGAAAGTTGCAACCCCTGCTCAGGCTCAGGAAGTAAGCTTTCTTCTTAAACATTTATAAATTTCACTTGGATTCAGGTTAATTAACAGTATCACTGTGGTTCTTTCAAAGGTCCATTCTGAATTGAGGAAATGGTTGCACAACAATGTTAGTGCTGAAGTTGCTGGATATATTAGGATTATTTATGGAGGTAACCTCTTTGCTCCTATAAAAAAAGACTGATGTATGCTGTGTTACGTTCTTTCCTATACTTTGTTGAGGTGGTGAAAACTGCAAATTCAAGCATACTGCCTAGGAAAGCCTTTCATGCGTGGTGTATTTGTAATCGAGCTCGAACCCCGAGAAGCATGATATAGCCAAAAGCCAACAGAGTGAGTGGAGTAATTTTTAGGAAACAACCAAATAAGAACCTTAATTTGATTGACATATATGAATCGTGTGTACTTGTAGGATGCAAATAGGCCTGTTTTTCTGGTTATGTAACCGTGTAACTAACTTGGTTACGTTATTAATTCGACTTTTAGGTTCTGTAAATGGTGCAAACTGCAAAGAACTGGCAGCACAACCTGATTTGGATGGATTTTTGGTTGGAGGAGCTTCGCTTAAGGTTGGCTGTTCTCATAAGTTCATAACGCATCATTTTTTTCCACTTAATTCGAATTCGGTTCATGACTCTGTCTTTATTTTTTCTTGAACTAGCCTGAGTTTGTTGACATTATCAAGTCTGCCACAGTGAAGAAATCTGCATGAATCGCATGAGGACGATATGGTTGTCTTCTTTATTGGTTCATTTTTTTTTAGTTCAACAACATATATGAGTGGTAGGATTCGAAGCTCTAACCTCTTTATCGTGGGTATATTGCTTAAACGAGGTGAGTTATGCTCAGATTGGCTTTAATGTCTTCACTTTAGGTACCTGGGATATGTTGCAGAAATCCTTGTTTGCTTGAGCAATAAAGATTGAGACCCAACGCTGTTGTATAATCATCATTTTGTATTCTCTCCTTTTCGAGGCATTTTGACATAAATTTAGCACTGTCGAGGTCAATACTATGTACAAGGTTGGATTGAGATCATCTCAATTCTGAATCACACAGAATGTTGTGCCTTCTAAATTTCTAATTACAAAACGCTGGTTTCGATTGAATTTCTATGTTTTGTTATTTACTTTTTATCTATGTTTTCAAAAACCAAAAACCAAGTCAAGTTTTGAAAAAAAAAAAAAATAGTTTCAAAAACTTTTTTTTGTTTTTGTTTTTAGAATTTGACTAAGAATTCAAATGTTTTGTTAAGAAAGATAAAACTAATTATAGAGAATTTATGAGAAAACAAGCACAATTTTCAAAAACAAAAAATCAAATGGTTGTGAACGGGACCTTATTTTATGAAGAGTTTCTCATTTCAATTTTTGGTTAAAAAACACTTTTAGTTCTTGAACTTTCATGAAAGCAGGGACTTTAATTTGTAACAATTTGGCTCTTATACTTTCAAATTTCTAACAATTTAGTCCTTGAACTTTAGTATATAGAAATTTAGTTCTTAAACTTTAAAATTTGTTACAATTTAGTACTTATATTTTAAAATTTGTAATAATTTAATCCATACCATGAAAAATTCTATCAAAAGCAAGTATCAATTTTTATTATGTAACAACTTAGTCTTTATAGTTTATAAGCGCATTTGGTCTTAATTAGATTATCTAGTAAGAAATCTCATTAGATCTTAACAATATTTTTCATAATAGGGACTAAATTGTTATAAATTTTAAAGTACGGGGCTAAATTATTACATACTAAAGTTTAGGTATCAAATTGTTTTGAAAAGTAAAGTACAAGGACTAAATTATTACAAAAATAAATTTAAAAATAAAATGAAATAAATAATAGGTTACCATTTTGGTCCTAGAACTTTGGGTTTCATTCCATTTTAGTCTATGTACTATCAAATGTCTAATTTTAGTCCATGTACTTGCAACAAAGCTTCAAATTAGTCCATATTGTTAGTTTATTGTTAACTTTTCTTAAAAAAAAAAAAAAAAAAAAGGTCTCTATTAGCCTTCCTTTTGTACATTTTGAAAATATGTTCACATTGTGTCTTTTATTGCATGAAATTTATTATTATTATTTAACCAATTTCGATAAAAATTAACTTCAAACTAACAATATGGACTAATTTTAAGATTTATTAAAAGTATAAGCACTAAAATGGAATGAAATTCAAAGTTTAGAGACCAAAATTGTATTTTAATTTAAATAATAATAATAGTTAATTAATTTTTTAAAAGAAAAAAAAAAGGTGGACCCAACTCGATCCGACCCATTTATAGGGGTTGAGTTGGGTTAGGTTAACGTGGTTGATTGGGTTGGGGAACCGACCAATCCAAAATTTTCGTTGGCAAAAAACTTCAAACCTGACCCGACCCGACCAGCATACACCCCTTAGTTTGTTATTTGAGTTTTTTTTTTTTTTGGAAGTTAGTTGGTGGTTCATTTTTCTATGGGTTTGCTGTGAATCTGCTTGGTTTCATTGATAGAATATTGGTTTGAAGCTGATTATCTTATTCTTCCTCTTTCTGGTGGTATGAGCATGAAAGCTCTGAAGGTGGGAGAGTCGTTTGACTTACTTCTGATGGGCATCTGCTTAAGAAGTGCCAAACCTATAGGCTATAGCAGAAAGCAGAAAGCGATGGTTTGGCTTGAAGCTTATTTATCTTATTATATTCTTCCTCTTTAGGCGTTGGAAATGAGTTAGTGAGAATTGTTCATTTCAAACTTTAAGAGACCTTTCAGTCAAACGGAGATCGAGACACAGCCTATGACCTAAATTTTTCATAGGAAAAGAGATGGGCGGTGAAAAACTTAAGCGACGTCAATAGAAAGAGTGGAAATTAAAAGAAAAGAGAAGAAGAAGAAGCTATAGGTATTCTGATGATTCTGATTCTGATCCGTCTTCAGGAATCTCATGGTAGGCACAAACACAAACACAAGAGTAGGAAGGCTGCAAAGATTATTGTGGATGCTTCTGCTTTCCATGGATCTAATGAACTAATTAGAAATAAAGTGAAAGGGTGTAATGTTAGAGATATGGTCTCTTTGTATTTGCTTCAATGTGTGTTTATCAATTTGCTTAGTATTTGATTCTAATTTAGTCTCTTGAAACCTCAACTCCTTGTGAAGAATGATTTTTCTAATCTTTTGTTTGTAATATTACGTTAATCATTGCATTTAAAGTAATCTTATATAGTTATGAAAATTATGCATTAACTGTTTTAAAATAGAATCCTAATGGAATGCCTAAATTGCTTCACTTATGAAAGTTCAATTCACTTATGAAAGTTTAAGATCTTAATTGATACAATTATTAATTTGAAGTTTTAAGTGATACAACCCCAAAGTTTATGGACATAAATTGATTTTTTCCTATATATATATATATATACAACACATACAATAGACATATATATATGAACAAAACTGATAAAAAAAGTCAAAGTGAACATAACTCAGCAATAATTAGCATGTAATAATTTCTTTAAAGTCGAAGGTTCAAAGTTACATACTCCACTTCTACTTTAAAAAATAAAAAGGAAAAGGAAAACATACCCTACTTTAACCCAAAAAAAAAACAAAGAAAAGTATACAAACTAAATTGAAACAACTAAAAGAATAGTGATAAAAGAGCAAAACTACATATATACCCTCTCAAAAAAAGAAGACAAGGTTAGTTTTGTAACTTCACCGCCATACCAAAAACGACATTCTTAACTATAATAAACGAAAGCAATAACTTACAAGGTTAGTTTTTTTCTTTATCTGAAAATCTGTTGTGATTCACATTGAATACGCAGCCCCATTTCCAAACGTTTTTTTTTTCTAATTTCTTCTCTGACTGACTGACTCCATTTTATAAATTAATAAATTATACCCTTAATTTCTTTCTCCAAGTTCTCTCATCTCCAAGCTGATTCGAAGCTCGCCGGCGTTCATGGCGACCGAGATCTCGGCCGTTGCAACCACCGCGCCGTACCGGTTTAATTACCCGAGACTCTTTCCGTTTCCGGTGGCAGCGGGAGCCCCACGTCTGGTTTTTTCAAACCGTTTTCCATGGCGGTGCTTTTCGAAACAGAGCTCGAGAGGATTGTTGGCCGTGAAGAAGAAAGATGGAGGTGAAAATAACGGTGTTGGTGAATTTGAAAGTGTTAAGGGTTTGAAGAAGCTAACTGTGGAGGAGAAAATGGGGCGGAAGAAAGCGGAAAGAGATGCTTATCTTGCTGCTGCAATTGTATCGAGCTTTGGGATCACATCAATGGCTGCCATCGCTGTGTATTACAGATTCTCTTGGCAAATGGGGGTATTTTTTTTTTCTTTCTCCCCTTTTTTCTTTCTTAAGAAATTGATAAAAACTGTAAAGTTAGGTAAAAAAATATTAGAGCGTGATTGGTAGGCAATCTAGATTATATATTCTATTTTATAATTCACTCAGTTTAGTGATTATACATTTGACAAATGCGTTTTCAAAAACTGCTTTCGGATTTTGTGTTCAAATAGTGAAAATTCTAAAAATAATATTTAATTGTATTTAGATTTTGAATTTGAAATTTTAAAATACAAATTATGTCACAAAAGATTAAAAAAATTAATAAATATAGTGTTTCATGTTATAAACTCAATTTATTTTTGTTAAATTAAAATATGTATAATATAATATATTATAAATTATATGATATTGTAAAATAATAATTATACAAAATTTATAAAAAAAATGTGTTCATAAATAAATTAATAATAGTTTATATTCAATCTAATATTTAGTTTTGTAACTACAACTAGTTTCATGGTCTATAAATATATTATACAACACATTTTGAACAATTGTTTAAATTGGAATTTAATTTCTAAATCTACTACCAAACACATATCTAAAAACATAAAATACAACTCTATTTTTATTGAATCCATTGTTTTCAAAATTATATTTTCAGATTGCCTACCAAACATGCCCTTAAAATTTTGTTAGTAAAAAACCATGTGATTAGAAAAGATGAATTTTGTTGATTGAGTTGGATTTAATGTGTAAAATAACATTCAATTGGAAAATAATTCCAACTCCTTTTATTTACAATTTGACACGTCATGACTGTGACATATTATTTTATTTTATGAGTCTTAGACAGGATAATCAATTGACATTTACGTGACAGTAATGGTAAAATTTGTATGATGGAGAAGAACGTAAAACCTGACACCAGTGTGATACTTGTCACACAGACTCCGATGCTTAAAAGTAAATAGATGTGACAACTTATGATTTTCAGAAAAAGGAAGAAGATTTATATGACCCTCTTAGAGTTTTCCTATGCTCCTTCATCAATTAGAAAAGGGGTGAGTCGAAAACCAGGCTGAATAGAACCATGAGCCAAGAACGTGCTGGTCGTGTGCCGCCATTAGAGGCCGAGCATAGGGTTGGCCTCGACTTTAGATTTTGAGATTCGGCCTAAACTTACTTCTTCTCCTTTGTTTAGTGGTCCGCTCCTTTTTGTTTTTCGTCTGTCTTAGATCTGTTTTCGTCTGTCTTTTTGTCTTGACCTTGGATTTCACCAGGGCCATAAATAGGTAGTATGAAAAATTTTCATATATCTCGTACTAAAAATTTTCCCAAAATTTATCAACTTTTTTATGGAACAACCTAACCGAAAAATAATAATACATGAAAGGTATGGTTTGAGAATAAGATTGGAGATAATTTTGTATACTTTTATGGTTGAATTTAGGGTAATCAATTACAGTTAACTTAGTTTAACTAGTTTTACATATATTATAAATGGTGGGAAGGAACTGAGAATTACAATCCATTTACAGGGCGGAGAGTTTCCATTTTTGGAAATGTTTGGCACATTCGCACTATCTGTGGGCTCTGCTGTGAGTTGAAAATTGAAAATTAATTAAATCATCTCCCCCATTTTAATTTCTTGCACTCTCCTGTTTTTTTCTTCCTTAAAATTATCGAAGATTTATTTTGATGGGTTTTCAGGTGGGGATGGAATTCTGGGCGAGATGGGCTCACAAGCAGCTCTGGCATGCTTCCTTATGGGATATGCACCAGGTAACGTTATTTTAAATGCGTTGATGATCAAAATTTAAACCTAAGTTATTATAATCTTGAAAAGCATATAGTACAAAATTAATTTGTAAAGTTTTTTTTTTTTTTTTTTGGGTAGTCTCATCACAGGCCGAGGGATGGACCGTTTGAATTGAACGATGTGTTTGCAATTATCAACGCAGTGCCTGCCATTGCTCTTCTTTCTTTCGGCCTCTTCAATCAAGGCTTCTTTCCTGGGCTCTGTTTTGGTGCTGTATGTCTCTTTCTCTCTCTACTTATAATAACTATATAAAAATTGCTTAAATTATAAATTTAGTCGTCCTTATAGATTGGTTATAGTTTGAATTTGGTTACTATAATTTTAAAAGATTTAAAACCTATGATTTGAGCTTAATTTCAAGTCTCTATCATTTTAAAAAAAAAATCATCTTTTATGTGCATTCGAAAAACTTAGGTCTCGTTTGATAACCATTTGGTTTTTAGTTTTTGGTTTTTGAAAATTAAGCTTGTTTTCTCTTAATTTCTCTACAATAGTTTTCATTTCCCTTAAGGAAGTATTTGAATTTTTAGCCAAATTCTAAAAACAAAAACAAGTTTTTGAAAACTAATTTTTTTAGTTTTCAAAATATTGCTTGGTTTTTGAAAACATAGGCAAAAAGTATATGACAAAACAAGTAAAACTATAGGTGGGAGTCGTATTTATAGGCTTAATTTTTAAAAACAAAAAACCAAATGGTTATCAAACGGGGCCTTAGCTATTTCTTTCTATTTTTTGCTTAGTCCTGAATCCTCATACAAATTATGCAATTAACAAATATAGTTAGTCCAATCCACATGTTCCTATATATATATATATATATATATATATATATTATTATATCACAAGTTGGGTGGAAAATTCAAAAACTAAAGTCCAGTTTGATAACCATTTGGTTTTTGAAAATTAAGCTTGTTTTCCCCCAATTTCTCTGCAATAGTTTTCATCTCCCTTAAAAAAGTATTTGAATTCTTAGCCAAATTCTAAAAACAAAAATAAGTTTTTGAAAACTATTTTTTTTAGTTTTCAAAACATGGCTTGATTTTTGAAAACATAAGACAAAAAGTATATAACAAAACAAGTAAAACTATAAGTGGAAGTAGTATTTATAGGCTTAATTTTCAAAAACCAAGAACCAAAAACTAAATGGTTATCAAACGGGGCCTAAATAATCATTCTCGTCCAAATTCGGAAATAAATTTGTAATTTATCTAAAAAAAAGTTATTTAGATTAAATCCCTTGTTTGTGTTAATATTAAAATCCAATATTTTTAGTAATTCATCCTAATTTTTATGAAAATTGAATTAGGTTCATACTTTTCTAACTTTAGAATCCTTCCAACCCAGTTTAATAAAGTGAAGGCTATTATTGAAGTCCAAGTCAGGTTTGTATGACGTGTCCTTTCACGATTGGTTATTGACTTTTATTGAAATATTCGGCAGGGTTTGGGAATTACGGTGTTTGGAATGGCCTACATGTTCGTCCACGATGGCCTCGTGCACCGTCGTTTCCCAGTGGGTCCCATAGCCGCCGTCCCTTATTTACGACGTGTCGCTGCTGCCCATCATGTACTTTCCGACCTGTCGTCCCTTTTTATTAATAATTATTTTTATTTGGAAGTTAGTTAATTTTATATTTTCTTGCATGCAGCTTCATCACACGGACAAATTCGACGGAATCCCGTACGGATTGTTTTTAGGACCCAAGGTTAGTTCTGTCATTTACCTCGCTAATTTTTAAGTTACTTACATAAAAACGACGTCGTTTTTTGTCGTAGGAATTGCAAGACGTGAATGGCGAGGAAGAGCTGCAGAAGGAAATTAAAAAGAGAAGCAAGGTTTACAGAAGCTGATTTTTTCTCACAATATTATTGATAATTACACATAAATAACAAGTGGCAAAAAAAAAAAAAAAATCCTCTCTCTCTTCCTATTATTATTTATTTATTTTTGCAGAAACAATTGCTTTTATTTTTTTTTTTAAAAAAGGTGATAACAACTAACTCAATGATAGTCAAACTCATTCATGAATGATAGTCAACAGTAATTGACATATACCTTCAATTAAGAGGTTAGAAGTTTAAATCTCTACTACTCCCAAATAATTTTGAATTAAAAAAAAAAGTGAAAACTCTTTCATGAATGATAATCAAATCAAAATATTGTGTATTATTTCTTGCTTGTAATCATTTATTATTTTATTGGAACATCAAACTCAACTATACTGATTAAGATATTATTTTTAGGTAAATTATAAAAAATATCCTTAAATTTTACCATTTATTTCAAAAATAATTTTATTCTTTTAAAAGTTGCAATCTCACCCTAGACCCTTCATAAATGTTCCAAAAGAATCAAAACTACCTTCAGAGTAAAAATTTATTAGAATATTAGACAAAAAATCGATAGAACAACGGAACAATGACTAGAATGTTTATTTGAATTAAATCTTAAAAAAAGTTTAATATTTTAATTATGTTTCTACTCTAAGGATGGTTCATAAGTACACTACTCGTCCACGTCTTTGAATCTTTACCTAAAAAAAAAAAAGAAAATTCTGAAGTAAAAGAAAAGGAAAGGAAAGGAAAGTGGGGGGGAAGGAAATGGGAAAGAAAGACGTGGACGAGAAGTGTAGGGAAATAAAGGGGTGCTTTCCAAAAAGAGAAGACGTGTAAGCAAAAGAAGGATACACATCTACTCCACTCTACGTGTCAATTTTGCTTTCTTTTCAAATTAAAGGTCTTTTTCTTAACGACGTATCGTTCTTTCTTGTACTACTTGTCGCCCCATTTCAAGAACAAACAACCTTCTAATCACTAGAGCCCACATTTTTGGAAAATTAAATTAGTTCTTTTCCTCTAATCTTGATTAGGGACATTAATTTTCACTCCAAGTTTCAATTTCAAGTTCATCCAATTGAATTAGTTTTTACTTTCTATTCAACTTTTCACTCATTCACTCTCTATTTTTAAGAGGAAGTAAGTATAAAAAAAAATTATTTCAATAAAATCAAGCTAGGTAAGAAATCAAGGATAATATCATTTTTTACCATAAATTTAGAAAGTTGTATCGACTTTTATTCTAAACTTTCAATTTCATCATCTTAAACTTTGATGAGTGTTGCAATTTTTTTCTTCTCATAGACTTTCATTTGAAAATTTGTCAATGAAAATATTTTAATGTGATTCAAATTGTATAAACTCAATTTTGCATAGATTCTTCTTTTTAATATTTTTTTGTTCATAGTGTCACAATTTTAAGTTATATTTTTTTAGTAAACAAATTAACATCAAACACATCAGTTTGTTTTGGTTTGGTAATCAATTTTATTTTATTTAAATGTTATACATATGAAAAAAAAAAACATATATATCCTATATCAATGCACTTATTTATATAATTTATGTCTATTCTCACATAAGATTCACCATTACTATATATATATCCTATATCAATGCACTTATTTACTGGTTGAGTTGTGTTGGCTTAGATATACTAGCTCATCAAAATCATTTTGACAATTACATTATTGAGTATATAGTAGTGTTCTTTTTATATGTCAATGCTTTTTTTTTTTTTAAAAGCATATTATTATATTTATAAAAATTTGGCTTATGAGTTTTACTCGCTTATTGTCTATCAAGTATGTCCTTTAGTGTTGGAAACCATCACAAATTTTCATTAGTTCATAAATTCTTAGATAGAGGGGGAATATTTGACTTTAAGATAAGATTGGTGCATTTTCTAAATAAAAAGTCAAAGCTGATATATACATAGAGAGAGGTTAAATTATCAAAAATACCCTTGAACTATGAGGTTGGTTTCTATTATACTCCTAAATTTTGAAAAGTTTCACTTTAACCCTTGAATTCTGGAGTTTGTTTCAAAACAACCATTGGAGGATTTTTCCATTAAATTTATGGACGAAAAATGACGCATTTGCATCTGTTTTGATTTACTTTTCCACGTATTTCTTCAAATATGTTCACATAAGCAACAATACAAATGCAAAAACATCTGGGTCAATATTTTTATTTTCTTATATGGCATAAAATTTTGGAAAAAAAAAGGAGTAAGATTTGGAGCTCTACCCAATCTTTATTTGGACTTGGAGTAACATTTGAATTTCACTCCAATTTTGATTTTGGGATAAGATTTGGATCACTCCCAAATTTTACTTTTTATTTTTTAGATAAAATTAAAATTCTACCATAATTTTGGATTTGGGTAGAATTAATAGAATTTTTTGAGTTGGGATAAAATTTGGATTATGCCCAAACTTTTTTTTAGATAAAATTGAAATTCTACCATAATTATGATTTAGGTAGAATTAATTTTATCAAATTTTGACTTGGGGTAAATTTTGGATTATACCCAAATTTTGATGATCAATTTTCATGGAAATTTAATTTAAATTGGATTAAATTTGAAATTTATCTAACTTAACTTTGGATTTAAAGTTGGACCAATTTAAATTTGCAAACAGAACCAAATTCCATACTTTTATCATAATCCAATTTCGTTTCAAATTTGAATTATGACGTTGAGATAATTTGGATCAAAATTCTTAATTTTGGTAAGGATTTCAAATTGAAGAGATAATTTGGCTTAAAATCAAATCCAATAAGGAATGAGTTACACTTTAGATAAAATTTTGCAACTCCAAGAAGTCTTAGGTATCTTCTTCGATTGTTTTCTTGCGATTTTTTGTCTTCTTCCTCGGTTAATTGAGCAGCAACATCCAGAACTTGGAAAATTTTTGCATGCTCGATTTAGAGATGTCCACAAGGCGGGGTGGGACTGGGGAATGGATTCCCCGTCTCCGCCCCCACCCCCTATTTCATTCTCCGTTCTCGCGAAATTCCCCATTTAATTTTGCGGGGATCGGGGCGGGATTCCCCACGGGAAATTTTTCCCCGTTCTTTTTTTTTTTTTATCTTTTTTTTTTAATTTATTCTCAACCATAATAAAAATTATTTCTAAATGAATAATTTTCAATATAATTCTATTTAAAGTAAATGTTATACAATTTCCTAATAAAAACAATAATATACTATAAGTAAAAATCCTATAATATCGAAACAACTTAATTTCTAAAAATTCAAATTTCAATATTACAACATAGACTTTAATTTTTTTTTATAACAAAATAGTATTTAACTAATTCCTACTATAGTTTTTTTAAAAAAAAAAAAATCTATTTATAGGTAATAATTATATATATATATATATATATATTATTAATCGGGGCGGGGTTGGGGACGAGGAATATATTCCCCGTCCCTGTTTAGCCAACGGAAAAAAACCTCCCCGCTCCCTCCCATTCCCCATGTAATCGGAGATTTCCTACCCCGTTCGGAGTGGGTCCCCACAGGGCTCCGACCCCACGGGTTAAATGGACATCTCTAGCTCGATTTGGAGGACCACCTTGAACAAAAGAAAGCACCTACATTCAGCAAGTTGGAATAGTAGTAGATTTGGACTGATTTTTTTGTCTTTTCTTGTTAACCACATTCATTCCCATGAACTCTCCTTTTCTTTTTTTTACTTTTTTTTTTTTTTTTAACTTCTCATCTGCTTATAATTTGTCCAAGCATTTTTTTTTTTTTTTTACTTTCTTCTCGATTTTGTTAATATTCAGTCAACCCCTCATGTTTTTTTTTTCCTCTTTTTTTTTACTTGTGTTTTTTTTTTTTGTTTTTTTCTGCGTAATATTCTTCTTCTTCTTCATACGCTTGTGAACGATGATGATTTTTTTCTTCTTCTTTCTTTATCTCCTCCGTGTGACGATGGCTGCAACAGTTCCCTTTCTTTTCTTTTTTTTACCAACTTTTTTTTTTAACTTTTTTTTTTTTACATTCTTCTGTGCTAACTTTTTTCTTGCAAACTATTTTTTTCTTTTTTTTTTTAGGTTAACACTTTTTGCCTTTTCCCCTTCTTTTTGTTTTAAGGAAGAATCTTTATTTAGCAACTTTGTTTGGCGGCTCATTTTCCTTGAAGAATACCATCTTACTCATCAACTAGAGAAAAAAAATTTGAGGTAATTCAACTTTTTCCTTTTTCTCTTTTTTTTGGTTCGTTTTTGCAGCTACGATGTCAATCTTAGCGGGGGTACACTTGTGGAACTCTGGCGGTTTTAGGTATACTTGTAGCTACCCTTGTTCGCGGTTAATTAACTCTTATAGCTATGACACTCTCCAATCTTAGCGCAGGTACACTTGTGAGACCCTCGATGTTAGCTCAGGAACACTCGACCCTAACGAGGCCTATTGTGTTCCTGCGGCCCCGCTGCTCTTCGATGTTAGCTCATAAACACTCGACCTTAACGAGGCTTATGGTGTTCCTGCAGCTCCACTGCTCCTTGATGTTGGCATAGGAACATTCGACCCTAACGAGGCCTATGGTGTTTCTGCAGCTCCATTACTTCTTGATGTTACCTCAAAGACAAATTTCACGGTAAATTATATTTCTCCTAATTTATCCTTTTTTTTTTCTTTTTTTCTTGCTACAGGGTTTTTCGGTATTTGCTCAGTGACACCACTGTTGGCCTGAAGCCTCATGAATTGGTGAAGGAGTGAGCGACGTCAACGAAGCCTTCTGAGTTGGCAGAAGAGGCAAGCTACAGCGGATGAAGCGTCTTGACTTGGTGAAGGAGCAAAGCGTTGGCGGACAAAGTCTCCTAACTTGGCAAAAGAGCGAGCATCGACAGATGAAGCCTCCTAACTTGGAGGAGAGACGAGTGTCAAAGGACGAAGCCTCCTGATTTTGCGGAGGAGCGAGGGTCGACGAACGAAGCCTCTTGGTTTGGTGGAGGAGAGACGTTGACAGACGGAGCCTCTGACTTGGCGGAGCAGCTCCTTGAGAAGACTAAGAATTTAATTATTAAAAAATATATATTATTTTTTTTTAATTTTTTCTTTCTATTCTAATTCTCAAAGTCTCTCTTCGTCTACTCTTTCTCCTTTCTTCATCTTTCTTCTCTTCTTTTTTCTTTTCTTCTTTCTTTTCTTCTCACTTTCTCATTTTTTTGTGGAGTTTTTGTACAAAAGACCACTTTTCACGCGCTTCAATGCAATCTGACATGTCATTTAAAAATAATGAAACATGACTCATTTTGACGTGACAATGAGCGCAAAATTACCTAGAAGAGCAGTATGAGGCTGTCTCGCATGTTCACGCTCTCGCACATAGTAACTCTCTCGCCGAAACTTCTCATTCTCGTTCTCTCTAGCTACGTCAGCAGTATATTTTTGGATCTTACAAGATTCTCGCTCCTAGAGACTCACTCTCGCACATGTTGCCTCGTTCTCGTTTTCATTGGACACGTCAGCCTTTTACAAATGTTGTACTCGTTCTCGCGTGCTCGTCTCATCCTCATTTGGTTGCATGTGTCCCATCATTCTTTTGTACTGGATGAGGAAGAGAACGAGTGCGCGAGAACGAGTATAATATTAGTAAAAGGCGCTCGAGTGACATGTCCAATGAGAGCGAGAACGAGGCAACGTGTGCGAGAGCAAGTCTTCGGGAGCGAGAATCTTGTAAGATCCAAAAATATTTGCTGACGTGTCTAGCGAGTGCGAGAACGAGAAGTTTCAGTGAGAGTGTTACTATGTGCAAGAGCGTGAACAAGCGAGACGACCTCATAATGCCCTTATGAGTAATTTTGCGTGCATTGCCACGTCAGAATGAGTCATATTTCATTATTTTCATATGACAGATCAGATCGCATTAAACCGCGTGAAAATGGGTCTTCCGTACAAAAACTCTTTTTTTTTTTTTTGGTTTAGTTTGTTGAAGTCTTGAAACCAACCAAAATCAATGGACCAACCAAAACCAACATGTCAATGATTGCACCCTGTTTGAGCCAAAAATTGATGTTGACTGACCGATGAGCACCCCTATTGAACTTTCATGAAAGAAACAATTTAGGTCTCGTTTGATAACTATTTGGTTTTTGAAAATTAGCTTTATAGACACTTCTACTTCTATCTATGAATTTATTTGTTTTATTATCTACTTTTTAAAAGTGTTTTTTAAATTCAAGCCAAGTTTTGAAAAGTAATTTTTAAAACTTAATTTTATTTTTAAATTTTGGTTAGAAATTTAATTGTGTTTGCAAGAATGATGAGAAACATACGTTTTCACATTAGAATGTCAAATTTGAATCAAATAATTAGAAAGGGTACATTTTCAATCTATCGCTTTAAGATACTAGATTCGAATCTATTCTCCAAATTTGTAATATGAATATTTAATAATAGAAAAAGAAATATTTACAAACATATACCCAACAAAAATATTTCGAAAACTATTTGTACAGATATACACTCTTATAATATTTTAATAATTTCCTATTTCATAATTGTCGCTGATTCGATTAATTGGATTTGCTTTTAAAATTTTCATTATTATTCTTTTTTTTAATTTTTTCCTGATTTATATCTAAATCCAAATCTTTTGTAACATATTTTTAAAACATGGTCTTCATTAAAAGATTTTGCAAACTGATTATATTTTTAAAATTTATACCTAAAATTTTCATAAAATAAAAAATAAAAAAATAAAATTTATACCTAAAATATCTCAAAAAAAAAAAAATAAAATTTATACTTAAACATTGGTTAAAATACTATTTTGATCTTTAGACTTTAGTACTTGTTTCATTTTAGTTTCTACACTTTCAAATGTTCAAATTTAGTCTTTGTAGTTCAATAAATCTTAAGATTACTCTTTGTTAGTTTATGGTTAAACTTTTCTAAAAAAAATTGGTCTCTTTTTAGCCTTCTCTCTCTAAATTTTGGAAAAATATTTATATTGTGTCTTTTCTTAAATGAAAATTATTATTTTTATTTTACCAAATTCGATAAAAATTAACTTAAAAAAACTAATTTTAAGATGATTAAATTACGAGTTTAGTCTATGAACTCTGAGATTTGTGGCTATTTGGTCATTGAACTTTCAAAAGTGTTTATAGGTCCCTAAATTTTCAATTTTGTGTCTAAAAAAAATTTAAAATTTTTAAAAATCAATTAATCCATTAGATCTAAATTTGAAAATTATGTCTAATGGAACCCTAAAAGTTCAATTTTGTATCTAGTATGAATTTTTAAAAATTTGAAAGTTCAAGGATCAAATAGATACTTTTAAAATTAAGCTTGTTTTCATGATTTCTATAATTTTTCGCGAAATTTCTGTTGGCATCAACATTTTGAACCTTGATTATAGTATAATTAAATCACAATTAAAGTTTCATGAAATAATTCAAACAATTTTAATCAATTTTCATTTTTTTTTTCCAAATTCTTGTGTGCATCGACATTTACATCTACATATTGTCTTAATTTTTAGATATGATGATTAAAAATTGTCAATTATAGTCTAATTGAGCCACCATTAAAGTTTCATTGACTAATTTAAACAAATTCCATCAATTTCCACAATTTCCATAAAATTTTTCTAAAATTTTCATCGACATTTCCGTAAAATCTGGAACTCGACATCGACATTTCGAATATCGATTTTAACCCTAAATATTCATTTGTTCCTTCTTTTGCCAGATTTTTTGCATTCTCCCACCCTGCCATGCCATTGTCGAACTAACAAAAAAAAAACAAAAAAAAAAGGTGCTATTCAACATAATTTTCTGAAAATTTTTACTCTTAAGCCCAAGCCCAATGAAGTTGCAGCTACAGTTCGCGCCAATTCCAAAATCGCAACGGTGTCCATTGCAGAAGATCACAGTACGGGCACTCTCACCTTGCTTCTCTTTCTTTACCCTCTTCATTTCTCTCTTTATTTTCCTTCTAACATATCTTCTACGATTCATATCGATGTTTTCTCTTCGCAAGATTCTGTGATAATCGGTGTTTTAAGTTTCGTTAGTTTTCGTTTATCTTGCTGCTTGAAGTTTGTTCCATTATGATTGTTAATTTTGTTTACTGTGTTTGGATATCCAAAGAAAGTGTGTGAAAATTTTCTCTCTTGATCCTTATTCCATGTCTCTTGAAACTGATGATCTCTGCTATTTTTGCCCATTATCATCAGATTGCATATATAATCTCTGCTCCTGTGATATTGAACTGATTGGTCTCTGAGTTTTGGGAAGCTGAAGATTAAAGAACAAATCTAAGCTGAGCCATTTTCCGAAAGTGATTAATTTAATCTTACCATTTCTTTTTGGTTAAATTACGAGATTGGTTTCTGGACTTGTAGGATTGCATCCAGAAATAGTACTCTACGTAGTGTCAGTGTCTAAACCCTTAGGTTATGTCTATTTAGTCCTATGTATTTTAAAAAGTTTTAAGTAGATCTTTGAACTCTCAATTTTGTATCTAACAAGTGTTTGTCGTGAATTTTTTAACCCTTAATCTGACACACATTATTTAAGGGTCACTTGATAGGCTGATTTTAGGTCTAATCCTTGAATAATAAAATTAGTGTGCCACATAAAACATTAAAATGAAAGTTAAACTATTTAAAGTATGTTAAAGTACAGGTACTAAATAGACAAGTTTAGGGGCAAACTTATAATTTAATTGTTTCTTTGTTTTACAATTTCAAAACATGAAACAATTACTGAACTGTAATTTGATTAGTTAGTCTGGCCTCATCAAAACAAAGGCAAGGAGGGAAGAATGATTCTGAGGGAGAGTCTGTGGTTACCACTTACCAATGAGAAACCACACCCAATTGTAGCGTTAAGTAAGCCTCCACGACTCCCTCCCCTTCTTGGTCCATTGGCTGCTTTCTCATTGTTAGAAACATATATGAGTCGTGATGAAAATGATGACTAGAAGGGGATGTTATGTATCTTTACATTCTCTTCCATGCCCACGAACTGAATAGATCTTTGTGTATATATGATGTATCCTCTACTTGAAAAACTCTATAATATAATGTAAAAATTTGAGTGCATTAATATACAGTTGAGCCCCGCAATATATAAAGGTTAGATAGCTCTTCAAAAAGCTGTCCAAGAGAAGCTTGAAGAGAATTATACAGATCTTCGATATCCACATTACCCAACGTTGTTGAGAAACTTTTATCAGCCCTGTAGGAGACATATTCATGTATCTTCAATGTGTAATATGAAGCTTTTGCTTTCAAAGATCTATGGCATAAGATATCCAAACTGACTTACATTCAGGAATTGCTGGATACTTAGCAAGCAATAAAGTCACAAGCTTCATTATAGCCTGATATTAGGTATAGACAGAGGCCCCATCAGACCAACCAATTGAAGATTTGTTAGTACATAAAATTTACCTTGAATTCAATTGAATTTCTTTTCAGTTCAAATAACATGTGGGGGTGGAGATTCAAATCTCTAACCTAGTTGAGCTATGCTCAAGTTTGCCTTGAATTCAATGGAATGATCATACTCATTTAAGTGTTGAATGATTTGAAATTATTGGGAAAATGGCTTGTTTGCTTACCAAGATGAGATGTCCTGCTTTGACTTGTGGTTCAATTATAATTTCTGCCTTTCTGTAAAAGAGTTGCATATCAGTGAGATCTTATTTTCTCAATACAATTGAAGTATCAGGTACTGAGTTCATTTATGGTTAACCGTATAGTTCTTCTTTCTTCATTTCTGATGTCAATGAAGGTGCAACCCTTGGTGTAGGGAATCTCCACGTTCTTCCATGCTGCCGAATGATAGATTAGGTTTGTCAATCTATTAGAATGTTAGAATATGAATTGGAGGGATGATGATAGATAGAACTACCTAAATGCCAGATTGCTCCTGCCCCGGAAGCGCCTCTTCTGTAGACGTTACGAATTCTGAACTTCACATCTGGACCCATGCTTTGAGTTAGTTCTTCAAAGAACTTCAGAGCTGCCTGCAGGTAGGTAGGTTCCATGGACTTGTAAACACAAGTTTCTGTTATACATTCATAGTGACATGAATGAGAACAGAAATACAGAATATCTAATAGCTCATTTTTACCTTCTTCCCTATAAATGGTTCATTGAACAGAGAGTCTTCTATGAGGCAATCTTCAGAGATGTAACTGCTCAATTCCTTCAAGTTTTTTTCATTGATGCATTTGTAGAATTTCTCAATCATTATTGTTGGAGGATTAGAACTTGAATCCAAGCGGGAGACCGAATCATCCTTCAAGCATGATGACACGAAATGGAGTTTCTTGTTGATGGATAATCTGTTGTTTGTTTTCCTCTTCTTCCAGTCGCCATATCTTAGTTCTCTGGTCTTCTTTTGTTGAAATACACATGAGATTTTTTTAGGCAAGGCTGTATAGGCAAGTCTTATCAAAGATTGGGAGCCCAAGCTGAGTGCTTGAGGAGGACTTATTGTAAAGGCCATTGTTATTAATCCACTGCAGAATGAGAAATGGATGGGGGACTTTTTATGAAGACAGAGCCAAGAAATGTGATAAGGAAATAAAAAGGTTTTGCAAAATGGTGCCAAGTTGTTGGAAATGGGCTAGGAATATTAGTGATTTTGCCTTGGGCTTTAGGCAAGGAAGCTTCCTCTTATGGTTTAGTTAACTTGGAATCTTAAGTATTCTGTTCTTTCGCTTTTACATGACAGAATTTTGTGTTGGTGGAAAACTATATTGACTTCTTTCAATTGTTGTTCTGAGAAGTCCTCAAAAGAAAGAACCATAAATAGAAGTACATAATTTTCTAGAATACAAAATAAAAAATAAAATGATTATCGATTTATATTTTAAAAGCGATGGCTCTTGGCAACCCATCTCGTGACACATTGTCAATCCCAATGCAGTCATTGGGTCCTTTCCTTCATTTAAAGTCACATTTGTTCTTTAAAATTTGTGTCAAATACAATCAAATTGAGAATCTGTTTGGAAGGCAGTCTGGATTCTGTTTTATATTTTTAGATTCATTGAATTCAGTGAATATGTGTTTGACAGATGTATTTCGAAAACTGTTTTTTAATTTTATGATCCAAATAGTGAAATTCTGAAAACAATATTTTTATGTTTTCATTGTATATAAATTTTGAATTGAAATTTTAGAATGCATAATAATATTAAAAAAGATAAAAACTTTAATAAATATAGTATTTCATGTTATAAATTCAATTTATTTTTGTTAAATTAAAATATGTATAATATAATATATTATAAATTATATGATATTGTAAAATAATAATTATACAAAATCTATAACAAAAAACATGTCATAAATTAATTAATAATGATTTGTATTAAACCTAATATTTAGTTTTGCAATTACAACTATAAATATATTATACAACATATTTTGAATCACTGTTTAAATTGGAATCCAACTTTTAAATTTGCTACCAAACACATATCTAAAATATGAAATACAGTTTTGTTTTAATTGAATCTCTTATTTTTAAAATTCTGTTTTTTAGATTGTCTATCAAACAAATCCTAATATTTTATGTAGGAGATTGATCAAACAAATATGGGTTCCTTAAATTTAATTTTTTTAAAAAAAAACAGAATGAAAAGTTTGAATTTAAAAACCTATGGAAAAAGAGGATGGAGGTCAGAAGATATCATTTTATAATGTATTGTGCTGCAAAACTGTACAGTTGCATATTAATATTAAATTAAAAATCATACAGAAAAAGTAACATTAAATTAATGTATGACAGTATGAGTGAATGAATAACGTGGGATGTGGAATTACAAAAGTGGCAAACATTGTACTTTGTCGCTACGAGGATGACCATGAGAATCTCGGGAGAGAAATTGCTGAATTTCCTTGAATTCCGTTTGTTTGTTCATCTGTTTCTTTAGTCTAAAATGGAAATGGGGGAAATTTTTTGGTGCAACAATATTTAGCTCCATGCTAAGATTCGATAATCATTTGATTTTTAATTTTTAGTTTTTTAAAATTAAGCTTATTAACACTACTTTCGTTTTTTGTTTCACCCAAAAGGCCTAATATTAATGGAGAGAGTGTTCTTTACTTATAAACTCATGATCTTCCTATTTTCTAACTAATGTGGGACTTTAGTTGCACTTTCAACATGGCTTGTTAGGGACAATGACTCTTCACATATCTTTACAATGATATGCTTGTCCACTTTGGGCATAAGCCCTCATGGTTTTGTTTTTGGTTACCCCCAACCCAAAAGGCCTCATACTAATGGAGTTGTTGTCCTTCACTTATAAACCCATGATCTTCCCCTTTCTTAGCCAATGTGGGACTTTGGTCGCACTCTCAACAAATTTGTTATCTACTTTTGACAAGTGTGTTTAAAATTCAAACCAAGTTTTAAAAACTAAAAAAAAAAAGTAATTTTTAAAACTATGTTTTTAAAAAAAAAAAATACTAAGAATTCAAATGTAACCTTAAGAAAGATGAAAACAATCACAAAGAAATGGTAGGAAATTGTGAGAAAACAAGCTTAATAGCACACTTTGTGAGTTATTTTTATGACTTATTTATTGTTAGGCTCTATGATTTATTGGTTATTTTCATGAACATATCTATTCATTTTGTAATAATCAAACAATTTGAACAAAATAGAGGTTTTAAAGGATTCACTGGGAAATTCAAGTAATTTGGCAAAAATGCATGCAACCAAGGATTTTTAGAAAGTAATTGAAGCCAAAAATTCAAGGAGACAACGTATAGCATCTCAACGCCAATAGAAATCTAACAGTTGCCCATGTGGACAGCGTTGAGACGTTGTCAAGAAGAAAGCCACAAGACCCATAGAAGTAGCATTGAGACGTTGCCTTATAATGTCTCAACAGTACAACAAGAGGCATGCATGTACGTTGATTCTTTTTGTAGTATTTCAGTGCTACCCTAGCATTTGGACATTTCAGATGCAATTTTGTTGCTCCTTAGGATTTAGTGTTGAGGCTTTGTCTGTAGTGTCTCAATGCTATCATGATCTCCTTTCTATTTGAAATTTCTACACGTAACAAGGGGAGGAATTTTGGAGAGATAAAGTTTCAAATTGAGAGTTAATTGACTATCAGAGCAAAGAGACGGCAAGAGCAGAGAAAATGGATTTTTGAAGCTTGAGATCGTGGATATCTCTTTGGGGATGGACGATTGACATGCCACATTTAGTTTTTCTCATTTCCCTTGATTCAGGTATATTACTTATGGAATTGTTCTCTGTTTTTGAATTGTTGAACATGAGTAGCTAAATCCTTAGTTCTTAGGGATTGATGTAGCTATTAGACATTATAGTTTGATCAATTGAGTGCTATGACTGATTTTTTTTTTGTTCTATTCATGTATTTATGTGCTTAACGATTTTAATCTCTTGATCATGGATTAATTGATATTAAATATGAATCTTACTCTTGAAAGAAGTAGTTTAGATTATAACTTAAATGCATGATTGAAGTAGTTCTAAGACCGGGAGATTGAGGTTGTTAAATAAGAATCAGACCTAAGGCCTTTTGCATGTTATTGAAATTAGATAAGAATATTAGTTTCTTAATTAGCAAATAGATTTAATTGTGCTTTAGGAGAACAATTATTATTTGTCTCCTTGACTTATAGAATAATTGCATGCTCGATTTTTGGATTAATTTGTATGTCTAATTTGTGAAATCAATTCCCATGACCTTTCTTCATTCATATTTTCTTAGCATTTATTATTTAGTTGCATTGATTTAACTCTTGCTTTCATTCTTCATTTTATTTCTTTAAATAAAATTTGACGATTGCATTCATAGTACTTAAGTAAATTAGAAAACCAATCCTAATGACGACACTCTTAATCTTGGGCGGATCACCATAGAGACGCCCCCTTGATTTTTAATTCATTTGTTTATTATTATTTTTTTTATGATAACTCTTCATTTTAATTTTGTATTTATTTGGTTCCTTTATAATTTTAATTAAAAGTAATCTTAATAATACTCATATTATTAAAATTACTTAATTAGTGTTCAATTTTTAATTTTGGTTAATTTACAAGTTTGGTTTATGAACTTTTAAAATGATATCTAATAGAATTCTAGACTTGTTTTTAATAGGTTCATGAACTTTAAATGTAAAGTCTACTAGATTCCTAAACTATTAATTTTGTGTCTAACAGGTTCTTGATTTTTTTTTTTTAAATGTCTCATAAATCATGACTTATTTAGATACAAAATTAAAAGTTCAAAGGTTTATGAGACACAACATTGAAAGTTCTATTATACACAACATTGAAAGTCTAGAGATCAATTAGACACTTCAAAAAAAATTATTCGATACAACTTTCAAAGTTTAGACACCAAAACCTGAACTTCAATTTTTTATATTTAAACATATATTTTTAAAAATAAAACATCATAATTAATTATTGAGTTTTTTTTCTGTAAAGTAATATTTTAATTTGAAAAGATTTTTTTTTTAATTCAAAATGTAACTCTACTTCCTTTTATAAAAGAGAAAATAATATTTATGGAATATTATAAACTTCATTTCTTGATATGTTTTCTTATTAGTTTAATTTATGTTTGGCCCGTCCATGCTCTTACATTTATCATTATATTAAAACAAAACTTGACTCGTACGGGTTTGGAGAGTATCGATGTGTCACGCTTGAGAAAAAAGAAGCTCGCTTGATGTATTAGAGTGAGGTCAAATATGATTAGATTAGACCTCAACTTTGATCTAGTTTTAGTTACATTAGTAGTGGTAGATCAAACTTGATGTGATTTATTTTGGAAAAATGTACCTATTATTGTCGTAGCAAGACATCAAACAACTTGACGTGGTCAATAATGTTGCTCCATACACATGGTAGATAGTTAGACTACCTAATACCAACTAATTTGATGTAAATAATTAACTTTAAACATATATCCAATTAAAATAGACACCTGCATGCTACTATTTGACATTATATATCTTTGAATATTCATTTGCATACTACTATGATCTTAATACATCAACTATGATGGTTGTCATGATCATTACACTCTAATAAAAAGTGAGAAGTAGAACCACTTAGTAATAAATTAAAAAAGAATTTTAAATGGTGATGTGTGGTAATATGAAATGTTTCTTTTATATGGAAAAAAAGGAAAAATTTCTAGTATTATGGGAGTACCATACTCCCTTTGTTTATACTGTGTTCTTGGATTCATAAATGATTTTTAAATGCTGATGATCCCCACATAATTTTCAAATAGATACTGACGTGACAAACAATCAATGGAGGTAATATGAAAATTATGATAGTACTAGAAGTTTTTCCGAAAAGCAATGTCATGGCTGGAAAAATAATGGACAAAAAGTTCCTTTTCCCGAAGACTATCAATTGGTTAACTTTGGAAGCGTTTCATTTACTCCAAATCCAAAGTGACTTGACTCATTGGCTAATATAAAGTTTTGAGTTAATGAAGATAAAGTAATCTTAAAATTACATTAATGCCATTTTTTGTTTTTGTTTTTGTTTTTTGAGTAACGAAAGTAGAAAACTAAGGAAGTGAAAAAAGAGCCTTATCTTTCCAAGTTTGTTTTTTTTCCTTCTTCTCTCTCTATTTGGAGTCATAACAATAGAAATGTTTATTGGTTAAATCATTTAGGTCCCATTTGATGACTATTTTATTTTTGGTTTTTAGTTTTTAATTTTTTGAAAATTAAGCTTATAAACATTATTTCTATCCATAAGTTTCTTTGTTTTGTTATCTACTTTCTACCAGTATTTTCTAAAACTAAGTCAAGTTTTGAAAACTAACGCTTGTTTGATAATCATTTGGTTTTTAGTCTTTGAAATTTATGGTTGTTTTCCTACAATTTCTTTACCATAGTTTTCACCTTTATTAAAGAAACATTTGAATTCTTAGTCAAATTCCAAAAATAAAAACAAGTTTTCAAGAACTATTTTTTTTAGTTTTCAAAACTTGGCTTGATTTTTGAAAACATTGGTAAAAGGAAGATAACAAAACAACGAAAGTCATAGGTAAAAGTAGTGTTTATAAGCTTAATTTTCAAAAACTAAAAACCAAAAACTAAATGGTTATCAAATAGGACCTAAAAAAAGTAGTTTTAAAAAACTTGTTTTTGTTTTTGAAATATAACCAAGAATTCAAATGTTTACTTAAGAAATATGAAAATCATTGTAGAGAAATCATGAGAAAACAAGTATAATCTTTAAAAACTAAAATCCAAATGATTATCAAACAGGGTCTTAGTTTTCAAAAACTTGTTTTTGTTTTTGTAATTTGGTTAGAATTCTAATGTTTTCTGTCTTAGTTTTCAAAAACTTGTTTTTGTTTTTTGTAATTTGGTTAGAATTCTAATGTTTTATTAAGAAAGATGAAACCATTGTAGAGAAATAATGAGAAAAAAAGTATCATTTCAAAAACTAAAAGAAAAAAGTAAAATGATTACCAAACGGGGCATTAATATTTAAAGTGTCCACCTAAGTATTACAAAAACCCATTTACAGTGGTAGAAAAAGGAACTTTGAATTAATACTCTTTTCTATCTCAAAAAAAAAAAAACAAAAAAGAATTAATACTCTTTTCTTTTGCTTAATTTTTAGGATGAATATAACCTTAATTCACATGATATTATATTGGCTTGCAAACTATAAAACTTTTGGTAAAAGAATATTGTAAATCAAAATGAATAATGCTATTTTAGAAAATTTCTAATCTTCATTTTAATGCACCAAAAATTTGTTTCTAAATTCTTTTGGTAAAAAGGTTCAAAGAATCAAAACAAAAAGGCTAAATCACAAGGATTAGCGGTTGAACATTAAAAAGTATGTAATAAATTTTTGAACTTCTAATTTTGTGTTTACTAAATTCTTAAACCTTAAAAATGTCAAATAGGTCTTTAAACATTTGATTTTGTGTCAATAGGTCTCTGACGTATTCAACATTTTTTAACAAATCTACTAGACATAAAATTGAATTTTGTGTCTAATTAGACATTAAACTTTTAATTTTGTATCCAATAGGTTCGTGAATTTTTTTAAAAATGTCGAATAGATCAAAGACCTATTAAATACAAAATCGAAAACTTGAAACTTATTAGACACTTTTTAAAATATAAGGGCCCATTAGACATAAAATTGAAAGTTCAATGACTTATTAGATATTTTTTAATATTTAGGAACCTATTTAACATAATCCTGAAAATTGTAAGGATAAAATACAGGGGTCCATTAGACATAAAAGTGAAAGTCTAATGACCTTTTAGACAACCAAAGTGAGCTTAGCTTAGTGGTAATTGGCATGTAGTCTTGATCAAGAGGTCAAATGTTCTAATCCTCCTACCCCAAATGTTGTTGAACTCAAAAAAAAAAAAAAAAACCTATAAGACATTTTTTAAAATTTTGGAACCTATTTAACATATTCCTAAAAATTGAGGGATAAAATACAGGGGCCAATAGACATAAAATTGAAAGTCCAAAGACCTATGAGACACTTTTTAAAATTTAGGAACTATTTAACATAATCCTAAAAATTGAGATAAAATACTAGCGCCCATTAGACATAAAATTCAAAGTTCAAAAACTATTTTAGATACTTTTTAAAATTTAAGAACTTATTTAACGTAATACTGAAAATTGAGAGACTAAGCCCCCGTTTGATAACCATTTGATTTTTAGTTTTTGGTTTTTGAAAATTAAGCCTATAAATACTACTCCCACCCTTAGATTTACTTGTTTTGTTATCTACCTTTTACCTATGTTTTCAAAAACCAAGCCATGTTTTGAAAACTAAAAAAAGTAGTTTTCAAAAACTTGTTTTTGTTTTTAGAATTTAGCTAAGAATTCAAATGCTTCCTTATCGGAGATGAAAACCATTGTAGAGAAATTGAGAGAAAACAAGCTTAATTTTCAAAAACCAAAAACTAAAAACCAAATGATTATCAAATGGAGCCTAAACTATTAAGAATTTTAGGAAGTCAAAACTTGACAATGTAGCTTATAATGCCTCAAAGAAGACTCTTATCATTTAGATGAAAACCACTAAAAATGTCGAAGGATGCTTGATGTGCCAAAGATATTATCGTCTCTTGTTTTTTTTTTTTTTTTTTTTTGAAATTTTATGTGAACTCAAAATTCATTGATGACCATTTCAAGTCCAATTAATTTAACATTTTAAAAATAATGATCTGTTCCTTAATTGTATCTTTATTTTTATAGATACATAATACATGTGTGAACTTAAAATATATATAATCTTAAAACTATCTGCTTCTTAAAATTGGTTATGGTTCTCACCTACCCTATAATTCAATAAAATAAATATATTGTGGTCTAAATTAAAGTTATAGCCTAAAATCTATACATGTAACAAAAAGATACATGAGAATCATTCTTAAATTATTTTTCAGTGTTATGAAAGGAATCCAAAATATTGTAAAATAGAACATGAAAGTAGGATTTTGAATTGCTAAATCAAAATTTTGAAAAAATAAACAATTTACACAATGGATTTTTTAGCACAATTTATTTTAGATTTTTTTTGATGTCTTCTTAAGATTTTGGATTTTTTTTAATATATATATAAAATAAAAAATTAACAAATCATGAAATTTTTACTACAGAGAATTTGATTCCTGAATGAATAATTTTTGTACCTGCTTGATCTTGAAATCAAATAATGAGGTGAGAAAGAAGATTAAAATTTTTGGCAACATCAATGATAGGAAAGAATTTCCAACTCCACTTTATTTTTATGATATTCCTATCTAAGTGAACCAAAATATAGATATTACTTAAATTGTGATAAATAAATAAGTACTACTAAACTTGATCAATTAATTAAGACCAACCTCTATATATGCTAATTGAAATTAATTGATGGATGAGAATGATTAATCTACGTCAATAAACTTTATATTATCATTTTATTAATTAAACTTTAAATAGTAATATCACCTCGATCTTTAATTAATTAATTAAAAAGTTTTAAAGAAGAAGTCATAGCCATTAGAAGCATAATCATTAATTCCATGTCATAAGATTCTTGAGTGAAGTTTAAATCAGCCATCCATTAATATGTTATTAATTTGACGTTTCCTAAAATACACTTAACATTTCATTCCACTTTTTTTTTTCTTTTTAGAAACATTTCATTTCACTTGGTCAATAATTAGATTTACTATTCAATTTGTTTTTATAGAATTTCAATCTTAAACCAAATGACTCCAAAATATGATAATACTAAGCCAAAAAAAGCAACTTTTAACTGTCTAATTAATAAAGTAATCCAAAGATTCAAAGCAATTTAAACTCTCTTTAATTTCCTTGATGCAATGTATTCTGTAGAAGATTTTTTTTTCAAAATCAAACTTTTCAAAATTTCAGGAATAAGAATTAATTTTTGCTTTAAATTTTCATTAGATTAAACTTTAAACTTGATAAATGCGTTACGGCTTTCATTGTATTTTCTCACCCATTTCAACAAAATCAATATGAAAAATCTTTTATTAAAAAAAATCCCAAAATCTCCTAAAACCCATTAATTTCAACTAAAATTAAATTCTAAACAAATCCAGTGAACAGAATCAAGGGGGGCCAAATTCAAGATAATTTTTTTTTAAAAAAAAAAATCCTTAAAATAACAAGAAAGTTTTTAAGAAGTTCAAAACTTCAAAGTTAAATTGCCAGTTTAGTTCATGAGTTTTTGTGATTGTCTCTAATAGATTCTTTGAACTTTAAAAAGTATCAAATAAATTCTTAAACTTTCAAATATATATCTAAATTTTTAATTTTGTATCTAATAGGTTCCTAACATATTCAATCTTTTTTAAAATTAACGAATCTATCAGACATAAAATTGAATTTTGTGTCTAATGTAGGACATTAAATTTAATAAATAGTATCCAATAAATTCATGAATTCTAAAAAATGTCAAATAGGTCAAGGACCTATTAGACACAAATTAAATTAAAAACTCATAGACTTCTTGGACACAAAATCGAAAGCTTGAGAACTTATTAGAGACTTTTCAAAGTTCAAGAAGAAAATTCATAGACTTAGACGCTTTTCAAATTTTAAGGATTTATTAGACATAAATATAAAAGTTTAGAGATGAAAGTTATGATTTAACCAAAATTTAAAAAAGAAAATACGAAATTGAATCAGAGTTTTATAAATTGAAGTGGATGAAATTATTGAGGTCTCAAATTTATGGAAATATTAATAAAATTTGATATGGGTGTATATATCTAAAAGAATCATAGAATAAATAACATCATAATAAAATTTAAATTAACAAACAACCATCTGATCCTTTCGAAATAAATGGGAAAATTGTTAGCCAGAATATTTCGTCCACGTTAGTAAGATTTTGTTAATATTTTTCTAGATCTTTTACTTTGAAGCATCAAAGACAAATTAAAAAACCCTAGATTACAGAAATAAACTAAATTTTCAAAAAAAAAAAAAAAAAAAAAACCAAATCCAGTGCATCATCAATAATTAAAGATCAGATAAAAGATCCCGGCTAGAGGTAGACTGTCCCAGGTAAACCAGCCCAGCCCAGTTCATTGAAGAACCGCGTCCAACCAAAACAAACCACAGAATTATCCTCTACGACGCCCTCACCCTCCACTCTCCACCGTCCGATCAACCCCCTCCCCATCCCTCTCATCTTAACCGTCCAATTCCAGATACAAAATCCCAATAAATAAAGATCCATGATCGCTTCGCCTCCTCTGACACTCCCACTCTCTCCTTTACCCTTTGCTGTCTCTCTGCAAATCCCTTCAATTCCTTTCGTTTTCAATCCGCATTGTTTAACACGTCCGATTGATTGCTAAGGAATTCAAGTGATTTCTTCAATTACTTCTTCTTCTTCGGGGGCAAATCGAAGATTTATTCATTCATTCATTAGAAGAATTGGGGAGGGGGTAAAGAAAATGAAAGATTCCGAGAAAGTTTTTTGGGATCAGATGAAAAATCCCACCGGAAATCCCCACATTGCCGCCTTCAATTCTCCCTCCAAAACCTCCTCTAAGCTCCTTCTCTGTCTCATCTTCTTCGTCTCTTTCACTTACCTCATTTACTCTCTCAAACTCCTCTCCTCCTCCCGCCCTTGCCCCGACCCACACCCATTCTCCTCTAATCGAATCTCCAATCTCTCCTCCGCCGACGGAATCTCTCTTCCCCTGGAGGACAGATTGGACGCCAGTAACCAGACGGAGCTCCGGCACGTGGTGTTCGGAATCGCGGCGTCGGGGAAGCTCTGGGAGCAGAGGAAGGACTACATCAAGCTCTGGTTCAAACCGGAGGAGATGAGGGGGACGGTCTGGTTGGACCGGAAGGTGAAAACCGACGAGGATTCCGACGACCTCCCGCCGATTAGAATCTCCGGGGACACATCGAAGTTCCCGTACAAGAACCGGCAGGGGCACCGGTCGGCGATTCGGATCTCGCGAATCGTATCGGAGACGTTTCGGCTGGGGTTGAAGGATGTGAGGTGGTTTGTGATGGGCGACGACGACACCGTTTTCGTGAGGGAGAATTTGCTTAGGGTTTTGAGGAAGTATGACCATAACCAGTTCTACTACATTGGGAGCTTGTCGGAGAGCCATTTACAGAATATTTATTTCTCGTATTCCATGGCGTACGGCGGAGGCGGGTTTGCCATTAGCTACCCGTTGGCGAAGGCTTTGGTGAAAATGCAGGATCGCTGTATTCAGAGGTATCCCGGATTGTACGGCTCCGATGACCGGATGCAGGCTTGCATGGCGGAGCTCGGTGTTCCGCTCACTAAAGAGCTCGGTTTTCACCAGGTCAGCTTTTTAGTCGAGAATAATTGCAGAATTTAGGTGTTTGTGATGAATTTTGAGCATAATTATTTTTACTTAGCTTCATTAATTCTCATTTTGGGTTATTTTCTTTTTTCTTTTTTTCCCATTGTGTGTTCTTATTTGTCGGTGATTTCTAGGGGCATAATTTTCTTCATCGGCAAATTTGCCGACTGTTTTGGGTACCGACATTTTGTTTTTTAGGGAAAATTATTGCCGTGGATGGGCCGAGTTATGGCGGTGGTTAGCGAGTCATCGCTGAGTTGTTGTTTGGCTTTTTTATTTTCCCCCCTTTTTTGGGGGTTTGATTTAATTCTGACATCATGCATCTTTTAATGGTGGACAAGTTCGAGGCCTTGGGGAGTTGGAGAATTTGGAATTTTGCTAAATAATTAATTCAAGATTAACTTAAGATTTTGAATAGTGTTTTTTAAGGTAGTTTGTGGATTAAGGATGTTAGATTTGGTTTCGATTTTAGTTTTAACTTGAAATTAGGCCTCCTTTGTTTCACTAATTTTGAGATCGGTTGGTTTTGGGATGGATTTTTTTTAATTGGGATTGAAGAGAGAGAAAAAGAATAATTAAACTCCAAAATATTAATTATCATCTATATCCAAACACATACATTTATTATTTAGATACTAAAATTCTAAATAATTTATATTTGTAATCCAAACAGACCCTTATTAATGATTTTAATTTACTTCTTGTAGTTTGAGCTCAATTTTTAGCTCCAAATCTACCGTCAATTTTAAATTAGATAATGTGTTATATAATCATTAAAAAGAACTATAGACAAATTGAAATTTTTTAATGAAAGTATTAAAATAGAATAAAAGATGAATCAATAAATGGCGAAATGGGTCAAATTTGATAATATAAAAAGAAAACTCAAAAGTCATTGAAGATCTAGTATTTGTTTGTCTATATTCAGGGTCGATGGTAAGGAATGGGACCCATCTTGTCGAAAAGACAAGACCTGTCATAAACCAAACTGCCACGTGTCATTGATTCGCGTGGTCCCTACAAAGAAAAACTCAGATCATGTCCGTTATCTATTGTCTCCTCTGCTTCTTCAATTAACTTAATTTCTTCTTTGTCTAATAATTGTTGACAATGTTACTGAATGAATCCATTTTTCTGGGTTTGTTTTCAATTGAATGATCAATCAGTACGATGTGTATGGCAATCTATTCGGCCTGCTCGCAGCTCACCCGATCACACCATTCGTCTCGCTACACCACCTCGACATTGTCGAGCCGATCTTCCCCAATGTCACGCGCCTCCAGGCCCTCCGCCGTCTCACCATTCCAATGCAGCTCGACTCCGCAGGTCTTATGCAGCAATCCATCTGCTACCACAAATCCAACACCTGGACCATCTCCGTCTCTTGGGGCTACGCCATCCAAATCTTCCGTGGCATCCTATCGCCTCGTGAAGTCGAAATGCCAGCCAGAACATTCCTCAATTGGTACCGCCGTGCCGATTACACAGCCTACGCATTCAACACCCGACCTGTCAGCCGAAACCTCTGCCAGAAGGCATTCGTGTTTTACTTGTCCGATGCACAAATGAACTCCACAACGGGGCAGACGATCAGCAAGTACACCCGACACCGGGTGCCACAGCCCACGTGCAAGTGGAAGAGCCCGAGCCCGGCTAGCATTGACATTGTTAAGGTGATCAAGAAGCAAGACCCCAACTTGTGGGACAGAGTAAGTACCTTGTATTGCAACTTAAAAATCTCATCTTTTTCATTGTAAATATTTTGAAATCTTTTTGAGTGATTTTGTTTTTTTTGTTTTTTGTGTAATAATCAGTCTCCAAGGAGAAATTGTTGCAGAGTGATGAGATCAAAGGAGAAGAAGACAATGATGGTGGAAGTTGGAACATGCAGAGAAGGTGAAATCAGTGAAGTAAAATAATTGATTGAGATTTCATCTTTCTGAATTTTTATTCTTTTTTATTTTATTTTATTTTTGGTTCTAAATTATTGGGGCTGATCATCTTTTTTGTTTATTAGTTGTCCACTAAGGATTTGAATGTAGAAATTAAGGTTGTATTCGATTACTTTATATAAATATAAATATATAATATGAACTATAAATAGTTCTTTCAGTGATGGGTGTTGGAATAATAGTTAATAACTTATAACAGAATTTATTAAAAATGGAAGACGTGCGACTGATTAAGGAATATATATATTTGAAAAGTCAGATCCTGAAAATATATTTATTTATATTATTAGTATGTGACATTGTTGCCTCTGGAAAGATGTTTCAACTTTCAAAGATTCTTGGAGATGTTTTTTTAAAGAAATATATAAATAAGGTTGTTTAGACTTTGGTTGGAGAGACTTGGAGTTTGTTTTTAAGATTGATGTTAACTTTTTAAGGTAAAGAAATATTATATTTCTGGAATTAATATGACTTACTTTGAAAGATTGATTTAAAGGCCTAAAATATTATGACAAGTTTTTTTTTTTTTTTTTTTTTTTTTTTTTTTTTTTTTTTTTTTTTTTTTTTTTTTTGTACAAGTTAAACTTCAATTACTTTTCATGAATGTGTGATGTATGATTTTAAAGTTTCCCATATGGTTTTGTTTTAGTTTGATCCAAATAAGTTAGAATTTGGTATTAAATTTCACAAGTCATTCATAAGTTCTTTTTTACGCACTCGTATCCTTCCATTTTAACTCAGTCTTAAACATTAACACGATGCTTAATAGCACAACCAATCAAATAGAAAACATATGATCATTGTCATATAGATTTAAAATGTACTACATTTTAAAAATATTATAGGTTAAATTACAACTCTAGTCCATGAACTTGATATTGAAAAGTCATGGTCTTTGAGTGTGTTAGTTTTATTTATTTTTTTATTTTTTTTCTGAAGAATTTGAAACCTTTCTCTCTTAAATGATCATTTCTCTCTTCTAAATTTATGCCAATTCATTAGGTATTATGTCATGTAAGTTTTTTTTATCATTCAATCTTAACATTCAACAATGGTGAGAAACAAAATTGAAAAAACACCAAAACATTAAGAAATAAAACATATATTTAGTCTAAGGTGAATATGAAGAATATTATTATATTAAAAAGAACAGTTTGCAAAAAAAATTTAAAACAAAAATTTATTCAAATGACTCCCTACATTTTGGTGATCATTTTGATATATATTTTTCTTAAAATTTTCTTGACCGATAAATTAAAGAAGAAAGAAGGTCAAAATCAAGTTAGGTTTAACTTTTTAGTCTACTTGGTGCTTTTAAAGTCTAAGCACGAGAAGAGGACTTCCAAAAAAAAAGAAACAGAAAAGTTGAAGTTTAATTTGAGCATTCGCATAATCTATATTTGAATGGTATATATAAATAAAATATAAAATATTATTATTTTTTTTAGTTTAAATATTAAAATTTAAATTATTTAATATTTTCATAGATTTATAATTTTATAATAATATGTAATTCGAAAGATAAGTTATAAAAATATGTGTTGGATTTTATTGTTATTAGTTCTGAATAAATAAAGTTTCAAACTTTAATTAAATTTCAATCAATTACAGTACTCTTTATCTGCCAAGTCACTATAGCTTTGACTTTCTTTCAATTGTACCAACTTCAATATCCAAATGTAGAAAAGCAATTTCGACTTAAATTGAGAAATATATATATATATATATATATATATATATATATATATATATATATATATATATTGATGAACTCAACCAAAAGTGCAAATAGAGAATCCTAAGTAAACTTTTAACTCAAAAAATGATAAGATCCGGCTTATCTAGAACATTTATGAAGATAGAGATAATCAAAAGATAAAGATACATAATATATATGGGTTCTTTTTTTCCCAAATGAAAAAAAGAAAAGAAAATAAGTTGAGATTTGAAGAAAATACCACTGGCTTGACGAGTTGAATCATTCTCGAATTTGAATTCTATTTTAAACCTATGATTTAAGATAAATTATAGGTAAAATATATTTTTGGTCCCTAAGATTTGAACTTAATTTTTATTTGGTCTCTCAATTTTCAAAACTAATATTTTAGGTCATATTTGATAATCATTTAATTTTTGAAAATTAAGCCTATAAATACTACTTCCACCTATGAGTTTTTTTATTTTGTTATTTGCTTTTTGCACATGTTTTCAAAAACTCACATTTTTAGTTTCTATTTGTTCCTTAATGTTTCAAAAAATCATATTTAGTCCGTAAAGTTTAAATTTGATTTTTAATTGGTCTTTAAAGTTTGAAATTAATTTTTCAATGGTCTCTAAGTAGAGTTAACCACTAGTTGATATAACAAACTAATAGCACAACACTTGAAATATTTTTTTAGTAAGTTGGATTTTTTAAATTTTAGAAAAAAAAAATCAATTTTGACCATAAAATTGGCAGGTTGTATCAATTTTAACCGTAAACTTTTAATTTCATCAATTTAAACCTCAAACTTGAATAAGTGTATCAATTTACACCATTGGTTACGTTTTCGTTTCAATCACCATTAGAAAAGTTTTTCACACATGACCAAACGAAAGCCACATGTTGCTCTATAATATGCACTTATGTTTAAAAAAATTTACCAAAAAAATAATTAAATCATCATGAAAACCGCGAACTCGACTCTTGAAAGTTGGACCCACTCAAAAATAAATGGACTCCTGTGTCCCCCCTCGCCTTCGGTGTCGATACCAGCGACGACAAGTGTGAAGAAGATCCAGGCGGTGACGTCATTAATTAAGGTGGCAACAACCATGGCGGTTTTGTCGACTTCGGTGGTGAGGAGTTTAAGCAAATCTAAAATACGGGAGAGAATAGAGAAGGCAATGGTGGATAGACTGACGCCCATGAACACAATGAACTAGTCAACAGTCTTATAGAGGATTAAAGTGACATTGATCTTGGAGAGGAAGGAGACAAAAGATTCTGACAAGGGCGATTCCAAAAGCCATACATCCGTTGCGAAAAATGGAGGATAAATCAAGCTCGAGGCAGATGAGAAGTTTAAAAACAAATCAATATTGACGACCAATTCAAGAATGAGAGTACTCCATTGAAGAAAAATATGGTGCAAATAAGCTTTGTTTCTACTAAAAGTTGATGAATAGAGTAGAATTCTTCCTTAAAATTGAAAAGCCCTCAATTAATGAAATGAAAAAAGCAACAGAATCAGAGAATATAAGAAATGAAAAAAAGACATGCTCTAAAATTGAAAAACATTATGTTGTCTACTCTAATTTTCTTCAGCAATTTTACGTATCGTTATAGAGCAACACGTGGCTTTGAACATGTGTGGGAAACTATTCTAATGGAGATTGAAACGGAAACTTAATCGATGGTGTAAATTGATACACTTAATCAAGTTTGAGGTTTATATTGATGAAATTGGAAGTTTAGGGTTAAAGTTGATACAATCTGCTTAGTTTAAGGTTTAAATTGATGAAATTAAAAGTTCAATGTTAAAATTGATATAACCTACCAAGTTTAGAGTCAAAAATGATTTTTTCCCTTAAAATTTTTACTTTCTTATGCTCAGAGACTAATTAGAAATTAATTTTAAATCTCGGGAACTATACATGTCACTTTTAAAATCTCAAAGTTCAAATATAAACTAAATTCAAAATTTAAGAACCTAAGGCCTCGTTTGATAATCATTTAGACTCTGTTTGAAAACCATTTAGGTCCCGTTTGACAACCATCTTCAAAAATCAAATGGTTATCAAACGAAGCCTAAATAGTTATCAAATGGGGCCTTAAGTTCTTTTTTGAATTTAGTTTATATTTGAAATTTGAGATTTAAAAGTGACATGTTTAGTTCTTCATATTTAAAATTGATTTCTAGTTAGTTTTTTAGGATAAGAAAGTAAAAATTTTTAAAAATCCAACTTATCAAAAAATATTTCAAGTGTGGTGCTATTAGTCTGTTATATCAACTAGTGGTTAATAAGGACTAAACATGATATTTTTGAAATCTCAAGGAATAAATAGAAACTATGGGTTTGATATTACATTTTTAACTAGATAAATCATTTTGAGAAGAAAGTGGTTCAACGTCTTTGTTTGGAAAAAAAAAAAGATTTCACATTTTATATATATATATGGGTTCTCAAACTATTATATATATATATATCTTTTAAAATTATTTTATTTATCAAATGATTTCATATTTTTAAATGTTCCAGGTAAATCATAGGTTTGAGTAATAATACATAGTATTTAGTTGGTTTGTATTGGACACGTTCTATTTACATAAAAAAAAATATAATAATCATATTTTTAGAATGCTACTTCAAATCAAATCTAGCAATTTCTCTAGTATAATATTTGACTTTATTTTTAAAGGAAAATTGCAAAGATCGCTTCTTAGTCATAATACCTATAATAATACCATTGAACTTTTAATTGAAACTGTTATCTCTCTTAGAAGTCAAAATTAATAAAATTGTTGCAATTAATATCTACATTTGTAACTTTATTAGTGGAAATTTTATAAATGCACAAACGTGATTATTACAATTAAACTAATGAACTATATGACTGTAAAAACTCTTGAGCTTCCTATTTGGCAACCGAAACAAGTCAGAACTTACAAAAAAAAGTTTATATTCAAGAAATTTTGAAAAGTATAATATTAAATCTATGAAAATTATTTTAACTTCAAATGACTAAAATATTAGTTATGAAATAGTCATTGAAAAAATGCTAGTGCCAACCAACGAGGGGATGAATAATAATAAAAAAAAAAAAAAAAAAGATCAAAATGTTTTTTTTTTTTTTTTTTTTTGAGAAATATAAGGACACTAGAAAAATATGTTCCTTCAAAGCATCTTTTTTGTATGCAAAATAATTAATAGTAAAGATTTAGGTTGTTTTTATGTTTTGAGTCGGGGTGAGTTTTTGGCATCCCAATTAGTTTAACACTTTTTAAAAAATGTTTTTTTACCCTCTTTCTATTAGAGTAAGTTTAATTTAAAGATGTGTGTTTGTTACATCTTACAATTGATTTTGAATGATTAAAATAAATATTTCGAAGTAATTATGAACTTGACAAAGTTGATTTTGACCCTTTCAAAATCACTTTTGTCAAGTTCAAAATCACTCTCGAACTTCAATTTAATCATTCAAAATCAATTTTGATGATATATTAAAGGCATGTTTGGGAGTGATTTTGGAATACCCAAAATCATTTTTAACATGCCCAAAATCAATTCTCCTTCAAAATTGTGATGTTTGGCAATGATAAGAAAGTGATTTTGGAAACATCCAAAATCACTTTAAGTGATTCCCGGTCAATCACTTGGGAGGTGATTCCCAAATGATTTTGTCTTTAAAATGACTATTATTTCATATTTTAAAACAATCGTCCTTTTTGTGATGAGTAAAAACCGTCATCTTTTATAAAAATTCATTAATTTCCATCAAAAAGCATGTATTCTCAAAACTGTCACCATTGAGGTCATCCATCATTATTTAAAAAATGCCAATTTTTCTCTCTCTAAAGTTTTTATAATGTCTATCTCTTACTTTATTCTCTTTTTAACATTTCTATTCATTTTCTCACTTTTTTTTCTCTCCAATGGTTTTAACTCTCTCTACCTTTTTTTATCTCTAAATTTTTTCGTTCATCTCTCTATAATTTTTGTATCTCTTTAACTTTTTTTTCTTTCTTATCTTTGACCTCTTGCCATAACTTTTTGCTATTGAGATTTTTTGTCCCTGACTTTGAACTTTTTTTGTTCTTATTAAAGTTTTTCTCCTTAAAATTTTTATCATTCTCTTCAAATTTTTTTGTATATCTCTCTAAATTTATTTCTCTATCTTTCAATTTTTTCGCTCTATTAAATTTTCTCTCTAAATTTTTTGTCAATCTCTCTAAAATTTCTATCTGTCTATGTCTTTAACATGTTTTTCTCTATGAAACTTTAATTTTCTCTAGCTTTATTTTTTTCTCTCTTAATTTTTTAGTTCTCTCGGTATAACTTTTTTCTACCACCTTCTAATTTTTATTTATTTTTTAATTTCAAATGTAATGCTCTTTTTAGTAATTTGATGATTCTAAAATCACCTTTGAAAATAAACATTAATCATTTTAAAAAATATTTTTAATTAAATTTAAATCACTTTTACATGAGTGGAACCAAATATTAAAATGATTTATAACTAAAACTTTTACAAAATTAATTATAATTAAATCACTTAGCTTAAAATACTTATTTTAAAGTCACTCTCAAAAATGCCCTTAATCATTGAAAGCCACTTTTAATTGTATAAAAATCACTATTAAAAGTGTAGAACCAAACATTAAAATGATTATATGAAAATCACTTTTTATAAATCAATTATAAACAAATCAATCATGCTAAAATCACTATTTCTAAAATCATTCCCAAAAAGGCCCTAATTGCGTTTAAAAGTGTAAAATCAAATATTCAAATAATTTTAAATGATTTAATGCATATTCGCATATTCGAGAGTAATTTTGGACCTAACAAAAAAAAGCTTTAAATTTGAGGGTAGTTTCAACATTTTTTGGGCTTTTTCATGTGGTTTTTGGAAGTTTTTTTTATATGAACAAGTTTTTTAAAGTGATTGTCCTGGAATCACTTAAAATGATTTTTTTTTAAATTTTTTTTTACAATCATCTTTAAACTAATTAGTGAGAAAATGATTATACCAATCTAATTATTTTTTTTTGTTGTCAAACATTCTAGATTTTTTTAGAGACGTTTTTGTCTTCATAATCACATATAAAGTTAATCCATACACACCCTCAATCCGTGTTCATAACAAATTTTTAATAATAGATTATGTCAAAAAAAGAATAATAAAAATGGTTAAATTATCAAAAATACCCCTAAACTGTAAGGTTGGTTTCAATTATACCCAAAACTTTGAAAAGTTTCATTTTAACCCTTGAACTTTGAAGTTTGTTTCAAAACAACCATTGACGCCTTTTTTCGTTAAATTTATGGAAGAAAAATGACGTATTTACATATGTTTTGATTTTTTTTTCAACGTATATGTTCAAATATATTCACATAAGCAACAATACAAATGTAAACACATCATTTTCCGTCCATGAATTTAACAAAAAAAAAAAGCTTGTTTTGAAACATACTTCAAAATTCAATGATGAAAATGAAAATTTTTAAAGTTTGGGAGTATAATTGAAACCTACCCATAATTCAAGTGTATTTTTTATAATTTAACCAAACGGAAAACTATAGACATAGATTGTGAACCACGATAAAAAGTTGCAACACAAAACTCTCTTGCCCTAACTACTTTTTTGTTTTTTGTTTTTTGTTTTTTTGTTTTAATATTTTATTTGTTATTTGGACTGGCAAGCCCGTTTATTTCATTGCTGGTGGGCTTAATCCATTTAGGCCGGTTGATATATCATTGTAAACCAGAGTACTAATTTTCTGGATAGCCAATGTTTTTAGATGTTTTGAAATTTAGCCCAAGGATTTGGAAATCTCAGCCATATACAGCAGCTGACGTGGCTCTTATGATTCCAACAAACACATTTGGTAAATTACCATAAACCTCAACCTAATTTTATTGTTTTTTTTAAAAGCAATACAATGAAATTTTTTTTAAATGTAACCTAATAAAAAAAATTATATTCTAAATAAATAAATTTATAGTAAAATAACAAAAAGAAGTCAAACGAAAGAAAAAAATCAGGCGTTCCGATATGAACTAAAAAAAAAACAAATAGTTCTGATGGGTATAACATATATTTTTGATAGCCAATGTTTTTTAGATGGTTTTTTTGAGACTTATATAAGCAAAATTAAACGTGCATATATATAATATATATTGTTATATAATTAATAGATAGTATATACTTTAAACTAATTTACATATATAATATAGGTACTTATAAATATGTACAAGTAAACAAAAATAAACTTACATGTACATAACATATATTAATATAACTGATAAATAAGATATATTGGTAAATAATCCATATGTATAATTTATATACTTATAAACATATATAAAAATAAACAAAATTAACATGCATGCATGTAATATAACATGTATTAATATATAATTAATAAATAATATATATTTGTAAGTAATTTGCATATATTATATGTTATAATATATGCAAATTTTGAAAATAAAATTTGGGAAATTTGGTATATATATATATTAGGTTAAATGTAGAAGGATCTAGAGTTAGTTTTTGGCGAAAAAATTTAAAAAAAACATCCAAACCAAAAAACGGGAAATTGGCTCCAAACCAAAAAACACAAATCGAAAGACAAACAAATGGAACCAAAAACTATCAAGAGAGAAAATTAAAGAGAGAGAACTCAAGGAGGAGAAAGAAATATCGTACTACCTTTGATATATCAACAAACAAAAAAAACTGTCCCAAATTGGTCCAAGAATCGTTGGACAACATCAAGACAACCAATTAAAATATAGATAATATATATCCACCTAACATGGCGATGGGTGCTATGGAAAGGCTTTAATACGTACCTTTCCTCTTTGTCATTTCACTCTCGAAAAGCTATTGGAGGAGATCGTCACAACGTGACTATTTAGTTTTATACCGTTGAATATATAAGAGAGAAACTACAATAATATTTTAAATATGTATTCAATGATACTTAAAAGGCTTATAGATTTCCGATGCATCCCATGATTTTTAGAGGGTAGCCATATCATTAAGGCCTCATTCAATAATTTTTTCTCACTTCGACATTGACATTGAGAATAAATGTATTATAATCTATTGTCTTAAGCTTTTTTAGTATAGTAGTATATACAGTTTAAGTTCGTATCAAAACGTCCAAGTTGAGTATAACTCTACTGGTTAAGACATATATTCTCAACCCCAAGCGGTTAGAAGTTCAAATTTTCCCACATCTCACGTATTGTTGAAATAAAAAATATATGTATATATTATTTATAACCATTTGTCACATCTCATGTCAATTTTCAAAACACGAGAGGTCCAAAGTTCAAAACTTTGAGGCTTTATCCTCCCTCCAATTTTTATTTATAACTATTTGTCACTTCTCATGTCAATTTTCAAATCCACTAGAGGGGAAGAACTATTTAATGAGACCGCTATAATATGATTGTCTATTAATCACCAATGGATGTAGATTAAAAAATCTTCATACCCCTAGATACTAATTCAAAATACTTTTACAATTTCTTTATCATACATCAAACGGTGCAAAACTATCAGCCACTTCGTGACACAACTCCCTCCTATATAGTAATTTCTCCACTAAAGGGTTACCATGTTTACTAAAACCAGCTACTCTTCCAACACTCTCTATTATAAAACCAATGTTTTGTTAACTTATAAAGATATTGATTCCAATAGTTCATTATTAGCTATTGAATGGACCAACTTTCTAAGGCTAAAAACAAACAAGAAAAAGGGGTTTTCACAACCACAAAGCTAGCGAGAGGGTGGATGCAAAAAGCCATCAAAGCTGAAAGATTTTGAAGAGCCAAGGAAGCCCAATTGGCTTTGCTCGAAAAATCATACTCATTTGGCAAAAATGGTCCACTCCACACCCTCCATAAAGTCATATAAATAAATATAAACTACAATGATCTCCTCCAATGATTTGTCTCGATCCATTTCCAAAACCCAACTATAAAATATGTTCCAATCCAAAATTTGTTGCCTTTATTCACAAATCTTGATAACCCCTTTAAAACCTTTTTCAATATTCAATTCAACTTTCATCCACAAATGCCTCTATCCCATTTCCAAACCACACAATATTCAATATTCAATAGAGAGACAAATTAAATCATAATATATGTGCCAAACACAACCATCCATTTTTATATTTCTAGTTCCATATCATCACCATCATCAACAACATTCCTTCTTCCAATTCAATAGAGTAATGCCATTTTTTGAAGCTTCAAAGGAGATGATGAAATAAAAGTGAAACAACTAGATGGGAAAAAAAAAACAAAAAAAAAAAGAGCAAATTGATCTACCATAGCTATAATTAATAATAATCTAGCCCTCCCCCAAGTATATAAAATGCTTTATGTATATTATGTATTTGGAGTATTTGAAGCTATTGGGTTATCTGTACCTAAAAAAAACTAGTATTTTCCACCCCCCTTTTGATTTTTCCGGCTGATTTTCAGGTCATTATCCGGCCAAGTCATGGAGCAACTGAGCACCCATCAAGTTTCTGTAAGGAAGATTCTGTGTTTCTCCATCTAAAAGTGAATATTGAACTGGTTGGCATTCTTCCATGTGATCTCTTGTGAAGAAAAGGGAGCTTTGTGCTGCGGCAGTGGCCGCTGCCGGCGAGAAGGCGATGCTCACCCCTCCGCCACCATTCCCGCCTGCTGCTGCGTGATGCTGTAACCCTAATGTCAACGACACACCACCACCGCTGCCGTTGTTGAAGTGTTGATTGTTGCTGGTGCTATTGTTGTTAGGGTATGAAACTCCGCCGCTACTAGAGTGGTGGTTGTAGGATGAGAAGTCGAGCTCCACCGTACCAAATGCGTCGGTGGCGACTCGTCCAAAGGTCTGGCTGTGCATGTTGTGGAGATGGTGGTGGTGGTTTTGCATGGTTTTTATGATTCTTGAACCGTTGTTTTCTGAGGTGTTGTTAGAGATAATTGAAGAGAGACATTCTGAGTCTATTCTTAAGAGTTGCTCCGATGTTGGCTTTTGATCCACTAGACATGTCGGGATCGACTGATGACCATCGATTTCGTCGTCGAAATCCGCGACCCCATCCGAAGAGTTGTTGTTGTTGAAATTGTTGTTAATCTCTTCTTCTTGTTCCTTTGTTTCCTCCAAATACATCTCCTCCACCATTGGCTTCCACAGCCTCACCCTCGCATTAATGAACCAATTAGACACCTAACAAAAACCAAAACAATAAAAGTTACAATATAACAGCAAACATAAACATCCAAAGACAAGAAAACCCAAAGAATTTACTGCTCACGTGAACAACAACCCTACTAAACAAACATCTTTAAACTTATTTAAAAAAAAATCTAACTATTACCCATTTCATAAAAAGAGGATTAAACGTCAAAAATCCATCTAATGATTAACGAGAAGAATGTGGGGTTGGGTTATATTATAATAAAACGATGGATTTTCTAAGAAGATATGCACATTGAAAATGTAAACTTTAATTAAATAAGAAGGTGGTTGAATGGAATAATATTATTATCATGATATCATGTAGTAGGGTTTTTTTTTTTAATATATTTTTTTGGACTTGCCTGGCTTCTTGAGAGACCAGTTTGGCGAGCTAAAATATGTTTATCGACATCGCTAGGGTACCTGCAAAAATTTCAAAAAAAAAAAATTTTAATGTTAGAGAGAGAAAAATGGGTCATGTTGGAGAGAGAATAAGAACCACACAAGAATGAGAGAGGTCAATATTACAATACAAAGGCAATATCAGAATTAAAAGAGAAGAAAAAAAAAAGAATAGAAAGAGAGAGAGAAATGAATTAAATGATTGAAAGCAATAGGGACAAAAAACAAAGGAATCTAAATGGGTGTTTGATGGGAAAAAAAAACCCAAAAGAGTTGTGTTTGTAATTTGGCAGAAAAATCAATGATTGAAGCTTTGGGAGGGTTTTTTTTTTTTTTTTTTTCAAATGGACATAGCCACTAAACTGCAAGTGTTTGTTTTAAAAGAAAAGTTTGATTCTCCCCCCTCCCTAGCTAATTCAAAATATCTAGATAAAAAATTATTCATAACTTATAACCATTATTTCAAAAATTCCTTTTTTCTTTTAAATTTCTCTACTATATATACCACCATATAAAACTAAAATTACGAATCATATTGAAAAACCTAAAATAAATTTTAAAAAAACAACGTTTAAGTTCAAAATTCTTTTGAAAATATCAAAACAATGTGACTATCAGTTCTATATTGTTGGAGTAATTAAAACATACAACTTGGACCATGTATCAAGAATTTAGAAGGGAGGAGGATGACCCTATTAAATAATTTTGCAAAAATTATTTAAAAAGGTTGGAAGAACAAGATGAAAAACTAAAACTTACAATTTAATCATGCAATCAAAAGCTTCGACCACTCCATCAAACAACTAGGAAAAATCATTCGAAGGGGTAGAACAAGACGGCCTAATTGAGTTGAAATTTCGGCATCGTTCGAACCCTCACGAATAATAATTCCTCCACGAAACTAAGTAAGAGAGATGAAAGGAAAAAAGAGAGAGTTTTACGGGTGAAGAAAGTGTTCGAAAAGCCAAGCGCGAAGAACAGAAACAGAACGCTCAGGGAGGCCACGTTGAGGGCGCCAAGGATGGCTTTCCATCATATTAATTTGATGAAAAGCTCGTTGTTGCCTCAAAGCCTGATCGATCACTCTAAGCCTCGGCGTTTCTCCTCTTGTGGTACCTGGTGCAATTGGATCCTTTTCTCCCATTGCCTTTTTTGTGGCCTGAATTTGCCCCACAATCCCATCTTTTAGGCACCTAAAATGCCTCGACATCGCCTTGGAAGCCAACGCCGAGTAAACTCTCGCTGCCCCGCTCCCCGCCACTGCCTCAAACGACGCCACCACCGCCTTCATTTGCTCGCAGTAATGCCTGTACCTTCTTTCAACCTACAAACATCAAACCCTTTTTTCTTTTTATGTATGTACATACGGTATGTATGTATGGAAAACAGTTTTATCAGAGTTAGGTATGGTTGGGGACATATAATGAAAAAAGAAAAAAGACCCCTTGGACCCCCAATCCCACACCAAGGAATTTAAAGTTGGGAACTTTATTGATATTATTCTAAATCACATCAACAAAATTACTCCAATTTCATGAAGACATGTTAGTAAGTTGTGAAAAGTTTGGATTTTTACTCACACCCTTTTGAAATAAAGAAGAGAATTTTTCTTGTACAGAGGAATATAATATAAACTAAAACAACAAAAAGCTAAGGGGGGTTATCGTTTTTTACCTCTTCAAGCATGGAAAAAAGCTTGGTTTTTCTCTTTTGCAACTCCATGAAATCAAGTGAGTGAAGAGCTGACAAGTTCCTAGAAGAAGAGGCATCTTCGAATTCCCATTGTTTTGGCCTATTCCCTTTGTGTTTTGGTGAAGAAGAAGAATCAAGGGCTTGTTGTCTGTTGTTATTATTGGTGATTCCAAGGCTACAAAACTCATAAAGAAGCTCCTGAGCTGGGGCCAAAAACCTCGAGTTTCGAAACTGAAAAATGGCCAAAGATGATTGATTTTGTTGTTGGGGTCTGAGTTCAAAAGATTGTAACCCAATAGAAGAAGGATTAGAGGAACTAAGAGACAAAGAAAGGCCTTGGCTTGGCCTCTCATTTGGTTCACATGGAAACACACATCTCAATGAAGAATCATCATCAACTATATGGAATCTGCTGCTGCTGTTGTTATTGTTATTGTCTTGCGCCGCCGTCCCCCACGGCCCAACCACCATCATATTCTGACCAAACTCGTCGCCGCCGGTTGACACGTTCGTCCCCATATTGAACATCTCCGCCGGTTGGCCGCCCGATCCGAACCCGCTTTCGATCTGGCTCGTGAATTGGCCTTGGATGTTCGAGTTCGAATTCGAATTGTAGTAAAATCCTCCTCCTCCAACTACCATCTCGTTTGATTTCTCTTCTCTTTCACAGAGCTCTCGAGCCATCAACTAAAAAACTAAACTACTAAATTTTTTTTGGAATATCTGATCGGAATTCAAGTCCGGCAGCTTGTTCTTGTTTGTTGGGATTTCAATTCCATCGGCCTTGGCCTTGATCTAATCTGCAGAAGAAAAGATAAAATCTACTGTAATCCATGGTTTAAGCTTTTGGGTCGAGTAAAGTTTTAATTTTCATTGATTATACAGTGAGAAGAGAACTAACCCAGATGAGATGTGAGAAGGTGGAGGACGGCGGCGGAGGTGGAGACGGTGGAGGAATCTTTGCGGGTTTTTCTTAGAAGAAATGATCGGTTAAGTGTGGAAAAAAGAAAGAGAGAAAAATTTGGGAGAAAAATAAAGATCAGATAGAGGTGATGATGACCTGCTGGGAGCTATAACCATCATCTGATGTACGTTTATAGGATCTCTCTCTCTTCTTTTATTTCTCTCTCTTCTGCTCCGAAAGTCTTTTTTTTTTTTTTTTGCTGTGTGCTTCTTTCTCTCTTTAACGGGTCAATGCAGAAAGGGATAAATCTGTCCAAAATAGGCCTCCTAGAAAAAGAAAAAAGATCAGAAAAAAATAATAATAATTCCAACTCAATTATTTTGGTAACAAACAATTAAAAACTTTTATTATACAAAAAATTAAAAAAAATCAATCAATCAATCAATAACGCAAACCCATAAGAAAAAGATTATTTACTTTATCAATTTAATAAACCCCCAAAAGAAAAAAAAAATTAGAACTTAAAAACACAATTACCACCCACTACAGAAACAAAGCAACAGAAAGTAAATGATCTGAAATTGCAGAATTGTACTCACAAACACAAACAACCCAGCCGCCAACATGACTTGTTTTTAAGTTATTATTGCTCTCTATCTATACTTCTAATTTCTTTTTTTCTTCTCTCTAATTTCATGGATTATTATTCCATCCAAGGACTAAAAAGAAAAAATAATAATAATAATTAAGAGAGAAAAAAAAAAGAGGGAATCCCAAGAAGTGATTTCCAAGTTGGGAGTTGTGGGCAGGCCTTTTCAGATGGGTTAGAGTGGAAGAGAGAGAGAGAGAGAGAATTTTGTGGACCTGTTAGTTGGTTCAGCTTCTGTTTTTCTTGGTTCTTGTTGTTCTTCGACGACGTTGTACTTTTTGAGCTAAAAAATGGGAGAGATGACTGAAACAGAGAAGCTTTTTTTTTTTTTTTTGGTTGGAAATGGGAGAGATGGGAGAGATTTAGAGAGAGAGAGAGAGAGAGAGAGAGAGATGTTCCCAAAATGAGGGACTGTGAAGGAGGAGAGGGAGATGAGGTGGTCCAATGTTTTGGCCATCTAATTCTCATTAATTGCTCTATTAAAGCCTTCCACCCAATTCCCTCCTTGGAAATATATGCTAACTCCACGCGCTCTCCAAATCACCCATCCAATCTTTCTTCTCTATTTTCACATTTCATAAATATGTTTTTGTTACCAATTTTGAAAAAAAAAAAAACCCCACACTTGATTTTATTTCGACGTTTGATTCACGGGTTTGGAAAGATCCTTACTTGTGAAGTTTGGATTTGTGTAACTCGTAGTTGAATTGTATGCGAGAAATGAGCTTTATTGACTCAAGTTTATAAAACATGTATACTTTATTACTAATCTAAATATAGTTTAATTGATTAAGACATATACACTCAATCAAGAGGTCAAAGAATTTGAATTCTCCCATCTCACACGTTGCTATACTAAAAAAAACAAAACAAAACAAAATAGTTATAATTGTTGCCAACATGACTCATGAGTGTAGTTTATAAATTAAGGTATATGTACCTTTCTTCTTTTTTTTTTTTTTAAAGAGTCGTAAGTTGGAATGTTTGTCCTTTATTTATAACCTAATGTTTTAAGAAAAAACATTTATTTTGTTTTGATTCATAATGTTTGACTACTTAAGCTATATTCAAATTGAGAATACAAACATTACAAATGTGAGTGAAAATGTAAACCTACAACATATAAGGTAGGTTATGGCGCTATATGACATGTACTCGGTTTAGAGGAATATGTGATGATATATAAAATAAGTTTTTAGAAGTTTTGAAATGATGTAAATTCATAATATATCAACAAATTTTTAGATTAAGATACCTAAACTCACTTGCCAAAATTAGTGGGAGTCAAGTACGTTCCTACTAGAAAAGGTAAGAAATCACTTTAATGACATAAATTATAAACATATGAAATAGTATTTTATTGGGTCTCTTTTTTTTTTCGTCTATTAATTGTGTCTTCTCGTCATTTTTCTAGTGACATAGACATTAAAAGTGACATTCTTTTATTTTTCTCGCTCTCTCTCTCATTTTTCCTTTCATTAGAGATTAAATTTGACTTTTGTCATAATAAAAAGAAAACATGATGAACTCTTTGAAATTATAATGATTGAAAATTTTATAACATGAGAGAAAGTTATGTGTTTTAGTTAACTTTATATTATATTTATATTAATTACAACCGACCAAATGTCTACGATATTTTTTTTTTTCTAAATCACATTGATTGAACCATTAAATTCAACCCTTTTTCTTACAACCCAACAAAAATTTAAAACATACGGATAGATTTTATCTTAGGGTTACAAACATAATCCAACATAAATATATAAGTAAAGAAAACACACCTTTATTAGTACAAAATCTCTTTTAAATGAAATTGAAAGCAATCTAAACTAAATAATATTATACTATCATACAAATACAAACAACTCGTTATTCCATTAAATTCCTTTTGAAATGTATGGTTGAATATTTTGTTTGTTATTATTATTATTATTTTGACAAATATTCATCGTATATTGGCTTGTTACAAAGTTTGTTACTTTTATTGCACCCATTTATGAGCAACAATAAATTGCTGTGGAACAAATGTCTGCCACATCAGGATGCGAACTACCGCTTGGATGTTGGTCTTACATTATAAATTGTCTCAATGCCACTCATTTTGACCTTTTTTTTTTTTTTTGTATCTTGAATTAAATTAAGTTTTACAGAACATTTTTAAAGAATGGCGGCTATCACTAAGCCAAGTGTGTCCTAAATTTTTATTTTTTATTCTTTCTGTGTTCTAATTTATATCATATATAGTGTTTACTAAATTCATATATGGGTCTTGATTTTTATCATATTTTTCATGTGTCAATTGTCATTTTGATATAAATTATTAATTTTAACTGTTCTTATAGTTAACGAGTGTTAAAAAATTGTTGACTGTGATATACTCTATGTTAGCCTTCATCAACACTACATGTCTACATCTTATATTTTTGTTCTAACAGTACATTTTATTAATGATAGAGATTTGAATATCGTGATTGAAATGGAATAATTGTCGGTGCAATAGTAGAAGTATGGACAAAGAAGGGTTTATGGTAGGTTTCTATGCAAAGGAAGCACATTTCAAAATGTGAGAGATCTAAAATCACTATCCAAATATAAGACAATGTTGCAAAGTTAAACTTAAAAATTTAATATAGAAGTTATATATATATATATATATATATATATATATATATATATATATATATATATAATATAAGGCACACTTTCTTTTTGAGTGGCTTATTCATTAGGACTTCATAATTAAATATTTTAAACTTAGAAAAATCTTTGGTTAAGTGACATTCTCATAAATTTTCCTAAAAATTACTAATAAGTTATAAAAGAGATGCAAGGAAATGCCAAATGTGGATCCAAAATTTTCGTTTTTTTTTTTTTTTTTTTTTTTTTTAAAGCAAAGCAGCAAGAATTACAAATAAATCAGGACAAGATCCAAACATTAATAAACTAAAATATAAAAATTAATAAAAATGTGGATCCAAAATTCTCCTTCAAATTTTAGATTTAGGTCATTCAGAGATAATTAAATTAATAAATTAAAATATAGGGATGAAACTGAGCTTTTGAAACTACTAGTTGGATACTCGTCCGATGCACGTGTTTCATAATTTTGAAAATGCAAATATACATATAACAGTTGATTGTAGGGTCTTATACATATGAAAAACGAAAAATTACACTCTAATATTATTTCTTAGTTTGAGTAGCATCATTTGATTACCCACTTATTTTAAGACTTTAATTTAAACCAAAATATTATTTTTTATTTTGATATGCATCATTTGATTATCCACTTAATTTGACACTTTAATTTAAACCAAAATATTGTGTTTTTTCTATTCTCTTTAAATTTTTTATTATCTAGTAATTGAAAAAATATTTTTTCAAATGAACTTTTGGAATTCAAGAGAATCATTAATTAGATAGTGGTTCTCAAAACTCTTTGAATCTACGAAAGAAGTTTCGAGGAGATCTATTGGTAATTTATTTTTATTCACAAAAGTTCACTAAACGGAGAAGATCGGTTAATAAATTTATTTTCGTTTACAAAAGTTTAATTTCAAACTTTAATTTAAACCAAAATATTTTTTTTTATTTGATTGTCATCATTTGATTACCCACTTAATTTCAAACTTTAATTTAAACCAAAATATTATTATTTTCCTTTTTTTTTTAAATCTTATTAATGATCTAGTAATTGAAAAAATCTTTTTTGATCTTTAAAATTCAAGGAAATCATTAATTAGATGCACAGTTTCCAATTTTAGAATTCTTCTAATCTATGAAAGAAGTTTCAAAGAGATCTATTGGTCAATCTATTTTTGTTTACAAAAGTTCAATGAATCGAGAATATTTATTAATAAATTAATTTAAACAAAAATATATTTTTTTTTAATTTCAAACTTTAATAATAATAAATTAAGAAGTTTGATATTATTGAGTTTATTTTTTTTATCATAAAATTGCAAAATAAATTTTACTAATAATATTGAAATTGTAATGACATTATATTTTTAATGACTATTAGTAATTATATTTAATATAATAAATTACATAAATAGAAAAAATGCAAAATTATGATTAGACCTCCCTAAATCATAGCCCTAGTAAACTCCAATTTATCCAAAACAATAAAAAAAAAACACAAAAAGAAATAAATAAAAAATTAGAAGAAAATAATACAATTAAATCACATTGTCTTCCATTTTCTGCCTTCTACCTTAAGGCATCAGAGTTGCAATCGTTTTCTTCTCTCTCTTCAATATGCCAAGGATCAGTAGATGAATTGGTGTGTATTTACAAATTTGAAAAGAGAAAAAGAAAACTAAAAAACAGTAAGTTACATTAAATCACTCTCCTTGCCATTTGCCAAAGAAAAAACCTACAAAAGCATGTAAGCAGCAAATTACATTAAATTACCCTTTTTTTCTGCCATTTGCAACCAAAAAAAAAAAAAAAAAAAAAAAACTTCAAAAACACATTGTTTACATGTAATTTCAAAATAGAAAGAAATGAGACACGTGTAAATAAATTTATTTTTTGTATTAATTTGAATGTAGTGGAGTACAATCTCTAATTTGTTCCTCTGATTCTTTCTCTCTCAAGTATAATTTTTCTGAGGGCTTTCCAGCTTGTTCTCGGACGTAGATTTGATTCAAGGGCTTCGCAGCTTGTTTCTCGAAGGTGAGTTTGTCTCGAGGGCTTTACAGCTTGTTCTCGAGTGTGAATTTGTTTTGAGGGCTTTGCAGCTTGTTCTCGAGTGTGGATTTGTTTCTAGAGCTTTGCAACTTGTCTCGAAAGTATATTGTCTTGAGGGCTTTGCAGCTTGTTCTCGATGTGGGTTTGTTTCGAGGGATTTGCAGCTTGTTCTCGAATGAGGATTTGTCTCGAAGGCTTTGCAGCTTGTTCTCGAATGTGGATTTATTTCGAGGGCTTTGCAGTTTGTTCTCGAATGTTAACTTGCCTCGAGAGCTTTGTAGTTTCTTCTCGATCTTCAAAGTCTTCTAGTATTCAAGGCTCTAGTTCAGAGAGTGTTTGATCTTCAAGAGTTTAGGGAGTCTTCTGGTCTTTGTTTCTAAATTTTCTCTAACTTCTGAACCCCTAAAATGGAGGATGGAGCTCTCTATTTATAGAGTTCTTGAAGGGCTCCAGATGGGCTTGGGCTTGTTAGTCGGACTGGGTCTGGTTGACTTTGGGCATAACCTCTAGACTGGGCCTGGTTGACTTTAAGCCTAGCCCTTTGAACTTTCGTCTAAAATTAGCCCAAATTTCACATAACCCAATTGTATATTGGGATTTGTCATAATTTAATTTAGGGATCCTTGCCAATTTAATTAATCCCTAATTAAATATAATTTCGTCGTCTATGTTGGGTAATGACGTGGCAATTTCTGATTCGCCAAAATTTATATTCCAACACACGTAAAAAGCATAGATTACATTAAATCACTCCCTCTCTTTATCTATCATTTGTAAAAAAAAATAAAAAATAAAAAATAAAAATAAATAAATAATTGGAGGGGGAGCTCATTCCCTTGTTCTCTAACATCACCTTAACGAAGTCTCTTCAATAATAAATTGAAAAATTAGATACGAATAATTTGGTTTATTGAAAAGAAATATTCGAATTACATAGCCATAGTCATCAAATGAAAATGAGAGAAATCAAAATTTCTCCTTACATGGTTTTTGGAATCACTTTAGAAGACATGGAGGAATTCAGTTGTGGGATGTACTATATATAGACAGATGATGTATGACATTTAATTTATGTATGTTAATCACAATATATCATAATCTAATATTTTGTTAATACACTTATTCAAAAAAATATATCTTTATTTTTTAAAAAAAAGTTTTTCATTATTATTTTAATTTCATATTCTCAAAAGACAATTGTTCAAATTTTTTTTAAGTTTTTGTTCTTAACTTTTTAATTATGCATTAATTTTTTTAAATATTAGTTTATTTTTTTTAAAAAAAATATCTTTCATAATAATTTCATATTCTCGAAAACACATAGGTTTAAAAATATTATTTTATTTTTTGTAATTAATTTTTTTATATTCTCTTTAAAAAATATTTAAATATTGCTTTTTTAACAAAAAAAAATATTTTTAAATATACAGTAAATATTATTTAATATATAATAAATAAATAAGTATTGTTGTATCATTTTATTATTCAAATTATTCAAATATACATTAGTTAATTGTAGAATATTGGATATAAGTATTATTTTATTATTTTATTATTCAAATATGTTTAATATTTGTTTAATATTAGATTTATATCATTTTATTATTCAAATGTGTTTAATTTATCATTTTATTATTTAAATTATTTAAATGTGCATTAATTAGTTAGAAGATTGGAGATCGTAGAGATTTTAGAACCTTTATTTAAATTAGAGATCACATGCGTAGAGATTATATAATCTTTATTCAAATTGAGGCCGGTAGAAGGGAAAATCTTTAATTAAAAAGGCATATAAATTAAGGAGGGGCAAAAGGGGAAATCAAAAGTTTCCCCCCTCAAGCGTTATTTAGATAGTATAGAATTAGTTATTTGTGGAAGATTGGATATAAGTATTATTTTATCATTTTATTATTCAAATATGTTTAATATTTGTTTAAGATTAGATTTTTATCATTTTACTATTCAAATGTGTTTAATTTATCATTTTATTATTTAAATTATACAAATATGCATTAGTTAGTTAGAAGATTGGAGATTGTAGAGATCTTAGAACCTTTATTTAAATTAGAGATCACACGCGTAGAGATTTTAGAATCTTTATTCAAATTGAAGCCGGCAAAAAGAAAAATCTTTAATTAAGAAACGCAAAATGGGAAGTCTATAAATTAAGGAGGGACAAAAAGAGAAATCAAAAGTTTCTCCCCTCAATCGCCATTTAGATAGTATAGATAGAATAAAATTGGAAGAAAAAGAACCCAAAATTAAAAATTAAAAAAAGTATAATCTAACCCCTTTATATTTCCTTTTGTTTTTTTTAAACCTTTCCTACGTAATCATATGCTTAACAGACAAAGGAATAACTGTATTTTATTGTTTTTTTAGCACCGGAATAATTGTATTTTTCGCCATTTAATTATTCAAATTTGATAATCAATACCTAAAAAATATCTACCTCTAATATATTAGGATAATTGCAAATAGGAATAATTTTTTGTTTTTCATTAAATATTATTATTAATTGAATAGTTCAAAGCAAATATGGTGACATTTATTTTCCAATAAAGAGCATTTAGAGACTTTAGTTTGGGACCTAATAATACATTGCAACAGTCAAAATAGTGAAGCCATTTTTAAACAACAATTGAGTTTAAAAAACTAAACATGTTAATTAAAAGCTATTTAAATGGAACCTTTTTTTTATCATAAATGTAATATATATTAAGCCAGTTATCCAAGCAACATTGCAATAGTCAAAATGGTGAAGCTATTAAAAGAGATAATATAGGAAGAGAAAATTCAGAAGACAAACTATAAACGACAAGCTAAAGTATAAAAAATAAAAGTAAAAACAATATATATATATTTTAAAAAAACCTTTATATTATAAATGTAGAATTATTAAAAAAAAAAATCAGGGACCTAGAAAGATTTTTGTGTAACATGGTTGAACTTGACAACTTTTTAGTTTATAAAAGCTAAGAGATTGAAAATGAGTCAATTAATTCACACCCATATCTCATCCTTTGCCAAAAGACAATCAAGTTAGCAACCAGTGAATATGAAAATTTAGCAATCATGGAGAGTTAGAAAGAAAGAGAAAAAAAAAAAGGTGTTAAAAGGTCAACACAATAATGTGCATATAAAGGTCATTAAAGCCATTAATGTTGAATCAAAGTAACTCAAATCAAACACATGTTAGGTTTTTACTTTTTCAATCACAGGTATGTTTTGTGCCATGGCTATTCCAATTACTTATTATTATTATTTTTTTATTTTTTGAAGAACATTGCTATTCCAATTATTACAAACTTAAACATGTTGGATATTAATTAATGTCTCTTTTTATAAGTTATAGAACGATGTGTTCGACTGCATATTTGAATGTATATTGATTTTGAAAATGTAGTATATAAAATATTTAGGTTAAATTACAAATTTAGTCACTGAACTTTTAAATTTGTGTCTAATAGCTTCTTGAACTTAAATTCTCTAATAGATTTATAAACTTTTAATTTTTTGTCTAATGATAGTTTTCTGACATATTTTGTTTTAAAATTAATGAATTTATTAGACATAAAATTGAATTTTGTATCTAATAAATCTTTGAATTTTTAATTTTATGTTTATTAAGTTCCTAACATATTCAACATTTTTTTTAAAAAAAATTACGAACTTATTAAATACAAATTTTAATTTTATGCCTAATAAATTCTTTAATTTAGAAAAAATGTTTAATATGTCAATGACTTATTTAACACAAAATTAAAAGTTTAAAAATATATTAGACACTTTTAAAGTTCAATAATTTATATGACATAAAATTAAAAGTTTCGAAATTGATTAGACATTTTTTAAAATTTAAAGATTTGTTTATTTACCACAAACTTGAAAAAATCATAGAATAAACTTATAATTGAACCAAATATTTGTGATGAGAATCTGGGAGGAACGTGGTGTACACGCGCGGAGGAGGAGAGTGGAAAAGGGAATAAATATTCGCGTGTGGAAAAGCATGTGGTCCTATAAACCAAAGCTTTCTCCGGCGTTTACCAATTTCTTCCTCTTCCTTTCCCCAATGCCCATTACGTCATCACTTCTTTACTAACCTACGCCACCTTCATTCTGCGCACGTTAGGAAAACCCCCCATTTAAAAAAAAAAAATAAACCAAAAAAAAATAAATTAAACTATCTCTGCTGCTCTGCATTTCCCTTCCGTAACTTTCATTCAGATTTTATGGGTCGAGAAAACGCTCAGTTTTCTAATAGAAACCCAAAAATTCCACCCATATATACCCTCTTTCCATTGTTCGAATAAAATTGATAAAACAATAAAATTAAAATTTTTATTACAATTATTACTTTTCTATATATGTTGACTATATGTATGTGACTTATTATTACTTACCATATGAATTTATGGGGACCATATACCAAGTCTTCTATACTAGTGGTTCGATTAATCAAATATTGACTTGATTCTCTAGCCAATTCCAACAAGGTACTAGATTGATGTAGAGTTTTCTTGTTTAATGTTGTTATCTAATGAGCCTTACATTTTTGTTTTGCATTTGAAGATATTTAACGTAAGAAGTGAATTTTCAACTTTTTCTTTTCAATTAAAACAAAACATTGGTAAAAGATAGTCGAGAGGATGTTGGAGTGGAATAATTTTTTTTAATAGATTAATCATTTTTAAAATGTTTTTTTAATTGAGAAGATATAGGTTAAAAAATATTTTTAGTAAGAACTTTCATTAAAGTAACAATTTAGTATTTTGCCAACAAGAGCATAGTTCAACTGACATGAAGTATATGCTTATGACTAAGATGTCATGGGTTCGAATCCTCCCACTCCCAAATGTTGTTGAATTAAAAAATAAATATATTTGATTTTAGTTTGTAACAATTTAGTTTCTGAAACTCTAATATGCAACAATTTATTCTTTATACTCGTAACAATTAAAATTTTGTTGTGAAAAATCATATCAAAATTAATTGTTAATTTTTATTATTTAACTACTTAGTTTTTGTAGTTTATAAATACATTCGATCTCTGAATTATTTGTGAACTTTTAATGTTTTTCATCTAAGATTGTAATAAAGATTAAGATGTTATGAACTTTAAAGTTTGATATTTGTATTTTATGTGATTTTAATTATTAATTCATGCAAATTTTATTTTAAATAATTAAGAAAATTATTTAAAAAAATAAATAATCAACCAGGCGACCCAACCCAACCCAACTTAAAAGTATATAGTTGGGTTGGGTTGGGTTGCAACCCTTGATCGGGTCATTCAGATAGCCAACCCAACCAACCCGAATTTTCGAATGGGTCCTAAAAAATTCTTCAACTCAACGTAATGGAGTGTTTGGGTGGTCCCAAAAAGTCCTTTAACTCAACCCAACCTGTGTACATCCCCTGTGCCACAAGATATAGAATTGTTGGCACTAAGTACACAGCCACCTTTTATAAAAATCTCCGCCTTCCAAATAGTAAAATTGCACGGAAGAATCTTTAACTAAAATATTTTATTTATATTTTATATCATTTCACTCTCTCCATTTCAATTTGATTTAGGATTAAATTACAAGTTTGATCTTTGAATTTTTAAATTTATATTTATTTAGTCTATAAACTTTGAATTTTGTGTCTAATAGGTCTTTAAATTTTAACAATGTCTAATATGTCTCTGAACTTTCAATTTTATATCTAATAGATCAGTAACATGTTCAAAATTTTTAAAAATTAATTGATCAATTGAATATAAAATTAAATTTTATGTCTAATAAGACCTAAACTTTCATATTTTTGTCTAATTGGCTAGTAAATTTAAAAAAAATTTGAATAGATCAAAGACCTATTAGATACAAATTTGAAAATTTATGAATCTATAGGACATAAAATTAAAAGTTCAGAGACTAATTTAACAATTTTTAAAGTTCAGAGACCATATAAACATAAGTCTGAAAGTTCATACACTATAGTTGTAATTTAACCTTGATTTATGGAGTAACACCATTATTCATTACACAATTTTTATTTTTGGGATTTATCGTAAGGGCATAGGGGGACATTCTTGTGGTTGGTCGCCACTCACAACTATATTTTTGTGAATGCTAATTTTTGTGAATTTTTTTAAAGCTCAATTTGAAGACTTTAGAATGTATTTAGGATTTTTTTTTAAAATAAATATCTTGTAGTTAATTTTAAAGTTTTTTTGGGATACATTATAAATGTGAAATATCAATATTTCCATAAATCAAAATGTTGGAAATTGATGTCAATGATCTATTAGTATTTTCAATGTATCATAAAAAGCCTATATTATTATTATTATTATTCTTATTTTAAGTTTCATATAAAAAGCCTATATATAAATGTATATATCAGTAAAAAAAAAAAAAACTCTATAAAAAGTTATAGATGGAATAAAAAGTTTGTAACTTGCCATTTTTTTAGTATTAAAATTCAAACATTTACAGATAGAAGTTAGAATTTATGACTTTATGAAAGCACATTAATATTTTTAACCATTTGAACTATGTTTAGGTCAACAAAATCATAACTTAAAAAAGTATAAAAGTAGTCAATCTGAGCATAACTTAAATAATTAAATCATATATGCCAAAATGAGTATGGCTAACTGGTATTAAGTTTGTACTATCGATTTTGAAATTAGAGGTTTGATTCTCCCACTTCACATATCTTAAAAAAATAAATAAATAAATCATATATCATCGAATAAAATGTTAAAGGTTTAAATTCTCTCAATTTTATATGTTGTACGCACAAAAGAAAATAGAGGGAAAAAAGTACAGAAGTACTTGGTCTATTAGTTTAAATAATTTTTTACAATTTTTTTTTTTCATTACAGGGTAAATTATGGGATGGCATTGAACCTACACGCAATTCAACATTATCTCAATAATTTCCAAAAATTTATTAAGACATCATTGAAAATGTTTTATTTTGCAACTGTTTTAATTTGAAATTGAACTATCTTTTCTTCCGTGTTTATTACATCCTGAATTAAAAGGAGATTTGAACATATGAATTGGGATGCATTAAATATTCCACCAATTGAAAAGTTAAAACTAACTTTCAACATTATTCTATTTGATCTCAACTTTCAAAAGGCCTATTCTATACCCTAAGCTTTTTAGTTTATTCTATTTTGGTCCTTAACTTTTTAAAATAATTTTTTATAAAAAATAATCTATAATATATTTTTAAAAATAACAATTTTGGTTTTTTTTTTTGGTTTTTTTTTTCTTTATTTGTTCGACAAATAGATAACGTGCCATAAAATATATATGTACTAACACACTGACTTGAACATGAATTTAAATAATTTAGTTTGGATAGATATTAGGCAACAAAACAACTACTAAAATAGGCCTTCTTTTAAGTTTAATGATTCAATTAGATATTTTGAAAGTTTAAGCACTAATTAGAATAAATTTGAAAATTTTAAGACTAAAATGGGATTTGTTAAATTATAAGTTTAGTTCTAAAATTTTCAAGTTGTATCTAATATCTATTAACTTTAAAAGTGTCCAATAAATCCTACTTTCAATTTTATGACAATAGATTTTTGATCAATTAGACATTTAAAAAATTCCAAAATCTAGTAGACACAAAATCGAAAGTCAACGTTCTATTCAACATTAAACGTAGTTTTGCATTTAACTACAAAAATTTATAGCTAGTATTACCATAGTAACTACACTTTCCATTCACAATTTGATAAAATCATTAGATGATAAATTATTTTATTTTATGGGATCCACACTAGTCTTAATTGAAGGTAGCATAGACAAAATTTAGTGAAAATATCATTTTGGTCCATGTATTTTGGGTTTCATTACATTTTACAAAGTCCTATGCTTTCAATAAATCTTAAAATTAGTCATTTGAAGTTAATTTTTATCGAAATTAGTTGAATAATAATAATAATTTTCATGCAAGAAAAGTCTCAACGTAAATACATTTCCAAAATTTATAGAAGAAAAACTAATAAAGACTATTTTTTTCTTGAAAAGTTCTCAATATAAACTAACATTAGGGACTATTCTTAAGATTTATTCAAGGACTAAGTTTGAGTATTTGAAAATACAAAGACTAAAATAAACACATGTTTCAAAGTATAGGGACCAAATGTTATTTTAACCAAAAAAAGATTAAATTATAAATTTAATCCCTATAGTTTGAAGAAAGTTAGAATTTAATCCTTATAGGTTTAGAAATTCAGATTTCGTCCTTATGATTTGATAAAACTCCATAAATAATTCCTATGATTTGATAAAATTTCCTAAATAGTCTCTAACCATATAGATTAATTAGAACCTTTAAAAGTATAGGGAACTAAATTTTAACTTTTTTTAAATGATAAGGACCGAATTTATAATTTAACCAAAAAAAAAATACATACATGATACAAACGGTAGTACTACAACTTTTTTCAACAAATTGTCTAAATTAATTCATAGACTAAACTTGAAATTTAACCTTAAAAAAAAATAAATAAATAAAAAAGAGAGAGAAATAGGGAGGGACGCATGAACGAGGGAGGAGAGGTTAGAATCCTGTGCAGCGAACTGACACAGAAACAGAAGAAAAAGTGAACAGCTTTCCGCAGAAATCGAAACTTGTAACTGCGTAGGTACTAGGAACACAGCTTTTCTTTTGTTTCCCCACATAGAATGGTCCTTCTCTATTCCAAAATCCGAACACAATTTTTTTCTTTTTCTTTTTTTCCCTCTTTTTCTAAAAACCAACTAATTTTAATTTTAAATTTCAAATTCTTCCATGATTATTATTCTTCTTCTTCTTTTTTTTTTTTTTTGTTTTTTGCAATTTCCATGGACCATTCTACTTTACCCTACTATACAACCCCTGCCAGCTTTTCCATAATCCACCATTCATTGATTTATTTTCTGACCAGGAGCTTCAGTTTTGGACCATTTTCCATAGCAGTTTTGGACCATTAATTCAAAACTTCAAAAATTATTCCAACCTTTGAAAAATTTCATCAACCCAATTCGTCTATATCGATTGCAACAAAATAAATACTAATAATTGAGCAACAACGTCTATGATGCACTTTCATGTTTATATTTGTTTCATTTTGAACTCTTTTATTTTTTACCTAGCTTTAAACTCTATGATAGTGATCTATTTAAGATCGTATGATTGTTCGAGTTTTATATCTACTAAAAGTTGTAGCTATCTCTTATCAACATTCCCACAACAATTAATTTATTACATTTTTTCAATCTAAGCATAGCTTAACTGGTTAAAGTATATATATTATTAATCAAGAGGTCAAAATTTTGAATCCCCATTCTCACATGCATATTGTTGAACTAAAAAAAATCATTACATTTTCCCATCACATCCTAAACATTATTTGATTAGGTAAATTTAACAAAAGACATTCTTTATGGTAGATTCTTGTTAATTTTTTTTTTTTTTAGTACAAGAACATTTGAAGGTGGGAGGATTCAAACCTCTAACCTTTTGGTAGATGATACATGTCAATTACCATCGAGCTAAGCACTACGCTCACTTTGGCTACCATTTAAGCATTTAAGTGAATATTTTATTAAAATATTTAAGTGAATTTATTTGAATAGTTTTTTGTTACACAAAATTTAAGGACTGAACTGAGGAAGGGGGACAAATAGATCACCAACCTGAAATTTATTCACTTGCCTAGTTGCAATCAAATACAGAGAGAATTTATGTAACATTTGTCTAAAAAGAAAAAAATATATTTTAAAAATAGATCAACCTTACTATTAAAGTGGACAATTAATATATCAATAATTACAAAATATAGATGGCTGCTTAAGTAGATGCATTTTTTAAAAATACAATTATGACAAATGGCATCTTTTTTATAAAAAAAAATGCAAGAAACGTCAATATGTACTTACTTTTGTAATTTTTAGATTTTGAAAGTTACATTATTATAGCTTGTGTTTTAATGTTATTTTTAAGATTAACCTATTCTTCTATGGCCGCAAGGGCACTAAATTCCAATAGCCTAAGTTTGAGAGTAAAAATATTCGAACTTATAAGTTAGCTAGTTAGTTGAAAAATATATTGACATAAAGTGGATTTTTCTTAAATTCTCATATAATTAATATCAATCAATAGTCTAATTTTTAAGATCAATAGGGTGAATTAGTGATTAAAATACTTAATCATAATATGATAACTAAATAGTAATAATTAATAAAAATCAATTTCAGTTCATTGTTAATAGTTTACTTAAAATATAAAACAAAAAATAAAAATATTATTAAATGGGTCTTAAATAACTAATCTGATCTTTTTTAAAAAGATTAAAAGTTATTGTAATAGAAAATTAAATTCAACATCATATCCTCTTTATCTCAATTGCCATATGAATGGTTTTTTGCCTTAATTTAAATGGAATATCTATAATTAACATATAATTGTGTGCTTGTCACCATCCTATTCCTAACATAGTGTTTAATTAATTATATTAGGGCTTTTATATGGAGGCTGTTTCAAATTAATTAATATCTAATTCAATGCTCTTACGTTACGTTAACAACAAAAACGTCTAAGTAATTAAATCTAATCATCATCATCAAGCTATATTAATCACTAATTTAATCATTGTTTCTTGCTAAGTGACTTAATGTCTCATTTAATTCATTTAAACCCTACTTCAAATTTAATTAATGATAGGAACGTTTCATTTCCTAATTAATTATATCTTTCCAACTATTAGTAATAATGCGTGAGAAATAAAATTTAGTTGATTTTAGAGTTTTTATATAAGGTTGGAACTCTTTTGCTCTACTTGTTAAGAAATAGGTCAAATTATCAATTTGGTTTGTCTATAATTTAAACTTATATCAATTTGGTTTCTATGATTTGGTTAAATCTCCTAAATCATTTTTATCAGTTTCATGATTGCATTACACATTTTCTATCTACGTGACAATGAGTTGACCTCGCTATAGGGTTAGAGAAAAATGAGTAATTTTTGGGGTGCATAAAAAGATCACTATAGTTTACATTTTTTTTTTCTAAAAAGAAGTAACTAATTTACCTTTTTCTATCTAAAGGTTGGAACCCTTTTTCTCTACATGTTAAAATAGATTAAATTATAAACTTGGTTCTTTTAGTTTGAACTTAGTTTCAATTTGGTTTCTATATGTGTCAAAAAAAATTGGTTTCTATAGTTTGATTAAATTTTATAAATCATTATTGTTGTTATCATGATTGCATTGCACATTTTCTTGCAACGTGGTAACGAACTAATTAACCTAGCTATAGGGTTAGAGAAAAATGAGTGATTTTGGGTGGGTAAAAAATAGGAGAAAATGAGTGAGTTTTTTAGGTGAGTAAAAAATGGATCTACGGTTTTTATGAGGTATGATTTGTAAGAAATAAATTAAAACGTTTTGAATTATAGGAACCAAATTCAAAGTCATATACATTAAATTTACAATGTTGAGTTTTCGAGTTTATATTTTCTATCTTCTTTCTATAGATATTTACCCCTTTACTATTTATATTCCAAGTTCTAAGGAAGGAAATTGACAATTTAGCGCAAAAGAGCTCCATAATACAACCATAAAATACGGCAAACCAATAGAAAATTAATTAAGTTGTGGTGGACCAATCTTTTTTTGTTTGTTTGTTTGAATTAATCACATATAAATTCTTAAAAGAAGAGTAAAATTAATAAATTAATAAATAAATGGGACCTTTTTGATTGAAACCCTAAGTTAGATAGGTTGAAGGATGAAAAATGTTGAGCAATTTATTGAGTTGGTGTTGATTGGGACTGTGAAGACTTGGATCTTTGGTGTGATATTGCTTTCTTAAGAAATTAAGCAAAAAAAAAAAAAAAAAAAAAAGGAACAAAAACTCATGTGTCAAATCAACGGTCGAGATCCGTCAAATCAAACTCCCCAATATATATAACTACCATCCATTAAGAACCAAATTATGATTTGTTTGGGAGTTCATAATCAAAGTGAAAATACAGTGCTAGCCCCTGATTTAATAACCCAATATCAAATTTCAAATGCAATCATTTCTTTTTCTTTTTTTTTTTTAATAATAACTAATTTGAAATGGTCTGGGTTAATTTTCAAAACCCAAATTTAGAATTTTATAAAACCTTTTTCATTGTGTAGATTTTGTAATTTGCATAAAATTTCTAAAATGTTTCGAAAAGTAGTTTACATAATTTCAAAAAAAAAAAAAAAAAGTTAAAGAAGCAAACAGAAAAAATATATATATATTTTTTATTAAGTACATTCTTAGTTTTCAAAATTTTTGGAGATGTTTAAAAAACATTTTTAGAGTGGATTACAAGACAAAAGAGTTACAACTTAGATAAATTCAACTAGTATTATTAGTTGTCCTCCATAATAGGATTAAAGCCAAAATCCCTTTTGTATTTTTCAATCAAGTTAATGCTAACTTGACTACCAAATTCATATTTTCCCACCAAGGTTATTTGTCAAAACTTCCACATTACTAAAAACAAATAATAACGGGTGACTTTGCGTTTCTAACTAATTCTCACTAACGTTGAAAATGTCTAGTTAAGCTTTAATTAAATAATAAAAATGACAATGAAACTTTTAAAAAACAAAGTGGTCAAATGAAATTAAGGTTACAACATTAATAAACTAGCTAAGATTATAATTTAACCTTAAAAATATTTCAAAATCTTAGAAAATTTAAAAAAAATATTTATCTCTTTATTTCAAATCTTATAATTTAAATCCAAAAATAGGTTAAAAGAAATTTTTTTCATTAATTTTCAATTACCAGACTTGGAGAGATAGTACTTGGATAAGTAATTAGATACACCAATAACCTGCTCAATCAATCTATCAAATTCATTAAACAATATCATGAAATCATATCATCTCATCCAAATTTCAACAATATAACCGTCATATCTAAATTCTACTGATTAATGTTAAGAGCACAAATTGAATATATAGGCATAATTTAAAATTTAGGGACGTCAACCGACTAAATAGATACAATTTTTTTTTAAAAAAAAACTAAGAGAAGAAGATGTAATTTAAGGTTTAAACTTGATGATAATAGGGTGATTAATTGAATGCAAATATTCACAAAAGTGATAAATTATGGGAAAAGAAAGGCATATACTCTTTGAATGTAGGTTTGAATCTTATTCTTCCATTTCGCAATATTCTGATTCTGCCACGTCATTACACTTCGTAATTGTGGGCCACTCCTACCATGACGCGTGGTCCCCACCTCCAATCAGATTATCCTCCAAAATCAACGGCCTTAATTCGCCCGAAGACTCATTTCTGTGTTTCGACTTTTTGGATATGATCGAATGTTTCCCACTATATATATTTTTATTTTAAATGAATTTTTTTCTTATTTATTGTTTTTTTCCTCCAAAATGTTTTTATTTATTTATTGTAATGCAAATCTTTTCGTCTATCTTTTCTTTTTTCAAAAAATAGAAAGTATTAGTTTTAATCAAAAACTTGGCAAAATGTATCAATTGATATTTTAAACTTTTAATTTTATCAAATTACATCTTAAACTTTGTTCCAGTTTAGCCTTAAATTTGAATAAATATTGCATTTTTATCTTATAATAGACTTTATTTGAAAAATTCTCAATAAAAGTTGGTTCTTGTACATTTAATGGATATAAAATATATGTATAGTGCAAACTTAATGAAACTTCAAAGAAATTTGATACTAGAGCTAGACTATTGTTATTGAAATTTGTGAATTTTGAAAATTTTATAATTTACTTCTCAATCTTGTGCATTAATCAAGCTTAATTTTGTGCAAAGTTCAATTTTTGTTGAAATTAGTGAGTTTTAAAATAACTTTTTGATTAATATTTTGCTAAAATTTGTGGGTGAATTTAACGAAAATAGAACCTGAGTAAAAATTGCAAGTCATATTTAGGATAATGGTTCAATTGGATGAAATTGAAAATTTGGTGTGAGTTAATTTTTTTCCTAAAACATTTTAGTGTCAAATTAAGTACATATAGTTTAAAAGTTTAAATTCTATTTTCATCCGTGAACTTTTTCAAGTTTATTTCATTTTGGTCTTTAAACTTTCAAAATATGAATTTTGGTTTTTAAACTTTCAAATTTATTCCATTTTAGATCATGAATTTTTAAAATGTATATTTTAGCCTTTGAACTTTAAAAAAAAAAAAAAAAAAAAAAAACTAGGTCATTGCTATATTACCTTTCCATCTACTTAGCACTTGTCTAAAATGCTCATCTCTAATCACTACAAGAATTTTTAGATTTGCAAACGAACTTTTTCCCGACGCAACACTTTTCGTCGAGAAAAACATACTTTTCCCGACGAAAATGGCAAGCGTCGGAAAATTTACACACTTTTCCCGAGCTTGCCATTTTCGTCGGGAAAAGTATGTTTTTCCCGATGAAAAGTGTTGCGTCGGGAGATTTATTTGCACGCCATAGCTCGTCATATGGCGCGAAAAGATAAGCCGATGTATTAAAAGGCTATGCCGACGCATTTGTAGTGTCGGGAGAAGTTAATTAAGTGAAACGCGCGTTTCACTTTTCCCGACGCTTTTTTTGAACTATGTCGACGCTTTTTTGAGTCGGGAAAAATCGGTGAAAAAATAAAACCCTAGCCCTTTCTTCTTCTTCTTCTCCTCTTCTTTTCCTTTTCTTTTTCCCTCTTTTTCTTCTTCCTTTTCTCTCCGCCGTCTACATCTAAAACTCATATACAGTCACCTCATTTCTTCTTATTCTTCTCCATTTTCTTCCATTTTCCTTCACCCATGCCCTCTATCTTCTATTTTCGGTGTTTTTCTTGTAGGTTTTGACGGCATGAGGCGGAAGTCCGATTTTGGGCATTTTAAGGGAGAAAATTTATGGAGTTTGCTACTTTGGAGGTATATAGAATTTTTACATTATGTTTTTTTTAGTTTATTTAAGATTTAAACTTACTTATTAAGCCTTTTGAAGTTAAAAATTTTACTTTGAATGTATTATGTAATCAAAGTGTTCTTCTCCATTATCTTCCATTTTCCTTTACCCATGTCCTCTATCTTCTATATTCGGTGTTTTTCTTGTAGGTTTTGACGGCATGAGGCGGAAGTTCGATTTTGGGCATTTTGAGGGAGAAATTTTATGGAGTTTGCTACTTTGGAGGTATATAGAATTTTTACATTATGTTTTTTTTAGTTTATTTAAGATTTAAACTTAGTTATTAAGCCTTTTGAAGTTAAAAATTTTACTTTGAATGTATTATGTAATCAAAGTGTAGTTTGGAGAATACTTGTGTGGTTTGGAGGCTATTTATGTGATTGGTGTTTAGTTTGGAGCTTATTGTTGGATTATTGTTGGAGAATACTTGACGAAATCGCCGACGAAATTTTTTCGTCGACCAAGACTTTTCCCGACGCTTTGTTGCGTCGGGAAAAGTGAAAAATCTTGTAGTGAATTTATATAGCTTGAAATCATGCTCATATTAACATGCTAGTATACATATTAAAAGCTACTTCATTAATTTGTTAAAAACAAAATAAAGGTATGGACCAAAGTAGTTACTCAAATAGACACTTTAAAAGTTGAAAAACAAAATTTGAAAGTTCAAAGACTAAAATAGACATTTAAAAAATTTAAAGATCAAAATAGAATAAATCTAAATCTAGTTTACAATTTCAGAAGTTTAGTATTAAGAACCAAAGTTGATTTTTCTATGAAGTTAAAAAATTATAACATAATATTGTAAAATAAAATAAGTAGGAAAGTTGAGAAACCACAATAGAATTTAACCATAAATAATAAAATACATCCTTTGAAAAAAAAACTTTAGAATAAAGTATCCTTTCAAATAGTTTTTATAGAAATTGCTACAAATAGACTATTCCTAAACAATAATTTTTAGAAAGCAACTTCAAGAAAATATGTCCAAAACTATGGGCTAACATACAATATCACAACGTATATCTATTTCTCATTTTAAAGATTTATTTTTTTTAATACTAAAAGGCGATACTTTCGAAATATGGAATTAATTTTAGAATACTTAATTATATTTCTAAAATTTATTTCTCAAAAAGAATTTAAACCTTTAAAAAGAAGAATAATTGAGGGTGAAAAAATTCAACTATCTATATACTTGGTTGCGAAATTTTATTCATAAATAATTTAGAGTGAAGCCCATTAATTAAAAGAGGAAAAAAGGGGGGGGGGGGGGGGGGGGGGGGGAAGAAATGAAGGAAAATGATGGAGGATAGGAGATTACACGTGTGAGAAATAAAATAATTTAGAGAAGAAAGAATAGAAGAGTTAGGTAAAGAATGAACATTAAAAAAAAAGATATAGATATATTAAAGAAATTAAAGAAATATTACTAAAGAAAATTAAAAAAATATTATAATAAAACAGGAAGAAAAAAGTAATCACCTTAGCTCCCACGAAAGGTGACTCACCGACACTACAAAAGTCAAAGCAAATGACAAAAACCAACAAAAACAAAACATTTCCTTTGAGAAAAGCAATGCTTTCTAATGTCCTACGTGGATTTAATTATTTGTTTCCCTCTCAATTTTAATTATATATATATTTTTTAATTTTACTTTTTGTATAATTGCATCACATTTGGGTTTAATTTCATCGTTGCTCTCTTTGTTCAAAGTATTCATTTTTTGCTAAGAATATTTATAATTTTTTTAAAAAAAATTCAACAATATGTAGAATGAGAATTTGAAAAACTTCTAATCGGCCTCTTGGTTGATCATATCAGCCAGTTAAACTATACTTAGATTGGCTAGAATATTTATAAACTCAAACTTTCATTAGTGTAAAAAAATTATGTAAAAATATTTAAACTCTCTTTTATGTCACTTTTCTATTGGTGATTTAATTTATAAAAAAAAGTGTGTTACTAATGATTTATTTAAAAATTAATTACTTTTCTATTTTTCAAATAATATGTTCTTAAACTATATGCATAAAAACTAAGCTCATCTTGGATATAACAGTTGATTTAGTTTTATGTTTCTAGAAAATAAGCTTATTTCTTCTCAATCTTTATAGTCACCTTTATATATAGAGGGGGAGAGTTTAGCCTACCAAAGAAATTGTTCAACTTAAGCAACATATTTCGAGTCAAAATATATATATATATATATATATATAAAGAAAAGAAACAATCACATTTTCTTCGTAATCTATTAATCAAAACATTCAAAGAATGATTCTCCAAAGTCAAAATATTGAAATTTAGACACAATAGTATAACTAGATATATATCTAATTTTTTGTTCTATACCTAATAAGGTCGATTATAATAAACTATGACCAAAGAAAGAAAGACATTTCAAAATTAAATTTTCCAAGGGATAAGTACTCAGAAGACTTACCATTAAAAGTTTTTGTTATGTTTTGTTTGGTTTAATTTGGCTAATACCCAAGAAAATTTGAAGATTTTGTACGGATGACCCGTTTTCCAACGTTTTAATGACTGATGACATGCGTTCTGAAAATAATGAAATATGACCCATTCTGACATATCATAGCGCGCAAAATTACACATGAGGGTAGTATGAGACGGTTTTTCTTGTTCACGCTCTCGTAGGCGGAAACGTTATCGCTCTAGCTCTCTCCCTCTCGCTCAAATGAATGGTTGAAAATCTGGAGAAAAAAAAAGACAAGAAAAAATTACGTTAGAGAAGAGCTAGAGCGAGAACGAGCTAGAGCGAGAGCAAGAACAGGCTAGAACAAGAGAGAAAACGAGCTAGAGCGAGAACGAGCTAAAGCGAGAGCAAGAACGAGCTAGAACGAGAGTGAGAACAAGCTAGAGCAAGAGAGAAATCGAGCTAGAACGAGAGTGAGAACAAGTTAGAGCAAGAGAGAAAACGAGCTAGAGCGAGAGCGAGAACAAGCTAGAGCAAGAAAGAAAATGAACTAAAGCGAGAGCGAGAGCGAGAACTAGAGTTAGAACAAGAATGAGAGTACGATGCCCTCACGGTAATTTGGACAGGATGCAGAGTACGGAAAGGGTCATATGTCATTAATTTCAAAACATGGGTCAAATGACATCGATGCGCGTGAAAATGAGTCTTCTGTGCAAATTTTCCAGAAAATTTGCTTTAAGGGAATTTTTTTTTATTCGATTGAATTGATTTTGACTAAATGAGATGTGTATTGAAAATGGTGTTGTACTTTAAGGAACACCCACAACAATTGTTTCAAAAATAAAAATAAAAAACCAACAATTATTTTGGTTTTGATATTCCAATTTTATTTTTTCTTTTTTTTTTTCGCTGTTCCATATATCTATAATCGTTTATTTTTATTCTTCTATTTTACTTTTAAAATGTTTTTCCTAGATGAATTTACTTCGGATTTGTATAGGATAAGAATAAGAAGAGTTATTTTATTTTTTTGTTTGTTTCACGTCTTGACATATAATACAAAGATATCGGAATATTCATAATTACTTTATTGTAGGAAAGTTCTTTGGACAATGAAGACATTTCAAAAATATACATCTTAATTCTTTATTATAAAACAGTACTTCTAAAATTTAGGTCAAATTATACATTGTATGTTTATTATTAGCAATATTGATTTCTTTATTGTACTTTAATTTAATAATCTCAATGGCCATTATTTGTATTAAAAATTGTTGATGCAAAAATAATATTTAATAAACTACATCAACGTCCAATTCATGTAACATGAAACATCATCTATTAATGACAAAAATCATTAAAATTAGTAAATTAAAATATGACCATTACATTAACACAAAAATGAAAATACAATTATTTTAATTTACATTTTGAAATTTTAACTTGCAACTCGAGTATATCTCAAATTGTTAAGATATATATAATTAGTCAAAAGGTTTAAAGTAAAAAAAGAAAAAGTTGAAATTTTAACTTCAAATAATATTTTTTTGCTTTTTTGTTTTTTTTTAAAGAACTTCAAAGAATTAATTATATTTTATCATTATTTAATTTTACATTTATATAATTTATTTATGGTTTGATTGTGCTTTCCATTTTGGTTTGTGGTCAATGATGGTTTCAGAAATCCTAAAGGTCATTTTCTTTACTTTTTTTTCCCTTCATGCACTTTTCAAATTATGAAGGGTTTATAGCATTGTAATTATTTTATTACTTTTAAATATTCCACAGGCAACAAAGTCCCCAAATTCAAAAGAAACTTGTATTTAATGATCATATTTTTTAAAATTAAAACCATTAATAAGGACTGCTAATGACATGCATTCGAAAACGATTTAATTCAAATAAAAAAATATTTATATCTATTTTTAATGTGTCTTTTTGACTTGAGACTGACTTTTAAGAGATTCAATTTCCAAGCTATGTAAATTATTTTTTTCTAAAAAAAAAAAACGAAGCACTTTTTAGAAAACTCAAATAATTAGAAAAGGTAAATGGAATTGGAATATTTATTATTTACTTTCATATCGTTTTCTTGATCATGTAATATTTAGGTCGGGCTGTATATTCAATAACTATTAATAGTAAAATTAAAGCATTTGAAAATTTTACAAAACTAAAGGGTGATGGCTAATTTAGGATCTATTTGATATCTATTTTTTAGTTCTCCCTTCTCAAAATTATACTTATTTACTAACAAATTTAATTATTATGTAGTCTCGTTTGAAGATTTTTTTAAAAAAAAGTTCTAGCAAAATTTTAAAACTAAAAAAGAAGTGGCTTTTAAAAATTATTTTTGTCCTTTTATGAAGTTTGGTCAAGATTTTCAAAAATGTTTTTGATTTTTTTTTTTTTAAAAAAAAAGAGTAAAGAATCGTTTCTATACCAACTTAATTTTTAGAAATTAGAAAAAGAAGGATCAAATGAGCCTTAATTTAAACTTTTTTTTTTTGGCAAAGTATTATTATAAGTACGTATAATAATAGTCTAATTTCTTCTATCTCAAAAATTGCTAAGGTAAGGAGAGTGAGAACTTGGGCCGGTGGATGTTTGTACTGGACTCACCTAGGCCCATTGAGGCCCAGATCTTAAGATATCAAAAGCCCATCACCATATTTACTGGGCCTTTTACATATTCACCCGACGGAAGAGTGATGAAACGTGGCATCACTATGTTAAATGGGCTTCTTAAATCTTAAAATTATATTAATTTTGTTTTTAGAAACTATTTTTTCTATTTTTTTAAACATATTTCACAAATATTCTTTAGAATTTTTTTTTAAAGTACATATTACCCAAATATTCATAAATACTTATGAAATAAAATTGATAACCTTAAGGTCGAATGTTTGAATCTTCACTCCATATTTGTTGAAATAAAAAAGAAAAAAAAAATCTCTTATCGATATTAATGTTGTTAACCAATGTAGAAACTCCAGGTATGATTTAACCTTAATATGAGGACTAAAATTAAAACTTTAAGATTACATGGACCAAAATTCCACCATGGAGAAAATACAAAATGCAATATCTAATTAATATAATTTAAAGATTATTTAAAATAAATTGTTTAAACCATGTGTTTAATATATATATATATATTTATATATATATATATATATATATATATATATATATATATATATATATATATATATATATATATGAACTTTTATACTTATTTTGACTAGGTCTCTAAATTTTTAAAAATTATATAATTCACTTATAAGGGCTAAAATGAGAAGAATATCAGTGAAAACCTAACATGATCCTTTTTTTCGTAGAAAGGTTTGGAAGTAAAATAAACACTTTTTAAAGAAGTTATTCTCCTAGCCAAAGGAAAATATGAGGGCTAAAATGAAAATTTTTAAAGTTTAAAAACTAAATTAAAAAAATTAAAGTGGAAGAACACAACCATATTAAAAAAGAAAAGATAATACTTGCTTATTCATTGGTCAAAAGAAATCTTCCCTACCATTAACTTTTTTACAGTTAGGAGAGATAAACGAGATTTAAAAAAAAAAAAAAAAAAAATCAATAGTTGTCAAATAATTTTTAGTGATAGTACATAAGAATATTTATGCTTACTAATTAGGAGAGCAGTATATTGTTGTTTAAAAAAGGTTAAATTAAAAGTATAAAACTTTGAAGGTAATGTCTAATACCTAGGTTCTTAAACTTTTATAAGTATCTAATATTGTCTTTAAATTTGTATTTAATAAATCCTTGAACTTTATCTCATAAATTTATGATTTTCAATTTTGTATCTAATAGGTATTTTCCTTTTTTTTTTTTTTAATTCATGAACTTATTAAATATAAAATGTTAAATTATAGAAAATACCCCTAAATTTTAGGATAGACTTCAATAATGCCCTAAACTTTCAAAAGTTTTTTTTTTACCCTTTAACTTTAAATTTGTTTCAAAATAACCATTCCATAAGCTTTTCCATTAAAATGAAGATGGAAAAGTGATGTGACAGTGACTTGTAAATAATGGTACACATGACATTGGTTTCCATTATGCCTATGAATTTTATGTTAGGTTTCAATTATTGTTTCAAAAGTTTCATTTTAACCTTTAACTTTTGAAATTGTTCAAAACATCCATTTCATTAGCTTTCCTGTTAACATGATGAGGAAAATATAATGTTTCGATTGGTTGAAAAATAAGGGTTATACATGGGCGTATTTTGACGGTTAATTGTAAAAAAAACTGAACATTTTAAGTAATCACATTCAAAATGATCTCAATTAGAGGGAGAAACAAATTTATAAGATGGAGTTTTGGCTAATCCCCATATTTGTTCATCTGCTCTCAAATTATGTAACATCATTTCAAATGTGACTAAGACATACGTACTCTTTGATCTCTCTCTCTCTCTCTCTCTCTCTCTCTCTTTTTATAGCTCACTACCATGTCATATTTCATCTTAATTTTAAACAAGAAAGCTAATAAAATGATTGTTTTGATACAGTTTGAATGGTTAAGGGATAAAATCAAACTTTTGAAATGATAATAGTATAATTGAAAGTGAAACGTGTCCTAAAGTACTTTAAGGGGCATAATTGGCATGTGTACCACTATTTTACAAGTTATTACCACATCATTTTTTGGTCTTCATTAAATGAAAAGTTGATGAAAGGATAGTAAGTTTAAAGTTTAAAGGTAAAAATGAAATATTTGAGAAAAAAACATTGATGTCATATAATGTGATTATAGTACAGATGGTTGGTGGATAAAATAGATATTTTTAAGAAAGAGGAAGTGACGATATTTTTTTTAATTCTAAAAAAGAAAGTAAAAGGTCTATTTTCCCCTCAAAACACAATGGCCACTATTTTCCTGGGTCTATCTTCATCTTCCTCCAAATACCATTTCTCCAACTCCATTTCAATCCGCTGCAGCGCCGGAGAAACAGAGTGCAGCGCCATGACCAATGGCAACTCGTTCCCGAACGAGAAGATAGTCCGGCCGCCGAGGCCGCGGCGGATAATACTGGTGCGGCACGGGGAGAGCGAGGGGAACGTGGACGAGAGCGCCTACACCAGAATCGCCGATCCCAGAATCTCTCTGACGGAGAGAGGAATTAGAGAGGCGGAGGAATGCGGCAGCAACATCAGGAATTTGATCCAGAGAGATGGAGTCAAGGATTGGAGTGTTTACTTTTACGTTTCGCCATACAAAAGGACTCGCCAGACTCTGCAACATTTGGCCAAGTCGTTCCAGCGACCTCGAATTGCTGGTTTCAGAGAAGAACCCAGATTGCGGGAGCAAGATTTTGGTAGGTCAGTTTCCCCCCCCCTTTTTTTGTTTCCTACTCTTACTTTAATTTAAACTACAACTTTACTTTTGTTTTTCAAGGTACGTTTTCATTACATTTCGTTCTTGCTTTTCCAATTTGGCTTAGAATTCAATTGGTTTTGTTAAGAAGGATGGAATCCATGATAGAGAAACGTGAAAAAAATAAGTACAATTTTCAAAAATCAAATAGCTATCAAACGAAGTCTAGATGGTTATCAACAGGATCTAAACTTTCAAATTTGTGCGTAAAAGATCACTAAAATTTTAAAAATATGTAGGTTCTTAAATGACTTCAAACCATAGTAGCCATTTATGATCTATCTAAAATTTAATATCATGTAAGTTTCTTTGGCAACCTAATATAATAGGATAAAAGGTTGTCATGTGAGATTAGTTATTCAAGATCTCAAAAATAAAAAATAAAAAATAAACAAATATTTGGGCTCTTGAATTTTAATTATAAAAGTGTGTCTAATAAGCCTTTGAAGTTTCAATTTTGTGTCTTTATGTCTTTGACCTATTCAAAAATTTTAAAAATTTACTAATCATTTAGGCATAAAATTGAATTTTGTGCCTAATAAATCCTAAATTTTTAATTTTGTGTATAATAAATTTGAAAATTTGAAAAATGTTAAATATGTGAAGTACCTATTAGACACGAAATAGAAAATTTAAGAGATTAAACTTGTAATTTAACCTAATTATACAATACTAATTGTCATAATTTGCTAAAAATATTTTTTAAAATACAAATGTGGGATGAGAATTCAAATCATCCCTATGAATGTACTAATTCAACTTTTCCATTAGCCTCTCTATATTACTTTTGAAAGTTAAATATGTCAAGCTAGAAAACAAAATATATTTTTTTCCAAATAAATCATATATTCAGCCTTTTAACCTTAGTTTTAATTTAAATTTCATTTGTTTTAAGTCCAAATTTCTGGATGGTGTCTAATGAGTTCATAAACTTTAAAAACTATCTAATTGCCTCTAATTTTTTAATTTTGTAGTTCTTACGTCTTTGAACTCTAAAAAATGTTTAATAGATTTCTAAACTTCCTTCAACTGAGTATTAGACACAATATTGAAAGCTTAGAAACATATTAGATATAAAATTTATTGTTTAGAGATTTATTAGATATTTTTTAAATTTTAGGGTCCAAATAACTTGTAATTTTAACCTAAAATTTATATGATATTCTTACCAGTAACATATATCCAATGCGTCAAGTGACTCCAAAGTAGTTACATAATTTATGGGGAAAATCAATTTTAACCCCTAAAATTAGAAAGGTGTATAAGTTTTAATTTCTCAAACTTTCTAGGCACAAAATCTGTTATTGAATAACTATATCAAATTTTACAATTTTTTTTTCAAAAGTCTAATGTCATTTTTTTTTCTGTTTGAAGTCCCATCAATTTCATTTGATACCTGCGTTTTATAGTTCATTGAATGTACCTGAGAATATTTTTTTAAAAAGATTATTCAAACAAAAATATGTCTAACGGTAAATAGTGCAACATTAAGTTTAAAAATGCAATTTGATGAAATTGAAAATTTAGGATAAGAATGGACACTTGGCCAAATTCAGAGTAAAAATTAATTTTTTTCCTCTAAACATTAATAATGAAACTTTTTTATAAGAAAAAGAAAATCAATAATAGAACTTTTAAAATTACAGGAGCGAGAAATTAAAAAAACAATTTAACCATCTTTTTCTTCCATCTAAAAGTCGATTTTTTTTAATCCTTACACTTAAATGAATCAAGTTTGATTTAAACTTTTAAAGCTAAATTATAAAAAATACCCTTGAACTTTGTCATTAGTTTAAAAAATACTCTCATTCTTTCAAAAGTTGCGAATGCTACCTTTGACCTTTCATGAACGTTTCAAAACTATATTTAGAGTAGAAAAATTGTTCTTTTAATCCAAGCAAGTATCCTAATCACTGCCACGTTGATTTTTCTTGTAACATTTTAACGGATTTCTACTTCAAAGATAATTTTTAGATGTTCATGAAAGGCTCAAGGGTATTATTGCAACTTTTGAAAGATTAAAGGTATTTTTTGAAAAGAATGATAAAGTTAACAATATTTTTTTTATGATTCAACCGACACGTAATTTCATCACAACTTTGAAAATAGTACTAAAGAAAAACGTAATAAAAGCTATATGAAACTTAAGCAAGGTTTGTGTATTTACCTTGAAAATCAAAGGAAACTTTCAAGACAGAGAGAAAATGAGAGTTGAGAAAGCCATGAGAATGCTATATGGTCGCTTTTTCTACCGCTTTCCAAATGGAGAATCAGCTGCAGATGTTTACGACAGAATCACAGGTACAACACACAAACAAAACAATCTGTCATTTATTCCCTGTCTTTTTAATAAATTTGAGTTGTGAAAGATTTTCAACAGTTTCTCTCTTTTTTCTGTACTGAAACAAAACAAACAAACAGGTTTCAGAGAAACATTAAAATCAGACATTGATGTGGGAAGGTTTCAGCCACCAGGCCAAAGAAATCCCAACATGAACTTGGTCCTTGTCTCCCATGGCCTTACTCTCAGAGTCTTTCTCATGAGATGGTATAAATGGACTGTGGATCAATATGAAAGACTCAACAATTTGGGCAATGGTAAAATGATTGTCATGGAGAAAGGCTTTGGTGGAAGGTAATTAAGTTTGTGTTTGTGAGCTTGTTTCCGAGTTCGGGGATGATGTTTGGACAAAGTGTTTTTAAGTAACACTTGAAATTGAAGTCATTCCAAACATGCCCTTAAATCCAACACTTTCTTAATCTTCTTTTGTTACTTTTTAAAGTGTTTTTAGAATTTTGCAAAGTCAGTTTTGAATGTGTAACTGAACTCATGTTTTTTTTTTAAAGTGCTTTCTTTCTAAAGTACTTTAGTAATAAATCATTTTGATATTTGGTTTACCGTTCTAGGAGTGCTTCTTGGTTAATCACTTACATCAAGAGCATTTTGAGTGTGTTTAGATTGTTTTTTATGTAGTTTTTGACTAGCACTCTCAAACATAGCCTAAGTCGTATCGTTAGTTGTCCTTTTATATGGACAATGGTCACGATTACGATTTGAAAGCCTTTGTTTGCAGGTACACTTTGCTGTTACACCACACAGAGAAAGAGTTGAGACAATTTGGACTCACGGATGAGATGTTGATTGACCAAGAATGGTAAGCTCTTCTCTTTGCATTGGGTTTTGTTTTTGATCTTTCGTCTGTTTTTGAGTTGCAGAGTGTTGTGGTTTTCAGGCAAAAACATGCACAAATAGGAGAGTTGAACTATGATTGTGCAATGATGAATTCTTTCTTCACACATTTTGATGATGAGTGCAGTGTTACCTAACAGAATCTATTTCTGAATCAGCTCCGTACAGTTAACAACATGCATAGTAGAAGTAAAACAAATCCTTTTGTTTGTATTCCCTCTTTTTTATCAGTTGGGTTTTCATTTTGTTTATGCTTGAAGGGTTTCTTTTGTTTTGTTTTGTTATGTGTCACTCTTTTTCTTCATAATGTATTTCAAGAACAAGAGGTTATTGGTAGTTTTAGTATTGTCATTGTTATTGAGTTTTGTACAGTAATATATATATATATATTTGATTTTTATTATTATTACTTTTTTTTTTTTAATCAATGACTATGAATTGGATTCATCCTCCAAACATGTTTCTGTACAAATATGATTTTGTATGAAATGTTTTTTTTTACATGGTTTCACACTCGTTAATGTGATATGAATATTAACTTTTTGATATAATGTTAAAAATGTTGCTCTTCTACATGATCAGGATAACATATCCAACATTCATATATAAGTGAGCAATTTACAAATTTATGCAGTATTGTGATAAAGCCTATAGTCAAATGTGAAAGACCATATTGAATTTTTTTTTAAAATTTAAGATAAATCAACAAGGTAGTTACCATCTCAAAGATCGAATGTTCGATTCTCCATCCCGTAATTGTTGAACTCAAAATATATATATGTGTGTGTGTGTGTGTGTGTGGTAACCTTCTGCTCATCGACTTGAAAACGAATGAGTAATTTTAAATAATGTAAATAGAGTTAAGAAAAATACAATAACTTGACAACAAATTAGGTAACAAATGATGTAATTGATCTATAAGCCAAAGATTTAAGATTGATAATAGTAAAGTTCTTCAGCTTCAGATATACCAATGGCCATATTTTCAATTATTTTATCTTCTGACTATTTTCTAAGTTGTTCTCATATTAAAAAAACAAAAAAGGACCATCTTCTAATTTGTTTTATCCCCACCAAACCCACTTAAATCATCTCATCAAACCACAAAAGAATCAATCCCAAAACAACACCATCCTCCAAAGAGCATTCTTTGAAAAAAAAAACAAAAAAAAAAAAAGAGGGAGAACTTTTGAAAATTTTCATCAGCCTCCATTATCCTCTCCTCGTCGAGCCAACGTCCTGTTCCATCTCAGTCAGGAGATGAAGAACCAAATGCAACCGTCTCGACGATCAAGAGGTTTCCATTTCCTTCACAAAGAAGCTCAATTAGAAGCCAAGAAACCTGTCCCCTCATTGGGAAAAGTTTGGATCCAATCCTCATTGCACAACAGAGGAGAATGGAAGCTTCAAAGAGGAGTTATAAACAACTCTCTCTTTCTCTCTCTCTTAAAGCAAGAAAACCTGCAATTAAGCTATACCTTCCTTGTCTGTGTTCAGATGAAAATATGATCCAAATGGAATATTATTCATTCATAAAACTTGAGGAAGCAAACTTTTTGGCAGAATGGGAAAGGAACAATCAGCACAATGTTCTTTCACCAATAATGCTGCAAAGAACATCATATTCCAAACTAAAAAGTCAATAAAAAAGAAAAAAAAAAAGCTAAACCAAGCCAAAACATATACAACTCTTGATTCTCAAACAAACCAAACCAGATATCAACTTCTAAATATCTATCTAAACCTAAAAAACTTAACTCAGCCACACTTCCAACCACAGTTGATTTGATTGCATACAGTTTTGGAAATGGATGCCTTACAAATCAGCTCATAAACATCAGACTTGCACTCAAACCCATTCAGTTTCTCTGCTTTTTTATTCTGGCAACATGTCATAGAAGTTTGATGAAGCAGAGACAAAGACGGGTCAGTTGATCAAATATTCGCTCAACGATTTTAACAATACCAGTTTCAGTAGTAACCTCTGTACACCCATCTTGGAGATTGCCTGATACCATTGATAACGTCTGTTTTGGTACGTGTGGCTGCAAAAGTAAAGCTTTAAGTGAGATAATGTAATGCGAATATCGACTGGGACTATGGAGTCAACGACCTAAAGAAAACATTTGATCAATAGGGCATTTAGATCTCTCCAACTAAGCCAGTTTTTAAAACATTGATCTGTCAACTAATCCTTTTTTTTCCAATAATAGGTATCTAGATCCGTGATTATTGCCTAATTAAAGAGAATAATGAAATGGAGTCAACTCAAGGACTCTAACAAAGTCAAACCAATAATAAAACTCAACAATCTTCATATATTGGACTTGATCTTCAATACAGATAAAACAAGAGCTTTCAAACAGTAACTCAATGACTTTTCAGGCATAACTTCTGAATCCCCAGAGACTGTTCTAGAACTCACAGATTTCTTATGAACAATGACGCTTGAGGCTCGATAAAGGGAAAATGAACTCAAAACAATAAGATGCAGAAACACGAGTGGCAACGGTGAAATCAACATCGAGCTCATTTCGAAGAGTAAAAAAGTAAAGAGATGGGGAATTACAATATGTAGCATCTATTATCTTCTTCCAACCTAACATCAGGTACATTCAATCCTCCATAAGATGTTCCTGGTTTAGGAAGGAAGAGGATTTTAACTAATCAATACTAAGGAATGAGGCCTCAAGTAATCAGAGAAAGAACAAACCCATTAGTTATGAACTAAGTTTTCTGTACTCTGACACTATTGCTCTTCATGAATTCTCTGTCGTTGGGGTGGCAATTCGTATTGGTCGAGGTCGTTCCTGTTCGCCATTGCGTCTCCAAAAGGCCCTTCTCCACCAAACTTCGAATCCTCGTTGTATATTTGGGCAATCTTCGCCTGAATTCATGAATCGATTGAACCAAGCTAGTAATATGTCCTGTTGCCAAGCTAAAGGTAGAGTGAGAATTGTATTGCCAAGGCCATCCTCAATCAAGTGGCGATCGAGGCCTCTCGATGCTCTCCTCATCCATCCAAAATCATCATAGAATGGCACCAACCAGGTCTGCAAAAGCTGATATCTAACATCTTTAGGAGCCAGAAGTTGGCCTTTGCCAATGCCAACAAATAACCGAGCAGTAACTCGGCTGATCTCGAACCTGTGGACAGCAGGCACCTTAGAGTGTTCAGCTGACAATTCAGATTGAGATGCCCAGGTTTTCAAAAAATCTTCAGCTATCTGTCTGTCAATCAAGATGTCTAAAATCCAATGCAAATTATCAGCCTGCTTGGCAATCTCCCCAACACCCTGAAAATCCGACCCTACTGCTCTCATAAAGTGATGGCGAAGCAACTGCAGACAACCATCACAAGCCGAATACAAGGATTCTTTTCGAAGGTCGTTCTGCGATGAACTCTCATGAAGCATCTTCGAAACTAATCCTTTCATCTCGCGCCTCGCCTTCTCGTCTTTTCCTTCAAGAACTACATGTAGAAGCTTGAGCAGCACTTCTTCATTGTCATTTCCATCTTCAGGTCCATTAGTAACTTCAATTGAGACCCTCTTAAGAACCTCCCCTGCTGCAACACCTTCAAGGTGAAGCTCAGACAAGAGTGAAGCCACCTTCTCTTCTTCATCCTCAGCCCATGGGGCTGCTTCCAAGTACTCCAAACACGATAAAACACCTGCATCAAATCCGATCGCAGCCGAAACCTAAAATGCCAATGCCACCACAGCGATTATCATACATTGCAATTCTTTTTTTTGGGGGGGGGGGGGGGGGGGGGGGGGGGGGTGTGGAATCTAACAAAGCAATGATTCAGCAATGAAACACAAAACACATTGATAAAAGCCTCATACCTTTAGAATTCCAAGAACTCTGGGAACATCTTCCTTCATCAGCTTCTTCCTCAGATCTCTACAATACATCAATTTCAAGGTCTCAATGTACACTTCAACATCATCACAATCAGCAATCTCCACAATGTACGGCAACGGAGACCGCTGTTGTTTTGCCCACCGTTCTGAGAGCTTCAACGAGAAAAACCGACTGTGAGCGACGAGAATTTGCCGGTGAACGTTCATCGAAACACTGATCCCATCTCTAGAGCTCAATGTGAGCTTAATATCACTGCTAGAGGCGTCATTGAACTGATTTCCAGGGCTCCGAGATCCCAAAATCTCATAAATCCTCTGCATCATCAGGGCCTGCTTGTCCTGAACAGGAATTTGGTTCTTATGAACCGAAACAGAGGCACTATGAGGAGGGATCTGAGAAGTTCTAGGGTGAATATCAGGCTCACTCGCCATCATTTCGAAAAGGGTCGGACTCGATCGGGTTTTATCAGTCGACGGCGGCGGCGACATTGGGTTCAACAACCCAGCGGTGAGAGCAGAGTTGAACTTCGAGAAGCTCGAAGGGAAAGAGTCGTGGTTCGATCCAGAGTGGCCATTAAACCCCGCCGCCGCCGCGGCGTTGGCGGAAGAAGACGTAGTGAAGTCCATAACCGGCGAAAGACTACCCGGAGATAACCGTATCCGAAAAGTAGACGGCGAATCAGATGGAGAGATAACCGAATCCGATGTTCGATTCCCGTTAGTGGGTGTCGGAGAAACAACCCCCCGGCGAGATTGCGACGGAGGCAAGGGCGGCGGCGGAGGAAGAACAGGAGGGGGGGTTACAGAGGGTTTCGAAGCAGGACAACACCAGGAATTCTCAGAAGAAACAATCACAACAGGGCGATCAAGCTTTCGATTGGAAAAAACGTGAAACCCAGAAGAGGAATTAGAAGAAGAAGAGGAAAAGGAGTCGGATTTAGCCGAAACAGTGATATCCCGACACTTTCGGCGCTTAAGCTTAGTGGGTTTGTTGTGAAATGAAGAAGAAGAAACGGAATTAGTGGTAGTAGCGTTGGTGGTAGTGGTAGTTGTGGTTGTCGATGCGGGCAGAGCCATTGATATGTACCCGTTGGTTAAGGTAAATGCTAAGTGAAAAATTGTCCTTTAGCTTAGCTCACGCCATTGGCTTCAACGAATTAATCAAAAACAAATCGAGGGGTTTAGGTTTTCACGTTAACAGAGAGAGAGAATAGAAATTAAAACCAACCCCTCCATTAAAAATGGCGGTGCAAACGAGACAGATATGAAAAAGACAGAAGAACACAGCGAAGAGAGACCTGTGAGAGAAATGAAAAGGCAATAAATACAAGACAACAAATATATAATGGAATTAGGAATTAAAGAAGATGAGAATGAGATTCAGATGACCACCATTCTCTCTCTGTAAAAGAATGGCGGAGCCCCACAAAGCCTTCAATGGCTTTGAGCGTTGAAATTTTGATAATGTTGTTTGTTATAATGATTGACGGAATTGAATTGAGTTGAATGGAATGTTGTTTTGATTTTTGTGGGATTGAAACGTAGAATCAAATTCATTTTGTTAGGGGAGTTTGTTCTAAGTCTTTGTGATGAATAATGAATTTATAAGTGAAGGAGATTTCAATAATCATAAGAACTTGGAGCAACAACAACCAAAGATTTTTCTTTTGTCACGTCGTGTCGTGGTTTTAATCCAACGTTGTTGGAATTTTGAAATGGAAACAAAAGACAGCAAAATTCTATTATAGGGTCAATTTTGAGGGGTGGACTTGTGAGATGATTTCTTTGAGATCTTATCTTTTGAGGACGAAATTTAATTGATGATCAGATTTTTCTTTTTTTTCACTAAGAGAGGAGTTTTTTAATAAATAATACAAATTTAGGCTGAATTTCTTGTCCATGTTGTTTAAATTTATGGGTGAAAGTTAAGTTTGGCTTATTTTTCTTTAGTATTTTTTTTATAAAAAATTAGTTGGGGTATATGATTTCAACTTCTAAGCTATGTTTGAGTTTTGGACGTAGGTTTGTCCAACTAATTAAAACATATATTGTTGACCTCAAAAGTCAGAAGTTCAAATTTCGATCTCACATGTAGTTGAATTAAAAAAAAAAAAAAAATTTGGCATGTAAGTTTGGTTGTTAAATAGCTGGTATTGAAGTTTCTTTCTATTTATATCTTATTTGGTTTAAATCTTATTTTGGGTTTCAAATTTTTTTTGTTTGTTTCATTTTAGTATGTGAAATTTAAAAATGTCTATTCTAATCCTAAATTTTTTTAGAAACTATTTTGGTCCCCTTATTTTTATAATATCTATTTTAGTCTCTAATTTTTTTTTTAAAAAAATAACTATTTTGGTTTTTACTATATTATTTTACCACCTAAAATCTGCTTACGCAATACTTGCTCAAAACTTATTTTGTTTTATCACATAAAATATACTTGAAGTCTTGTTGTCAATTTGTTAAAGGCAAAATAGATATAAGATTTTTTTTTTTTTTTTGAAAAAAAGTTCATGAATAAAATAAACATTTTAGAAATTCATGGAACAAAATAAAACATATTTAAAAGTTTAATGCCAAAATGAGATTTAAACTGTTGTATTTTTAGTACTAGTAGAGTTTTTTTTTTTTGCTTCAACAACATTTAGCGGCGTAGGGATTCGAATTTCTAATCTCTTGGTTAAGAGGTACATGTCAATTACCACTGAATTAAGCCCACTTTTGGCTACTAATAGGGTTATTTATTTATATCAATTAAATTATTTGAATAATTTTTAAAGTTTAGACTAATGATACTAGCTTAAAAAACCTTACCTTCTTGAAAGTAATAATCAAATAAAAGGCAACTATTGATGTCCATTTGTTCTAAATTCTAATATACTTATCTGTTTGTTTACTATTTTGGCTTTAAATTAATCCAGTAGCTATATTTCACCTGAATTAAGCTCATTGTTGGCTTTAGGACCTAAGTTTTAATTTAACATTTTAATTGTATTTAGGAAGACAAGAAATAAAATTATTCTTTTATAGAAATCATAATAAATAACAGAATTTAATGCTAAAATAAAATTTTTAAAAACAATTGTTCTGTTTTTCTAATAGTTGTTGTAGAAACACATTGAATGAATATATATAAGAGTCAATATAGAAAAATCAGCACGTAAAAATTGGAAAATATTGTTTCTATTTTTTGTTCTAAAAACCGTTCAACAAAAAAAATATTCCGCCAAACAAAGTTTACGCATCAAAAAGTTACCTACTATTTTTAAATAGAAAGTTGTTTCTAAAAAAGATTCAAAACAACTCTCAAGTATTTTGTTTGTTAATGACGTATACAAACTTACTAATTAAATAAAATTTCCTTTATGTAAAATCACATAAATAATCAAAGTGATGAGTTGTTTGAATAATTTGACACCATATATAAATAAAGTGCCCCTTGCTTTAAAAAAAGAAAGATTTGACTATTTCACGTTTCATTTGATAATAAAGGCAATTTAAAACCATGACAATTTTGAAGGAAATGATTTTGAAAAGCAAAAGATTAAACATACAAAGTATAGATATAAGGGTGTGTTTTGAATTGTTATTTTACTTCAAACCACTTTAGTAAAAAAAAAAAAAAGGTATTTAATAAAAAAATAATTTTGAGTTCTTTTGAAATGCTTTCTATAAAACACTTGAGCCAAAAATAACCCATTAGTGTCTTCTCATAAAGCACTTTAACATGCTTTTAACTTTTTATTTAGTCTCCCGAACATAACAATTTCGAGTGAAGAATGCATTTTTTTTAGTTCAACAAGTACAATGGGAGGAATCGAACCATCGATGTTTGAAGGTAATTGGTATCTTATCATAGAGCTATGCTTGGATTGACAATGAAGAATGCTTTTAGTTGTGGTCATCATAAAAATCAATCTCAAACATAACATGAGTAGTTTTCACGAGTTCAAATTTTAAAGCACAAAAAATCAAAAGTAAAATTGGTAAAGCAAGTAAGGACAATAATTTTGAATTTTGGGACACAACAGTGATTGGAATGTATGATATAGAACAAAGTTATTTTAAAAAGAAAAAATAGAAAGGTATAATGAAACTTGAGAGGAAGGAAGGAGTGGGAATAAGGCATGTCAAAAAAGGATGAGAAAGAAAAGAATGATGAGATGAGGGGGCAAAAAACAATTCCAAAAGAAACAGTGAAATGAGTTGGAATGTGGAGAACACTAATGATTCAAACCAAAGCCAAACCAAACACTTATACTTCTTTTATATTCCTTACCTGTTTAACACTTTCAAGTTTTATTTTATTTTTTATATTTTGTTTTTTGGTATTGACTTCTTTATTTTTCACTTAGTTTCCAAAAAGTTGAATAGTGATTGTGGCCCATTTTTAGAGAGTGAGAGAAAGAGATGAATGTGGGACAAAATGTCACATTGGTTGGCCTTCTTTTGCTTCTATTCTTTTTATAACATCTTAACTTCTTTTTCTCTTTTCTCTTTTTTTGTTTCCTTCTATATCATTTTGGATCTTCTTGGATAAAGGCCTTTAAATCATTGCTCACACTCTTTTTCCATTTGTTTTTCAAATGCCTTTTCTTTTTTTAAATTGCTTTGTAAAGATAGATTCAAATTCAATCTTTATATATATATTGATTTTAAAAAAATAATATATTGACATTAAACTATACTCATAACAGTTTGTGATTATGTATGAATAGTTAATTTAAATAACACTAGTTAACATGAGCATAATTCAACTGGTTAAAGTATATATCCTCGAACATGAGGTCAGAAGTTTAATTTCTCTCACCTCCACATATTGTTGTACTCGAAAAAAAAAATAGAGAACACTCAAGTAAACGTATGAAAATAACTCAATATTATTATTATTTTTAAGTGAAAAAAGAATATAACTAATTGGTAAATAAAATTATGTATAGTATTTGTATAAATAGCATAAGACTTACCCTAATAGCATGGCAAAGATTTAAATGCCTGCGAAGTAGTAGGTAAAAAATTTAACACTACTTAAATACTATAGTCAAGCCAATAAATAATTAATGAATATCTTTTGAAATAATTTTTTTTAATTTAAAAACTATATTTGTAAGTTTTTTTTTTTTTTTTAAATAAGGTTAACTCACTAAAATTTCCTTATATTTAATTAAGAGATTCAAGAGCTAAGATGGACTTTGTTGGGGCCTGGTCCATTACTTAAGTGCTAATTCTTTAGGCAGCCCAGGCCCATCTTTACCTCATCACTTATCTTATGGATTATGGCCTTTTTAATGCATGGGAAAAAGAAATACAAGAAAAGGATTTTGGAAACAGTTTTTAATAATAATCATTTTATTATTATTATTTCTAAAAATTATGATTGAATGGCTTGTAAAAGCTAAAATTATTATAAACTTTAAATCATTAGTTCCAAGCTATGGATTGTACCCTCCAAAAAGAAAAAAGAAGTTATGGGTTCTAGAAAGAATAACAATTTTAATAAGTTTATATCTATACTAAAATTTGATGTGCAATTTAAGCTATAAATGAATTATAATTTCAATTTTTAATACAACTCTTTCCAAAATTAAATCTTAATATTATTTGCTAACATAAACATAATTCAACTAGTTAAAAAATTATAACCTCAACTAAAAGATTAAAAGTTTGAATTCACTTCTCTTTACATATTGTTGAACTCAAAAAAAATCTTAATATTAATGAATTATCCTAAGTTACTAAATATCCGTTTATTTAGTATGAATTAATTTTTTTCACCAAAAAATTAGTACGTTCAAAATAAAATCTAATTCAATTTTATTAATTATTCAAATAAACAATGAGGTTATAAATAATAAACAATTAAATATTCTCAAACGATATTCTTCTATCCTACCAGCCAAATATCCCCCTAATTAAATAACTACTGTACTTGATATTGTATTTTAGTGAAAATGGGATGTAATATTTAAAATAAAAAAAAATAAAAAGGATTCCATATTAATTTTTGGGGACATTATCTTCTTTCAACAGGAAATTATTATTGTTCATGTACGTTGATGAACAGTAACATTATTAATTTATATTATTTTAGCTTGAATGAAAAGGAGGAGGAATCTTGGAATTGGAACACAAAATTAATAAATTATAAATTATCAAAAACAGTTCTCTTGAAATAATTCTTCAAAAGGCCAAATTTATCATTTGGTCCTCGAGCATTAATTATTTTTTTTGTGCAATTAAAATCTAATAACCCTACTGCCATTAAACATTCAAAATATTAGTTTATTTGAGTTGATAGGTTTTTGATGTCAAATATTCACACCACTCCATTAGACTGGAAAAACCCAACTAATTATTCCCAAATTAAAAATCGACCTAATTAAAAGAAAAATTCACTTGATAATATATTAATGCAGAACCTTTCAAATATCATGTCACTTATCATTATTTCAGTATTTCATAAAAGATTTGATTAAATTTTTCTTGTCACTTTTGAAATTGAAAATTTTAAGCTCTTTTAGATAATCATTCAGTTTTTGAAAATTATGCTTATTTTCTTATCATTTATCTACAATGAATTTCATATTTCTTAAAAAAAAATATTTAAATTCTTAGCCAGATTTCAAAAACAAAAACAAATTTTTAAGACCCCGTTTGATAACCAAATGTTTTTGGATTTTAGTTTTTGAAAATTAAGCTTGTTTTCTCCCAATTTCTCTACAATGATTTTTATCTCTCTTAAGAAAGCATTTGAATTCTTAGCTAAATTCCAAAAGTAAATACAAGTTTTTGAAAACTACTTTTTTTAGTTTCCAAAACATGGCTTGGTTTTTGAAAACATATTTAAAAAGTTGTTAACAAAATAAGGAAATCCATAGATGGAAATGGTATCTATAGGCTTAATTTTCAAAAACCAAAAACTAAAAACCATAGATGGAAATGGTATCTATAGGCTTAATTTTCAAAAACCAAAAACTAAAAACCAAATAGTTATCAAACGGGGCCTAAATATTACTTATTTTAAATTTCAAAACTTGACTTGATTTTCGAAAACATATGTAAAAAGTAAATAACAAAACAATGAACCCCATAGATGGAAGTAATATTTATAAGTTTAATTTTAAAAAATAAAAGATCTAAAACCAAATGGTTATCAAACGAGATCTTAAAAAGTAAAGATGAGCTTGAAAAATGACATACACTTCAAGACCCAACAATATATTTAATTTTCAAAGTGATTATAGCTCAGCGATAATTGACATGTATCATCGATCAAAAGATTAGAGGTCTGAATCCTTTAAACTCCAAATGTTGTTGAACTCAAAAATATATATATATATATATATTTAATTTGGTATTATATATAACATTTCAATATCATGTCATCACACTCTTATTTGATTAAAGAAACATAATTGAGTTGATATTTGATCATTTTTTTTGTTAAATTACAAATTTATTCCTTAAACTCTAATAGTTGTGTAACATTTTAATATTTATTATGTATTATGAGTTTTTACTTTTTAAATAAGAAAGATTTTATATAATAAAGAGAAAAACGTATTTGATTCTTTATTTGAAGGGAGATTACAAGTTTTACAATTTAATTACTCATTTTTATATTAATTTTTAGATTTAAAATGCCTATATAAATATCTCTTTTACCACACTCTCAAATACAAAACATTTTTCAATCTTCTCTTCTTTTTACTATTTCATATTTCTCTACTTTGCTTTTTTAAGAGCAATTGGCTAAAAGAATGGTGTTCTTTGTTGTGAGCTTTGAGCTCAACCTCATAGTGTAGAGTGGTTTGAGCTATACAACGTTTCAATTGGGTTGTTGTATCCTGGAGGAGACAGGCCTGAGAAAAACTGTTACACCGGTGGTTGATAAAGAAATATATACCGCAGAAGGCTTGAATCTCCTGATTGTTTACGTATTTATTTTTCAATATTTACTCCATTTTTCCTCTGTTATTTGTAATTCCCCAAACAAGTTGTTTATATTTATTTTTTTAATCTTAAAAGTTTCAATTATATGTTTGAGCCTTTAATTTTAAGTCTAACAAGTGATGATTTGATACAAGAGAGTATGCCAACTAATAAATAAGTGCCAACAAAAAAAAAATTAGAATACATTTTGCCAACTTGAACATTGAACTTTTTTAGCTCGTCCACCTTAATTTTATCCTCGAGACACTACCTTGAGTCACCTGATGCCAATTAGCATCTCATATCAATATTTATAAAGTGATGCAAGCAACAATGATTTATTTAAATCAAATAAACACAACAATCGCTAAAGTAAACATAGTTCAACGATAATTAGTATGTATCATAGACTAAGAGATCAGAAATTCAAATTTTCAGACTCCCAATTGCTGTGAACTAAAAAAAAAAAAAAAAAAAAAGCGCACACACAACAATCAAATTTTATACACTAAATTTACGATTAGAAACAAAAATTCGAAAAATGGTATATAGATTAGAAATGAAAGTATATATTTATTAGTTTATTTGAAAAAAGGGAGTATATAAAAATAATAGAATTAAGAAGGACAATAATGAAATTGTTATTATTAGAAAGAAAAGAGAGGAAACATAGAGGAGACAACCCACGTGCCAACTTGACCCACCGTTCTTGACCTGTAGGCGTCTGTGTCTCTGCAACTACCATCACCCCTTTTCACTCCTTACACCTTATATATATTATTTTAATCAAATCTCTACATACATTTTGAATATGACATTTTATTTTTATCTATCTAATTATTTTCTCTTTTATATTATTTTTTTAAATAAATTCATAAAGAGTGGACATGATTAATTCAATTTTAAGTTTGAAAAAAAAAACCTATTTTTACTCTAAAATTTGGCAAAGTGAAACAATTTGTTAGGGGTAAAATCGGAGGCCTACAGGCCCACAGTCTATGTAGGCCTTTCATAGCTACGTGGATCGCCTATACAATTAGGCTTCAGATGAGGCTAACCAAGGTGGTCGAGGCGAGGAGGCACGATCGTAGAGTCTATTGAACTCGATACTAGTTGAGCCAAAGTAGATGACACATCTTTTCTTAATTCTTGCTACCATGCCGTGTACAATTCTGATAATATAGGAGATAGTAGGACACTATAAATAGAAGAGCCTCATTCCACTCACAAGGTACACAATACTACATTAGCTCAACTCGACACCACTTTGATCTAAGCACTGACTTAAACATCGAAGCATGTTGAGCAAAGTACTATACTAATGTGAGTATCTTTCTTGTCTATTAGCTTGACTCTTCGACTAATCATCTCAAAACGAAGGTTGACATAGACCTGTGACCAGATTCTCACATCAACACAATTATACTGTAAAGTTTAAATTTCATAAAATTGGACCTTATAGATAATTCGTTTGGTCTCGTCGAATTTGGCTGGGGTGAGATGCTTTCATTGAATTTTTGTTGTTCTCTAGTTCCTTTCTAAAAGAAAAGAAAAGAAATTAAATTCAAAATGTGGAAAGAGAACACTGGTCCAAAGGCGACTGATACTTTGGAGCAATGAGAATATTTTTGACTTTGAAAGGAAGGAAAGACTATGTTGTTTTGTTTGTTTGGGTTCTATATTTAAGAATATAATTTATATTCTTAATATTATAATTTAAATACCATTTTGATCATTATACTTTAGATTTCATTCTATTTTAGTCACTGTAATTTTAAATGGTCAATTTTAGTCTATATACCTTGAATAAACCTTAAAATTAGTCCCTAATATTTTAATTTGAAGTTAATTTTTGTTGAAATTGGTTAAATAATAATAATAATTTTCATGCCAGAAAAGACATCATGTGAACATATTTTCAAAATTTTTAGAAGGAAAGCTAATAGAGACTATTATTTTTTAGAAAAGTTAACAATAAACTAATAATAGAGACCAATTTTAAGCTTCATTGAAAGTACATGAACTAAAATTGAACATATAAAAGTACATGGACTAAAATGGGATGAAATTGAAAGTACAAGGATTAAAATGATATTTTAATCAATTTTTTAACATGTGATCAAATAGGCACTAAATTATAAGCTAATAAAGTTCATTTGGTTATATTGTCTTATTTTAAGACTTTACAAAAAGTAAAGAAACTCATGAAAAAAAAATTATTTTATTACTTCTTCAGAACTTCCTTTATTGTAGGAAAAAACTTAGGCTCTTCTTTACTTGGCTTTATAATGATGTTGTTTAAATTGACAAAAGAAGAAATTTTGGTTTTGTTAGTGGTCATTCGAAATGATTATTAGTGCCAACATGTTCTCTTATATAAAATGGATCGAAATCTATAGTATTATTTAATACTTTGATGAATTAGAAATTTAAATTTAAATTGCACAAGTGGACTAGTACAAAGAAATTGATTAAGAAAAGCAAGTTAAATTATAAATTTAGTACTAAATTTTTTAATTAAAATCGTGCCTAATATAATAGGACTTTGTACTTAACAAAAGCGACTAATAGATTCTTAATTTTTTTTAATTTTGTGTCTAACAAGTCCTTAAACTTTCATTTTTGTGTCTAATAAGCATCTAAAGTTTAAAAAACGCATCTAATAGATCTCTACACAAAATTAAAAATGTAGAAACTCATTAAACACTTTCAAAGTTCAAGGGCATAATAAACATAACATTAAAGTTTGTGAACCTATTAGAGACTTGTTAAAGTTCAACGACTTATTAGACATAACCTTAAAATTTTAGAAACCAAACTTACAATTAAAAAAAAAAAAAAAAAAAAAAGCATCAGCTAGCTTAGCTTGAAAAATAGTTTATATGTATGGTAGTTTTCTTTCTTACAGTAAGTTACAAACATTAGAACAACGAGTCTCTTCATATATTTCCAAAATAGTATGATATAAATAGACTTTCGTTTTTGTACCAATAGAGATATTGTCTTTACTCATATATCACGAGTCCTTTGATCACTTCTTAAATGACGTAAACTACATTCACACGCCGAGCGTATTCATAAGCTTCGATGGCCAAAATATGAGAAACAAGCAGCGTAGGTATGGATCGATGCATATTCAATAGAGATATAACCTATTCAATCTCTCGAGGACTATGTACCCTAGTCTAAATTAAATAGAGAAAGAGAGTGGGGGAGAGAAGCATGTGACATCCTCGTCAGTCTAGAGTGTAAATGTGGAACACAGTCTGAGCTGAGACACAACTTGGGGTTTCATCCCCATGTATAAATTAAAATCAATTGGGCAACAGCTATGGTTTAATTTATATATATATATATATATTAAACTCTATAAAGATATATGGGTTTTTGGGCTTTCTTTGTTTGTCTTATGCCATTTTTCAGACATGACATTGCTGTAATATTAAGACAGCTACTGACAAAAAAAAAAAAAAAAAATGATCAGAGCATATTTTTACATTTTGGGTTGTTTGTTGGTGACAGTTGTGTGTTACAAGAAAACAGAGCTACAAACATAGAAATTAAAATCATCTAATTCCTTAGCAAACTTCTCAGAACCATCATTCATTTTCCCAAGCCCTTCGTATTTATTTATACCTTTTTTTTAATATATATATATACATATTACAAGTTTAATAACTAAACCTTCAAGTTTGTGTCTAAAAGAACTTTAAAATTTCAAAAATATCTAATAGGTCCTTAACCTTTCAATTTTTTATATTTTTAATAGGTCTCTGAACTTTTAATTTTGTTTCTTATAGGTCTTTGAACTTTAAAAATGTCTAATAAGTTTTCGAACTTTCGATGTTGTATCTAATAGGTCCATAACATATTTGAAATTTTTTAAAATTAATTGGTCTATTCAATATAAAATAGAATTTTATGTTTAATAAAACTCTAAACTTTCTAAATTTTAAAAAATGTCAAATAAATCAATGACCTACTTAACACAACATTGAGAATTAAGACATATTGACACAAAATTAAAAGTTTAAAGACTTATTATATACTTTTTAAAGTCTAGAGACTTATTGAGCACAAAATTAAAAATTGACCTATTCATTTTTAAAAGTTCAAGTTTCAAAAATACATGAAGTTAAAAGCACACCGACTAAACTTGTAACTATAAACCTATTTTTCTTTTAATCCCTTTTCACTTTGTTCTTTTTTTTTTCCTTCACATACTCCGATAAAAATAAAAATCATCTTTTTTTATTTTTTATTTTTTATTTTTTATTTTTTGTGGTTTGGCCAAACACTGTCTTTGCTTTTCAGACTTTGATGTCAGTTTTTCTTTTAACTTTGATCAAACTGAATCTTTGTTGTTGTGCATTGGCATCCACTTCCCTTTCTACTCATGTTGTCGTCTACGTGTACCCATATTAAAAGCCTGTAATTTCGTTATATCTTAATTAATTTGAATACGCTGTAAAATATTCAATATCTTCTTCTGTTTTGTGAGATTTATGTTTGGATATATGGACATTTTAATGACCACAAGATTATTTTTGTTTAACAAACTTCAACATAGCTTTAACGATTCTTCTTTTATAATTCTATCAAAGTAGCAAGAAAAGTTATCACATAATTCTTCCTAAATAAGTAGAGAAAAATAGAGTAAGAGAAAAAAATGAAAACTCACTCATATTTATGGAAACTGCTACTATCAATTTAGTTCTAGCATTTTTTTCTAATATTATGATAATATCTGCATTTAAAGAAGTCTTAGACACGTACGTGTGAGAATTATGTATTAGAGAATCTAAATTTATTCGCTTATGAAAGTTTAGGGTTTTGATTTATACAATTATTAGTTTAGAGTTTTAATTAATATAACCCTAAAGTTTAGGAGTATAAATTGATTTTTTAATAAATAGAGACTATTTTTGTTTGTATTGATTTTTTTTTTGGTTATAATTAAAGCTCTGTTTCATAACTATTTGATTTTTGGTTTTTGGAAATTATGCTTGTTTTCTCATCAATTCTCTACGTTGGATTTCATATTTCTTAACAAAACACTTGAATTCTTAGTCAAATTCCAAAAACGAAAACAAGTTTTTGGAAACTACTTTTTTTAGTTTTTAAAACTTGGCTTGATTTTTGAAAACATATGTAAAAAGCAGATAATAAAATAAAAAAAAATCTATAGATGGAAGTAGTATTTATAGGCTTAATTTTACCAAAAATTAAAAATAAAAAACCAAGGCCTCATTTGATAACCAATTTTTGATTTTTGGTTTTTGAAAATTAAATCTGTAAATACTACTTCCATCTATGAGTTTCTTTGTTTTGTTATCTACTTTTTACATATGTTTTAAAAAACCAAGCCAAGTTTTGAAAACTAAAAAAAAAAGTAGTTTTTCAAAAACTTATTTTTGTTTTTAGAATTTGGCTAAGAGTTCAAATGTTTTGTTAAGAAATATGAAACTCATTGTAGAGAATTGGTGAGAAAACAACCATAATTTTCAAAAGCCAAAAATAAAAAACTAAAGCCCCGTTTGATAACCATTTGGTTTTTCATTTTTGAAAATAAAGTCTATAAATACTACTTCCACCTGAGTTTCCTTGTTTTGTTATCTATTTTTTGCCTATGTTTTAAAAAACCAAGTCAAGTTTTGAAAACTAAAAAAAATAGTTTCTAAAAACTTGTTTTTGTTTTTAGAATTTGATAAGGAATTCAAGTGTTTTGTTAAGAAAAATGAAACTCATTGTATAGAGTTGATGAGAAAACAAACACAATTTGTAAAAATCAAAAACAAAAAATTAAGGCCCCGTTTGATAATTATTTGGTTTTTGGTTTTTGGTTTTTGAAAATTAAGCTTGTTTTCTCCCAATTTCTCTACCATGGTTTTCATCTCCCTTAAACAAGCATTTTAATTCTTAGCCAAATTCTAAAAACAAAAACAAGTTTTTGAAAACTATTTTTTTTAGCTTTCAAAACATGGCGTGGTTTTTGAAAACATAGGTAAAAGGTAGATAACAAAACAAGTAAATCTATGGATTTGAGTAGTATTTATAGGCTTAATTTTCAAAAACCAAAAACCAAAAACTAAGGCCCCGTTTGATAACCATTTGGTTTTTGGTTTTTGGTTTTTGAAAATTAAGCTTGTTTTCTCCCAATTTCTCTACAATGGTTTTCATCTCCATTAAGGAAACATTTGAATTCTTAGCCAAATTCTAAAAACAAAAACAAGTTTTTGGAAACTACTTTTTTTACTTTTCAAAACATGGCTTGGTTTTTGAAAACATAGGTAAAAAGTAGATTACAAAACAAGTAAAACCATAGGTAGAAGTAGTATTTATAGGCTTAATTTTCAAAAACCAAAAATCAAAAACCAAATGGTTATCAAACGGGGTCTAAATGGTTATCAAACGGGACCTAAATGATTATCAGAAATATAAATGATTATTAAATGAAATCAAATAATAGTTATCAAACGGGGGGTTATCAAATGGAGCGTAAGTGTTTTTGGTATTGTGTTAGATATTTTAATGGTTGATTTGGGGGCTAAGTGTTTTTATGGATGAGTTTTCAGGGTTGGTGTGTTGGATTTGAAGTATTTTGTTTATGTTGTAAAATTGAGAGGCGAAACCGGGCACCAAAACATATAATAATAATAATAATAATAATAATAATAATAATAATAATAATACTTTACCAAAACATATAATAATAATAATAATAATAATAATAATAATAATAATACTTTACCAAAACATATAATAATAATATAAGTGTTATTATATAAAAGAGAGTATATATATATATATTATAAACAAAAGAAGTGGAGATTTATGGCAAATTAAATAAACAAATAAATTAGAGAAAATGGGAGAGATTTTTTTTATCCAATTGTCTATCTCATTTATCCAAAATGAACCACTATTTATAGGCAATTTGGAGAGCATGATGTGGTCCATTTGGACACCAATCTATGGCCTTTGTTGGACACATGGAGGACACTTTGGCTATGGAGAAAAAGCCACTTGGCATGGATATAAATGGGCATGTGGAATGGGCATTTACTTGTCATATTTACAATACTCCCCCTTAAATGCCCATTTATATAAAATATGCCTCGTTAAAACCTTACTAGGGAAAAACCCAATGGGAAGAAAAACCCTAGTGAAGGAAAAAGAGTACATATTTTATATAGTTTACTATAATACATTCACTCCCCCTCATGGAGACATCACTTAAAGTCTTTGAATCGCCGCATTCCAATGCTATATACTAATTTATCGAATGTTGCAGTTGGTAATGCCTTCGTAAATAAGTCAGCCAAGTTATCTTTCGAACAAATTTGTTGTACAGTGATATCGCCATTTTCTTCAAGATCATGAGTGTAGAAGAGTTTTGGTGAGATATGCTTTGTTCTATCTCCTTTTATATATCCTCCCTTGATTTGAGCTATACATGTTGTGTTATCTTCGTATAACATCGTTGGAAGAGGTTTACTTGAAGATAAGCCACATGTCTCATGAATGTGTTGTGTCATCGATCTTAGCCATACACATTCTCGACTTGCTTCATGAATAGCGAGGATTTCAGCATGATTTAAAGAAGTGGCCGTTATAGTCTGTTTCACTGATCGCCACGATATGGCAGTTCCTCCACATGTGAATAGATAACCTGTCTGAGATCTAGCTTTGTGTGGATCAGATAGATAACCAGAATCTGCATAACCAACTAGATCATACTTTGATTTGTTAGAATAAAATAAACCCATATCAATTGTCCCTCGAAGATATCGGAGTATATGCTTAACTCCGTTCCAATGTCTTTTTGTAGGACATGAACTATATCTAGCTAATAAATTTACTGAAAATGCAATATCTGGTCTTGTGTTATTAGCCAAATACATAAGTGCACCAATTGCACTAAGATATGGTACTTCAGGACCAAGTAGTTCTTCACTGTCATCTCGAGGTCGAAATATATCTTTCTTTACATCCAGTGAACGAACTTCCATTGGAATGTTCAATGGATGTGCTTTATCCATATAGAATCTTTTTAAGATTTTCTCTGTATAAGTTGATTGATGAACAAATATCCCATCTGCTAAATGTTCAATTTGCAAACCAAGGCAAAATTTTGTTTTTCCAAGATCTTTCATCTCGAATTCTTTCTTAAGATATTCTATTGCCTTGGATAACTCTTCAGGAGTTCCGATTATATTTAAGTCATCAACATATACAGTTATAATAGCAAATCCTGACTGTGATTTCTTTATAAAAACGCACGGACATATTGGATTATTTTGGTATCCTTCTTTCAACAGATATTCACTCAGGCGATTATACCACATTCGTCCTGATTGTTTTAATCCATATAATGATCTCTGTAACTTTATTGAATACAATTCCCGAGAACTTGATTCATATGTTTCTGGTATTTTAAATCCTTCTGGGATTTTCATATAAATGTCATTATCCAGAGATCCATATAAATACGCCGTGACTACATCCATTAGATGCATATCAAGCTTTTCATATACAGTCAGACCAATCAAATATCTTAGCGTTATTGCATCCACCACAGGAGAATATGTCTCCTCATAATCAATACCAGGCCTTTGCGAGAATCCTTGTGCAACAAGTCTCGCTTTATATCTTGTGACTTCATTCATTTCATTTCTTTTCCTTACAAATACCCATTTATATCCCACAGGTTTGACGTTTTCCGGTGTTGGGACTACTGGTCCAAAAACCTCTCGTTTTGAAAGTGAGTTCAATTCTGCTTGGATTGCTTCTTTCCATTTCGGCCAATCCTTTCTACGTTGACATTCTTTGATAGATTTTGGGTCAAAATCATCACTTTCATGAATAATATCGTGAGCAACATTATAAGAAAAAATGTTGTCAATAATGATATCATTTCGGTTCCATCTCTTTCCTGTTGTAACATAGTTTATGGAAATTTCATTATTATCCTCAAGCGTTTGATTTTCACCAATACTCTTTTGAGTAGTTGTATTCTGGATTTCTTCTGGAACATCCATACCTTTTATCGAATCATTTTGATTCTCAACTACTTTTCTTTTTCGAGGATTTTTATCTTTAGAACCTATTGGTCTACCACGCTTCTGGCGTGCTCCAGACTCATTATTGACAACTTGTTCCTTTGGGATATCAACTTTTGATGGAGCATTTGCAGCTGGTATATATGATTTAGTCACACTTTTAGTATCTGTGAATGCATCTGGTAGTTGATTTGCTATATTTTGCAAATGAATTATCTTTTGAACTTCAAGTTCACATTGATTTCTACGAGAATCTAAATGAGATAATAACGTTGCATTCCATGTAATTTCTTTTTCCAACTTCTTAATTCCTCCCCCTAATGTTGGAAAATTTGTCTCATTAAAATGACAATCAGCAAATCGTGCAGTAAATACATCACCCGTCAGGGGTTCAAGATATTTAATAATTGATGGGGAATCAAAACCAACATATATTCCTAACCTCCTTTGAGGACCCATCTTAGTACGTTGTGGTGGAGCAATCGGTACATATACTGCACATCCAAAAATTCTTAGATGGGAAATATTTGGTTGCTGGCCATAAGCTAATTGCATTGGGGAGTATTTATTATAAGCTACTGGCCTAATACGTGCCAGTGATGTAGCATGCAAAATAGCATGACCCCATACCGATGTAGGAAGTTTAGCTCTCATAAGCAATGGTCTTGCAATTAGTTGCAGACGTTTTATAAATGATTCTGCTAGACCATTTTGTGTATGAACGTGAGCTACAGGATGTTCAACACTTATCCCAATTGACATACAATAATTATTAAAAGTTTGGGATGTAAATTCACCAGCATTATCAAGTCGAATGGTCTTAATTGTATTATCAGGAAATTGTGCTTTTAACTTAATTATTTGAGCAAGTAATCTTGCAAATGCAAGATTTCGACTTGATAATAAGCATACATGTGACCATCTGCTGGATGCGTCAATTAATACCATAAAATATCTAAATGGACCACTTGGTGGGTTAATTGGTCCACAAATATCACCTTGAATTCGCTCTAAAAATGCAGGTGATTCAATCCCCACTTTAGCTGGTGATGGTCTAATAATTAATTTCCCTTGAGAACAAGCCTCACATGACAACTCATTGGATTGAAGAATCTTCTGGCTCTTTAAAGGATGTCCATGTGAATTCTCAATAATTTTTCTCATCATTATTGACCCTGGATGACCCAATCGATCATGCCAAACACTGAATATTTCTGGATTCATGAACTTCGGGTTCATTATTGCATAACTTTCGATTACTCGTATATGAGTATAGTATAATCCAGAAGAAAAAGCAGGCAGTGTTTCTAATATACGTTTTTCATGTGAAACAATAGATGTTATATAGAGACACTCTATATTATTTTTACAATCAGTTTCAACATGATAATTATTTTCACGTATATCTTTAAAACTTAATAAGTTTCTTTTCGATTTGCTAGAGAACAGAGCATTATTAATTGTAAATCTTGTTCCTCTAGGCAAAATAAAGTTTGCATTTCCAAAACCTTCAATCAGATTTGCAGAACCTGATATAGTATTGACTTTTGCTTCCAGCATTGTCAATCTAGTAAAATATTTTCTATTTATGAGTATCGTGTGCGTAGTTGCGCAGTCTGCCAGACATAAATCCTCATTGCTCATTTTCGAGTTACTCAACATATTGAAATTGTTCATATTTCTTCATTGAAAAGAAAAGAAAAACGATTACAAAGAGTCTTAAATATATATACAAACAAAACAACAACAAAAACATACTAAACAGTACTTAATTATATATTTTCATACAAATCATCCTCTACTTGTTTGATTGCATCAATTCTCTCTCCAGGAGATTCAAAGTAATCAGCTACATCAAGATGCATCATATTGGAGGGGTCAAACACATCATCTTCTTGAATGGCAAGATTTACCTCCACATTCTTTCCTTTTCCTTTTTCCTTCAGGGAAGCTTGATAGAGATCAACAAGGTGTTTTGACGTACGACAGGTACGTGACCAGTGCCCAGTCATTCCGCACCGGAAACATTTATGTTCATCACCTTTCGAACTTCTATCTTGTGGAGCCTTTCCTTTATGATCATCACTTCGTGTGGGTTTCTTAAAATTATAATGTCCACCACGAAAATAGGTATTTCTTCCTCTACCGCGGTCCCGACCTCGACCACGACCACGACCTCGACCACGGTTATTAAAATTCACAGCATTCACTTCAGGGAATGGCGTTGCTCCAGTTGGTCGGGATTCGTGATTTTTCATCAATAACTCGTTATTTTGTTCAGCAACGAGAAGACATGAGATAAGTTCAGAATATTTTGCAAAACCCTTCTCTCGATATTGCTGCTGCAGGAGCATATTCGAGACATGAAAAGTGGAAAATGTCTTCTCTAACATATCAACATCAGTAATCTTTTCTCCGCATAATTTTAATTTTGAACTAATTCTGAAGAGTGTGGAATTATATTCACTTACTGATTTAAAGTCCTGCAACCTCAGGTGCATCCAATCATAACGAGCTTTTGGAAGAATAACTGTTTTTTGATGATTGTACCTTTCTTTCAAACCTTGCCATAGAACGTAGGGATTTTTTATTGTAAGATATTCCATTTTCAATCCCTCGTGAAGATGATGGCGAAGGAAGATCAGGGCTTTTGCTTTTTCTTGATTTGATGCATCATTTCCTTCTTTAATTGTTTCTCCAAGATTCATAGAATCTAAATGGATCTCAGCGTCAAGGACCCATGACAAGTAGTTATTTCCATTAATATCCAGGGCCGCAAATTCTAGCTTTGTAAGGTTTGCCATAATAACACTATCAAAAATAATAATATATTTATATTAGAAATTTAACATAAACCAAATGCGTAAAAATGGCTTACCTATAAGACTTACCTTTAGCGGGAAAAATGACAGAGTCTCGTGCTGATAACGTGTTGTAAAATTGAGAGGCGAAACCGGGCACCAAAACATATAATAATAATAATAATAATAATAATAATAATAATACTTTACCAAAACATATAATAATAATAATAATAATAATAATAATAATAATAATACTTTACCAAAACATATAATAATAATATAAGTGTTATTATATAAAAGAGAGTATATATATATATATTATAAACAAAAGAAGTGGAGATTTATGGCAAATTAAATAAACAAATAAATTAGAGAAAATGGGAGAGATTTTTTTTATCCAATTGTCTATCTCATTTATCCAAAATGAACCACTATTTATAGGCAATTTGGAGAGCATGATGTGGTCCATTTGGACACCAATCTATGGCCTTTGTTGGACACATGGAGGACACTTTGGCTATGGAGAAAAAGCCACTTGGCATGGATATAAATGGGCATGTGGAATGGGCATTTACTTGTCATATTTACAATAGTTTACTAGATTTTGATTGATTTATTCATTGATTCTCCGGTATTTTTCTAGTTGAAAAAATATATATGTTTTACCGCATATTTAAATTCAAGTTAAAAAAAAAAAAAGAAATTAACCACTCTACAAAGGTAAAGAGAGAATGTATATTCTCTCGATCTATTTTTTAAAACAAATATTCTCTGTATTTTGCCTATTGTAATATTCTGATTATGTGTTATTTTATGGTAATTTAATCCTTATACTTTCACAAATAGAACCATTAAGTCCTTCAAATTAAATAAATAAATGTACTTGAATACCCTTAGCTATTACAATCATCATATTGATATTGTCAACTTTTGTATTTTGATCATATTTGTGTTATTCATTTATTTGTTTAAACTTTATTTAAAGCATGTACTTGAAATAGTTCAAAAAGTTATTTTAATGGTTAAAGTATTAATAATCTACCAAGGTCAAAAGTTTGAATATTTATCCCAATATTTTGTAATATTATATTCTAAAAAATAAAGTTTAAATCAATAAAAAAGCAGGGAGGGGACCAAAACATTAAGAAAGTCTTCCTATAGGGGTTAGAATGCTGTTTTAGGCTTCATATAATGATACTTCATATGTGGTTAAATTTCTTCCCACAATTATTTAATTATGATTTAATTAGTTTACATCATAATATCTAGGGTTTCCCAATTCTTTTTTTCTTTAAAAAAAAAAAATCTTTTGCTACACATGATCCTTAAAAGTACTAAAAGACAAGATTGATAAAAATTATAAGTTTGAAAGATTAAAAGTAATCAGGAATGTTTTTTTTCCCTTCAAATTTAATATGAAGTAAAATTTATTAACTAAAATATTTTTATTGAATTTTGTCTAACAATAAAAAAAATCTTTAAAAAAATGAAGGGCATTAATTTTACTAGTTTCAATAAATGAAATTAAAATTTTAAAGATGAATTTAAGTGCATGGTAAAAATCATTTTAACTTTGTAATTTATATAATTAATTTTTTTTAAGTTCAACAATATGTGAGAATGAGTTAACCTTTAAATTTTAAGTTGAGGTGATAATTGATAATGTATTAATTAGATAAACTATGCTCAAATAGGCACTCTATACAGTTAATTAATTTATGAAAAAATATATAATTACATTTTATATAATAAAAAATTATAATAATATTTAAAAAATCTCAATCTCTACATATATATCTATCATACACAGTAATTCTATCTTCAAACATCACATTGTCAGACTTCACATTCTTATTCTAGCACATCGAACGTCTATGTGTATATGAAAGCAAAAGAGAGAGAGGATATAATATGGTTGGATTTAGGTGGCCTACCTGTTTATGTATGTCCCTAATGGAGCCATAATGACAGAGATGCAAGAGGGGAAATGGGGCTCTGCATTTAAACTCATCTAAACTTGAGGTTTATTTGCATTCAACAAAACTTGTGAATATGGAGGAACCATGGAGGTGGGGTGGGTCAATGCAATGTCCTAACAAAGCCATTAGACAAACTTTTCAAATCATATGCCCCTTTTCCCCATCCATGTACACCTCTCTTTGCCACCTCGCTTGACATGTTTCGTGTGCCTACAAAAAAAAAAAAGACGCTCTCGTTTCAAAATTTGATACGTCTATTTGCAATCCGAACAATTTTAGTCTTATTGTCTCACTTTTTCTCTCTTGCTAGCACTCTTTGCTATTTCTTCTTCCAATCTTGCATCGTAATGTCAGGTCAAATCATTACTGAACGCACACGGCTTAAATTTGCACAAACTGCCTCTAAAGTATAGTGATTGTTACAATTGCTCTTATAAGCTTTTACTTGTGAAATTCAAACTTAATTTAGACTCACAAAGTTGAAAAAAATGGACCCTTGCCATTAACTTAGTTAAGAATTTTAGGTTAGGATTGAATCATCCATTCTCTTATAATTACAATCGTCGATTTTACATCGATATGTTTTTCCATATGCAACGAAGGTAGCTTTTGACAAGGAAATAAAAAAGTTCATCCAATTAGAAAAGAAAAACAATGACTTCATTCAAGGATTTCACCTAGTAGATGGAGTTTTTTTTTATTGAAACATAACATAGCTCAAATTTTTACAATCATATAAGTTTTAGGTCCCGTTTGATAATTATTTAGTTTTTGGTTTTTATTTTTGAAAATTATGCTTTTTTCTCACAATTTATTTACAATGAGTTTATTTATTTATTTATTTAAAAACATTTGAATTCTTAACCAAATTCTAAAAATAAAAACAAGTTTTTAAGGCCATGTTTGATAACCCATTTAGTTTTTGGTTTTTGGACATTGTGCTTGTTTCCTCATCAATTCTCTAGAATGAGTTTCATCTTTCTTAAGAAAACATTTGAATTCGTAGCCAAATTCTAAAAACAAAAACAAGTTTTTGAAAACTATTTTTTTTAGTTTTCAAAATTGAGCTTGATTTTTGAAAAAATAGGTAAGAAGTAGATAACAAATCAAAGAAACCCATAGGTGAAAGTAATATTTATAAGTTTAATTTTCAAAAACCAAATAGTTATCAAGCGGCCTAAAAACTTCATTTTTAGTTTTCAAAACTTAACTTGAATTTTGAAAACAGTTATAAAAGGTAGACAACAAAACAAATAAACTTATAGATGAAAATAGTGTTTATAAACTTAATTTTCAAACATCAAAAAGTAAAAATCTAAATGATTATCAAACGAGACCCTAATTTTTACAATCAAAACTTTATAGGTTACATATGACAATTATAACAATCACTATAGTTCGAGAGTGATTTTTTCGATGAACCGAAAAGAAATGGAGTCTATCCTAGCTAGTGTTACCCTAATTTTGTTTCATAGAGGGATGGGTTAGGAGAGAGAGAAGAGAGAGAAAGGGTGGAATTATGTATGTGAATGGAAATTGTAAAGGAGGTGTGGGATGCAATATGTTTAATTGGGTAGGGTAGCCAATGCCGTGGCCGTATTAGACACAATTGTCAGATGAGCTTTGGCAGTATAAGGTATGATGCCCTCTGCTGGGGTACCCCAAAAGATCCACTTTCATCTCCCTTTTCCATAATTATTAAATTACAATTTACAACACATTAACTCACACTCTATATATATATTTTTTAAATTTTTTTATCTCTCTTCTAAGTTTTATTTTAATCCAGCTAAATCTTATCAATACTCTATGGACCTCTTTTTCTTGCTTTTGCTTTTGCTTTTGCTTTTGCTTTTGATTTCCTCCGTTCGGCTCTGAGTTTTGGTTTTTTCTTTGTTCCCTTTCTCTTTGGTGTATTGCTTGTTTTTATTTATTTTTTATTATTATTATTATTTTTTTTTTGTATTCTTGTTAGCGATTTTCTAACTCTTTTATTTTTCAATATACATTACCTTTGTCTAAAAATATATAATATTTTAACCCTTGTTTCATAAAATTTGATCTCATTTTATAACTATTTAATTTTTTAAAATTATGCTGATAAACACTCTTTCATTTCATACCTATCAGTTTTTTTATTTTGTTATCTATTTATTCTAAATGTTTTCAAAATTCAAGTAAGGTTTTGAAAACTAAAAAAAAACTGTAGTTTCTAAAAATTTGTTTTTGTTTTTTAAATTTGGCTAAGAATCCAAGTGTTTCTTTAAAAAAGATGAAAACTACGGTAAGAAATTATGAGAAAACAAACATAATTTTAAAAAAAAAAACATCAAATGGTTATCAAATGGACCTTGATTTTTAGTTTTCATTTTTGAAAAATGTGTTTGTTTCCTCACAATTTCTTTACTATAGCTTTCACATTTGTTAAGGAAAGATTTGAATTCTTAGTCAAATTCCAAAAACAAAAACAAGATTTTAAAAACTTTTTTTTTTCACTTTTAAAATTTGGCTTGAATTTTGAAAACATTTTAAAAGTAGTTAACAAAAGAATGAAACTTATATGTAAAAATAGTGTTTATAAGCTTAATTTTTAAAACCAGAAACCAAAAGTCAAATGGTTGTCAAAGAAGGTCTTAATTATTTGTAAATGAGGTTTAATTTTGATGAAAATTTTTAATGTTGACAAGATATTAGTAGGTCAATGACAATTTGTCAACTTAAGCATAATTCACCAATTAAGACAATAGTAACCTTCTTTTGTAGGTCGATAATTTAAATCCTCATCTCTACGTTTATATAATGTTATTTTGCTTTAGGAAAAAAAAAACACACTAGCGATGAATCTGCATCAATTTCTTTGTCAAATTTTTTTGATCACCAATGTAACTAAAATATATGAGTAAAAGATAAAAATTTAAATGTATAGTGAAACGACTGAACTAAAAAACGTCTAAAATATATAATTTAAGCTTGAAATTATATTTAATTTTCATAAAGAATTTCAATTTTATTACCCATTTTGATTAAAAAAATTTCTTAAAATTCAAACAAAACCATAAGATTTGGTATAATCATCGGTTAAGTTAAATAAACGCCCATCTTCATAAAGATCCAAGTGGATGTAATGGGTAGGTAAAATGAATAATTATTTTAAAACATTATTAAGTAATTTTCAATAATTTTTTAATAAAAAGAAAAAGAAAAAAAAGAAAACTATCACAAACAAATAGTACAATATAATTTTTTCCATTTATAAAACCGACTCAAATATATTTAGACGGTTGATTATTTTAAAAAGTATATCCTCAATAATTTAGCTAAAATGTTGAAAGATTTGTTGAAATTATAGTCTATAGTTTGATGGTGACATGGTTGAAGTGTAGTTTGAGAGAGAATGATAATATAATACATAGTTTTAAATTTGATTTGTTAATTCAAAAAGGCCACCACATTACTTAGGTGACCTTCCTAGATGATGGTGTGTGGGGCTACCCTTAAGACTACAACCCCTATGTGTAGGACTTTTCTTTTCAAGACCATCACCATCTTTTTTTTTTTTTTTTTTTTTCTCTTTTAGGCCCATACTCTCTTGATAGATTGTACACATTATTTCTTGAGGGGTCATTCCAAAAGTGAGAATTTTCTTTCTTTTTCTTAAAAAAATGAAAAGAATATACAACATATAATTGTGATGTTTATTTAATTTGAAGATCATTAGGTTAGTTAACTTAATTAAAAGAATGGAATGATATAATATTGAAGTAGGAATTAAAAAATAATGTGTGTATTTGTCTACTTGAGTATGCTCAAATTTGGTCAAATATCAATGGTAAGACTGTAATATGAAATTACTCTTTTTGGATGAATTTTTTCAGTTTCAATATTTTTTGGTTTGCTTAGTGATTGATTTTGTTAGCTTGTCAATTAGTTATTTGGTTTCAAAAAAATTAAAGCATCGTTTGATAACTATTTGATTTTTTTGTTTTTAAAAATTGGGCTTATAAATATTAATTTCATTTATGAGTTTCATTGTTTTGTTATCTACTTTTTATATATTTTTTCAAAAACGAAGCCATGTTTTGAAAACTAAAAAAATAGTTTTCAAAAACTTATTTTTATTTTTGTTTTTGGAATTTGACTAAATATTCAAATGTTTTCTTGAGAAAGATGAAATTTATTAGAGAAATGATAGAAAATAAGCACAATTTTCAAAAATCAAAAACTAAATAATTATCAAACGAGGCCTAATGATTATTAAATGAGGTCTTAGTTTTTAAATTATGAAGTTAAAAAACAATAGTTAATTCAACTTGGATATATTTTGTCGATCTCTAACAACTCAATTCGTTTAGCTTTTTGTGAACTTATAGTACTTAAGCATTAGTTTTAGCCAAAAACCAACTCAAGCCAACTACCCAATAACTAAAATAATTGTTACCTTTTTGTAAATTTTGAGTATAACACAGTAAATAAAACATCAATTTTCATTTTAAAGGTAATTTTAAAGGTAGACAATTCGATCTTCGTCTCGACAATTGTTGAACAAAAAAAAAAACTAATGCCTTTTGGATTGGGTACTAGTAATAGATTCAGATGTACATTTAATTATTTATTCTGAGAGAGTATGTACATTTGATTTAACGTATGGAATATAATATATTGTCTTAGTCATAAATATTAAAAAAGAAAAAGAAAAATCTTTTTCTTTAAGAAAAAATAAAAAGAAAAATAGTATAAAAAAATAATATTGATTTTTTAATTAAAAAAATAGCATTATATATAACATTGGTCTATAAATAAGAATTGGCCGTCATTCTCACGGCATAATTCCATTAATCATCTACCTTCCTCTCTCTTTCTCTCCCTTCTGGTTCTGTCAACACTTCCGCCATGGGCTTCCCTGCAAGCTACACCGAGCTTCTTCTTCCAAAGCTCTTCATCCACGTACTCTCCTTCCTCGGCTTCCTCAGGAAGCTCATCTCCCTTCTATTTCGCCTTCTAGGCCTCCAAGATTTCCTCGAGCCGGACATTCCTTGGCCCAATCATCCCGATTCCTTCCCGACGGGGCCGTTGACGGACCTCGATCCTCTCTCCGCCGCCGTTCTCCGTGAGATTCTCCCCGTCGTCAAGTTCTCCGAGCTTCTTGACCCTCCGGATAGCTGCGCTGTCTGCCTCTACGAGTTCGAGGCCGACGACGAGATCCGCCGCCTCGCGAACTGCCGTCACATCTTCCACCGCGGATGCCTCGATCGGTGGATCGGTTACGGCCAGAGGACCTGTCCGCTGTGCCGGACGGTGTTCATTCCGGCCGATTTGCGGACCGGTGGTTGTAATTTTGACGATAGGCTTTGGGAGGATTCGGAAATCTTCGAAGCACTCCACACCGATTCTTCTTCGTCGCCGACTCTTCTCACCGCTGGTTTGTAGCTTTTGGAGATTTGATTTTCTTTTGTTGATTTTGCTGCTTCTCAATCGATATCGGGAAAAAAAAGAGAGAGAGAGAAAAAGAGGGAAAGAGATGGAGATGATTGAGTTTGATGGAGGGGAAATCTTTGTTGTTTGTTCTTCTGTACATACCAAAAAAAAAAAAAAAAAAAAAAAAAAAAGAACGAGTTCCTGAAAGGAACTGGAAAATCAAAATCAAAATCAAATCAAATCAATTACAGGTCTCAGAATTAGATCAATCTATTTCCAATTTTCCAATTCCTCTCTCTCTCTCTCTAACAATAGAACAAATTGATTGGAAATTGAAATTAATACAATATGAGATTTAGATTTTTGCATAAGGTGATAAGAAGAATGAAGAGTGGGGCAATGTGTTTTTTGTAGCTCGGCCTGTTTCTAATCCAATTGGTATAATTTGGAGAATGATGCCCATTCATGTTTGGGTTCTTTGTTTTGTCTTGTTCTCAAACAGAAAAGTTTCAAAGTATTATTCCATCTTACTTTGCTTCTTTTTAATATCTAATGATGTACTCATTTGGAGTAATTGGATTAATAACTCAATATAAATGTCTTTTTTTTTTTGCTATAATTTTACTAAATTGAATGCTAAACTTCAATAAATTGTAAAATTAAGCTATGGGAATCCTTGCTATTGAAGAAGATTGTTCTTCTGGGTATTGGGTTTCCTAATTTAGAAGGGTTTGATATTTTGTTGTTGATTTTACGGTGTTTTTTTTTTAAGTTTAGAATTACATGATTGGGAGATTAGTAATTAATTGATGTCTTAAATTGAGCTATGCTCGAATCAGACGATTTTGCTGGTATTTTACTTTGCTGGACTTGGGATCTTAGATTTGAGATTTTTTTTTAAGCTAGGGTTTAACTATTTTTATGGATGATTTTCAAGTGGGGTTTTTTAAATTAAGAAAAAATAATAATAATAAAGCAAATGGACAAAAGGATACAAACAGAAAGAAACGCAACGAAATTTCGTGTTTAGTCGATGGACGATATTCTAGTTGATGGTATTAAATTCAAGTTTAAAGTTCGATGGGATGAAAATAAAAGTTTCAATTCTAGAATAATCTAGAATTAGGTGCTTCAAATTTGGCAATAATCATAATATTAGTACAATTTCTAAATGCTTTATGGTTTAATTTTTGGCTCATTTTTTGCTGACATTGTTAATTTTTAACAAAATTCATACACTATGACAGTGACACATATAATATAAGCGGCTACTTTTGCCAAAAGCAATGAACCATTTTAACAGCAAAGAAAGATAACAAAGTTTTAATTCGTATTTACATTTTAGAATGTGTAGATTCAAGGTTCCTCAACAAATTTTATTGTCATATTACAAGTATTCGGTTGGTTAAAAATATCATTTTTAGTTCTTGTACTTTGAAATTCATTCCATTTAAGTTTCTATACTTTCAAATGTCCAAATTCAGTATTTATATTTTCAACAAATCTTAAAATTAGTATTGATGGTTAGCGTTTGGAAGTTAATTTTTATCTAATTTTGACAAAAAAAACTAACAATAGTTCTCATTTATTAAAAGACACAAAGTGCATATGCTTTCAAAATCTAAAGAAATATGATTGATAAAGAATCTTTTTTTTTCTAAGTGTAGGGACTAATTTTAAGATTGATTAAAAATACGGAGACTAAATTTAGACATTTGAAAGTATAGAGACTAAGATAGAAAAAGTCTTAAAAACAAATCAAAGAAAACAAACTTTGGAGGAGTAGGTTGCAAAATCTAAACTAGAATCACAAGATTTCTTATCTTTTGAATTTGGAATAACAAAATTGATAGATATAAACTTTGGGGAAATGAATTAGTTGAATGGAAAAGGAAAAGAAAAAAGAAAAGAAAAGGAAGGTGAAATGAATGATGAAAATAGAGAAAAATAAAGGTGGGGGTGAGACATGTGACACATGTGATGCTCTGTAAATGAAGAAGCAAACTCTGCAAAAACTTATTAAAAAGCATCATCCCAAAGGACAATCCATTTCCATGGATAAACTCTATCACCATCTTCATATTCCCTATCTTCTCCCATCAAATGGATAATTTTTCTTTTTCAAGTTAGATATATGTTTTACTCTTTAATATTTTGGTATTTTTTAAATTTAGTCTCTCACCTTTGGTAAATCTTAAATTAGTTGATCGTAAACTTATGGCGTAGTACCTAGTGGATTGGCAAAAACTTAGAGGAGAAAAACGTCAAATAAGCAAAAAAAACATGAAATTTCTACCAATTTCTTAGAGAATTAGAAGTTTGGAGTAGAAATGAGAAACTTTTCTCTCTTATATGACATTTTTTTCTCATCTAAATTTATGCTAATTCATTAAATATTATGTCATGTGAGTTTATTATCAACTAATTTTTAACACTCACCAACAATGAAGTACTAAATTGATAAATGTTACAACATAAGGGACTAAATTGAAACTTTTTAAACATTAGAGACTAAATTGAAAAGATATTCAAATATTAAGGATAAAATATATATTTAGCCCTTGTTTGTTTAGGGAAAAAATCATTTTTAACCCTAAACTTGGCAGGTTGTATTAATTTTAACCCTAAACTTTCAATTTCATCAATTTAAACCTCAAACTTAGTACGTTGTATCAATTTTAACCATAAACTTTCAATTTCATCAATTTAAACCTCAAACTTGAATAAATGTATCAATTTATACCTTTGGTTAAGTTTTTGTTTCAATTCCCATTAGAAAGGTTTTTCACACATGTCCAAAGCCACGTGTTGCTATATAACAAATACATATTTTTTATTATTTTTTAAAAAATAAATTGCTGAAGAAATTTGGAGTAGACTCACCATAATTTTTTTTTTTTAATTTCAGAGCATGATTTTTTTTTTCACTTCTTATCTTTTTTTATTCTACTGCTTTTTTTCATTTTTTTAATTGGTTTTTCAACTTTAAGGCATGATTTTACTCGACTTTTAATGGAAACAAAGCTTATTTGCAACATATATTTTCTTCAATGGAGTACTCTCATTCTTGAATCGGTCGCCAATATTGGTTTTTTTTTTTAATTTCTCATCGACCTCGAGCTCATCTGCAGCAACGGACGTAGGCCTTTCGAAACTGCCTTCATCGAAATCTTTGTCCATTTCCTCTTCAGCATTGATGTCACTTAATCCTCCGTAGGACTATCGATGGGGCCGACAAGGTCGACTACGACCAGTCATTGTGTTCATGAGCGTCACTCTATCAACCACTACCTTCCCTTTTATCTCTCTCGTTTTAGTCGAGCTCAAACTCCTCACCAGAGAAGTCGACGAAACTGTCATGGTCGTCGCCAACTTCAAGAACATCACCACTTGGATCTTCTTCACACTCGTTGTCGCTAGTATTGACACCAAAGGCTAGAGGAACACAAGAGTCCATTTGTTTTCGTGTGGGTCCTACTTTCGAGAGTCGAGTTCGTGGTTTTCATGATGGTGTAGACTTGATATGGAGTGATTTAATTATTTTTTGGTAATTTTTTTTTAAAAAAAATAACAAACAAGTACACATCATAGAGCAACACGCAGCTTTGGGCATGTGTGGGGAACTTTTCTAACGGTGATTGAAACAGAAACTTAACCGATGATGTAAATTGATACACTTATTCAAGTTTGAGGTTTAAATTGATGAAATTGAAAGTTTATAGTTAAAATTGATACAATCTGCCAAGTTTGAAGTTTAAATTGATGAAATTGAAAGTTCGAGGTGAAAATTGATACAAACCTGCCAAGTTTAAGGTAAAAATTAATTTTTTTTCCTTTTTTTTACTTATACAACTTTGTTCAGGTTGTACTAATTTGCATTTATATTTTTTTTTTGGGTTGCACGATAACTTATAAGTGTTATATTACTTTTAATCATAAGTGATATGGTTGAATAAAAATGATAATAGTACATAGCATTTTAAAAAAAAAATTATCCTCTAACTCAGATCTAGAGTTGGATGCTTAGATAGCCATAGTTGCATGTATCACATAATTTATATTCTAAAAAATTGCATAAGAAGTCTTTTACAAAAGTTAGAGAATAGTTTAGTTCATTACGTCCAAAAGTTTGAGTTTGTATAATTTGAGGAATGAATTTTAAATATGTTGTTATTATTATTATTATTACTATTTTAATCAACAATATACAGAGTGAGAGGATTTGAACTTCTGACCTCTTAGTCGAGAACATATGTCTTAACTAATTGAGTTATGTTCAGGTAGACTTAAATATGTTATTTGATGATAGGGAGTTTTATTTTAGTAACGATGTCTTTTCCATTTTTATCATCTGATTAAATTGGACCATGTTTTGGTTTAAAAGGTTTAAACCGATTTTGTTCTCGCTTATAACAATGATAAAACATAAATTTCTTTTTTAAAAAAATAGTTAATATTTTTTCCTCTTTTTTTTGCAACAATATTTAAGAGTGGAGGGATTCAAATCTCTGACCTCGTGGTTGATGGTACATGCCAATTACAGCTGAGCTATGCTCACTTTGGTACAATCGATATTGATAATAATACATCCATAATATAAACAAATTAAACAATATTTATAATTAATTGGTCAATTTTTTTTACTTAAATAAACCAATTATAACCATCTCAAAAAAAGCGCGCGCACACAAAATTATAACAATTGTAAACAATTAATTCTCACACAAAATGGGAGCCCATTTATTTTTCTTATAACAAGTGTTACTTGCAAAAATAATTTTAATTATTTGTCATTTATATAAAATCATAAAAAGCTGCTCTGCATGTTTGTGGAATGTTAATGAGTGAGAAAGATATGTGGTGGCCTGCCATCAGTTGTGGCCCAACTCCTCTCTCCTTGGCCCATTTATTTAGTGAGGGTTGGCCCAAGCACTCTCTCCTTGGCCCATTTCTTTAGTAAGGCTTGGCCCAAACTTCTCAAATCACATCAAGTAGACATTGTAGGCCAACATTTTCTCCTTTTTTTTTAGTACAACAATTTCTTTAAGTTAATGGTTGAGAATTTGAATCTTAGACAAAAGTTAGTATGTACCTATTCATACACATTAAATTAAAAACATTTCATAATCTTATAGTTAAGTCCCTCCTTAGTATTTAGGTTGAGTGGATATGGGCGAATTAGATTATTTTTCAAATAGGTTATGAAGGATATTTAACATTTCAAAATATATCAACTCCTGAATCATTTTTCTTTTTGTAGCTTAAGATCTAGTAAGATTTGAAACTCTTTAAAACATTAACGATGAAATTGAAAAATGATGCCTACTTTAGAAACAAAGTCATATGTTTAGAATTCATAATTCAACAGAATATTTTTACATTTTGTGAAAAATGATAAGCACATCAGCCAGGTTTTTTTTTTTTTTTTAAATTAAAAAAATTGTTAGAAATTCAACCTTCTAAATGGAGCTAGAAGTTTTCAAAGTAAGGGATAAAATTTTACATTCTAACTTTTTATATAAATAATCTTTCGATTCTAAAAATTTAAAGTTAGTGAGAAAACGTGGAAATCTTAGGACTTGTCATCCAACATTCTAACTATTTTTTACTCTAATGGTAGTTTTGAAACGTTTATGGAAGGTGAAGGGTATTATTGCAACTTTTAAAAGAATATGAATATTTTTGAAACAAAGAACAAAGTTCAAGAGTTTTTTTTTTTTTTTTTAATATATAATTTAGCCTCTATTATATTATATGTACTAAATTTAATTTCAACTAAAAAACAAGAAACAAGAAATAGTTATCAAACACATTTTTGTTTCTATTTCTTGTTTTTTTATTAAAAGAAACAGAAGAAAAAAAAATAGTTATCATACATATTTATGTTTTTAGTTCTTAAAAAATAAGAAACAAGAAATATGAAACAAGAAATGGGAAACAAAAACGTTATCCAAACGGTCCCTTAATGATTTTATAAAATTTTATTAATCTGAGAAAAGACGAGAAATCTAAGTGTCTCCCTCCTTCTTTCTTTGTTTCGTCCTTGCATTATAATATAGCTAATTATTAAGCGAAACGAAATTAAGATATTTACATGTGTATGAATAATTATATTATTAATAGAAGAGATACTTTTTTATTTAATGATGTTTGGTTGGTTCTATTAATTAGGTAAATCCATGAATCAACTCAATCCAAAAAAAAAAAAAAAAAATCAACTTATTTGAACTGAAACCAAACTAAACAAGCTTATAACCAAATCCAGTTCAAGTGATTTGGAATTGGGTGGAACAATTTTTTTGGATTATTGAAAGCCCCTACAGTATATAATAATATTTTAATAATAGGAAGAAAAAACAAAACAATAAATCTTGTTTTTGTTATTAATTGTATGTTTAAAAGAAAATTTATTTCTCAACAGTTTAATTAGTTTTTTAGTAATTTTTTTTCTATTATTTATGAATAATTGTCTACATCATATAAAAACTCAATTATACTTTAAATAATATTATTTGTCCGTATTTTTTTAAAATAAAATTTTCCAACGACGTGTATATATATAATATGAACATAGCTTAGTCATTAACACATTTGGTAACTTTTTCAATCGGTTAAAAGTTTGAATCTTCACTTTTACTTTTGTAAAGCTACATCTTTAATATATATACTCACATTTTAAAAACCGGGTAAGCATATTATAATTGTTAATTAGTTACAAAATTTTGTCCAATAAAAACAACGCATGTTGATCCAATTCGTCCCAATCCTTTAAAAAAAAAATCATTTTATTGGTTTTTTTTAAAAAAAAATAAACTCAAATAAGAATAAAATATGCTTTTTAAAACACATTCTTGCCGATCTCTAAAAGCAGTATTTATCTTAACATTTTCTATTCATGAGAATAAGTTATATATCCCTTTTTGTGTCTGGATATTTCTTAAATTAAATTTTAAAGATGAATGAAAACTTTGAAAGTTTTACTAGAAATAATAATGCAGATGACTAATTAATTAATAATGTTAATGCACGAATTCAACACTAGATAATCTACCTAATTTGCACGATTCAAACGATGGAGAGGGGATAAATATCTCCTACAAAACAATAATCTGCACACTGCACATTGGGGCGGTGCTCGCCAAACACAATTTAAGGCCTAAGTCATACTAGGTTTGTGTTAGCGTAGCAAGAATTAGGGTTGTATAATGTACCTCACACGTATTGATCTCATCTTTCTATTTATATCGGATTTGACCTAGAGTTATAGATCTTTCCTCTTCTTGTTGGCTTAAGTCTCAAAACTCCCAAGTTTTGAATTGAACTTTTCTTAAATTGAACAAGCTAGCTTGACTCAGTAAGGGCTCCACCTCATAAGCATGACCCTAAGTCGTGGGTCATTAGGGCCTGGTCGACCTTGACCTTTTGCTTACCTGGGCTAACTTGAGCCTCGGTTAGGCTAGTCTGCCTAAGTGAGCTTGGCCCCAACGTAGAGGGCTCGACCTTGGCCATAGTCGATCGAGGCCCAACTTGTGTGTTGGACTTTGGCTTGCTTCTTTTCTTCTTAAGGCTTCCTTGTAGTCCATTTGCATTTTGGATTTAATCTTACTCATAACAATTAATATTTTGAAATTTCAAAAAGTTTTTCGTCTTTTAAGATACTTTGCATGGAAATCGATTATAATCCAAACATGTAGATTGATAGTTTGTTTGCAAAAAATGTACTTTAAACAAAATCAATTTTTCTATGAGCATCTTTTAAAAAAATAATTTAAAATGTGTTGAGTTTAGTATAGCTTTTGAATTGATTTTAGAGGATCAAAAGTATTTTTTAAAAAATACACTTTTAAAACATTGGAATAATTTAAAACCTATTTTCAAAGAAACACTCCGCATATAGATTATAAAAAAATGACTTTAAGTGATTAACCAAAAATTTCCAAAATATGTATTAAAAAAAACGTATGTAATTAATAAAATCACTTTTGAATATCGTGCAATAAAAAAAAATGTTATTTAAATCCCTTCTTTTTAAAAAAATGTAAGATAAAATATTTTCTTTAAAAAATGTATAAACTAAAAGAACATACCATAAGTTTCAATCAACATTTGTCTGAACCTAAAAAACGAAAAAAAATAAGGGAAAAAGGAAAAAAGAGATCAACGTCAGATTTGGAAAGTAGTATCCTAAAATGTATGTTAAAGACAACATAAAAAATGTATGAAAAAGACCCCGATGAATTTTTATAAAAGTTCACCGAACATTTTAAAACAACATAAATATATTTATAAAAAAAAAACCTAAAAAATATATATCACTTATTATTTATTAGAACATCAAACTCAGATTTTAGGGTTTAAGAATTCAAACCCTTTAAAATAGATGGAGCTAGCTATGCTCAAGTCCGAAGGTAAAGTTTAGATTTAAAATTTAAATTTCCCTGTGGGTTAAACTTTTTGATCTCCTATTTTAGTTCCTATAATCTTTCCTTATTCATTTTAGGAAAGTCTAAATATCCTTTAAAACCCAACTTTTAACTTATTACAGGTAACTTCAAATCATTTGTGCCCATCAAATAAATAAATAAAAGATATATATAACTCTATGTTAAGTTTTTATGAAGACTCCTTTGATAATTATTTGGTTTTTGAAAATTAAATTTATAAATACTACTTTTACTTATGAGATTCTTTGTTTTGTTATCTCTTTTCTATCTATATTTTAAAAAATCAAGCCAAATTTTGAAAATTAAAAAAAAAAAAAAGTAGTTTGTAAAAACTTATTTTTGTTTTTGGAATATAGTTAAGAATTCAAATGTTTACTTAAGAAAAATGAAAACTATTATAGAGAAATCATGAGAAAACTAGCTTAATTTTCAAAAACTAAATGGTTATCAAACGATGCCGAAATAATTTATTATAAAATATCAAACTAACAACAAATACCAAAAATGTCAATTCAAACATAGCTCAATGAATAAGGTACCAATGCCAACAAGAGCATAGCTTAACTGGTGTAAAATATGTGCTCGTGACTAAGAGGTCATGGGTTCAAATCTCCCACTCCTTATTGTTGAACTAAAAAAAAATGAATAAGGTACTAATTACTATCTTAGAGGTTTGTTAAACTAAAAAAATAAATACCAAAAGAACTTATAAAGCAAAATTCAAGAAATAAAATACAAAATGTAAACCAATTAAGTATTGGTTTAGTGGATAAACCACCTATTAACATCTCATAGTTCACGATCTTTCATCCCCGCAATTATTGAACTAAAAGAACAAGATATTAAAACCGCCGAAACAGGAATGCTCAGTCCAGTCAGTTCTAGAACTAGAATGAGATTTAAACCTAATTGTAATTGTAATTTTAATTTATTCCTTTTACAAAAGGTCCCCCTATTATGGATTAATTTAATTGGAAAAAATAGAAAAAAAAAAAAAAAGAGTTGGTTGATGATGACTTGATGGCATATTTGCAAAGTGAAGATGTTTTTTTTTTTTTTTTTTTTTTTTTAGCGCAGCAGAAATGGCGTCTCTTTCGTGCCCTGCTTCTTCTGTTTAAATATCTCCTCTTCCTTCTTCCTTTTCCTCTCAATTTTCTGCAAAAACACAGAAGAAAGAAAGAGAGATCCAAATTCTTACTCATTCTTCCTTCTGGGTTTTGTTTCATTTCGTTTTTAGAGCTCTCAAAAACTTGATAAACGAAGGAAAAAAAAAACAAAAACTCGAGAACCAGAGAAAAGAAGAAAAACAAGAACAAGAACTTCATTTCCATGTCTTCTGATCTGTTCGTTCATGACGAATCTTCTTCTTCTTCTTCTCTGTTCCGTTGCTCCTCCTCCGATTTGGTCTTCCCTTCTGATGCAGAATTCCAATTCTTCTCCGATCCTTATTCCCCTAATTTCTCCGATCACGGCATTGATGTTCTTCAAACTTTTTACCCTCATGAAAACCCACTGGCCGCCGATGAATCCAATTCCAATTCCAATTCCGTCGATCATTTCATTCCGATGCAGGGATTATCCCTGTCTCACCGCAACGATTTCCCTCTCATCCCAGATTCCTCCTCCTCAAATGGGTTTCAAAATCTCTCAAATTTCGAGGTAAAAAATGAAGAATCTCATCTGGGTTTCACCTCAAATTCCTTCAATCACCCTCTGGAACCTCTCTGTTTCGACCCTTCTGATAATAATACCGCCATTGCCGCCACCGTCGACAAATCCTTGCTCCACAGAAGCTTCAGTGAAAAACCAGGCTTCCTCGGCTTCCAATCCCGCCTCGAATCCCTTCTAATGGAGTCTCCAAATATCCCCAATCAGTCCCTCCACTGCCCAGAATCAGAGTTTTTTTCCTCCCAAATCCGTCGCGTCTTCAGCACCGGCGATTTACAGGTATGCTCTGTTTTTTTTTTTTTCTCTCAGAAACCCTTTTTGTTCTTTGTTAATTTTTGAATCTCCGGCTAGAATTCCGGCATGGGGCGGTCAGGGTCAGGGTCCGGGCAGGGGTCGTTCTCGAGCCCGTTGTCGGAGAACGGAAGCTCGTTAATGGAGGAGGCGAATTTCAAAGTGGGACGGTACAGTGCAGAGGAGAGAAAAGAGAGGATTTCGAAATACAGAGCGAAACGAACGCAGAGGAATTTCAACAAAACGATCAAGGTTAGTACAGTGAATTAAAGGTTTAAGAAATTGAGGATCGGCCATTAATGGAAGTTTGGAATGAACAGTATGCATGTCGGAAAACGCTCGCCGACAACCGGCCGAGAATACGTGGCAGATTTGCACGCAATGACGAACCCGGAGAGATTCCCAAAGCTGCATGTTCAACCAGAGAAGAGGACGAAGATGATTTCTGGGTAAAAAAATTGTTTCTTTGTTTAATTTTATTTTGTTTTTTTTTTTTTTTTTTTTTACAGGTTTCAGTGAGGGAATTTTTTTCGGGATATTTCCACCTCAACGGCTGAGGTGGCAACAATGAACTGAGATTCTATCTTTGAAATTTTCAAATTTTGCCACCTCATCTCAATTTTAGGAAACTTCAGGTTAAAAACATTTTTAAAAAAACTTTTTCAACTTCTGTTCATCCTCTCCTAGGAAATGGATCTTTTGCCATATTTTCATCCTTTTAACTCAAGTGATTAGGTATCAGTATCTCCCTCCGAACTCGCACGGGTTTCGAAAGAAATTATTATTTTCTGTAAGGTTAAATAAATGTTGGTGGCTATTTAGTCTCTAAACTTAAAATGTGTCTAATAGGATCATTAACTTTCAATTTTATGTCAAATAACTTTTAAAATTTTTAATTATATTAAAGACTTGTTAGATACAAAATTAAAAATTAAGATTTTTTAAAAATTTATTAGATACAATTTTGAAAGATCAATTATATTTAATGTATATAAAAAAATGAAATTTGAAAATTTCTGACTAATTTGTCCATTAAAACATGAAAATTTGTCACCAACTTGAGTGCATAGTTGAACTAGTTAAAGTGTTCCATTCTTATGAAAATTTCTGAGTTTTTAGGTTGAAATTCTTTTTAAAGAAGGATTTTTTTTTTCTTTGTTTACTTCAAAATTACAATTTTTTTTTCTTCTGTTGAATGCAGATTGAAGGGTTGCATGCAGGAGGAGAAGAAGAAGGAACAGTAAGAGGAAAGCAATATAATGAAGTGTACGGACGAATGCAGTTTCAGTATTGTGGATTTTGATCATACCTTGAAGAAGAAGATGATGATGAAGAAATATTTTTTCTTTTTCTTTTTCTTTTTTTCGGTGAGGGAAAAAAAAGAAAAAGGAAAACTTGACCAAAAGGCCCTTTACAAAGAAAAGGGTTTTTTTTTTCCTCCATCTCTAAAATAAGGAATTATTGAAGTTTTTTTTAACAGAGTTGGGGGTAGTGGTAGGAAAGTAGAAAATAGTTTCTGGGTTTTTTCTTTTTTTTTTTTTTTTTTTGGGGGGGGGGAGATAAAATATTATATTATATGTGATATGTCTGACTTTTTCCGTGTATATAGTAATGGATTCCAATAATAAAGCCAATTTTAAAATTAAAATTCATATTCCGCGGGGATTTTCTATTTTCCCTTTTTCTAATTGGTGTGTTTGTTTACCGAGAAAGTGAAAGGGGCTGGGTTTGGATTGACAGTATAAAAAGTTTAATGATTCTTTTTTCTTTTTGTGTTCTTGATTTTATTTTTCTCAAATTAATAGATGAGGAAGGTTAAATACTTCATGTTTTTGTGTTTGAATTGTGTTCGATCTTTTAAGGAATAATAAAGTTTCCGACTTATAATGTTTGTTGAAATTGCAAAAAAAAGTGTTTGGTGAGATGAAAAGTGATAGACTAGGTTTTTTTTTATGAGTTGGGATTAATAATTCTATTTTGGTCTATAAACTTTTTAAAAATGGTCATTTTGGTCACTCTTTGCAAAATTTTAACACAAATTTTATTTACAACGATAACTCATTGATGCTTCTATGTTAATATTTCAAGAAATGGTTAAATTACAAATTTGGTTCCTGAACTTTGAGGTTTGTGTTTATTTGATCCATGAACTTTCAATATTACAAATCACGGATCTACTAGCCACAAAATTGAAAATTTAAGATTCCATTAGACGTATAATTCAAATTGATATCTAATAAATCAACTAATTTTAAAAAAAATTGAATTTGTTAAGGATCTATTAGACACAAAATTGAAACTTTTGAAAGTTCTGAGACCAAGTAGACACAGAGCTCAAAATTTAAGGACTAAATTTGTAATTTAACCTCAAGAAATTTATTGATAGTAGTGTTGTGCTAAAATTGTGATTGAGAAAAATGAGACAAAATACATGACAAATGGAACAAAGTGATACAAAATGGACAAGTAAACCTAAAAGTTTAGGCCTCGTTTGATAACCATTTGGTTTTTAAAAATTGTACTTGTTTTCTTACAATTTCTCTACAATGATTTCCATCTTTCTTAAGAAAACATTTGAGTTTCTAGCAAAATTTCAAAAACAAAAACAAATTTTTGAAATTTTTTTTTTAGTTTTCAAAACTTGACTTGATTTTTGAAAACATATGTAAAAAATAGATAAGAAAATATGAAAAACCATAGGTGAAAGTAGTATTTATAGGCTTAATTTAAAAAAAAAACAAACAAAAATCAAATGATTATCAAATGGTGCTTTAGGGAGTTGTTTGGTAAAGTTTTTATTTTCATTTTTTTAGAAACAAAAACAATTTGATAATTGTTTACATTTCTCCTTTCTCAATTTTTTTAAAAACATTTCCAAAATTGAGCAAAAGATTTGAAAATAACCCAATCAAGTTTTTTGTTTCTTGTTTATGTTTTCAATTTTTTCAAAACATAGAAAAAAAATATAATTGTATCATTCTTGACCTAAAAATGTACAATAAATATTTAAAAATAACATAGAAAGTTTGAATATTTATTTTTAAAAATTAATTTGTTTATAAAATGTTTATATTTTTTTCATTTAAAACTTTAGAGAATAAAAAAGGATTACCAAACAAGTTTCTATTTCTTTTTTTAATAAAATAATAAAAACAAGAAACAATTACCAAACACAATGTTATTTTTCTTTATTATAAAAAATACAAAAAAGAAAAAATGATAAATAAATTTAAAAAAAAATGAAACATTATCAAACGGACCTTGGACATCAGAATGGACAAAAATTAAACATAAAATCCCTAATATTTAAAACTTACTCAAAAAATTCTTAAATATTAAAAGACTTCAGTTTTATGGGAAACAATGGCGTATTTTTTCAAGGAGAAAATTATATATTTAGCTAAAGAAACTTTTTCAAAAATGACTTTTTCTCAAAATATTGTTTTTCAAATTACGCTAAAATTTAAGCAATGGCATCATAGAAAAAAATGTTTACTAATTTTTTTCAGGATAATATGTTTACTAATTAAACATAAAAAAAAAAACAAAAAAGATCATAATATTAAATAAATAGTCATAGTTGCTTAAAGGGGGAAGAATTTTGACATCTAGATATTAATGACTTTGGGGATAGAATTTCAAAGCAACTTTTAGTCTTTTAAGCTTTGTTACCATATATTGAGCGGCGATTACTATTAGTAGACAGTTTTTTAATTTCCTTTTCCTAAAATCGTTATTTAATTAAGAAATGAAGTGTATCTTTTTTTTTCTTCTACTTTTGCTTTAGTATTAATTTTGTCTGAAATTTTAGACGTTCTAATTTCATATTTATGCTCTAATAGTTTATGCCATTTGGAGTGAATAAAAAAACTTAAAAAGTGAACGCCTCAGTTAAAATCGATGTCATATACACACACAAAACGATGTCGTTTTATTTGGTAACATTATTTATTTATATATATTAAATAAAATGATGTCATTTTATGCCGTAACATTTAGAAAAAAACAAAATAATTAGTCTTGCTCTCTCACCTCTCTGGTATTCATGCAACTCCCCTCCAACCATCGTCTCTTTCACCCTCACCCTCACCAACTACCCTCCTTTAACTGCTATAGTTTTTTCGTCGGCTTCCTCCAATCGATACTCGATGTTGAAATTGGTGAAACCTCTATTTCGATTAATTGTTAAAACTACTTGCCATATATGAAAGTTAGACATTATCGATTCTCTACATTGAAGACTACATTAGTTTAAATTTTCTCTTATTGATGCAAACAATTATAATTACTAAATAAAAATATAGAAACAAAATAAAAAAATATTAAAATATAAATAGGAAATTAGCGCAAATTAAAAAGGAAAGTATAAGATCATAAACTATAATTTAACCGAAAAAATAAAATTTTTAATTTTTTTAAAAAAAGGTTAATCAGTTAAAACGCGAAACTGAAAAATTGATGAGGAGGAGAGCATTTATTTCTCAAAATCAGTGCAGCAATAAATAATATTATATTTAAAGCAAGTAATTGATCACCTACCTGATTTTATTTTATTTTATTGACCATGGATGAAATATGATCATGCACTCAAGGACTTTTCTCAACTTTATTTTATTTATCAAAATTCATTTTTCTTTGTTACCATCAACTCATCAACTCAATATAATTTTTAGATTTAATACATTAAAACTAACAATATAATTCGATGTAATATATATCAAATTCATTATAGTCGATTATTTTCTAAATTAGGGATAATGGAAAACCGATAGTAGCCAAAATGTAGCTCAGCGATAATTGACATGTACCTTAACTAAGAGGTCGTAGGTTCGAATCTCCCAACTCTCAAATGTTGTTGAATTTTAAAAAAAAAAAACGGATAGTAAAAAAATATTAAATGAATGGTCATTGTACAAGTAGATTATAATTATATCCTCAAAATATAAATTTTTTTGTCATGATATACCAATTGAAATATAATTTTTTTTGGGGTTAAAATATCATTTTGGTCCACATACTTTGGATTTCATTCTATTTTAGTCTCTGTATTTTCAATAAAACTTAAAATTGGTCCCTACTGTTAATTTTTCTATAAAAAAAATTAGTCTCATTAGCCTTCATTCTATAAATTTTAGAAATACGTTCACATTATGTCTTTTTTGGCATGAAAATTATTATTATTATTTTACCAATTTCGATAAAAGTTAACCTCAAATTAACGGTAGGGACCAATTTTAAGTTTTATTGAAAGTACAAAGACTAAAATTGGATATTTGAAAGTATGAAGACTAAAATAGAATGAAATCCAAAGTACAATGACCAAAATGTTATTTTAACCATTGTTTTTTTAGTATTACGATTAACAAGAAGTAAAAATTTGAATCAACAATATTTTAAAATTTTATTAATATTTCAACTAGCATAAAGCAGGTAGAGGTTAGAGGTTTGAATCCTCCATGCTGCATATTGTCAAAAAAAAAAAAAATTAGGTTGGCAAAAATTAATATTATTTTTAAATTTTTAATAGGAAAATACAGTACTTTACAAATTTATTAGAAAGATATGATAATTTTTGTGAATAAGGTAAATTAAGTAGGAAATAAACCGTAGTGTAAATAATGAGTTAAAGATGACCATAAAACAATTTAGGTTGGAATACCATTTTGGTCTTTGTACATTAGGCTTTATTTTATTTTGGTCCCTGTATTTTTAAATGTTCAATTTTAATCCATGTACTTTCAATAAAGCTTAAAATTAGTCCCTACTATTAGTTTATTTTTAATTTTTCTTTTAAAGAAAATTAGTCTCTATTAACTTTCCTTCTATAAATTTTGGAAACATGTTCACATTGTGTTTATTTTGTATTAAAATTATTATTATTATTTAACCAATTTTGATAAAAATCAACTTCAAACTTATCATAGGGAACATTTGAAAGTACAAAGACCAAACTGGAACAAAACTCAAAATGGTATTTTAACCAACAATTTATTTGTATATTTTTTTTGAATGGGCAATTTATTTGTATAATAAAACTATATTTTAAATGGATGAATTTATAAAGCAATACAATAAAATAAATTATTATAATTTATAGTGAATTCGTTTGTTTGCACTAAGGTCATGTTTATTGTCATGTAATCATAATCAATCAATGGAATTCAAAATTGTGGGATTCATCCCCTTACAATTGATTGTGTTTATCCCGTAATCTCATTACACTCAAAAGGTACTCAATCTAATACCAGCTTATTTTCCTTCCTTTACCCTTTCTCTCTTTTAACTTTACGATTCTTTTTTCTTTTTTTTTCCTCCTCCTCCCTTCTTTTCTTCATTCTTTATGATTGATAAAAAGCATTGAAACCTATAATTTTTTTATAGTTTTATTAAAATTTCTTCTTATCCACTTATGTAATTCCCTCTCAATCTCTTATTTTTCATTTGTTTCTTTTATATGATGCAACACTTTCGACCATCGTTTTAGCCATGGCAAAAAGCTATATTTGAAATTTTTTGTCTCACATATTTATTGATACTTTTCATAAATTGTGACCATATTTGAAATCTCTAGTCTCACAGATTTACTTATGCTTTTATGAGAGTTAACACTTTTGTCTATAATTTTTGGCCATATTTGGGAGAAGGAGAGATTCATGACCATATTTGAGAGAAGGAGAGATCGAAATGTAGATGAGATTAATATATTATCTGTAATTTTTGGCCATTTGCTAGAACACAAGAACTAGAAAGAACTAGAGATCAATATCTTATCCGTAATTTTTGGCCAAGCCATATTTGGGACAAACATTTTTTGTCTCGTGATTTTTGGCCTTTTTTTGCCACATTTTCCATATCAAGAGAAATAATTTTTTTCTCCTAATTTTTTGTTTAGTCAGTTAAAAAATATCAATTTAAAATAAATTAAATAATATTATCTTATTAAAACAAATAACTTTACATTTTGTTTTGAAAATTGTAATTTTTTTTTTCTTTTGAAAGTATTTATATGGAGATTATGTATTTTTCCAAATTAAATTTAGAATTAGAGAAGTGAAATTTAAGATAATTACTATTTTATTTTTTAAAATCCTACATTTTCTAAATTTTAATTTAGGCCCCATTTGATAACTATTTGGTTTTTGATTTTTGGTTTTTAGTTTTTAGTTTTTGAAGATTAAACCTATAAATACTACTTCCATCCATGACTTTCCATCTTTTCTTATCTACTTTTAAGATGTGTTTTCAAAAACCAAGCCAAACTTTGAAAACTAAAAAAAGTAGTTTTTAAAAACTTGTTTTTGTTTTTAGAATTTTGTTAAGAATTTAGGTGTTTTCTTAAGAAAGATAGAAACCATTATAGAGAAGATGAAAACCATTGTAGAGAAATTGTGAGACAACAAGTACAATTTTCAAAAACCAAAATCTAAAAATCAAATGAAACAGGGTCTTAGGAATTAAATTTTTTTCTAGTATAAAAATTTGAATAAATAAATTATAAAAAAAAGACTTTTTAATTCTGATAACATATTCTTTAGTTGCTGCACTTTAATTAATTAGAGATATAAAAAACCTATTTGATGGTAAACAAATTTAAATTTCAAAATTCGAAACTCAAAACAGTTATCTAACATAACATTAAAATATATTTTGTAATCACAAATTATATAGAATTAATTTTTTAATCAATATTTTATCAACTCATATTCTTCAAATGTGCTAGTCACCTTTGGTCCCACCCAACATACCCAAATTGGAAAAAGAAACAAAGCCTTAAATAAAAAATGGTTAACAAAATCCGATGAAGTTTTTCTTTTAAAAAATAAAAATAAAAAAGAAGAAGAGAGATGAAAGTGGAGCTTTCAACCTCCAATAGGAAGGCAGTCAAAGAATTTTTAATGGTGGATGAATGTTTTGAGAAATAGTTTATTTGTTTTTATATCCTTTTTAAGTGATGTCAAATCTTAAAGTAAAAATGTAAAAAACGAATGGTTTATTTTAGTTTTTTGAAAAAATTCTAATTTGACCATGGCTTATAAATTGAGATTCTCTCATTAATTTTACACCCTTCAATAAAGTTCAAAAATACAACCAAATATGAGCACCAATCATAATATTATCTCATATATCGTAACGTTCCAAGTACAAAATTCCAGCCAGAACTCGAAATTTAGATGCAACACACAATCTTGACATTCATGCATTTCTTGAGAGGGTCATGTTACCTTACTTAATTCAATGTTTTGAGCTACTTGCAAGAATGAAGACTGTCAAAGTCAAATTTGCTTGGCTTTGAAGTTCTTATGATTTAGCACTAAAAGGAAGGTGTGCACCTTCTTCGTATAGGTAGTAAATGTCTATTAATTCTTTTAAGCCTTTTCTTAACCATACTTGATAACCTCAGGATCTCTCTCTTATTTCGATGTAGTGTTAGTTCATTCATGTACCCCTCATCTATTCAAGTGTCTGACACCATACGTCCAACAAAACTTAGTAGATAAGACTCTTATTATCATCTCAAAGGTCTATGGTTCGATCTCCCACTTCCATAATTGTTGAGCGTTTACCATATTCAAATCAAAATTGAAAAAAGAAACTACCATTAAACTATAAATGAGTGTATTGTGTATCAAAAGAAAAACGATAAGGATTATAATCGTGCATCAAATTTTCAATTATTTGAGCAATCACTTGTCCAATGTTACAAAATTATTGCAATTATTAAATCCTATTTGTTTAACTTCATTTGTAGTTGACTTCAATAAAAAAAAAAAAAAAAGTTTTAAAATATATGATTGCAATATAATCTCATAGCCTAGAGGGATAATTTGTGCAATTTTTTTTTTCAAGTTACAACTAAAGGAGTTATAACAATATAGTTTAATTGCAAGTTCATAATTCTTCTTTCTTTTTCTCTTTCATGGGAGGGAGGGTGTAATTGCTCAAAATAAAAGTTTGAATGGGTAAGTGTAACAACTTAATCACGTTTTTATAATTGTTTTCTAAAAAACAAATAATTAATATGTTATTTTTGTAAATATATTAGATTGCTTACCCAATGGTATATTTAAAATTATATTATTTTATAACATCAATGACTAAATTAATGCATTAAAAAAGAAGACTAAGCTAATGTGCGATGATTTTTTTATTTTTTTTAAATTGAACACAATGATATTAAAATTTAAATGACCATATAAAGTTATTTGAATAATATTAAATGAGTCATTTTACACAAGCATCAAGTTGTAGAATCTTTCAATATATTTAATTTATATATAATTTAACCTTTTCCACCAAAGTGGTAATATTAATATAAATGGTCTTTGTCAAAAAATATAATAATAATAGGTTTTTTTCGACAAAATAATAATAATAATAATATAAATGCACATACAAATGTAAAAAGTTTTCTCAGTTTAAAAGTGAGACAATTAAATTAATTTTAGTAAGTCTTTTTTTAAAGTTTTTTAATTGAAAAGATAAATCATTATATATAAAAGAGTCAAGCCATATAAATATAATTAAACACTTAAAATCTCCTCTCTGTTTTACCAAATTTGAAAAATCTCCAACAGCTGAAGTACTTGTTTGGTAACTTCTCCTTCTTGTTCTTTGATATATATATATATATATAGCATATTTACCAACATTTAAAAAAAAAAAAAAAACTTATACCCATGTATGTTTTGTTTTTTGTTTTTTGTTTTTTTTTTTCATTTTTGAAATTTGAGTAAGTAAAATTTATGAAGGATATTTTTAAGAAATAAAAAATAAATTTTTTTTAAGAAAAAAAACAATCAAAACAAAATTTCTTGTCAAAACAAGTCTCACATTTTAAAATTTTGCGGATCGTGTACAGATGAATGAATAAGATCGGATTCTCGATAGGTGTCATTCAGTTCAAAATTTCAACTCGAGATTAAGCAACGAGAGCATATTTTCAGTACAACTATGACAATTTTCTTTCATTTTAGGTTAACAAAAGGAGATGCTTTTTTGTTATAAAGTTTTGTTTATGACAATTCTTCTTCCCTCTAACCAAAAAAAAGTACATAACTCTCACATCAAAGTAATGGAATCTCAATCTCCAAAATTATCATAATTTTGACCATAAAGAAATGAGAAGATCTTCTTCTAAAATGGCCAAAAAAAAAAAAACCCAACAAAAATCCTTAGCTTTGATTGACAACCTTTAAAGTGGATTTTTCAACCAAAAAATGGCAATGAAAACTAGAAAAGAAACAATGAGCATCCATTAGGAAAGTAAATAAAAATGAAATTATAGAATGGAATCTCATCCATTTCCATTCCAAACAACCTCTTATTTTTAAGTCCCAAAAAAAAAGAAACTTCATTTTAGAGAGAGTACTGTGACAGCTAAGTAGTTTTTGTAGAGAGAAGAATTGCTTTAATTTGATTGATTAGAATTTGAAAGCACCAAAAGACCATCAATGATTCCAAGCAATCACTTTTTTCCTTTTTATATTTATAAATTATTTTTGGGCTTTGACCAACACATTACTACAAGAGATTGGTATTATTATTGTGAAGTTAATATAGTTGCCCATGATTGCATTTAAATATTGAGTTTATTTGTTCATCTTTTAACTCCATTATTCCCTATACAACTTGGCCTTTTTTCTCTTCTCTTTGAATTTTCCCTCAAAATTGTTCACATACAATACCTATAATAATCCTCCCCCCTAGCTGTCCTTTTAGTACCATTTGTCCAAATGCCCTTTCAAAATTTGTTGCCACATTAGCAAAAAAAAATTCTTTGGCTCTTGTTTTTTCTTTTTTGTGTAAAAAGATATCGAAACATATTTAGAGGTGGTGATTAGGGTCAGTTTGACCCATCAAGCCATCATCATATAAAGTTTGAGTTATGTCTTTTTGGTTAAAATATGCATCTTGGATGTAAAAAACTGCCTTTTTGTTTGAATTATGTGTCTAATTTGAGATACAGTTACTTTAAACATAAAAGTACACCCTTGTTTCGTGATATCTCTACTCGGAGTATATAACACAAGTAATGTATCTTGTCGACATAGCCTTCTCGACTTACTTTAAACATAAAAGTACACCCTTGTTTCGTGATATCTCTACTCGGAGTATATAACACAAGTAATATATCTTGTCGACATAGCCTTCTCGACTTGGATCAAGGACCTTTTCTCAACTGCACATCCCATCCAACAAACTCCTCCAAATTGTCAACTCTATCTTTATGACTCCTAGCCTTTTTAGAATCATTTCGTAAGAAATTTATGTATATATCATGATTTGATTGAGATGTAACAACACTAACCACATCATACTATCAGTAAAAACATTTAAGATTATTTTCAATATGTGCTTTTTATTTGTTATTCTTTCTTTATTACAATCACCCACCTTGAGTAACCATCAAAATTGCTTCAACAATATTAGTGTTAACTAGGGGTGATAGTCTTAACCGAAAATCGACCATACTGAATCGAACCAAACCGATCCAATGGTTTGGTTCGGTTTTTTAGAAGAAAATTGGATATCTTGATCTTTGTTTTGGCAAAACCGAAAAATATTGGTTCGGTTTGGTTTTTGTCCAGAAAAACCATTAAAAAAACCAAAGCGAATCGAACCAATGTATATATACCTCAAAAAAGCCATAAATCGAATCCCACTCCATTCTTGTGTCGTTTAATCTGTTTTCTTTCAGTTAATTTTAAAGTAACAAAAGGATATTGTTAACTCTATGAATTCTTATTGAGGTGTTGAGAAATTTTAGGGCAAAAAACACTAAAATAGGGGCTTGAACTAGGAAGTAAAATAGCAAAAAAATTGTAAAAAAAAAAAGACAAAAAACGGAGAACCGAACCGAAGAGAAACTGAATTGATAGACAACCAAACAGATGATTTTGTCCTTTATTGGATATTGGTTCGGTTCCTCTTTTGATAAAACTGATTGGATCGGTTCAGTTCTCAATTTGGCCTAAAACCGATGAAAACCGAGTCGATATCACCCCTAGTGTCGACCATTGTAAAATACCCTTTCTATATGAAAATTATTTCTAAAAATTATCTCCCAAATGAATTTTATACATCAACTTTTCTTTTCTTTTCCTTTTTTGTTAAAAAATTTAGTAAGCATAAAGCTATTTTTAAACATGACTTTTATATAGTCCAAAATATATCAACAATTTAATGTCATCTTTTTAAGTCTTTTCGATATTATATAACCAAAAATAGAAAACAAGAGTTTGTTTAACAATTCTATATTTTTGAAAATCATACCTTGTCTACTATACTTACAAATGTTATAATATATTTTCTTCTAACAAAATCTCCAAATTTTGTATACAATTTCAAAGATATTTATGTAAGACTAAAAAAAAATCACCAAATGCACTTAACTTTAAAAAATGAAAAACGAGAAATAATAAACTAAAAGGTTGTTTAGTAACACATTTTCATTTCAACATTACTTTGACTACACACCATTGTGCAGTTATTTTCCTACACACTACCATTAAAATGTTGACAACTAGGAAAGAGAAAGAAAAAAATTCTCATTCTCTACCTCTCTCTCCTAGTCGTCAGCATTTTAATGGTAGTGTGTAGCGTTCTTTTCGTTTTCCCTTTTTTCACTTCTTTCAAATTTGTAGAAAGAGAAATTTCACTCTATAGCATATATTTAATATGTATTTTTAAATATGTCACAACTTTACATTTTTTTTGAAATATAGTACAATTGTGACTTTTCTTAGTATGTATTTTACATTACATTTAAGTTTGAAGTTTTTTTTTTTTTAATACAGTAAATTTGGTGCAAACATTTGAGCATTTGATTTTTTTTTTTTTTAAGTACAGTTTGAACCTCTGATCTCAAAGAAAGGAGTTAGATGTCTTAACCGCTAAAGTTGTATTCATGTTGACTTAAATTTTATGCTCTTTATATAAATTCCTATTTAAAAAAAAAAAAAACACAAGTGTTTTGTAACCATTCCCATTTTATCTAACATTCTCATAATTGTATATAAAATGATAAAAACAATAAAATCTAATTCTTCTTTCATATTTCGTATTTCCATTGTTTCAAAAACATGAATAAAACTATTATTTTTATCATTTCTTCATAACATGCATTATAATTACTTCTAAAATTAAATATAAAATAAAAATTTTGATCATGTAAAATTTAAAAAAAAATCAAAATTTTAGAAAATCAACATGGTTACTAAACACATTTTTGTCTTGTTTTTTTTTTTCAAATATTAATAATAATAATAATAACAATATGATTTTAAAAAAATTAATAATCTTTGCTATTTTTTTAAGAAAAAAAAAACTTAAAATTAAAATAAAAAACAAGAAACTCAAAATGAAAGCTTTACCAAACAAATGAGCCATAAAAATGTGACGAATCAAATCGTTAAGCTTTGGTTTTGTTTTCTTCCATAGAATCATAGAATTAAAGAAAAAATAAACATAAGTGAATGTGCACGAGTGGTAAAATGATGATGATCATCACTTAGTGGACCATACTTAGTAAAGTTTATTTTATAATATAAATATTTTCCATCCGGCAGACAAACATTATATTATATATTACATGTTATTCTTAATGCTCTTCAAGCTTGAAAATGACACAACCAAATTATAACTAAACAAAACCATAAACATATAGCAATTAATTATTTATTTAAGCAAACAAGAATATTAACCCAAAAGAAAGAGAAAAAAAAAGTTCATATTCAGACAGCAAAGTTGGAATTAATGCAATATCAAACTAAAAAAGAAAAAAAAAAAAAAAGCCTTCCAAGAGCTAATTATTATTTTAAAAAATCAGATACCCTTTGGCCTAAAAGGAAAAAAAAAAAAAAAATTGGCTTCCTTTTTAAAGGGAACAAGAGCTTGAATGTTAAGTTTGCAACTCCTGAGTTGGAAACTTTCCTTTTATTGAGGGCTAAAATATTATTAATATAGGCTAAATTATATAAATGTATTTTGAATAATTTACCTATACTATATATTATATAAACCTTAAACTTTTTATATATTTCACTAGACCCATGGTTGATCAACATCTACTTGACCCAGAGAATTTCTATATTGGGGGCCTTTCAAAGAAATTCTTTAGGCAGCATGTGTGACGATAAAGTATAGTGTAATGATCTGTTTTGATTTGTAAGAACGGTCTTCATTATTGAAAGTCCCTCAAGACAACCAAACGTGTGACATACTCTGGTCACGTAGGATGCAAGTGCTGGAATTAATAGATATCGAATACATATTCCAAACCCTAGATCTAGAGTACTATAGATTTAAGTATAAAATTAAATCACATTTTTCTTGCTTATATAATGTTTTTGGTTCTTAAACCTTAAAATGTTCTTGTCCTTCAACTTTACATTTAAACAACCATAACTTTTACCATTAATTTTTCACAAATTATTAGGAAAAAAAACCTAACTCGACATCTTCTCTACTCATTTTTCAGTGGAGGGTCAAAATAGAATCTTTAAAAGTTCAAAGACGAAAACGAGAAGAATCATGAACAGAGTGTTATAAAATATAAAATGATTGGTGTGATGGGAGAGACAGAAAATGGCTTGTAGTTGACTAAAGGAAAACCAAAGGTTTTGTGTTTAGAATAGTTGCTAATTAAGTTATTATATATTCATAAAGATTGGCTTTGTTGTTATGACTTGCGCACTAATCACAAGACTTTGCTACATCAAATTTTACATTTTTTTGCCTCCCACTACTCAGGATTAGGAGTGGTTGTCAACTTCAAAGGCTGAATTTAACTATAAAACTTTGCTTCTTCCTCTTTACTTTTTTTTCACTCTAAATTAACAAATGTTTTATTCAAATAGTAGTGATTAAATACAATTATGATTCATAATTTAGAGGATCTTAGGTGAAAAAAGTGTTCAAATCAAATTTGCGCTCCTCAATTAACCTCATGAGGTTGTCTTACAATATTGACATGTAACAATAAAATATGTTAAATTATAATTTTAATCCATGAACTTTCATGTTTGTGTCAAATAGATCTATGAATTTTAAGAAGTATCTAATAAGTTCCTGAACTTTTAATTTTGTGTCTAATACGTCCCTGAACTTTAAAAAGTTTCTAATAACTAGTCTCTAAATTTTCGATTTCTTTGTGTCTGTCCCTAAGCTTTTAATTTTGTGCTAATAAGTTCTTGACCATTCAACATTTTTTTAAATCCACGAACATATCGGATATAAAATTGAAATTTTAATATCATAGTAAACACACAAAATTCAATTTTATGTCTAATAAATTCATTAATTTTAAAAAAATGTTGAATATGTTCATTAGACAAAAAATTGGAAGTTCAATAACCTGTTTGATATTTTTAAAATTTAAGGACCTATTAGACCCAAAATTGAAAGTTCAAGGACCTATTAGGCACAAACATGAAGGGACCTATTAGATACAAACATGAAACTTCATAGACTAAACTTATAATTTTAGCGGCTATAAAATATTTGATATCCTTTTAGGTATGTTTGAAAAAAATTCCCTAGGCCCTTTTTTTCTTTGTGCAGCACTTTTTGAAGGCTTGAAATGTTTATATAAGAGCAATAATGAGGTGGGGATAGGGACATGATGAGTTGGCTTGGTGAAGTGAATCTTTTGGCAATGACAGCTTTTGAATTGCTCCAAAAGAAGCTTATAGGTTTTTATTTTACACATAAAACCCAAAAGAAAATTGATTGGATTAATATATAGTTTGTAAAAATAATAATGTGACAAAAGCACCCTTGAATGTGCTTGGAGCTAGCAGTCAACAATCTCTCTCTAGCCATCTTTACAAACCTCTTATTCAACTTGGGAAGAGTTTTTTTATTTATAGTTTGAACATGGAAAAAAAAAACACACGATTTGTTATATATTTGATTCCAAAGTATTGGGTTGGTTGCTGCTAGGTTTTTTAGGTTGATCTTGAGCTCATCAGTCGTTGATTTGTATTCTTTTTGTCATTAAAATGGTTGGGGAAAAAATGATACTTCCCAAAGCTAGATAGAATAATTCTAACCCAACTCCTTTAACGATTTAATATTTTTAAAATATCAAAGTTTTGGCTAGCTTAGGGCAATAAACTATTTAGAACAAACTTTTTAATTTCTAATGCAAGACTAGATTCTTTGTCTTTTTGATTCTCATAGGCCAGCTTATAAGTTCAATTGCCCAAAAAAATAAATGCCAAAGCAAAGAAATGTATATTTTGTCATTACTTTGTGGTGAAATAGAAAATATATGTTGTTTATAAATCTGTCCTAGTGGGTCTTTTTCTTTTCTTTTTCCTTTGTTCTTGGGTATTTTTTCTGTCCAATTATGTCACCTTTGCTTCAAGAAAATACTTTCAAGAAAGACAAATCTGTTGAAATGACAAAAAGTTGCATCTTTTTTTTTTTAGGAAGCAGTAAACAAGAAAAAAAAACATTAGCTGAAAAGAAAATTGTGGAGATCCATAGATGACACAACATCCCAGGTATCATCCAAGCCTAAGAAACAACACGATGAACAAGTTTATCGGCTTCTAAGTTGATACTTCTTCGAATATGACTGAAAGATATCTGAGACCAAAGAGCTGTCAAGCGTTGAACTTCTTTAATCAACTTTTTCACTTTAGTTAGATGTTCATCACAACCATTTATGAGATTAACAACATATAACAAATCAAACTCAACCATAAGGGGAATCACCGATCCACGATAGACTCCAAACCAACCAAAATCACATGAATTTCTAAGATGAGAACTGGTCCCTGAGACTTTGTGTATTTTTTGTCCAACACAAATCAAATTTTTATCCTAGTCACGGACAACCCAACCCAGACCACCGCGACCTCCATCTTCATTCCACGCGACATCAATATTCAATTTCCACCAATTTGTAAGTGGTGGGATCCATCTAAGCTGGTTTGAAGGTATGGCCATCTGTGGATTCGTTGTCAAGACCTCTATTGTGTTGCAATACTCATTCATCTGGACTTCAGTCGCTCTCAATTTTTGTTCCCAATTAAGCAAACCTTCGTTATGAACCATATTGCTGCAAATGCTTCAGATTTTCCAAATAATGAATAAAAAATTTACTTTGTCTTCTTCCAACACATTCTCCCACATCCAAGTGAAATAGTCTTGGCTCGACCAACAAAAGGGTTTTTTTTTATTATATATTTTTATAATTTTTAAAAATAGGTTTAATCTCATTTTGTTATCCAAATTTTTTTAGTTTATTCTACTTTTTTTCCATGAATTTTCAAGATATCTATTTTAATTCCTAAACTTCAAGAAAATAATCATTTTTGTTCTTGAACTTTCAAAATATCAATTTTAAGTTCATGAACTTGAAAAAGTATAATCATTTTAGTGTCACTATTATTCTACGATCTAAAACTTATCCACTCAATACCTATATGAACAACTTATGTGGCTTTCAAGACATCGATTAAATAATTAATGACAAGATAACATCAAAAACTAAAATGATTATCTTTTAAAGTTCAAGGACTAAAAAACAACTTTTTAAAGGTTTAAGGATAAAAATGGAATAAACCTAAAATTTAAGTTTGAAATAAACATTTTGAAAGTTTATGAACTAAAATGAAATAATTTTGAAAGTTTAGAGACTAAAATGAAATAAACTTTTTTGAAGTTGATCTAATAAAGTTAGATTTAAGGTGAATTTCAAACGACTTTCCAAAGTTTTCACAATATTTGGTTCCTTAAAATTGATTTTGAAAATTCAAAAAATGCTCATAAGTGCTTCTTAGAGGAAGTAATTAAGTTGAGGTTCGGATGGTTTTTGACAAAAGCGTTTTTTTAAGTGAAATCACTTCTTCAAGCACTATTTGGAAGAAGCACTTCATTTTTTATTTTTTATTTTTGAGGATAGGAAAAGCAGTTAATAATTAATCCAGAAAATGACTTAAAAAGTACAAGGGTCATCTCAAATTCACCCACTTTGGACTGACTTTTGGAGGGAAAAATTATTTTTCATTAATTAAAAGCATTTTTAAAAGTTTTCATAAAATTTTGGAAGTGTTTGGATTACCTAATAAAATTAGTTTTAAAAATTCTAAAAACATTTTTTTTAAAAAAACTTAATTACTGTTTCTTTTTTCCTAGTACAAAATTTTTTTACTCAACATTTTTTTTTTTCAAAACTCATGGTAAACTTACTATTAGTCTAGCCAACATGTCATATAACACATAAGTAACATAATAATATCATCAGTCAAAATTTGTTATAGAATCAAAATAACAAAATTCAACGACCCACCTAATTTTTTTTTACCATAGTTTAGGAAATAAACTAGTAATTTAACCCAATAAACAAACACAAATTATATTATCTTTAGTGAAGAAATGGTTTTAATGGTTTGTAGTAGGGATAGTTGAAATACATGCATAGACAAAAAGATGGGACATTCTTTGGTGGCTTCAATTTTTATATTGGAAGATCATTATGTTGTTGGCTGTGTGCTGTGCCCAATTTATGGAGAGTGACAACCAAAGTTTGGAAGAGAGCTAGTGAGACTTAAAATAACATGCTCTAATTCTATTCTTAATAATTTTAAACTTCTTACGAGTGACAATTTGATACGAAACGTTATAAGAGAGTAAATTAGCTAGATAAAATAAAGGCACGAAAAAAAAAAGTACATATGCATAATAGACTTTAGGTTAAATATATTAAATGGTCCTTAAGCTTTTTGGTAATTCTTGATCTGGTCCTTAATCTTTTTAGTTAAATCCTTTGGTTAAAAGACTATTGAAATTTTAGGAACAAAAAGCTCGTGTCATTAAATTATTGGTTTAATAACATGTTAAGACACGTGGGACGCATGCCACTTGGACATCTCCCTTGGAGGAAATAGATCGACTTTTGTTGATGAGCGAGTCGGATTTTATTAATGAGTGAATTGAGTGCCATGAGTCAAGTAGCATAAGAGTAGTAACATATTATTCACAAGTCCTCGTATGTTGGTAATACAATAGTTTAATGGTACATCAATTTTTTTGTTAACCATTTTATTATGATAACCTAATTGAGAATTTTAGTACTTTAGGGTTAAATGAGACTTTTAAATCGAACTTTTTGGTCTGTCCATTTTTATTTTATCCAATTAGCCTATAAGTGTTTTTTTAGTACACCTACTATTTAAGTTACTCATTGACACGTCATGCCAAATCGTCACTTAGTTCAATTGGTATGACACATCAATATTTAAATAATGATATTAATGACATGGATTTATTCGAATCAAAATTGAGAATTTTGTTACATAATTGAAATTTTTTTAAATTCAATGACCAAGTAAACATTGTTATCAAAGTTCAAAGACCATATTTGTACTTTAAGCAGCTTGTGCCATGGTCTAAATTTTTTTTAGTATATACTACGAAACTCATTCATAAATTTAAGGACCTAAATAATGTTTTACTTTTTTAGGACACATGATCTATCTTGTCATATCATGTTTTCACTAAAGTTTTTAGCACAATTACACACGTTTAAAAGTTTAAAATTTTATGCTCCAAATCGAGCTAAAATCAATATATCCAAGGAAAATTTTAAACTTGATAGTCAAGTTTTAAATCTTGAACAATTCTCTCTTACAAAAAATGATCATGATCGAGAAATTCTAACACAATGGTTTGAATAAATCATCAATTATTCTGAGCGTGCATTTGTCACAAATCTAAACTTTGACATTTCATGAAAGCAAATGGAAAAACCAAATGAAAATGGAGGAAAAAAAAAAGTCAAGAAAGACAATTGATGTCAACTCCAGCTTGTCAAAGATGGCTGTATACTTGAAGTATGCAGCCTGTTGAATCATTTCAAAAGAATCAGTAATTCCATCACCTAAGAATAAAAGGGTTTAAATTCTATTCTCGTCCTCAAACAAAGAATATAATATTTAATTAAAATATTTGAGTAGGATGGAGATCCGAACTTTTGACCTTTGAGTCAAGAATGTACACCTTAACTTGAACTATGCTCAATTGACCTTGATCTATTTATCCTAATCTTTGAACTTGAAAACACTCTATTTTAACCCCTAAAGGTAAATTTTTAATAAGTTACTTAACAGAAAAAACAAGTATGTTTATTCGTTTACCATTTAATAAATGCCTACATAACCAAATGTTTGGAACCACCCGAACAAATCATGAATTCTAATGGATTGAAATACTTGTTAAATGATGATAAATTATTATTTTGTAAAAAACTTAAAAACTAAAATAAAACAATTAAAAGTTGAAAAAAACTAAGATTCTGTTTCATAACCATTTTATTTTTAGTTTTTGAAAATTATGTATATTTTTTCATCATTTCTCTACCGTAAGTTTCATTTTTCTTAAACAAACATTTAAATTTTCAATTAAATTTCAAAAACAAAATTAAGTTTTTGAAAACTACTTTTTTTAGTTTTCAAACTTGGCATGATTTTTAAAAATATGCATAAAAAATAGATTTAAGAAAAAACAAGAAAAATCATAGATGAAAATAGTATTTATAGACTTAGAGGCTGTTTGCGACACTGAGTGAGTTATAATAGTTTGTAAAATTATATAATATTATTTAAAATGCAGAATTATTTAGTCTAGGTTATAATAATCTGTGTTTGGAGTGCATAATATTCTACAGACTATTATAACTCATGTTATTATGACTTATGCCCCAAACAGCCCTTTAATTTTGAAGACCACAAATGGTAATTAGAAGAGTCCTAAAGTAAAACATTTAAACCTTTAAAATCAAAATAAAATAAGTACCAGATTTCATAAACTATACCAACCCCAACGAGGTTCCCTTTACATAAATTCCTTTGAATTGTCTTTTACTTCACTTTCGTCTTTAACTTTTCCTCCTTGGTTCGTTGGTTTCAGACACATTTTTATTTTATTTTTTTTTTAAAAAAAAAAGTCAAATTCCACCCATACAAAATCCAATGAATAGTGGAACACTAAAATTTGACTATTTTGCAACCGAATTCATCACACCATTTTAAAAAAGAATACTCTCTTTTTCTTTCCTTTTGCTTTCTTTCTTTTCATGTAGACCTCTGCTGATAATAAAGAATCTTTTTGCCTTCTCACATCCTCAGAAAATTTGAAGCTTTCCTTCCAGTTCAAGAAAATTTGAAGGGCCCTGTTTCGTTTTCACCTGTTGAGGATCTGCCAACAATGTCTTTTATCTAAGAAATTCTGTCAAGGGGTTTCTTTTTTCTTTTCTTTTTTTCCCTCTTTTTTGACTCCTTTTACAACAAAGATGGAGGAAAATTCAAAATTGTGCAACTCATACATACATTATTATTAGCTTGTGGGGTTTTAGTAAATACAGTCCTTCCATCTTTCTCCCAAGCCAAAGGGATGGAGCAAAAGACAGAACTAGGCAGCCTTTTGGTTCTTCATCTATCCATACTAATAATTAGAAGCTCGAAAATTCGACCAAATCCAACCGCGTTCATTAGACTTACCTCTGCATTTGCTGATATTTCTTTCTCAGGAACTGCAGAGGGAATGACTTAAACCACATCCATTCCGGACAATTGATGTCTTAGGCAAATCGCTTTTTGAACAGATGATGTCGCTTCGACGGGTCTTTTGGCTTGCTCTTAATCTGCCCTTGACCCGCGAGTTTTCGTCCAGTACTGAAAGAAGTATAAACATATGATTGGAAATCAATGTGTCAAAAATACCAGCTGCTAATTTCATTTCTACGTTTAAATTATGTCATTCACCAAGCTAATTTTTGGAGGAAGGAGACAAATGCTATACCTGTACTCCATGTAAACCATTCCATTTGCTCCCGACATTACACTCATGGATCCCGACGAGCGTCGAGCCTTATCAAGTGCAATTTGGTCTGCATCATCTTCTAATTGCTCCAATCCTACCATATCATCGCCTGCATTCAGTACCTGGCATATCAAAGCATGTCAGAATATATTCAGAGAAGAGTAAAGATGAAAGATATAGGAAAATTTTCAATTTTCACCCCTAAACTTGTCAAGTTGTATCAATTTTCACTCTAAACTTTCAATTTCATCAAATTAGACTCTGGACTTAGACAAGTGTTGCAATTTTTATTCAATATTCAATTTTCGCTAGTTCACCCAATAATTTTAACAAAAAAACAATGTAAGAATCTCTATAAACTCACTAATTTCAATAAAACCAAGCTTTGCACATAAGTTTGATCAATGCACAAATTAACCTTGGAATAACCTTGCCAAAATTTACAAATTTCAACAAAAATTTAGTTGTACCGTCCTTTTTCTTTGAAATCTTATCAATTTTGTATCATACCTATGTTTTAGAATTATTCATTGAATGCATATGAGAATATTTTATTAGTTTATTAAACGATTTTTCAAACAAAAACGAATTGAAGGGTTAAAATTGCAACACTTTTAAAAGTTTAGGGTTAAGATTGCAATGCTTACCTAAGTTCCAGGTGCAATTTGATGAAATTGAAATTTTAGAGTAAAAATTGATATAGCATGACAAGTTTAGTGATTTTTTCCCAAAGATTTATGAAGATGAGAACCTTCCCAAGAAGTGCCAACTGATCATCAAGACGATGATAGCTCAAATCAGCTCCTGCATCCGCTGGTGGCAAGCTTGTAATTACCTGTCACAAATTATATGTGGCCTCAGTTGGACGATATCAAGTTACATAATGGCATTCAAGCAGAAAGATCATCTTAGCAGTTGCCAAGACCCGATCTCCAGATAAGAGATATGGCTATAGCGAGGGACTCGATATATTTCGATATGTGGGAGTGGATAAACAGAATTTCCGCTTTTATAAGAAATGACAGAGCATATGCATTCATTTGCCATACATGCCCAAGAGTGTTTTAAAATCTTCAACTTCATTTTCAATTTCTCACAAATTCCAAACAAGAGCCAATAAATATTTAAGAAAAAGTAATAATTAAACGAAAAGTTTGCACAAGAACATTTCAACAAGTGAATCTACATAAACAAGCTGCAGCGAATGCTGATACAAAATATTACCTTAAAGCTATAACCTTGATCGATCAAAAACTGTTGTCTTTTAGTTGAATAGTACATTTCCTGCATTAAAATTCAACATGCAATATATCTCATTAAACCAAGAGAGCAAAAATCATTTATCCACACCTCTTCCAGATAAACAATGGATAGGTTTCCACCTGTGTATCAGTAGAAACAAGTGAATAGAAAAAGGCATTATACTCCTCTTTACCCCCAGCCATCCTGTCCTGAAGTTTACCCTGTTGGTGCATTACAAAAAAGAAGTTAATATACTCGATCTGAAAATTGTTTTAACAATAAAATCTCGTGTTAAATTACAGTGGAAACCCAACATCGCCTTATCAATAGCTACAGATTTTCAACCTTGACTACCATACAAGAAATATTCTTGTACAAAAAGCCATACGCACTCAATTATTCACCAATCTTAGGTAAAAATTATGCATGATTCCGCACAAGGTGCATTAAGTGAAAAAGAAATGTAGATCTACTACGACTCTAAACATCATAGACTACAAATTGAGATTAGTCAATCCGTGCCTTTATCAAGAAAACACAAATCAATCTCCAGTATACTATTCTTTTCATGCAGCATGACATTCGAAAATGCTAGTTAATTCCTACAAACTGCTCAACAGAAACATGAGAACTGCACAGATATTAGACTGCAGATGTAATTTTAACCTTGGCCCTAAGAATACGCCCCAGACGTTGGGCTTCTTGACGTCTTGAACCTGCATGTGATGAAATCTGAATAATCACATTTGCCTCTGGAATATCGATAGAGTTATCACCCACCTGAAATAAAACAAAAGCAATCAATCCAACTCTTGAGATGATAATCTCAACTACAGACTATTAATAGTGTGTTTTGCATAACTTTTGAAAAGAAATGTTTTTTTAAAACTAAAATCAATTTTCCTACAGGCACATTTCAAAGAATTACTATTTAGAGTATTTTTAGTAGTTTTTGGAGTGATTTTAGATGTCTAAAAGTGTTTGTTTAAAAGTCTTTATAAATAAAAAGCATTTCTAAAAAATCATATTAATTTAAAAACTCTTTAGTACAAAAGACTTTGGGAGATGATTATTCAAAAAATGACTTTGAAGTAATTAACCAAAAATCTTCAAAATATGTAGTAAAGAAAAAATATATATTTGTAATTAGTAGAATCACTTTAGAATGTAGTGCAACCAAACAAAGTGCTTAAACTCGAAGTATTTGTTATTAAAAGTATTTTAAGAAAAAGTGCTTAAACTCAAAGGTATGACAAACTCATCCTAAGACTTAATTTGAAAACTTGATTGCCTGCCAACGACAAAATTTGCCTCCCAATTGCCTGGGAGGCAAATTTTGGACCAAGTGTTGATTGCGAATGAGGCCATTGAGAACTATAGGCAAGGTAAGAAAGAAGGGGTGATTTTCAAAATTGATTTTGAAAAAGCTTATGACCATGTGCATTGGAATTTTTTAGATAGGGTTATGGAGAAGAAGGGGTTTGGTGTTAAGTGGAGATCTTGGATTTGAATTATATCAGGTCGGAAAATTTCTCTATCTTTTTAAATGGGAAACCTAAGGGCAAGATTTTGGCTTCTAGAAGGCTTAGGCAAGGGACCCTCTCTCACCCTTTTTGTTTATTCTCGTGGTGGATGTCTTGAGCAAGCTGGTGTCAATTGGTGTGGAGAAGGGGGTGGTTGAGGGGTTTAAGGTGGGGTCTGAGCCTGTCCACTTATCCCATCTGCAGTTTGCGGATGATACCCTCTTTTTTTCTTTTCTAGGCAAGAAAACTCCTTTGTTAATCTCAATGGTTTCTAGTCCTCCTTTGAAGCCATGTCGGGGTTAAAAATTACTAGAGGCAAGAGTTCCATCTTTGGTATTAATTGTTGTCCTTCTAAGCTCAGGTCTTGGGCCTCTTTGGTTGGTTGTGAGGTGGGTCAATTTCCATCCTCTTATCTTGGTCTTTCTCTGGGTGGGAACTCAAGGAGTATTGTGTTTTGGAACCTAGTTCTAGATAAGATTCAGAGGCATTTGGCTTCTTGGAGGAAGGCTTTCTTCTCGAAAGGTGGGAGATTTACTCTTATCCATACGGTGTTGACTGGAATTCCTAGTTATTTTATTTTTTATCTTTTTTTAGGATTTTGGGGTCTGTGTGTGAGTCCTTGGAAAGGTTGTTTAGGAACTTTTTATGGGAAGGAGTGGATGAAGGGGGTGGGTTCCATTTGTTGGAGTGGGAGGTGGTAGTTAAAGCCTTTGGAGCTTGGAGGCTTGGGTATAAGGAGCCTAAGGGTAACGAGGCCCTGCTGGCTAAATGGTTGTGGCGGTTTCTCATGGAGCCTAATGCGTTGTGGCACAAGGTTATTGTGAGTTGATATGGCCTCACCCTTTTGAGTGGGTCTAAAGGTCCTCTTAAAAGTCTCTAGAAATCAATTGCCCTTGGCCTTCCTTCTTTTTCTTCGATGGTTAAGTGCATTATTGGGGATGGTTCGAGCGTCTATTTTTGGGAGGATTGGTGGGTGGGTGAGAAGCCCCTTCGAGATTTGTTTCCTTGCTTATATCATTTATCGAGTAAGAAGTTCCATTTCGTGGCTTTTGTCCTCCCCTCCTCTGACCCTTCTTCCTCGCTTTCCTTGGGTTTTTTGCACCATCTTTCTACTTTCTCCTCTCTTTGGAAGGTGAAAATCCCTAGGAAAGTAAAATTTCGTGTGTGGCAGGTTTTACATGGGAGAGTCAACACTTTGGATCGTGTCTAGAGGCACTCTTCTCTTGTGTTGTTACAGCAATGGTGCATCCTTTATAGGCGTCAGACCGAGGATTTGTATCATCTTTTTTTTTTGTGGGGGGTTGGGGTTGGGGGGGGGGGGGGGGGGGGGGGGGTCCGTTTGCCTAGTCCCTTTGGACCCGTTGGTTGGATGCTTTTAATTTTTGTCTAGGTTGGCATAAGGACTATTTTGTGGTGATGGAGGAGATTCTTCTTGGCTCTCCTTTTAGTGAGAGAGGAACTATTTTGTGACATGCTAGTTTCTTAGTGGTGTTGTGGGGGGTTTGGATTGAGAGGAATGGTAGACTTTTTCAAGAGGTTGAGCGCTCTTGTGACGAGGTTTGGGAGTTGGTGAGGTTTAATGCCTCGTTGTGGGCTTCAGTCACTAAGCCTTTTTGTAATTATGATCTTGGTTTGATTTTGTTGAGTTGGAGTCCCTTTATGTAGTTTTGGGACGGTCTTTTGTGGGGGCTTGTTTTTTGTATGCCCTTCGTATTTTCTTTCATCTTTCTCAATGAAAACGCAGTTTCATACCAAAGAATAAACCCAATTGCCTCCCAAGGACTCACAACTCATTCCAATAACAATAAAAATTCACAAAAGGCACATTATTAGCCAACTTATCCACCACAAAAGCTGGCTGGTTGTTATGACTAGTAGTTAATTATTGGACTTCATTTATTTGTACATCAGATTGATTGATAATGAGGAAAATATAATACATCCACTGGCCTAATCTAAAACCAAATATATCTCATTCTCTTTTTATTCATGTTATTTCTACTACTACTATTATTATTATATATTTCTAAAACCAAAGAGGAAGGATGAGAGAAGAAAAGTACCTTAGAGAGAAAAACGGTATTCACATCACGACTAGTTTTGAATGCTTCAAGAATTTTTGTCCTCTCAATATGACTACACATTTGAAAAATAAAAATGAACAGCCAGCAATGGATGTCAAACAACACATGTAAGGCCGAGATTTTAAGACAAAACAAATTTGTGTAACAACCTTGTTGCACCATAGATCATAGGTTTACGAAGCTTCATTGCATATTCCGTAAGTGCAAAAAGATTGTCAGCAAAGACAATTATCTTATCACCACGCTGCTGTTCATGAAACCGTATGAGAAACTCACATGCCCTGAACTTATTGGGGTTCATTACATAAAGAGCCTGAAATGTAAAAGCCAGTATATAAGAGAGGGAAACAACCATAGACGGAGAAAGAGATAGAGAGCAGATAAATCTATTAATGGCAGACAGATATATCATAATCCAAAACCTCAAAAGAAATTTCTTAAACCAGAACAGGCCATACTGGTAATATCCATATTATCTTGTCAACTACAACAATGTTCGCGACATGGTGATAATAGCAATAGAATAGGCACGGAGGCATATAAATATGATTAGTGAAGAAATAATTGATTTAATTGATATTAAAGAACCTGCTTTTTCTTTGAGTTTTCTTTCTTCAGATATTCAGCGAAAAACTCCTTTGTCATAGGACACCAAACTTCAGCACACTGCACATTTGCAATAAATCCTCCTTTCACAAGATCCAACCAGTTCGCTTCATACAACTTGGGACCAATAAGGAAATTTAAATCTGTAATTCTTTCATCTTCTCTCACAAGTGTGGCTGCAATAAATTAATCAAAGTTAATCTTTAGCACCAACAGAAAAGACAAACCAAGAAGGTTAGAAGACCACATAATGCCACGTACCAGTGAGCCCAAGCTTGCAGTGAGACTTAGTCAGGCTGATAACTTTTCGAAACATGTGAGCAGGAACCACGTGCACCTAGAAACATAATAGATGAGAACTTGCACTAAAATGTCTAGTTAAAAGAACAATAGGAGAACATGGAATGGTAAAATTACCTCGTCCATGAGAAGTAGTCCCCATTCTCTATTTCTTATCTCTTCAATAATCTTTTCAGATTCTTCAGATCTTTTACCACCAAAAGCAACCATGTTATAGGTTGTAACAACCACCCCGGCATTACCTCGAAATCTTTCTTTACTATCTGATGTGAAACGACAAATTTGATCATCCCGAATGGTAGACCACAACTTAAACTGAAAAGCCCACTGATCCACTGATACAGCATTTGTAGCTAAACATAAACAACTTTTCCGGATACGACTGGCTGCAGAAACACCAACCAGAGACTTTCCAGCTCCACAAGGAAGCACAATAATGCCTGACCTTGCTCTACCTGCAAACATATATATTCATAATCAGAGCTTGAAACTAAATAACTGACCATTCTTAGTTAAGGCATTTGGGAAAACTCAAACGGGGGAGAGAAAACCCAAGTTACCTTAAACTGATTATGGGGCCAAAAAAATTATAGGATAAATACGAGGATATTAAGATTTTTTTTAAAAAAAAATTAACCACAAGAAAGTAAAAACGAAAGAGTGCTTCCTTTTCTTTTCTTTTTTTACAAGAAAGTAATTCTACTTAGTGATTACCATTTAAATTTGAGCTAAAATCAAAACTTTCAACCTTTCATCATACTTTGAAACCAAAAGACGATCAGAATAAACAAAAAGAATTTGGATTTTACGAAAGTACTGTTCAAAAATAAAATAAACAGAAGAGTAAAATGAGATTACTTCTAAAAACTCAATAACAAGCAACTCAAAAGAAAACCAGACACCATGCGGCAAGGATACCTACCATTTCCAAACATTTTACTAAGACTCTTTTCCTGATACGGCCTTGGTTGAGCCTGTGGCTTTAGTTCCATATCCAAGTCTGGATTGATCTAAAAGTCCAGGAACAAATATTGAAATAAGATACCGACTAGTTATACAGAAAATATGAAAACAATTAAAAGTTGAGACAATTCTCCTTCCAACATCACGAATCAATGGAGGAAAATGGGGATACAGCTTTGTAAGGACTTACAGTGTCATTTCTGAAGTCATACTCTTCCAACATGGGATAATTTAAGGCATTGGGCAAGCAGCGTTGTTTAACATTTTCAACCTGTCATTTGATCAAGATCCAAAATACAATAAATAAGGAGAGGAAGAACGATAAACATTATAGGCATCAATGTCTTGTCAACCAATCTTAAAATTATGAAAACCATATTACTTGTGATGGGTCAATCTCAAATGAATGAGTTTCTCTTTCCTCAGCTGCAGCTGCAGCTTCTGCTTCATTGAGCAATCCTTCATGGCGATTACCAATTTCACCAGCTGTTTTGCTAATTGTAAATTCATCGTTTCCACGAGAATCCTAATAGGTTCCAATATAAATAAAAACAAGGAGTAGGCCGAAGAATCCACAATAACTGTGTTGTTACCTACGTCTGAAAAATTAACACACCAGTTAGGACCATACCTCGGGAATGATTCTAGCTCTGCCTATAACCTCATCCTTGAGCAATTTCTGCAACACCTGCATCAATTAAGCAACCATTTAGATCGCCAATAATGATTAGACCATGTATTTCCATCTAAACAAGGAACCAAGTTAAGTGAGCACTTGCCTCTGGAAATGGGGATTCCACAAGATATCTGTTCTTTTTAAGCACAAGCTTCACCTTGCCATAGTTGGCAGTAGAAGCATAAATGAAATCAATCATCTCTTTGGGTAGTTTGGCCTTTGACAACTTACTTAGAACAGCGATAATTGTTTCTGTCTCCAAACCAACAGAAACCGCAGCATACAAAGAATGTGGAGTGAGGTTGTACTCGTGCATTGATTCTGGCCTGAATTTTGATCAATTAGCAAATTGACATGAATAATTGGCTTACAATCCACCATAAGTTTCTGCTTCAATAGATTAAAGTTACCTGCAAACTGGTTCGGCGATGGCAATAAGAAAATCATAAGCTTGTTTGTACAAGGGCGAGAAAGTTTCAAGGAATATGCGGCCATCAGCACAAGCCCATAAGGGCCGATTAGCATGGTCAGGTTTTAACTCTAATTTGCTGAAATCTCTGTTACCTCCTTCTTTATCACCTAGAATCAAACAAAAAATTCATTAAACCAATCAAAATCCCTAATCGCCAAAGCCCACCTCCCCAAATAATTAGAACGTCATATCAAATCACAAAAGAATTCATTAATCAAACCAAATATCCTCCAATCCCACGAAAATAAAAACATATATACGAAGATTTACTTACCATTACGATCATCGTCGTCAAAGTCATCAAGATGATATGCATCGTTTTCTTCAAAGTTAGCTTTCTTATAATCCTCCTGAAATTTTGCTCAATTGATCAACCACTATTACGCAATACAAGAAAAGCAAAAGTTCTGATGATAGAAAAACAAACCGAACAAACCTTGCTGAATTTAGGTCTTTTGCCTGGTCTTCCTTTGTCACCTGAAACATTAAATGTCTCTACATAAACAGTAATCTTCTCTTGGGAGAAAATAAACAATTCCACAAAAATTAAGAAGAAGAACACAAAAATTGTAAATCCACCACAGTTTTACCATGTCCCATGGCCTCAAATTATAAGATGAACAGCTCGCTGTGTGATCAGATGCGCTTGGTTTTTACGAAAGAGAGTGATGAAATGGTGAATCGACGTTCGCGCTTCAGCTGTTCGCCGATTTCGATTTTTTTTTTTTTTTTAATGCAACTTTTCTGTTCGGCGATTTAACAGACTGAAATATATTGGTTAAACATTAGCAATTTTTTCCTTTTTTTTTAATGTAATAAAGCATTGGCAATTTGGCATCAACATAAAATAGCCAGACATGTAATTTTGAGTTTGGTTCATTTGGGCTGATGTGCTTTTTAAACAACTATTTTCATTCCTATACTATCTTTCATTTTTTGTTTTATTTTAGTTGATTTCTTTTACTTTTTTAAAACAATCGTGTTAATCTCTATGTATAAAATTCTAATACAAGTTTTATATATAAAGAAAATCCTTTGGTTCTAAATTATGACTATATTTAAATAAATTTATTGACGATAGTATTGTGTTAAAATTGTGATTGGAAAAAATAAGATAAAAAATCAAATGAAGGGACCAAAATGGTCATTCTTTAAAAGTACATAGACCAAAAATAACTTTTTTAAAATATAGGAACTAAAAGTGACCAAATCTAAAAGTACGGTGATCAAAATAAATGTTTTGAAAGTGTGAGGACTAAAATAAACAAAAGAAGCACCATAACCAAAATAGTACTTAAACCTATAAAAACAATTAAAATGAAAAAGACAAATTACAAGTTTAGTCATTGAACTTTCGAATATGTATCTAATAAAACTCTAGTTTTCAAAAAAAAAAAAATTCATATTTCTGTTTTTCGAATGTTTTTAAAATCCAAAAACCATACATGTTTGTTAATTGTATTTTAAAAAAACACAGATTTGTTGTTTGTTTGTTTTTTTTTTTTTTTATGAGAAGTTGGAGAGATAAAGAGGTGTGTTAAGGAGAAAAAAAATGTGAATACAAAAATAAAAGTTTAGAGACGTATAAATAATTTATTTAAGAGATAAAAGTTAGAGCAAATAAACTTAGAGAGACAAAAGAAAAATATTGAGAGATAAAATATTAGTCGGAGTTCTTCAAAAGAAGTATTAGACTCTATTTGGAATTGTCATTACTTTTAAAATAATAATTGTTAACAATTGTACTTTTAGAAAAAACAGCTGTCATATGAAGCATTTGGTAAATTTTAATTTTAAACATAAAAAAATAAGTTAAAGCGTTTGGTAAATCCAATTAAAATTATTGTGGTTTAGCTAAAATAACAAAAGTAGACATATAATTTTAATTATTTATATGTTAATGTTCAATACATGAATTATTATAAGTTAGTTATCTAGAACTTTTATAGTTTAAATTACAAATCATATTTTGTTATTTCAATTTAAGTACTGACCAAATGTAAGAAAAATAATTTTTTTTAGTACAGTGATAAAAATATAGATACTATAGAGAAAAAGATAAATTTTAGAAAAGGAGTAAAGTTGTGAGAGATATATTAAAAAAAAGAAAGATATAAAATAGTTGTATTGAGAAAATTCAGATAGAAACATTTTGGACAGATAAGATTTAGAAATATATTTGTTAAAAGAGAAAAATAAGTGCGAGAGTCTTTCAAAAAAAAAAAAAAAAAGCGTGAGAGAAAAGGAAAGTAGTGTGTGTGTATGTATCTTTAAAAAAAAAAAAAGAAAGATATATATATTAAGTTATAAAAACTGGAAAGAAAGAAAAAAAAAAGGTTGCCCCCACGCAGGATCGAACTACGGACCTTCAGTTTACAAGACTGACGCTCTACCACTGAGCTATAGGGGCGGAACGGGTAGATTGTAGATTTAACTAATAAAAAATAAACATTAATAAAAGTGGGAAAATTATTACATCGGAAAAAGAAAACGTTACCTTCAAAACTAAATTGAAAAATGTTAATACACATTACACAACATACATTTAACTAATTTTGGTGGAATATCAACGTACAAAAAAAATATAGAATATGAGAATTTGAACTTTCCATTTCAAAAGAAATGCATGTCAATTATTGTTGAATTATACACATTTTGACAAAATTGAATTTATAACATGAAATGTTGTATTTTATCAAAGTTTTTATATTTTTTTAAATGTAATTCTAGATTTTAGCATAGTTTAGTAGACAATGAGTCAATTTTCATCCCAAAGAGGGATGATTCAATTTCCTCCCTCCGTAATTTTTAAATTTTAAAAAGAAAAATAGTTGAGGGGTCAAAAGAAAAGTTGGAGGGTGAGTAAGTAAATAGCCGAGGATCCTACAGGTTCGAAACCGGTTCGGGAACCGGCCTGGATCTGGCAATCGAGACGAAAGTCGAAAGCACAGCAGTTTTTATCTTGTCGACGAACTTCTGTCCTTTCTTCCATTTCTTCGTCTTCTTCAAGTTGATTTGCCCGACTCTGAAAATTCGGGATCTTACAGACAAACATGAGCGGGCACGACTCCAAGTATTTTTCCACCACCAAGAAGGGTGAAATTCCCGAGCTCAAAGAGGAGCTTAATTCCCAGTACAAGGCATTTCTCTCTCTCTCTCTCTGTACCCTCTTTTTCTTCAAATTTGCATTGCTAAGTCAATGTCTGGGTTTTCATTTTTGTGATCCGCGATCTAGATAACTTAGATGCTTGGTTCTTTTTTTAATCTTCATCTTGTATGGGCAACTCGCAGATCTGTTCGGTTTGGGGTTTGTTATCTTTGTTGTCAAAGCTAGTGTCTGAATACCTTGAATTATGTCATTCAGTACGCTTATTAAAGAGTTACTGATGTTATAGGAAAAGCAGCTTGAGATGAATTTATTGTATGTCTCAAAATGATAGTTTACATGCTGATGATCAACTGTACACAGGCAAGATGATAGGAAAACTGAGGAAACTTAAAAGTTAATTGTTTGAATTCCGCAGGGAGTGCTGCTCATGTTTCTTACTTGCCCAAAAACTTATAGTTGGACATTTTGATATCGCTTCTTCACCTCTCATTTCCAACTATAGGGTTCTTTATGATCAAATATGCTTAACACGTATATATATTTTTGTCAGTAACTAATATATGATTGCTATTGAGCTGATGCTTATTTGTGGTTAATACTAAACAGGACATATAATATGATTTGCTTGTTTTACCATGAGGACCAAAAGTTGGATATAGGGATTTCTTGAATCAAACTGGTGCTATATTGCTATATAATATGTTTTCCCTTGGCGTGAAGTTTCATGCCTCTATAAGTGGGTTTTGATGGTAGAAAAAATGGGTTTGTTTTTAGTTTAAACTTTGCATCTCTTCAGAAGTAGCTTTTAAAACATTTTGCAGGATAAGAGAAAAGATGCTGTTAAAAAGGTCATTGCTGCAATGACTGTTGGGAAGGATGTATCGTCACTGTTCACAGACGTGGTAAACTGCATGCAGACTGAAAATTTAGAACTGAAAAAGCTCGTTTACTTGTATCTAATTAATTATGCCAAAAGCCAGCCTGATCTAGCCATTCTTGCCGTGAACACATTTGTGAAAGTAAGTACTCATAATTTCTTAATTTAGTCTTTTCACCCAATAATAGTTTCTTTAGTTTTGGTTTAGACATTGAAGTCAAGTAATTTACCATGGCCTCATGCAAATAGTGGGAATTGCAGGGAAACAGAGTCCTATTTTATGAATTTGCTCCATTTTGGTACTCTATTTCATTATGCTTTAAAACTAGACATTCTGAAGGATCCATGTAAAAATGAAAAAAGACAAAGAAATCAAAGAATATTAAATGCTCCATGAGAGATGGAGGCTCTTCATCTTTTCCAGTTTCCCTATCATACTGTTTGAATATATTTTTTTGGAGTTAGAATATATGTATCATACACCTATAGAATGTCCACATATATGTGTCTACATCCTTTTGAATTGCTGCTTTTCTGTTTTCCATTCATGGAGCTTGCAAAACTTTGGGTGTCAACAGCATGTTAAGTTGGATCATCACAGGAGGAAAAACATCTAGTCTGTTTCTTTAAAAAACATACTAACATAGAATAACTCTTGCTCTCTCTCTGAATTGAATTTCACGATATTTTGTGATTGTGGGTTGTGAAGCTCTAGAATATAGGGACCTAGCATCCAAAAAGTTCCATATGAATTGACCCCAATCTGCATGCGTAGACAAATGAATGTAGAACTTAATCTGCTTGAATATAGAGACCTAGCATCCAAAAAGCTTTATTTTATTTTTCAAAATATGAGATCGGATAGGATATCGTGCATCTAGCTCTTTGTGTTGTTAGGGAATTTTAGAAGTAATTTTTCTAATGCATATTTGTGCAGGATTCACAAGATCCAAATCCTTTAATTCGTGCTTTGGCCGTAAGGACAATGGGATGCATTCGTGTGGATAAAATTACAGAATACTTGTGTGATCCACTCCAGAGATGTCTTAAGGTTGTTTTTTTGGTGTTTTTTTTTAAATTATTTTTATTGCTATTCAAATTCAGTATTTGTTTCTGATTCTTAATGGTCATTGCTTGATTTCTTGACAAATTCTTTCTTTCCTTCCTTACTTTCAATATAATGAAATTCCTATGGTCAGGAGGAGAGGATTTTTTATTGTTGTGTTCTGAATTTAGACAATTATCTAAACTCTTGGTTTTTAATGTTGACAGGATGATGACCCTTATGTCCGCAAGACAGCTGCCATCTGTGTCGCCAAACTTTTTGATATAAATGCTGAGTTAGTTGAGGACAGAGGTTTTTTGGATTCTCTTAAAGACTTAATATCAGACAATAATCCAATGGTTGTTGCAAATGCTGTGGCTGCTCTTGCTGAGATACAGGAGAATAGTAGCAGACCCATCTTTGAGATTACAAGTCACACCCTGTCAAAACTTCTCACAGCTTTGAATGAGTGTACCGAGTAAGTGCTGCATTTGCTTTTTTCAAAGCATAAAAACTTTATGAATACTTTATGTGAATGACATCAAATGAGAAGATAATTGTTCAAGGTTAGTTTCATTTTCTATTTCTCCTTATTACATTTGCAATTGATTCTATATCGATGTGGTATAAGAAAATCAATCTCTTTAAAAAAGTTCACCAAATTACCCGTGACTGGAAGTAATCAGTTATCTTGGTTCTAAAATGTAATATCCGTGCCATTCAACCTACACAAGCATTGGCATTTGATAAATCAAAAAGAGGAAAGTTCCAAAAAGGTTAAAGTAATCTAGGTGCATAGATGCACTAAAAACATCAATAAGTGTCTGGATTTCAGTGCCACATTTAGTCATGGAGGTTGTGTCGGGAAAGTAATGTTGTTATCATTCTGGCTCCTGCATTTTTGCAGGGAGGACATCTAGAAGTTTGTTATTAATTGGTTGAAGTTTTGTCCCCATTATAGTTTTTAACTTTTCTGCTATATTCTTTACTTCAATTAACTCTTTTTTTGGCTGACAAAAATTTCTGTACCCTGATTTTTCTTCAGGTGGGGTCAAGTTTTTATTCTGGATGCACTTTCTAGATACAAAGCAGAGGATGCTCGTGAAGCAGAAAATATAGTGGAGAGAGTTACTCCACGGCTACAACATGCTAATTGTGCAGTTGTTCTATCAGCTGTGAAGGTCAATATTCTATCAAGTAATTGATTTTCTCCACCATATATATGCTGGTGGTTTTGAGAAAGTCCCAAGTTATTTCAACTAACTAATACCTTTTATCCTTCTTTTCCTATTTGCCCCTTATTAATAGATGATTCTTCAACAAATGGAACTTATCAGTAGCACTGATGTAGTTCGAAATCTTTGCAAAAAGATGGCTCCTCCTCTTGTTACTTTGCTCTCAGCAGAACCTGAGATACAATATGTTGCATTGCGAAATATTAACCTTATAGTACAGAAACGACCTACTATTCTTGCACATGAAATTAAGGTAAGTTGGTGATAATTTTTGTAACATGAATACACAGATGGTAGCGTGTAATTTTTAATAAAGATGCATGTAAATAAACAGGAAGATAAGTACCGCCTGTTTTTTAGAAGCTTACTACTTCCCCCTTTTTTCTTCTCTTTTTGCTTTCTCTCCACTGTGTAGGTTTTCTTCTGTAAGTACAATGATCCGATCTATGTAAAGATGGAGAAGTTAGAGATCATGATTAAGCTTGCATCTGACCGAAACATAGACCAGGTACACAATCTTCATCAGCATTATCTATTCCTTAATGGGTGTATTAAGGTTCTAGAACATACTATGAATGAAAACCCTTTGGATTGTAATTTTTTCAGGTTCTGCTGGAGTTCAAAGAGTATGCCACTGAAGTAGATGTAGATTTTGTAAGAAAGGCTGTCCGTGCCATTGGTAGGTGTGCAATCAAGCTAGAGAGAGCTGCTGAACGATGCATAAGCGTGTTGCTCGAGCTGATCAAAATTAAAGTGAATTATGTGGTTCAAGAGGCTATTATAGTCATCAAGGATATTTTTAGAAGATATCCAAACACGTAAGAAATTCTTTTCGTTCCTTCAACTTTGATATTCACTTATTGAATGATTGTTTCATCATTTCTACTTTATGTGAATCCCTGTTCTGTTTACAGTTATGAGTCCATCATTGCTACACTCTGTGAAAGCTTAGACACGTTGGATGAGCCAGAAGCCAAGGTAATAGTTTGCCATTATATGTCAATAGCACAAGTTGTTCAATCTCTTGAAGTTACTCTTATATTTTATGTTTGCCTCTCTGCCTCAAGGCATCAATGATCTGGATTATTGGAGAATATGCGGAGAGAATTGACAATGCAGATGAACTTCTTGAAAGCTTCTTGGAGAGTTTCCCTGAGGAGCCTGCACAAGTTCAGCTACAATTGCTTACTGCAACTGTCAAACTTTTTCTTAAGAAGCCAACTGAGGGACCGCAGCAGATGATTCAGGTCATTTCTCTACAAGCATAGTTTTCAATTGCCAAATCTATTGGTGAAATACGGGGTTGTGCTATTTTGGTATGACCTGGAACGAGTTTATTTCCACTTTCCACGTATCTAGGAGTAATTGCCTCCAGCAATTATCTGTATATATTTACACACTGACATTAAAGAATCTGTCTGAAATCAGAACAATATGAGAATTTTAGTGGTGCATATTATTATAAAATACATTTTTATGTAAAAAATTCTTTAGATTAGTTACTATTACTAAGGAACTCATAAATAGTCCCATTAAGATGGATCCTATTTTTTGTTCGTTACTTCTCTTAGTAATCGATTATTTTGCTTCATAGGAATTTCAATATCAGATAGCTCTTTGATATCCCTGTATTAGTAATTACTTCATTGTCAGTTTGAGCAAGATGACAACGGTCAATTTTCTCTGATAAAAGAGAAGTATGGTCAAACATTAAACTGTCTAGTACATTGTATTTATTTATGGTCTTTAGATGGCTACCAATGAATATTTACTTCATGTCCATTTACAGGCTGTTTTGAACAATGCTACTGTGGAGACAGACAATCCTGATTTGCGGGATCGTGCATATATCTATTGGCGACTCCTATCGACTGATCCAGAGGTTTACTTTTGCTAATCTCTTTTTTTTTTCAGCTTCATTGTCATTATAACATTCAATATATGACTGTTTATTTGATAATAAACTATAGCCTGGGGTAGAACCATAGGTTTAGTTTGAGGGTCCATCCTCAAGCATATGTGATTTGAGGAAACCAAATATATATTATGATTATTATTGTTATTATTATTTTTTTTAAAAAAATCCTTATTATAATCAACACCACAACACCAACCCCATCTCACTCTTGATAGCTGGGTACATGAATCTCAGTTTTCCAGTACTTCCTATTTTGCAGGCAGCTAAGGATGTGGTTCTTGCCGAGAAGCCTGTAATTGGTGATGATTCGAATCTGCTTGATTCCTCGCTCCTAGATGAGCTCCTTGCCAATATTGCCACTTTATCCTCTGTATATCATAAGCCCCCTGAAGCATTTGTGACCCGTGCGAAGACTGTTCAGAAAACCGATGATGAAGATTATCCTGAAGGAAGTGATGCAGGGTATTCAGAATCTCCTTCCCAAGGTGTTGGTGGTGGCAGTGCATCGCCTCCAACTACTTCAGATGCACCTTATTCAGTATCAAAGAAACCAGCCCCTGGCCCAACTTCTCCTCCACCTCCAGCTTCAGTTCCGGATTTACTTGGTGACCTGATTGGACTGGATAACAGTGCTATTGCCCCTGTTGATGAGCCTGCTGCTCCTGCTGGGTAAGTTTGAACTGATACTTTCTTATCTGCTGCTGCGTATGCAGTCATATCAATTATCATGGGTAGTCTGCAATAAATTCTTGATCTAAGAATCTTAAGCAATACCTGAAATACTGCTAGTGAATAAATATTGCTAGATGGTAAACAGTTGTGCCCTCCAAAGGTTTCTGATGACAGTGATGAGCAATTTCATGGAATAAGTGTGTGAGCATGACAAATGTATAACCTTTATGAACTTTTTGTTACTGGCACTTAATGTGTTTTCTGGCCTGCAGCCCTCCATTGCCTATTCTGCTACCAGCATCAGCTGGTCAAGGCTTACAAATCAGTGCACAGCTCATACGACAGGATGGTCAAATATTTTATAGTTTATTGTTCGAGAACAATACGCAGATTCCACTGGATGGGTTCATGATCCAGTTTAACAAGAATACTTTTGGTCTCGCGGCTGCAGGACCCTTACAGGTAGATTTTCATATTCAGTGTGGAGTTGATTATTCATTGATGAAATTAAATTCTCATCTTAATATCTATAGGTTCCACCAGTGCAACCTGGATCAAGTGCAGGTGCTCTCCTGCCTATGGTTGTGTTCCAAAATCTGTCTCAAGGTCCCCCAAGCTCACTTTTGCAGGTAGCTGTGAAGAACAATCAGCAGCCAGTTTGGTACTTCAATGATAAAATCTCAATGCACATTTTCTTCACCGATGATGGGAGGATGGAACGTGCAAACTTTCTTGAGGTAAAATTGATAGTTGCAATTTCCTTTATTTATTTTTCTTTTGTTGAGGGCATTATTGAGTGTTTCCAGCTGCTTCCTTTTTTTCAATCCCCTGCATTGTTAATCATACATGTCATTTAGATTTTTTGTTTTGCTTAATCCTTGTGGGACATTAAGATAGAATGCACACTTAAGAGGGACAACCACTACTCTTGAGTCTTGAGTAATGTAACGGTGTTGAACAAACTGTGGATTCCTAATTTGGTGTGTCTGAATTTTTTTTTTTAAACAAATTTAAATGTATGCTAACAGGTAATAGACATGCCAGCACACGTTTTAGTAAAAATGGAATTCATTTAAAAAAAAAAAAAAAAACTTCAGACTTCTATTAAGTAGATTAAGAGCAAACAATCAGAGAGGGAGAAATTAAAGGGGTGATCTCATAGGACAAACAAATAACTCTTGACTAATAACGTGAGAAATCTTTAAACGTCCATTAGCTATTTAGTCTTAATTGTGACATTCATCTCTCCATTGTAGACTTGGAGGTCCCTCCCAGATTCAAATGAAGTTTCTAAAGACTTCCCTGCCATTCTTCTAACCAATGTTGAGGCGGTTCTGGAACGACTCGCAGCTACAAACATGTTCTTCGTTGCCAAAAGGAAGCATGCAAACCAGGACGTTTTCTACTTCTCTACTAAAATTCCCAGAGGAATTCCTTTCTTGATCGAGCTGACTACAGTCATCGGAAGCCCTGGACTGAAATGCGCCGTCAAAACTCCAAACACTGACATGGCACCACTCTTTTTTGAAGCCTTGGAGATCCTTCTTAAGGAATGATTTGAACTGTGCTTTTATTGTTCTTCTTTTCCTACCCCTGATTCTTTGTTAGTATTTGTAAATCCATGCTGGGTATTTGTACCTGGCATTTTTGTATCCTCTTTTCCCCCCTTGAACTTAAGATTGAATTCTAGCTTTGCATAGACTGTTGAATTTCTCATTATTTCCCCCCAGATTCAAGAGTCTGTTTTTACAAGAAGAAAGTGTATTTTATGAACTTTTCCAAGAGGATTTTGTTGCTGCAAATATTGGAAGTTGGAGAAATAGTCTAAACAAGATGTAGTCCAAATTGGAAATAGATGTTATTTTGTGAGCAATTAAAAATTATGTTGTTCAAGAGCCATTGGATAACATTTTTGTTCTATTTTCTCTGGTTCCTTTTTAAGAAAGGTTCTCCAAATTTTAATAAACTTTAGAGGTAAAAATTTCATTAATGGTCTTTGCTTTTAGGTTAACTTTTCTATTAAAAATAATCATTCGATAATCTCATCTTTAAGTTTTGTTGAGGATACATAGTAAATATGACTCGTGTTACGGTTTCTTACAATTGTACCTTGTACAATTATTCTTTTGGCTAAATAATCATTTAGTTCTCCAAGTATATATTATTTTTAATTTCACTTTTGACGTTTTAAAAGTTTCAATTTCACTCTCGCTCTATCTAAGTTCCTGATAAATACTTTGCTAAAATTGAACAAGGTTAAATCACAAGTTTAATCCGTTTGTGTCTATTTGGTCGCTAGACTTTAAAAAGTATCTAATAGATCTCTTAGTTTTCAATTGTATGTCTAATAAATCTCTAAACTTTTAAAATGTATAATAAGTCTCATAACTTTTAATCTTGTGTTTAATAAGTCCTTGACATATTTGAAATATTTTAAAATTTTTGTCTATTAGATATGAAATTGAATTTTGTGTCTAATAAAGCCCACTTTTAATTTTGTCTTTAGTAAGTCTCTGAATTTTAAAAAATGTTAAATAGGTCAATGACTTATTAGAAACATAATCGAAAGTTCAAAAAAAAAAAAAAAAACATAATCGAATATTTAGAGATCTATTTGACAAAAAAAAATTGAAAGTTCAATGACTTATTTAGACACTTTTTAAAGTTCAAGGTCACAAACTTGATAGTTTATAGACTAATTAGATATCTTTTAAAGTTCATAGACTAAATAAACACAAAACTGAAAATTTAGAGACTAAATTTATAATTTAATCTATATATTAATCCAAGCCCTAGATCATTCCTTTAGAATTAGAAATTTAATACACATGCTTCATTAAGACTCGATGCATTACTTGAAGTGAAAGCCAAGTAGTATGGTATCTTGGGAATCGTCAACATCTAGGTTAATAATCTAAACTCATTTGATTAAAATATCTACTTTGCAACTTCAAATTTCATGCCATATTTTGATAATAATTGATTATGAGAGGAATGATGAAGATCCAAAATTACTAGATTTTGAATTAAGGGTGTGAGGAAAGGAAACATAAACCCATACCTTTAAGCTTGCCGTACATAGATATTTATGTATAGCACTAAAGCTGCTTCCTTTTGGAGCTCATCGGTATTTAATAATCTCTTATTTGGTGTAAGTATTGTTATGTACCTAATATCAATTTGGTATTTAACTTTCAAAAGGGATAAAATTTGACTCAAATATAACTTGGATGTTTAGTTATTTTTATCTTTTTTGATGGGTCGTAGGTTTGGAATTGATCTCTTTATTTGTAATATAGTAAGGCTCATTAGGTCAAAGAAAATGTTGTTGAGATAGTATGATCTCTCATATTCTCAAGATCTTAATGAGAGAAATGTTAAAGAGTAAGGTATCATTTGATAATTTTTTTATTTTTTATTTTATGTGCTTATAAAATGAATTTGTTTACTTCCAATTTCTTGGTATGTTTTTCACTTTTTTAAAGTACTTTTAAATTCTAAGGAAAATTTCAAACTTAATAATGGTTTTTCGAGAATTGCTTCTTTTTGTTCTTAAAAAGATACTAAACTTTTTAAATGATTGTAAAAATTAAATTATGAAAAATGTTAACACAAACTTTTTTTTTTAATGATTCAACTCAACGAAGTTAAAAATTAAAATTAAAATTAACTTAAAAATTGATTTGAAATAATTTTAATTTTAATTTTAAACTCTAAAAGCATGTTTCAGAGTGATTTTAACCATTTCAAAATCACTTTTAAACATGTCCTAAGAAATCATAGTTCGAATCTTCACTCCCTACATGTTAATAATAGTTTTTGTTTTTTAGTTCAATAAATGTAAAGATGGAAATTTGAACTTTCAAGTTCAACAGAATTAATAGATACATTTAACTGCTAAACTATACTCATATTGGCAATTTTGATTGATTTAATACTAAGGCTATATGAATCTTAACTTGGTGTACATGACATGATTTACATTCCATTAATTTATAATAAGTTCAAACTAATTTAATATAATTATCTATTTTTAATATAACTTCAACATATCACAAAAATCATGATATTAAATGGGCTAAAATTCCCCAAATTACTTGGATTTGGTTATTCATAGTCAAACCAAACGACCTCAAATTCACCCAACCAAGCTAAACCAAACAAAATCAATGTGAATTGTTTCAAAAAAATATATATATATCAATGTGAATCATATATGAGCCGAATAAATTCATCCTAAATTCTAATATTTATATCTTTCATTTTATTTTTTTCTTTAAAAAAAATTAGAATAAAAATATTTGAACAAAAAATATAATTAATAGTGGAACCAAATAAACCTAAACCAAACACGTTTTCTTCAAGATATGAAAATTGATTTCACAATTCATTCCAATTAGATATTATCATATCATATATGAGCCGAATTTTCAGTCCTCCAGCGGCGGCCGTTAAAAGTTAAACTTTCAGGCGACTCGACGGCGGCTCCTTCAATCTTCGGCGGCTGCGCCCGAAATCTAGAGAGAAAATTTTCATTTTCCATTCATTCAAACGGAAAATCGGAAGGACAGAAGACTGTTATAATTAATTTATATATCGTTTTTTGTTTTTACTTTTGATTCTTCCTGACCTTTATACTCAGTGGAAAGTCGTACTCGCGCACGAAACCAACCCAAACGTTCTCTCTCTACAGAGAGAGAAGAGAGAGAAGCTTTCTCGGCCTTCTCTGCTTCCCTGCCATAGCCTGAAGGGGAAGAAGAACGTTTGAAAAGGAGTCCACATCCCTGTGCCTTCTTTTTGTTCCATTGGAATTGAATTCTCAATCGCTTTTTTCGCTTCTTACGATTCGATTGAGTTCTCGGCGTGAACCGGTAAGATTCCAGTTCCTGGACTATATATCTCTTTTGCTTTGGAATTGATTCTGATTACCGCTGCTTGATCAGAAGCTCGTGTTATATGTGTTGTGAGTTTTTTTTAAAAAAATTTTGGCTGTTCTTATTGGTTCTCTAGAGCTGAGGTAGTTTTTGGATTCTCTGTAGGTTTACTTTGATGTGTATTTGTTTTGGATGTTTTGTTTGATTAACTTGTCTGCAACCGCTTGGAATTTATCCGTCCTTGCTTGAGAATCCGATTTTTCGGCTTCTTGTTACTTTGCTGTTATCGTGTTATCGCTTATGTTCTTGATTACATTGACTCTGGTCTAGTTTGCTTCATTGGCTTCATTGTTGTTTTGGAATGATAAGTGAACATGTTATTGTGATTCCTTTTTAGAGTGAGTGAATGAGATTCATAATGGATCATTGAAGACGAATCTGTCTATATTGGTTCTTTAGGAGTACTTCTTTCCTCTTTTAGTTTCCTTTGTTCCTCTAATCATAGACACCTATTTCGAATGATGAAGCCTAACGAGATTGTAACAGTCCTTTTAGCTCATGGGAGCTGACTATGTTAGCAGAAAATGGCTTTTCTCTTCAGGTTCTTGCTTATTGGACCTTTTTTGCCCTTTCCTTGAATTGTGGTCTGACGACATTCTTGTTTCCCTCCGCAAAACAATTAAAATAAATATGAAGGAAAAATAGCATTTGTGTTTGCTATATGTGTAGGTTCTAACTCTTAGTGGGATTTTCAACTCCAATCTCAAGGATATCCTAGGCCACAGTGTAACTCTAGTCACTGCTTTTTCCAATGATAATCTATGGTTATTTCATCATATTTGCTACTTCTATGTTTATTTCATCATATTTTCCATTAGTTTTGTTAATCTATGATTCTCTCATCATATTATGCAATTATCTTTTATGTCATTTACAATAGTGCACTTGTCATATCTCGAAATGGAGTTTTTTATTTTACATAAACTTCATGAGTCTTTCCTGAAAAATGTGTGGATGGAAGGGTGAAGTTAAATTAATTTGAGCATGTTTTCTGTAACAGGGTTAACATTCTATAAAATTTTGGGGACGTATTGCGACTAGTGCCAATGTTTTTTTGGTGTGTCGTGTAGATTAGAAAGCTGAAATGGGAGGCTGCTGCTGCTGTTCCTCAAAAGGAACAGAATCAAATATTGCACCAGGCTACTATTATGTCAGTATTGAATTTTTCATTTGATGTTTATTGTCATCTTTTTATTAATCAAACTCATTCTTGTAAGCAAAAACTATGCAGCCATCATCCAGTGTTCATTCATTTCTTTATTATCATTGTCAACATGTCTAGTTGCATATAGTTGTAGGTATTCCGTTATAGCCTGTGAGATAATTAATGTAACTTGCATCATTCGAGGCCCAAAACTGAATCTGGTTGCAGTGCGAGAGTAATTTCTGTAACAAAGTTTCTTTTTATAAGTAATTCTATGCATTATTGGGTATAATTCAGCATCCTTGTGTTTTCCGAAGAAGTCTTCTGCCTTAGCATGAATCAACTTAGATTTGATGTGAGCATAGGAGATGCTCGTGTACTACCCTTGAATTTATGTAAGTTGCAGATTTAAGTGAATATAATAAACGTTACATACACTCAAAGGCTATAGTTTCTGTTATTTGATCTTGGAACTGGTTGAGATTTATGGTCAACTGTTAACATGATGGTGGAAAGAATTTTCTTGCCATTGTCAACTTCCTTGCTCAAATCTCAATTTACTTGAATCTAAGTTTTGAACTTTTGATGCAGTACCCAAGAGCATCGGAGGAGCATGTTCCCCTGTCATCTCCACTTGGTGCTCCCCCAGCATTTTCAACGGGGCTTTTGGTCGATACAAATCTGGATACATCAATCCCAGACACTTATAGATCACCTCCATTGCCTATTCCATATGATGTTGTTTTAACACATCCACATACTCCACCTGTGGCTCAAGAAATTGTCAGCAATAAGAATGATGCTACAGCTCAGACAACAAATTCTGATGCAATTCACGAAACAGCATGCATAAACACTCGGGAAACTTCAGCCAAATGTGAAGGCATCGATGAATCAGACTGCAAGAAGCATACAGATTTTGAAGTGGACACATTAAAGGAATCTGAAATTGAACTTTCAAAGGGTGTAGAATCTGTGGTCTTACCTATTGAAGAGGAGGATGTTTGTCCCATCTGTTTGGAAGGTGAAGTTTTGCCAAAACTTTGTTTAGCTGGCTAATACCAACCCACCAAACCGTGGAATTTTTTTTTTTAAGCCTCTTATCTCTATTGCCAATGTTGGACATTTTAGTTGCTTGAACTATCAAGTCACTGCATTATTGCTTTCTCGATGGCTGCACTGTACCTGTCCATTTCAATTCATCATTTTTCATATGCAGAATATGATGGGGAGAATCCAAAACTTACCACAAAATGTGATCATCATTTTCATCTTGCATGCATTCTGGAATGGATGGAAAGAAGTGATATCTGTCCTGTGTGTGATCAGGTGTGTCTCAGTTTATGTTTTATCGTTTGTCACTCTACTCATTAGCTTGTAACGCATTAAGAAGACTCCTTTTTTTCTCTCCTAATCATTTCACCCTGAAATGCAGGAAATGGTTTTTAGCCCTCCAATTGATTAGTGACAACAAGAAAGTCAACCAAGTGTTTTCTCACATTGAAGTAAAGTTGAAAGTATAGCTTATAAAGTTCTTGTGATTTTGCTTCCAGCTGCCAGCTTCAGGTTTATTTTAGTTGCTTTCTTTTTTCTTTTTCTTTTTCCTCAATGAGTTGTTCATTCCTGTTGCACTCTCTGTGTGAATTTGTTCTCTGAACATAGAATGGGGGGAAAATTGGGAGAATGATTCTTCTTTCTTTCTTTTGTTTTGTTTTGTTTCTTTCTTTTTGGGTGGGAGGATGTAAATACAGTTGTGCAATATAGTAATATCTGAGCTTGGTTTTTCATTTTACTTCCATTTATAAGAGGTTATGATTTGTCATAAATGGAATTAAAATGAAGAAAAAAGAAGAGTAATTCATCATTTTCTCTTAAATGAATCTAGGTCGTTGATGCAAATTATTTTAGCTTCAAGGACTCTGATTGTACTTCTTTTTTCAATTTTGATTCCTCATTTTTCTTCTAATTTGTCAAAATAAAGCTCAAATGTGTTTAGTTACCCTAACGATATGCCTTTATAATGATTGAAAATAGGTTAATTTGCAATTTTAATCCATGAAATTTGACGTTTGTGTTTATTTACTCTCTAAACTTTTAAAAAAATTTAATTATATTTATGAGCTTTGAATTGTAATTCTATGCTGCTCTTATTGTTAATGACGTTAATTAAATGATGATTTGTTATGCTTATGGAGAAATATTGATTGATAATTGATTTAGTATACACTATCAATAAATAACTGAAGGAAGCAGATAGTTGAACAAAATAACGCAACATGTGGAATGTATTTATTTTATAGGCATGTCAATTCATTTTTATACATCACGTCATTTTATTTTATTCAAAGTATCTATTATATTGTGTCAAATCAACTAATGTTTATTCGGTATATATGTCACAATGTCATTTACATCATTTTTTTAATAGCATGAACCAAATAGAACAATAATTCTATTTTTTTTTTTAAAGTTTTCACTAAATAGACATCTTAATTTGTAATTTAATCTCTAAAATTTTATAAACATTTAAAGCTAATTGAGCGAATATTTAAACTTCTGCTTATAATGATGAAACTGTTGCTTAGGCCATTTTGTACTTGGCCACATAATATATTAAATTTGGAGTGAACGTGACGCCTTAGTTTTGCTTTAATTTTTTTTTTTAATTTTATTTAATTTCAAGCATACTAACTTGTTGTGTTAGATAAATTAAGGTCAAAATTGGTATGTTTGAGACTTTTCGAGAATACACTTGGAATCTGTGAATCTTAAAAGTATTGGCAATTGCCACAATCCCCTTTGGTCTAAGGCGGTTAAACATATAAATTTGTTTTTCAAAATTTTACGTAATAATTGAAAATAAATAAATATTTTCTTTCACACATGATTCTCTCTTTTCAAGAAGATAAAATAATAATAAATGGCTTACGCTACCACCAAGAAGAATCGTACTCTATTTTTTAGCTTATGCTTAAATAAAAAAGAATCTAATTCCATTCTAAGATAATTTCAAGTAGATAACTTCAAAAAGATGTCCGTTTCATTTCAATTCATCCTTATTTCTCCATTTCTATTCTATATAAAATTTTCTTATAAAAGCCAACCAAAAAAGCACATCTATTTTTTTTTAGTCCATAATTATAGAGGTGGAGATCGAACTTTAAATCTTTGGATGATAATTAGTGTCTTATCCACTAAGCTATATTCGGATTGACTTACTTCTCTCTCTTTATATAGTTGAAGATTGTACTTTGATGTTTAACATAAAAGTTTAAATCCCATTTTTAGTAACCATAGAAATTTAAAATTTATTCTATTCCAATTCTTAAAATTTTAAAATATTAATTTTAGCTTCTTAAGGTTAAAAAATGAATCATTCTAGTCTTTATTTTTTAACGTATGACATGATTTTAAATATGTATTTAAAGCCACGTAAGCTAGTTAAGATGCATATGGGGTAAAATAAAAATAGATAGTAAAATGTTTATACATACTAAAACAGTTATTATTTGAAAAAGTTTATAAAGATAGTTGGAAGATTCGTGAACCAAAATAGAATATATATGTAAATTTCAGAATTTAAATAGAAATAAGAAAAAAGTATAAAAAATTTTGGAAATAGAATTATATTCGGCTCAAAATAATCCATCCATCAGAAAGATAAATATGGGGAAAAGTGGTGGTGAATAAAAAAGTAATGGGTTTGCGGCTAAGATCAGGTGCAATCATGAGTACCGTAAACCAATAGATTATTTTCAGATTCCAAAGTGGAAAAATGATGGAGAGTGTGATCATCAAACTCATCTCCAATCAGACGGCTCTGATTGGTCAGCTAGCAGCAACAATTAAAAGCAAAGTGGGAATATGAAATGGAATTTAAAAATTAATTATGTTTGTTGTCTCCCTTCATAAACATGTCTCCTCTATGGTCTGACAAATCTTCCTTATCCATTAATATGATTTTTCTTCTTTAATAATGGCAGATTCCCAAGTTTTTTTTAATCATATATATATATATTTTTTTTTTATTTTTGGGAATTTGAATTTTGTTTCAATTTTCAATGTCGATAATTTTGTGAGGATTGAATTAGTCATTTTTTGTTATAATATTGGGTGATGGTCTCACAAGTTATATAATTGAGAGTTATTTTTGTAGGCAAAAAGTGGAGAATTGGATTATTGAAATTATATTTGTCGAGTTCGTTTAGTTTTTTGAATTTCTATTTTTTAAAACATGAAATTGTAGATTTTACACGTGGTTTTTGAAGAGAGTTTTAGTTTTTTTTAGACAGTTTTTGTACCTATTTTATTTTAGATGTTCTGTGTGTGTGTATATATATATATATTACTTTCAAATAATTGATTTTAGTCTCTAGACTTTACTTTATAACTATTTTAGATCTCATCATTAATTTTCTTTTCGTAGTTTGATAATAAGTTAATTTTCTTTTAAAATATGATACATGATCTACTGCATGCTCTTGGGAGATGGGCATGAATATGACTAAATAGTTGGCGCCTTAGCTAGGCCCTTTTCTTGCAGTCATCGATCTTCGACCAATCAGTAAAGGGGTGCCTTAGGGTTGATTCCACCAGTGTCTGTTTAGGGGGAGGCGGTCTCGAGTACCCATTCCATTAAAAGTCGTTCGAGCGCATGGTGACTTCAAATACTTGTTTGTTGCAAATATTTAATAATTAAATAAATGAATAAAAGACACTAAAGTATTTATTACATTGTTTTTTTAAGTAATAATAAGGGTTGACAAGGTTTTCCATGCGAAATTCAGGAATTAAACACATTATATGAAAGTTAATTAGGACTAAAATCAATCATATATTAAAGTTTAAAAATCAAAATAGGATTTAAACTTGAACTTTTTTTTTTATGAGAATTTAATAGTAGTTTAGAAAAACAACGTTATTTTACTGTTATCTCTATCTTCTTTTTATTAGTACAATAAATGTAAATGAGGATTTGAACCTCCAATCTAAAAGAAAAGAGTAGATACTTTAAGCGTTGTTATTTCTATCTTTGATACATTAAATCTTGAACATGACATGTTTATCATTAATAATTAATAATAAAGAGGGTTAAGAGGGCAATCATTGTAACTTAGGAAAGAAATAGTTAAATGAGAATTTACTTTTAACTAAATAATAATTACTTTTCCTTTGTTGAAAATTACGAAAGTTGAACATTCATACATCTTCTCAGCAAGAAGCTAGTAACTTTTTTCAAGAGCCTAGCTTAACATTAATAATAATAATAATAATAATAATAATAATAATAATAAAAGGGGGCAAGATTGGAGAATGCAAATGCAATTGCTGATTGGGATCAATACTTTTAAACATAAAGATATTGCTTTTTTTTTTTTTATTTTCTATTATTAAAAAGTAAGTTTGTTTATTAATAATTCTTATTTTTTCCCCATTTTATTAATATGTTTCTAAGATCATAACCAAATCTTACATATTAAAAAGATGATGTTGCACCATGTAGAAATTGTGAACACACTACTTTCATGCTTTGGAAGTAGTTGTGAAGCTTTAGAAATTTCGTTAAGAATTGTTAAGGTCTCGTTTGATAATCATTTAGGTCCCGTTTGATAACCATTTGGTTTTTGGTTTTTAGTTTTTGAAAATTAAGCATATAAATACCACTTCATTCCATGGATTTCCTTGTTTTGTTATCTACATTTTATCTATGTTTTCAAAAACCAAGCCATGTTTTGAAAACTAAAAAAAGTAGTTTTCAAAAACTTGTTTTTGTTTTTAGAATTTGGCTAAGAATTCAAATGATTCCTTAATGGAGATGAAAACCATGGTAGAGAATTTGGGAGAAAACAAGCTTAATTTTTAAAAACCAAAAACTAAAAACCAAATGGTTATCAAACGGTGCCTTAATTTTTTGTTTTTGATTTTTGAAAATTGTGCTTATTTTCTTATCATTTCTCTACAATGGATTTCATTTTTCTTAAGAAAACATTTGAATTCTTAACCCAATTTCAAAAATAAAAAACAAGTTTTTGAAAAACTACTTTTAAAAAAAAAAATTCAAAACTTGGCTTGGTTTTTGAAAACATATGTAAAAAGTAGATAAAAAAAAATCCTAAGTGGAAGTTGTATTTATAGCCTTAATTTTCAAAAACCAAAAACTTAATGATTATCAAATGGAGCCTAAGTATTTAAGTTTAAAAATAATTCCCACCGTGAACTGTTATCTATTTTTAGGTTGGTATTTGAATTTTTGTCAATTTTTATTTTGGTATTTGAACTTTTAACCTTTTTATTTTAGTTGTCAGCCTGAGCATAGCTCAATTAGTTAAAGCATATACCTAAGATCAAGAGGTCAGGAGTTCGAATATTTTCCTCCTACATGTTATTGAACCAATATATATTTCTTTACCACTCTTTTTGAACTTTATGTATAGCCATCATTAGACATGGAAGAGAGATAATAAAATGATGCTACCTCTCATCTTCCTTGATGTTGAAATTTAAAATTCATGCTAAGGACTAAAAAGATTAATCAAAATTGAATGGTAAATTTTGAGATTTAAAAATTTTAGAGATCTAACGGAAAATAGGTATTAAAAAAAAAAAGGAAAAGGAGATTTCAAAAGTTTATGAAAAAAAAACAATAAAATTTGAAAAACTAATGTCATAGTATTAATGTTGTACTAATCGATGCTAAAGTAACCGTTTCCTTTTCAAAATGTTAATATTTTAATTCAATAAGCTTATTTGATTTTATTCTTTATACTTTTGAAGGGTGTAAATTAAACTTCTAATAAAATAATTGATTAAAAAAATACTTCCATTAAAATTTAACTTGATTTTCATTCTTAAAGTTACATTTAATTGAATATTGAATACGTGTGGATTTCTATATTCATATATTTAAAGCTACACAATTCTAGTCTAATATTGGATTTAAAAAGAGAAGATTTTAAATTTATATTAAATGCAATATAGAAACTTTACAACAAGAGCTAAAATGAATTTTATAAAATTTTAGGGGCTAGGATAAGATTTAAATATCTCCACATGGGTCTACATTTATTTATTTATAGTTTGTGACCACATATAAAACTTTGCTCCATCCTTACATCTCTCCTTCAACAACTGTATACTTTAAAAAAGATTATAAAATGGTTTTCAAAAAAGAAAAAAAAAAGATTGGAATTTGAATCCTTTTTATATTTTATTGTATTGTATTAGTGGCCTTATTGATTTCTAATTTTGTCTCATTTTAATTATGCTCTTATGGTTATTGATTTTCTTTTTATTTTTTAAAAAAATTATTTTTTGTCAGCCTGGTTAAGCTTTTCCTTTTCATTCTTCTAAAAATTATCCATCCATAATTTCCTACCTCATCTTTTTTAGTTTATAAAATATAAACTATTAAATGTTATATTTTTGCCATTAAACTTTATATATGATTCTTTTTAGTTCTTATATGCGAAAAAATGTAGTCTTTTATCATTCATTTTTTTATAATTATTTAGTAACAACTTGACTCGACATTTTTTTCATTTACATTTTTTTTCTTTATCATTCATATATGATTTTTTTTTTTCATTTACCTAATGAATAAATGTCTATATAGACTAATCTTTAAAACTACACATAATAATATCATATTCTATAGTTTGAAATGGATGTAGGTATATGTTAAAATTATGATAGAGGAATTGACAATAATGTCCAAAATAATTTTGTATACAAAATTTTGAGACTAAAATTATAACACTTAAAAATTTAAAAATCAAATCATAATAGAATGAGTACAAAAGCTTAGAAATTAAAATAAGTTTTAAAATTATTTCTCAAATGATGATTTTATAGAAAATGATTTAGCGTCTAAATGAAAACTACCCTATTTAGATATAGAATTTTTTTTTTTTTTTTAAAAGCACTCTTTTCAAAATAAATATTATTATTAACTTTAAAATCATAATTTTTTTTTTTTAGTTCAACAACATTTTGGAGTGGATGATTCGAACCTCTAACATCTTGGTTGAGGGTACATGTCAATTACTGTTGAGCTATGCTCACTTTAGCCATAATAAAACTAATTATTTCTTTTAAATTATTATAGTTTATATAAAGAGGTGTGATTCAAACCTACAATTAAATATTACAAATATTTGGACCAGCTGAGTTATCTTGACAATCAACAATGAAATTAGTAATCGAAAGTATTTAATTGTCATTTTCTTACATGCTCTTATTGATGATATCATTATAGATGAATTTGAGTCTAATCTTTTTATAACTATTTCTCTCTTATTTTAAAGTAATGTTTTTTATGTTCAATTTCATTAATTAACCTCATGAGCTAAACAAGCAAAGAAAAGATGAAAGTTGAAAATTACTTTTTATCTACCAACATTTGAAGTGGGGGTTCGAATCTTCGACTTTTTGATTGAGAGTATATGTCAATTATCGCTAAGTTATGCTCACTTTGGCAACCATTTTTTTAATTTGTATTACGAGAATATGTTTGATTTCACGGCTTGAAAGAAAGAAAGCATTCATATCATACAACTTCAAACTATATTATATACTAAAAAAAAAAAAAAAAAATTCCAACTATATTGGAGTTAAATATTTACCATCTATATTAGTAAAATAAAAATTAATGTCTTTAAATGATTTTTTTTTTTTGAAAAAAGTCTTTAAATGAATTGATACTGCGGATAAAAGATATGGTCAAATTCTATCTCTTGAATCATTTTCTCAAAAAGATACCAACGTTACACGAAAATTATGAAAAAAATATTGTAGCAGTAAAATTATAATTTTGTCCTTGATATTTGTGTTACTTCCAAGGTTCGAAATGTCGATGTCGATGGAAATATCGAGGTCCAAATTTTATGGAAATGTCGATGGAAATGGAAATGTCGATGGAAATTTCGGGGGAACTTACGGAAAATCGTGGAAATTGATAGAAATTGTTTGAATTAGCCAATGAAACTTTGATTGTGGCTTAATTAGACTATAATTGACCATTTCTAAGCATTACATCTAAAAACAAAGATAATATTTAGATATAAATATCAATTGAATATTTGAATTGTCGATGCGAGCAGGAATTTGAGAAAAAAAATATAGATATTGATTAAAATTATTTGAGTATATCATGAAACTTTAATTATGGCTTAATTATAACATATTGATTTATTTTAACATCATATAATATATGTAAATTATATGTAATATTTATATTCAATGAGACTTTAATTATGATGATTTAATCAAACTAAGTATAATTAACCATTCATAAATCCTAATTGACTACATAAAATAATATTAAATATTGGTAATTAGAGTAAATTATTTAATATAAAATGTACATGTCTAATACCAAAAAGATGATCTTGGAGCATCTAATCCAGAATCTTGATAATTCTGATAAAAATTACAATATTGCTCCCAAGTCATCCTATATTGAAAATGTTGAACATAGTTGCTTACATGAAAACGATATGACTCGTACGGCCAACATATAGACCCTATTCGTGGATACATCTCATCAGTCGATGGTCCTTGATTTTCAGATGGATGGAGTGTGTAAGTGGAGAATGTAGATAACTTTTTCCCTTTTTAAATTTGAATATTAATTTGTTTCATTGTTTATTGTTTATAAAAAAAAATAATACATGAAAAACAAAAAAGTAATTTAGTAATCAGTATGCAAATTTGACCATCTTACATTAAAAAAAAAAAAAAAAAAACGAAATTTCGCCGACATGTCGCCGACACCTCGAAATTTCGAGGAAATTTCGACATGTCGGCGAAATTGGGGGGGAAACGACATCCCCCCCTGTACGGCATGTCGAACCGGTCGACATGTCGAAATTTCGGTCGAAATTTCGACATGTCGACCGAAATTTTATACTATGGTTACTTCACAATTTTATCTCTAAGTTTTTTTAAGTCTCAACTTTTACAGGGTATGTATTAGGGTTTTTCAAAGTTCTTTTAAAAATTTCAAAAAGAAATATTAAAGTGATGATCTATATATATATATATATATTAAGTGAGTTGGAATTATCCAATGTTAAATTTAATGAGTTGGACATGTGAGCTAAGTGTCACGGTCATGCTTGTCCAGGGCGTGTTGCCCATGGCCGCATGCCCATCTCAACCCCTTTTAGTCATGCTTTCATGTTATGTATTTAGTTTTGCTTAATAGTTAGCTTTCCTTGTATTTTAGTGGGCGTATGACTCTTCGCCATTTTCATGTGCAAGCCTACCAAAGGCTTAAATCCTAGAATGTACTATAGGGGGGTATGACTAGTTGTCCAACCTTCCTACCCGGAGTTATATGCTATTAAGCCGTGGCTGTCCCTTTATTGCTTTCTAGTGTATAACAATATTATTTCAAATCTTTTCATGTAATTTCTCTCAAATCGATTTATAAAACATTTTCTCCCGAGACTCGAGGGGAGGCTAGACCATATACGGAAGTAGTCCACAACTTCCGTTTTTCGTACGGCTGACTTGCTTGCCGGGTTAGAGCAAGTGCCGCACGGTTGAAGAGCTACGACCGTGATACTAAGCTGTATTAAACCCACTAGTAGAATGAAGAAGCAAGGGACCATTGTTATTTTGGCCTGGCTTAGATTAAAACAAAATTATATATATACAAAAGTTAAAAGATTTAACAATTTTCTCTCTTATTTTCCATCTTAATTTTTAGACTTATTCAATATATATGTAATTGTAAAATTTTGCTAAAATTCTAACTCTGTCCCTAGCTGGATATGTTTGCTTTTATACTAAAAACATACATTCTCGTATAACTTATTTTGTAAATATTTGCCAACTTAAACATAATTTAATTGATTAAAACATTAAATTCAATTACTAACAAATTAGAGGTTCAAATTCCACTTTCACATATCATTGAATTAAAAAAAATATATGGTAATTAGTTACTCCATTAAAATAGACTGTCACAATAAAATATATACATGTTGAGGGTGGATTTATCAACTATGGCCAAAGAAGTCCAAAGCTAAAAGGTTGATCCCCAAGGGGGTCACCTTAGATTGAAGAGGGGATCAACAAACCATGGGTAAAGAGACAAAGGCCAAAAGGTTGACCCCAAGGGGGTCACCTTAAGCTGAGGAGGGGATCAACTATGACCAAAGAAGTCCTAAGTCCAAAAGGTTGACCCCTAGGCTGACGAGGGGATTAACCATGGCTAAAAAGGCCAAGGCCAAAAGGTTGACCCCAAGGAAGTCATTATGGCCAAAGAAGTCCAAGGCTGAAAAGTTGACCCCTAAGGGGGGTCACCCTAAGTTGGAGAAGGAATCAACCATATCCAAAGAGGCTAAAGCCAAAAGGCTGACCTCAAGGGGATTAACCATGGCCAAAGAGGCCAAGGCCAAAAGTTTGACCCCAAGGTCACCATAGGCTGAAAGGGCCAAGGCCATGGGCCTTGCCCAAGGTCTAAAGGGGCGACCACCAATGAAGCCAAAGGGCTAACCTTGATGAGGCCAGAGGGCCGATGAGGCTAAGGCCCAAAGGGGGTCGACCTAGACTGATGAGGCCAAGGTAAAAAAGAAATGCCCAAAAAAGTCAAGTCCTAGGCTCGTCAAGTCGGAGGTCACCAATCAAGTGGGTTCATAAGCCAAAGGAAACGATTTAAATGGGATCAATGTGATCACCTCAATGACGCAGGACCTACTCGATTCCTCAAATCACGCAATCCTAAGATTCTAGCCTTAATTAAGGGCAAAATTAATGATTGTTTTCGGTTACACTACGACAAACATTATAAATAAACGAAAATGGTCATTTGTCAAGGTACGTCTAGATCCACTCCCAAATTCTTTGGTCTAAGCTATTTGTCAAACCGATTACTGACTTTATCGTCGGAGTGCAGGTGGCTTAGCACCACACTGATGCTTAATCCTCTCTCTTCTCTATAGGGCATTCGTTCGTTCCCAATTCCATACAAATTTACCGTTGAACTAAATTCATGTATCAACAATACACATAAAAAATATCACTTTGCTAACAATGAACAATTTCGTTCGAGCTAAACATGTCAAAGGCAGCCAAAACTCAAAAATCATGGTTATAAGAAATAGTATATGAAAATGGAAATTATTATTATTTTCTTTTTGAGTTCAACTACTTATAGTAGTGAGAGATTTGAACCTTTGATGAGATTGAAGGTATACATACGCCTTCACCAGTTGAGATATTGGAAATTAATTAAAGATTATAAAATTAGTAAATAAAAATAGAAAGAAGGAAAAAAAAACCCACATAGAAATAGAATGGTAGAAATAAAATACAATTCAATAATTTGACACAACTTTATGTAAGACTCATCTGTCTACTCAGATGCCAAACAATCCCAACTTGGGCCAGGTCTAAATTCTTGCATCGCTCAAAGAAAAAACTTCTAATTTCCATTCATTTCTCTTGAAAATTCCTTTTTTTTGGTTGCCTCTTTTGGTTTTTTGATCTTTAAAGGCAACATTTTGACTCTTTTTACATGTACTAGATACAGCTTGAATCACTACTTCCGTGTCTGAACCGCTTTTGCGGGTAGGAAAGATTATTTCTCTTCCTATCGCTTATTTCTTTTCTTTCTATTAGCCTCTTCTCTCCCAAGATAAACAAAAAAAAACAAACAAACAAACAAACACAGGACCAAAAGCAAAACCATGTCTTCTCCAAGCAAGCGACGGGAAATGGATTTGATGAAACTGTAAGTTCTTCCAATTCCCATGGCTGCCGATTGGATTGTTCTGTGCTTCTTATTTGGGTTGTAGCTTTTTTTTCCCCTTTGCCCTTCTGGTTTGACTGTGCTGATTTTGAATCAGGATGATGAGTGATTATAAGGTGGAAACGATCAATGATAGCATGCAGGAGTTCTATGTGGACTTCCATGGACCTAAAGACAGTAAATCATCTATACCCATGTTTGATTTCCATTTTTTGTGATTTATTTGTTTTTTTTTTAATGATTTTTGAATAATTCCTCATATTCTACTGGGGTTTGCTTGTAAATTTTGTTGATTCTATCTCTTCTGCTTTTGTCCAGATGGCTAAGAACTTTCTAACCACATGATTCATTGTTTTGAGACATGTTTTGATACTTTGGCTTTGTTTGAATCAACTTGTTTTGGTCTTAATTGCCTGAGTTTGTTGTCTGGTTGATTAGTGTCAAATTGTAGTTTTGTTATCCTAAACCTAGAGTTGATGTATGAAACTTTGTTTCTTAATTCTTGCTGACTTTCCCTTCTGAAATTAAGCCCAGTTGATATAGACTGTTCTAGGCAATATGAATTTGGATTAAAAGGATATTTTATCTTATCCCTTTTTCCTTGTTTGTTTGTTTGGTTTGAAATTGGTAGGTCTTTACCAAGGAGGTGTGTGGAGGATTAGGGTGGAGTTGCCAGATGCTTATCCTTACAAGTCACCTTCAATTGGCTTTGTCAACAAAATTTATCATCCAAATGTTGATGAAATGTGAGTTGGCCGACTCCGACACCGAAACTTATTACATTGGTTCTTGCTATGGGGTAGGGCCTTATCTTCTTATGGGGTACATTGTTGACTGGTATAGATGTTTTTGAATTGCAGGTCGGGCTCGGTTTGTTTGGATGTTATCAACCAGACATGGAGCCCTATGTTTGGTAGGAAACCATCACCATTCTTTTGTTTGTGGAATTGTAATGTTATTAGGTTTGTTGTATATACCATGGTGATCAATTGGCTTTTTGATTGTGGAATTATAATGCTGCAACCGAGGAATTGTGATCTAATTTGGGTTTTTTTTTTGTTGTATAGACCTTGTAAATGTTTTTGAAGTGTTTCTTCCTCAACTTCTCCTTTATCCCAACCCTTCGGATCCATTGAATGGAGAAGCTGCTGCAGTAATGATGCGTGATCGCACTGCATATGAGCAAAGAGTAAAAGGTACTTCTATAGAAGATTTGGTAGTTTAAGTGAATTTTAAGCTGTTGGTTCGGGTGGTAACATGAAACTAGCTTTAGTAGCTTTTCTATATAATGATGGCAGATAAGGTTTTCTTATTGCAAAGCTTAATTTTTGGTTGTCGATGATGTTGTGCTAATCCACTCGATAAACTTACTATCCCTGAGCTTCATCTGTAAAAGAATTCAAATTTTAGTGATGTGTCACCATTGGGCCAAACCCTTTTGTGTTCTGCATCTGTGATGATGATTAATGAAATCATCGATAGCATGATTGTCGATTGTTGCTCCATATACATGGTTAAGAGTCATTTTTCAATCGCTCTCGTACATCTAATGGTTATAAACATGTAGCCACGTTATACCAATCGTATTGATTAATTTCCTCACCCCCCCACCTGACACACAAAGTGCGAAACTCTACAGGGTTTGAGACCTGTAAGAATCCCTGTCCCGACCTTTTTTTTTTCCCCTTGGTTTACATTTCGGTTGTGTATGTATGTACAGAATACTGTGAGAAATATGCAAAGCCAGAAGACATTGGAGCTGCTCCTGAGGAGAAATCTAGTGATGAGGAGCTGAGTGAAGATGATTATTCCTCAGGTGATGAGGCCATGGCAGGCCAAGCTGATGCTTGAATGACAAACATATCAAGCCTCTTCTGTTATGTTCTCTGTACATGATTGAAAAACTCAGTTACCATCAAAATTGAAAGCTATGGAGAAGGTTCCTAGCTCTACTGGCTTTTATTTTCATGATAGTTGTGTACATTAAATCAAACTATGATATAATGTTTCATATATTATCATTTACCATTTAATCTATAAACCAACAGATCAGATACATTTCTGAATTATGTCTCTCTATCCTATACTTAACCTTGGAGTTTTCTCCTTTTTCTTAACAATTTCACAATCTCTCCCTCCCTCAACATTAGGGGTGTAAACAAGTCGGGTCGGTTCAGATAGGGAGTAAATGGGAAAAAGAATGAAAATATTAAGCTAACTCTAAAACTGAATTTTAAAAATCGAGTCAAATAGGGAGTTAACTCTATTTTGGGTTAATGTTACTTTTTTTAGTTCAACAATATATGGGTCAAACTTATGATATTTTGGTTAAGGATATATGCTTCAACCAGTTGAGTTATGTTCAAGTTTGTGAGTTATTGTCTTCACTTCTCTTCTAGTCTACATCACAATGAATTTCGTCAGCATACTATTCCTACCATAATTTGTATTTATGAAATTCTCTACTTCTCCCTACATTTAAAAATTTCTAACTAAACGGATTAAACGTAACAAAAATATCAAGGTTGGGATTTGTATAAACTAGAACTATATTGATCAAACCATTTAGGTTTAGTAGGTTTTTTTTTTTTTTTTTTAAATTTATATGGTTTTGATTTACGCCTTCTACCAACTCCACTATGTTTGACAATCAAATAATAGCATTCAAGCAAATGGATGGCCTAAAGTGCTTAAGATTTCCTATCTATAACATTTGGATGACTAATAGAAAGCTACAATACCTCAATTAATGATCATTAATATTAAACTAATGAAAAAACATCATCTAAAATTGTGGATGTCCTATCTAAGTTCTGAATGAACTTGTCAAAAAAAAAATCTGAATATTTCTTCCTTTGATAGGCAGAAAAATTCTTTTGAAGAATTCAATGTTATCAATCATAAAACGTCATTTTAAATTGTGCAACTGGCTGATAAATACAAGAATTTATATGTTCTCTTTTTTTAATGTTCAATTTTTTAGAATTTCTTGTGTCAATAAATGTTTATGCTTTAAATAATATAATTGCTATCAGCGCATCAACAGCCCCTATAGCTCAGTGGTAGAGCGTCAGTCTTGTAAACTGAAGGTCCGTAGTTCGATCCTGCGTGGGGGCATTTTTGAGTTTCCAAAGTCACCTTTTCCTTTTTCTTTTTCTTTTTTTTTTTCCTTCTAAAAAAAATTTAATACTCTATAAAAAAAGGTTGTGATATTTAGACTATCATAGAGATGAATATCAAGTGCATTTAAGAGTTTGCGAATTGCAACTTAGGCTTAAAAATAAGAAAAGTTTTTTGGGTTATTTGTACGGATGATCTTTTTTTTAAGTCAAAATGATAGATGACTTGGTCTTTCAAAATAATGATGGATAACCTTTTGTTGGTGTCACACCGAGAGCGAGAGTTTGATAAAACCCAACGAGAGCGAAAGTCATCTTCAACCTTCTTGACCGAGAGAAAGAGTACAAGAAAAACCCAATGAGAGCAACATGCCATCTTCAACCATTTTCAACATTCTTCTCACATACGCCATTTTCAACCTTCTTCTTCCCCTTCATGCACGTTGGCAGCAACCCACCTCAAATCTAGGTATCAAATATGGAATCCGTTTTCAAATCTAGTTGAAGATGGGTTGAAGATGGCCTCTTGCTCTCGTTGGGTTTTATCGTACTTTCACTCTCGGTCAAGAAGGTTTGATGGCCTCTTGGCCTTGTTGGTTTTTATCGTACTCTTGCTCTCAGTCAAAAGGTAGAAGATGACTCTCGCTCTAGTTGGGTTTTATCGTATTCTCGTTCTCGGTCTGACGTTAGCAGAAGGTTTCCCATTGTTATTTTAAAAGACCATGTCATAAATTGTTTTTTTTTTTTATATAAATATATAGAATAAATACATGGGAAAAAAATCTATTTTACAATTTTTAGAATTAAAAAAATGAAAATGAATTCAAAATATTATTCCACATAACCATTTTAAAAACAATGTTAGAAAACACTTTTGGTCCCTAACTTTGAATGAAACTAACAATTTAGTCTCTGAACTTTAGTTTGTAACAATTTAGTCATGTACTTTCAAAATTGTAATAATTTAATCCCTAACTTTAACATATAATAATTTAGTCTTTATACTTTCAAAATTGTAACAATTTAATTCCAACTATGAGAAATCCCATCAAAATTAACTGTCAATTTTTATTATGTAACGACTGAATCTCTCTAGTTTATAAAGACATTTTGCCCTTAATCAATTTATCGATCTACATATGTAACAAAATTCATTAAATCTTAATAATATTTTTTACAGCAAAAACTTAATCATTACAAATTTTAAAGTGCAAGTACTAAATTTTTACATATTAAAGTTCAGATACCAAATTATTACAAAATTGCAAGTAAAATAACTAAATTGTTACAAATTAAAGTTCAATGACTAAATTGGTACTTCCATAAAATTTAAAATGTTAAACAATGTTTAGAAAATACAGTCTAGACTTTTCAAATTTTGACTAATTGAAAGCTAGAAAAACGAACTCAAATTCATCTCAATTGAGAAAAATCTAATCAAGTTAATTTACAGTCATTTTATTCTCTTTATTTGTTTGGTGTTATTGTTCAGCTGATCTTAGAAAAATTCTTAATGTGGTAGGAATAGGATGGATTTTTTCAAAAAATGTATATTTATTTTCTGATGATAATAATTCAAATATTGTGTTATTTAAAATATTAGAGTATCCAATATTTTAAATAACAATATAAAATATTAGAAGAGAATAAATATACATTTTGAAAAACATCCACCAGAAAATAAATATACATTTTGAAAAAAAAATCCATCCTATTCCTACAATCCTACCACATTAAGAATTGTTCTAAGATCAGCTGAACAAAACACCAAACAAATAAAGAGAATAAAACTTGAACATACAAATGCCAAATAAAGCTGCTTCTTCAAACTTGATACTATCAATGGAAAAAAAAACCAGCACAAGCTCACTTGTAGCAACCTGAATTGTACCGAAACAGAATGCACGAAACCGAAACGTAATCGAGGCAAGATTCAAGGGTATTGGTTTTCCTTGGTTCGACGAAAAAATCGACAATCGAGAAATCCAAGTCGGGGTTAGAATCGTATAAAAGAATTTCCTGGGAAAGTATACAGTGGTTTATTTGACATTCTAGTATATAATCAATCTAGGTAGTAAAAAATTTACCTTACAAAGAAAATTATTGAACCTATGGAGGAGAATGAATATGGAAATTAGCAATAAGCCTGTTGAGTTTACTGAGAGTTTCACGAGCAGATTTCGTATCTGGATGATCCTCACCAGAGATGGAAGTTCTGATGAAGATCGCCTTTCGAATTAGATCGTCCCCGATGTCGAATTGTCCCCCTCTTAGCATTAGCCTCGCTCGGGTTTCTAACAGTGTTGCTCTGCACAGAGCTAGCTCCTGCCAAAGATAGGGATTCAGCTGTGCAGTTGTCTGAATTGGCCTCCAGCAAAGTGACTTATCGAACCACTTCTCGACCGGGGTAACGAAGGCTTGATCGGCAGCTTCTAATGCGTTTGTGCATAACCGGAGAAGCTCTAATGCGGTGGTGCATTGGGAGAATGTGAGAAATGTCCTAATGGCAAGCGGCAAGACCACTTCTTTTATGAGGTATAATAGCTCTGAGACTTTGAGCTCAACGATGACAGGGTCCCGACCAAACCCGAAGAGCAAGAAACATGCTGCCCACATATGTTCTGAGTGATGAATGATGGAGGGGCGGTTCATGACAGCTTGAACCATCGCTTGGGCAACTCCGTTCACCCCTCTCTTGCGTGCATATAGCTTTACGAGATCATTGAATTGTAGACATCCCTGCTTGGTGCTGCTTCTTGCCATATTGAACCTGAACAACATGGAAGTTGCTTCGGCTTCTGACTTTTTCATGTAAGATGAAGTAAAACCACAAGCCATGGAACGTAACAACTTCTTCCACAATCTTGTCCGCTGTCGCTTTTCAGGTATCTTGTGAGCTGCAAGGGCTAACTGAGAAATGGGAATGGCAGCAGGACCGAACCAACCACTTGCTAGAGCCATTCTAGTTGCCAAGCTCCGTGGCCCCTCAGCGTGGTCGAAAATGGAGAAACATACTTCGAAAAGCTGCATAAGGAATGTATTGCGTCGAAAAACATGAGCTTCCCTACCACTCCATGATTGATCTTTGACAGGCATTCTATTGGTTGTATCCAACAATCTAGTTGGTGTTATTGGAAGCTCAGATAAGATTGCACCAATTATTACAAGGCCTAAAGTTAACCTTCCAACTTTCTCTTCGATGATTCTCAAAACGTCGATCTCTGCAATCGAGTAGTCCCGAACGCTTCCTTGCATTAAACACATTGCTTCAGCCCCCGACAAGTAAGAGAGTTTCAATGGTTCCAAATTCATTACACGAGGAAGTCGAGTGGATATTATGATATGCGTCTCACCACCAAAACGAGGGAGAAGATCCATCACAAGTTTGTGATCCCACCAATCCTTTTCGCACTCTAAATTATCAATTATCAGCAAAAACGGAACGTTTCTCATCAGCTCCGTACGAATTCTCGAAATGGCTGCCTCTTCCTGCTCCTCAAAGTTCTTTATCTTGCTTTTACCTGAGAAACTTCCAAATCCTACATCAACTTCTAGGAAGAAACCTAAGTTCAGATAGTTCTGCCTGATATATCTGCTTTCACCTCCAATCCATAAAACCATCTTGTACTTTTGGTGATGTCGATATGCAAATTCTAAAAGTAGCTCGGTCTTACCGATTCCTGAGTCCCCCGAAACACAAGCTATACCTTTTCCATACAAAATTTTGGCTGTTCTTTTTCTCTTGGCATACCTTTCACCACTTTTTGTCTTCAGTCGCCGATGCCTTTGAGGAAACTCAATGCTCTGCATTTCGATCTCTTTTTCAGACTCCTTCCACACAATAGGTTCTTTCCCCTTCTTGTTGCGTGTTTCTACTGCTTGCTCCCGCTGTTTCTCTTCTAGTGAACTGCTTTTACTGCAGCCAAGGGTCAAATTTTTTCGTCTCGGCCGAGCTTTAAGTTCAAAGTAATCTCTTTCAGAATCACCAGTTATATTGCCAAAAAGTATAAATTCTAGCTCTGATAATTCTTTCTTCCTGCCTATGAAATTCTCATTTCGGGGGAAAGGGAACTCTTCTTTCTCTACCTTCTCCCTCCATTTCGTCAAGCGCTCGACAATGCTTCGCCTTCCCAATCTCATCGCAAGTAGCATAACAGCTTTCAGTATGCAATCCCTCCAGTTACCATTCTGAGCTTCAAATTTCCACTCGTCAACCCGACAAAGCCCTTCGATGGCTTCTTTCCATTCCTTCTCCAATCCTCCGTACAGAATCCACAAGTCACCCCCATGTTTTTCCCACAAATCTCCCCTCTTCTCCACAATGTCTCTAGCAAGACAATCTCCTGGACTCAAATCAAAAAATATTGGGACCAAGTTCTTCTTACCGGAAAAAAACCGTAGCTCCTCGATGGTGTAAGGATTCTGGAACGACTTCTTCGTTAGAATCACAACTCCGAACGAGGATGCATCCATTGCCCTCTCAATAACTCTATGCTTGCGAGAATTCCTACATTTTGCTCTATCAGACACAAAGCAACTCATCCCATGAACCTCCATCTCTGCTCGAAGCCAATTAGCAAACCGCAGCAAGGAAGGCTTGGAACCATGCAAACCTATGAAAACATCATAACTCCTTAGTCTAGTTGAGGAAATCGAAATCCGATCTGTTGTGTAAGAAGTTAAGTTACTTCGGCTATGCCTTTTGTACTTTTCTCTAGGCCTCAAAAAGTTATTTCCATGGGCAGGAGTACTTCCAGATACTCCAGTTGAGGATGAAGCTTGATCAAACTTCTGACCGTCACCTGGAATGCCAGTTCCTGGATTTCGGATCATATCCGAAACCGCAAATTTGGCTTTCAACAAAGATTCAGAATCTGGAACCACCACACTCGAGCTTAATGGATCAATTCTGAAGTCCATGCTTTCGCATCCCACGTCTCCCCTTGTTGCTTCTGACCTTCGACATGTAGATGACCTTGGAGAAAAGAATGGCGAAGGAAGAGCTGAAAAGAATGTCGAAGATGACGACGACAAATTTCTAGAAGTTGTAGTAGGCAAGGACCCGAACCGGGAGCTTTCTTCTCCAACGTCCATATCCACAATAGCTCATTCTTTAACTCAATACAGAAACTCTGAAGCTTGCATTCTGAATGTGGCACCCCTTTGAAAAACAGAAACAACAAAGAAGGAATTTAAGCGATTGGGGAAAAGGAAAACAATTTGCAGAACCATCTTTAATGGCATCAAACAAAGGGCAGGCAAATTTAATGGCATTCAAGATCTAAAGGAGACATTACAGAAAAAACATCAGAATTTCTCCAGCAGAAAGCCCATATCTCAACCAGACAACTCAAAAGACAATGATTATAAATAAAAAAAACTCAGATCTGATTACTCACTGGACTTCAAATCTGAAAAGCTGTCACATGGGCATTCGATCTTAGGCCTCCAAATTCATGAACTCAGTTCCTAGCAATGAAATGAAAAAGAACACAACACAAAAACTCAGCAAAGGTCAAATTCCAGCAATCCAAACAGACATCACAAGCCACAAAATCTGCAAGAAGAAGTGATGATTTCAAAAGCCAAGAACACGAGCAAGCAAGCATTGGAACAGTAAACAGCAAGCTGAATGAATGTCAAAAAGGTATAGTAAGAGGAGAGTTGTAGAAACAGAATGTTACAATTTATAACTTGGGAAGAGAATGAGCTCTTACTCTTTTCACATAGATTTGAGAAAGACCCATTTGCAGAATGGGATAGGAAAAGTCAAAAAAACAAAGCAAAATTAGCAGAGAAGATGAAAAGAAAGGGAAATATTGGCTAACCTTTATCAGAGGAAGAAAAAAGAAAATCCAAGTGGCTCCTGACCCCTGTTTCTGATATTAGACAAACACACCCTCTAAAATGCTAACAGAATAACCCCACTAAGCCCCTCTTTTCTCTCTCTAGAGAAGAAAGTCTCACTGTTTTCTGAGAGAGATGGAGAATTTTTGGGTCTGAAAGCAAAGGTACACCGTTTGAAGAGAAGGGCAAAGAAAAAAAATTGAAAAAACAAAAAAAAACAAGGGTCCCAGGCCACGGATCTGACGAGGGTTAAGCTTTGTAGGCTCCACAAACCCATCAAAAACTTTTTAATTGCAGTGAAAAACCCAGTGATTTAGCCTTCTGGATTCATTCATTCATTCACATCTTTACAAAAAAGCTCTTGGAATTGGAAATGGCTTCTTTGTTTGTTCCTCTTTCTGGGTTTAACTTTTATCTCCTAAAAAGAAAAAATATAGGAACTTTCTTCTCAAAGCCTTTTTTCTTTTCTTTTCTTTTCTCTTAGCTCCTCCTCCTCCTCCATGATTAATGGCCCATTACTACCAATCAAACCCTAATTTTTTGGGGGGTTATAGTTTGATTGCAATTGGATTCAAAATCTTTGTTGGGGTTAGGAAAGAATTATAATGGGATTTCTCAAACTACCCCATTAAAGATATTCCCACTTTTTGTGCAATAATTTTGAACTACTTTATAAATACATTGTCCATTATTACCTTGTTGGTTTCCTCCTCTTGCTCTTAGCTTTAAATGTCACATTTATAGTCATAAACCAACGTGCAACCATGTAATTGCTTGCCATTAGGCGGACATTAGTTGTCTTTCATCAAAGTCAAAAGTTATCTTTAGAGAAAGAGAGAGAGTTTTCTCACAGGTTAATGTTCAATTCAAAGTCTACTAGACTTTTTGTTCTTATTGTTAGAGATATGGTTATTGATAGTTCGACCAACAAAAAAATTGTTGTTTTGAATTATCTATCTTGGATTCGAATCCTTTTGTCGTTGTTTATACTTTTGTCCAAAAAAAAGAGGTCAAATTTTATGACTTAGACATAATTTTTATTTTAGAAATTAAAAGTAAATACTAAAGGTGTTTGAATTAACCTTCTAAGTGACTTTGATGGTCAAAAGTGTTTTTCTTAAAGTCTCTTGAGTGTTTTGTGACAAAGAAAAATCAATTTTGAAATAATCAAATTGGTTTAAAATCATTTTTAAGGAACCACTTTAAAGTTATAATTATGCAAAAAAATGATTTTGAAGTAATTGATTGAGAATCACATTATGGTAATTTAAAACTTGTAGAATTACGTTTAGATGTAGTGTAACCAAATAACTTGCGATTAAAATCACTAAGAAAATGTAACCAAACACATAAGGATTTTAATTATAACTATTTTTATTTAAAAAATTAAGGAAAAGTATTTTCCTAAAATGTGTTTAAATTAGGAGGTATGTTAAACTCACTCTAATTCTAATTTGTTTCTATTATTGATTAATTTATGTTCTATTGAAATAATCAAATTGGTTTTAAATCATTTTTAAGGAACCACTTTAAAGTTATAATTATGCAAAAAAATGATTTTGAAGTAATTGATTGAGAATCACATTATGGTAATTTAAAACTTGTAGAATTACTTTTAGATGTAGTGTAACCAAATAACTTGCGATTAAAATCACTAAGAAAATGTAACCAAACACATAAGGATTTTAATTATAACTATTTTTATTTAAAAAATTAAGGAAAAGTATTTTCCTAAAATGTGTTTAAATTAGGAGGTATGTTAAACTCACTCTAATTCTAATTTGTTTCTATTATTGATTAATTTATGTTCTATCAAAATTATTTAAACAACATTGTTTCAAATTATAAAATAGTAATGTAGAAAAGAAAGAGGCATAAAACAAAACTCCTTTAGTGTCGTTCTCTAAAAAATTCTATATTTCAACAGAGAGCTTAATCTAGGCTGATGAAGTTTGTCTCCTAATTTATTTACTACTACTTTTTTTGTCATCAACCCATTTCATAAAGAATATGACTTATCAAAATAATTTAACTAAAAATAGTCCAAATTTATTAGAGATGATATGAAATGATGTGATATTAGTTCATTAAGTCAAAATCATCTCTTTACTATAGTAAGTAACAAAGAAAACCAAACATATTAATATTATAGTATGCCTATAATCAAAATCTACTAAGAAGAAGATACAAAATATTATTAATAAGACATCAAGAAAACTCTCCTGATGGATTAAGACAGACTAAATTTCAAATAAATGAAATGTATATGGTAGGTTTTAGTAGATTTTGAGAGTGAAAGTTAAGAAAAGAGTATTGGATTAAACATGTGATAGGTTTTGGTAGTTTTCTAATAAAATCATTGATGTGAATGTGCTACCAACACCATCACTATCAAGGAAGAGAGGTGTGTTTGGTTAGGTTGACTTGGAATCCAAAAAGAAAAAATTGAAAGTTTGGTTCTCACAACTCAACATCAGTCCAAAACCCTCTTTTGGTTTCCTCTTGTGGGCACATGCTCCCATATGAACCCACCCAATAAAGTCTCTTATACCTATTCTCATCTATTTCTTCACTCATAACTCTCCATTTAATCAAGGCAATCCCCCCCCTCCCCTATGCTTTCAAACTTTGCTTTGCACACTCACCTAAATGGAGAGAGAGTGTGTTCAAATCACAAAGACACATCCCTACCCTACCTCACTCCGCTCCATTGTCATCTTAAGGAAGAGAGAGGAATACAGATCAACAGCAGTTTAAGATGACTTTTGAGAGTAGTACTTTTAAGTGAAATAATTTTTTTTTTATAATATTTTGAAAACTTTATAACAAAATTTGAGGGGGATAGGGGTGGGAATCAATTTATACCCTTAAACTTTGAGGATTGAATCAATTGAAACTCTAAACTAATAATTGTATCAATTAAAACCCTAAGGCCTCGTTTGATAACCATTTAGTTTTTAGTTTTTCAAAATTGTGCTTGTTTCTCACCATTTTTCTACAATGGTTTTCATCTTTCTTAAAAAAAAACATAATTCCAAAAAAATGAAAACAAGTTTCTAAAATCTACTTTTTTTAGTTTTTAAAATTTATCTTGAATTTTGAAAACATATGTAAAAAGTAAATAACAAAACAAAGAAACACAGTGAAAATAATGTCTATGAGTTTAATTTTCAAAAACCAAAAACAAAAAAAATAAATGGTTATCAAACGGGTCTAATACTGTCAAAAGTGAATTAATATAGACTCTTTGTCAGGATTTTGTTTTAATGCATAATTCTCACACGTGTACAATACTTCTTTTAATGTAGAGATTTACACAATATTAAAGATGATAAATGTTGGAAGTAAGTGGGTAATAACAATTTTCATTGATATAAACAACATTTTTTTTTTGTTTTCTCTTTTTCTCTACTTATTGAGGGAAGAATTACATAGATAATTTTTCTTGCTACTTTGGTTGAGTTTAGGGAGAGGAATAATGATGTTTAGGTAGTTTTGAGTTGATTTTAAATGGAATCAAGTAAAATTAGTTATGAATTACTAATAGATGGTTTAAATTGATTTACTTATGAAAATATAGAAGTTTTAATTGATATAATTATTAATTTAGGAGCTTAATTGATACAACATGCAAAGTTCAAAGGTATAAATTAAGCCAAAATGAGTTTAGCTTTGTAATAATTGACATACACTTCTTCTCTTGAAATCAGAGGTTCAAATCCCTATTCCCCATTTGTTGTGCTCAAATATATATATTAAAATTTACTTTACTTGGTTAAAAACACGTGACTCCTAAATGATTGTTGATAGAGAGAGAAATCAAAATTAAGAACACTAAACTCTTCTGCATAGAAGAGAGAATATAGTACAAACCAAAAACACCAACATTTTGTGACCACAAGTGAAGGAGATGAATATTAATGAAGAACCTAAACTCTTTTCTATAAAACAAGTAGAAAATAATATAAATTAAGAATACTAAATTCTTATCAACATAAATATAATTGAACATTACTTGTCTCTTCAAATTTTAAGGAAAAAAAAATTGGCCTATAGGAGAGAGAATACAAACCAACTAAGCTATTGCACATAGAAGAGAGAGAAGAGATAAATACAAATCCACAAGAGCCACTAGTGCCTATGATTTTCAGACAACTTAGGAGTCCAAGTGTTTGAGGCATAAACAAAAGAAACCAATCCATCTTTTCAATGTATTTTGGTAGGATGCTCAAAAGACAAAAATCTTAAATTATTATTATTCTTTGTTTTATTTTTATTTTTTTATTTTTTGATGGGCAGAAGAATTTTTGAATCTGTTTTGATTGATTTCTATCCTCTGTTCTGCACCAGTTCATGGGTCCCTGCTATTGCTAACTCATTTATTTCACCCATATCCACCACCCCTTCTAGTCCAATCAAATCAACCTCCCAAAAAAAAAAAAATTTTAAAATGGCAACAAACTATTCCTATCATCTTTGTACTTGTACCATTACAAATTCATATATTAAAAGATATGTTTACAACCACATTTTAAATCTTACAAAAATGACAATACTATCAATGTCTCTCCTCTCTTAACCAATTAACTTGTTTTTTTAGAATAATTGAAGTTGTTTTTATCCTAGAGATTTGTTTGGAAAAAAAAAAAAACTACTCATATACATGAATGATAAAATGAAAGATTAGTTAGAGCTTGGTTGTCTGATTTCTAAGTTCAAACGTCAAATGTTTGTTGGATAAACATTTAAAATTAACTTCACAAAAGGAAAATGTAATAGGTGCAACTCATGTACTTTCTAGAAAAGCTTTGGATAGGAAAGAATTCAAGATATAAAAGTTTTATCACATAAAACAACCAACCAACAAACAATAGTTAAATCTTTATTTCCGTTCTATCATAAATCGAAAACAAAATTCAAAAATTATTTTGAAGACAACCACTCAAGACAACTCATTATTGTTGTTGAGTTAAAAAACACTTTTGATCCCTGAATTTTAATGGAATTATCAATTTAGTGTTTGAACTTTAGTTTGTAATGATTTATTTCCTATAATTTCAATTTTGTAACAATTTAATTAGTCTCTATACTTTAAAATTTGTAACAATTTAGTTCCCATTGTAAAAAAATGTTATTAATATTTAATGAAATTTCTTACATATGTAGATCGATAAACTTATTAGGAACCAAATGTGTTTATAAACTAAGAAAACTAACTCATTACATAATAAAAATTGACAATTAATTTTGATGACATTTTTCATGGTGGGAATTAAATTGTTACAAATTTTAAATTACAGAGGCTAAGTTGTTATATATAAAAATTTAGGAACTATATTATTACAAATTCAGAAGTACAAGGACTAAATTATTACAAATTAAAGTTCAAAAACTAAGATTTGGTTTTTGGTTTTTGAAAATTAAGTTTATAAATACTACTTCCACCTATAAGTTTATTTATTTTGTTATCTACTTTTTACATATGTTTTCAAAATTCAAGTCAAGTTTTGAAAACTAAAATATATATATATATATATATATATAGTTTTTAAAAACTTGTTTTTATTTTTGGAATTTGGTTAAGAATTCATATGTTTCCTTAAGAAAGATGAAAACAATTGTAGAGAAATTGTGAGAAAATAAGCATAATTTTCAAAAACCAAAAACCAAAAACTAAGTCTATAAATACTACTTCCACCTATGAGTTTCATTGTTTTGTTATCTATTTTTTACATATGTTTTCAAAATCCAAGCCAAGTTTAGAAAACTAAAAAAAAGTAGTTTTTAAAAACTTGTTTTTGTTTTTTGAAATTTGATTAAAAATTCATATGTTTTCTTAAGAAAGATAAAATATATTATAGAGAAATGATGAGAAAAAAAGTACAATTTTTTCAAAAACCAAAAATCAAATGGTTATCAAACGAGATCTAAATAGTTATCAAATAGGGTCTAGATTGTTACCTTCATAAACGTTCAGAAACGAAGGTATTTTTTAACCTTGTTTTTGTTACTATATAACAACATTAAAAATGTAGGGTAAGATTCAAACCTTCACCTTATTAAAAATGATATTGATGTTTGAGTTAGATTTGAATTGGTACAGCTCATCAAAATTTAAGAAAAAAAATAGGTATGATCTATCTGGAAAGTGAAAATCAAAAGACCAATTAAGAAAAAATAAAGTCTCCTACAGCATTGGCACAGTCTTCAGTGCTCATAATTAGGCCCATAATCAGGAAGCTGCCCTAATCTCTAATCTCTAATCTCTAATCTTAGCTTTATAATTAAACCCACCAATTGAACATGAGGCACATGCTACATTAACCCAATAATTATAATATAATAGAACTTCTTCCCCCCCCCCCCCCCCCCCCCCCCAACCAGCAGTGTTTTGAATTTTGAATCCCTGAATTTTTTTAAAATTAATTTTCACCCCTGCCCTTTATTTTAATTTATTATATTAATAAAAACCAATTTGCTGTTTCTTAATCAACTTACAAAAAACAGTGTCATACTTAATCACCTATGCAAGCCTTAGCAGACAAAAGTAACACCTCAAAAGCAATGCTCCTTTAAGGTCAATCCCTTCAAATTCATTTTGAAATTTGTGAAAGTAAAGTGTATTTTGAATATTGGTTGCTCGCTTTTGATTCCATGTCTTGTAATGATTTTTTTTTTTTTTCATTTTTTTTTTGAATTGTTTGATACGATCAAACTCAACAATATAATGTTTTCCTCAACAACATACACAACAACTCGTCGTTTCTACATAGATGGGTATTTGTTTACATAGAAAAAGTTAAAATATACATAAAACAAAGATGTTGACACTTGCAATTTCCTCATTGAGAACATGCATATAGTTTCTCACTTTTTCCTTTCAAACATAAAGCTCTAAAAAAAATTTGTCAACCTAAAGTGGCATTTAGAGGGATCCAAAGGCTAGGTTCATAGGTTTTTAAGACATGAAGAAAACAAAATGTAATGACAACAATAAGTCTACCAGCACTTCTCTTCTTTTTAACATGAGTACTCTTCACACTTAAAACTAGCACATGAGTTGAGCCTAGAGAGGATGATTATATTCTTCAACTACCATATGATGGGAAATTTATTGGAAGTCTAGGAAGATAACCTAATCAAGTATAGAACTATCTTGAGGATACTAAAATACTTTCTAATATTTCCAACTATTTTGGTATTGGTAGTATTAGTAAAAATTTGATTAAAAAATACTTTTAGTCCCTGAACTTTTATGGAAGTAACAATTTAGTCCATAAACTTTTAGTTTGTAATGATTTAGTTCTTGTACTTTTAATTTTATAACAATTTAGTCCTTGAACTTTAGTATACAACAATTTAGTCTCTGTACTTTAAAATTTGTAACAATTTTAAAATATAGCGAAATTTTAATGGAATTTCTTATATATGTAGATCGATAAACTAACTAGGGATCAAATGTGTTTCTAAACTACAAAGTCCAAGTCATGACATAATAAAAATTGCACTTAATTTTGATAAGATTTTTCATGGTAGGGACTAAATTGTTCCAAATCTTAAAGTAGAATGACTAAATTGTTACATACTAAAGTTCATGAACTAAACTATTACACATTTAAAAGTAAATATACTAAATTGTTACAAACTAAAGTTCAATGATTAAATTGCTACTTTCATGAAAGTTTAGGGACCAAACGCGTTTTTGGACCTAAAATTTTCAATAGTATATTATTGCTCATTTGCTCATTTTTTTTAGGCTTGTGGGAATAAACAATATGTTTAGACACCCATCTTTCTCACTAGAAAAAAAAACAAAGGAAGTAATCAATTTTTATTCCTAAACTTCGCAAGATGTATCAATTTTTACCCTAACTTTCAATTTCATCAAATTGGACCTTAAATTTTAGTAAGTGTTGCAATTCTTACCCTTTAATAGGTTCTTATTTGAAGAATTGTGAAAAAAGTTGTGTTTAATATATAAAATATATTTCAAATACATATTGGCAAGATGTCATAATAACACAATGATATAGTTGGATTTTTATTGAAATTTGTTAGTTTTGAAAGATTTATTCGGTGGTCGATTTTGTGCATTAATAGAGTTTAATTTTTGTGTTAAGTTTTATTGAGGATCCCACATCTGAAATATTAATAGTGACTTCACAATTTATAAGATACATGCGTCACTCCTCTCATTGTCAATTGGTTTTGTGATGAAACCTCATGTAATCTTGATATGGTATCAGAGCTCATTAAACCCAAACGGGTATTCCGGTCCCAAAAAATAAAATAAAAATAATAAAAATAATAAAAAATAAAATTAGGATCCAATTCAAGATATATATATATATATATATATATATGTATATATGTATGTATTTGTTAAAATTAATGGGTAGATGTTACAGAATTTGAATATAGTAAGTCTAGAGATCAATTTGATAAAATTGAAAATTCATGGTGAAAATTGATACACCTTATCACATTTAAAGTAAAAATGGATATTTTCAAATTTATGCAAGAAAAAAAACAATCACAAATTTGGCAAGAGAAAAGACAATTCAAATTTGGGTATAAATAATTCTCATCTCTAGCCGTTAAGTGGAAATTGGCGCTGCACATGAGCTCTGCATTAAAGAAGACGACTTGCGGGAAGGAATCGAATTGGGCCTGGGCTTAAAGCCCAAACTCACTGCAAAGTCAATACGTAAACGGTCGTATTTAGTGGTTCAATTAAAATTGAGGGGAAAAAATAAATCAAAATTTACTCCTTGGCCAAGCGTATCTATTTTTATTCTAAATTTTCAATTTCATTTAAGTGAAATATAAATTTTGATAAGTATTATAATAATTATCTTAAACTTAAATAAGTGTTACAATTTTTATCTTCCAATGACTTTCATTTTAAATTTTGTTAAAAAGAATATTCTTAGTTATAAAATATATGTTCAGTACCATATTTATGGGACTTTAAAGAAAATGATGTTGGAGCTAGATTTTGTTAGAAATTTTTAGTTTTTTTTAGATTTTTTCAATGGCCGATGTTACATGTTAACCAAATTTAATTTTCTGCAATACTTGATTCTTGTTAAAATTAGTGAGTTTTATCATATTTTTACTTATGTTTGGTTAAAATTGGGTGTTACAAAATTTGCAACACTCTTTTAAGTCTAGAATTCAATTTGATGAAATTGAAAGTTTATGGTGAAATTTGATGCATTATGTCAAGTCTGGGAGTAAAGATAGATTTTGTAGGGTGAAGGAGTAGGAAACCATAGATCATGCTTTATTTCTATGTCAGCTAGGTAAATAAATATGGACGAATATTTTACCTATGAATAATAGGTTTAATATTACTCAAATGCCCATTCAAGACCGGAGGTTTGAGTTTGCAAAACGCCTATTTGAAAGTGACTTTGAGTTAGTTTGTGTAGGAGCATGAGCTATTTGGAATGATCATAACGCCGTGTTCACACTCAATCTATATCTCCAATAGCTTCGAAATGTGAGTGGCTCCATAATTATCTACAAGATTACAAGAAAGCAAAAGGAATGAGATTACCATTGTTACCAACCCAAAATCGGCTTATTCTGTCCCCAACAAAAATGGAGGCTTCTTGAGTGTTGTCTGTTGATGCTTCTTGTTGACTGGGTGATCAAGTGATTGGTTCTGGGACATTCGTGAAGAACTCAAGAGATGTGCCAATAACGACTATGCAAGGTTATTGGCTTTGTGATTACTCTCCATTATGTGCAGAAGCATTTATCATCCTTGAAGGTTTACGCTTAACTCATCCAATGATTGTAAAGGTTGTTATAGTTTTTTTTTATTCATTGATAAATATTCAAATGTTTATCGAAGAGATTGAAGTACTAAATGAAGCAACTACAATCACTCAAGACATTCAAGCTATTAGCTCTACATTCCAGTTTATCTCATTTTCTCATAGAACAAAATGAAATAGTATATATAATTGATAATTTGACTCATCGTGATCGCTTAAAACACGCGGTTTAATGGACTCATCCTTTTCCTCCACGCTGTTTAATGGACTCATTGTGGTCGCGTAAAACAAATGGAATAGAAAATGAGTCTCTTTCTTATGTAGCCCAAGCGACATTCTCTATTTTTTTTTTTTAGTTCAACAACATTTGGAAGTGTGGGGATTCGAATCTCTGACTTATTAGTCAAGAGTACATGTCAATTACCACTGAGCTCTGCTTACTTTGGCAAGCGACATTCTCTATTAGTTATTATTATTATTATTATTTTGATGACATTATTATTATTTAAGGAAAAAAAAAAACTTTTCCCCTCTAGTTTGTATAGTTTTGTCGTAATACCGATTATATCCCTAATTGTAGCTTGGGTTGTTCATTTCTATGTATGCAAGCTCTCATATGAGTACGGCTACTCAAGGTCAAATAATACAAATTTAGAGAATTGCATGTGAAAAAAAATATTTTTCAAAAATGTATTTTCTTTTAAACCTTTTTTTATAAAAGCCATTTAAAATTAAAAAAAAAAATTGTATGTTTGGTTACACTTTTTCTCAAAAGTGTTTTAATACATAAGTTTATTTGGTTCTCTACCCTGAAAAATGATTATACTAATGTCAAATTACTATAAAAGACGACTATTAAACATTATGAACTAATAAGTTCAAATTTGTATTTAAAATACTCATATGTATGACCGACTGACTACCGTCGGAGTGGTCGCCGAAGTTGTCACTGGAGTTTTCATTGGAGTGGTCACCAAGGTGGTTGGGTCTCCTAAGTGATCGTAGAAGTGGTCGTCATGGTAGTTGGGTCAACGGGTGGTCATCGATAGTGATTTTTTGATGGTCAAGTCGATAGGTGGTCGAGTCGCTGGAGTGGTCACGAGGTGGTTGGGTCGCTAAGGTAACTGCTGGAGTGGACATCGGGGTGGTCGTCGATGGTGATTGCCAAGTGATTAGGTAGTCGGATTGGTCGTTGGAGTGGTCACCGAGTGGTCGTCAGGGGTGGTTGTCGGGTTACTGGGATGGTTGGCGGTTTGCGATTACAGGGTGATTGGTCGTGGTCCGTGGAAGTGGTCATCGAGTGGTCGTTCATGGTGGTTGCAAGATGGTCAGGTTGCTCGAGTGGTCTAGTTTTCGGGTTGGTCGTTGTAGCATGGGTGGCCATCAAAGTGGTCTCTGGAGTTGTTATCAGGGTTGTTGTCGGAGGTGGTTGTTAGCGGTGGTTGGGTTGTCGGAGTGGTCGTCAAAGTTGTCGCCAGCGGTGGTTACTAGGTGGCGTTGGAATTGTCACTAGAGTTGTTACCGGAGTAGTCATGTGGCGGTAGTCACCGGAGGAGGTCGTCGGAGGAGTCACTTGAGTGGTCATCAGAGTTGTCACCTGCGGTGGTCGCCAACAGTGGGCGGCGGTGAGTGAGGTAGTGTGAGGGTATTTTGGTCATTTTCATATATCATGAAAATTTGGTAGGAATTACAAATTAAACACTTAAAAACATTTTTTTTTCTAAAATTTGGTTTCAAGTATTTCTCTCAAAATGATTCATTTCTCAAACTCATTTTTTAAAACCATATGGACCCTTAATGTCACGTCATTCTAACTTCAATAGACTTTACTTCTTTTTTTTTTTTTTTAATGAAATGAACTTGATTGGAACAAGTCATTAAATTTAGAACAAAAAAAAAATGCCATAAAGAATAAGGACAAAATTTAAAAGGTATCGTAAATAATAGAGATCAATGTTAGTTTGTTTTTAGTTATACATTTATATCATTAAGGACCCTTTGGTTTAATTTTTCAAGTGTTTAATTTTTTTTAAAAAAAAGTCATTTTAATAAAGTTGTAGTGTTTGACAACTACTCAAAATGATTTTTTTTAAAATGAATTTGAGAAATAACGTTTTAGATGTTTAACTTGGAATCCTTTAAATTTTCATGATATATATAAAAATGACTAATATACCCTCCCACTTCACTTTCACTTCCACCATGGGCGTCGCCGCCCACTACCCACCGCTCACCACCGACAACTACTTCGGCGACCACTGCCTACCGCCCACCTCCGGCAACCACTGCCAACTGTCACTCCAGCGACCCCTCGCAGTGGCCAGCGGTAGTCAAAGGGTCATAGTGTTTTAAATACAAATTTGAAATTATTAGTTCATAGTGTTTAATAATCATCATTTATAGTAATTTGGCATTAGTATAAATATTTTGAGTGTAAAGCAAACCAAACATACTTGTGTATAAAAACACTTTTGAGAAAATGTAACCAAACATATTAGTGTTTTAATGTTAAATAATTTTTATAGAAAATGCATTTAAAAAAAACACTTAAATTAAAAGGTAATCCAAATGGACTTAAAACTAAATTGTGCATAACTTATAAAAAAAAAATCATATTTATTCCTAAACTTGATAAGATACATAATTTTTTATCATAAACTTTTATTTCATTAAATTGTACCATAAACTTTGATAAATGTGACAACTTTTTGTCTTAAACTTTAACAAACATTACAAATTTTTTCAAAAAAAAAAAAAAAAAAAACAAACAAACAAACATTGCAATTTTTAATTTTTAATAGGTTTTCATTTGAAAAATTGGTTAAAAATATTTTTTTATGTGTGTTGCATAAATTATAAAACATATATCAGATAGAAAGATTTTTGTTGAAATCTGTGAGTTTTGGAAGATCCGTTTAATAGTCGGATCTTGTGCATTAATTGAGTTTAATTTTATACAATACTTCATTTTTGTTGATATTCGTAAATTTTGAAAATTTTGTACTTGCTTTTTATTAAAATTAGTGGATGAATTTAACGAAGAATTGAACAAGGGTAAAAATTAAAATTCTTGTTTAAGTCTAGAGTTCAAATAGATGAAGTTCAAAGTTTTTGAAGTAAATTAATACATCCCCATGTTTATAATATAAATTATTTTTTTCAAAAAAAAAACAAAAGGAGAAGAAGACAGCAATGAGTCATATTTCCTGTACAGGGTTTTATTAAGAAGATGAATATGATTGTACTAAAAAACAAAAGAGATTAATATGATTTTCATTCAACTATGAATATTTTTTCTTTTCTTTTCTTTTTTTGAGGAAAACATTCACCTATTAATCTAAGATGGAAAGTGTCTTCAAATGTAAGCCTGTCTGGCAATTAGCTTTCTCCTTAATTAGATGCTTTTTCCTTGTTTGTTTGTTTGTTTGTTTTTAAATGAAGATAAACGAAATATTGTTTTGTATAATACAAAATAGTATGTATAATAATTATATATTAGATCATTTAGTAGATATAATTTTTTACTATCAGTTTTCTTAGTGCAATTTTTTTTTTTTTTTTTTACAGTTATGAGATTAAAATGAAAATGCACATTAAAAGTATACTACACAATAAACAAATAAAATAATACTACTAAATTTGATAATAGAAAACAAGAAGAAGGAAATTGAGTCTTACTTTAAAAGGTAATTTAGAAAATAATTATGGTACAAAAAAAAAGTATAAATCTCATTCTAATCAGGGAAGTTTCAAGATTATTCTATTTTAAATTTTAAAGTTTTAAAAATACTAAAAAAAAAAAGTCTTAAAAGGTTTACATGTTTATTCCATTTTGACTTCTAAACTTTGAAAATGTTAATTTAATTCTTGGACTTCTTTTAAAATAGTCATTTTGATTCTTATTGTTATTTTGTTTTTAACAAATGAATATTGAGACTTCAAGTATGTGTATTAAAGTGTCAATATTGACGTGTATTAGAGCAACATTAGTTGTTAAAAAAAAAGCCACATTAGTCGATCGTCATTATTGTATAAAAGGATATTAGATGGAAAAATTATAGCATCAACAAAAATAGTTTTTTTTTCCTCACAGCTTAAGGACTACCATAGACAAGAGATCTTTACAAAATAACCTAAAAGTTTATGGAGAAAAAAGTCAGGATCATATATATTTAAAAAACGTAAGGAGTACAATATAATAATTTTGAAAGTTCAAATTTCAAAACAAAATTTTAAAAATAGAATCCTCATGATATATTATCAACTCATCTAATCAAATTGTAAGTAATATATATGAGTTAAATTACAAGTTCAATCGCTAAACTTTTATGAAGTTCAATACTTTTATGTTGGTGTCAAATAGGTCTTTACATCTTAAGAAGTGTTTAATAGATTTCCAAACTGTCAATTTTATGTCAAATAAGTTCTTGAATTATAACAAGTGTCTCTAATCCCTTAAACTTCTGATTTTGTGCTTAATAAGTCTTTGAACTTTCAATTTTGTGTCTAAGTCCGTAAATTTTTAAAAATGTTGAATACGTCAAGAACTTATTAGAAATAGAATTTAAAGTTCATAGACCTATTTAACGTTGTTAAAGTTTAAAGACGAATTAAGTATAAAATTGAAAGTTCGTATACTTTTTAAAGTTTAAAGACTTATTAGACACAAGTTCATAGACTAAGCATGTAATTTAATCTATATATAATTTATTATAAAAAAATGTAATATATAAAATTATGATCTTAAATTTTTTAAAATGAATATGTAAAGATACCATGAGATCTCTAAATATAGCCTTTATGTTTGAAAATTTAAAATTCGTCCTCAGCGTTTGAAAATATTTCAATTCATCGCTAAACAAATACAAATCGATGAAATCTACAAAATCAGGCCCCGTTTGATAACCATTTGGTTTTTGAAAATTAAGCTTGTTTTCTCCCAATTTCTCTACAATGATTTTCATCTCCATTAAGGAAACATTTGAATTCTTAGCCAAATTCTAAAAACAAAAACAAGTTTTTGGAAACTACTTTTTTTAGTTTTCAAAATATGGTTTGGTTTTTGAAAACATAGGTAAAAAGTAGATGACAAAACATGTAAAGTCATAAGTAGAAGTAATATTTAGAGGCTTAATTTTCAAAAATTAAATGGTTATCAAACGGGGCCTCAATGTTTAAATTTATTTTTAAAAAATTATTCACAAACCATTTCCCCCCTATGTTTCATTAAAAAATCTTTATTGAAATGCGCACCAACCAACTACACTAGATATTGAATTGTGTGCAATCGTTCTACCACTTTGGACAATGGATACAATGCGAGGTGCAAACTTTGCTTTAACCTTTCAATTTCACCCATTTAAACTCCAAATTTAAATAAACGATGCAATTAAAGGGTAAATTTTCATATCAATCTAAGCATGAATAATGCACTAATTACCATCTTAAAGATCAATGGTTCAATCCATTCATCTCGCAATTGTTGAACTAAAAAAAAAGAATTAATTTTTTCGTCGACATTTTTATCAACATTTTTATTATATTTTAGAGGACTCTACAAATTATAACAAAAATATCAATAAAATAATAGCAGACCTAATATTAAAATGGTTAAATTATAAAAAATACCCTTGAACTTTGCCATTTGTTTAAAAAATACTCATATTCTTTCAAAATATGCAATATTATCATTGATCTTTCAGAAATGTTTCAAAACTACCATTGAAGTAAATTCCATTAGAATGTTAGATGGACAATCAATGTGGTAGTGATTTAGAATGACGTGACGGTGACTAGGACACTTTCGTCCAATATTCTAACGTTTCTTATACTCCACTTTCGTCTGATATTCTAACATTTCTTATACTTCAATAGTAGTTTTGAAATGTTTACGAAAAGTTAAGGGTAATATTGTAAATTTTGAAAGAATAAAGGTATTTTAAAACAAAGAGCAAAGTTCAAAGGTATTTTTGTTTTTATATATAAATTAGCCTATTAATAATATGAAATATAAACTTATTTAAAAATGATGAAATGCTTATTTGTTAATTTAAATTTTTTTTTATAATTATTTTTTTTCTAGAAAATATCTATTGGTATCGACATTTTATATATATTTCTATTGACATTTACATATAATTAAGATATGAACATTTTCGTCGACATTGACATTTAAAAACCTTGGTTGCGATAAATACTTCTTCAAAACTAAATTTGAAAATTATCCATGAATCAACAAATAAGTCATATAAAATTCAACTAACAAAATATTCAAAATCATATCAATAAAATGGCCACTTAATCATGAAAATGTTCTATACTAAAAAAAATCATGAAAATATTCAAAACTAGTTACTAAGTTTTGGTAACAAAATGCCTAAATCTAACTATTAAAAGCACAATACACAATTATAAAAATCAATACATGCAAAAATAATCTCATCCAACTCTAAAAACAGTCATAGCTAATCACAAATCTAAAAAAAAAATGTACTACTTATTTAAGTATAAGTTTAAATTGTAATATTTATTTAAATTCGAAGTTTAAATGAATGAAAATGAAAACTTAAGATTAAAATTGATTCACACGTGGAAGTGGAAGTTTAGGGATAAAAAATTGAACTTTTTCCCAAATAATATGAGATAGTTATGTTATAGGAATTGAACTTTTCCCTAAATAACATGAGATAGTTATGTTATAGGTGCTTCCTATTATGAGTTATTATCTCATTTTCATTTTTAAAAAAATCACATTGTGACATTAGTGATTGTTCAATCAAGGAAATTCATTGAAAAAAAATTGTGGAAATATCATAGTTTGACAATGTATATCAATTTTTACCATAAACTTTCAATTTCATCAAATTGCAGCTTAAACTTTTATAAGTATTGTAATATTCACTTTAAACTTGAATAAGTATTACAGTTTTTACCCTTCAATAGACCTTCACTTGAAAAATCATAAATAAAAATATTTTTATGTACATTTAATAAATATAAAACATATGTATAGTACAAAATTAATGAATCTTCACATAAAATAAAAAGGAGTCGGATTTATGTTGAAAATTGTCCGTTTTAAAAAATCTATTCAATCGTTGACTCTCATGCATTAATGAAACTTATTTTATGTAAGACTTGATTTTTGTTGAAATTAGTCACTTTTAAGATATTTTTATTTTACTTTTTATTTATGTTTAGTAGGTAAATTTAGTGAAAATTGAACATGAGGTAAAAAGTGCAATACATTGTTAAGTTTAGAGTTAAAAAAATTTATACAATTGGTCAAATTCAGGGTTAAAATTTTGATTTTTTTTCCCCCAAACTTTTATATTGAAGATTTTCCAATGCTACTCCCATTTTCTATCATTTCTTCCCTAATTAAAAGATAAAATAGAATCCCCTAAATAGATAACTACTTGGCCAATATGCAAAGGAGCTACCTTTGAGAAGACACAACCACAATATGGATGAAGAGTGGTTATGCTTATGCATAAATTCATTAAATTTATTGAAAGAGATAACCTCTGAAACAAATTTTGTCAGAGTTAGTTTTGATATAAAGAAATTTCCCCAAAATAACCAAAAAAAAAAAAACCCATATTTGAAATGTACTGCCCAAACACAAACACTGCCTTAACCTTGGATGCCAAAATTTTGCTATTTTGATAGACAAATGAGTAATTGACACAATAAATAGATTCGAAAAAGATTGCCCGCAATTACAATTATAACAGCCAATATTTATCTTCCAGCGATTTATTTTTCTAAAAAAAAGGAAAAAAAAAAGTATTATTTTAGCTTTTTATTCCCTCATTTTCTTATATATATCTCCGATTGTGGTGTCCCATCTTGTTGCTTGTTCCATCGCAGCGTTTCAAAAGGGTCAAAGAAAGTAAAATAGTAGAGACGAAAAGATCTCTCTGTTTCTCTGCATTTTGATCATTGAAGGTAACTGCACAAGCCTCAGTTTCCTCTAATATTTCATGTGGAGGTTTAATTTTTGAATTTTTGAATTTTTTTTTTTTGTATGTATATGTCATTTTTATTTGTTGCTTTAGTGAATTTCTTTTGTCCAGATTTTGGGTTATCCCTATATCCTCTTTATAAGAGCGAACTGGGTCGTTCTGCTTTGCTTTCTTATTTGAGGGTATTTTTTATCTAGGGGTTTTTGGGTGGATTGGTTTTGGTTTTTGATTATCTGGGTGTCGCTTATTTTTCGTCAAGGTCTCGTCTCGTTTCTGGGTTTGTTAAAAGTAATTGATATTAGTAGCTCGTTCAGGATTCTTTTAGCTGAATGGCCCGGTTGGTTCTACCTTGCAAGAGCGTGGGATTGGCAAGGAATAACCTCTTGGGTTTGATCTCATCTGCTCCTGTGATTACCCATTTCCCAGTTTCTTTATGTTTGTACTTCTATTCAATTATTGTTGAGAAAATGGTGTGTTGAGAAAGTAGGGAAGTTCATGTTATCATATGTAGTGTTTTTTTAATACTTTATTTTATCATTGATTAGTTGCCTTTTCATTTGAGGTTGCAAAAGGGCTTGGTCTGATCTTATGTGCTGTGTTTTATGTTACAATTCTGAATCATAATCTTAGTCTTGAAAGGTAATGTGTTTTTCTGGGGCTCCTTAGGCTGCTTTCTATCTTCTTTATGCAAAATAGTCCTTTTGGCTGCTGTACTGACTGAACTATTCTGCATATTAGTTCATGAAACTCGAGTAGGATAGTATACATTAATTACTCTTTATTTTTGTTGGCTGCATTTCAGAATCAAACTTCAAAATGGGAAAGTTGAGCATGTACTTTTAATTTATCATCTTCTGTAAAGAAAATTACCGACATGGCGAGCTCCTTTTTTGTAGGTTCGAGCTGCACACCGTTGTGTTAATTCATTTGGAATTTCGGTTAAACGTAGCACTAGACAGAGGCCCTTATTTACTTCACAGGTTCTTTCACTTTTCGGCATTTTTTGTTTTTTACTTATAATTGAGATATGCATTAGCAAAGTGAATTCATTGTTCATTCTTTTGGTTTCAAATTTCAGCGTTTGTAAGAAAGTATAGAACATTTCTAAAGATTTCATTTATTTTACTTTTTCCTTTTCAGGTGAAATCCAGACTGAATTATCGCTTTCCATATCATTTGCCATTTGTAAGCTCTTATAACTTGATATAGCATCACTCTGCATTCCAATGTGCTTGCTTGCCATTTCCTGCACAACCCAATTATTTTCTTTTACTATTCAAGTGTCTGCTGTCAAAAGTATTAATCATTTAAGTTTCTTGACTTTCAGAATGTAGTAGTAGTTTTTTCAAAATTTTAGCCAATCCTGTTCCCCTCCAAATTTTTTCAGGGGGCTAAACAAGCTAGTAGGAAGCTGATTTGTTCAGTTGCAACAGAAGCATTGCAAGAAAAATCTGAAGAAAACAAAATGGGTACACCTAAAGAGATATTTTTGAAAGATTACAAGATGCCTGATTACTATTTTGACACGGTACACAAACCTTAATTTAATTTTGGATTTGCATTCTTTCACCATGGCAGTTTTTATATTATTGAGTAAAACAAAAAATTTCTGTAGGTGGATTTGAAATTTTTGTTGGGTGAGGAGAAGACAATCGTCAGTTCAAGAATAATGGTGTTCCCTAGAGTTGAAGGTACTCGGAGTGACGACTAACTGTTTTTGTAATATACTGTTAAGAATTGTTGTTATCTTTGCCTTTTTGCAGTATTTCACTTACACTTGAATGGAATATCTGTCACATCAATGTTCACGTGGTTCCTCTAGTGTGAATTTCCCCATAATCAATTCAATTGTTTTTTACTTTTTGGTTCAGGATCCAAATTTCCTCTTGTTTTGGATGGGTGTGATATGAAGTTGATTTCGATTAAGGTTAACAGTGAGGACCTCAAGGTAGATAAATGTATAGTTTAGATACTGCGTACTCAAGTGCATACTGTATGTAATCATGTATTCTGAACTGCCAATGCAAATTGCTCAAATGAATTTAGTTTCCTTTATATTATATTTGATGTAAAGGCAGTCCCCTATATAATATTCTTATGGACTTATTGTCTTTATTTCATCTTTTGTGCCCCCAAAATTTAGGAGGCAGATTACGTTCTGGACTCCCGCCATTTGACAATCCTATCACCGCCAACTGGTTCTTTTACTTTGGAAATTGTCAATGAGATATGTCCTCAGAACAACACATCTTTAGAGGTTGAACATACATTCGTTGATACTTCTCTCTCTCTCTCCCTCTGTTTTCCTTTTCTCTCCCTCTCTCTCTCTCTCTTTTTAAATGAAACTCTAGACCTTACCGTGAAATTGCCTTTGGATGAAGGGACTCTATAAATCAACTGGAAATTTCTGCACACAATGTGAAGCTGAAGGTTTCCGGAAGATCACATTTTACCAGGTTGGGGGACTTTGTTTTGATTAATGATTTCTATAGATCTATACTATAGGTCATTTGACATTCAATTAACTAATGCAACGTGAATGTTGAGCAGGACCGTCCTGATATAATGGCAAAGTACACGTGTCGCATAGAAGCTGATAAGTCATTATACCCTGTGCTGCTATCTAATGGGAATCTTATAGATCAGGGTGATTTAGAGGTGAACTTCATTTTACACAACTGGATAGCATTTTGTATTATGCCTATGTTACATGCTCATCACAAGCACTCTTTCAGCAGGGTGGAAAACATTTTGCCCTTTGGGAGGATCCCTTTAAGAAACCCTGCTACTTGTTTGCATTAGTAGCTGCCAAGTTGGTAAGCAGAGACGATGTTTTTATTACTCGTTCAGGTAGGAAAATCTCCTTGAAGATATGGACCCCAGCTGAAGACTTACCCAAGACTGAACATGCCATGTATTCTTTAAAGGCGGCCATGAAATGGGATGAAGATGTTAGTATTTTCATATATCAATAGATTTTTTATTGATTTGCATGCAAGCAATATACAACATTTATTGCAACATCAATTTGTTTTCATGTGCTGAAATCAGGTTTTCGGACTAGAATATGATCTGGATCTCTTCAACGTTGTGGCTGTTCCAGATTTCAACATGTGTGTTCTCTATATTTTATTATTCTTTTTCATTTTTACTTTTGTTTCTGTTCGTTTTGTCACCATTTTACTGTCTCTAGATGACTTCTGTTAAAAAATGTATCTCGTTACTTACTAATTTTTAGATTCTGATGATATCTTTTTTAATTAACCAGGGGAGCCATGGAAAACAAGAGTTTGAATGTATTGTCTCCTAAACTTCGTTTCTTTTGTGACCATGCGCTTGATTTAAATTTCATAATTTTATTCATGCCGTTTTTTTTTTTCTAAAACAGATTTTCAATTCAAAACTTGTCTTGGCGTCTCCAGAGACTGCTTCTGATGCAGATTATGCTGCCATATTAGGAGTGATTGGCCATGAGGTTTGTCATAAAAGTTCTGTCACTCAAGAGCTGGGAATAATATGTTCTTTAATAATAGAGCAGAGTTTTTATGATCACATAATCACATGATTTTTTTATATTGTCTTGCAGTATTTCCACAACTGGACGGGCAACAGGTTGTTTCAAGAACCAATATAATCTTGAAATTTAAATGTCATTTTTTTGTGTATTTTGCTTGAATCATTCCTCTGTATTTTGTTCTCCGACACTATTACTAAGCATACTTTAGAATTTTTTCTTATTGTTCCCTAGAGCATGTATTCCAGGCTTGTGCTCTGTTTTAAACTACTGCTGACAAAATAAATATGCAGGGTGACATGCCGTGATTGGTTCCAGCTGAGCCTGAAGGAAGGCCTTACTGTTTTCCGTGATCAGGTATGATATTTACCTCTTGAGATATTTTCAACTTTGATTAAACACCTGATTGATCCTTGGAAACTCTTCCCATTGCCACGATAATAGGAATTTTCATCTGACATGGGAAGTCGTGCGGTAAAGCGAATTGCTGATGTTTCAAGACTTAGAAACTATCAGTTTCCACAGGTTTGCCTCATGTATCCACTTTTCAGATTTCCCATAACTTTATGCACACATATATATTGTACCTATATTTTCTCTCACGAACTATTTACTAAATTTCAATTGCCAATTGAATTGATGTAGAAATTAGCATTCAAAGCTGACTTTGTCCCTTCCTTTCTATTCTGCAGGATGCCGGTCCCATGGCTCATCCTGTTCGACCACATTCCTACATCAAGGTTAATAGTTATATTTATGTGAACTTTTCTGTGTATGCCTATTTCATTTACAGCCGTCCTAACTGTTTAATCCCAACATTCTACAGATGGACAATTTTTACACAGGAAAGTGTTGTTCTCTATGGGTTTGCACAAAATTCAAGCTATTTGTTTGTTCTTTCCTTTCCCATTTTGGTTTCTTTTCTTCAATTTTTACTGATGTAGACTTCTTTTGAACCTTGGGTTTTTAATCTTCTTCTATCAAGTTATGATCTGACACGGGTCCTGTACCAACTTGAACATGCAGTGACGGTAGGTTTTATTATTGAGTCTTTACATGGTATTAAGTTCATTTTCTTCTCTATCTATGACGAGACTATCTAATTTATGATTTCTCTTTGCAGGTCTATGAAAAGGTTCGACATTATAATGCTTCCCCTTTTTCTCTGGGTCAAGAAATATTGATAGTGAACGATTAATGTCTTGTGAACTTAGGGTGCTGAAGTCGTGAGGATGTACAAGACCTTATTGGGAAGTCAAGGATTTAGAAAAGTAAGGGTTGAAAATACTTTAAAATAATTTCTAAGATTATATTAGATCTTTAAAATTCTTTTTTCTCATCAAGGAAATGCTAGAGTATAATATATAATCCTTGTGATCCAAGAATATCTTTTATATATGATAGCTCTCAACTTTGAGAAGTTGGTTTATCGAAATTGTTTTTATCTCAGGGCATGGATCTTTACTTCAAGAGACATGATGGCCAAGCTGTTACATGTGAAGATTTCTATGCCGCAATGCGGGATGCAAATAATGCCGATTTTGCTAACTTCTTACTATGGTGTTTATAGCTACTTTACTTCATTTGAATTTTCTTCTATGCAAAATTTACAGTGCTTATGAATATAACTAAAATACAGGTACTCTCAAGCTGGGACCCCTCAAGTTAAAGTTACATCATCTTACAATTCCGATGGTCGTAATTTTACTCTGAAGTTCAGGTATATAATCCATTGGGTGTTGTTAACCTTATCGATCTTTTTTGTAGTTGTTGTTTACAATTTATGCTAAGTGGTTAAAATTCCACAGCCAAGATGTCCCACCAACTCCTGGGCAGCCAACTAAAGAGCCAATGTTTATACCTGTTGCTCTTGGTTTGCTAGACTCAGCTGGCAATAATTTGCCTCTGTCCTCTATATATCATGATGGGGTGTTGCAATCTATAGCTGATAAAGATCAGCCAGTCTACTCCACAGTCCTCAGGTTGACCAAGGTTAGGAAACAAATTACATCATTCTGTGACTGCTTCATTTGCAAACTGCTTATAAGGTATAAGTGTATTGGTGGTTAGATTTTTGTTTCACTATGGTAACTTCCATTTGGCCGATTAAGGTAGTTGAATGAACATGTCGGCAAGTTTAGACCTCCACTTGCTTGTTTTTGCATTTGATCGGGGAAAATAAGATTGAGTTGATAATTCCATGTGCTTAAGAACTGGAGATTTAGGAATTAGGACACCACATTTTCATATATCTACTGATCGCTATGCTTGATGCAGAAAGAAGAAGAGTTTGTCTTCTCCGACATACCTGAGCGGCCAGTTCCATCTTTATTTAGGGGCTACAGTGCTCCTGTCCGTCTGGAAACAGATCTAAATAACGATGATCTATTTTTCCTTCTTGCTCACGATTCAGATGAGTTCAACCGGTTCGTGTTTATATCAAATTTTTTAAAAGGTTAATTCACTAGAATAACTATTAAATGTCATCTTTCCGGTCATTTTGTGATTTAGTTGGGAGGCTGGACAAGTGTTGGCACGGAAACTGATGCTCCAGTTGGTAGCTGATCACCAGCAAAATAAGGCATTGGTTCTTAACTCAAAGTTTGTGGAGGGTCTGAGATCCATACTTTCTGACTCGAGCTTGGATAAAGTATGTGAGGCACTTAGTTTTGTACTTCGGTTTTTTTATGAAGTTCCTTATTTTCCCTTATTTCATTGAGTCAATTCTGGTGGGTAGCTGGATGGTATGGAGACAATACTGATGATGTAAGTTACTGACCATTGGTAATCCAGGAATTCATTGCAAAAGCAATAACTCTCCCCGGTGAAGGGGAAATAATGGACATGATGGAGGTTGCAGATCCTGATGCTGTTCATGCTGTTCGAACTTTCATCAGGAAGCAACTGGCCAATGCATTGAAAGCAGAGTTTCTCACTGCGGTATGGACTTCTCTGAACCTGCAATTTAATGAAGAAGTCTGAACTATTTGTTCTGTACATAAAATTGTATCTTAATCTTCACAGGTAGAAAACAATAGGAGTGCAGAAGCATATGTGTTTAACCATCCCGAAATGGCCAGGCGTGCTTTGAAGAATACTTCTCTTGGTCTGCTCGGGAAAACTAATTTTATGTTTGAAGTACTTGCTCTGTAAACTTGTCAGTTTGACTAATATCTTAATTTTCTTTGATGGTTTTTCAGGATATCTTGCATTACTCGAGGATGCAGAGATTGCCAATCTTGTGCTTCACGAGTATAAGATTGCCTCGAATATGACCGACCAATTTGCAGCTTTGGTGGCTATAGCCCAGAAGCCAGGTGAAAATCGTGAGAAGATTCTTGCTGACTTCTATGCCACGTGGCAGCACGACTATTTGGTTAGTCACTAATAATTCTTTTCTTCCCATTTGATGATGTAGCATAATTAGATGTAGTTTATAATTCTTAATTTGAGTCTATAACATGGAGGATTAAATCTCTTTGTATACCAATATTAGTTGAAATGTTTCTTAGAGTTTTAGACTCTCTGACGCTTGCTTGTATCAAGATGAGTTCTTATCAAGAGGGAGGGAATTGATGGAGGATAATTAGTAGCAGTTATTATTAGTTGTTTGTAATTCTTAGTTTTGAGTTTATTTTTGTTTGTTAATTGTTACCTGGTTCGTTAGCAGCTGGCAGGTTAATCCTCTATTAGAATTAAATCGCTTGCATTGATTTGCAAAACATTAATAAAGATTTGGTTGAAGTGTTCTGAGTTTTAGACTCTTGATTGGCTTGGTTGCATCATTCTGAAAGGTCTTTACAAATTGTTTTGACATAATTGTTGTTCTACACTTCGCTGTTAGGTTGTCAATAAATGGTTTGCTCTTCAAGCCATGTCAGACATTCCTGGTAATATTGAGAATGTTCAGAACCTCCTAAATCACCCAGGATTCGACCTTCGAAATCCAAACAAGGTATATTCTTTGATCGGAGGTTTCTGTGGATCTCTCATCAACTTTCACGCAAAGGACGGATCGGGCTATAAATTCTTGGGAGACGTTGTCATGCAACTAGACAAAATTAATCCCCAGGTGAGTTCAGGACTCTCTTCAACCGTAGCTCTGATTAAAATTTCCCAATCCATCATCGAGTTGAGTCCTTATAATATCGTCTCTGATTCACGTGTTGATTATAGGTGGCCTCTCGAATGGTCTCTGCCTTCTCGAGATGGAGGCGTTACGACGAACACCGACAAAATCTTGCCAAGGTAATGTTTACTATTGTGAGATAGATTGCTAAGTAGATTTTGTTAAAATAGTTGGTGATGTTGATGATGATATCTGCAGGAGCAACTGGAGAAGATATTGTCTGCCAATGGACTGTCTGAAAATGTGTATGAAATTGCATCAAAAAGCTTAGCAGCTTGAAAATATAATAATAATGATCTCTATTATGGGGATGGGAAAGTAATCTTGGATTTATGATGGGTTCAAAATAATATCACCACTTTCAGCCTCATGTGTAGAAATGCTTGTTTGAATTTTAAGTGCTATGGTATGGTGGACTTTAAGCTATTTATCAAGTTTCCTTCTTTTAAATCCATTTCAGCAGCACAACATTACTATAGAAGAAGAGGCTCTGTTTTTGCCTTGCTTTTTGGATTATTATCAGTTTTTCTGACATGATTTGGTTTTTTTTCCCCCTCTGGTGAAACTCTTAATTGTATCAGTATTTTCTAGCTACGAACTTTGAGAAAACATTTTTCGTTATTCATAAACACTACTTTTTGAAAGACATGCTAACCGATGATTCTCGGTTTTATGGTTCATCCAACTGATTGAATCAATTTAATGTTATAAGTTTTGCTGGTTTGTTTTTGGCTAAATTATTTAAAAAAAAAATCCTTGGATTTTGTCTTTCGTTCTAAAATACTTCTATTATTTTAAAAGTTGCAATATTATTCGTGACAAGAATAACATTCAATTATGTTGATTTTTCATTCAACATTTTATCAGTTTCATCCAACATTTTAATGTATTTTTTTAAAAGGCAAAGTTTAGAGGTATTCTTTTATAATTTAGCCTCTAGTTTTTTTTACTTTATTATTATTATTATTTTAGTACAACAATTTATGGGGTGGGAGATTTGAATTGAGCTTTTTTTTTTCTTTTTTTTTTTTTTTCGTACTTGCACCTAATGGATGGATTTGGTAAGTAATGCGTTACTCGATACTACTTACTCGAAAATATAGATGTCCGATATTTAGATAACTGTATTTGTTTTGAAGGAATAATTTATAAGAATGTTTAAGAATATTTAGATAACTATGTTCGTTTTGTTGGAATTGTGTATGGAAATGTCTTAAGATTATGTGTAATACTAATATTCTCCTTGCTAATTTCTAGGTAATTTATGTATTAGTTTAATATAATTTAAATTTATATCACATGCATTTTGGTCTTTATTAATTTAATGTTATATTTGTATATCAATTTAGTTTATACTAACATTTATGTGTTATTTTGTAGAACAAATTAATTTATATTAGTTTGAGATTTTTATAAAATATTTAATATTAAATATTAATTCAATTATAACTAAACTTTATTTTATATCTAAATGTAAAATATAGCTAATTACATATGATCGTTTATTAGTACATAAATATATTAATTTATTTTTAAATAAAAAATGAAAATGTGAAATAAAGAAAATTGATAAGGGGCAAAAATGTCATTAGATGATGCCTTCAACATGAAAATTTTAAAAACTCATGTTTCAAAAGAGCATCCAAAATTAGCATCTAAGATAACATGCATCTTGAAATGCCAAAACAAATGGGGTAATTCAGATGCCCACTCATGGGAATCTTGGATCACCACGAAACAAATGGCCTCTTAGAGTTATTTTCCTTACGTTATTGAAAAAATAAAAAATAAACATTTGGTTAAATTACAACTTCGACCTTTGAATTTTCAAGATTTGTGTTTAATATATCCTTGAACTTTAAAAAAAAAATGTCTAATAGGTCTTTGAACTTTTAATTTTATGTCTAATAATTTTCAAGTTGTCAAAGTGAGCTTAGCTTAGCGGTAATTGACATGTATTCTCGACCAAAAGGTCAAAAGTTCGAATCCCTCTGTCTCCAAATGTTGAACTCAAAAAAAATAATAGCTTCCAAGTTTTAAAAGCATTTAATAGGCTTACAATTTATGGATCTATAAGGTAATAAGATTATTAGACATAAAGTTGAAATTTGAGAGACATGAACATTTTTAAACTTTGATGGCTTATTGGACACAAAAGTGAAAATTCAGATACTCATATACTTTTTAAAGTTTAGATCTATTAAAAGTTTCAAAGAACAAAATATTTCACTACAAAGTCTACACATCTTTTGTTCTTAGTGATCTAGGTCCAAGTATTATCACATTATCCTAATTTCTATGGTATTTTATTATAGAAAAAAATTTATTGCCTCTCCAAAAAAGAAAGAAACTTTGTTGTCTTTTTTACGGTAGAAAAGTTTTGAGAACCATTTTTAAAGCTTATTCTCCTTTTATCTTTTGCTTCTAAGGCCTACTCAAGTCAAGACCACTAAAGAGGTCATCATTATTATTATTATTATTATTTTTTTAAGATTCGAACTTTCAATCTCTTAGTCAATCATATATTAATAATTTTTTTTTATTGATGATAAATTATTTACCCTTTTTCTTTAATCTTCTATTATAATAAAAACTCCAAGAGAGCATCATTAAAAATTTGAAAACACGATTAAAAATTATTTTCTCTCTTTAGAACAAAATTCAATGAATACAAGTTTGCATCATTGCTTTTTAAAGTTTTTTTTTCTTGTTTTTCTTTTGGTTCAATATTTTTGTGGATAAAAATTATTTATTATTATTATTTTACAATCACAGATGACAGATCCGCTAATAGTAATTTCAAATATGTCAACGATACAAACTTCTACAATAAAAAAAGAAAAAAAAAACAATATAAAATGGAATGACATTTTGATTATAGTCAACATCTTTCTCCTTTTTGTTCTTCTTAAGTTCATCAAATTTTCGAGGTTAAATTATCAAAAATACCCATGAACTATGAGGTTGGTTACAATTATACACCTGAATTTTAAAAATTTTCATTTTAACCCTTAAACCTTGAAGTTTGTTTCAAAACAGAAGGCTTTTTTTCGTTAAATTCTTAGACAAAAAATGATATTTTTGCATTTATATTGTTGCTCATGTCAACATATTTGAACATATACGTTGAAAAAAAAATCTAAAACATATGCAAATACGTGATTTTTTGCTCATAAATTTAACGAAAAAAACTTTCAAAGATTGTTTTGAAATAAACTTTAAAGTTTAAGGATTAAAATGAAACTTTTCAAAATTTAGGAGTATAATTGAAACTAACATCGTAATTCAGGGGTAGGGGTATTTTTTGATAATTTAACCAATTTTCGTCCCTCTTTCAAAATCCCCAAATTTTTTCGATCAATTTTGTCGATAATGCCGCCCCCTTTTTCTGGTTCAATGTCTTCTTCATCTTCTGGTGTGATTCCACCGCCATTAAACCCTGAATCTAACATCGTCGCCATTAACGTCGGTGGCCATCTCTTTCAAACCACCAAGCAAACCCTAGCCCTAGCCGGTTCCAAATCTCTGCTATCAACGATCTTCGATTCATCGCAATCCCTTGTGCCGTTTATCGATCGAGATCCCGATATCTTTTCCCTCATCCTTTCGCTTCTCAGAACAGGTTATCTTCCCTCTAAAGCCAAGGCGTTTGATCTTCAAGACCTAATTTCAGAGTCTCAGTTCTATGGAATCGAATCGCTTTTGATCAATTCTTTATCTAATCCTTCTCAATTCGAAGCTTTCAACCTCGAGAAATCTCTGATTCTGCCCCTCAATGGCCGAGATCCTCCCTCGACGATTACGACGACGCCGTTCGGATCGGTCCACGTCTCTCACGGCGGCAAGATCACCTCCTTCGATTGGTCGCTTCAGAGGAAGACGACGATTCTGACGCAATTCTCCGCCATCGATTCTCTTTTAGCGTTGTCGCCGTCTGTAGTCGCTGCTGGCGCCACTGATTTCTCCGGCCTGCAAATCCTAGATCTCGAAACCGGCCACGTGAGAACGATTCTCAATTGGGAGAATGTGACTCGATCCAGTTCCACCGTGCAGGCCATTGGAGCCTCCTCTCAATTTCTCTTCACCAGCTTCGAATCAGGCCGAAGAAACTCAAATTCCATCATGATATACGATTTACAAACCTTCAATCCCGTCACAGAAATCGGCCACAATGAGATCTACGGCGCCGAGATTGATTCGGCAATCCCAGCCACAATGTTGAATTGGGTTGCAGGTTATAATCTGCTAATGGCTTCTGGGTCTCACAGTGGACCTTCTGGCGTACAGGGCAACATCAAATTCTGGGACATTAGAACAGGGAAAATAGCTTGGGAGCTGAAGGAGAAAGTGGACTGTTTCTCAGACATGACAGTATCTGAGAATCTGTCTGCCATTTTCAAGATTGGTGTGAGCTCTGGTGAAGTTTACAGTGCAGATTTGAGGAAGCTTGGAGATGGGAATCCATGGATTTGCCTTGGGGACAGGATGAAGGTGGTGAATGGGAAGAAAGCAGGGGTTGGGGGGAAGATTGAGAGTTATGGAAATCAAGTTTTTTGCAGCAGAGGAGGGAGCATAGAGTTATGGTCAGAAGTTGCAGTTGGAAATGGAGGAAGCATGGAAGGAGGATTAGGGTTAGAGGAGAGAGTTTTTAGGAAGAATTTGATGGGGAGAGTGAAGGATTTGGAAGTTGGGAGAGTGACCAAACTGGCATTTGGAGGGAATAAGATGTTTGTGACAAGAAAAGATCAGCAGTCTGTGGAGGTTTGGCAAAGTTCAGCAAAGGGATTTTGATACTCATCAAAGACAATGAGTATTAACTTCTTTCTTTTTGGTGATTAGTTTTAGTTTTGGATTCTTTGTAAATGATGTTGTATTGTAATTTATCAAAAATCCAAAACTGGGGGTTGTAGATGAATAATTGTAATTTATCAAAAATCCAAAACTGGGGGTTTTAGGCATTCAACGATGAGCTAATATAATAAGCAAATTTTGATATCGAAACTTCGAAATTAAATTAGGTTTATGCTTGTCAATTTTGTTGAATTATAATGGTTGAAGAGTTTTTCTACCTGTATATGGTCAATTTTGATATCTATGAGATCATTTTGTTTTAGTTTTTTTCTTTTAGTTCAAATACGGTTGGAGATTTGAATCTCTGTTCTCTTGGTTGAGAGTATATGTCAATTACTACTATGCTATATATTAGCTATGTTTTAGTCAATTACTATTATGCTATATATTAGCTATGTTTTAGTTAAACCATTGAGTAGGAATTATTTTTAAGTGTCTTATTGGATGGGTAAGTTATTTGTGAGTGTCTCTAGGTTAGCTCAGTGGAGACAAAAATTAAAAAATGAACTTTCATTTTTGTGTCTAATAAGATGCTTAAACTTCAAAATTTTCAAATAGATCTCTAATCTTTCAATTTTGTGTTTAATAAGTCTATATATTCAACATTCTTTTAAAAAAAATTAAAGAATCTATTGGACATAAATTTTAATTGTTTAATACGACATTAACTTTTCAAATTGTGATCAATAGATTTGTGAATTTTAGAAAATGTCGAATATGCTGAGAGGACTTATTAGGAAGATTTATTAGACACTTTTTACATTTCAAAAACTTATTAAACACAATATTGAAAGCATATAAACTTATTAAACATTTTTTAAAGTTTAAGAGATCTATATTTGACCCAAACTTGAAAGTTTAGGGACTAAATAGTTCAACTTTAAAAATAAATATATTTAAGAAATGTAGTTTAAATAAAGAAAATCACCTTTAGATACATTTTTAAACTAAGGACAAAAATATGATACTTTTTGCCATAAAACTGTGTGCTTTAAACATGAGTTTTATGTTTACTGTGGCACCCATAGTAATTTTTTTTTAAAAAAAATTCAACAATAAGTGGGGTGGAGATTTGAAACTCTAACTTTTGAGTTGAGGGTATAATGTTTTAACCAATTAAATTATGCTTAAGTTGGCAACCACAATGCTATCTGTCACACGTGATTTACCTATATTGCAAAAACAATTTTTTTAAAAAGGATTTTAGAACATTTATTTCAATTTATAACTATTTTATAATTTTAAAATTATCTTTTTATGTGTGTTTCTTCTTCACAAGTGCATTATACGAAGTCAAGCATCGTCATCCTCACCGATCAAATGCTCAAGTTACAACTTACAACTATCCTTTGAATGTTCGTCCTTGAGCCACCATTACTTTTCCTCTCATCTCTTCTCCTTCGTTTCTCGTCCTCAATCAATGCCCTCCCACCCTCTTTCGTAATTTCCAATGCTCAACATAAAAAAAAAAATGAAACTTTAAAGACTAAAATGAAACTGTGTTGTGGGTGAATTTGAACTAAGAGAATATGTCCAAATTGCAAAGGAAATTAGAAGCGAAAAGGCCTGATAGGAGACCAAAAACAAACCTGATAAAAAATCAGAATTTGGGCCACGACCCAAACTCCCATGGTCATGAGGGGCAATGCCTCCAGCATGCCCCCGACTCAGTTCTCCCCGACGTGGAGGCTTCGGTTTGCCCTACTTCCTTATTGATGACAGATAGACAAAAAATATGAGAGGGCCATATAAATACATTTTTTCAACCTTGAGAAAGTAAATCCTATTCTCTTCCAAAACCCTAAAACTCTTGCTATATTGGTCGAACTCCTAACTAACTTAAGCATTGGAGCCTGTGTGGCAAGTACCACACCGGTGCCCAAGTTTTTACTTGTCTTGCAAGCCGTGTTTCTTCCTTGTTTGATACAAATTCACCGTTGCTGTCACGTGAAGGTTATGTGCGTTACCTTGTTCAAATTTTGACATCAACACTTTATAGACAATAGAAAGACTAAATTGAAAAAAAAAACTAAATATTTAATAGGAAGCATATAATTATATTAAAACTAAATGAAACTCTGTAAACAATAAAACTAAATTGAAAAAAAAATCTAAATATTTTCGACTAACTCAGTTTTTAGCTAAAAATTTACAAGTATGATGCTTCAAAACTATTCACTAAAGAAACTCGAAATAAAATTGTTTTGTAGAATTAAAGGAAATTAAATGTCTGGGTCAATTGTAGCCCATAAACCCCAGGCTAGTCCCATAGGAGTTCACAGAGCCCATAAAATCTAGCCAGTTATCACAATTTCCCTTTTATTTATTTATTTTTTTTCTCTTTTCCCTCTTCTTGCATGTACCCTTTTTGATCCATTTAGGAATTAATTGTCAAATCAAAACAATAATCCATATGCATAGAATTTATTATGTTTTTTTAGTACCATAAAATTTAATACGTTAGTTAATTAACTAGCACTATTTATACCCCTATTATTACTTTCATAAAGAAATTATTTTTTATTGTATTAAAAAAAACAAAAAACAAATTATTTTTAACCTATGCATAATAATAATTAAATATTATTGTCTCAATTGGTTAATGCATATATCTTCGACCAAAACGTAATGACTGAATATTGTTATTAACTATTACAAATCTAATTTATTCCAATAGTTTTGTTAGTCTCTCTTATGTTTTTTTAAATGTACTTAGATGAAGGTTAAGTGACAGTTTTGATAGTGATTGAGGATTGGTGTTCTGGCACCGGGAGTTGGAAATTTTAGATTTTTCATTATTTCCTTTAGTTATGAGGGCTTCGTAGTTGTTTCTATTTATATTTAGTTTATTATTTGAGTTTTAGTATTGAATTTCTTTTTGAAACTGGACTAAAACCTTACGATTGGCCTCAGCTTTAAGTTCAACTAAAGATTATTTTTTTACTTAATATATGATTGTTTACGCTTCTAACATCAATTTATTAATAGAATGAGTTACAATTTGTATTGGAGTAATAGTTTATGGCTCTATAAATTTTAAAATTTTGAAGTGATTAATTATTAGTATTAAAGTTCATGCCAAAACATTAGGTTTGATAGTGAGTTGATAACTTTTTCTTCTCTTTAAATGTTAGTTACTAGAATTTTTATTAACTTGTTTCCTTGAAAAGATGGTTGGCATAGACTTTGTAGAACAATGCCATCATGAAGAGCTAATAATCTTAGGGGTGAAGGTGTTGGTGGACTTGTTGTGCAAAACTCACTACGCAAGCATACGCAATCGTAGGTAGTAAATGATAAACAAGGTCGATTCCACGAGGACTAATGTAAGCAAATTTGTTGAAATTAAGCACAAACTCGCAAACGCAATTAAACTCACAAATTGACTAAAGATCAGTATAAAAGCAGCTACTAAACTACGGGAGACTTAAAAAGACAAAAACTAACTTTAAATAAAGACTTGAGAGGCTAAACACGTATTAAAATGATAAAAACAAGGGGCTGAAATTTAGGAAAGCAATGGTTGTTTTTGCCTAGTTGATGTCAGCAATGCTATAGCATTAGACACCACAATGTTATACAGAAGGGAAATTTCACCTGAAACCGACTCGAAAACCTCTTGAACTCGATTTTCTTACCTTTAATACTAAGTTAAGCATATGTCTATGAAAACCCAATGCTAAACAATACTAATGAGACCCAAATTCTCCAAATTCACAACTTAGAATGTATATCTACACCCTACAGTTTCTACCCCTTAAAGAGAAATCACTTGCTCTATTTGTGTTAATCCTCCCATTCTTAACCCTTTCAGTATTAAGAACTAGTTTATGTCTTACCTAAGGTGATCAAACTCAAATAAGAACTTGCAATAAACACTACAAATGGAAGTATAACTTCATAAAAGTGCATTGGGTGAATAGAGTTCAAACAATCACATCCATCCTTAAATTCCAGCCCTAAAAAACTTAGACCATGACTTCAAAATTGAAAATAAACCAGTAGAATTCAGAAATCATCAACATCTTGAGATTAATTTAAGAGTTACACCAAAATGGCTACAAAAATGTTCTAACCTAGCTCAAAGCTTCAGAGAAACTAAGGGCAATACAAAATCAATAAACTTGAAGGTAAAACTAGAGAGAAAATGAGAAAGAGAGAGTAGAGGATGATGAATCTTGTTCTTCTTCTTCAAAAGCTTGAAACATTGCCATCTTCTTCTTCCCATTTCTTTGTTTTCTGCGGTTTTTTTTTTCATTTTTTGGCCTCCCCTCTTTTGCCCAAAGGCTTCTTTCTTCTATTCTTTCCCTTTAAGGGCTTATTTGGATTATTGTCCACGTGGCTGCTGCTTATTGGTCTTTAACAAATGTTAACTCCCAAACTTTAAATTCTGCTTCCATATGTGGTTTGTGATGCTGTAACATTGCTGACCACATAGACATGTGGTTTGTAATGCTGTAGCATTGCTGACCATATTCAGCTGTTAGCCCATAAAATTAGTCCACAAGCCCAAAGGTTCTTTAGCCCAACTTTATATTCGAGAAAAAACCTGTCCAAAAGATAGCAAATTCAACAAAAATAAAGGAAGAAAAGAAGATTTTTCAATACATATGCTTGCTTTCTTAAGAAGCCAAATATTAGCCACAAAACTGACAATAGAGAATACAAACAACTCAATTTTTAGCGAGGTCTAAGAGTAAAATTGTGATAATTTATTCCAATTTCATGAGATTATTAAGACTACAAGACCAAAATTCTAACAATCCACAAAGCCAAAGGACTAATAGACTTGCTCGAGTTAATGATTGAATCAATCATTTGGTATATATAGAGCAGTTTAGAAAGCTTCATCCACCTGTTTTTTATGGTATAAGCACAAATCTTGTGGTTGCTAAAGAATGGATTGAAGAAATTAAGGCGGCCATTGACATCATGGAATGTAATGATGATGGTCAAAAAGTGGCTTGTGCTACCTATATGTTGAAAAGATGAGCAAAAAAATGGTGAAACTTGACTTGTAGAACGTGGAATGTGGCTGAAAATCCCTTGAGTCCTTTATTTTCAATTTCTTCTCTTGAGTTCTCAAAGCATTAGTCTTTTGGTTCATGAGACAACGGTTGATGAAATCACAACGAAAATAAATTTATGATGTCTTGTAACATGTCCCTATATGGTTCTTGTCAAATGTATTACACTCAGGAGGGTTGCTCACTATTGCAATTATTAGATAAATATGAAGTTTCATCTCAAAACCAAACGATTCAAATCTTGTGACAATAAATTAGATCAGCAGTCTGCAATTCCTTGCACATGGGTCTTCAATATGAAGGCATCACTGTGGTTCCTTAGCTTTGGCCTTAGACCTCTCTCAAATGGTCTTGCTTTCCTCCACCAAGTGAGGGGCATAATTAAAAAGCTCATTGAATTTTCTTTCATACCCCATTAGGCACAATCTCTCTTGCTCCAATTTGATAAACTCTGCTCTTCTTCGTCTTGTCTACAAATAGGGAGAAAAAAGTTGAAACTTGCCCCACCAAAGGAATTTTCATCCACATTCCACATTCTACGAGTCAAATTTCACCATTTGTTTTCTCCTCTTTTTAGCATATATATAGATAGCACAAACTAATTTCTAACCATCATTGAGTTCCATTCCATGAAGTCAAATGTCTTCTCAATAATTTCCTCAATGCACTCTTTAGCAACTATCGGATTTGTGCTTGGTTTCATCAAACATAGGTGGATGAAGCTGCTTTATGAACTATTCCACCAAAGGGTTGATTCTATCATTAAGTCCAGAATTTGATCTTGTAGTCCACTAGCACCGTCACTCCTAAGATTATTAGCTCTTCGTGGTAACATCGTTCTACAATCAACCATCTTTTCAAGGTAACAAAAAGTAATAAAAATTCTTGCAACGATTATATAGAGAGAAAGATAAAGAAAAGTCCTCTACATTCAACTACCAAACTTAATGTTTTGGCATGAACTTTAATTTAACTACTAACTAATCATCACTTTAAAATTCTAGAGTATACAAAACCATAAATCATCGCTCTGATATATACTAATTGTAATGACCCACCCATATTTTCCAATACAATAATCATTCTATCAATATATGCGGAAGCGTAAACAATCATATACTAAATAAAATATATATATCTATAATCCTTATTTGAACTTAAAGCTGAAACCAAACTTAAAGGTTAAGTCCAATTTCAAAAAGAAACTATAATAATCTAAAATTGCCAACTCCAAAATCAAACTTATAATCATTCAATATCAAAAATTACCAAAAGTTAAAGTTAGAAATAATTGAACATATTCTAAACTATTAAGGTTTATGAATTTATCTTATCCAAAGAAATAAAGAAGCATATCCCAGACGAATCAAGCTTTGAGAAATCAACGAATAGAACACGAACACAAAATATAGAAGCATTATAAATACCTGCAAACGGATGACGATCACTGGAAGACCTTATAATTTATTCTACTTCATTTTATACCTTTTAATCGTATCATATTCATATTTATATTTATTTTATATTTATTTTGAATTTCATTATGAAATATTTGTCAATCATATAATATACAATACCGACTTACAGGTAATTTTGGACTTTGGAAGAAAATAAGTCTGATAGTCTAAAATTATGAGGTGTAAGGCAACCAAGGTTCGAAATGTCGATGTCGATGAAAATATCGAGGTCCAAATTTTATGGAAATGTCGATGGAAATGGAAATGTCGATGGAAATTTCGGGGGAATTTACGGAAAATCGTGGAAATTGATAGAAATTGTTTGAATTAGCCAATGAAATTTTGATTGTGGCTTAATTAGACTATAATTGACCATTTCTAAGCATTACATCTAAAAACAAAGATAATATTTAGATATAAATATCAATTGAATATTTGAATTGTCGATGCGAGCAGGAATTTGAGAAAAAAAATATAGATATTGATTAAAATTATTTGAGTATATCATGAAACTTTAATTATGGCTTAATTATAACATATTGATTTATTTTAACATCATATAATATATGTAAATGATATGTAATATTTATATTCAATGAGACTTTAATTATGATGATTTAATCAAACTAAGTATAATAAACCATTCATAAATCCTAATTGACTACATAAAATAATATTAAATATTGGTAATTAGAGTAAATTATTTAATATAAAATGTACATGTCTAATACCAAAAAGATGATCTTGGAGCATCTAATCCAGAATCTTGATAATTCTGATAAAAATTACAATATTGCTCCCAAGTCATCCTATATTGAAAATGTTGAACATAGTTGCTTACATGAAAACGATATGACTCGTACGGCCAACATATAGACCCTATTCGTGGATACATCTCATCAGTCGATGGTCCTTGATTTTCAGATGGATGGAGTGTGTAAGTGGAGAATGTAGATAACTTTTTCCCTTTTTAAATTTGAATATTAATTTGTTTCATTGTTTATTGTTTATAAAAAAAAAATAATACATGAAAAACAAAAAAGTAATTTAGTAATCAGTATGCAAATTTGACCATCTTACATTTAAAAAAAAAAAAAAAAAAAAAAAAAAAAAAAAAAAAAAAAAAAAAAAAAACGAAATTTCGCCGACATGTCACCGACACCTCGAAATTTCGAGGAAATTTCGACATGTCGGCGAAATTGGGGGGGAAACGACATCCCCCCCTGTACGGCATGTCGAACCGGTCGACATGTCGAAATTTCGGTCGAAATTTCAACATGTCGACCGAAATTTTATACTATGAAGGCAACCATCTCATATGCTTGTAACTTAAGCCAGTTTTGCGGTAAATACTCGACTCCAAACTTTTTCAATTTGGTTTTAATAAACTTCTTTTGTAATTTTTTTTTAATTAAAAGTACTTGATAATGAGAAATCGGCATGTCATTAAATTTATTCTATTAGTACATTTAGACACATGGAGGAACATCACTCAAATATTCCACTTGTTTCAAATATATATATATGCCACTTAAAATAAATGAATTTTGTTAATGGCCAGGTTCGATTTCATATATAAAGTAGCATCTAAGTGCATATCCATGTGTCTAATTATATTTATAAGAGAAACAGTAGAATGATTCATCAGTTTTTTGCTGACAATTTTTTCACAAAATAACCTAATTGAAAAGTTTTGATACATTATAGTTAAAATTGAAAATTTTAAAGATTAGAGATTAGAGATGAAATTGAAAATTATTTAAATGAAAATGATTGATCATTAGGTACGTATATTTAGTTATCTAATGTAATTATATATATATATATATATATATATATATATATATATATATATACAAAAAGTAATGTAAAAAGTTTAAATAATATTTTAACTTTAAACAACTAATGAGAAAAATGACAACATGAACTATTTTGGAGAATTCTAAAAACTTAAGGGATCAAATTGTAAATTTTAAAATTTGGAACTAAAGAACCAAAAAGAAATATTTTTAATACCTCAAATACTAAAAAGATACTTACCCTTTTTTCTCTTGACCGTACATAGTTATTATTTTTTTCAATATACCTCCAATTTCAAAGAAGAAGTAGATATCTAATCGCTCAATAATATCGCATTGGTGAGTGGATATAGTTATTTAAGTGTGCTTACTTTTTATCAAAGTTTTTTTTTTCTTTTAACTTTTTAAAAGATCAAGAATTGTTGTATTACATAATTTCTTAAAAAATACAAGTGTGAGATTGGATCTCACTTTTATAATAAAAATTGTAAATAAAAAAGTGACAATATGATGCCTTAAGGCCCCGTTTGATAACCATATAGTTTTTTGGTTTTTTATTGTTGAAAATTAAGCCTATAAATACTACTCCTACCTATGGGTTTTCATATTTTCTTATTACTTTTTACATATGTTTTCAAAAACCAACCCACATTTTGAAACTAAAAAAAGTAGTTTTCAAAAATTTATTTTTGTTTTTAAAATTTGGCTAGAAACTCAAATGTTTCCTTAAGAAAAATTAAAACCATTGTAGAAAAATAAAAACTATTGTAGAGAAATTATGAGAAAACAAGTACAATTTTCAAAAATCAAAAATAAAAAATTAAATAGTTATTAAACATGGCCTAAAGGATACAAATTTTGCAACCAAATTAAATATAGTGTGATAATCAAATAGATCTAATTTTTCGGTGCCTTATCAATGAATGTTTGGCCACCATTATTGCCTTTTTTCGTTAACAATTTTGTGTTTGAAATTTGTTTTTCGTAACTATTTTCAACAACTCAAAAAAATAAAAATAAAAAAGTAGCGGTCAAATGTGTTTTTAAAAAATTAAAATAAAAATGTTGCCAAACAAACATAATGTTTAAAAATACAAAAATAATAAGAATAAAGCTGTTATCATAAAAGACCTTATATCCTCACTTTTTTTTATCTACACATTTTTAAAAATTCAAAAATACTTTTAAGAAAAATTGTAACATACTAAAGAAATGGTAAGAAAGCTGCAAGCATAATTTTTTAAAACATAAAACTAAAAATTAAAACACATTTAATAATCATTTGATTTTTAAAAATGAAGTTTATTTTCTCGTGATTTCTCTACAATGATTTTCATCTTTCTTAAGCAAACATTTGAGTTCTTAGTCATTATTTCAAAAAAAAAAAAAAACTTTTTAAAAACTACTTTGTTTAGTTTTCAAAACTTGACTGTTGTTGAAAACATTGGTAGAAAGTAGATAAAAAAAACAAAAAATATTATAAGTATAAGTAGTATTTATAAGCTTAATTTTTAAAAACCAAAAATAAAAAAACTAAGACCCCGTTTGATAACCATTTGATTTTTGGTTTTTAGTTTTTGAAAATTAAGCTTGTTTTCTCTCAATTTCTATATAATGGTTTTTATATTCCTTAAGGAAACATTTGAATTTTGAACCAAATTCTAAAAACAAAAACAAGTTTTTGAAAATATAGGTAAAAAGTAGAGGACAAAACAAGTAAAATCATAGGTGGGGGTGGTATTTATAGGTTTAATTTTTAAAAACTAAAAACCAAAAACAAAATTATCAAACGGGGCCTTAGTTTTTGGTTTTTGGTTTTTTAAAATCAAAATTTTATTTTCTCTCAATTTCTCTATAATTGTTTTCATATCTCTTCATCTCTCTTAGGGAAGTATGTAAATTCTTAGCCAAATTTTAAAAACAAAAGCAAGTTTTTAAAAACTATTTTTTTAGCTTTCAAAACACGGCTTGATTTTTTAAAATATATGTAAAAAGTAGATAACAAAACAAGAAAATCCATAGATGGAAGTAATATTTATAGGATTAATTTTTAAAAATTAAAAATCAAAATTCAAATGATTATCAAATGGGGCTAAATGGTTATCAAACGTGGCATAAGTAGTTATCAACAAATAGGCTTCAACTTTTTTTTTTTAAATTAAGTCTATTTATGCTTAATTTTTTTATTTTCTTAATCTACATTTTAACGGAAAAAAAAAAAGAAATGAGTAAAGAAACTCTTTCTTTAAAAAAGAGAGAAAAAGAAAATAAAATTATTATCAAATGAAATTCGAGCATTAAATAGAGTAACATGGGATCGAGAAATAGAGTGAAGTTATCTCATAAATGCTTGAGAAAGGTCGGTAAAGGGTGAGAAGAACCCTAAAAGTGGATGGTGCCCCAACTACAAGTTCGGCTTATTTAATTTAAAGTTCCATCTTTACAATTGACTTTTATTTCCTAACACATATTTTTATTGGGTCGAGTTTTTTTTAATTATTTATTTCTTTAAAATTTATGATGGATATAAATGTTTACATTTCTGGATTGTGACAAGTTTCTTATCATCAATATTTTTTTTAAGAAGTTGTTGTCTAAAGATCTAAGTAATGCACTGAATTTCATCAAAACTTCGTTTGTTGTTAAGTGTGCTTAGACAAGAATGATACCTCTTGAGAAGTCCTTCGTGTTGCACCCCTTTTTCAAATAAAATTATCTTCACTATAGTTGTCAGATTTTCTTGCTTGGTTATTATGTATTGTTTTCAAAACAACCACATCTCCCACATGTACATTTATGGCGAGTATTCTCATTAAATGAAAGCTTAGTTTCATTTTTTTTAAAATCTATCTAATAAGTCTAAAAAAAATTACATGGCGTTTACACTCATTTAATGAAAACTTAACTATTATTATTATTATTATTTTGAAATAAAATGAAAGCATAGCTTTATTTGAAAAAAGAAAAGATCTATCTAATAATTCTAAAAAATTATTAAAGTAAAAGACATGGCCGTTATTGTAGTGCACATTGAAATTACTATTAACCAATGATTGATTCTCTTTTTTAGAAGAAATTAGAAAAGACAATTTCTTTTTCCTGTTGTTAATTATTATATGTTCTTTTTTTAGAAAAAAAAGTATGTCATAGTATATGATGTCACATAAGTTTTTATGTGATGTTACCTTAGTTTTTAATTAAAATTTAAATGGACAATTAATGTCAGATGTTAGGTTAATTTATTTACAAAAATAGATCATACCAAAATGAAATAAATGAAAGTCTCTACCATAATTTTATAAAGTGCAAACGTGCATGAGTATAATTATAACTCAATATGTATTCAAATATTCTTAAAATATCTTGTGTTTCTTTTATATATATATATATATATATTTCATCAGTTGTGGAATAGAGATCAAACCATATCGACCTAATTCGAGATGGTAACAAGTGTCTTATCCACCAAACTATATTCAAATTTGGCAAGTATTAGTGTTTTTCCAAATAGATTGGGAGTTAAACTAAACACTCTCCCTTCAATGTAATATTGGTGAGACACAAACTTGTGATAAGAGCAGTTTCAAATTAATTTGATTTTTTTTCCTAATTGAATAACAATAAAAGAGGGAAAACACGAAGAAATAAGAGATAGTTGTATTTGAGAGGGTCGACAAAGATATTATTTTTTGTCACATTAGCATTAAAATCAATAAGAAATTAAAATAATAAAAATACCTCTATCATGTTAGAGTGGCTAAAATGAAAAAATAATGACAGTGACTATTTTGAAGCATTTTAGAAACTTTGGGAGAGTTAAACTATAAATTGCAAGATTTTAAAACATATGCACAAAATAGACTAATTTCTACAACTTTCTACACAAAAATGTATTTGCCCCCTTATTTTTCTTTCCAAGTGTGTCTATGGCTATTGAGTAAGGCTTGGATTAAGAACTTTCTATTTTGTTTTATTTTTTAAAAAATATATATATACATATATTTATTTAATAAAAGTTTGTTTTTATTTTTGTTTCTAACCGTTTCTTTATTTTGTGTTTTATATTTTAAAATTGCTTTCTAAATTCTAACTTAAACTTTTTATTTTGAAAAGGATCGCTTCCAAAGAAAGGGTGTATATATATAATGCATTAAATATAACATTTAAATGAATATTCATTTCCCTATCTCATTATATTGACCAATACTATTTCAATCTGCGCAAAATTTTAATGTCTTTGCTTCTTTTTAGCACATACCAAGTTCTTCCTTAGGCACAGCACATTGAGGGTTTTAATTTTAAAAATTCTTCTGAATCTAAATTTAAAAATAATTTATAATTATTTAAATTTAAATATTCATCCCATCAATACCTAAAATTATTGATAATATATGAATCTCATATCTATAAGATAACCTAAAATTGTTCGCCCACCTCCATCAACATTTATTAGCTAAGGGCTTGTTTGGCACACCATTCATTAACTAATTCCTTTATGCACATGCAACGTTTTGGTTGATCAATGTAAAGAGAAATGTTTTTTTTCTTAGGTAACTAACTTTTATTTATTTGTTCTCTGATTATTTTATTTTTTCCATTTTTATATCAATTAATGCCCATTGCAAAATCTACATGTGTTGAAATATTTAGTAAGGCAAAAAAATAATAATAATAATTGGGTCATCTTTTCTTGATTGCAACAAATGTGGTGGTTAGAATTTGAATCTCTCATCTCAAAAAATGTAATAGATGTCTTAACTACTAACTATGCTCATGTTGGTAAGTTGAGTCTTCTCCTTATTTTAATTTGATAGAAATTTTGAAATATCATAAATTCAACTCACCAAGATTAAATTATTTTTAAAATTAGCTTAATAATATTTTGAATAGTTTGAAAAAAGGGACAAAATTTTGTTAATAAATTGATGGAGTCTCATTGTGAAACAATTGGGTGAAGGTTCGGTGAAAGTTTTGGTGAACTCATTTACCAAATCTTTAGTTGCTCCTTTAGTTAAAGTATGGTACTATATTTTCGTTTTTAACTTATAAAATGTGGAATTATTTATATCTGAGTTGATTTTTTATGTAGACATTATAAATTTATACATACATGTGTAAAAGTATTTAAAATAAACATTTTGTTCCCATGCATGGATTACATATTTAACTGCTTTTTATAGAGTAAGAAAAAATCAAATTGAACACAAATTAATTTTTTACTTATATTGTTAATAATATTTTTCTATATTTCAAATTTTAATTATTGAAAATATTATATAATAATTATAATTCCAAACTATTAAAAACTAAAAAAATAGTTGTTATTCTTAAAAATATCTATATGTAATTCTTTTTTTTCTTTTTCCTCCTTGAGTTTTTTTTTTTTTTTTTAAGTTACTTTCATTGAAATTTACCCTATATTATCTATTGTTTTAGAAAAATAATAAAACCCATATATAACTTTATATGCATTTAGATGAAGTTATTAGAAGGAATATTACGTCAAACAGATAACATGGTAGCTCCATCACTAAAACCAAACAGACCACACATTATGAAAGTTAATTCATTTGAAATTTATTGATAAATTACAGAGAGGAGAAAAAAATTATAAAAAAGAATTAAAGCTTGCTTTATTTTATGTGTGTGGGTATGTCTGTGTATATATATATTGCCTATCAAAAAACTTGTGGAAAATGGTTTAATTTTGAGGTATTTTCATAAATATTGTAATATAAATATGCATTTTCAAATATAGTACAAAGTTTAAAATTTTTCAAAACCAGCCTAATCAAAATCCAACTCATATTTAAATAAAATATATAATATAATAAGACAAGTCAAATTTTTGCTATATTTGTAAAAAAAAAATTAAAAGTTATAATCTTTTATTAAATACATATTTAAATAATGCTATGGAGTAAAATTTCTATTTATTTTTAAATATGCAAATTATATTCTTAAAATGACTAATGTAACTCATGTCACGCATGTGACAAATATTAATTTTATTAAGATCAACTATAGGTGCAACTAACAAATATAGTGACACTCAAAAAAGGAAAAATAGTTTGATCAATAAGTATCCGTTGATTTAGTTAGCTGAAATTAGTTCAACAGAAAATATTATTGTATATTCTTTATGTTTAAAATAATTAAGTTTTAAATTTCAATCATACAATCCATTCAAAAAAAAAATCATAAATTACATTACATTTATGAACCATACATAAAAATTCATTAATATTTTATTGGTTAAATTATAACTTTAGTCTCTAAACTTTTAAAGTTGTGACTACTTAAATTTTTTTTTTTTTTTAAAAAGTGTGTACTTAATCTTTATACAAAAAAATTATAATACATTTCTCATATTTTAAGATTGTGGTCTATTTAATTTCACACTATTAAAAAAATCCTAATAGGTCCCAACTTTCGATTCGATGTCTTCAGTGGTTTGATTTTTTATGACTACACTTGATTGAAATTAGCTAGCCATATAATTTGTATTTGAATTTGATACCGCCTATTTCGTCCTCAAATTTTATCTCATTTTAATTTGATAATTTCACAAATAACTAGATACTCATTTTAGTTTTTTATGTTCAACTTTTAAAAACAAGCTCGCCCATATTAATAAAAAAATTATTCAACGAAATCACTACAATAATGTAGATCTTCCTAATTAACCATTGGATATAGATACAAAATCTATCTACCCCATAATAACCCTTGCATATAGTATAGTTATACAATTTTCAAATTCTCTCTCATATATTAAGCCCATTCCAATAATTCTCTCTCATTGTCAACAATTAAATGGTGGGGACAAGAAGATTTTCGTCGGTACAACAAAATATTTTTCTTTTAAGTAAATACACATCCTCCAAATATTTTTCTTTTAAGTAAATACGCATGCTCGAAGAGGACATTAAAAAAGAGGGGGGGTTATAAAGGAAAAAGAGTCTTCAAGTGTCATGATAATTAGGTCTTCTTGTCCAACCACATCTGGTGGTATTAATGGCGATGAATTCATCAGCCTGGTTTTATAAGCTCTCTCCCTCTTTTGTCAAATACAAACAAGTCCAAAACTCTTTCAACTGCAATTTTTGCCTCCCCATTAATGCCAGCTTTTTCTTTTCCCTCGCCATTATAAAATTACTTTTTCAAAAATCACCAAAAATCACTTCCCTCTTTCCTCTTCTTTCTCTCTCCAGTACAATTGAAGATGGATGCGGCGGTGGCGGTGACCGCGGTCGTGACTGCAGCGGTGGCGTATCTGATTTGGTTCTTGAATATCCGGCGGTCGTTGAGTGGGCCACGTGTCTGGCCGCTATTGGGCAGTCTTCCGGGGCTGATTAAGAACAGTCACCGCATGCACGATTGGATCGTCGAGAATCTGCGGTCGACGGGCGGCACGTACCAGACTTGCACGTGTGCCATACCGTTTTTGGCTAAGAAGCAGGCTCTCGTGACGGTCACGTGCGACCCGAAGAATTTGGAGCATATTTTGAAGACCCGGTTCGATAATTACCCGAAGGGGCCCAATTGGCAGGCTGTGTTTCATGATTTGCTTGGTGATGGAATCTTTAACTCAGATGGTGACACGTGGCTATTCCAGCGTAAGACTGCTGCGCTCGAATTTACCACTAGGACTCTCCGCCTAGCCATGGCTCGTTGGGTTAGCCGAGCTATTGAGTCCAGGTTCTGCCCGATTCTCGAGTCGGCTCAGCGTCGTGCCCAGCCGGTTGATCTCCAGGATCTTTTACTTCGGCTTACGTTTGATAATATTTGCGGATTGACTTTCGGCAAGGATCCGCAGACTCTCGCTCCTGAATTGCCTGAAAATGGCTTCGCCATGGCTTTTGATCGTGCCACTGAAGCCACGTTGGCTCGCTTTATCTTGCCCAACTTTATATGGAAGCTAAAGAAATGGCTTCGACTCGGGATGGAGGTGACTTTAACCCACAGCCTCGAGCACACAAATCAATACTTAACCAATATCATCGACACACGTAAGCTTGAGCTGTCCAATCAGCACCATGACGGTAGTGGGACCTCTCACGACGACTTGTTGTCAAGGTTCATGAAAAAAAAAGAATCCTACTCAGACGCATTCCTCCAACACGTGGCGCTCAACTTCATCCTAGCTGGACGCGACACGTCATCCGTCGCGTTGACCTGGTTCTTCTGGCTAGTAAGCCAAAACCCAAGAGTGGAAGAAAAAATCCTCATAGAAATTTGCACCGTCCTACTGAAAACACGTGGCAAACAGATCTCCACGTGGACCGAACAGCCATTGGGCTTTGAAGAAGTGGACCAATTAATTTACCTCAAAGCCGCCTTGTCAGAAACTCTCCGACTCTACCCGTCCGTGCCACAAGATTCAAAACACGTAACAAACGACGACGTTTTACCCTCTGGAGCTTTCGCTCCGGCCGGCTCTTCCATTACATATTCAATTTATTCCATCGGCCGAATGAAGTTCATTTGGGGAGAAGATTGTTTAGAATTCAAACCTGAGAGATGGTTGGCTTCAGATGGAAAGAAAATTGAGCTTCAAAATGCTTATAAATTTGTTGCATTTAATGCTGGGCCAAGAATATGTTTAGGAAAAGATCTGGCTTACTTGCAAATGAAGTCGATTGCAGCAGCGGTGTTGCTCCGCCACCGCCTGACGGTGGCGGCCGGCCATCGTGTGGAGCAAAAGATGTCGTTGACGTTGTTCATGAAACATGGACTCAAAGTTTACTTGCGTCCCAGAGATTTGGGCTGTGTGATGGAGAAAATTAGTAAGACGGTGGCGGTGGTGATGACAGTAGCAGCAGCTTAAGAATGTCAGGTGATGAAATATGGTTGCCTTGCAATATTATTATTACTATTATGAACAAAATCGGGTGCATCCTGGACTGCACCCATTTTTTTGTAACTCACTCTAATCACACAACAGAAAAAATTTAAAAATATTTTCTAAAAAAAAAAAAGAAAAAAAAAATTTGTAACATGACAAATTGTGGATACACAACTAAGTGGATTGCAAAAGAATGGGTGCAAGATGCATCCAAGTTTTCTCCTATTATTATTATTCATAGTGAAAGTTGTTCAAGCTTTCAAACTCAAGTAACATATTCAAGAAAAGAATCTCACACAGAAGTGTTGATTATTTTTGAAATATTATTATTAACTTAAGAAAAAAAATATATTGTAATTGCAAACTTACAAGTTTTGGTTCCTTTTCAGTTTTTTATTAGTTATTATTAAAGTTTGTTTGCGTTGATTTTTTTTCAATTTAATCTCTATAGTTGAAAAATGTCATTTTGGTTTATGGTATGAGTTCACTTTTAAATGTAGTTCATAGTTAAAAAATGTGTCACATATTGAATATGATAACAACTTTTAATATGCAGAGAGAATTTGTGAGATTTTTTTTAGATTCAACCAAACCGTAAAATCCAAATTAAAACTTTTAATACAGCATAAACATTTCAAAATAAAATTTTAGTTGTCTTGAGGTGCACTAAAACACAATAGCTCTACCAAACTTAAATGCAAAGCAAGAAAAAAATGTGGATTTTTTTTTTATGAAACTATAGAAAAATGTAAATAAATCATTTAATATATATAAATAAATAAATCATTTATATATATGAAGATAAATTGTATTAAAAATAATAAATGATGAAAAGTTTAAGAAAATAGAGTTTTAATTTTTCTTGAGTTCAACCATATTTAAAGGTGAAAATTTTGAACCTATAACTACTTGATTGTTGATGAAGAGTACATTTCACTTACCACTAAACTATGTAGAGAAAAAAATAATTATGTTTTAAGAATATTTTCTAAGTTTCTTAAGTTAAGAATTTTTTTAAAAAAAAATTAATGAGCTAAGGAACACACTATAAGCACGCTAAGGGCACTCAGTTCATTGAGTGAGTCCTAGAGAGCCTCTTTTTGAAGCAAGACGCATGAGAAATTATTTGATGAGACCACCACCACAATGTTAGTTGACACTTTTTCACTGTTAGATGTAAAAAAATAAGTACTTCAAATTTATATCTAGTGATGATTATGAGACATGAAAATAATTAAATACACCTCCAACAATTACTATGAGACAGCCACAATGCCACACCTTGTGAATCTAAGATGCGTGACTCAATGGGCTTTTCGAAACATTGATCTACAAACTCTAGACTAAAGTAACATTAAGTCCAAACTAGTGGAAAAGATGCATAAAAGAAAGCAAATGTATATGATCATTGAGCCATGTGACACCCAATGAAAGTTCTAGACATTCATGCATAAAAAAATAATACTCCATTACAACCTTAAAAATTACACATCATGAAGCACATAGATAATAACTTAATTTACACACAAATCCATGTCAGTCCTCAAAGGACCAAATAAACAAAGAAAGATTACAAAAACCCAAAAGAGCTAATAAAAGAACACATTAAAAAACAAGAAAAAGAAAAAAAAAAGATCATATTCCAAAGATAAATCTCTTAGTAGAAGTTGAGTCCTTCAAGCCCTGGCCTTGAATGGAATGGCTCTGATGATGATCTGGTGGTAAATAGCAGCAAGAGCAGCTCCAATGAAAGGCCCCACCCAGAAGATCCACTGCAATTATTCAAACACAAACAATATTCTTTTATTAAATCTCAACCCTTCATAAAAATAAACTAGATCAACCTTGATCATAACTTATTCGTTAAATCACTATTTCAATTAATAATACAATTTCAATCTCAACTACCCTTCCTTATTAGTTAAACCTAACATTTTAGTCGCTATAAAATTAATTAGTTTAAATGAAATCTATATCATTCAGAGATACAAAAGTGATTTTGAATGAACCCCGTATATTTCGAAGTAATTTTGAACACGAAAAAAAAGTAATTTGCACCCTTTCAAAAACTAATCCCACATAATCCACTTCTTTTTCTATCTTCTGCACACCCAAAAAAAGGAAAGCTATGGGCTAAAATACTCACATGGTCATCCCAAGCGTGCTGCCTGTTGTAGATGATTGCAGCTCCAAGACTCCGGGCCGGGTTGATGCCAGTACCGGTGATGGGAATGGTGGCCAAATGAACCAAAAACACTGCAAACCCAATGGGAAGAGGAGCCAAAATCTGCACACAACATTCAACCAAAAACCATAAGTCAAAAAATTTAAACAAAACCTAATTTAGAAAGATTCCGATTTGATAACTACTCCGTTTTTCATTTACTAATATTATAATAGAAACAAATAACTAAAAACGAAACTATTATCAAACAAATTCCTTTCATTCAGCTCTTTAGTTTTTCTTATGATTCTTACAGGGACGTGAGAGTCTCTGGCATTTCTCTTGGCATCGGTGGCAGAGAAGACGGTGTAGACAAGAACGAAGGTGCCGATGATCTCGGCGCCGAGGCCGCTGCCCTTGGTGTAGCCAGAGGCAACGAAGTTGGCACCGCCGAGCTTCTGCTCGTAGATGGACTTCTCGAAGCCCTTCACCACGCCAGCGCCGCAGATGGCGCCTAGGCACTGCATTATGATGTAGAATATGGCCCTGGTGAGCGAGAGCTTTCTCGCCAAGAAAAGCCCGAACGTCACCGCCGGATTAATGTGCCCACCTGAGAAAACACACAAAACCAAACAATGTTTAAAATTTTATTTAGTTTCAGTAATTTATATTACTTTCTTCTAGTTTACGGGATTCAAACATTTAATTTCTTATTCGAAAGAGATATGTTTGAAAATTTCTTAGGATCTAATTTCTTATTTGTAAGATTTAATTTCTTAGTCGAGAGAAATATGCTTGAAAATTTCTAACGATCTAATTTCTTATTTGTAACATTTAGTTGACGATCTAGTTTTATTGATTCGAAATTTCTTCCGATCTAATTTCTAGATGAAAAATTGACAATTTAAGCTACATTTATGATTTTTGAAAATTGTGTTTGTTTTCTCATCCTTCCTCTATAATGGGTTCATCTTTATTACAATATCATTTTAATTCTTAATCAAATTTCATAAACAAAAATAAGTTTTTGGAAACTATGACCCATTTGATAACCATTTAATTTCTAATTTTTGAAAATTAAGTTTGTTTTCTCCTAATTTCTCTCCAATGGATTTCATATTTTTTAAGGAAAAGTTTGAATTCTTAGCCAAATTCCAAAAACAAGTTTTCAAAATTTTGGTTTGGTTTTTGAAAATACATGTAAAAATAGATAACAAAGAAAGAAAACCTAATCTATAGGTAAAATTAATATTTATAAGCTTAATTTCAAAGATGAAGCCAAGCTAGTCTAATTTTTTTTTTAGCAATTAATTGAAACCCAACCAGTTTTTCTACACGGTAGACACTAGATTTTTACGTCAACCTTCATTTATTGTTGAACTCCCAAAAACAAACAATTACAAAATTAAGTTGTTAGGAATTAATTTAAAATATTAAAGTGCATAGCCACAAATTTTCAGGGCATAAATTTTATATTGGTCCAAAACTTCCAGATTTATTTTACTTTGGTACTTGGAACTATCAAAATATCTATGTTAACTACTAAATTTTAAAAATATTTATTTTAGCCCCAAGTTCCCAACCCTTTTAAAAAAAAAAACCAATTATTTTAACTCCTAGCTACATTATTTTTGCTACAGTACACATACTCAAAAACCACTTGATCCATTCTTCTTAATTCAAATAAATATAACTGAAAAAAAATCAGTAAGTAAAATGAACAGAAAAATTCCAAGTTCACAAAATTAACACCAAGAAAAGTTCAAAAACCAATTTAAACCCAAAACATTTTTTTTAACCAACCTACAAAAACCCAGTGCAGATCTAAGAACAAAACAAACAAACTCCATGAAAAAAAAAAAGAAGCTTAGAACAGAAAGGGTTTAGGGTTTACCGGAGATGCCGGCAGTGCAGTAGACGAGGGCGAAGATCATGCCGCCGAAGGCCCAAGCGATGCCCTGAATGCCGACGGTGGAGCACTTGGTCGGAGCTCGGCTGACGCCCATCACCGTCAAGATGGTGATGTACAGGAACAAGAAAGTGGCTACGAACTCGGCGATTCCGGCTCTGTAGAAGGACCATGACGAGAGCTCGCCGGGCTCGAACAGCGGCGCCGGCGGTGGCTCTTTGTAGTCCTTGTCTGTCTGCGCCGATGTACCGATTGGCTGTCTTTCTGAGTACTTGTTCGCTCCGAGCTTCACGTCCTCTTCTTTGCCCTCCATTTTTCTTCTTCTTTTCCACTGAGTTTTGTTGTTGTTGGAGTGAGCTGTGAGACAGTGGGGTTTTTTCTCTCTCCAAAAATGGGTTTCTCTCTCCTCTCAAAGGGTTCTAATGAGGCGGTTGGTTGCAGATTAGCTGTTTTTATAGACTCAAATGGTTTCCTTCCCACAAAATGAAATCATGGCTTTGGCGTTGTTTTTACTTTTTTCTTTTTTCTTTTTTAAGGTTAAAAAACACTTTTTATCCGTTTAACTTTTAATTCAGGTATGATAACTATTTTATTGTTTATTTTTTAAAATTGTACTTGTTTTTATATCCATTTTTTATAATGAATTCTATTTTTTTTTAACAAAAGATTTAAATTCTTAGTTAAATTCCAAAATAAAAATACACTTTTGGAAATTATTTTTTTTAGTGTGCAAAATTTGACTTATTTTTTTTAAAAAATAACAAAATAAAGAAACTTATAGGTGGAAGTAATATTTATCGATTTAATTTTTAAAAATTAAAAATAAAAAACTAAATGGTTATCAAACGGAGCATTAATCTTTCTACTTTTAATTTTGTAATAATTTAGTCTATATACTTCAAAATTTGTAACAATTTAATTCTTACTATGAAAATTTCATTAAAATTTAAGTGTTAATTTTTATTATATAACGATTTGGTCTTTGTAGTTTATAAACATATTTGATACTTAATCAATTTATCGATCTACATAGGTATGAATTCTCACTAAATCTTAATTATATTTTTTTATGATAAGGACTAAATCTTTACAAATTTTAAAATATATATATTAAATTGTTACATATTAAAGTTCAATGACTAAATTGTTACAAAATTAAAAGTACAAATACTAAATTGTTACAAACTAAAGTTTAGTGACTAAATTATTACTTCTATAAAAGATTTGGTCTTCGAATATGTTTTTTAACCTTTTTTTTCATTCGAGTTAAATAAGTACTTTGAACATTTAAGTTAGCATCTAATCTAATAAGAAATGTTTAAGTAAGTTTCTAAACTTTTAATTAGGTGTGAAATTGAGCATAAATCAACTCTTTAAGGCATATATCATCAATCAAGAGATTAGATATTCAGATCTACACATTGGAACTAAAAGAAAATCTTTTAAGATTTACAACTATTAAACTCATGAATTTTGAACCTATTTAATAGGCTAAGAACTTAATAATTCTAAATTTGAAAGTTTGGGATCCATTAGACATTTTTAAAAATTTGAAGACAAATTAGACCCAATTTACAAATTTAGAAACTTATTAAACTCAACTTTAAAAAGTTTAAAGACTAAACTTGTAGAACTAACTTAAAGTTAGAGGTTCAAATCTCTCTCGTATATATATTTTTTTAACTTAAAAAAATAAAAGATAAAAAAAAAATAAAAGGGCTAAAGTTGCAATTTAAGGTTTTTTTTTTTAATAATGTTAACAGTGAATGAATGGGAAGATAATAATATTTAAAAACACATATATCAAAATAATGATTTTTTTTAATTAAAAAAACCTACATTAACTAAAACAAAATGGAGAGATTATGCCATTGGCAAAATCTAAAAATGACGTGTCAAATTGGTATCTCACCATCTTTGATTAAAATATAAGCGTCATGATGATTTCTTTTTCTTTTTGGAGGGCCATGATGAAAATTTAAAGTGACAAAAGAATCAAATTATTAAAGTACAGAAATTAGAAGGGTTAATTTAACATTTAACAATAATAAAGTTACCACTTAAAAATTTGATGAATATTATAATGTAAATAAGCATAGAAATTAGGGAAGAGGGGCAAAATCGTTATTTTAAGGATCTTTCTAGAAAAAGGTGATGGATTTGACAGGTTCTGGGTTGGTCTGTCCTTGCTGTTCTTATCCTCAACAGTGAATACTCCAGCGTGTCATCTTTTTCTTCTTCATCTTATTTTGTCTCTTTCAATTTTTATTTTCAGTTTTAATTTTAGCTGTTTGGTGATTCTTGATTCTGATTCATTCACCTACCTAATCTTCATTAAACCAAATATGCCCACACGGAAAAAATGAATAAATAAACTTATTCATAAATTAATTAGAAGATTTATAACATCATCTTATTTTTGCAAATTTTATAATTAAATTAATTCTTTTTTTACCCTCATATTTTTATTCATTAAGTTTAAAAGGTCGGTGTTGCTTTTATATTAAATGTGCAATAATTAGGTCATTTTAATTGCCTAGTTGAACTTGAACTAAATAGATCAAACTGATTTAGACTAATGATTCTATCCAAAGAAATTAAAATTTTAATATGAAAATTACTCATTTCTAAATTACTTATATTTAGGAAATGTTCGAAATGATTATTTGCTTTCCAAAAATAAACGGCTGTAATGTAACGATCACATGATTAATCAATACTCGAACAAATTAGTCAAAAAAAAAAAGTGAAGGTTGGTGAATTTGGATTATTATCCTAAAAGTGGAGGGGAGGGTAAAAAGGTAATTTTGAAAAAGGCCAAAGTGATGCATGGACGATGGATCCCAGCTTTTTGTTCCGCAGGGCAACTGGACATTGCCTTTGAAACGGTACGAAAATCAGAGCCACAGAAGAGCTGCAAAGAGGAAACAAACAAAACCAAATCGTGTGGCTGAGATTAACTGGCCGTTTGTGACCGTTTCGAGGCCCACGTCTGGTCCCCACATTTCCTGGGCCACGAGACGAATAATGGAACTCCTTGAGGGGCATTTAGCAAGATAAAAAAGAGGGGGAGGGGGAAATCGGAATTTACCCCGAAACCTGACAATGACATGGTGGAATTTGATAAAATGGAAATTTTAATGGTAAAAATTGATTTGAAATTGTCACAAATTCCACGGTTTTAAAATAATAGTTAAATTACACATTTAGTTCCTAAATTTTAAGGAGGTGTTTGGGACACTGAGTGAATTATAATAACATAAGTTATAATAGTTTATGGAATTATATAATATTGTTTAAAGTGCAAAGTTGTTTAGTTTGGGGTTATAATAGTTTGTGTTTGAGGTGCAAAGTATTCCACAAGTTATTATAACTCACGCCCCAAACAGCCCTAAGATTTGTATCTATTTAGTTCCTAAACCTTTAAAATTACAAATTTAGTTTCTAGACTTTTAAATTTTACTAGACACAATTGAAATTTTAGGATTCCATTAAACATAAAATTCAAATATATATCTAATAGATCAATTATTTTTTTAAAATTTTGAATTTGACAAGGACCTATTAGACACAAAATTGAAAGTTCGATGACCTATTAGACATAAAATTAAAAGTTTAAAGACCTATTAGACACTTTTAAAAGTTTTAAGACTAAATAGACACAAACTTCAAAGTTCAGAGACTAAACTTGTAATTGAACCTAAAATAATTTTTGTCAAATGTGCATTTAGGAAAATTAAAGACAATATGAAGTAAAGTAGTGTTTGATAAGATTTAAATTTAAATGTAAAAAGTATGATAAAATATGAATTTTTAAAAGTCTGTTATAAGAGAGGCACTAAATTGTTTGAAAAGTCAATGTTAAGAACTATTTTTAATCAAATTTTAAATTAATATAAATTTTTTTTATTCAAACACTAAGGGACTGTTTGGGGCGTGAGTTGTAATAACCTGTGAAGTACTTCGCACTCCAAACAAAGACTATTATAACTCCAGACTAAACAACTCTACATTTTAAACAATAGTTTATAATTCCACTAACTATTATAATTCAAAAATTATTATAACTCATGTTATTATAACTCATTCAGTGCCCAAACAACTCTTAAAAGAGTTAAAATTCTTCCATAATTACTTTTAATGACTGCAAAATCAATCTCTACTGAAGCCTAGATTACCATGTCATAATGGTATATTTTAAATATTGTGTCTATTTAGTCTATAAATTTAGATTTTTTTTTTAATGATGTTCTCATATTTTGAATTGTGTTTATCTTTAGTTCTATTGTTTAACATCCATGGACAACATATGAACACTTAATTTCTTGAAATTTCGATCAAGTAACATGTTTATTAGACTTGGATAATTTACTATATAAAAAAAAATTGTCAACCCATCACTTTTATTTGTCAAGAGTAGCAATAGTGATATATTGAGAGATTTAACGGGTGTTATATCAAAACTTTTAAAATCACGGAGAGCAAATTACAATCAAGCTCAAACTATAACAATAGTTTAGTCTTAAATTTAGTTCAAAAAATTCAAGAAATATTTAGCTCACAGTTTTATGTAGTTGTTTGGATTATATATTGAAATAACAACTTAGTTGTAAACAAGTCTATCTACCCAAATATAAGTTATACTTTTAAATTTCAAATTATACGAACCAAACGGATAAACCAAGCATCCCAAAAAACAATTATTTGATGGGCAAACAAGTAACAACATCATTATATACATTTATTGTAAAGTTGCAATTGCCTTTTCAAACTTAACAAATGTGAGATTTCAATTTGATAGAAACTTTGATTGGTTGGTCTCACCCTGTTGTGTTGAAGATGGTTCTAGTGAAACCTCTTGATCTGATAAAACAAAAATCTTTTCTTTAGTCTTATATAATTTTTATTTTTTGGAAAAAAAAAATTTTTTACCCCTAAACTGAATAAGTTGTATCAATTTTCACCATAAACTTTCAATTTCATCCATTTGGACCATAAACTTAGATAAGTGTTACAATTTTTACCATTTATTCAAATTTCACTAATTCACTCATTAATTTTAACAAATAATAATGTAAAAAACTCTATCACTAATTTGATAAAAAAACAAGTTTTACATAAAATTAAATTTGATTGATGCACAAATCAACTATTAAATAACTCCACCAAAACTTATAAAATTCTATTAAAAAACCAGCTTTAATGTCTTTTTGTCTAAATCCTATCAATTACGCATACCAAATATGTGTTTTACAATTTATTAGATTTATGTGAAAATATTTTTTTTTAATGATTTCTCAAATGAAAACCTACCATAAGGTATAAAATTGCAATACTTTTTAAAGTTGAAGATGAAAATTGCAATACTTATCTAAGTTTAAAGTGCAATTTGGTAAAATTGAAAAGTTTAGGGTAAAAATTACACCTTACCAAATTTAAGATTGAAATTGATCTTTTGCCTTTTTTTTTTTTTCACATTGATGTATAATTTAATGATTAAATATTAGTATAAACTTTTTATACATGTTGAATGTTCGATTTTCAAGCTCATATTTTAATGTTATATTTTTAAAAAATTATGTTTTCATCCATAGATTTTATTGAATCTAACAATGCATAAAATTAAGAAAATTTTAATACACACTTTTTGTTTTTAAAAAAAGTGCTTAAATTAAAACGAAAGAATTCTCATTTAATTGAATAAGAATGACAAACTTTTAATATATGCCACGTTTGAATGTTTATTTATTTATTTATTATTTTTTAAATTCAACAATTGTGAGAATGGAAGTCGAAGAATCCACTTTTGAGATGATAATTGATATTTTATCCAATGAACTATACTCACATTTGAATGTTTATCAATAATATGGGTAACGTTTTTTTTTTCTTCTATTTCTAGTACAGTATGAATAATGTTCTTGTAGGAGAGAATTGTAAAATTAACACAATAAAAATAATACTTAATGTTATATTTATAATAACTTGGCTTAATTTCAACTATTTCATAAATTTTAGAGATATAAGTGCTTAAATGAAAGTCAATCCGACATAAGCTCAATGATAATACATCAATTATCATTCCAAAGATTGATGGTTAGATCTCCCACATTCACAATGGTTGAACTCAAAATAAAAAGTGCTTAAATTAAAAGTTCAAATATGCATTTTTTTTTCCCCAAGCGAATTCATAAGTGATTTTCCTTTTTTTTCCCCCCTCAAAGAGATATAAAGTGATTAAGAAGTTATACAAAATAGTTGTTTAAATTCTAGAAAAACAATAGTAACAACAGTGAAGAATAGTTTGTTTTTAAGTGGCCAATTTCAAAATTAGAAAAACCAGTATATAACTTTTTAAATATAACATTTACAAGAACCCAAAATATATATATATATATATAACATTTGCAAAAATGACAAAAATCACTTAATAATTCTTCAATAATTATTATCGTATTTTCAATCATTATTGGATAGAGTTTAGAATTATTAAAACATATTATTTATAATATGTATGTCAAGTCTAAGGTGTCAAACTATTAACATTGCATCAATTTAATAACATCAGAAATGTTTATTTTGAACGTATTTTGTACATTTCATTTAGAAAACAATGTCATTTTAATTGATTATGAAGACGATATATATTTTTTTCAACGCAATTTTGAAAAAATCAACTAAATTCCTAGTTGACATTATTTACATGACATTTAATGTGATAATACCTTAAGATTTTTTTTTTTTTTTTTTTGAATGAGGTGAGATATATAATATTAGGTAGGTTTTTAACTCGAATAAGGCTAGTTAGGTTTCTGTTCAAAAAAAAAAAAAGAAGAGATTAATTAGGTTTTAAATTGGATAGAAATGAAGTAGACATTTAGACTTTACATATATATGAGTTCATAAAAAAAACAATATTTTTAAAAAGATGTAATTTCATTCTAACAACGTCATTATTGAATATAATTTGATTGAAAAATTGTAAATTTTATGCAATGAACTAAAAATTTAAAAAAATTAAAAATAAATTGAAAGACTCCAAACACTAACCAATATATTGAGTAGCTCCTCCTCTTCTTGGAAGAAAAAATCTAGAATTTTTATAGTATCTACTTCTTCACTTTACATTTAGATATATAATAAATAAACACATAGTATATTTTTCAGATCAAGCATTATTTTTAAATGATACATACGTACGTACAACAAAAACAAAAATAAGTATGAGAATTTGAACTTCCAACTTCAATAAAAGAAAGTCAAAGAGAGCATAGTTCAACTGGCATATCAAAGATGTTAACGACCACAAAGTCTGTGGTTCGAATCCCCCAATCTCTATTGTACTTTAAAAAAAAAAAAAAACTTCAATAAAAGAAATTAAATATCATTACCGTTGAGCTATGCTCATTTTAACCATTCTTAAATGCTATTAAAATGAACGAAACCAATTTCTAAAACTTTGATTTTTTTTTTTTTGTTTTTTTAAGTTGAACAATGTAGATGCATAGATTAAGACATTTGACTTTTTGATTGAAAATATACATCTCAACTAGTTGAGTTATATTCGAGTTGGTTATAACATAAAAATTGATTGGTACCATATATTTTCTCCCTATAGTTTTGAGAAGGAAACAAATCCCAACCCATGTGCCCAAATCAAACAAGTTACCCAAAAAAATGAGTCAGTGGGGCCACCAATGTCACCAACAAAAAATTAACCCTAAACCTAAATATTCAAAAGGTTCCTACTTTCATATTTGGGAATGGCCATGTGGGTCCAATTTCAAACCCTTTTATTATTGTTAAAACTAAAGGGGAAAAAGAGAAATGATAAGAGTGGTTGACAACTCAGACCCATTGGATGCCTCACTGCCATATGGGATTGTGCCACCATCATTCACATGCAGCCTTTAGGACACCCCTCCCATGAACAATAACCTTCTTTTTTTTTTTTTTTTTTATACCAATGAGTATTTGAGTTAATTTACCCGCATCTCAATTAATCTCACCAACAAGCTCTTGGCCTTACTATATTTGGTTGACAAGAAAATATTTAAGATATTAAATCATAACTCATAAGTAAGTGGTCACCTGGATTGAACTCATTCCCTCTTATTTCTTCAAGGCTCTTTTAACCACTAAGTCAATCCATGGTGGTTAAAAAGTAGATTTACAGAAAACACATAGAATATTAAATTCTAAGTAAGTGGCCATTATGGATTGAACCTGACAAAAGTCACATTACCAACGAACCAAAGGACTATTTTAAACTTTATAATGTAAGTTGATGATTGGACAATATAAATTACTTTTTTTTTTTTGTATATGATTTATCTTCAAATATAAATTGGTTGATTTATTGAAAATGTATATTAAATTAATTGATTAATTTTAAGGTCTCATTTGATGCTCGTGTTCTAACTTAGCAATACTAACAATGACGATGAACGATTGAAGAAAGTGAGGCAGTTCTTTTTACCGTAATTGTGTTCTTGAGGAGACATTTGACTAAGCATGAATTTGTTAGGCCATAGAGGATTGGGAGTGGTTTTGGTTTTATATGGCTATGTTTGGGTTATATTTATCGAAGATTATATATATAATATGTGTTTGGTGTGAAGTTATATGATTTGAAGTTAAGTATGCAGTATAAAGGGTGAGTGTTATAAATCTGAATTTACATATCATATTTATGTAGTTTGTGAGATCAACAATGTAGCGTAAGATAAGCAAACCAATGTAATGAATGAATGTAGACTTGGTTTCCAAATTACAGGTTAAATATACCCAACACATGAACCAAACACCCCATAAATACTTGAAAACAAGATCCATAGATCCTACGCTCAACACCTACTAAAAAAAGAGTAAATCAATACCAAAAAGAAAAAAGAAAATAAGATGGGTAAAATACATTTTTGGTCGTTGAGATTTGAATTTAGCTTCTATTCAATTCTTAAGATTTCAAAAGTGACATGTTTGGTCTCTCGAGATTTAAATTTGATTTCTAGTTGGTCCTTAAAATTTGAAATTGTTTTCTAATTGGTCACTAAGTACTAAAAAAAATTCAAACTCATAAAAAAAATACATACTAGCAAAGTTAGTCAAAATTTTTAACATGTCATCACTCTGTTATACCAATTAGTGGTCAACTCTACTTATGAATCACTTAGAAACTAATTTCAAACTTTAAGGACCAATTAAAAATCAAATTTAAACTTTAGAGACCAAACATGCCTTTTTTAAACTTCAAGGACAAAATAGAAGCTAAATTCAAATATTAAGAATTAAAAGTATTAGCTCCGAGACCAAATAGAAACTAAGTTCAAATTTCAAGGACCAAAAGTGTATGTTAAAAATTCGTGTCGTCCTAACCTTAGCCTCGGCATGCATAACGGTTAACAAACATCACAAAAAGAAAAACATGCACACACACCCGATATATACAATTTGATCATTCAATTAAAGAATACATCAAAGTTCATAGCCAAGTTGGCATCATAGCAAGTTAATGAAGATTTAGCCACAAATAATTCCTAAAAGACTCATAATCTTCATTGTTTACAACATTACATTCTTATCAATAACTATAAAACCTATTTTAAATAAAGTAACTGACCTTCAACTTCAACACCAGCTCTTGCTTACTCTAGACAGGCTGGCTTCCTTGATCACATTCCTAATATATATAATTAGAGAATATATTTGCTATAAACACTACAATATAATACATGATGAGTGTCTCATTTTTCTCCATTTTAATCCTCGTTGATGAGAAGATGGTCATGAGGGCAGGCTCTTTCTGGTTCTCCTTTTGTCCACAGAATCCCCAAATCTCCTCTCTTCTTCCCCAGTGTCAAAAGGGTTCCTAGATCAAGACGTGAACTACCCGGTCACGTGGGGCAACCAATATTTAAGATATTATCGTGTTTTGGTGTGGATTAATCATAGGTTAAGTAAGATGGATTTAGTTTACTCATCGATACGTAAGATTTTTCTGTGTGAACACGAACATCGTTTTGATGAACTCAAGTTCGTTTCTTGTAAGTTAGTAATAATTTAGTTTTTAACAGTTACCAATGGCGTTGGGCGTAAAAGTAATTTACCAAGAGTGAACGGGACGATGTAGAGCAGTGCGGGCTGGCCATGGCCATCCATCAGGTTCAAAGCTACATATGTAATCAGAAGACCTGACAAAAATTTCAAGAAACCTTTCAAAACATGAACCAAACATCACACACACAAAAAAAAAAAAAAAAAAAAAAAAAAAAAACCAGAGAGAAAAGGAAACCAAATATCAGGGAGAAAAGGAATAACTCTGTGGTCATCATTTTAACCATATACTTGAATAATATCCTTGGATTCCTTATTATAGACATCATTTAGAAAACACGTTCCTTCCTTCATTACCTGATCCATAAGCAAGCATTGCTGGTAAGAAGTAACCGACCCGGAGGCTCTTATTCGCCAACCAGTCATACCTGTAAGGATATCCAAAGCATTCGTTATGCAGAGGTTTTTGGTAACAATTATGAAGTACGGAGGTGAACTAACAAACTTTGAACATAAGGTGTCCCTAATAACATAACGTGCCTCATCTATCCAAATGTTTGCTACATCATACCAACGTAGTCAACATTTATCTGATGGGGCATGTCCTGTCAATGTTCTATTAACTTGATTAACAACAAGAACTAAATAGAAACATAATCTAAAGTTCAATGACATTATTGAACTTAGATAGATATAATGTTCAAAGTTTAACGATATAATTTAACTTCTATTGTTGAGATACAGAGAAGGGAATAGTAATCACATCAGTATGTCGAGTTCAGAATTTTTGCACAATAGGTAGGATGAGAAAGCTTGCAAAACGGTAAGATGAAAAAGCTTAAACCTGAGAGAAAACGCCACTACGAGTCCAGGTAAAAGGATGTCACCAAATCCAATAATGCTATAACCACCCCACGGATCAAACATGCGCGGGATCTTTAGCAGCATTGGGATGCCATCCTCTCCGCTTTTATCACCACGAGCCACCTGTTAATGATTTTTAATAGCAACTCAGTAAAGTAGTTGAGAATTGATCTTCTTCTAGTCTATGACAATGCCATTCATAATGGTACTTCCAACTTACCACAATCATCACACTTTCATTGAACAACTTCTTAGAAACAAAGACCCAGAAGATATCATAGAGGAAGGCACAACTGAGGAGCACTGTTCCAACCTTGAAAACACTCAAATCCAATCAAGTGAGAGAAATATTAAGCTACAAGGAACAATATTAAGTGCAAAAACATTTTAACTATTAATCCTGGAACTGTTAGCAAAGCCAGTTGTAAGAAAAATGTTGGTAAATCAGTAAAATTTTCAAAAAATAGAAGAATAAAAACAAAAACATTTTCAAATGGGCCATTAGTTGTTAGGATTGGACACATAGTATTGGCAGTGAAAGAAACTAACAAGCTCAATATCAGAAAAGAAGGCCTGGGACTACCCGAATACATCTTCGAAAGAAAGCATTAAAAATTACAATTAACTGCAAGACAAAGATCATCATGTTCTTCAGATACATAAACATAGAACAGAGTTCAAAATTGCTACCTTGAGATTCGGTATACGTACTATTTGAAGAACTGTAATTATCAGTGCAATTCCCTGGTTAACAAGAAGTTAGCTTGTTACATGATCTTCAAAATTTTCATATAATTGAGAACAGGTTCTTGCTGACACCATTTTCTTACAAGTATGTCTTGACCGATCCAGGCAAACGACACGTTCCGATAAACAGCCCAAACAACAGCAAATGCTATGCAGAATGGAGAAACAGCCAGAGTGAGGTATGAAGCAGCTCCAAAGAATGGCACTTTGATGTATGATTTTCCAACTTGCTTAAAGCATCTGCATGACCATATCCATGTATCAGTATTTTACTGCTTTATACACTTACAGACAAATATTACTAAGCAATTTGTCATCAAGCTCCAACTATATATAATAGTTATATTTTAGACATTCTATTTCAATAGTTAATCTTATTTTTTTAAGAGAAGAAACAAACTTCCTGGGACAGTGTCCATTGTTAAGTGATCTAATCAAATTAGAGATTTTGGTAGTGATGGCCCAAGAATTCGGTGTAAGCTTAAGGATATATAAATATGGAACGGAACATAGGTCCAACCACAAATACAAAAGTTCTTCTAAATCACTCTCATTCCAAATTTTCTAATCAATAATTTTTATAAAAAAAATTATATATGAAAAGCAAGAATTATGGCAGTAACAATTTTATAAAAAAAATTATCATCTCACAACACTTAACAGAATCATCGCTGATTTAGTATAAAAACTTCCACAAATTGCTAGATATGCTCTTCTTGTCAAGGAGAATTGGCCTTTTATGCTTTGTTATTTTTATTCAAAAAAGAAATGAAGAAAGCATGATCATATAATATTTACTAAGTGTGAACCTACTATTTGATATCAGAGCCTAAATTGATCTGTTTGCACACGTATCTGCTAAGAATTTGTAAGTGTCAAATGCAGCAAGGGAACATTCAATTTTACCTCGACAATAATGCGACCAAACAAGTTTGCAAGCCCTGTAGATCCAGTGAGATATAATGTTAATGGACTGAAGGAAAGGATGTTTGGTCTCTGATGAGAAGTTGCACACAAAAGAAGAACATTGTTATGTTATTGAATGTCTCATAATTAAGGCCTTTGTGCCATACCTCTGCACCTCCTATGCAGAAAAGGACTACCAAAAGCTCGATGAACCAGTATGACATGAGTTTGTAAAGCAAAATCAAAAAGCACGAAGCAACGATGACAAACAGAACTGCTGATGCCATGTTGATATATACAACACCGGGGCTGCCCATGTCTTCAGCATTTTGAAAATCATCTTCACCATCCTACAAGCAATTGTAATTCATCAAGTGTGCCTTTTCTATTAGAAGAATGACACCTTAGCGAACAATACAGTCGCTGGAGATTAGTTAGGTTACCTTTAGTAGCTTGTCCTGCTCAATAGCTGCTTCCCTAGCACTCCAGGCAGACCAAAAAGACGAGCACAAGATCGTACCAACAGCCATCAACCATAAGAATACTTCAGCTATGTCAACGGGTGGTCGTAATGGAGAGTAGAGCTGAACAGACACTGCAGAGTCCAAAAGCTATTTAAGGAGTAACAAAAAACTGAATTGCTCGTTTCAAATGCGAAGTACAAAATCGCGCAAATGATTACACCTCGAAAATAAATATTAGCTTATGGAATGACAACCAATTGTCAGTAAAATTAGTGTTTTCTATGAAGGCAGAAAGTAAGGAAAGCTTACCTGATGAATTACTAATTAGCATCTTCTCCAAGCTTGTACCAGCATCTTGTGGGAGCATGACAGCAGGTATATGTATATCTAGATCAGTCTCATCAGGATCACAAACCATCTTGTAAAGCTCTGAAAAGTCCAGAAGCATGTTTTGAGAACATGAAATATATTAGGGTGCTGAAGCTACAAAAAGTATGTTCTTTTGCAATCTTTCTCCTGCTTATATAATAATTTTACACCATCAGCATAATTGTATCTCTTTCTTCTTATGACTCTATCTTTTTCATGAAAAACTAAGCCTTCCCGAGAAACATGAAAGAATAAACAAGGGCATACAAAAAGACCAGCCCGAAAAAAGGAGTCCTAGATGTAACTAAGAAACGGAACCTTATTTTATGTTTTAAATTTGATTTCAAGCATTGACGTCATTTCAAAATAAAAAAGTCATTTACCATTAATCTTAGCAGAAATGGTACAAGTGACACATATAAAATAAGCCACAAAAAATATGATATAATTTACAAATTCACAAACTACACAGAGTGTCTAAAACTATTTTTATAACACAGGAGTTGTACCAGAAATGTAATTTACCATTATCCCTCTGTATGATGAGATAAATAGTAAAGTAAACAAGAGTCAAATTACTTGGAGTAAATTTCACAATAACCACACAAGTTATATTGCTAAACATGGTGCTCTAGATCTTCATTAGGCACATTTATACACAAATAAATATCATCATTTACCTTTTTGGTTATTTACTATGAGTATAGCTGAAGCACCCGCAGCTTCTGCAATATTTGCTTTCGTCGTAAATTTGCAGTGACCTCGATTGACCATGATTATATCTCCAGAAAGCTAACAAATGACAAGTTGCATGTGCATAAAGTTTCAACCTTCATGTCACTAGAGTAAGTACATTATAATTTCAAAACAAAAAACCTTGTTCTTCGGCACGCTGCAACAATCACGGGGATTTGCAAGAACAAGGCGCGTTTGGTTTGCATTTTTCTCCTTCGACACGATGGTAGCACCAAATCTAGCTCCAACGCCGACAAATTCACTGGCTTCTATGCCATCAATCCAAGTTTGAACTTTAACCTAACAAATGCAAACACAAAATAAGCCACATTAACCGAAAACAGTTGTGAATATTCAAATAAATTAGCATACAGTCTATTAAATAAGTTGTATTCAGCATCAACCTGCAACTGAGCATTCGGTTTTGAATAGGCCACAAGAACAGTAGCAAGGATTAACCATAGGATTAATGACACTATACATACACATAAAAATAAAAGGTTTGAAGAAAAGTAAGTACATAATCATGTTCCTAAATAACAGACAATCTTCTTCAAGACATCCTTTGCATCTTTTCCAAGAAGAGTATCTCCCATTATAAAGTACACAATAAAAAATGAGTATTCATATGAACAAAATAGAAAGGATCATCAGAAACTATAGCATATAAAACTAAGTACAGACAGCGGTGGAGCCAGGAATTTTCGTAGTGAGGAGCAAAATTTTACATTATAACTTTACATATATATATAATTTTTCAATTTTAAAAATTTAGTGGTGGGTCAAATTAGACAGAAAACTTTAAAATTCTAACCTTTTCATATAATTTTTTGCATAAAAAATGTTGCCCTCTCCTTCCTTCTTCGCTCCCGTGAATACAGACCAATTCATTTGAAGCAATACGAAGTTACAAACTAACCAGAAGGCATGATGAAAAAACCTAGAAATGATCGTCTAAACAGAACATAAACAAAAACCCAGCAATGCAGATGGAAAATCAAAGAAATTAAACGTTTACCTAAAGAAAGAACAAATGGTGAAACCCAATCAAAATGTTAATAAAATTCAAAGCAAAACCTAACACATATGTAGATCAAATAAATGAAAACAAATTTCTGAAGCCCAAAAAAAAAAAAAAAAAAAAAAACAGCCATTGGATATAATACCAGAATGAAGTCGTTCTCACAGCCAGGCTTTTTGGGAGTCAAATCGTCATGATGAACTATATCCCCAGCCATCACATGAGAAGAAAAAATCAGCAGCAAAACCAGAGCGGATATGGCAAACCCACCAAGAAAATGCCTCTGCAAATCCATAGATTCTGATCTTCTCAGCAAAAAAAGAATTTCAAAAACAGTGATGGGTCTTCTTCTTCCTCTGCATCACAAATCTCGAAACCCCAGAAAGGAAAAAAAAAATAGTGGCTCCGCTCAGTTTCGAGTACACCCAAAACAGCAAACAGAGTTCAGAATCGGATATAAAAAATGGGGAAAACGTAGAAATCAAAGCAACTATAGATTAATAATTTAAAGCAGATCATAAAATAAAGAGCATCATGGATCCAATGGATTAAAGAACAGTGAAGAAACGGACATGCATATGTGAAATGAGGACAAAATTGATGTCATGTATGAATCTTTGCTAGTGCTTGTGTTTTCAAGTAAACGGGGTTTCCGTACGAACCACCGTTGGAAACGGCGGGAACCTTTTTAACGACATAATTAGACTATAATCGTCATCGATTTTTTGATTCCTTATCAACGTTTTCTTTGCAGAAAAGGACCTCCACTTCCTAATAATTTCACTTCACTGCCCAGGTGTATTTTTCACTAATACTCCTTGATTATTTCAAATAATTTTGCAAAGGTTTAAAATGTCAAGGACAACCAAAAAGCATAGTTCAAGTAGTATAAAGTACGAACTTGTAATCTAGAGATCATGGGTTCGAATATTCCCACTCTCAAATATTGTTGAACTCAAAAAAAAAAATGTCAATGTCTCAATTTTATGAAAATATCGATAGAAATATCAATAAAATGTCAATATCGACGAATAATCTTGAAAAAATCTTAAAATAAAAATAATAAATGAATATATTATACTTTTTATAATGAAAATGTTGATTCATTCTTATGTCGATTTCAAATCTTTAAACATGTAGAAATGTCAACAAAAATTTAATACTTGATGAAAACATTCTTTTTGTCATTTATACTTTTCCTTCACTCCGTATTACAATTGTAATGGAGAAAGAAATTCTAAAATTGGAATTCATTAGTCTAGAGGATGAAGGAAGAAAATTGACTCATTACAAATAAATATAAAGAATTTCTACTTTAATTTTTCATGTGACAAATAAAAAATGGCGCCCTTTCTGATAAAAAAAAATTGCAAAACATTTCATACGATTGGATTCAATACCAATAATAACTTTCTGAGGTTTTAATTTTTTTTTTAAATTAATGCTAAACTATAAAAATATCATATTGAAAATTTTCAAAAATAAAAATGAATGATTTTACAAGTGTTTTTTTAAAAAGAAAAGCGTAGAATGGATTACTTGTCATTGGCACTTTCAATTTTCACTAACCTAAGAATAGTTCAATTAGTTAAAACATTATATATATTTTCACCAACCGATTGAGACATTATATAATCTTAAAGGCTAGATGTTCAAATCTTCACACCATATGATTGATCTAAAAAAGCATACCCAATTTTCAATGGGTAATTGTAATGGGTAGCAAATTAAGGTTTGTTATTTGCAAATATAGCAACTTTTAAAAAAAATTGCAAATATGACAAATCTCTTAAATAACTATTTCTTATTCCCGTTTTACCTATTCGCGCGCATTCTTCCTCCTCCTTCTTCCTCTTTCATTTATTGTGATTAAAGTCTATCAATGATAGAAGTTTATCACCGATAGACTTCAATCACAATACAAGTACTGTAGCTATCATTGATAAACTACAATATTGAAGTCTATCAGTGATAGAAGTATATCACTGATAGACTTGAGTCACATTGGTAGTCTATCAGTGATAGACTTCAATCAATGATGGTAGTCTATTAGCGATAGACTCCTATCACTAATATACTTCAATCACAATATATGTTGTCTATCAGTGACGATATGCTGTTATCACTGATAGATCTGTACAACAACAACTAATCAACAATAATTGCAACGGTGATACATTCATAAGTTAGATAAAGTACATTGTGCATTTCCAGTTGTTCTTTTTGTCATGTGCTTTTTTTGGTCATCTCTGTTCTTCTTCCTCGTTCTCATTTTCTATTTCTTGTTCATCTTCCTCCTCATCATCATGCTTCTCATCACTTTCATTTATTAGTATATCAATGATAAATAAATAAATAAATAAATGAAGTAGAATGGTTGAATAATTTTAGCCTACTATTATTGATAAACTTCTATTCATTATTTTGAAGTCAATAAGTGATAGTCACCGATAGAATTTAAATAATTGAAGTCTATCAATGATAGACTTATCACTGATAGACTCTATCAGTGATAAGAGACTATTACTAATAGACTCTATCAGTGATAGAAGTTTATCACTAATAGACTTCAATTATAGAAACAACAACTAATCAACGATTACGAAAAAAAACACTTCAATCTTCAATGCTAAAAGTCAAAATTAAATCTAAGTGTTAAGTGCCTTCCCATGGACTCACGTTGGAATTACATGGCCTCTCGCTGATTTGTATGTGATATGAAAGTCAAAAGTATATGATCTAATATTGAGTATGGAAATGGATTGTCTCTAATTTGTATTACATGATATTACAGTGCTAAGTAGATTTATAGAAACAACTAAACATCAAACAAAATCAAATAGAAGATTACATTTACTGTGATTACTTCATCAGTGATAGAAGCCTATTACTGATAGACTTCATTCATCATATGTAGCCTATCTCTTGTACAAATCTATCAATGATAGCAAAATCTATTACTGATAAACTAGTACAAAAACACCTAATCAGCAATAATTGCCATTTTGATTGAAGTCTATCAGTGATAGATTTCTATCGACTTCACTCACAATGGTAGTCTATCAACTAAACATCAATGATGCACCGTTTTAATGTGATTAATCAACAACCAAACAAAGAAAAAACATAATCCAACTAAATAGGAAACCAAACATATTAGAAGAAGCATAATACAAACAAAAAAGTAGCAAACTAAACCAATTAAACAATTTGGATGCATCTAAACATCAAACAATACCAAATAGAAGATTAAATATGAAAGGACTTAAGTTCATATGAAAGAAGTATATCACTATGGAGTTTATAAGTGCAAGGAGTCTATCAGTGATAGCTTACAATTATTGATAAACTTTTATTGATTATTTTGAAATCAATAAGTGATAGTCATTGATAGACTTTAAATAATTGAAGTCTATCAATGATAGACTTCTATCACTGATAGACTATGAGTGATAGGAGTCTATCACTAATAGACTCTATCAGTGATAAAAGTCTATCACTGGGAGGTTTTTAGTCTTTTGACGCAAGCTTAATTTAATTTTTGTCATATTTGCAAATAGTTTTAAGATTTGCTATTTTTGCTATTTTTTTGGCCGGCTTTGCTATCTGTGCAAGTATCCCATTTTCAATATAGTTATCTCTTTCTCATTATATTTAAAAAAGGAAAAACTAAATTGAAGGACCAACCTGCAAAACAATATAGCAGTTATATGTCAGTTTAATGTAATTAAGTGAATAAAAGTGGACAGTTTGGCAAATAGTGGAGACTAGGTGGATATTTAAAGGAATTGACCCCAGAAGCAAATTAACCAAAACTTGCTCAAAATTCCTCGACATGGGACAGGGTGTTCTCTGCCGTCAGACCAGCCATGTGATTATGGCAAACGTCGGTGCAAGTACCCATCCTCCTAAATTTTCAATAGTACCCTCAATCACATTCAATTTTCAAAATCATGCCCCTAGCCAATGAACAAACGAACTATAACACAGACAACAATGGATTTACAAGCAGTGATTTGGTTTCTCCGCTTCCATCTCCAACTTGAGCACCCGTCTGAAAATGGAAGAATTGAAGAAGCTATTCAGTGCCATGTATGAAATGATCCAGTTAAGCACAAAATAAGATAAGCAAATTGTCATGCCAAAGAATAGAAAGGTTCAAGCCTCATTTAAAAATTAAGATCTCATTTGATAACCATTTGATTTTTGGTTTTTTATTTTTAAAACTTGTGCTTGTTTTTTCCTCGTTTCTCTATAATAAGTAGTTTCATCTTTCTTAAGAAAAGATTAAAACTCTTAATCAAATTCCAAAAACAAAAACAAGAGTTTGAAAACTACTCTTTTTTTTTTTAATTTTAAAAACTTGACTTAGTTTTTTAAAACATATGTAAAAAGTAGATAACAAAACAAAGAAATCCATAGGTGAAAATAGTATTTATAGGCTTAATTTTGAAAAACTAAAAACCAAATGGTTATCAAATGAGACTTGAATAACTCAAGTTTTGTGAAGCTAACTTTGAGGTGGACAAAACCCCAAAGGAAATAATGGAGGTAGGCCGTGAGCATAACGCAAAGAATGAGTCCCAACAGTACAATACAGTTATAATAATGATAAGTCAAAAAGCAATCAAATCACAACCATGCACTCGTTTGCCAGAACATAATCATTACGAGTACATAGCTCAACTCTCATGTCATTTTTGTTCAAGCTCATTTTCTGTAGCTATATGATCTACCCAGCAAACAGAGTTTCAAAGATCCAGAAGTTATTAAATAATTACCTTACAGATCGAGACCCTATATCTATATCATTTCATGTCTAATATCAAGATGTTATATGGTTATTTATCATTTACACAGCCTTCTCCTTGTTTTTTCTTCTTTTACTAGCAAACTTGGTCAGCTTTTCGTATACTAGAACCACAAACAGTAAGACCAATGTAGCAGTGAACCCAGGATATGGTTTCTCACAGCTATGATAAATTTGATTGCACAGAATTGTTCATACCGTTGCTTGCTGCTTATCCACTCAAGGCGACCAGAGCAACTGCGAAGACATATGGAGTACATTATTCCCTCAATCTGACCAACCAAATCGAACAATCTTTAAAATGCCCCTTGTAGATATATCACTGGAATCTATGCTCATAATAGCAATTCAATACTCCAGTAGTGGCGTTTTTGATCCGAGGATAGCTTCCAGAATTTCCATTCCTTTCTCCAACCTTGTATCAATGACTCTCTGGTAACCTATATCACGATAGAAAACAAGCAAAAGAACAGAATTAGTAACAAAATGACTAGTATTTGCCTTTAAATGTCTGCATTTCATAGTTCCTGAATGGTCGTGATGGACCACGACTGAGAAACACTTCTACTCTTCTTACAGTCATGTATATGTTCTCTAGTATCGGGGAGATGAAAAACTTAAAAACATATTGTGGATGGCAACGTGTTAGTTAGCACTTGCAGCAAGCAGTTTATGAGCCCAGGAAACAAATAACTCGCTATTAGTCAGTAATGAAGCATAGCTAACCACTGAATGAGGAGTTCCTGAAAATATTCTGCTAATACAAGATTAAAATTCACTTTACTTACCGCCATGGAAATTCACTTGTGTCAATTCCAGCTTGGTGAAGTTCATCAACATATTGCAATGCTTCCCTGCATTCTTCTCTATCATCAAAAAAATCTTTTTTATCACCTTCAATTTGATATGTTTCATGGCCCTTGCCAGCAACCACCTACAACAAGCGGTAAATGATAAAAATGATATCACATAATGGTCAAATGGAATTAACAATATCAGGCCACAAACACATTATAGCTCATAAAAAAATGAAATTACTAAAAGTTACTCAATTTTTAAGTTATCAACACCTTTTCTTTGAATCCCATAATTAAGAGAGCAATTAGATAGACAACCAATATATTCATCCCACAACCAAATCACAACTTTTATTCACAATTTCATTTCTAGGTCTTATTTTTCTTATTGAAGTAATGTATCATCGTGTACACACTCCCCTTTAAATATAAAGGGAAGAATCTATCAGCGAAGAATCATGTATTTCTTAAGTTTCCTATACCTTCTTTTATCCGTAAGTTAAAGCATCATAAAATTCAAACCATTTTTGGGTATCTAGGTGGGGTAATCTCTTGAAATCTTTTTGTAATGATTCTTTTTTTAATATACAAGTCAATTCGAGAGTTTTTTGCAACCCCATTGGCTAGTTGGGAGGTTACCTCTTTCTCCCTCTTTGCTCTCATCTTTTGGGTTAACGATACATTTCTTTATATTGAATGCTATCTGAGGTCTATCTATCTGCTTTGTATCGAGAAATTTGTGAAATTTTATCTGATGTCTGCAACTATCTTTTGGCTCAATTAAGAACGCTATCTGAATGTTATTCAGTCACCACTTCAGACATAAGTGATAAGACCTCCATGGAGGGGGATAGAGTAACTTACAACCACGTCGCCTTCCTCACCCATTGCAACAGCAGCACGTACAGCCACACGTCTAATATCATGCAAGAAAATCCTATGACCATTTGAGAGAGGTGGATAGTAATCATTTTCTCCATGTTTCAAGTAATCCTGCATAGTCCAGCCTATACCAGCCAACATATCATCCAAGATGTCCACTGATCAAATGAGATATTTTTGTGTCAGTCATCAAACATTTTCTGTGGATGCAGGTATATCAAAAAGAAGTCATGACACTCGCAAGCAGCCTTTGATATAATTCACACAATAACGCATGCATCTCTGCAAGCATTATGTAGGTAAAAGTGATTCTTACTAACTACTAAAGTAGAAAGTTAACATACATGGATCTTCATTCCGTGGATTATCAGATGTCAGAATTGTAACATCACTTTTATCGGTTGCAATCTTTGTCATCATGGGTCTTTTCCCCCTGTCGTGGTCACCACAGCATCCAAAAACTTTACAAACAGAATAAGAGAATTTTGGTTAAATAAGAAACATATTCCACGAATATTTCCTGCGGCTATGACAATTCAGAGCTAGAATAATTGGAAAGAATGTGAACTTCAGATAAATAAATAAAATAATAATAAAAAAAGAGCCAAATAAGACCAAGCTGCTTATATGACAGATGCATCAAGAGTGAAAAATCAATTTAAAAAATACATTGCCATACTATATGGGAGACGATTGTCTTTAGATCAAGCCGTTTGCCATGAAAACAGAAGGCAAGGAATTCTTCTTAATTGTAAGTTCAGTTGAGAAATCTAGCGCTACCAGATACAGATTCTCACAGGATATGTGAAGCTAAATTAGGAACTAGGAAATGTACCAGTGATAATCCTCCTTGGCCCAAGCTCCCTCACAGAGTCGAGCAGTCGGGACATGCCATCTGGAGTATGAGCATGATCAACAATTACACCAAATGCCTGCTCCTCGTCAATCAGTTCAAATCTCCCTGGAACAGCATCAACCTCTTCAACACCTCTAACAATATCCTCTAATGGTGCTCCGACTGCAATCCCTACTGCCACTGCTGCAAGGATATTGTATATGTTATGCTTTCCAAGCAACCCTGATGATATCTCCAATATGCCCTGGGGAGTGTGAACCAAAACTTGTGTCTCAAATAGTGACAATTCATATTTCAGGGGATGGACATCAGCATTTTTGTTTTCCATTGCAAAGGTAACAACTGGCACATCTGGATTTCCTTGACCTATGAAGAATGGTGCATTGGGATCATCAATGTTAACAACTTTACGATGTCGATCTGGATCCACCATCCTTCTAAATAGCTTGGCTTTGGCATCCCTATACTCCTCTTCAGACCCTTGAAAATCCAAATGGTCCCTAGTCAAATTTGTGAAAACCGCTATATCAAAATCAATTTCATCACACCTGCCACGAGCAAGTCCATCGGATGAAACCTCCATGACAACCGCTTCAGTTCCATTATGAAGCATCTTTGCCATTAAGTTTTGGACCAAAATAGCATCCGGGGTTGTACTTGGCGACTCCAACTTATTGTCCCCATGTAAATAATAGGCCACTGTACCTAACAACCCAGTTCTCAACCCCATTGCCTCATACATCCCCTTTATCAAGTAGGAAGTGCTCGTTTTACCATCTGTCCCAGTTATTCCTATCACAGCCATATTCTTTGATGGGTTCCTGTAAAAAGAAGCAGCCAATGCTGGGAGAACTGAATTAGTATCCTCCACCATAACCAAAGCTTTACAGCCCAAAGTTTCTTCTATGTCTATCTCCTTGCTAGCCACCACAGCGACTGCACCCCTCTTATCCGCCTCAGTTAAATACAAGTGCCCATCAGTTTCCCTCCCAACACAGCACACAAACAAGTCACCCGCGCTAACCATCCTCGAGTCATGTTGAATGCCAGTTATTTCTATCTCTAAATTGCCAAAAACAGAAACTGGAACGACCTTACTTTCATCCAAGAGCTCAGCTAAAGTCATTTTGAACTTGGGTTCCACAATCCTAGCCTTAACTTTTCCATAGCTATCAAACTCTACATCAAAAGAATTAAAAGAAGATAGTTGATCCTGACCACTTAATTCACTTGCATCGTCATCCAAATTCCCACGCCCATCTTGATCCTCGTCCTCGTCCGCGTCCTCCGAAATCACTGTAAGCCCCTGAAGCTCGTTAATCTCCTCCAAGTCCGCAACCTCCTCTGTTTCCAACACATCAACACCCTCAAGATCATCTTTCTCAACCGCCTTTTCTTTCTTCGGGTTAGGCTTGAGAAGTCCCTGCTTCACGAACTCCTTCCGCTTCAGAGCAATAGCTTTGTCAATTTCACCGAACAAATCATCTCCAGAGCTCTCCGAATTCAAATACTCAGCATTCTCAGGAGCATCCTCGACGTCAGCAATGGCCGACAGATAAGTAGACTGATGCTTCTTGAAATCCTCCTCCTGAAGCTTTCTCGCACGAGCCGCTTGGCGGTATATCTGCTGAAACTTTGAAACTCCATGGCCGGCATCTTCCGGAGCTTCCGGTGGGTCGTCGTCTGCCGGGTCCGGATAGAACTTGCCGTCCGGCCCGATGGCGGAAGGAACTGAAGGTCGGAGAATTCGAATGGTGGGCAGATATTGGCAGTGAAATTGAGGTCTTAGACATGGACTATTGGGACGAGGAGAGAGAATGATGGGAAATGGAAGGAAAGTGAAGGTTGAAGCCATGGAAATGGAGATTTTCAGACCGAAGTCTTAGCGGTAACTCGCTGCAGTTCCGACGGAGCGGAGGATTCAAGCGGATAACGATTTGAATGCTGGAAACGATGCCGTTTTGGTGAATGTCGAAGTGGGCCGTTGCTGCTATTGGGCTTTGTTGGGATCCATTTGTCACTTAGCCAAAATTTGGGCCTTTTAGAAATAAATATTCTTTATATTTATCTTTTTTAGCTAATGTTGTGTATAAGTATTGCTAATTTATTTTCATTCTTCTGCATTAATAACTGACCATCAATCATATGTGAAATTTTTACCTTTTTTTTTTTTTTTGAATTCAACAACATTTTGAGGTGGGAAGATTCAAACCTCTGACATCTTAGTCAATGGTATATACCAATTACCATTGAGTTATGCTCACTTTGACTTGTGTATTGCTTAACTGATTAAGGCATCTATCCCCAATTAAAATATCAGAGGTTCAATTTTCTACTCCTACATGTTGTTGAACTAAAAAAATGACAAATTCGAGCATTGTTCAATGGATAAGATATTTATTTCTTTCTTTAAAATTGAAGATTCGATTCTCCACTCACAATTATCGAACTAAAAAAAAATTGATCACCACATACCATTTCAAAAAGTTCATTTATGTCGACAAAGTTATTGTTCTTGAATTAAACAAAAGAGTTATTGTTCAAATGTTAATTTTTTTTTTTAATTGCATTGAAACGGTAACTTTAAAACAACCAAATAACATTAAGCAAATTTTATTATTATTATTATTTTTTTTTTGCAAAGGAACATCAAGCAGTATTGAAAATTACCTGCGGTTAGTGAGCATATAAGATAAATTTTCAAGATTGAATGTCTATTTTTTAACACCTATAGAAAGAGAGAGAGCATTGAGCAATAGATGTTTGAAAGTAAGACAGGGGTGAAGACCTTGCAAAAAAACAAAAAACAAAAACAAAGTTGAGAAGTTAAAACTATTTTGTAGATTATATTTTAAAACACTGTCTTAGAATTTTAAGTTGTCTAAAAGACAATTTTTTTATTGTTATATTTTAATTTAGGATGAGATGGAATCGCCCCTAAATAATAACTATGATGGTACCCACAAACTTTTACAAAAATCAAACCCACAAACTTTGTTGATTGTTACAATTGACCCATTGTCATTAAATAAGTTGGGGCCTATTTAGTATACAAGGATTTCTTCCATGTGTGTATCCTACCCTCACATAAGAAAATAATGTGGGAAGTATTGGTTGCTATTAGGGGTGATAGTCTTAACCGAAAACCGATCAAACCGATCTAGTGGGTTGGTTAGATTTTTTAGAAGAAAATTGGACATCTCGATTTTTGTTTTGGCAAAATCGAAAAATATTAGTTCGGTTCAGTTTTCATCAGGAAAAACCATTAAAATCGAACCGAACTGAGGTATATATTCCTCAAAAAGGCTATAAATCGAATCCCACTACATTATTCCGTCGTTTCATCCGTTTTCTTTCAATTAATTTTAAAGTAACAAAATAAGATTGTTAGCTCTATGAATTCTTATTGAGGTTTGATAAATTTTGGAGCAAAAAACACTAAAATATGGACTTAAACTATGAAGTAAAATAGCAAAAAAAATTGTAAAACAAAAAGACAAAAAAATTGAGAACCGAATCGAAGAGAAACCGAACCGATGGTTTTATCCTTTTATTGGACATTGATTCGGTTCCTCTTTTGCTAAAACCAAATGGATCGGTTCGATTCTCAGTTTAATCTAAAATCGATGAAAACTGAACCGATATCACTCCTAGTTGCTATGGTCCAAGGAGGAGCCCTTCTTTTAACTTCCTCCCAAATGCATGACTTACATACCTGGGCTCCTTAGCCACATGTCTACAGTTTCCTATCAATATCATGTCCCCCTGCCAGTACCAAAACCGATAATAAGAGTAGACCAAAGTTCAAACGAGGAAAGGCTAATAGAAAATGTTGAAAACATTATTAGTGGAAGTAGCTTGGCTCTCGTGTGTCCGGGGTTCAATCAGATCAACCAATGACCTTGGTAAGTAGTAACTGGTTTCATTAAAATAAAATAAAAAATCATTTTTTTTTGTTAAAATCAAAATATGAGTAACCTAATATATTATAAATTAGATAATATTGTAAAATAATAACACACAAAATTTATAACATAAAACAGGTTCATAAATTAATTGGTAATACTTGAGATTCAATCAAATATTCAATTAATGACTACAACTAAATTTTCAAATCTACTACCAAGCACATATTCAAATCTACACCTCTATTTTATTTTTTTTAATTGGATTCTTATTTTGCAAATTTATATTTTCAAATCATTGCATCCTACTTTTCCATCAACTCCAATTCATCTCTAACTTTTCTTCTCTCTCCTCCGCTCATAGTAGTCATCACAAAGCGTTGGATCGCGTTGGCAAATTGACCCTAATCTTTGATAATAACGTGAGATTTTTTAATTTGTAAACAATGACATTCCAAATGCTAACATGACAAAGGACCATTATTGTTATAGCAATCCCCACCAAATGAAGCAAGCCCATTGAAGAAGGGGATGGAATCTTGGACTAAAATTGTAAGCATTTATTTGGTCATTACAAGATAGCCCATTGTACCAACTACTAACCTAACATTCAACATCTCTTCCCATCTCCGCAAGCCAAGGACCTTCGAGCCACACCCCCCCCCCCCCCCCCCCCTTTTTTTTTTTTTGTTGTAGCCATGTGCATTTGTCTTCAAATCTCAAATGATGATGCAAATGGAGATCGAGACCCTTTTTCTGGGGATGGAGATGGAGATAGAGAATGCTATTTTTGGGGGACAAAGTGTTTATTGTTGGCTTTTTGATGCAGTTCTAGAGATGTTTTGATACTAAAGGATAAGAACTCCTTAGAAAGTTGAAGATAATTTTCTCCTGCTAATGAGAACTTTGGACTTGTATCATTCTTTGTTCGATCGTCGAAACTATGTCATAATTATGAGCAGTTATGTATTCAAATGAGGAAACGATTTTATAGGGAACCATTTTTCTTGGAGTTGAGGCGTTGTAATAGATTGGTAGACTCGAACGTTGTTCGTAAATGACTTGATTAATTCGATTAGGCACATGCTATCTATTTTCGAGAATTGACTTTTTTTTTTAATAAAGATGGTCCCTATCCTCTTGCCCCTCTCACAGTTGGCATTTCTACTATAACTACTAATTTCTCTTAGTTTTGTCCCCCCCCCCCCCCCCCACCCGAGACTTTATGGAAAAGTTATTAAATGAGGCCGTCGTACTTAATAGTCGTTGGATATAGATCCAAAAACATGTATGTCTTTTTAATAACCATTGGATATAGATTCGAAATATTTTTATTGTTTTATCTCTCATATATTTAAGGAAGTAAGATTACCAACAACATTATGATGACCTCCTCTAATAATTTCTCCACTTTAGGTGCTTTAAGACGCATGTCACTCGTATTTGTTGGATATGAAGATCAACAAACCCAAAAGCAATCATTATGGGATACATATCAACTTGAGCATAGCTTAATTAGTTAATGTATCATATTCTTGACCAAAAGATCAAACGTTCACATCATCATTCCTACATATTGTTGAACTCTGTTAAATCACCAATCAACCCAAAAGTTTAAGCTGATGGGTTATGGTAAATTTAATTACATATCAACATTTTAACATCTCCCTCACTTGTAGGCTTGAAATTTGCGAAAGGTCCAAGTGGAAATCAATATTATTTGGAGAGAAAATGACATTACAGGAGTTTGAACTCATGACCTCTTACTCTAATACCATGTTAAATCACCAATTAACCCCAAAACTTAAGCATGTGAATTATAGTAAATTTAATTATATATCAACACTTTAACAAACTCCAAAATAATAATAATAATTGTGATGGGACATACATCTATCTAGGGCAAGTAATTGCAAGACTATCTTGTGGTATATTTGAATATGTGCGTGCTTAATTAAGTTCGTTGAATAATAGCTAGTGAGAATGAACAACTTTAATAAATCTATACGGATAAAGATGTTCATTTGCATATAGCCATCTATAGCCTTTAAATAGGTTTTCTTGCATTTAATGACTGTGCGTTGGAAAATTGTATAATTTATTTGTATAAAATATTTTCATATTTTTTCTCTTCGGTCTTTGTTCTATTAATTTTTGTTCAAAATTGCCGTACTTTCACAAAAAGGTTAAATTATAAAAAGTACCGTGAATTTTGTTATTTATTTTAAAATTATTTCTATATTTTCAAAAGTTACAATATTATCTTTAACTTTTTATAGAAGTTTTAAAACTACCATTAAAGTTAGAAATTCATTAAAATGTTGGATGAAAAGTTGACGTAGTAGAATGTCGTTCTCAAACTTATTATAGACAAGCATTTCAGTCTCTTTCATGTTGTTTCAAGTCATTGTCACATCTATTTTCTGTTCAATATTCTAATAGATTTCTCTACCAATATAGTATTGAAACATTTATAAAAAGATTAAAAGTAATATTGTAACTTGAAAAATACTTACAAACAGTAAAATTCAAAGGTATTTCTTATAATTTACTCTTACGGCCCGTTTGGATTGCAAATATAGAATATCTAGGAGTTAAAAACTTATGATTTAAATACATGGGTAATAAATATATGTGTTTGGATATAGATGTAAATTAATATTTGGGAGTGTAATTATTACTTTTCTCTCTTTTCTCTTTTCTCCATTTCCCTAGGGAAAAAATTTCAAGTAAAAAAAATCCATCTCCTACATGGATAATAAAATCTTATGGTTCATGGGTTATTTTTATTTATGGGTAATAATTATTTAGGTTTTAAAAAATAAATAACAATAAAATAAATATTAATTTTTTATACCATTATCAAAACTCATCTCAAAACTAATGAAACAAATAGGTCCTTAATAAAACTAGTTCCAACAATTATTTGGTTTAAAGGCGCCAAACTTAATAATACGTGTCTTTCTTTTCTAATTGGTACTGTCATTGTCAAGTCAGTAATCAGACAAAAACTTTAAAACGGGCCCATTTTAAGATTTTCAAAGATTATAATAAATAACAAAATTTTATAATAAAATGATTAGTAGAATAACAATCGTTGGTATAGTTTACGAGTCAATAATAACGTCATAAATCATCAAGTAACATGTTAATGATTTTTAGTGCATATTATTCTTGTCATGTTAAAAATCATTTCGAAGCATATGTTTGATCATTCAAAATCAATTTGATGTTTGATTTTACACTTTCAAACACGATTTTCATACAATTAAATTTGATTTTAAATTAATAAAGTCATGCTTATCAAAGTGAATTTAAATATGACAAAAATGATTTTAACAATTTCAAAATCACTTTCAAACATGCATTTATGATTTGTATAATTTTAGGTGAATAACTCACCAAATTGATTAGGTGCATGTCAATGTGGTAAAAAGCATACATTTCACACCAATCATATGTTCTACATTTGAGGGTATTTAACACGATAGTTTAATATTCCATTAAAAAGAAAAATTACAAAGTTAGTCTCTGAACTTTCATATTTGTGTTTATTAGGTCCCTAAGCTTTAAAAAATATCTAATAGCTCCATGAACTTTCAATTTTATATCTAATATGTCTTCAAACTTTAAAAATGTCAAATAAATCGTTGAACTTTCAAATTGTGTCTAATAGGTCATTAACAAATTCAACATTTTTAAAATTAATACTTCTATTATACATAAAATTGAATTTTATGGCTTATAGGACATTAAACGTTGAATTTTATGTCCAAAAGATTTGTGAATTTTAAACAATATCAAATAGGTCAATTACCTATTAGACACAAAGTGAAAGCTCAGGGGCTTATTAGACACAAAATTGAAAATTTAGAAATTTATCAAACGCTTTTTAATGTCCAGCGACCTGTAAAATACAAAATTGAAAGTTCAGAGACCTATTAGATACTTTTTAAAGTTTAAAGACCTATTTGATGCAAACCTAAAGGTTCAGAGGTTGAAGTTATAATTTAACCCAAAAAAACACACACACCAATAACTTAGCATGATTATGGATAATTTAAAGTGCAATGTCACTATGGCTATTTATGGATGAGATATTGATTTGGCCTCATCATGTATATTTTGAAGGTTTTGAGTGTATGCAATAAACAACTTCTTCATCTCACATGGGTCGTACAAGTAGATTCTAATCCCATATGGGTTAGGTGCCTTCTCTCGATCTCATCTTGGTCAAGCAACAACTAATTTAGTCTCAATGACTTTTTTTTTATATTTAACGTATATTTGACATGCTTTTTAAAGTGTTTATGATCGACTAACGTATGATTTGGAAAAATAGTAGTGTTTGTTTAAAATTTTAAAGTTAAAAATATTTTTTAGCTTTTCAATAATCAAAAGCAGTTTAAGAAATTCAAAAAATAGATAAAAATATATAGGTGCTTTTAAATGAAACATTTAATCATTTTTTCTCTAAAAGTGCTTTATAAAATATGTGCATGTTTGGTATCGGTTTTGAGAAAAAACAAAAACAGTTTTTTTAAATGAAATTATTTTTTCTATTAGCGATTTGAAAGTATATCAAAGTATGTTTCATATAAACTTCATTTAGCGACTTTGGATGACTAAAAGTGATTCTTAAAAAAAAAAACTATTGTGTTTGGTAATAAATATATATATTTTTTTAATCCAAATTGATTTAAAACTTTTTTTTTTTTTTTTGAAGAGATACTTAGGAGATAATTATATATAAAGTAATTTACAGTGATTGATCAAAAATCATTTCAAATATGTAGTATGGAAAATAATTGTGATTAGTAGAACACTTTTAAATGTAATGCAATCAAAAAAAATTGTTACTTATTAGATTACATGGGGTTCCATCTCAAAACCAATTGGCAATGAGAGGAGTGACCCATATATCTTATAAATTGTGAGGTCACTCTTCATCTTTCAGATGTGAGATCCTCAACATGCCCCCTCAAGATGGTGCCACTTTGGGTTCACCATTCTTGGATCGGATCCCAATTTTAATTTTTGGACCGAATACCCGTTTGGGTTTAATGGGCTCTGATACCATAATAGATTACATGGGGTTTCATCTCAAAACCAATTGGCAATGGGATGAGTGACCCATATATCTTATAAATTGTGAGGTCACTCTTCATCTTTTAGATGTGAGATCCTTAATATTACTGAAAGACATCTTAAAAAAGGCATAATTAAAAAACATTTTAAGAAAATTTGTTTAAATTAAAAGGCAGGTCAAGCATATTAAACACACTTAATTGGTCCAAAAAGTTTCCTAATCCTAAAGTAGGTTGTTAGATTTGCTACCCATAAAGATTGTTTCCATTTAAAAATCTCACCCATGACCATTATTGAAACCAGAATAGTAAATTTTAATAATTACGGAAAAGGTATAAAAAGCATCCTTTATTATTTCAATAATTGTAAAAGTAAACAACACATTAAAAAAAAAAAATCCCTCCATAAAATATTACCGATCTTTTTTAAAAAAACTAAAAAAATAAAAATATAATCCTGCAAAGATAAACCAACTTTCATGTAATTTCAGTTTATAAATTCTCATTTGTACAAAACTTGACACAATTACGACTCGGTAGATTTTTATTTTTATTTTTATTTTATAAATAAAATCACTTTTTCTATAAGTATCTTTTAAAAAGATGATTATAAAGTATTGATAAAGTGATTTTAATCACTCATAAACATGCTCTTAGTATTTTAGTATAACTTCTTAAGTGATTTTAAATGACTAAAAATATATATTTTTTAAAATACAAATCTACTATTTTTGGGTTAAATAAAAAGCATTCTTTAAAAAAATCAATTTTAAAAACTCTTTTTGAATAAATACTTGGGGAGATTATTAACCAACAAATAATTTTAAAGTGATTAATCGAAAATCGTCTAAGCATGCAATATGAAAAAAAAAACATTTTTATGATTAGTAGCATTGCTTTTAAATGTAGCACAACTAAACAAAATTTGTAGTCAAAGTATTTTTTTTTAAAGAATATAACCAAATGCATAATTAAAAAACATTTTAAGAAAATATGCTTAGATTGAAAGGTAAGTCAAACTCAGACTTTATTTATTTATTTATTAATATTTCCATTTTTTAAACTTATTATAAAAATATTGTATTTTCAAACTATTTATATTAATATTGGAGTTTTAATTAGCTGGCAATGGTCGTCTCTAGACAACATGCACATAATGTTTAACAAATATTTTAGTTGGCATATTGGTTAGTTGACCACTCTAAAACTCAAGGGGAGCATCATAGAAGGCTTGGGTTCGAGCATCATAGAACGCATTTTTTAATTTTTTTTATTTAGAAGGAAGAAAGAAAAAGAAAAAGAAAAAAATGGAAGAAAAAAAGAAGGAAAAGTTGAAAAGTGCGTTCCATAATATGCTCGAATTCAAGTCTCTTGAGATTTTATTAAACATTATGTGCAAGTCGTCTGTTCAGCAGCTAATTAAAACTACAATATTAATATAAATAGTTTGGAAAACACAATAATTTTATAATAAGTTTCAAAATTTGCAATATTAATAATAATAAAAAAAAGTCTAGTCAAAATCATGCTAAGTATTTGATTTAAACATTAAACATTTTATTTTTTTAGTTCAACAACATTTAGGTGTGATGTTTAAATCTTTGACCTCTTACTTGAAGATAGGTCTTAACTAGTTGAGTAATGTTCAAATTGACACTATAAATATTTTATCGAAAACACTCCTTCTGTAAAGTTTTTTTTTTTAAAGCATTTTATTAGATATTTTCACAAAGCATATTAAAAACATTTAATTGGGCCAAATATTTTCCTAATCCTAAAGTAGGTTGTTAGATTTGCTACCCATAAAGATTGTTTCCATTTGTATTTTAAAAAAAAAGATTGTTTCCATTTTAAAGTTCTCACCCATGATCATTATTGAAACCACAACAAGTAATCAATAATTACGTAAAAAAGTATAAAAAAGCATTCTTTATTATTTAAATAATTGTAAAAGTAAACAACACATTAAAAAATAATAATAATAAAACACCCTTCATAAAATATTACCAATCCTAAAAGATAAACAACCTTTCACGTAATTTCAATTTATAAATCTCATTTGTACAAAACTAGACACAATTATAACTTGGTAGAAAAAATATATATTTAAAAAAAAAAAAGTTAAATAGAAAAAAACAAAAAAAAAATCATTTTCAATATTTCATCCCCCAATTTCAAATTTCAAACAGAGTAATAATAAAAAAACTGAACCAATGGCCTACAAGTTTCGCCACTGGTCTTTGTCTGCACTCCAAATTGCTCATTAATGGCAGTTCTTGTAAGAAGCAATACGACAGCGTTTTCACAAATACCGATACCCTCTACGCCCCGGTACGACGTCGTACGCAGGACAATCCAAGGCCCAAGTTGCGAAGGGTAACGTGGAGTTGGAGTTGGGGCAGAGCGAGGGAAAGTAACCTTACAATTGCTTGAGTGTAAAGCTTTCTCTCTGCAAATTGGCAGTCCATTTCGCCATTAATCAATCCAAAAACCAATACCCATATTCAACTTTCTTCTCTTTTCGTTTTCTATATTTGTCCCATTTTCAGTGGCTTTGTTTCTCCTTCTCTCTCTTCCCACCATTTTCCTCTTCGTCTTCTTCGTCTTTCCCTGTTATTCCCCTCTTTTTCATAGCTGTTTTCACTGTTCCTGTACGAGTAATGGGTCCATCTCCATTTCCTCCTTTTGCTTCTTGTGGATTCAACCAGACCCAGGTGCCCCATTTCTCTGTTTTTTCCATTATTTTGCTATTTAGTTTGCTCGGACATTGTAATATTGGTTCACTAATCACTAACACTGTTTGGAAAAGTTTATTTCATCTTTCATTTTTGTAGCCCCATCAAACCCACTCTCTTTTTTTCTCCATGGAAACAAATAGAAACGGTCCCTGGCCTTATCTTGACTTACTGTTCAATGGAGACTTCTGTTGTAGACTGTAGTGTCATTTCGCCATTAAGATGGCCTACCCCTTTTGTTTTCTGTAGGGAAATGATATGAGGTCTCCTGAAGCAGCTTCCTCTGTATTTGGCCACCAATTGTTTTGGAATTGATAGAAATAGTTTCACTACTTCCTTAAAATGTAGCTTGTTAGCTTTGTTTGCTTTCTTTTGTTTGCAAAAATACGTATAGGGGAAGGCAATAAGTGAGTTTTGTAAGAAAGAGGAGATAATGATACGTTTTGTTCACTTCTTCTTCCTTTCTGCTATCTGCTAGTTTTGTGTACTTGGAACTATTTGTCCATATGTATAAGGCGATTTTAACTGGAGCAGGGTTTCTCTTTTCCCCTAAATAAATCTTTGTTCTGATGTATCCTTAATTTTAGTTTGCATTTTGTTTTACTTACTGATGGAGTGTTTTTTAATGCGGAAAAAGTGTAGACCAAGTGAAAGATTCTTTTTTGTTCTCTTCTGATATTTGGGAAGACAATCTCTTTTGTGCTCTTTTGTTAAAGTGGTTCCTTTTTGGGTTCTCTTTTTCTTATCATTGAGAGCCATAGTTAATCATTCACCATGCCAATAGGGTCATCAGCAAGATTAGTATCACGGGAGAAAAGAACCGATCAGCATGGAGCAGAGGAAGCTGTTCTTGACCACATGTCCTCAAATTATTCTCAGCTGGTAAGAAATCCTCAGAATTCAATGGTGTCTGGTGAAAGAATGTCCTCTTGCTTCTGTTTTGAACTTTTTGTTGAAATTCTTGGGTTTCAATGTATGTTTTTCTAGTATGTGACCGACAGATTTTGAGTGAAATATTCATCCATAAATGTATTTTGGGCTTCTCACTTGTGTACTATAGTTATGTTTCTTTGTTTGTATATATGGAGCTACTAGTTGTACTGTGAATGATAGTAAAACGCATTCCAATTATTTCTCTTATTTAATAGTTTTAGATGTAACGAAAATATGGCATATCTGGGAATGAGAGTTCTTTCTATCTATTCAAGAGCTAAGTTTCAGTTCTTTATGTATATCTGAGGCCGTAGCTCTTAGAAAATAGCAATTACTCGGCATTTTTTTAATTGTTATTTTCGCTAATTATATGCATTCATCTCCAAGTAGCATTGTTGAAGATTTGTAACATTACGATTCTTGTATCCCCTAAGTTACGCCATTTATTTTCATTGGGATCTTTAAATGATGTATGATCCAAATTTTTTTACATTTGCATTATTAATAAGCAGCTTACCTGCAGGTAGTATAAGACTTGGAGGGAGACATCATGTGCTCTTACTATATGTGCTTTTGATCATTATGTTGACCAATGGAACTGCTATCACATCATTGATGGAGATTATTTGGGAATTCTGATGATCCAAAGTTATTTTTTTCAAGTTTTAGCCTAAGCTTTTACTTTATCAGAATACCTTATTTTGGCTTTATCATTACCAGTTATCATCATGAAAGGAATTATGAAACATGGCAGTCTTTTACTACATTATATTTTTATCCATTTGATAATGGTGGACCAGTGGTTGGATTATTTACTCTTGAGCTTTCTTGAAATTTTCCCCAGGGTAATTAATTATGAAACAACCGTAGTTGGTCATACAAACAGGGGCTTTCTATAAAACAACACATAAATAGGACTTCTGCAATGGGAGCAAAGCATATGCAATCTAACTCTAGCATGGTTGGAAAAGCATCAAAGAGCCACAAAATGGCGTGCAAAGCTGTTGATAGACCTAGCAAAGAACTTCAACAGCCATCTCCTAAAAATTTGGCGGCTGCATCATCAAATAAGCTAGATTCAAGAGCATCAACAAGGGTAGCTTGTTGCAGAAGTCGAAGATCTTGTACTTGTAGAAGTTGTATGGAGTATGGCCGACATAATGAGATTAGCCTAAAATTGGTTCAGAAGAATGAAGCGGCTGAGGCATTTTCAAGTAAAAAGTTTGTTGGTGTGGCTGACAAACAGTGTAAACAATTATTAGATGCATTGGGAATTTTCAACTCAAATAAGGAATTGTTTGTAAATCTACTACAAGACCCTAATTCTCTGTTGATTAAACGTATTGAAGACTCTACTGATTCACGGAACAGAAAACAGCAGATGAGGATGTTTTTTGATGGCACGTTGTCAGAAAATAAGATAAGAGAAGTGGGGGAATCTGAGGAGCCTGCCTATAGTCAAAACTTGAAGCCCTGTGATAGATTACCCGCCGAGGAAAGTCATGATTCTCTATCCTTGGAAAGAATAGTAGTCTTAAAGCCAAATCCAACTAGCTCACTACATGCGGCTGTGGGAACCAATTCTTGTTCCTCTCTGAAATCTCATTCTAGTTTCATAAAGAATGTGCAGAGTGACAAAGGAACTCTTTTTTCTTTTAGACAAATAAAGAGGAAGATGAAGCAAGCAATGAGGGTAGGGAGAAAGGAAGATGAATGTCTATCAACTAATGGTATGTCCAAGAAAACTCCACTGGTCTGTAGGGCCCCAGAAGATGATGGTAAACAGATGGTTATGGAGGCAACTGGAAGAAGTTCCTATCGTAATATTCAAACAGATGATAAAGGAATTTCTAGTTCTTTTCAAGATTCCCTGAAAAGATATCAATTAGACAAGGCATTTTACTCTAGAAATGGGGACAAGACGGCTTCAACCAGTGAAAGTACTGGCAAAAAGGTAGGCCAGTCAGCAGTTACCAGTCATCTCAAACGACAGAAATCTAAGAAGCATGAAGGGGACAAAGAGGTTTCAAGAAAAATGAAAGCAAAACCATGGGGGTGGGTGATGTGCTTTTCTGATGATGACATATTGCCATCAAATAAACCTGGATGTCATACTGCAGGTCTTATGACATATTCGCACCTTAGCAATAAGAAATTTATTCACGAGAAGAAGTCAAAACCTCAGAATGATGAGAAACAAAATTGGGAAACTCCACAATTGGCTAAAGTAGAAGCCTCTTCTGCTGAGACGAGGAGAGAGGATGACCAATTGCATGGGTCAAATGCAGACTTGAATATGTCACACGTCACTTTTCCTGATGTAAAAGTGGATCAAGATCTAATTATTGAAGGTGTAAATATACTGATGCTATATCTTATTTGGCTCACAATTCTTCCTCGCTTAAACTAAGTGAAGCATATGCAGGGTCTGTGAAGATCGTAAAAGACATTGCCACCATACACCAGGAAGGAAATAATTTTTCTGAAGCATCATGTGGATTTGATAACAATTGCAACACTAGTTTTTGTCAGAGAACCAACGAGACAAATGGCTTTGGAGAAAAAGGAAATATAGAGCTCTCTAAACTGGTGAGCTGCACTATTTTCCATGGAAGAGCTATTTAGGGGCTATTATTCAAGTTTGTTCTTGGTTATCGTAGATATGATCATATGCGGCATTTATTTGTTTGTTTCAAGATTGAATAGCCCATATTTTGATGTTTAGCATCGTAGAATACCCTCATCCGTTGGTATTTGTTACCCATATTTGGATTGCTGTTTGATATTTCAATTTACTATTTTTCTGTGGCAATAGGGTATTCTTGGAAAACTCCTGAACTTTTTAACTATTGCATTGTGTTTTTTTTTTTAAAATTTTTTTTTTAATGCATGACTTTTCCATAAATATATTCCACTGTTTATCATAATATAACTTTGTTAAGCTTTCTTTCTCAAGATTCTCAAGTATATCCAAATATACTTATTCAATTTTTAATCATCTCTTTTTAATTCTTTTTAATGCTTTATATTGGTGTAAATGTTCACACCATTTTAAAGATTATAGTTTTTCTACCTTTTTAAACATTTGGACTTCTTTCTTGTAACACACCATTGGTGGGATAACATTTCATTTATCAATGAAATCTCTCCGTTTCTTTCTAAAAATAAAATAAAAATAAATAATCATCTCTTTCTCAAGGTTATTTTTAACGATTCTATTCCTAAGGTTATTTTTCTTGAATTGAACAGCCATACAGATGCTTTGATTGCATTTTGTTCATTTTATGTAACCGTTTTTCTCTAATCAAAGACGACTAATATAAGATCATTTTTCACTGTTTAACATTGTATTGTGCTATAAACCCTGGCAACATGCAGAATTTGCCTTTGGAGGTTCAACCATCAGCTTTTTCAGTAGATACATCTCCATCCAGCTCATCAAGATTTCAGACAGTGGAAGATCCTAATGGTTTATGTGATAGAGAAGTGCAGCCACTACCAAAAACTATTCCTGACCAACTTTTGGTAGATGCTGCCTCTAGTAATCTTGCTTTCACCCCAGGAACAGGTATAGTTAAATTACAAAGTCAGCGTTTCTTTTTTCGCCTCTCATTTATAAACCCATTTCGCAATCTTAGACTGATGCAAGATAGTAAAACTTCACAGCTGAGTCAACTGGTGAAGCACTCCCCATTAATTTTGAAGAGGACCAGTGTACTGGTTTGGCAAGGTTGCAAGAGGTTCTTAATCCTGCCATCACTACCTTTAATTGTTGTTGCTCCGTCTCTAAATATGTACTTGAGCTGCTGCAAGTCTCAAAACAGAATTGGAATGAACTGTCAGTGGATTGTCATTCTTCAGCTTGGCTGCGGATACCATTTGTTGACAAAGTGAAATTGTTTGGTAGCCAGTTATGTGGTGATTGTGTGCTTCTTTTTGACTATTTTAATGAAGTCCTTGAGGATGTTTTCCACTGTTACATTAGATGCTCCCCATGGTTATCATCTTATAAGGCACACATCCAGGCACCCAATAAGGAGAGCGCTTTGTATCATGAGGTTATGCAACATGTGGACTGGTCACTTCTGCAGCAGCAACCACCAGAAACACTGGACCATCTTTGTTTAAGAGACTTGAGATCTAGAACATGGATCAATTATCCAACTGAAACTGAAGAGATCGTTACCATTATAGCGGAATCAGTTTTAAGAGAATTAATCATTGAAAGTGTTGTTTACCTTGGTTTGTGAAGTTTTCCTTTTCCATGATACAATCCTTATCCGTGCAAATTCTGGGTAAACTTGTTATATCTGAGATCATGAGCCAGAATTCTTATGTAGAATCAGCTGTCTATTTGAATAGGATGTTAAGCAAGCTTTTCACTTGCTTTTTGGGCAGGAAATTGTGTAATTCTTTGGCTTGATTCTATCACATCTTTATTTGTATAGTTGAGTTTCAATTATATCAATGGACATCATCCAATTTTCTTTTACCTACACCTCATCTCCCTCCCTTCCTCTTGAGAGGGATGTTTGTAGTGTTTTCTCTCCTTTTAGGGGCAGTTGCATTGGGAGAACAGAGAATTTTGTCTCAAGAGGAAAGGTAAATAACTTGAACAACTCAACAGACCCGCAGTCAAGAGCTTTAGGGTAAATATGTTACTAAAAGTCAAGAGGATTCTTTTCTTCTTTTTTTGCCTTATTATACTCTAAGGCGGTTTCTTCTTTTCTCTTCATTCTCTTGATGCTTGTACTTTTTCTGTCATGCAAATACTAACACAAGCATTTACGGTCATTGTCTTATCATCTTTACTATCTCGTGCGATCCTCATTTTCTTGCCTTTTATACCTGTCTTATCAAAGTTTGACGTCTAACACTAAAAATTACTAATTCCTTATGATGGAAAAGATATCATGAATATTAAGTTATAACAGCCTAAAGGGATGAAAAGTAAAAACTCTCTTTTGAGGTCGATAGTAGATGATTCTGACGTATAACAATTGCATCTTTTGGCCTTTGCCTCATCTTTGTGATCAGTATGTCTGATACTCACGAAATCTAGTATGTCTTTCCCTCTGCAGACTGAATATGATGATATAATTGATTTTGTTGATATCTTCAAGCAGCCTGCTTTTAGCCATCCTTTGCTCAAGAATCACTGTACAGGTTAACTCTACTTCTTTCTGATTCTTATTTGCAAATATTCTTAATGTGTGATTAGTTCTGTTTAAAGACGTACTTATAATCTGTTTGATAATCATTTAGTTTTTGAAAATCAAGCTTACAAACACTACTTCCATTTATGAGTTTCTTTGTTTTGCTATCTGCTTTTTAGAAATGTTTTCAAAATTCAAGCCGTTTTAAAAACTAAAAAAAGTAGTTTTTAAAAACTTGTGTTTTGTTATTGGAATTTGGCCCATAAACCAAATCTTTCCTTAGGAAAGATGGAAACCATGGTAAAGAAGTTTGAGAGAAAACAAGCATAATTTTCAAAAATAAAAAACCAAATGATTATTAAAAGTTAAAACAGAGCCTTATGATTGCATTTGTTTCTCGTTTGTTTGCATTACTTAACTGTAGGTCCAAGGTTTTTCGAGCAAAACTACAGATCAATGTGTAGAACCCGAGTGCAAAAAACGATCAATTTAGCAAGCTGAGGTGCTCTAGAAATCAAGAGAACAGTGTACAAGCTGGGTAGGGAGTAAGTGAATGTTCTGAATTATTCTATTTTCTTCGATCAGATTTGACTTGTCCTGGATTGTTAAGAACACACACATTCACTTACTATTATTCAAGGGGAGTTTCTTCAATTAGATTTGACTTGTTCAGGATTTTTTTTTAACAAATTGCATAAACCACCAGAAATATTGTGAACTCACAAACTTTTGATTTAAAAATGAAGCCCCCAAACTTGCATAATTGTAAAAATTGGGTCCTTTTGTTACCCTCAGTTAAGAATTCCATTAGATGAGAGAGCAAATTCTCTTTTTCTCCCTCTAAAAAGTCTCTTTCTTTCTCTACTACACTTTTTTTTCTAAAAAAGTTTCTCCCACCAACACACCCCCTCTTTTTTAAAAATCCCTCCTTTTTCTTTCTAACACTCTCTGAAAGAGAAGACAGTGGCAGAGAAAGAAAGATATTGTTTTAGAGAAAGATGAACCTCTCTCGTATTTAATGAAATTTTTAATGGAGAGTAAAGGAAGGGCCCAATTTTTTACCATTATAAAAGTTTGAGAATTTAATTTTCACAATCAAAGGTTTGTGGGTGCAATTATAATAATCATTTAAGTGATTTGTACAATTTGCCTCTTTTTCTCTATTAACTCCTAGGCTAGCATCAAGGATGATGGAGAAATTTAGCAAAACAGTTGATAATCCAACTACTCTGCAAATAATTACAAAGATTCAAACCCTTTTTTAAGCTAAGATATCATCCAGAAAAAGACCAGTTCAGCTTCTCCTAAGTTTTCTCTCCAGTCTTATCTACTAAAACTCCAATACAGGTTATATGGCTTGGTGGGAACTAGGAAGACTGTCACTGATCACCCTAAAGTCCCCCAAATTCTCACCACTGGCATTCTTCAATAATAACTGATGTAAATGTTTGATTTGTATATGCGTTTAGGCCCCCTCCCCCAAACTCACAGTGTTGTAGTAGGGTTAGATGGTTATTCTCATGAGAATAGTCAAGGTGTGCGCAAGCTGGCTTAGACACTCGTGGATATTAAAAAATCCTGTACCAAATGCCTAAGAGAAAAATCAACACTCTTCTTGCTGACAGAGCTGTCTACTATTCATTTGTAGGATGCCATTGCTGGAAACTGGCTGTTCATGTTGGGAGATAAATACTTGCCACTGGCTGAAGGCATCGCCTGCCAGTTTGAGTGGAGGGGAAGCATCTTTTGGTCTTTTATTAGCCCGACAACGACATTGGAACCGAGGCCTGCAATAGGGAGTAGCCATTTTCATGAAGAGTGATTTAGAAAAGCTGCATACGTGAATGAAATCCAGGTACTGGATAGAGGTTCGGTGTCGTTTGTTTTGATCCAATTGATTTGAAATTCGTTCTGTCAGTAAACCATCCTACATGCTATGCTATAATGCGCTCCATAAATTTACTGAAGCTGGAAACCGGGGGCATCATATATTTTTTGGTGGATCTGGCCATTGTGATTTATGAATGACTGCTTCTTGGTGTGGAATGAAAACTCTTAACAGTTTCAAAGAAAATCTCAATGTTGTGAAAAGTCTGGCTTGATTCTCACTTTGCATAATTTCCCATTTCAATTCATTTGGGATCTGTCATGAATTCAAGAAAATGATTATGATTTTATTACAGATTCCAAGTGAAGTGAAATGAGAAACTCAAGAAAATGATTATGAATTTCCTTCAACTTTTATTGGTAACTAAATATAGAATGGTCAGGCCGTCATATGAGATTGGTCAAGGTGTGTGGAAGCAAGCTTGGAAATTCATGGATATAAAAAAAAACAAAAAAACAAACCAGGAATCCATATGTTGATTGGTTAGTTCTAGTATAGTTGAGAAAAAATTGAGGCTAAAAAAAAAGAAAATTGAAGGAAATGTTTTGCCAACATGAATATAGCTCAACTGGCGTAAAACATAAACCATATATTAACTCTTTGTATAAAACATGTACCATATATTCAAGGTAGAAAACGAAGCCAAAGTTTATTGTGTAGGTTTGCATGCTTCAAACCACAGTAGATTTGCTAATTCTGTGGGTTACATAAATCTAGAATACACAAGCTCAAGCATATAAAACTCACATTTTGTACCATATGTTAACTCTTACCAATCATATACGATTTACACAAGTCTAACTTTGTATAACCTATTCATTTGCACAACCCAATCTTAATCTCATCTAATTTATAATTCCAGTTTCCACTTCAATACGTTTACTATTTTCTTTCTTCTCATCATGAACCTATAAAATTACCTTTTTTCTTTTACCATTCATTTGAATGTAAGTGCCAATCCAAGGTCAAACTAAAACATGATTGGATGGAGATTTTTCTTCTCTTTGCCATGCATTTTGTATCCTACATTGTATTTGTGTATTGAGCTAATATTAAGCTTAAAATTACTTTTAAATAGATGGAAAACTAATAATTTATGATGTTTGATCATTATTAAATTATACTCAACAACATATTCTACTGAACATAATCTAATAACTTTGAAGCACAATCACTAATAATAGATATCAAATAATTAACATGTCAAATTACCAACATGTCGTACCGATGGATTATTTATGCTATTCTCATAGAAGACTCGTGAGAGACTAAAACATGTTAAGGCAATCAAGCCCTAAAATAAGGAAATGGAAGAAAATGACTCTATTCTTCTTCCCAACGAGCTTATTTTTCTTTGGTTTCAAGGTCGTGTATGTGGCTTAACTTACTCCATGTACCTCAAGTCTTGATTGAGAAATGAGAAGTTATAACATGTTCCACATTTGAAAGATTTGAAATCTCTCATTTCTCGTCAAAACAAGATATTTTATTTGTTATGATTCTATATTTCATTCAATTGTGTGGTTTAATACCAAATAATTATTCAATAATTTACTAAATAGCATAAAATAATTATTGAGCATTATATCCATTAAAAATCAAAATAGCTGTTATTTACATAATTATTGCATAAAATTCAATTTCCTATATATATTATTTATACATTGAAGATGGAATTTGAAGTTTGTTGTATCCATGAATGCATATTAAGTTGAGAAGAAATCATCTAAAGGTAAAGACATATTAAGTTCAAAAATCTTTTTTAGAGTAGAATGCAAATAACACCTATATTCATCTGTTCAAGTCACTTGCAATAACATTTCTTATCTTATAAAATACATTTTTTAACTCATACATTCCCAAAGTGAGCATAGCTAAGCAGTAATTAGCATGTACTCCCTCCCTTGAGGTCGAAGTTTCAAATTCTCATACCCCACATTTGTTGTACTAAAAAAAAAAAAAACTCTCAACAAAATTAATTATAATTGTAAACTTTTTCCACCAATAGAAAATCAAGAACTATTGGACCTTTTTTTAAAAAAAAAGTTTATTGGAATCTAGACATATTGTTATAGTAATAGTTAATTTTGTTGTTAACAAAAAATTGAGAACAACACAAGTAGGGAAAAAAATAGGTTAAAATATCATTTTGGTCTCTGTACTTTGTGTTTCATTCAATTTTAGTTCATGTGCTTTCAAATGTCCAAATTTAGTTCCTATACTTTCGATGAATCTTAAAATTAGTCCTTATTGTTAATTTGAAGTTAATTATTATCGAACTTTGTAAAATAATAATTCTATTTTTCATTCAAGAAAAAACAAAATGCAATTATGTGTTTAAAATTTATAGAGGGAAGACTAATAGAGACAAAAAAAAACTTTTTGGAAATGTCAACAATAAACTAACAATAGAGACTAACTTTAAGATTTATTGAAAGTACGAGAATTAAATTACATTTGAAAGTATAGATTCTAAAATAGAACAAGTTTCAAAGTACAGAGGCTCAAATAGTATTTTAACCCAAAAAAAATTATAAGAGATGTAATTGCAAGTGGCTTAAAATATAGATTACTGTTTACATTTTAACCATCTTTCAATAGAAAAAAGAAAAAGGAAGAAACTTAAGCAAATCCAGGAGATATACATATATGGAAAACCTTTATAACCATTGAAGAATATGTAACAGAAACATCAGAATCTAATGAACCAAACATGTCTGGAAACATTGTTTTTCCAAAACTTGGTGAATCCTAAAAGGAAAGGAAAGTTTTTTCAGACCATCAACAAAGTATTGTCTATAAAAACAGACATAATCCCACTTTTGGATTATCATTCAAACACTTGTTTTCTTGTGCTTTTGCAATTTGCTGCAACAAAATGTCTGGTAAAGGTTTGAAAAAACTGAGGTTTCTGGTGCTTGTGGTATCTGTTTTTGTTTCAGGTGCAGATGCTTTCAGACAACTGCAAATGTTGTCTGAAGAAGAGGAGTTGGAACTCAACACTCAGCTCAAACAACTCAACAAACCTGCAATCAAGAGTTTTAAGGTAAATTTATTTATATGAATTCATCTTTTGTACTTTACATATGTAAATAGTGAAGGAAGTGTGATTTTGGTCCTCATTTTAATCTTGCTGTCTTACAATGCATTGGAAGGACAATAACTTTGTGTCAAGAACATACTTTTCAAAACCAAACCTATTCGTTGAAGCTTTCGAGTCTCACATTGTATAAATACGATACCAGAATAGGAGGTTTGTGTCCAATCCGAAAACCTAGTGTATACTTGAATCCTTCTCATGCAAGGTATAGAACAACTAAAGACGCCGATTTCGTTATGCTTTTATAGTGACCAAGAAGCAAGAGTTTGAACTCAACTAATCATTGATAATCACTTTTGCGGTTCCCATTCGAGAGATGGAGATTCAGTCTGGTGGAAGGGACACCATTCTCAAAATCGAGTGGTCGAGTGTAGCTTATGTCGAGGAGCAAGCTCCTCTTTAGTTACTTCTCTCCATATTATTCCCCTTACCCTCAAGAATTTGAGTAATGAATATGGAGTAAAATTTGCAGGTTTCTAACTTTGACATGTTTTTGGGGTCAATGGATATGAAATTTGCTGAACTAAAATGTCATCTTTTTCTCCTCTATGCAGACTGAGTTTGGTGATGTTATAGATTGTGTTGACATCTACAAGCAACCATCTCTTGATCATCCTTTGGTCAAAAACCATACAATTCAGGTTGGCTCTACTTTTTCAAATTCTTTAAAGAAAATGTCCTGAATGTGTTATGAACTCTACAACTTCCTCCGAATGTACAGATGAAGCCAACAACGATCCCGAAAGGATTGATAGGCGATGTGTCGAAAGCCAAGAAGCTGCTGCTGCATCTTCCAAACATTAACAGCTGCCCACCAGGATCAGTGCCAATCAGAAGGACTACAAAGGAAGATCTGATAGCAGCTAGAAGTTTCAAGCCTTTGTGGTCAGATCAAGCAACGGATAATCTCTGGCCAAGCACTACGATTGACGCCGACGGTTATCATGTAACAAAAACTATCACCTACCAAGCATCTCTACCTCATTAACGACATCGAGCCTCGATTTTTACTGACATTGGTTTGCTACTTTTTTCTAGCTTGCAACACTCAACTACAGGACCAAAGTTTATGGAGCAAAATCACAAATCAATGTGTGGAACCCAATTCCATCAATGGATCAATATAGTAGTGCTAGTATGTGGCTTTCTCAAGGCTATAGAGATCAACAGAACACCATACAAGTTGGTTGGGGAGTATGCAACTGTTTCTCAACCTCTTTAATTCTTCATCTTTTTACTTTTGAATGTTAAAGATTCAATACACAAAATTATACAACTAAAGAGACTCAATTTGATAACCATTTAACTTTTGAAAATTAAGCTTATAAACACTACTTTCACCTATAAGCTTCTTTGTTTTTGTTATCTACCTTCTACCAATGTTTTCAAAAGCCAAGTCAAGTTTTGATTTTATAAAAAAGTAGTTTTTAAAAAGTAATTTTTGTTTTTAGAATTTGACTAAGAATTCAAGCGTTTCTTTGAGAAAAATGAGAACCGCAATAAAGAATTTGGGAGGAAATAAGAATAAATTTCAAAAACAGAAAACTAAAAACAAAAGCCTTATCAAATGGAGCCTAAATTTACGATTTAACCTACAAAGTTATGTCTCATTCTTCTTTGTTTCTAAACCTTTTAACCATTTTCTTACTTTCTTTCAGGTTCAACCAAAAGTCTTTCAGAATGTTACCAGACTAAGTACCTATTGGACAGTAAGTCCCATTTTACCTTTTACATCACTATTCTGCAAACTTTATGCTTCTTTCTAATGAAAAAACAACCAAACTCACAGGCAGATGGTTACCAAAACACTGGATGCTACAACCAACTCTGTCCCGGATTCGTACAAATCGATTCAAGGATCATGCCCGGCATCCCTCTAAGACCGATTTCTACCTACAACGGACCCCAATACGATATTCCAGTCAGCGTACACCAGGTTCAACTACTGTTTTTGTTAAACTACCACCAGACTCAAAAGTTTAGCGTGATGAGTCACATTATATTTAATCGTTGGCTAAATTATAAAAAATACCTCTGAACTTTGCCCATTGTTTCAAAAATACCCTTATTCTTTCAAAAGTTACAATATTACCCTTGACTTTTCATAAACGTTTCAAAACTATCCTTGGAGTATAAATCCGTTAGAATGTATGGACAAAAAATTGACATGGCGATGACCTGAAACGACGTGACAGTAACTAGGATGCTTGTCTGGATTAAGTATGAAAGAACGACATTCAGACACGTCGACTTTTCGATCAACATTCTAACAATTTTTCTACTCCAATGTTAGTTTTGAAACATTTATGAAAGGTTAGAGTAATATTGCAACTTTTGAAAGAACCGAAGTATTTTTGAAACAAGGGGCAAAGTTCAGGGGTATTATTTATAATTTAGCCTTAATCTTCTATACCTATTCTTAACACTCCTCCACAAGCTAACGAGCGCTGCAACTGTCCGCTCGTAGGATACAAAGACGGGGAACTGGCTGTTTATGTTTGGAGACAAGTACATTGGATACTGGCCTAAAGGACTGCTGCCAGGCTTGGGACATGGAGCAGCCATTGCAGCATGGGGAGGGGAAGTTTACAGCCCCACAACAGAGGCAGGGCCAGCCATGGGGAGTGGCCATTTTCCTGAAGAGGGTTTCAGAAAAAGTGCTTTTGTGAATCAGATTCAGGTAGTGGAGTATAGTAGTTCAAGGGGATTTGTTGATCCAGTGGGTTCAGAACTCAGTATTGTTTTGGACAAACCTGTCTGTTTTGGCCTCATTAATAAGTTTACAGTGCCTGGGAACTGGGGACGTCATATCTTCTTTGGAGGGCCAAGGGGATGCAAGTGAAGAAAGAGTGTGATTGTATATGAATCAAAAAGAAATAAAAGAAAAACAAAACTTGACCGATTTGCAAATTTTTCTTTCTTTCTTCTCTAAATATTGAATCTCGAAGCACAGACACTCTAGTTTGTGTAATGTGTGTTTGTATTGGATACGTTAGATACATGTCGGATACTTTTAAACACTTGTTGAATATGTCAGACAATTGTGAAGATAGGTGGGATTATTACCAGACATTTGCACTTAAATGTCTCTAAATGGACGTAATTATTCAGTGTCTATATGATTTGGGTTTAGTTTCAATTTATGAAATCTCGTAAATGGTCTCTAAACAAATTTTATTTTTTCAATGTGAAAACTCACCCCTTTTTCTCGATCCTAGTTACCAAACATGAATTTTCAACTCATTCCCACGCAAAAATAGAAAACATAATCTCATAGCACTAATAACATTTTGGCCCAGGTATGTTTTATTTGTAATGATTTTAATTATATACTTTTATAAATATTACCATTAATTAAAATTTTTCTATACATGTCCGGAAATATTGTTTTTCTAAAAGTTGGTGAATTCTAAAAGGAGAGTTTTTTTCAGATCATGAACAAAGGATTATCTTATATGGATTTTATCAATAAAAACAAACAAGATCCCACATTTGGATTATTATTCAAACATATATATCTATTTTCTTATGCTTTTGCAATTTTCTGCAAGCGTGCTGATAAGGACAACAACCCTCCAGTGCGGCTTTTATACGACTATGGGATGTTTCTTGATGGCTTCTCTACCAATGCGGACTTTTTTTTGGTTTTATCTAAAAGATCACATACCAATGAAGATAATTGTCTTTACTTATATACCATAAATCTCTTCATTCCCTAGCCAACGTGGGACTTTGTTAGCACTCCTAACACCTGTAACAATGTTTGGTGAAGGTTCAAAAAAACTGAGGTTTTTGCTGTTTGTTGTGTCTGTTTTTGTTTTAGATGCAGATGCAGCAACTGTAAATGTTGTCTGAAAAAGAAGAGTTGGAACTCAACACACAGCTCAAACAACTCAACAAAGCTGAAATCAAGAGTTTTAAGGTAAATTTTGTTTGTTTGCTTCAGTTACCAAAGCAAATCATATCTTTACTTTACATTATTGGTGATGGAATTGTGATTTTGGTCCTCATTTTCATCTTTCTGTCTTAAATTGCTTTGGAAGAACAAAAACCTCGTATGACTACAACTATATTTAGTAGATAGTTACTAAATGCCAACATGAGCATCTATCAACTAGTTAAAGCATATATCAAAGTCAAGTAAATACATCACAACGATAAATAAAAGAGATAGAGAAAGAGAAACGACATCGAAAAATATACTGGTTCACTGCAAACTCAAGGTTATGTTTAGTCTTCCATTCAAATAGCCTAACAAAGACTACTTGACTTCCAAACACCACCACCCGATACACAAAATTCCAAACAATTCGAATATGAGATTTTAATTTTTTTTAGTTCAACAATTGTAGGGTGGGAATCAAAATATCGACTTTTAGAATGATAATTGATGTCTTATCTACTAGAATATTATGCTCGAATTTGATAATATGATTTCAACTTGTTATACATATTACCTAAAAAACTTAATTATTGACTAATCAACGGCCCTATTAATATTGACTATGTTTATATAGGTCTAACAAATTAAAATTTAATGTATAAGCTAACCTAATTTATATCATCTAAAAAAAAGTTAGTTTGATATATCAATTAAATTCATGGAAAATTAAATATTATATATCATATGGTTCTTAATCTTGCAATTAGTTCTCAATTTTTTAAAATTTTCAATTAAGTCATTCCATGAAAGATTCTATTAAAATTTGCAACCAAAAATTTACAAGTCATCGAATTTTTGTTTTATTAACACATTTGGTGCCATGGACATGCCACTTAGACTTAGACGTGATCCCTAAAAAAAAAAGGATTTAGTTGATAAGAAGTCAAATTTTGCTAATGGATAAATTAAAGTTTTATGCTTCGAATAAGTAACTTTGGAATAACATATCCAAGTACCCATTTCAATAAAATAATAATTTTAAAAGAACAATTTATTTGAAGATCCTTTTTCCTTCTTTTTATATTATGTTTTTTCAAAATTCTGAACCTAATATAATATTTTATGAACTTAAAAAAACCAATTGAGTAATGTTCGTAAATTCCAAAATACGATTTTTGAGTGGCTCTCAGTGGGGAGTAGGACCCACATGCTCTGTGGCAGAGCAGTAACAGCAAAGTATTCGTGGACTTCTCCCTCTGAGCCCTCACGTGAAAACACGCGCGGAAAATCGTATTTAGAGTTTACGAACATTACTCGTAATTTTTTTTTTTCCTTTTTTTCGAAAGTTCATAAAATATTTTATTAGGTCTAAAACTTAAAAAAAAAACACACACATAATAAGAAGAAAAAAAGATTTTGAAATAAATCGTTCTTTTTAAACTTATTATATATTTATGAGATTTGGGAATCTAATTTAACTTTTCTGGTTCAATAATGTTATCCTGAAAAAAAGGGTCAATAATGTCAAGGATCGAGTGGTTTGATTTTTAATTTTTAATTTTTTTAAAGGGTTTGAATGAGAATTTCAAATATTATTTTGAGAAGAATAAGATAATTGGATATGAGGTGTACAATAATAGACCTATAAAATGTGATTTGTGTTTTTTTTTTTTATTTTATTTTAATTCAAAGGCATTTGGGTGGAGATATTAACCTCTAATCTTGTAGTCAACTACATGTCAATTAGCGTTGGTTTATGCTCACTTTGACGTAGCTTATGTGTTTATTGTTTTATTATTTGAAACATAATAATATTATTATAAATTTATTTATTTATAGATAAATTAGATTAAGTAATTAATATTTACAGTGAACTTTGAAATGTTCATATCCTTTCTAAATGCTAACGTGATAACTCAAGTATATACTCTCGACTAAGAGTTAAAGGTCCGAATCCTTTACTCCATGTAGTCGAACTAAAGAAAAAAAAAATTTACCCTTGGTTTAGAAATCAGGAAAGTTCAATAATTTATTTTAAATTATTTGATTTGAAATCCGTATTTTTTGGAACGAAAAAGACTTGGAATTAATGTAATTAAATTTTTGTGTTTGGATGTTTTCATGAAAAGAAAATTAAAATACTACAAATATAGGCTTTTAATCTTAATTCATTAATATAAAATTAGAATATAATAAAGTTAAATAAGTAGTTTGACTTAAAGTTCTATCAAAGTCCAACAAATGAGTCAAATTATTGCAGTCTCTTATCTGAAGCAACCATAAGAGCAGAAGCTGAAATTTGAGATGGATCATTTCCTGAGATGGTTGAGGCGATAGCACGATTCGAAGCTTCTGCTGTCCATAACTATGATATTTATTTCTGAACTTTTTTCTGGTCTGTTTTTATTATTGCTTGCTTTTATCAAAAAAAAAAAAAATCCAATCATTTTGGTCATGATTTTTTTTAATGTAAAAACACTGTTTGAAATCAATTATTGGAATTCATTTAAAAATCAATTAAAATTTGAAATCGTTCAAAACCTTGTACAACCAAATCAACTATACTTTTCTTATCGTATCTAGAATTAAGATATATGAAAAATTTGTCAACTTAAGCATAAGTCAACAAGTTAAGATCCAGTGTCAATCAAGATATAGCATAGCTCAGTACTTGATAAGATCCAGATTACCATCACAAAAGGTTGATGGTTTGATTCCTCACACCTTAATTGTTGAACATAGAAAAAAAATTATTTGAAATGATAATTGGTGTCTTATCCAGTAAGCTAAACTCGAATTGACAAGACATGAGTAATCTCTTTTATAGGTAATGCATTGACTCTCAACCTTAAATTTGAAAGAAATGAAATGAACTATTTATTATTCACCGTAGATAGAAAATAAAGTAGTTATCGATCTTTCTTATATTCATAACTTTTAAAAAATAGATTTAGTTATTATTTTTAACTTTTTTTCTTTAAAAAAATAGCTTTTACCTATCTTTAAGCCGTGCTTCAATTAGAAGATTATTTGATATAAGAGTAGAGATATTCATTTTCCTCGCGGGGACCCACCTTAATGGGACGGGGAATCTCCATTTAGGCGTGGAATTGGAGATGAAGTGGGGGGAAAAAGTTTCATGCGAGCTAAACAGACGGGGACGGGGAATGTCCCCATTCCCCACCCTGTTTAATTTTTTTTTTATATTTTTATTTTATTTTTTAATTATATATATGTGTATATCCATGTCATTTAAAGTTTTATTGTTAATGATTTAGATAATTGAATATGTTTGAATTATATAGTTAAATATTTAAATTATATGTATGGATTAATTAGATAATTTGATATGAAATCTTGTTTTATTTCTATTACGAGATTTAAGAATCTTATCTTTAAATGGAGATTTTTTTTTTTATAGAAAAGTAACTACTTAAATGAAGATTTTTCGTGAATAATTAACAATATAATTAAAAATTAATAAATATTTCTCATGGAAAGTTAACTATTTGAAAATTTATCAAAAAAATTATTTGATTTAATTGAGATTGGAAAAAAAAAACTAAACAGATAATAATTCTCTGCAGGGAACCCAATCCTTGCAGGAAATCTCTATTTCGATCCTCACAAAATTTAACGATGAATTATGCAGATTAAAATAGGGGACGTGGACATGTCTAAATAAAAGAATGATTGTGCCATATGGAGAGAAAATGAGATAGAGATGCATCGTGATGTTTGAGTGAAATGACAGCGATTCAACGCGAGCATAATTTATCTTGACCATATATATATATTATATACATACATTTCTTTTGTAAAAAATTATTGTCATGATTTTTTTGGAGATGTGCATGCGCATTGGCATGACCAATGCCTTCGCATGTGGCAAAATTCACCCTGTCATAAGGTCACATCATATTACATTCCTTCACATTTCAAAGATTCGCACTCTTTTTTTTTTTTTAATATATATTTTTCCTTTTAAATTTTTTTTTTTTTAACGTTTTATTTAGATGCACACTTATTTTAAAAAATATAATTTTAAGGTTAAAGTATAAGAAATATTTTTAAAATTTTAATTTTGTGTGTAATAGATTTATAATATTTTTAAAATTTTTAAAAATATATTAGTCTATTAAATATAAAATTAAATTTTATGTTAATGAAAATCTAAACTGTTAATTTCATGTGATTCATATTTTTTTTTAAATATAAAATAGATTAATGACTTAAACAAAATAAAAAATACAGTGACCTTAAAAAAAAAAACCAATACCTGGTGGAGCTGCTATTAAAAAAAAAATGTAATCATTTTCTTTCTTTTTTGAGTTCAATGTAATCATTTCCACAATATCACTTTTGAATTCAATATATCCTTAAATTCCTCTACTTTTATGGTTTTACCATATAAATGCACCTCCAATTTCCAAATCCAACCATATCACTTTGAATTAAACAATACTATTAATATATAATATTCTCAAAATTCTCAAACTTAGCCGACTTGAATTATTATTTTATATGGAAAATTGGCCTCCATTGAACAAATTTAGAACACTAAACCACAATTCCCGGATTTTTTTTTTTAAATCCACATAAATATAATAATAATATTGTCCCCCAAATTACCGCATTGCCATTCGCCTCAATCTTCCAACCAACAGCCATTGGCTCCGCTTCCCGCCAAACCAAACCCATTAAACCCTAATTTTCTCTTCCTCTGCTTTTCTTCAACCGTTGCCCCTTCGCTTCCTTGCCCCTCTGCAACTGCATCCACCTTCTTCAACCTCTCTGAATCATCCTCCATCAATGGACCCCAAAGAAGTCAAGTCCGACTTGGTCTTGATTCTGGACTTTGGTTCGCAGTACACTCATCTCATCACTCGCCGGATTCGGAGCCTCTCTGTTTTTTCTCTTTGTATTTCGGGTACTTCTCCGCTTAAGGCCATCACTGATCTCAACCCGCAAGTTGTTATTCTCTCCGGCGGGCCTCACTCTGTCCATGCCAGCGACTCGCCGAGTTTTGCTTCTGGGTTCGTCGAGTGGGCGGAAGCGAATGGGGTGTTTGTTTTGGGTATTTGTTATGGGCTTCAGTTGATTGTGCAGAGGTTGGGGGGTGTGGTGAAGGTTGGAGAGAAGCAGGAGTATGGTAGAATGGAGATTGAGGTGGAGAAGGCTAATGGGTTGTTTGGGAGTAAGAAGGTTGGGGACAAGCAAGTTGTTTGGATGAGCCATGGTGATGAGGTGGCGAAACTTCCTGAGGGGTTTGAAGTGGTGGCGAGGAGTCAGCAAGGGGCAGTCGCGGCTGTGGAAAATCATTCCAAGAAGTTTTATGGGTTGCAGTATCATCCGGAGGTAATGGGGTTCATTTTTTGGAAAACGTTGTACTGTGTATTTTGTTTTGATGAACTATTGGAATCCTACGTTTTTTTTTTTTTTTTGTGCATTTGGTTGATTGTTGTTTTGCATTAATATTCAGTTTTCAGGTTGAAGATTGACCACATGTTTCATTTCTGGAGAGTTCCACCTCGACTCTGTTTGAGTTTTTCGAACTTTCGATTTTGTGCGTTTGATGCCTTGTTAAAAAACTAGTTCGAGTACATCAAACTTGCGTTATCTTTATGAAAAGGACGACCTGATTGAGTTTCACCTAAACTATAAACTTCTGCTTGGAGGTGGCCTAACAAATATTTTGATATGGGAGATTTTTTTTGGCTTTTGTGGCTTACTCAAAAACAGGTTTCTAGTATTTACCTTCAACCCAGGTTTTTGTTTTCTCAGGTTTCTGCAAGTCCTGGGTGTATGGATGTAGCTTATATAAACTCCCTGGTTGAAGAATCATGTTTTTACGATGTATAATCATGTCTAGCACTTACTAATGTAGGCTTGAGATGCATTGAAATATAATGCAACTTTTAACTAACGTGACTCATGTTTTCTGGGTAAAACTGATGAAAGGAGAATCTTAATTACTTTGTTGCCTCTAATGAATTTTTCATCGGTTATCAAAGATCATGCCAATAGCCAAGTGTTGAATGGGAGGGGAGATTGGCAGTCATCAAATATTGCTGTGTGATGAACTAATGTGATATCATTCGTAGCATAGTCGTCAGATAATTGTCAATCCTATGAGAAGTTGAACTTGTTGTATCTTGTGTAGGTGACACATTCACCAGAAGGAATGGAAACATTACGTTATTTTCTCTTTGATGTCTGTGAAATTACTGCTAGCTGGAAGATGGAGAATATACTAGACGAAGAAATTAAAGTAATCAAGGAAACTGTGGGTCCAGACGATCACGTCATATTGGCATTATCAGGGGGTGTGGATTCAACAGTTGCTGCAACTCTTGTTCATAAGGCAATTGGGGAAAGGCTTCACTGTGTTTTTGTTGACAATGGTTTATTGAGGTACAAAATTAGACTTTTATGTCCTGAATTATGAAAACTTTGGTTGACTTTTATATGTATAATTTTACTATAATTCAAAGGGCAAGATCTATCCTTTGTAACCTCTATAGAAGTAGAACTGCGTGGTATATACTTTGTCCTGTTTTTAAATAAATAAGGCTCACCATGTGCCCGGGGATCATGCCTCCGTGAAGTTGAGGTTATTGGATCCCATATTCCTCTATTTTAGTATAAATGTAAACCTTGATTGCAGAGTTTTAATGTCACTTTGTGATTATGACAGGTATAAAGAAAGAGAGCGTGTTATGGAAACCTTTGAAAGAGACCTTCATTTGCCTGTTACTTGTGTTGATGCAGTTGATCATTTTCTTAGCAAGCTTAAAGGTGTCATAGATCCCGAGGTGAAAAGAAAAATAATTGGAAAGGAGTTCATTTCTATATTTGATTCATTTGCCCATGATTTGGAACTTAAAATTGGTAAGAAACCTTCATACTTGGTCCAAGGAACATTGTATCCTGATGTAATTGAATCTTGTCCACCACCTGGATCTGGAAGAACCCATTCCCACACAATCAAAAGTCATCATAACGTTGGAGGACTTCCCAAGGACATGAAACTGAAACTTATTGAGCCACTTAAACTCCTCTTTAAGGATGAGGTAATAGTTTTGACCTTTGTACAGTTTTGCATATGTCTGGGTTGTATCACATATTTTATTTATTAATAATCTTTGAATAAAAACTCATATTTAAAGGTACGCCAACTCGGGAGGATATTGAACGTTCCGGATGCTTTTCTAAAGCGTCACCCTTTCCCTGGGCCTGGTCTTGCTGTACGAGTGCTGGGCGATGTAACAGAAGGCAATGCCTTGGATGTTCTTCGCCAGGTAACTTCAAGTTTTGTTGAGTCGAAACTGTTACTTTTCCTGTTTGTGAATAATATTTAGTTTGCCGTAAGTATCCTTGCAGGTTGATGAGATTTTTATTCAGTCAATCAAGGATGCTGGGCTTTATGATTCAATATGGCAAGCATTTGCAGTGTTTTTACCCATAAAATCAGTTGGAGTTCAGGGTGACCAAAGGACGCATTCTCATGTTGTTGCGCTGAGAGCTGTTACAAGTCAAGATGGAATGACAGCAGATTGGTAAATCCTTGTCAGCACGTTGTTCTATTCTTATATGAAAGAAACTAAGTTGAATTCCTATGCTCCTAGTTTACTTAAAAGTAAGAATGCTAAGTTAAAATCCAAAAAAACTGACGAAATCGACGCAACTGTGTAGGTCCGGTTTGGTAGCTTTTGTTAGTTTTGTTTGGTTCATTTTTGATTGGTTGGTTGTTTTGGTTTTGGTTTTTTTTAAAAAAAAAATCGTTTGATTTTTATTTTTTTAAAACTGAAATATTTGTTTTGTCTGGCTGATATTTCGGCCAAAAATCGTTTTGAACAGGCCCACTTACACTTCTAGCTTTAAGCATCTGGTTTTGCTATTTGTACAGGTGACCTGTAGCCTAACATGAAATTAAATTAGTCCATCCAACTATGTAGAAAATGCATTACTGTAATTAAGGACTAGGGAAACTAGTTAAATTCTTTGCATTGTATAATCTATGGTGGTATTTTCCATTCTTGTACTTCCTAGCCTAAGTATGTTTTCACACTCCACTCCAGCTCTGGGACTGTTGCCTCCCAATTCCTTATCTAAATATTCTAAATATTTTAAGAATTTTTTATGCCCTTATACATTCTTCATTTTCGGTTTTTTACCTCAAAAATATATATTTTAATATTTGTAGTTTCAACTCCAGTTCTTTTTTTACACCAAGCCTAGATATATATGTTTGTTTTAATTTTGATGTGACCACCTATTTTATCTTCCTCTTATTAATTGTGGGATATTGATATTCAGGTTTAACTTTGAGCACCAGTTCCTGGATAATGTGGCAAGAAAAATTTGCAATAGCGTTCGGGGCATTAACAGGGTAGTTCAAGACATTACGTCGAAGCCTCCATCGACGATCGAATGGGAATGAGATATCACCACCAAGTTTTGCTGTTGAGCAGTAATACGTCGAAGCCTCCATGAACAATCGGATGGGAATGAGATCTCAACACCAAGTTTTGCTGTTGAGCATGGATCACTCGATCGAATGTGATCGTTTGAATAATTGATTCTATGTTTGGTTGTCTTATGGTAATGTGGCTGAATTCTATCAAACATATTATTTATAGATTAATAAAAACCATGCTCTCTCTCTCTCTCTCTCTCTCATTTTGAACAGACCAACAAAGAAATAGCAGGATCGAGCCACCAAAAATCATCTTCTACCAAACTATTAGAAGAAACACAGGACAGAGTTAAGGTACTTAATCTGAAGTGAAGATCGATCAGAATTCAATTGATCCTTGATTTGTGCCATCTCCTTTGTGTAAGATCATTTGACAGTAGAGAGTCACATCATATATGAAACAAATTTGGTATTTTACTTAAAATATATATGCTACCCGTGCAATATTTTATTTGAGTATTTATGTTCTACCAGGTCACACTAAGTTGGCTAATGTTTCTCACAAACTTGTCATGTTATCACTTAGTTAAATAAGTCAATGGTTAAAAAGATTGTATAGAATCACAATTTGAAATTTAAAAATAAGTTAAACTATAAAATTAATTTATCAACTTTCACGTTTGTATCTATTTAGTTCCTAATCCCTAAATTTTAATAAGTGTCTAATAAATTTTTAAACTTTTTAACTTTGTATACAATAAATCTCCGAATTTTAAAGTGTAATAAATTCTTAAATTTTTAATTTTCTGTCTAATAGATCATTAAATTTTCAATTTTGTATCTAATAAGTCTTTGATTTATTTGACATTTTTTTAAATTAATGATCCTACACAAAATTGCAAGTTAGACTCCTTTTAGACATAACATTTATTTTTGGCTAAATTATAGAAAATATTTTTGAACTTTGTACTTTGTTTCAAAAGTATAGAAAATATCTCAACTTCCAAAAGTTTCATCAATACCCCTACCGTTAGTTTTGGATGGAAACCATTAGTATTTTGTTTCAAAAATACCCATAAACTTTGTACTTTATTTCAAAAAGGCTTATAAACTTTCAAAAGTTTCATTAATGCCCTTAAACTTTCAAAAAAAGTTCAAAAATACCCTCATCTTTAATATATAGATAGAAATTATTAGTACCTTATTTTAAAAATACCTTTGAACTTTCACATTAATAATCTTAACCTAAAAAAAAAGGTTAAAAAATGCTCTAACCATTAGTATATGGACGAAAATTGTTTATCTACACCTGATTATCTCCCTCTTCTATTTCTTCTTTCTCCTGATTTGCTTCAATTTGTGGCTTAACATTTTTCTATTTTTTCTCTTTTTTCCCTTTCTTTTTCAATACCCTCTTACCCTTTTCTTCCATTTTTCAATCTCTAAAACTTCATTCATTTCTCCTATATTCTTAAATATTAGATCTTTTTTTTTTTTTGAGAAATAAATATTAGAACTTTAAATTAACAGAAATAAATCTCTCTCATTTCTAAGCATGTCCAAACATGAATATAAGAAATTTCAACACCCAGCTAGTCAATGTCTTTGAAGTTATTTTGCGTTAGAAAAGAACCAATTTGAAAACAACTCATATAGATACTCTCATTTTTTTTTCCATATAGATATTCTCATTTTTTCTCTATTTCTCCAATTCTCAATCATGAGAAACCTTCTTAACTGACCACAACAAATAGATTAATTTGAATTGTAAAAAGGATTAATAAAATCTTCACCCGCTACAAATTTGGTAATACATATGTTTTCTTTATTTTCCCTCCCACTAGATATCCTTAAAATTATGACCCAAATTCTCAACATGTGTCTCTTTTTGTGTTAAACCCAAACATACTAACTCAAATTACTAACATACAACTTTTTAAAAACATTTAAGTCCTATGATCCATTGGTGGTTCCATTATTCTCCTTTCTTCTTGCTATAATCTATATACCTTGATTGAAGGGAGTAGTTTTAGAGATTGAAAAATGGAAGAAGAGAGTGAAGAGGGTATTGAAAAAGAAAGGGAAAGAATAGAGAAAAAATAGAGAAGTGTTAGGTCATAGATTGAAGCAAAACAAGAGATAGAAGAAATGGAAGAGGGAGGGAATGAAGTGTATATAAATGTTTTTCGTCCATATACTAACGATAAGGGCATTTTTTAACTCTTTTTTTTTTAAGGTTAAGGATATTTTAAAACAAGGTACTAACAATTTTTATCCATATACTAACAGTAAGGGTATTTTTTAACTTTTTTTAAAAGTTTAAGGATATTAATGAAACTTTTAAAATTTCAAGAGTATTTTTTAAACAAAGTACTAATGGTTTCCATCCAAAAGTAACAGTAAGGGTATTTTTGAACTTTATTTTGAAAGTTTAGGGGTATTAATGAAACTTTTGAAAGTTCATAAATATTTTTTAAACAAATTACAAAGTTTAGGAGTGTTTTTTATAATTTAGCCTTTATTTTATATCTAATAGATCAATTAATTCTTTAAAGAAAAACAAATATCTCAAAAACTTATTAGACATAAAACTAAAACTCTATTAGACACTTTTTAAAATTTATAAACCTTTTAGACATAAACGTAGAAAGTTATAGACTAAACTTGTAATTTAACCTTAAAAATATAATTAAAAACATTCTAAAGTTGAGAACTGGATAAACATAATCATTAAAATTTAACTTAATGCTCTATGATACTATTTAATTTTTTAAAATTAAGCTCATAAGGACTACTTCTACCCATTATTATTATTTTTTGGTTATCTACTTTTTTTTTAAGATGTTTTTAAAATCCAAACCAAGTTTTGAAAAAAAAAACAAATGGTTTTCAAAAACATTTTTAATTTTTGAAATTTGACTAAGAATTCCATTGTTAAAAAAAAAAAAAAAGTGAAAACCATAGAGTAAATTGTGAGGAAACAAGTATAAATTACAAAAATAAAATTGTTATCAATTTCGAAAACAAAATTGTTATGAAAATGCAGCACTTCAGACATACTTTCAAATTTCTGCCGGCTGTTTTTTTTTTTTTTTTTTTTTTTTTTTTGGGTCTATTGAGTAGTGAGCTACAAATTAATTTAAGGGGAAGCATCCCCAAGTCCTTTTTATCATTTGCTCAAGAATTAACATGAGTTTTGGAGATTGACATATCAGAGTGCTCATTCGAATATAGAAGCTGCATAAAACTTTGCAAATTGTCCGTAAAAAGGGCAAAATTCAAACAAAATCCGCAATAATTTTAACCGATGAACTCAGATTGTGTAGGAGAAAATAAGACCATTCTTCCTCACCTAGTGACTCGGTAAGCCTGCATAAAAAGATAGCCCTCAGTCAAATTTCATATGTTTCGAGGTTAAATTTCTCAGAGCAATTCTTAGTTCAAGCCCCAGTTGATAAGGCTGGGGATATTTGGAAATATCCTCTAACAAATGGGTTTAAACTTCCGTTAGAAAACTTAGGCCCCGTTTCATAACCATTTGATTTTTTATTTTTAAAAATTTATTTGTTTTCTCACAATTCCTCTATAATGATTTTCATTTTCTCTACAATCGTTTTCATCTTTCTTAAGAAAACATTTGAGTTCTTAGCTAAATTCCAAAAACAAAAACAAGTTTTTGAAAACTACTTTTTTTAGTTTTCAAAACTTGGCTTGGTTTTTTAAAACATATGTAAAAAGTAGATAACAAAACAAGGAAACTCACAGGGAGGAGAAGTCATATTTATAGGCTTAATTTTCAACAACCAAAAACCGAACATAGGTTATCAAACATGGCCTTAATAACTTAAAAGGTTAAATTACAAGTTTAGTCCTTGAACTTTCGTGTTTGTGTCTAATAGATTCATGAACTTTAAAAAGTATCAAATAGGTTCTTGAACTTTTGATTTTGTGTCTAATAGGTCCTTGAGCTTTGAAAATGTCAAATACTATCCTTAAACTTGCAATTTTGTGTCTAATAAGTTTCTAACGTATTCAACATGTTTAAAAATTAACCCCTCTATTGAATATAAAATTGAATTTTGTGTCTAATAGGACATTGAACTTTCAATTGTGTCCCATAGGTTCATGAATTTTAACAAATCTATCAAAACTTTTGAAACCTTAAAGTTAGGAACTGAACTTGTAATTTAAACTCAAAAATCATTTTCCTATCTCCTGAAGCTTGCCTTGGTTTGATGAAACCTAGGGAGTTGGGCTGTATGGGGTTTAGGCTCTCAATATCCCAGTCATAAAAAGAATAATTCTAAGAGCTGTTAAACCAAACACATACCTTGACTCTCTTCAATAAATCTTTGGCATTGCTATCATTTTTGAAGTGCTCTCGTACGGGCTGCAGATGGACGATAGAAATCTTAGCTTTATAACAGGCGTAGATAGAATCAAGTAAATATCCTAGCTGTATCTCTACCCTATTAATTGAAAAGCTGTTTGTATTTTCATGACAAAATGAAGCTTCCTAAGTTATTCTCAGATGAAATTGCAACAACATGAACAAATGCTGTACATGCCATGATAAAAAAGACGTGGTGGCTGATTTAGTACTATGCCTGACCAAAGTACTAAATCTTTCATCAAGTCATTAAAATCAACACAGTGAGTAAGACGTGGGACAATTTGTGTAAGTTGTCCATGCCTCTATAAGATGTTGTGGCTTTCTAACTACAGCATCGTAGACCAATTTGCATTTTGCAATAAGATTTTCATGATGATCTAAGATAAGAAATTGGGATGTATTTGTAGGCAAACCATAATTATGTATTTTACCATAGTCAACCAAAAGAGTATTTCTTAGAATCAACTCCCAAGATCCAGGAGGCAGAAAGGAGTATTTGGAGATATTGAGCAGAAATGAAAACATACCTCCAGTATCTTATTCAAAGCCTTAGACAAAGCTGGTTTGAGATCACCAGGATGCAGTACTCCTGATTCGTAGTCAGCAGTCAATTCCTCGAAAGTTGTGAAGGTCCTACAATATTTCAAAACAAGAAACAAATAGGGGCCCGAGATAAATTATTACAACTAACGTCTAGGATCATGACATAGGTGAAAGAAACAATAACAAATTTAGAACTTTTAAAATGAGCAACTAAATATCCACAGAAACTTACTTATTTCCACCATGATCTGGATTTCGTTCCACAGTGAACTCCTTGAACCAAGGGAAAATGAGATACTTTATGTACTCTAAGCACGGATTCCCTTCCACGATTAATGGAGGGCAATATGCTTTCTTTATCTTTAAATTCACCTCTGCCTAATATAGCCAGATGAACGTGTTAGACAATAGATCCAGAATATCTTGCTAACCTCAGAGTCAGACACTTCAGCCAACCTAAAACTAAACACAAACATGAAAATAATAGATGCAATTCAATTCCTCTCCTCACATGGGATACTTAATTTCCCCTATACCTCATCGTCTTCCATAAATATAGAGGATGATGGATCACTTTTTGACATCTTCTCCTGCCCCTGCTGTAAGCCCGGTAACATGTCTGCAACCACCATTGAGTCATATTACTTTGTTTATATCATAAGCATCATCAAGATTAATAAGAACTAATGGCAACGCATTTCAGAGCATACGGTGTGATAGGATGATAGGCTTGTTTTTCCTCTTGATGTCATCACAATACTCTCTTGCAAGTACGTTTACTTTCCGTTGATCCATTCCCAGTTGACAGATATCAGCCTTTTGCAGTGGAATGGAACTACTAGTTAAAAAAAAATCATGATAATCTCCTCATACAATCCCGTATATGAGAGGAGTAACGAAATGTAGAGCCTATATCAGCATGAAAATTTTATAGCCAAACAAATTTATTTTGCAGCACTCATACCAAAATAGATATTTGCCTCCTTATAATGTGAGGAGAAAAATGCACACCAACAAATTACAAGAAAGATAAATCAAAAGAGAAAAAACCTTCAGGAAAAAAATGTCGGCACATTGCATGCATGGGTAGAGAATTTGGGCAGCACTCAACTCTTCCTGTTCATTTCTTCCCATAATTTGGCTACACCTGCAGGAGGGGATGGAGAGTGGGCAGCAAACCATGAGTCAATACTGTTGCAGGTTAAACACAAGTACAGAACATGCACCAGACTCAAATATATACCTAATTATCCTTGGAAGTTTGTTCCTCCGAGCAATATCCATTACAAGTGGCCAGTACTCCGCCGCCCTTGAGTTAATCTCCTTTGACGACCATAAAAACTCAACCTTGCCTCCTTCCAGATCCATCCCAACTGCTTTCCATATCTCAATCAGGTAGCGGCCAATGGTCTCTATTTTCTTCAGATCACCCCCCATTTTGTTGTTAAGCTGAGCAAACCAATCTGCAATCCATATTTTCACTCTGCACCCAGCATAAGTAAGCTTGTTGACATTTATTACCTTCATCACTCCCTGTACAAGCGAACGAGGGCACAGAAATCAGCTCCTCATGTTCAAGGGACCCTTGGGTGGAGGAAACTTACTTGGGAATTGTTTAATTTCCATTACTTTTTAGATTAATCTACCAACTACATGGCCTTCCATTTTTTCTTGCTCAAATTAACATAGTAAACAGGATATATTGGCACGGAAAACTAAATCCCAAATCACTTAGTTTAGAGTTTCAACTATGCATCGAAATGCAACACAATTCAATGAGGAAAGTAAATTACAATTTGAAGGCCCAATTCAAAGATTCCTCTAAACATTACCTGAGCAATATGCATTCTCCCAGATGGTTCGAACCCATCATAGCACACTGGTTCCGGCTTCTTCTCAAGCAAGTTCCGCAGCTCATCTTCTTGGATACACTCTTCCCCAATGCTTCTAACAATTTGATACTTCTCCTCCAAGCTCAATCTGCAGAAAAATACATAAAAAATCAAGTAATATCCGATTCAGATACAAATCAACGGCGGAATGGAGACGAAAACGACACGTATCTCAAACCAAAAACTCTTACTGGTTTGAAGAGTTTGATGAACAAGCCGACTCCTGCCCTTTAGCGTCTGAGATTGCGAGGGACTGTAAATCCTCGGATGGAGCTTGTGAAGGTGCTTCCGTCGCCATTGAAGCCGAATGAGAAAATGGATCAGAATCTCAAGCTTCCAACTTTAGGGTTTTTTTGGTTTAATTTCGTCCTACGTTTTGCTTGCACACTCAGGCCGTTGACTTAGAAATCAAAGCTTTGAATTGATTATAAAATTAAGGTTAAAATATGATTTTAATCTTCTGCTTTGTATTTTATTTTATTTTGATCAATATACTTTTAAATGACTAATTTTAGTCGATGTACATTGATTCTTATAATAAATTTGAGGTTCATTTTTATCAAAAAATAGTTTAATAATAATAATAATTTTAATATAAGAAAATACACAATCTAAACATATTTTCAAAATTTATAGATAAAAAGTCAATAGTCTCTTTTTTTTTTTTTTGAAAAGTTAACAATAAAGAATAAACTAAGAGTAGAGACCAAATTTAAGTTTTATTAAAAGTACGTAGACTAAAATAGTATTTTAACATAAAATTAACTTCTTTTTAATTTACCTCAAAAAAAAAAACTTCTTTTTAATTAGGTTTTTTTTTCTTCTTCTTTCTCAATACCTTTTTAATTAGGGCTTGGGCTCGGGTTTAAGATTTGAAGCTTGAGAATGAAGTTATTAGGCAGTTTAAAAGAGGGGCATTTACACATGTATACCATTTATGAAAAATATTTACAAAACTATATTGCTCCTCAAAAATATTACATTTATATACTGTTTGGATATTTAATTAAATTAAATGGATGGTTAATTGATCATGTACCGTTAATTCAATGTAATTAAATGATAATACATGCAAGGAGTTTCCAAGATTTGGGGACTAGCTTTGAGAAATTTTTACTTAAATTAATATTTTTTAAAGAAAAAATATTTTTTCAAATTTATATGTTACTACAATTGGAGAACTGAATTGAATTTGTAAAGAAAAAAATATTTTCCAATTTCTAAAACCCTGAACCCATTTAAAGAGGGACTAAATTTATATAGAGTTCTTGTAGATGGTTATTTTTTATATAGCTAGAAAAACAATATAATAAGTGATTTAATAGCTTTTTTTTTTTATTGAAATTATGCCTTGAAGTAAAATAATAAATGAATTTTGTCCAACATCATATTTTTAATATTTTCAATTATTAAGAATTGTATTTTTTTAGTTAAGCTATGAGGAAAAATTCGAACATCTAACTTTTGGTCAAATATATATGTCTTGATTAGTTTAACTATGTCTATGTCTATTAAGAATTATAATTAATGGTATATTAAGGAGTTATTTGTATAATTTTAGACCTAAAAATAATATGGTTAAATTACTAAACAATAATTTGTATATTTTATCAAGGAAATAATATATCTGATGATTATCAATATATGTACGTATGTATATGATGCCAATTGAATTATTCTGCCCATTAATTACATTTTTATAGTTCATTCAATTAAGGGAGACACATTCATTTTTATGCTAAACTTAGGAAATGTATATCATATTATCAATTTTTGTTTTAGACTCTCAAATTTATCAAATTGCACATTTAAACTTCTTTAAAGATTGTAGACTATCAATATATGTATGTATGTATATGATGCCAATTGAATTATTCTGCCCATTAATTACATTTTTATAGTTCATTCAATTAAGGGAGAACATTCATTTTTATGCTAAACTTAGGAAATGTATATCATATTATCAATTTTTGTTTTAGACTCTCAAAATTATCAAATTGCACATTTAAGCTTATTTAAAGATCGTAGACTTGTAAACTGAAAAATGTATTACAGTTTTAACCTTTTAATAAGTTTTTATTTGAAGAGTTGTTAAAAATAAATTTCTCATTTATGCTCGATGAATTGTAAACACATATCTTGCATGAAGTTGATAGGATTTCAAATAAAACAACACTGAAGCTGGTTTTTTGTTACACATATTTCAACATATGCTTTGTATGAAATTAATTTTATCCAAAGTTTGAGTACACTGTAATTAGCGAGTCTTTTGACATCTTCACATTACTTACTGTTAAACTTATGGGTGAAATTGATAAAATTGAAGTTTTATGGTGAAAATTGATGCGACTTACTAAGTTAAGTCGTATTTTTGTTCCTTTTAATTAACCATAATGTAAAAATGGCTAATTTGAGAACAGTTCAATAGGTAGAGGTATCAATCCAAACATAACTCATTGAATAAGACATTCATTTTCATCCCAGAGGTCGGTAGTCTAATACTGAAGTTCAATTTATCTCACTCAGCAATGGTTGAACTAAAAAAATATAAGTTAAGGTGATCTATTTTATTGTTTTAGGTTAAAATTTCTACCATTTGTTTGAATGTTATATTTTAAGAATTTTGTACTACAAAAGTAAGGTTTGTTTAATCAATAATCTTCCCGATTTCAAAATGGATAAAATTCAAATGTTTTTAACTGTCAACATGCAGTACAAAAAATGGTCAACCATAATCTAACTTAACGAGTTAAAATGTCAAGTAATCTTGTTTAAAGATCATAAGTTCAAATTCTCGCCTATACATGCTAAATCGTGATTTTAGGTATTTTCAACTTAATCGATTTTGAACAATTATCTAAATCGAACTAATTGATTTGGTTTAGTTTGTTTCTCACATTTGTATTTATTTCACTTTTACCTATAACGCATATGTTGAATAGTAAATTTAATTATACATTAAACATTTAAAGGAGAATAAGTAAATGCTTTATAGACTAGCATTAACACTGTTTCCTTGAAAAATATTATAAACAAAGGACCCAACCAAATTTAAATATTTAAATGGTTGAGTTGGGCTCAATTCATTATCTACTATGGTTTTATTAAAAAATAAAAAACAAAAACAAAAAAACTATCTAACTATGATAATCTGAGTTGGAAAAGTGCATAACTCTAACAATTGAATTAAATAGCCAACATGAACATAACTCAACTGACATAAAATATCTACTATCGACCAAGAGGTTAAATATTTGAATCCCCCACCTTACATATTGTCAAAAAAAAAAAAAAAAATTCGAATCCCCCACCTTACATATTTAATAAATATGTTATTAAATATAACATGACATAACTCATCATCGTCCTTGTAAATTATAACATATTTACATATAGATAGATAAATGGTCCCCATACTATGTGTAATTATTTGCACGTCTCTCTTTGAAGCTTGGTTCCAATAGCTGGATTTTAACTCGATCATATATATGAACATGGATCAAATGCATTCATGATATATATATATATATATATATATATATATATATATATATATATATATATATATATATATATTTGAGGTGGAGCTAGGAAATTTCATAAAAAGGAGACAAATTAATGGGGAGTGAGAATTATAACTCCCACACGCATATACACACATTTTAGAGAATGACACGTTAAACATTCAACTTTAAAATCTTGACTTTTATATATAATTTCGTGCATCAAAAGCGAACTACAAAGGGACATTTGATCACTTCATTACTTATTCACTCTACCCATGTTTATAATTTGCATACAATAAAACTAAATGAGGGAAAAGTGATTTATTGAAAGTATTTCGAGGTACGTTTATTTGTTCCTATCTATTTAATCTCAAGCAGTTTTTCTATTTCATTTGTGTTTTCCTATAATCGTGGTCACTTTCTCATTGTCAAATTAGATATTTCCATTTACCAAAAGGAGTTTATTTCCTTTCCAAGAACGAAAGGGGCAAATTAACTGTCATTAGGGGAAAATGGACAAAAATAATTGAAATGGTGTCCCTGTAAAGCAAAATTTTGTCATACCAAGGACTTATTTGATAATTTTATTTTGAGTCTTTTTATTTTAAAATATCACATTTTTTAGTGATAATTTTATTTGTTATGTAATCTTAATTAGATATTACAAACTAAAAAATAAAAGAACTTTTTTGGTTTTTTAGATTCAGTCAAAGTTTCAAAAGTGTCTTTTAATAAGTGAATTGCACATCATGAATTCTATTATTGGTCTCGATTACACATGCAAAATAAAACCATAATTATAATTTTATATTTTCCTTTTTGTATACCAAAAAAAAAAAAAAAAATTGAAAAACTTCCATGGAAGGGGCATTACCTTTAAGAATACATCTGTCCACATATTTAAAAAAAGTTTTATTTAACCAGTTTAGATCAACAATAGTCACATTTGGCAAATCACCTAAAATTTGGCCAATTTCTAATGGTTAAATTTTGAAGCACATCAAAGTTTCTATTCGCAATTGAATTGCAATCACAAAATTGAAGGGGAAACAAATAAAAACAAAAAACAAAAGTAAGAGGCATTAGTTCCATCTTTTATTTTGATTTATTGAATTGATAGTTATTGGCAAGGTTCGTTAGTAATATTTCAATTTCCTTATTTTCTCTTTGCTTTTTTTTTTCTCCCTTTCTTTTTGAGAAATGCCTTTTCTTATTATTAGAACTTGTATTACTTTTCTGTTATTATTCTGTTAGTTAGTTTTATTTCGTTTCTCCTGTATTTTATGGCTATATATATGCCATCTCTTTTCCATTAATAAAGTGAAAAGAGGAAAAGTATTATTTACTTTCTCAAGTCTTAATATGGTATCAGTTGACGTTTTTTCTTGAGAAGAGTTCCTCTGCGCTTCTTGCCCTAATCCGCCATGGCTGAAACCGATCACACATATCCATCTTCCACCGAATCTGTTCTTCCTCCTCCTTCGACATCTCCTTCTGCATGTCATTCTGTTCTTGAACTCTATGCCAATCCTTATTTTCTTCATCACTCTGATAGTACGAGTGTTGTTCTTGTCTCGAATCTGTTGACCGAAACGAACTATAATTCGTGGAGTCAAGCGATGACCATTGGATTGACGGTCAAGAACAAATTCGGCTTTGTCGATGGCTCTATTCCGCGTCCGACGGGAGAATTATTGAGTTCTTGGATCATTTGTAACAGTGTTGTTACCGCTTGGATCCTTAACTCGTTGTCGAAGGAAATTTCTGCTAGTATTAATTTTGCTGATTCTGCTCGAGAAATTTGGCTTGATCTGCAAGAACGATACCAGAGGAAGAATCGACCGCATGTTTTTCAGCTACGGCGCGAATTGTCCAATCTTCATCAAAATCAAGATTCTGTCACTACATATTATGCGAAATTGAAGACGCTTTGGAATGAATTGATTTCTTATAGACCTTCCTGCTCTTGCAGAAAGTGTACTTGTGGAGGAGTAAAAGAGCTCGCAACTTATTTCCAGACAGAGCATGTCATGACTTTTCTTATGGGCCTCAACGACTCCTTCAGTCATGTTCGTTCTCAACTTTTGTTAATGGAGCCTGAACCTACGATTAATCGTGCTTTTTCTCTGGTTGTACAAGAGCTTGAACAGCGCACGATTCCTTCCACTTTGTCCGTTGCTGATTCTATGTCTTCGGCTGCTGCCTTACTTGTGAAGAACACAACTTCCACTGTGCCCCATTCTCGTTCTTCTTCGAGCAATATGAAAAAGAAAGAACGACCCCTCTGTACTCACTGTGGTGTCCAAGGTCACACCATTAACCGATGTTATAAACTCCATGGATATCCTCCTGGATATCGAAGCAATCAGAAGTCTTCTACTAAACCATATTCATTTACCTCTGTCTCTGGCTCTTCTGATCTTCTTTCCACATTCAGCAGTGCACAGTGTCAAGACTTACAGACCTTGTTACAAACACATTTGGCTAAAGCAAAGGCTGATTCTGATTCTGTTTCTGTAACTTCTGAGGTGTCACATGTGGCAGGTACCTGTTCTCCATCTGATATATTTCCTTCTTTTGATTATTGGGTGGTTGATTCGGGTGCTTCTGCCCATATTTGCTCCTCCAATGAGTGTTTAATTTCGATTAAGCACGTCCCTGGTGTTACTGTATCTCTGCCAAACAATGAACGTGTTTGTGTTGACTATATTGGAGATGTGCGTCTTAACTCTGATATTTTGCTTCAGAATGTGATGTATATTCCCACATTTCGGTTCAATTTGCTTTCGGTCAGTGCTCTAACAGCCTCCTTGCCTTTTATTGTTCGGTTTATCGGTGCCTCTTGTGTCATTCAGGACAAGTCTTGTTCGAGGATGATTGGCAAGGCTGACCTATGGCAATGCTTGTACTTGTTGCGTGCTGATTCTTCAGAGCACCTTATTCAACCTAATTCGTCTCTACAACACACTGTTTTCTTAATACTTATTTTTAAGAAATACTTTTCGTAGTCATTGAGTCGATCAAATTTTTGTGTAGGGGAGGGAGGAGTTCTAACATAAAAAATAAAATAGATATTTCATAGTTGGCCCATGTTTGCCATTGACATTATTGAATACATTGAGATATCATACGTCTTCATTCAATAATTTCAAAACTTTTTCAAATATATAGGATCATTTGTATCCAAGTTCGAAAAAATTTGTTAAAATTAACTCACATAGTTAAGTATATAGGTAAAAATAAATTTATCCTTTAATTTATTATTATTGTTATTTTTTTTAGTAAAACAAATGTAGGGTAGATATTTGAACATCTAACTTCAAGGAAATAAGTAGATGCCAATTACTATTTTTTGTTTGAGTTCAACAACATATGAGAGTGGGGAGATTCGAACCTCTGACCTCTTAGTCGATAGTACATGCTAATTATCGTTGATGTATGACCACTTTATCATGTCAATTACTGTTGAACAATACTCATGTTAACCTCTAATTTATTAATTTCAATGACAATTGCACGTTGGTGTTAATATAATTAATATTTAGTACAAAATAATTTTGACACAATATAAATCCAAACTCAAGTGACATCAAAATAGTCAAAACAACTATTCAATAATTGTACTAGAAAAAAACTATTTAATACTATGACATTATAGTCAATATCTCTTTAATATTGACATCAATGTTAATAATGAAAAATTGATATGATGCGGATACATTTTTTGATGTGGTCAATATCTCTTTCTTTCTATAAATTATTCTACAAGGTTAGAATAACGTTGCTAACAAATTTATACGATTAGATATAAAAGAGCAAAATAAAAAATAAAGGTTTAACCTTCATACAAGGAATTTAAAGAGAATAATCACAACGTGATAGTCACATTAAATAATTTTTCTTGCCCTTGAATATTTTAACAAGTTAAACAATATTTGATGTGAAGGGATTCAAATATCTGATATCTTGGTTGAGGGTACATGCTAATTACCGTCGAGTTATGCTTACTTTAGCTTAACAAAGACAATTCGAATGTGATAAATCCGAGATAGAAGTATTCAAAGCATAAGGATGAAATGATAAAAACATAGGTATAATCCAAATCCTATATTTAAACGCATTAAAAACGAAATTAACAAAACCCATCGCTAAGTCCGTCATTATCCATCGATAAACATCATCAAAATTGAATAAAAACGTTGGTTAACCAAACCGAATGGCAAAAGGCGGGAACATGACTCCAAATTTTTCGGGGCGGGGCCACAAGCATAAATATCGAAAAGTATAGCTCCTTCTTCTGCAAAAAGCAAATCAAAAAAATAAAAAATAAAAAATAAAAAAACAAAAAAGACGAAGAAGAAAGAAGAGACGGGAGCTTATTTCAACCTCCATGTCTCGTTCCAACTTTTTTTCGTTTCACAAAACCCATTTCCCAATGTTTTCCTTCGAAACAAACACATTGTCTCGTTGTCTCTGAATCTTCGGACCGGATTTGTGGCTCTTACCCAACTGAATTTCTTGATTTTCTTCTCCATTTTCCTTTGGCTAATCGACCTGGAGCTCTGCATTTTCCGGTCCCAATCTTTCTTCTTCCCATTATTTCGTTTCAATAGGCCCCCTTTGACGCAAAAGCTATCAGGTTTTCGAGAAATCTTTCTGAATAACCTCATTTTGTTCATGTTGTCAAAGGTATGGTTTATGAAGTCTTGATACCAATTTTGAGGATGCGTGTCGATCTGTTTTAGCTTCTTTATCAGCTAATAAACGCCTTTTTGCAGACCCATTTTTATAATCTATCGGGTTCTTTAGGTCGCATTTCATTTTTTTTTTTACCTCAGAATTTAAATGTTCTAGCTCCTGTGCTATTGGGTTGTGATTGCCGAGCGAGTTGAGCAAGGAAATGGAGACGTTGTCTATGGCATTTTCAGTTTTTTTTTTTTTAATGCCACTCAATTCGGTTTGTAGTGAAGAATTTATGGGCATTCTGGGGCAGTAGTTACTTTAAACATGGTGTAGCTGGGGCTAAATTTGTATGAACAGGTAAAAGTTGTTGAAATTTGCTATCTAATAAAAGGAATGGTTGGCAGGTTGGCCTTAGCTGAAATTTGGGTGGTAATGTCTCCTCAGCTTCTCACAGCATTTTACAGGTAGTTTCTTGAATGCCCATCTATTCCTATAGTTTCTCTCAGCAAGAGAACAAGAACCTCAGATTTATGGACATGTCAAAGTTTCCTGGTCTTTTAAAAAACAAAATATTGGGTATATATCGAAAACTATTCCTTTTAATTGATGAGCAACATTGCACGACGCCGGGCAAACTTTTTTAAATGTGCTTTAAATATTGGTGCACTGGTTATAGTTTGCTATTGTCTTCAAAGGTCAATATGAGTGAAGATATATAGCTGCATTCTCTAGTTTTCCTCCAGCAACTTTGCATCGACTATGATAGTTAATGTAGTATGCAACTTTTTTAGCTCCATGTTCTCTTGGATGATGGAAAGACTGGATCATTGAGGATCTTGTTATGAACATACATTTGGAGCTGTACTCAGCTGGTTCAGAAGTTCTGGTGAATGGCTGAATGTAAGTCTCTCTGCTTATCAGAAGTTGTTTGTATTTGAGATATTCTGATTTTTCTCATATCCATATTTAACCTTAAGCTCACTTCAACATTAGCCAAACTGAAATTGGAGCTGGTGGAGTGGTTAAATTGCATGCTTCCCCATATAAATTTGCCACTGGATGCTTCAGTTGAGGAATTGAGAGCATGCTTGATTGATGGAACCGTTCTATGCAGCATGTTGGATAAACTATGCCCTGGGGCAGTTCAGGTTGGATGACATTTGGTGGCCTTTGTTTATAACTTTTATGTTCTTATATAATTTTTCCATATAATAGTTTCCTCACGTTTAATTATTTTTTTAATATTGATTCTACAAATTTCTTTTCTTTTCTTTAGGGAGGCAATTCTAAGCCCATCACTCCTAACATTGAGAGTTTTTTGATAACTCTGGATGAACTAGGACTTCCTGGCTTTGAACCATCTGTCTTAGAGCAGGTAATCACTTTCGTTTGATGCAATGCAATTGTGACAGTAGGTACCTTTATTTTCTTCCATATAGATGATAAAAAGTGTGGGAAATACTTGTTTTTTTTATTCCATACTTAGGTGAGCTAGTCAATTTTAACTTAAAATTTTTTATTTCATTCAATTTCGCCATAAACTTGAATAAGTGATGGAATCAATATCTTCTTTAGAGCTAAATGACACGAAAATTACCCAAAACCAACCAATAGTCACCTAAAATTCAACTTACAAACACCTAAAATCTAGCCACAAGAATGCCCAACACAACCAGAAAATTAGCCCAACCCAACCGTAAAATCAAATGGTAAAAAAAGTTCAAAGCCAACACTAAAACACTCAAACTAAGCTAAACACAAACGCCTATCACAGTCACAAAAACTAGCCAACAAAAGTAGTCTCGTCCAGCCATGAGAATTTGTCACACCATCACAAATATCTTAACTATTAGAAGGTATTAATTTCTTCATTTCAAATTCATAATTGAATTTGACGAAATTAAAATTTTGAAGTTAAATTTGATTGGTAAAAAGTTGGTTTAACCTTGAATAGTAAATGGATCACTTGAATATGATATCTTATGACTTTTATCGAGAAGAAAAATCTGGTATTGTGTGATATACTTGAGCTCCTTTGCAATACTTACCTTGTGTAATCTGACTTAGATTTTTTAATCATACATCCATTCCTGCAAAAAACATGTAATTATTGTGTTTCATCATTTTTCACAATTGTATACGACTTACAAACAATACCTTAGTTCAGTTATGTATTTATGCTCAATGAATCAATTTGATAGTTAGATTTTTGAAACCTTTTATAGATTGAAATGTGAGCAGAGATTATATGCAGGGATCTATTGCACCAGTTTTGCACTGCCTGAGCACGCTTCGAGCTTCTTTTGATTTGAGTGCTGGGGATGAGGACACTCAAAATTATTCACGAAAGAAATGGAACTTATATGAAGTAGAATCGTTAGATGGAATCAATAATTTATCTGGGCAAAGATTTCAGGATTTTCAGAATGGTTCAGTTATCTCAGGTATGGTACAGGATCAGGAGGAGAAATTAAATCTTGCAAAAATTTCATTCAGAGTACATTATAAAGTTTATTTAGGGTTGATTTTGTTCTTGATTTTTGGAAGGTCAATGTTCTTGAACCTTGAGGAATTTTTTCTCCCAACAATTAAATTTAACTCCGGCATTTTACTGTTTATAGTTCAATGATATTTGTTATGGCTGTGGTTTTTTTTTTTAAAGAACTCCCCCGTAGAGTTTTTATTTTTTCGAGTCACAATTGGTCTATAAGACTGTATGTTGTAACTTTTCACGTAGTTTCTTGTTTCAGAAAAATATATTTGATTTGGTTTCTCCAATCAGTTTCAGCTGATAAGCCACATTTAAAGAATTTTGACCCTTAAATAGGTTAAGTGCCAAAACAGTCATAGAGTACATCTGATACTTTGCTAAGTTTTGTTTGATGTTTCTTGTTTTCCTGCGGCTTGCTTGGGTGAGAATCTGCTGAAAACTATTTCATTCAACTTTATTAACGTGCTCAATGGAAGCTCTGCATCTGAGTAAACCATGGTCCATTTCATGCTGTTCTTCAATATTTTATTTTTTGGGCTCTTGTAATATTTGGAGATTTTTGCTTTCATTTGTCGTTTGGTTTCATTTCCACTCTCTTTAAGAGTTTGTATCCTTGAACATTTTTCTAACTTTTCATCCATCTATGAAAAGTTTGTTTCTTGTTAAAAAAGGCTCTAGATAATATAAAATATACAAAAAAGGAAATATTGAATGACATTCATAATAAATTAAATATATATTTTATAGTGCGAATGCATGATTTTGACCTTAATGTTTGTGATCTTTTGGATGCTTATGCAAACCAGGTTAGAGCAGGCAGGTATAACAAACTTACAGTAATATCTTTTATTAAGTTAATTCTTATATTATCAAGGAAGTTTGGTGGGGTCATAGTTTTCTAGATGTTTCATGCTTCCTCTTAAAATCTAATGTTGATGATGCGATTTATTTTATTCTATTATTTTCTTGTTTGTTTGTTCTAGTGCCATCGTATGGTTTAAAAAGTCATAGTCGATATGAGGATCATGAAGGGCAAGAACAAAATCATGATGTTTCTGGTTCTAACATCTTGGAGTTGATAAAATCAAAGAATTTTGAGGTAATCCCTTGAACCAGTTTTAATTGTTTGTTTACGTCAATGGTTTGCTTCAAAATATGGTTAGATTCATTTCTCAAGTATTTCTGCGATTATTTTATGCAGACTGTTTCTACTCAATCACTTTTCAATATGATCAATGGAATTCTGGATGGCAGCGTTGAAACAAAAAATGGAGATGTGTCACATGTATGGGAGTGATTATCATTCTTCTACTGCAAGCATCTAAAATTTCAACCCAAGAAATTCAAACACTATATCTGATTTCATGACCTTATCTTTATCCCGGACATTAAGTTTACTTGTATTTCTAACTTTTATTGGTTCAAATTTCTCTCAGCAAGTAGCATATATTCTGAGTAAAGTTGTACAAGTGCTTGAGCAGAGAATTTTAACTAATGCTGGAAACCTGAAACATGTAATTTCGCTTAGCATAATTTTTAACTTGGGACAATTTACTATCTTACACTGCCAACAGAAATTAACCACTATCACCTTGGATTTGTGCAGCAAAGCAGTCTTTTGAGAGCTCGGGAGGACAAATTTCAGTCAAGAATAAAAGTCCTTGAAACCCTTGCAACAGGGACCACAGAAGAAAATGAGGTATTTTGACGAACATCCAAATGTCCAAATATTTGCTTTCGGTTTAGAAATCAAAATGTTGTATTCAGTCCTGGATATAAGTTGGTGTCATTACTTTTGTAGGTTGTTATGAATCAGCTTCAGCGTATGAAGGTAAAATACTCATCCCATTTCTTACCTGAGAAACTTATCAAGCATATTTGTTATCTTTGATTCCCGACTTATTGTGGTGGGTTTTATCAGGATCAAGCCATTTAGATGAAATGGCTCCACTCTGCCTTGTCTTTATTCTACTTTCTAATTTTGGCAGGGCACTAATTTTTAGTCGTAGAATTTGGTAGCTTCCTTGCTTCATAGGATCCTATCATGGAGGAACTGCAGTAACTAAATATTAATGAAAAAGTTTTGAGTAACCATAATGTTGAATTGATGAAGATTTTTTTATATTGGTTCTCATGTATGCTATAGTTTGCCTGCTACTTTCTTTCACCTAGGATGAAATACCCGAGTCGTTTCTATTTGTTTTGAAGCTTTTGATGATCAACTCGTATGCCATAAACGTTGAATGAGTTTGCTGAACACGTTTTAGCTTAGTTTTCAACTTTGCTCAATTGAACCAATTGGCTTGAGTTCCGTGGGTCGTATGTGAAATTTGGTTGTATAGGGAAAAATCATTACTGCTCTGCATATCTACGACGAATCTTTTGCACTGAAGATTCTTCTGTTTATTCTCAGACTGAGACTTCCACAGTCCACCTTATTAAAATCAGGGGTGATTCTTGAGTTTGTGTAGAAGAACGACCTCATTCTGGGGCCTACTTTATTTCTATTTATCTCAAAATTTGGTAGATGATCATGCACCAAATTTAAGTTGATTTCCATTCTAAATGTTTATTAAAAATCAATGGTAATGCACCTAATCCTAACACTGGTTCCAATCCCTATAATATTACTCCTTCCTCACATTTTTTATTTTGGTTCTCTCCTAAACCCATTCCTAGTTAGCAAACAGGGCCTAAATTGATGAAGTGACGATAATATTGTACATCTAGCTCATGCCGCAATGCATCATTGCCTGACAAGTGGCATTTAAGTTTTGTGCTAGTTTCCCAGTTCCGTACAGAATATGTTAACACTCAATTATTTGGTGTTGAAGATTGAAAAGTTCAAAGTAGAGGAGATGAAAAATTGTGAGGAGCAGGATAAGATGGCACTGAAGGAGCAAAAGGAACTCTGTGATATCGAGCTTTCAAATCTCAAAGAGGAGCTAGAAATGGCTAAAAGGGAACATGAAAATCATTGCTTGCAACTGGAAACAAATGCTAAGGAGGATAAAGCTAAGTTCGAGGAGAAACTAAATGAACTTGAATACTTATTAGCGGATTCCAGGCAGAAGGTGAAGGCACTTGAGACATTTTCTGAATCTAAATCACTGAGATGGAAGAAGAAAGAGTTCGTCTATCAAAATTTTGTTGATGACCTGCTTGGAGCTTTTAAGGTTTTTGTTATGTCATCCGTAATGTTATTATCCATAGGGCCCATGCTGTGTTGATTAGAGATATGACTTCTTTTATTATTTTTAGGAATTAAGGATTTCGGTGGAGTCCATCAAACATGAAGTCTTGAATACAGAAAGAACCTATGCTGAGGATTTTAATTACCTTGGTAGGTTTAGCTTAACCAATCTTCAGTTTTCATTTTTTTGAGCTCCAGTTTTATATGTCATTTGTATTTTTTTTAATTCAATGAGCATTTTTTTTGTTGTTTTTAATGATGTTGCCATTAATAGGAATGAAGTTCAAAGGATTAGCAGATGTGGCTCAGAATTACCATGCAGTTCTGAACGAAAATAGAAGATTGTATAATGAGGTTCAGGATTTAAAAGGTATCATTTTTATTTTCCTTTTTTGCGTACTTACTTGAGCTCTCTCAATTTAGATTTGGCATTTCACAGGTAACATTCGAGTGTATTGTCGAATACGGCCATTCCTTCCAGGGCAAAAGAAGCTAACTACTGTTGAATATATTGGTGAAAATGGTGAATTGGTAATCATAAATCCCGCTAAGCAAGGAAAAGACAATCGTAGAATATTCAAATTCAATAAAGTTTTTGGTCCGACATGTTCACAAGGTATTTGTAACCTTGTCTAATTTTAATAAATTAGAAATAAATTAAGTTACTCTATTATGTTATTCATACTTATTGCTAGTTCAATTAGGAAGAAGTTTTGTTTTGTTTGTTGTATTTTTTTCCCTTTCTGACTTCCTATTTACATTTAATTTTACTTGTTGACAGAGGAGGTGTTTTTAGATACTCAACCATTAATTCGGTCTGTCCTCGATGGATATAATGTTTGCATATTTGCTTATGGACAAACTGGTTCGGGAAAGACCTATACTATGGTATGCTATATGCTTATATTTCTGACACCATATTTTTACAGTGTTCATTGTGGCTTATACGTGTTATTCTTTCTCAGAGTGGACCTGATGTATCATTGAGAGCAGAATGGGGTGTTAATTATCGAGCATTAAATGACCTCTTCGAAATTTCTCAAAGCAGGAAGGGCTCTATTTCCTATGAAATTGGTGTCCAAATGGTTGAGATATACAATGAACAAGTCCGTGATCTGCTCTCAACTGGCGGTCTTCCAAAGAGATATCCTACTTTGAATATTTTTATATTATTTATTAATGTACATTTTTTAAAAATTTATTTTGTTGTTTAATTGCCAGCCTTTTTTTTTCTAAGAAAGAAAGTGATCGTTCAACCCAAAAGATAATTACACGATACAATGGGAAGAAAAAGAAACCTCTCAACTAGCTCATAGAGTAGAGTTACAAAAAAACTCTTGAATTGACTTGTTTATGAACAGAGGTAATAGTACATCATCCAGATACCTAAAGAACAGCTTTATCAAAAGTCTTCTTGCTAATAGCGAAAAAATTGTCGAAAGTTTTCTGGTTTCTTCCTACCAAATTGGCCACAACACCACACGGACCATAAACCTCCCAGAAAATCTTTCTTTTATCTGTACGTTCAAACCTAACATACCTTGGACACAAAAGTCTTGAACGGATGGACCTCATCAGTTCACTGAAGAAGCTTGAAAACAAAGGTCCCACAAGAGGTTCCATTGAGGCAATGCACAATTAAATGACCCAATGTCTCTTCCTTCTTTTGACAAAGAATACACCCGGGGGGAGGAATGTGTGTAAAGTTTGGTTTACCTTGAATTCTTTATAACTAATTTTATTTATTTATCTTTTTAGATAAGAAACGAAATGATATTAAAAAGAAAAGGAGGACAGCCTATGGGCAGGGGTAGAGAGAACCCCCTCCCAAAAACACTGTAAGAAAGCTCTTCAATTGTTTAAGATCATGAAAAGGTTGTAATTACAAAAGAATTTTCTGTAAGTATAACTCCATCAAGTCATTCAGCCATTAATTTCCTATTTGATCAATCAACTCATTGTTCAGCCTTTCCAAGCCATTTTAGAATTTGTTTAAGCATAAGCGAAGTGTCCTTTTGATTTTTTGATAATAAAAAAAACTTTATTTCCTTTGACTTGCACACACTTGGGATTTGGAACACCACTCAACCAAATGGGCTGGCAGTACCCGATGCCGGCATGCATTCTGTTAGATCTACTGGTGATGTCCTGGATTTGATGAAGATTGGGTTGACAAACAGAGCAGTTGGAGCCACAGCCCTTAATGAAAGAAGCAGCAGATCTCATAGGTAGTATTCTAAACATGTTATCACTCAGCATTCATTTTCATACTTCTTTGAGAATACATTTCATGCAATTACTGATGCTGTGCAGTGTGCTGACAATTCATGTTCGTGGTGTGGACTTGGAGACAGATGCTATCTTGCGTGGTAGTCTTCATCTAATAGATCTTGCCGGTAGTGAAAGGGTGGACCGCTCAGAGGCGACTGGAGATAGGCTGAAGGAGGCACAGCATATTAATAAATCATTGTCAGCTCTTGGGGATGTAATCTTTGCTCTTGCACAGAAGACTGCGCACATTCCTTACAGAAATAGCAAACTAACGCAAGTTCTCCAAAGTTCTTTAGGTGCTTCCTCGTTTTTGTATTTGATTGGATCTCTATTGTTCTATTTTCTGATAATGCCTAGTTCATCACAGTTTTACTTTATTTGAACCTCTAGGTGGTCAAGCAAAAACACTCATGTTTGTACAGATTAATCCCGATGTAGAGTCCTACTCTGAAACTATAAGCACCTTGAAGTTTGCAGAAAGAGTTTCTGGTGTGGAGTTGGGTGCTGCCCGCAGCAACAAAGAGGGTAGATATGTTAGAGAACTCATGGACCAGGTCCTGACGACTTGTTATTCTCGTCTCTATTCTTTTTTTTTTTTTTTGATTAAACAGTTCTTGAGTTACTGAACTGCACTAAATTCTCCTTAAATCTTGATTCTAATAGTATGCACGGAATATACAATTACATGAGGTCTGCTATTTTCTGATTTTATGTTGACATTGCAGGTGGCAGTTCTCAAGGATACCATTGCAAATAAAGATGAGGAGATTGAGCGGTTGCAGTTGCTTAAAACTAATAGCAATGGTGTAAAGCATAGCGTTGGTTCCCTAAGATATGAATCGTCTTCTCCTAGAAGGCACTCTATTGTAACTCCAAGGCAGAGCCAAAGGCCATCAGGGAGAAAAGGCTTAGGGTTGATTAGTAGAGCAGCATCTGACATGGACAATTACTCAGATTATGATAAGCGTTCTGAATGTGGATCACATCAGTCTATGGACGACTTTAGACATCATAAGCGTTCTGGATCGGGATCACATCTGTCTGTAGAGGACTTTAGACATCAGAAGGAATCTTCTTCACAGTCGAGGGCTTTAGGTCAGAATGTTACTGATGATGTTGATCTTTTAGGCTTTGGGAATGCTGATTCTGATGAGAGATTAAGTGACATATCAGATGGTGGCCTTTCAATGGGGACTGAAACCGATGGATCGATTTGCAGTGTCGTGGAATACACTCTATTCCCTGAAGTTTTAAAGCCATCAGATGGTTCGATTGCCGATACCAAACACCCAGAGAACATGTTGGATGTAAAAAGGCTAGCTGAGAGTACAACTGGAGGGAAGTCATTGGTTCCTATTCCAGAAAAGTAAGTAATATTTATGGACATCTCTGTACTCGACTTATATAGAATTTACATTCAACTTGTTCTCTACATTTCATGCTTAAACTGACTGGTGACACCGCCAGCTACTAAAAAAGTCTATGACCCTTTATCTTTTCCTGTAACTGGGGTGCCGAGGGCCTCACTTCACTTATGGCTCACCCCTACTAATCTTTAGGAAGGCTCTGCCCCGCTCTGCCCCACTCCAGTGCTAGCACCAAGTATCACAAGTGCTGTTTTCAACTTGGGGTTTAACATCTCAGGCCCTTACAATTTACAAGTTACACCACTGGCACATCCCTTGAGGTCTCTGACCTCCTAATTTCAAAAACAGGATATCTTATATAGTAAATAACATTTAGATATACTCACCAACTTGAGCATAGCCTACTGGTTAAGAAATATATCATCGATCAAGAATGCAAAGGTTTGAATCTCCCCACTCCACATATTGTTGAACTTAAAAAAAAGAAGAAAAAATTAGATTTGCTCTTTCCTCTTTCACTTGATGATTATAAAACTGTTGTCTTGGTGCACGTGTGATTTGTTTGGACATGCTTGGATGCACCACAACTCTTCCAAATCTTGTTGATTGAATACGTATTAAGAAATTCATCCTCTTTGTTCCCTGTCTTGTGCAGAACCAATGCACCATCGAAGACAGCCCCCAGGCCCCCACAAAAGCCTGTGCAAGCAAAACCGTCAAGAGTTTCACTGACGAAAAGCTCCTCAAAGGCTCCATCAGCATCAAGTATGAAAATCTAAATACTGTTGTTTTACTCCAATGTTTTCAATATTATTTGCCTCATGGTTTTTTTCTCCTTATTTTTGTGATAAGATACCAAACTTTTCATTGATAAAATGAAAAGTACAAAAGGAGATCAAAGGAGAATGCAAAAAAGCTCTCCAATTGCTGTTAATGACAAAAGAATTATAAATACAAAAGAGAGTGGAAAGAGTGCACCGTCTTGAGGTATTAAAATGATTATTTGCCTTATGCCATTATTCAGCTCTTCTGCTTTTACATTATTTTAGAACTTTGCATCATTTCCCAAGTCATTGTTAAATGCTCTCCTTTTGGTTAGCTGCATTAGTTTGCTACTTCTAACATTTTAGTCATTTTCGTACTCAATCTTAATAATGTTTGAGATGAAAGTGCAACCAAAGTCCCACATTGGCTAGATAAGGGAAAGATCGTAGGTATATAAATGAGGGACAATCTTCTCCATTGGTATAAGGCCTTTTGGGGAAACCAAAAGCAAAACCATGAGGGTTTATGTCCAAAGTGGACAATATCATACCAATGAGAAGATATACGGAGGGTCGTTGTCCCTAACAAATAATCTAATAATCTAGCTTAGTGATGAAAGGCAAAAACCTACATGATCATAATTTAGCAGTTAAGATGTCTACTTATTTCTTTGATGGTGGAAATTCAAATCCTCACGCCCACATTTGACATACCCCCCAAAAAAAAGAAAAAATGTAATGAAAGTCTGATGTGCCATCATATTGAAGTCAAACCCGGTGCTAGCTTAGCTTTTTATGTCATGTAGTCATTGCCATGTCAACTTTTACATGATGTCTGTCAGCTTTGTGTTACTATTTAACTAGATCATCGACATTAGTGACCAATTTAGCTTTTTTTGCTTTTCCGTGTTCTCCTTGCTCATTTTTACCCTCTCTGTTTTGATGCAAATCAGGTGCTACAAAATCTATTATCGGTAGCTCCTCGTCGATGAAAAGCGGGAAAAGGTGGAAGTGAATCAATCTAAAAGTAATGTGGGTAGAAAATTTATTAGAGTCTAATCATTATTTTGTGTAGTTGGTGGCAGTTTAACTTCACTTCTAGTTTCTGGCTCATCCATAGGTTGCCTTTTGCCTTTCTAATTGGGATCTTATAATTTCTTCCTTTTGTTGTATATTTGTGTGCCAAAAGGTTAGCTATTGGTTAAATACATGTTCACTTTGGACCTTTCTGTCCACCTATATTCTCCCTCTCTCTGCCTATATTCTCTCCCTCTCTAGATCTATATTATCTCTCTGTGTGTCACACTCACCGAAAGTAAAATATAAACAATATTTCTCTATTCACCTGTTAGTAGGGCTCTTCTTGTTGTCTACCATTAAATATTTGACCGTTATCTATTTGTTGAAAAAAGAATTTCTCCTCTCCTTTTTGCATTACTCTTTCTTATTCAACTAAACTTAATAGTGGTCAATTGAAGATTCATATTGCCTAATTAATAGGTAAAATAGTTGTGACAGTTTATTTTATTTTATTTTTCTTTTAAATTTAGTTAATAAGCTAAAATGTTGTTTCAATATTTTGTGCAAGAGATTTAAGGTATGGAGGTTAGCCTTTTTTAGTCTCATAAGTTGGATAAATATCTTTATTTGACCCATGATAATTGAAAGTTGATTTGAGAACTTTTATTAATTTCATAATCATAATGTTTTTTTTTTTCATATATTGACGAGGCAATAATTTGTTGAATTTATTTATCCCGTTTTCTTAGGTGGCAAGTTTGTTAATTTACTTAAAATTTGCAAAACAATTAATAAACCTCTCTTTATACTTATTAAAAAAAAAAACTCTTTATTCAAATAATAATAATAATAATAAACCTCTCTTCAAGTTCCTCCCATTCTCTTTGTAAGTTGTAACCCAGTGAAAAAATGAGATTGACATTATTAAACTTTAAATGAATGTATTATTCTAAATCACATACCTTTAATTCACTAAACCATGTCAACATAGATTATATTGACGTATTTTTAACCAAGAGGTTAAAGGTTTAAATCCCTCCACTTCTAATTAAAAAAGTTAGAAAAAAATATGCTGTAGTTTAATGTAAGCTCTCAAATTTTATGTTGGCATTCTTTTTGTGAAAGAACTAAAAAAACTTTGAATGCAGCATGGGGTTGTTTTAATATTAAAAGGTTCACATATATTAACTTAAAATGGAAAAGATTCACATAATTAAATTCAATTAAAAATTGTTTATGAATTTTGATTAATTTCTTCAAAATACAATGCTAATAAAATGCATCTAAAATTTTCCCCTCCAGAATTTCCAGAAACAGTTTGCTAACAGTGACCTAAATCTAATCATGTACTGATAAAATTTATAAAAATTTAATTTTATATATTAGAAACTTAAAAAAAAATTTGTTTAAGATATAACAATGAAATATATTTTACTAATAAAATAATGCTTCATTCACATAACAACTTGTCTGGGTGGTGTAGTTGGTTATCACGCTAGTCTCACACACTAGAGGTCCCCGGTTCGAACCCGGGCTCAGACACTGTTTCATTTTTATATTCTATTTTCATTCTTTCATCAGAATAATATTGAATGGAATAAATTTATAATTTGATCCTTTTTTATTTTTAAGAAAGCACAATTTTTTTTCCACAATTTATTTCCATTGGAAAAAAAAAGAGAAAAATAAAATCAATTTTCATCATCAGTTTGAAGGCTGTATCAATTTTTAATCCACATTTTCAGTTTCATTAAATGGAATATTTTTTTTGGTTCAACAATATGTGAGACTGAAAATTTGAATTTTTGACTTTTGGTCGAGACTTAAATGTATAATATCTTAACTAATTGAGTTATTCTCACCATTAAATTGAACCTTAGATTTAGATAAATATTGTAATTTTTTTTTCAAGTTTTGTTAAGACACCCACTAATTTAAAAAAAAAAAAAAAGGTAAGATAAATCTCTCAATTTTTAACCATTCTTTAAATAAAGTCAATCCAAAGTCACATAGCTCAACGAGTAAGAAATAAACGCTCGACCAATAAATTAGAAGTTTAAATTCTCCTCCCTCCCCCACATGTTACTGAATTAAGAAAACAAATTTCTATCAAAAGGTCAACATTACAATTATTCAAGCTGAATGTACAATGTGATGAAAATCAAAAGTTTGATAAAAATATATATACCTTTGTAAAAAATTATTTCTTATAAAAAAAAAAAAAAAAGAAAGAGAGGAAAAAGTTCAATAGTTAAACCCATCACAAAATATTCTCTCATTTTCCAGGAAAAAATGATTATAAAATTCGGCCACACCTTCATTCCGATGGTGGGAGCACCACTTTCAATGAGGTTAGATATTTCATTTCGTAGCATTTTCTGTTCATTCTGCAATTTTCTTTCTTCTTCAAAATTTTCTTCAATGTATTGTTTAAGCTCTGACTGGCTGCTGAGAAGCTTAGAGAATGAAATGATGCTCTGCTGCAGTTGGTTTCTTGTTTGATTCAGCGAGGTTATGGCTGAAGAAGATGTGAATTTTCAAAATTTTGAGTTCACCCATCTTTCTAACGGACACTTCACTTTAATTAATTCCTGAAGCTATTGGTTTTATTGTTTTTATTTAATACAAATATGAACTATTGTGGTCGATTTGGCTTTATGAATGATGTTTTAGGTGCATTCTGGAACATTGAGTTGGGGATTGTTCGATTAGTTCTTATTAATCGGTCGAAAGTAGTTTGGTACTTTCAATTTTGTATATGGATTTAGGCGTGGTTAACACTCCATTGAATATTTTTTAAACGTTTGGACAAAATTCATAAACAAAAAACAGTGGTTTAAAACTATATCTTTTTAGTATTTAAGATTTGGTTAAGATTTAAAGAACATGTTAGAAAATAGGTTACGAGCAAGGAAATTTGTTACTATGTATAAGCGTGATTTTTAAAAACAGAATTTTAGAAATGTTATCAAATAATTTACTATATATATATATATATAACTGAGCTACATATGACGGTATTGCATTATGACAAGATTTGTTAGATAACCTTTCTAAGAGTGGAATGACGTGTGACATTTGTACTTGGTTCTTGCTTCAGGGCTCCTCCAATTTTAACCATTTGGTCGTTTGTCTTTGGATCAATTGGACTGGATATATGTAATTCGATTGAACTTGAAGTCTCTGCTATGTGAAGGTATGCAGGAATTGATTGGTGAATGATTATCTGCACAACTGTTCTTACACTGCCTCGTTTTACTTATTGTGATAGTTAAATAAATTAGTGGTTTGGTTATAAGTCTCACTTTTTAATAAGTTTAGATTGGATAAATTGATGATAAAGACAACTTTTAGAAGGAACCATCTGAAGAAGGTGAAGGATTATTTATAAATTAATCTACTCTGTTAACGTAGGAAGAGGAAATTCATCTTTCGCTGGTCATTAGAAATTTCCACTTGGGGTTCACCAGAAGCTACTTTCCAAGAAATGTCCAATGACATCTTGAAGAAGGATAATTTATTTGAGAAAACTATGTCAGTTCAATTGGTCACCAGAGTGATATATTTACAAATTGGTTCTCCACACTGGCAATGTTGGTTGGTGGAAGCGGCCAAGAAAATTTCAGACATAAACAGTGAGCATGAGAGGCCAAGATAATTCCCAAAAGAGCTAAGTTCTAATACCATGAAAAATGGCAGATGTCTATTGCAAGTGGCATTATGTTCATTGATCTAGATATATCAGTTATGTGGTTGAAATTAGGGTGCAAAAAGTCTAGGCTAACATCCCAATAAATCTGGAATAATCCCTTTAAATCACAGATATCATCATGATTAGAGAATGAAATTGTCTTGATGGCTGCAAGCCAACTATATAGCTAAGCATGCGTGTAACGCTATTATTTCAGTCGGAGAAAAGTTCCACAACTCAACTATATGGCTAGTATATGTAGATTGTAGAATCTCAGTTGCTGTTAGTTCAATTGACACTGAGGGAATATATGAGTTTTCCTCAGTGTGGCGACCCAGTATGATTAAATGGGAAAATAGATTGGACCAAATTATATGGACACTATTATGTCTGTTTCTTCAAGACGGAGCTCTCTCCTCAAAGATTTTTGTAATTATGTTCTTTCATGCCAAATGCAGAGGATTACACAACTCCTTCGACCTTCTCAGGCTTCATGGTTTAAACATTTCCATTTTTTTTAAATGAACTTTTTAAAACTTTATTGCTGTATTTCTTTGCTCTTGATTTTCACTATGGATCTATTTGCTATGGTTTGAATCAAATTTCTTTTTAGATAAATTTTTGAATTGCTGACGCAAATTAAAACTCCTGGCAGCCAAAGAACTTTCTAAATTGTCATATTGAAATTTTGTGAGATGCAGTTGTAAAAGTTTGGTTCTAACCAAAACATTTGCGGTCACAGGCATTTTTTTTAAACATTCTTGTTTTCTTTAATTCTAGGTAACATGTGCATGAGTTTTCATTTCATCCTTTGATCTTTCAATTATATTTGTATATTTTGCTTCTTTTCCCAGCTTATTGTTGTTCTTTATGCTAAATCTACTGACTAACCTGAAAAATTCAGTTATTTGTTTTCTTGGTCGCCTGAATGTTAGATGGCATAGTTTATGCTGAGTGATATGATGTTATGATTCTTTTTTGCAGTTCCTCTGAACCATGTGTCAAGGAAACTGTGAAAGATTTGAGAAAATGAACAAACAGAATAAGCCTTGTGTAAGCAATCGGCCATCGATATATTACTGGTGGAGACCAGATGAGAGGATATCGTCTGAGCTGGCTGATTTTGTCCTTGAAAATGATACCTCCAACACTTATTATGCCAAACACAGTAAGGATAGCAGTACTATAAATGAACCAAAGTCTTCTGAGATATTGACCAGAGCTCAGGTCATTTCAATTTTTGGCCAAGTATTGAATCTTGCTAGTCGTCCTTTTACCTTTTTCCAACCGAAGAGGATCTTAAATCAAGAAAATGATGATTCCAATGAGGTTACCTTCAATAGTGTGGTTGAAGTTAATGGCAAAGCAGTTACTTCACCTGAAAATAAAAACTTCTGTGTTGATATAAGGACTGATGGCCAATGTTCTCCTGTGGTCCAGCCTACTTTGGGCTTGGATTGTTTGACAGTAACTCAGAAGATGTCTTTATTAGAACCTTGTAACTATCATTCCCTGTCATCATTTTGGAGTCTACTACATGGTGGTAGTGACATGTCAGCTAAATCATGGAAAGGAAAAGGCCTACCTAGTGTACAAATCTTGTACGATATGGGGAAGATATATGGATGGATGAACCGTATAAGTCATACTGAAGCATGCTACCCTGTGAAAGTTGTTAATACTGAAAGCATGAAAGCCAATGCATTCAAGGCTAGAGGTGGTCTTAATGAAGCAAGGGGCTGCATTTCAGGAGATTCAAATTTTCTTGTTCATGAGTTGATCAGTGAAACTTCAAAGAATGCTCCTATGTTCCAATCAATCAATTTATCATCACTGTTCATCCGAAAGTTGGAGATAAAGATGATGGAAAATGTTCATATGGCCTCACGTATCCTTACATTTGTTCAAGATAACAAGGCAGATGGCAGTATTCTAGAGAGCCCAGATTCAGATATTTTGGCTGATCATTCATTACCTTCCAAAGATGGTGTATTAGACAATTTAGGCTATGGGTCCAAGACTAATAGCAGTGAACAACATGATAATAAAACCAAACAGTCTGACAAGCTCATTGTTGAAAATGAGTACAATAGAGAGGATTGCTCATTGACACGTGAAAAATCTTGTTACATTATTGCTACGCAAGAACATGCCTTTGCAGGGGCATTGGCTGGTGTATTTGTTAGTCTTTGTCTACATCCTGTTGATACAATCAAAACAGTGGTTCAGTCTTATCATGCAGAACAGAAGTCTCTCAGTTACATTGGAAAATCAATTGTCTCTGATCGAGGTGGGTTGGTGATTCTGTGTGAAGCACATTTCCCAATCTGGAAATCAAGGGCAGTTTCACTTATATTTGTTAATGAATCTTCTGAAAATCAATAACATACTTATTTCAGGTTTAAGTGGACTTTATCGTGGAATCTCCACCAACATTGCTTCTTCAGCTCCGATATCTGCTGTTTACACTTTCACATATGAATCAGTTAAAGGAGCTTTGCTTCCACTTCTCCAAGAGGTAGGAATTTCATTCTGTTACTCATCATCATTTTTTTTATTTTCTTTCATTTCTTTCCCTTCTGTTTTCCTTTCCTTTATAGGTGTTTTTGGGTCCTTACTCTTGCTCTCTCCCTCTCTAAGTAGAAGTTTGGAGTACGCTGAAGAGGTAAACATAATGTAACTGTTACTTGATGACAGTTATGGCTTTCTGCCAATGAACAGGTGCTACAGGAATTACATGTGGCCCCCTTCTGCTGATGTTTCATGGCAAAGGAAACTTGTGGGTATGTAAGATAGCCTGGTATGCAATTGTATCAGAGTTGGGGGAGGGAGAAATGCAGGTGGAACTCTGAATATGGATCTGTTTTTGGAACCAATAGTGTAGCCTTTTAATCAATCATCCCGATTTATTGTAATTCACTTTGGATGTTTGCTGGTTTGTTAGATGTTGAAGCTTCAAACTTGTTTCTTTTCTTTAGGAGTATCACTCTATTGTCCATTGTACGGCTGGTGGTTGTGCAAGTATTGCTACATCTTTTATTTTTACCCCAAGTGAGCGTATAAAACAGCAGATGCAAGTTAGTGCACACTACCATAACTGCTGGTATACATTTTAGATTCTCGTGCGTCACTGTTGATGTTACTGAAAGTATTTGTTCTATTTATTCTTTATAAATTTTATCTAATAACTTGAACTCATCTCTTCTCACCTTTGGCTTTACTGAAAAAAGATGTTTTGACTTGGATTCTTGCCGGGCTACCTTGAATAATTTCATTGATTTGCTGATGGTTCTGTGATTTTTTTTCAGCCATTAAAATCATCTTAAGCTCAAGTTTCTTGAATGACATTTTTGTTGACTCATACTTCGATCATGATACTTTGCCTTGCAGGAATGCCTTTGTTGGCGTTGTTGCGAAGGGTGGATTGCGTGGATTATATACTGGGTGGGGAGCTGTTCTTTGCAGAAATGTACCACACTCAATTATCAAGGTAAGGATTCTGGGCTAGATGCGTTCAAATGAAGTGAAAGAATAACCTCAGCGGATGGGGAAAACTAAAATAGGACAACGATCCAAGTGTACCAGCTCTCCATACCTCATTAGACGCAGCTGTTCTTTCAGTTTAACTTCATTTTCCTTCTATTTCACCATATCGTTTTGGCATTATTTTCTTTGCAGTTCTATACATATGAAAGTTTGAAAGGACTGATGACATCTAATGCTCAGCAAACTACTTCACAAACGGTTAGTTGTTTTCCCACTAACCTCTACTCTGTCTTCTTAAATTTTATTTTTTGCTACTCACTCGTCTTCTTAAATTAATGATAATAATTTTTCCGATGGGAACAGCCTCTATGGGTCCAACTTTCAATTTCCTACAATACATGAGGGTTGAAATTGGATATGTTGGTCCCTCTTCGTCCCTGCCCTTTACTTTAAATACTGAGAATGTAGCTAAAATAAATAATTAGTTGTTAATGAGAACATTATATTTCCATTGATTAAGTTAATTAGATTAAAAAATGTTGTGAATAAATTTGATCAATTTCTAAGCTTCAAACATGCAGATCTTTTTAGATATGACTAATTTACATTATTTGCATACAAAGATGTATTTTGATTTCCTAAAAATAGAGGATGAAGAAATGACGAGAAATGGAAATGGGTTCCTGATCTCATTCCACTTTCATTACTATTTCTACTGAATATCTAATTATTTGGTTTCTTTTCTTCCTCCTAGTGACCGTGATGGTTTAGGGCTATAATACTTGCAACATAAATTACATGGATTACGGTGATCTTTCTTTATCTGCAGTTAGTATGTGGAGGAGTAGCTGGATCTACTGCCGCTTTGTTTACCACTCCTTTTGATGTTGTAAAGACAAGATTGCAAACACAGATACCAGGATCTCTGAGCCCATATAAAAGTGTAATTCAAGCCCTCTATGAAATAGGCAAGAAAGAAGGTCTGAAAGGCCTCTATAGGTATGCTGTGTTCTGGCATCACTTTTCTCTGAGTATATAACCTTTCATCAATTGTAGAATTTCCATCAACAGTCTTCTGCTAATATTCTGGTCAAGGAGGTTCGTTTATTAATCTTTCTGTAGTTTGTTGAATGTATCGTCTCATCTGTGTGATGTTAGGGGGCTGACTCCAAGATTGGTTATGTACATGTCTCAAGGTGCAATCTTCTTTGCCTCTTATGAATTTTTGAAGAGACTTTTTTCTCTTGAGGCGCCTCAATATGATACTGGAAGAGTCCAACACCAACCAGATGAGAAACTCGAAAGATGATTCAGCAATACAATTGCAATTCTCTTCACCATCAGTATTAGCAGCGTCTTCTTCGTCATTGTCATCGTCAACAATCATAATACCGGATTTGTGCTCATAATATTTACCAAAATATGAAGAATTTGACATGGATAAGTGGGGTGCTAGGGGAGGAAAACTGCCTCCTTATATGACTGGGTATGTCCTGTCAGAGGCAGAAATTTCAAAGGGGTGTTCCATGCATTGTAGTTGGAGGGCCTCACTTTGACATAAATGGAAAGGAACTTGATGCTGCAGCAGAAACCTAAGAATTGGGATTACTATAGATTCTTTTAACCAAAGAAAAGTCATTTTTGAGAGTGAACAATTGTGAATCCTTGTATGTTGATTTTCATCATAATTGACTGGGTAAAATACCTCTCATTATAAGCTTATGCTATTCTGTATACCTTTAAGTAAAAAATAAATAAACAGATATCACTTTTGTAATGATGCTCTGTTGCACATTATTGTGTAGCTGTGTTAATACTCGCGTAATTTAATCTCAAGGCCAACTTTATACATTTTTATTGAGGTGGTCACAACTATCCAAGTATTCCCATTTTTCTCTAGAGAGAGAGGGAGATGAGGCTTTATTTCAACTCATAAAAGAGGAAGACATCTTTCTACATCAAGCAGTGAAAGTTGCAAAAAAGTTAATATCACCAGCTCATCAAGCCTTGAAGAATTTCTTAGGTAGGCTTCAGCTGTGACTGCTAACCTTTAGAAAAAGCATATCCACTTGACCACTTTCTGAATCTTCCAAAGAAAAAGAAAATGGACCATTTTGTAGAAGCTTATTCCATGAGGATTTTGACCTTTACTTTTGCACAGAGCCAACAGCCAAGGCAAACCATCAAAATATTAGCTCTGTTCTGTAAATGCCCAACTCCATGTAGTTCTTTGACATGGAAGGTTTCTTTTTCCCCTCAGAAAAAGGAAAGAATACAATAACAAACCATACAAAAACATAGATTAAAGCCAATAAGACAATCTTTCATCAAAGATGATATTTTTCAAAGACAATAGAACCTGCTCGTTATTTGTCGCAAAAAAATAGAGCAGAAATCTAACAGTAGATTCAAGACAGAACTTTATGAAATATATATTTCTACTGATTTCAAGACTTTCACTTTCCCTCTTACCAATATAATGTACAAAAAGTCCAATGTGAAGGACAATCCTATCTTTCTAGATATCAATTGGCTACTTATCTCCCTACAATATTACAGTATGGACAGTTAACTATCAAGTTATTTAAAAGCATTTGGTTTTTGAAGAATAATAAATAAAAGGGTCCTGACACCCTCTATCACAATGATGTGAGCTCCCCAATTAGCATCTTCCCAAGTGTCTCCTACCAGTCATTTCAGCTTCTCTAAGCAAGCTCTTGCTCTGTTATACAAAAGAATTCAAGTGCCCCGACACCGAGAGCTCGTGCTATTGCTGAGAAGGTTCCTTGTACAATTTCTTCCATTTGAGCTTTATCAAGCAGCTTCCATAACACCAGTCACGCAATCTCTCTAAAGTCGACGTGGAACCATCTGAAGAAGCCATAATATCAGTACTGATCAAGTTGGCCTTTGTCCTACACTCTAGCAATAGGAGAAAATGGAGGATTGAACAAATATGATGGTGGTGTTTCTTTCAACATTCTTGTTTCTCTTTTCTTCTCCTCCATCGTGACTGTGTCGATCAAGAATTTTACTTCCTCCTCAAGAAGCACTTTTAAGGAATTACAATGCTGCAACTCTTTTGTTTCCTCCATTTGGACAGCATTGCAGGCTTCGGTGGCGTGTAAAATAGCAACACAAATGGAGAATGCTTGCAATGTTGATAATCGCGCATGAAAATCGACCGTGTATTGTCCATCTTTTACAACATTCATGGTCAATGCCGGAGTGGTATCCTTTACTCCCTGTATCCACATAAAAAAGCAATCATTACTACAAGAAAAATGTATTTTTACCAGTTTATTTACTGATAACCAACAATGCATCATAATAGTTTGGTTAAAACTCAAATACAGTATCTGAAGAAGGTTAAATCAGCAATAAGAAATCTCTGCCAGCACACAAATACCTTATTCTTTCTTCTGTAATATGTTTATTATCAATAAAATTTTATTTCTAATCAAGAAAATCGATACATATAATGCCTAATTAAACCATTTGTTGCAGTTGAACATTGTTCCATGAATGTACATGAAAAGGCATCTGAAAGTTGGTTAAGCGCCTTAAGCTTTTATTGTATAATTGTTATAAAAATTTTGATATGAAACAGCAGTCCAGAATTATAACTGCCAATTATCTGGAACCAATGGAAAGCTTACCTGATGAAAAAGCTCAAAAGTCTGTGTCCCCTTGTGCGCTTGATTTTCGGCACAGTGGCTACTGGGGGTGCCCAAAATCAGTAAAGGACAACTCATGTCCCAACCACCACAATCACAACCACCACCCAACCTCCATCGATCAAGTAATGTAGAAGGGCCGTGGTTTTCAACAGTTGGCAAACCATGGTTTCCAATGGGAATTACCACCTTTAGAGTTTCTTGAGCTGTGTGATCAGGAGGTTCATCTTTCCTTTGTTCAATCTTATCACCTCTTTTATACTTCAAACTCTCCCTTTTGCTAAACGGGATTTGCATAACAATAGCTGCAGATTCCAGGTCTGGACGTAAATCTGCTGAATCCCAAGGACAAGAATCTATTGAACCATAATCACAGTTTTCAGAAGCAAGTTTTCGCTGAAGTTTGGGTTTTTCTAGAGAAGGCCCATCATTCATACTAAGAGCTTCCCCAACTAAGCCTGAATTAGAACTTTTAGGATGTTTGACAGCTTCCTGGATAGAGTCACAACTCTCTTGGGATGCAGTACTTTGTCTAGCACGTGCAGTATCGTACAGAACGAATTCTGTGACCATGGAGTTGTCAAAACCACCATCTCTAAGTTCAGAGGATAAATAACAGGAAACTTGCATCTGACCCACCATTAAGGAGTTTTTGCAGCTGTGATTCAATCCAAAACTACTTGCATTACTTTTTTTTTTATGATCTTGGGTATGAAATGTGTATACCCATTTAAAAGCATTGCCTGTCTTCCACGTCTTGGCCACGTAGACATCTTCAGGGGAGCTCTGAGAGAACTCCAAAAACGGCATCCCATGTTTTTTTTCCAACTTGAGAGAGCCATGTAAATGCACGGGTGAAGATGCAACAACATTATGATGATTATCATTATTCGGAAAATGAGAATCACAATCTGAACTCTTTGCTGTATTTGAGAAATCTTGCAACAAAGATTTTCTGTATGTCTCGTTTCTCTGCAGGTCAATGGACTTAACAACTTTATCTCCACTAGCTTCAACCGCATGACTGAAACGACTCCTGATAGATTTAGATTTCATAAATGGATCCAACATTTTCCTGAGAGGACTTATATGAACCTTTGGGCCGCGTCTAAACCGTGGATCACTCTCCAATGGTAGCTGGTTTTTAGACATTTCTACCTTAGCAGAGAGTGACTTCTGCAATGCGTGAACCTTGTCTCTCTTGAAAAGTTTCTTACCATTGTGAAGGGGTCCAATGCCAGTAACATTTTCAAGATGATTGCTCGAGTCTTCCGGTACAGTTTCACTGTTCTCAGAACCTAAGTAGATCTCAATGAAGCTATCTGACGAACGTGGGCCTATGCAAGCTTTATTAACTGATGATTGATTCAGTTTTGTGTCCAAAGATAATACTGGAGATATCCTCTTTGGGTTTTCCTCATCTGAACTACACAAAGAGTCAACAATACCAGAAGCCCAAGAGGTGTAATTGTCACGTGAAATTTCTATTTTTCTCCTTTCCCCTTGAATTCCCATCCCTTCAATGTTACCTACATCTTCAGAGCTTTGGTACTTAGAATGCCGCTTGAGCACTTCATCATCTTCCAATTCAACTAGGCTAGGTGAATTGCTTTTATGAGAACTGTGGTCGAGGCCAAATCTAATGTCTGTAAAATCATCCTTCACATTCAATTCAAAATCTTTATGCTCATTGTCTTCCAGTTCAACTAGGCTAGATGAATTGCTTTTTTGAGACCTGCGACCACCACCAAATCTAATCTCCGTAAAATCATCCTTTACATTCAACACAAAATCTTTACGCTTTTGTTTTTTTCTCGTGCTTCTCTTTTTAATGCTTGAATGCCGTGGAATCGATGGAAGAACAGTGTTAGGACTCAGATCCACAGAGCAAAGGCTGTCAAAGTCCAATTCTGGCTCTTGTCCCATTGTGTGATCCACAGCTCTGCCAGAAGAAAGATACTAAGTTTTGAACAAAATTCTAAGAAATTTAACTACATAACAATTCTAGCTACAAAAAAGGAAAAGGAAAAAATTGTAACTCAACATATTTCACAGGTATTGATGTTTTAATTAGAATCAAACGAAAAAAAAAAGGTCTACTTAAAATCACAAAATCACAGATTTGCCAACTAGAAGGAATTACGGGTAAAAATGCATAAAGACAGAACAGAGTTCTTGTCATCATTACAAACATTACAAAGACTTAATTTTCATGTCCACCTGAATCTAGTAGTAGACAGAAGTAAAACCAGAGCACAGAAACGAGATCTTAACAAAACTTCAAATTGAACAAAAAGAAGCAGAGCACAGGATCTTTGAACAACAACCTTGCAACAATTCAGTTTGAGAAAAGGCAAACTCCCCATTACAAATCAGTTACTCAGAGAATCACAGAACTTCCAAAAAGAAGAAAAAGAAGCTGAGATCTTCTACAGCAACTCAATGCTCCAAAACACAGACAAGCAACAGGTAAAAAAACCAAAATGTGAGCTCAGGGAGCAAAAATCATTTCAAACACATTGCAAGCAACATTCAAGAAACCCCAGAACAAGGAACATAAGAATTCAATTGAAAAAATGGGCTTACCCCACCAGATCTTAGAAGAGTGAAGGCGAAGAAAAACCCAACAAACAACAGGAAGAAGCAATCATGTCGACCAATCTCTTCAGCTGAAAGCTTCACTAGAATCCATGGCGAAAAAACCCCAAATAAAGATACGATGAAGCTGTCACTAAATGAGAATTTCAGAAAGAATCAAGGAAAGTTGAAGGGTGAAAGCAAAAAAAATGATCAGAAGAACTTGGGCAATGGCCTTAAAGCATAATGAACACAAAAGTAAACTCTTTGAGAGAGTGTGCAATGCAAGGCAAATTTTAGAGAGAGAAAGCATGCGTTAGAGAGAGAGAGAGACAGAAATAGAGAGTGAAAATGAGTGGAAGAGAGAGAGAATTCTCTCTCTCACACGAGCGAAGGTTGCTGGGAGAGACAAGATAACTGCGCAACTTCTGTTCATGTCTACTTAAAAGAGCCATTGTTTCTGTAGTCATCATAGCTTCTTCCTTCTTCCTCATGCATTATTATTTTATCTTAGGTTATATTACAAATTTAGTCCTAAACTTTTTCAAATCTTATCTTTAAACTTTTTCAAATCTTATCTTTCCTGACTTTAATGTTGTGTCGAAGAGGGTTTAATTGAAAAAGAGTACGATGAATTTTTTATCTAGTTCATTGATATACATTAAGCCAACAAGACATGTTTAATATTGTATGTAGTAAGAAAACTAGGTATGCAAATATCTGTGCTTTAAGTGGATGGTAGGGTCCTAAACTTTGAAAAATGTCCAATAGAGTTCTGAAATTTCAATTTTGTGTCATAATAGATCATTTGACTGTTAGAATCTTTTTCAAATTCAAGTATTTACTAGACACAATTAAAATTTTAAATACTTATTAAATACCTTTTAAAATTCAGAATGTAATTAGTACATAATTAAATATTTAGAAGTCTACTAGACATTTTTTTGAGTTCAATAGCTTATCAAACATAACTTTAAAAATTTAGGGACCAAACTTATCATTTAATTTTTTTTTCTCTCATTTTTACTTTTAATTCTATTTAATGTGTTTGCAAAATTATTGTCTCCATGAGAGTTTGAGCCAACTTGTGCTACAACCCTATAATATTCGATCGTTAGAAAAGTAGTGAAATTTCAATATCATAGACTGGTAGCCACGATGGAGTTTGAACTTATCTTCCATTCCCTCCAATGACTATGGGGCAAATTCATGATGGTCAATTATTGTAATAATAACAAATATTAATTCATTAGTTACGATCTAAAATGTTAAATAAGTACTTTGAAATTTAATATTTTAATTACATAAACAAATAATTCTTTTTTTTACAATATTATGTTACAATAAATTCGTAATAAAAGTTTTCTTCAAAAAAAAAAAGAGTAATAAAAGTATTAATGGTATGGATCAAATAATTCTAACCTAATGCAATAAAAGCTTACTAGTATGAGATTTATGGTTTTGCATTACTTTATCATACCATTGGGGTTCTTACATCTTACCCTAAAACGGAAATTATACCTTTGGGGCACCCCAAGGGAGAAGTTAAGTTGGAACTTCTTTTCACACGGATATTACATTTATACCCATTGTCAATAGCATTCTCCCTAATTATTTTTGGGGCAATATTGGAAATTCATGGATCATCCACTAGGAAGGGAAGTACCCTTATCAAAATGGTGGGGGTGCCCATATCACTGCAACAAAAGCATTATTTTTGAGATTGAACAAGAAAAAAAAATTATTATAAGGGCTTTGGGAAGTGCAAATACTGAAGAGTGGAATCCACAATTAATAAGACTGTTTCAAATTATTATTAGTTTTATAAAATTGAGATAAACCCCATCATCTAAGCTAGTGAAAATTACCATAAACCCCTTTTGTCACCATGATTTGGATTTAGTAAATTACCAAAATACCCATGAGATAAAAAAGTCAGAATTTTTTTAAAAAAAAATAGAAAAAAAAGAAAACCATGTTTTGGCACTATTGAAGAAAATGACAGGTGGAAGTTTTCTCTTAAGAGAAAAAAAAAAAGAAAAAGAAAAAAGAAATTTGGGAGGGATTCAAAAGCTGCAAAAAGAAGTTGAAGGTTGCCATCTAAATCAAACAATCAACAAATGGTCCAAAAGAAGGGTCAAAAAAAGTTGGTCAAATTGATGGCTCAACTCTATCTCTATGGTTTCCTTTAGCTTCTTCCAAGTTATAATGCAATTTTCACAAATTCCTTCTTTTTGTTTTCTTTTTTCAAGTGTGCCTAAGACTTTCCTCTTGTAGATTTTTCTTCTTCTTCTTCTTTTTTTTTTTTTTTTTTTTGCCTAAATTTTTTATAAGTTTTAGGTATATTTTATTTGAACTTTATGAAATATTATATCACATTGAGACTTTTTTTTTACACTTTTTTTTTAAAGAGTTAAATGAGGGAATCGATGAGATTGAGATATAAGATTAAGCATTATATTTTAAGTGGATTATAAGAATAACTCATTTGATTGTTATTATTTTTTTTAAAAAATTATTAAAAATTATATATATGTAACATATGTATCCATAGAAATAAGTAGAGTCTATATATATAAAGTAAATAAAAAATGTAAAAATTAAAAAATAACTTGTAAAAACTATATTTATTTGGAGGACTGAACTAGAGATTTTCTCAAGGATGGATAGAATTTTATGTACTAACTTTAGTTAAATTATATGTTTGATCCTTGAACCTTCAAGATCGTGTTCATTTAGTCCTATACTTTGATAAATTTTTAATAGATCTTTAAATTTTTAAAATTGTGTCTATATAGTCTATATACTTTAAAACGTTACTAATAAGTTGATTTCGATTTTGAAGAATAAGTCAACTAAACTTTGTTTAGTTTCAAAATCATTTCACCAAACACCTAATTTGTCTTAAATTATCTCGTCGGGTAACTCTTAAATATTGCAACCAATATGTCACTAAAGCATTAAGTTAACGAAATTAATGACAAATACCTATCAAACTCAAAATTCAAAGTAGTTGACTTATTAGAAACTGCATTAAGTTAACGAAATTAATGACAAAGACCTATCAACCTCAAAATTAAAAGTATATTGACCTATTAGAAACTTTGTAAAGTAACAAAGGCTTAGGCCCCGTTTGATAACATTCTCGTTTCTTGTTTCTGTTTCTCGTTTCTCGTTTCTCGTTTCTGTTTCTTAAAAACTAAAAACAGAAACATGTTTGATAACTATTTCTGTTTCTTGTTTCTTGTTTTTTGGTAAAAATAAAATTTAGTACATATACTATAATAAAACATATAACATCCATTAAAATAAATATAAAACAATTATAAAGATGTTATAATATTTTATTAAGGCCCAACACCTAATTAATAACAATAATAATAATAATAAATTTTATCCTTCAAATGTTGTTCAATTTTGATTTGCAATGTTATTTCTCACTTCAATCAATTCACCTTCAACGATTTTGACTTACAAGAGCTAGTTAAATTAGACGAATTTGTAAATTGTCTAAGGTCAAACAATCGAACATACCCACATTTCTTTAATTTGATAATAAATTTTTTTTTATTTTTTCTTTAAAAATGCATTAGCCAATAATACACGCAAGTAAAATAAGAAAAGAGAGAGAATGTATATATTTTTTTACATTTAATGGTAAACATGAAATACATTATTAGTTTATTTATTTAATAAAAAAATAAAATTGTACCAAAAGGAAAAATAATAGAGAATTAAATAAAAAATAATAACTATAAGGTCGTTAATGTAAAGTAAAATAAAATAAGAAAATAAGAGAGAAGAGAAAAACATAAACGAAAAGAGAAAAGGAAAAAGGAAAAAAAGAAAAAAAATAATAATGAACTATTAAAAGAAAAAAAAATTATGATGAAAGAGAGATACAAATAGAAAGAAATAAATCAAAGATAAAAATAAAAAAGAAGAAAAAAATAAGAAGATTAAAAAGTATTAAAAAATAGAATGGAAGAGAGAGAGAAGAGAGGGGGAGAGATGGATAAAAAGATAAATAGAAATACATGCATGAAACCTAGAAAAAAAAAACAGAAACAGAATTTGAGAAACTACTTTTTGAAGTTTCTCAAAATCTGCCCTTTTTTTTATAAACGTGTTTAAAAAATTTAGAAACAAGAAACATAATAGTTTATCAAACATGTTTGTTTCTTGCAAAATGAGAAACAAAAATAAGAAACATGAAACATGAACATTATCAAATGAGCCTTAGGTAACCACAATCCTAAATGTACTATTTCTATATATAATACATTGGATTTAAGATAAACTAATATTTGGGCAATTGCCCCCCGTTCCTTCTCGACTCAACATCTATTTTATCGAATTTAACTAAAAAGTGAAAGTTTTCTTTAAAATATGAAATAAGTAATTCTAATTTTGAAAAATAAAAGGTTAAACGACACTTAGAGTCACTATACTTTCATTGAAGTAAGGATTTAGTTCCTAAACTTTAATATATAACGATTTAGTTTATGTACTTCTAAATTTATAACAATTAAATCTCTAAACTTTAGTATGTAGCAATTTAATTATTGTAGTTTAACATTTGTAATTATTTAATCCCTATCATGTAAAATTTTGTTAAGATTTAATAAATTATTTTAATAGGTAAATCGATAAACTACTTAGGAACCAAATATATTTATAAACTACCAGAAGTAAGTTGTTACATAATAAAAATTTATATTTTACTTTTGATGAAAATTTTTACAATAGAGATTAAATCATTAAAAAAATTAACTAATTAAATTATTACACACTAAAGCTTAGGGACTAAATTGTTACAAATTTATATAACACAAAGTGCCAATTAAAATCTTCTATTGATTGGATTACTTGCTAAAAATCTTACTAAAATGAAAATTGGCACATAACAAAGTTCTGCAACTAAATTATTATTTATTTTTTGAAAAATAAATTGTTAATTCAATAATGCTAAGTACAAGTGTCAAAAATATTTTTTACACTACCAAACAAATATAAATATCTCATGTCAAAGTGAGCATAATTTAGTAATATTAATTGGTATGTACCATAAGTTTTAAATTCTACACCTCAAATGTTGTTGTACTCAAAAATATATATATAAATATCTCATATTCTCATAACAATAAAAAAAGGTTAATTATGGACAAGGGGCAGGAAACTGTGGTCAATTACAGTGGTCAAGGGAAGAACTATGTGATTAGTTCGTGGAAGGGCAAAATGGTAAGATAGCAAGAGAGTGAAGAATCGGAGAAATTGGGCGGGAGGGGTTAAAACCGAGACAGTCGGTCACGTCAGAAAAAAAACCCACGGAATCTTTGGGCTCCGTTTTCGGAACTCATTTCAATTTTCCTTTTTTTGTTTGTTTGTTTTAGCCTTTAGGTTAACATTATTAAAAATACCTTAAATTAAGGAATTGGTACACTCCTAAATTTAAAAATAAAGTTATTTTAATTCTTGAAGTTTGTTTCAAAACGACTCTAGAATATTTTTTTCATTAAATTTAATAATGAAAAATGATATGTTTGTATTTGTATTGCTGCTTATGTAAACATATTTGAGCATATATGTTATGGGTGAAATTGGAACAGGGGTAAACTCGAAATATTAAAGAAATCAGAGGCAAAATTACATGAAAGAAGCTCAATCGGAGACGAAATGGGCCAACACATACACATAAGCACACAAAATGAAGGAAAGAAGAAGGATTTGGGTCAAACCCAAATCCTCCCTAATCAACACCAACCCACCTGGTCGGCCTCCTTTGGGGACACGTGACCAACATGCTCCCGACTCATGGTCTCCCAGTTCAGCCTAGTTTGATTCACCTTCCTCCTAATTGATGAAGGACATACAAAAAAACTCTAGAAGGAAGGATATATAAATATTTTTCTTCAACCTTAAGAAGGTTAGTTTTATTACTTCCTACACTCTAACTTGTTGCCCTCATCGTACTCCTAGCTAACTTAAGCATCGGAGCCTGTGTGGCAAATACCACACCGGTACTCAGGTTTCACTTGTTTTGCGGGTCACGTTATTCTCTTGAACTACAAATTCACCGTTGTTGTCACGTGAAAGTCATGCAAGATTTTTTCCTGATCGAATTTTGACAACAATAATACACGTTAAAAAAAATAATAAAACACATGGAAACACGCAATTTTTCGTCCATATACATCTGGAAATATTTTTCATTTTTTTAAATTGCTTGTCAAATTTTTGGGGTCGGGAGTTTGGTTTTAAAAACTGGAAATTTGAAGTAGAATCAACTTTATATATATATTATTTTTGAAGTATTATTGTACATACGGAATTATAATGTAATATACCATACACGTCTATTTAAGAAATTGTCTTTCAAAAAAAAAATTGTCATATCAATGGTAGGCAAAACTTTCAACGTAAGAATATAGTTAGGAACCTTTTCCAACTCCCATTAATTAAAATTGATTTAAATACACTTTAGTCCTTAAACTTATCTCAATTTTGGTATCTAAAATCCCATTTGATAACTATTTGATTTTTAAAAATTATGTTTGTTTTCTCACAATTTCTCTACAATGGTTTTCATATTTTCATACAATAGTTTCATTTTTCTTAAGGAAACATTTGAGATCTTAGCTAAATTTCAAAAATAAAAACAAGTTTTTGAAAACTACTTTTTTTAGTTTTCAAATTTTGACTTGGCTTTTGAAAACATATGTAAAAAATAGATAACAAACCAAAGAATCCTATAGGTGAAAGTAGTATTTATAGACTTAATTTCCAAAAACCAAATGATTATCAAACAGAGCCTAAGATTAACTTTGTTTTTGGTCCTTAAACATATTCTTGTTGATAATTTTTAAAATTTTAGTCTAACTTTCATTACATTCACCATTTAGTTTCTACCATAAAAATCTCATTCTGAATTATTAAATTTTAATTCATTTATTTTGCAAATATCTACATGAGCACGAAAGAAATGTGGAGCCTAGTAAAAGTTGAACCTCTACAGAATTGAAATTTACAAGTTTTTTTTTTTTTTTTGAAACTGAAATTTTACAAGTTATAAAAGACCAGAATGAAAATTGATTTTTTTAAGAGAAAATAAAAAGAAAGAGTATGAGTCCGACTGTCTTAAGAACCAAAACCATAACCATAACTAAAACCCAAAAGTATTAGCATAGTTCAATAGGTTAAAACAATACATCTTCAATCAAAACATCATTAGAATGTCACAAAATAATAATAATAATAATAATTATTATTATTATTATTATTATTATTATTATTATTATTGAGAGTCTGAGAGTGAGAACCATTAATAAAATAATAAAACAAATAATAATTTGACTAATAAGAGACGGTGCATCAGCATTGCATGGGAGGTACCTGAACTGAACAAATAAACGCACCAAATTCATCTGGCCTTTTAGTCAGCAAACCTTTGATGGCCCGACTTAAGTTCTCTTTTTTTTTTTTTTTTTTCTTTAAACAACAATAAAAGAGCACAATTTGATCAACTATGGATGAGCCAACTTCAAAAAGTTTAGCAACAATATATGAGCACAATTTGAGAGAGATATTAACAGCCATTGATGAGAAACTTCAAAGAGTTAAGCAATAAACAATAAAAGAGCACTAAGAGAGAGATAGAGAGAGTTACAAAGTTTTTGGATTTTCTTAGATACATATAGCCCACTTAGCAGTAGGCTAAATATTTTAAAGCCTACTATTAGAGGAACTAATAGGAATCAAGTTAATCCATGAATGTAGCAAGAAAAGCTAGGGCTGATGAGGATCATTTAGAAATTAAAACACCTCTTTGCAAAACCAATACTGTAGCTATGCAAGAAGATTGCATAAACATGGAATCTGCGTAAAAGTTGGGTTCGGTAATGAATTTTAACTGTAAACCTAGCTAACTAGTTCACAACAGCTCGAGGCTGACAGACAAGAGGGTGGGAGAACTTAAATACATATGGCAACCTGTCTAACTGTACACTGAGATCGATTCTAATTGTAAACAAAGACATAAAACAAGGTCAGCAGATTCCTTACTGTGCATTTTTAGCAGGTTCTGTGTTATCTTCCTTTTTAGACTTGTTAGATTTCTGGCTATCCAATACGGGCATGTATGCTTCACTCGTCTTCTTGAAGAGGTCCTCGGCAGCTTTGTCAGGTTCACGGGGACTGAGTAGACTCTTCTCCACATCTTCAAATTTGGCAGTTGCCCACGGTGCGGTACCAACACTTTTTGTAGAATTAGTTGCTGCATCTATTGTCAGCATAGATAGTTCATCCCTAGAGGCATACCAAGAATGACCACAGGCTATGCACTCCAACTGGAATTGTAAAACCAGGGTATGTTAGCAGTTAGCACTATATATTATTCTCCACATGTATTTCCCAGCTATTTCATTTTTTAAACCAAACTGCAAAAGCATAACTTATAAGAGAACAAGATGTATAGATCTTAACATCTCAACCAAAAAAAAAAACCTTATACTACACTTGGTACCATCAATAGCAATTGTCAACCTGACCATAGCTCAATGGTTAAGGCATTTATACCTCCCGTTGAAGATTCGATCTCTACTCTATATTCATTGAACTCAAAAAATAAAAGAAAGAAAGAAAAGGAAAGGAAAAAAGCAAACAGACAATAGCAATTAGGTCTTAGTAGAAGCACTAGTTCTCAAAGGTAATGCATGCAAGGATATTGCCATAAGTCAGGTTGCTTTTGTCCAGACTAAGGCAAAGCAAAGTTTTGAGAAAGAAAAAATGGGACCTTATATCGTTCTCCATGTCCTGTTTGGATGATTTCCCTTACACCCACTTTACATTCTGTGCATCTTGAACACCGAGCATCTGTCATCTGTTTCATCTTATACAGTCATTTATTAAGTGCAAATCAAATGGTAAATGAAATGAGAAGGAAGAAATGGAGGAAAGAAGCTGACCTGCATACGCTCAGACTCATCAGGCTCTTTAGTTGCTGCTGTCTCCTCAGCAGTCAATCCATCCTGTAATGAACAATTATGGTAACTTCTACTTTCTTGGTTTGAAAATGTATGTGTCCACGCACACTAAGAATAATAGAAAGAGTAATGCAGCTCATGCCCATAGGCAAATCAGTACACATGTTTCTAGAAAGTAAAGATTGAGACAAATAAAAGTTACCAAATCATAACACCGTAGTGAGAATAGCATCTACGATCACATGAAAATGAGACGGAATGGACAGGGCATCCTGGTCTTAATTTTGTATTTGGAGGACATGGCCATCCCATTCCAAATGGGATGACAGCAACCCATCGCTATGGGTATCCCACGCCTAATAACTTCATGGATATATCCAAGAGTATATCTGCACAAGCACAACTGTTTCTCTCCCTGTTTATTTCTCCCTACAATTTTTTTCCTATTGGTTATCTTTCTCACAATTATATGATAGATTAATTTTTTTCATGGTTGTATTTTAATTTCTTGTTTCGCTTCATTTTACTTTTATAATGCAATTTAAAAAAAAAAAATGAACTCTCAAATGGACATTTTTTTAAAATAAGAAATCAAGCTTCCATTAAGAAAGATGAAAGAAAACACATGGACAAAACAATAAAAATCAGCCTAGCACAAAAGAAGCCCAAAAAGATAAAACAGAAAAGGGATTCCAATTGAGGATAAGAAACAAAAGATAGTCATAGAACTCCTTAATCACAGACACCCAAGAGAGATATTGAACCTAGCCATAGTTTCACACCTCTCCGAGAACTCTCAACTTCTCTACATGTTCTTTTATTTCTCTCTTACCAAATGTTCCACAAGTTAACAAGAGAGGTTGCCCGCCACAAGGCTCCTCCCTTGTTCTTAAAAGGCAGGATGAAGCCTTATGGCTAAGCTTTCCTTTCTATTTAAAAAAATTTACATATAATTTAAAAGAAAAATATAGACTTTAGTAAGAAAAGCAAAAAAAATCTGGACAAAATGGGTGTGATTGGTTACTTTAATGTAACTACAACATAGTTTATAGGAGATTTTGCACTTTTTCCAAAAATAAACAAAATTGAAGTTACTTTAAGCTCATGTTGTCTTCTGGTTTCAAGCGTGATCTTTTTTTTTTTTTTTTTGTTCCCCCCCCCCCCCCCCCCCACCCCACTTTTTTTGCTTTGGCAGTGGGGAGGAGGAAGAAAATTTGGAATCTTAGGCCATGATTATTAATCTATTCTTGTGAATATCACTACAAGTACAGTCAGACAATAAGCACACCAGCTTTCTTTATACTTCATCTATGGATTGCTACACCTATCATGTGACAGAACTGAGTGATTCTCAAAAGCTAAAAGTTATTTTGAAAACCGTGAAGGAAATGGAAACTTGTAAAATTTGAACTTGACAAAAAAACATGACATCTGCCCAGAAAGTTCATAACGGAAAGAAATAGCAAATGTTTAAACATTAAACAACACAAGTAATAATATATATCACACAAAATCAAAAAGAGAGAATACACGTTACATAAAGAAAAGGAAGTCACAATATTTCTTATTTTACTATCCATTTCTATGCTTCATATCATATTCAAATTCCATTCCAGAAAATCCGCAAGGTGGTAGACAAAAGAAATATAGCAACCTAACTCGTCAATTGCGCTATAACTGATATGTTACATGTCATGAGTTATACAAGTTGAAATGATTCTAGGCGTTGAAGTTAAAACAAAAGAAGAGCTATGATCATTGTATTACCTTGAGCTCATTGGGTGACATATTCAGGATTTTTGATGGTTCCAACTCTCCATTTAATAGCCGTTGAGCTAGTAAACGATTGTTCTGCCAAGAGAAAGAAATAATTAACGATGGATTATTATTGCACACGTTACTACACTCTCTTGAGCATTGTATCTCTTGAGCATTAGTCTCTTTTCTTCTTTTTTTTCAATGAAAAATTTCATTTCTTGTTAAAAAAAACAATGTTATAGATTATTACTGCACACGTGACCAATGGCGGATTTACCTAGGGCCCCTGGGGGGCTCGAGCCCCCCCCCCCCCCCCCCCCTCAACTTTTAGAGTGTAAATATTATATATAAAATCAATGGTAACATTTAATGAATTGGTTTGTTGGCCTGGTGGCAGTACGGTTAAGCCCTCCTTTGCTTCCTCCTACGCGGCCTAAGTCTGAGACTCAATTTTGTTATATCTATTAATTTTGTTCCTTTTACATAAATTATATATTGTTTTAATTAATTATAAAAAAAATAAAGAAAAATAAACATTTAAAGAAAAAAATTAGACTTTTATATTGTAAATCACATTTTATTTAACAATTATATAAATATATAAAAATAAGAATAATAACAATTATTTTCGGTTAAAAATATGAATTATAGCAATTAGATAGTGATTACTCAAATAACAAAAAGAAGAATAAAAATAATTATATAATGCTATAATTCTTTATTTTTTTTAATTTAACAATTTGTGGGAGTGCAGAATTTTTTTTTTTATTAAAAAATATGTGGAGTAGAGATTCAAATCTCTAACCTCTTAGTCGATATTTTTCTTAGCCTATACTGAAGTTAGCATATAGTGGTGTAATATTTGTTTTAATTTCTTTTTTAAATTTCATTTTTTTCTTGATATTAAGTATAAATTAAAATTAATAAAAAATTTTAAAATTTTTATTAAATTATTTTTAAGAAGAAACTATAATACTTAAAGATGGAAAAAAAGTCTATTTATTATTTCTAGTTGCGTTTACTTTTTTCTTTTTTTTTTATATTTATGTAAAAAAAACAGTTATACTTCTATCGAACAAACTAATATCAAAATATATAAGTTAATATCGATATATATCAACATGTTCAAAATTATCTTCATACGAGTTTAAGCCCCGACATAAAGGTCTAAATCCGCCACTGCATGTGACTACATTCTTGATGCAGAGAACATCCTGCTGTTGAACATTCCTATTCGGTGAATGCATCTAATAATGTTCATATTCAGTAGGTTATCTCTTCTGCTTTTCAACTAGACCCTCCGCATATTTCTTTCTTATTGAGATGAATATAAAAAGAAAGAAAACTCAGATGTAACAAATTCATAATAACAAAGGCTCTTAAAAAGATGGGATCACATCTGCCGTTCATACAGGAATCCATTGGCATGTGTTCATTTTTAAGGATTAAGAGATTTCTGTCAAGAATAAGCATCTGTCCACCTTCAAGCCAGTATGATTACCGACGAGTATGCACAAACACAAAAAATCAGAGAGCTTTCTAACCTTAAGATTGAATACCAGTTGCCGCATTTTTTGGTTATACTTCTGAAAATCAGCCGAAAGAGCATCATTGGACACCTTCTCGAGAGCAGTTATCGCCGGAACAGCTGCATCTGGCCAGAGAAAAGACTTGCCACTCTGCAAAACCAGGAAAAAATATAGTAAACGTTTATTGATTACAAAAGATACAGAATAACGGTATAGCTAATCAGCACATCTACTAGATTTTTGCATTCATACTTACTGGCTACATACCTTAGCACTGTTCTGTGCTACAATTGAAAATTCTGGATTCTTATTTTCATGGTTAACACCATTAGCAGCAGTTTTTCCCATATCATCTTCACGTGCGTTCTCAGGAGAATAACATATGTACTGAACCCCCTCCAAAAGTTTTTCCAACCATTTATCACGATGAGTTTCACCTGTTAGAACGTCAAATATTTCTAATATGGAGTAGTACTCTGATCGATTAGTTGTACAGCTTCCTGGTGTTTCAGCTTTTAAGCTGTGATCAGATCTGGTTGACTCTGATTCATCTCTTGTAACATCAAGAGGAGAAATATTTTTTCTTTTGAAACTTCTTTTAGTCTTCAACTGATCTTCCTGATCAGCTGGGGCATCTTCAGGCTCAATATCAGGGAGATCTCCCAACCGTGACATAGTCTTCTTAACAAGTTCATCAATTTCCTGCTGCTTAGAGTCTTCATAGTCCTTATCGGTTAGCTTCCAAAGTTTTTTTTCAACTGTGTCATACACTTTTCGAACAATAAAGCCAGGATGTTGCTTACGAATTGGAAGTTGCTTATGCAATGGAACAAAATGCACAACGCATTTATGCATCACAGATTCTGCAGGAACCTGATCACGGTGGAAACTATAAAACAGCTCTCGAGTATCATGTGATTGCCAACTTCCACCACCCTTTCTTTCAGCTTCCTCAGGACGATAAAACCACTGCCCAGTGACCATCATGCCATCTTTGTTCTGAGTAATATCCTATCAATAGGACCAAGTTGCACTGTTCAGGGACAAGAGAGTGGCTAGCTAACTTCCTCTGCAGATTACAAGTATATGCATATATATAAAAACAAGAACTGCCATATAACAAGAAGCTAAAAAAAATATCAAGTTGAAAAAGGAAACCATTTAGTGAGAACCCAATGTCCTACAAACTTCAAGTTCCATCTAGATTGCAGGTTAGGGTTTAGAATATGCCCCAAAAGAATCCAAATACCATCAGGTAAGTGTTTCATACTCAGTCTTCATAGCCCGACGGGAATGAATAGGATAGGCTAGCAAAAAAGTGGCTACCAGTTTAGAATGAGTCCAAAAATCACCACTGCTTTAAGGATAGTTCGTAAACATCTTTTATTTTAATAACCTTATGTGTCCAATTCAACTTTCACATACCTCAACTATTCAAACCACCCAATCCTCACCTTTTAGAGTTGAAAATCATAGAATCTTTAATATAGGTGGTTGTTATAGTTTGAATCTATGAAGTCAAGGGCATTAGCATTTCCAAGTTGCCCCTTTGACTATCAAACCAATCTATTGTGGCAAGTCATGAGTAGCATCTCCTTTACATGTTAATCAACCATGCATAAGAAAAATGCATCCTGACTAAAATTCACAAGCAGAAGGTTTTATAGTAAAAAAAAATGAAATTATACTTTTCCAACACAAGGAGTGACCAATTGAATGAACGATGTATCAACAGTTCAAATAGAAAATGTCCAACGATTTAAATTGAACCACAATTACATAAATGTTCACCACTAAGAGATGATGGCAACAAATTAAACCATTAAGGTCAATTTCATTGTCTGTAACCTTTTGAATTTGTTTTGTGAACACCTGATTCGGATGGACATCCTCATACACAGATGGGCAAGCACCCCCTCAAGCAGTTCAGCAAAAATTTAAAGGAGCTCACTGCATTCATTCTATCCATTAAAAAAAAAAAAACATTCTAATGCACTTCTCCCAACTCAAAGAGCCAATACATGAAAATGTGAATATTAACCTCAGATTTTTCAAATAAAAGCATTGTAGATCACTTATCAACGTGCATCAGAAAAGGTTTGTATCACAAAATTCCAGGACATAGCAAAAGATTAGATTTCAAAAAATCAAACAGAAAAAAAAATTAAGCACGTTACCTTAATAATTGCCACATAAGGTTTTTGATCCTTGTCCTCAGGAACTAGAAGTACCGGATCCTCCTACCAACAATCAGAAGGAAATTAATAACAACAAACAGTGATGAAGGTGGTGTGAATGAAGTTCACTTCACTCCAGAACAAGTATAACGAGATGCTTCTCGTCACACGGAACCACCCTTTGGCATAAACATATAGAATTCAACGGGAAAAGGTATGAACCAAATTGCAACAGGCCAATGAAGCACAAATGGAGATACTACCATCTTTTTAAACGTTTTATGTCGTGGACGTGTACAAAACTACAAAGTATTCTATGATAACAGAAAAAATGCACATACTGTTGCACACGATATTATTACTTGAGACAACAAATTCAGAACATGATGCCAGCAAATTAGGGATAAACCAAGCCCTAGCTACCACCAACTACAGGAATCCACATTTCACGCCTTGATTCTCGCATTTTTCTCAAGCCCATACGACTGTCGATACTAAGTGGTTTACTAAACATTGAAAAAAAAAAAGGAAAAAAGGCGGAAACTAAGTAGAATTCTCGAAACTATTGCAACACTAGAAACCAACAAACCAATAACACAAAGTAACTCACAAGATCATATCTGTTCCCATCATATTCAAACGCATTGTAATGGTTCTTCCGTCCCCTCCCTTTCCCAGAAACCCTAACAGCATCCCCAATCGGCTTCGCATCCTCTTGCGACTGATCATCCTCATCTTCATCTTCCGCCTGCTGTTTAGAAGCTTCCACCTCCTTCTCTCCCTTGTTGCTACTCCTTCTACTCCTGCGATTCCTCTCTCTCCCTTCCTCCTCCTCCTCCTCCTCTTGAAGCTTCATCTTCTTCCTCTTCCTCCGAATTGGTAAGTTGTCGTCTGAATTGGAGGATTGCAGCTTCGTTGCCGGCACTTCGTCTTCTTCATCGCTAGTGGAAACCTGCGCAAATCTTCGGTTCCCCATCGTGAAATGGGCGAGGGTTTCGTTTCAATGGCTGATGTTCAGTCTTCGAATCTCTCTTTGACTGGAATTGTTGTCCCTCCAATTGAGAAGAAATGGTTTTTGGTTTTCGCGGGGAAGAAGAGCGTAGCCGAAAAGGGCTTTTATAGGATGTGGACCCGGTAAGAAGTAATTCGCCACGCTTTCTCTCTCACTCCCTACGGCCTACACCCTGCCCGCCCCTACGGGTGAAAATGGAACCATAAATTACTGTTTGAACCCACTGTGGTTTGAGTTTTTTTTTCTTTTGCAAAATAGTCCCTAATGTTTGGTTGTTTTCAATTTTTCCCTTCTATTTTGGAAGTTTCAACATTTGTCATGTCTTAGTTTTTTTTTCTCATTTAAGCCCCTAAAGGGGTCTTTGTTTCCTTGTTTTGAAAGTGGAGAGAATGAATTAGCTTAGTCAAACCCATGTTTGATTTGCAGTTTTGTAAATCCAGGTTTGTATACTATTCTATTCCTGTTTGCTATAATACTCTACCTTACTCATCAGGATTGCTAAAATACTTTATTCATATTTTTCAAGTTTACTACAACACATATTTTGTCTTTAGTCACTCTTCTAAAAGGCATTAAATTTTTAATCAAACATATTAGTTAAATAAAATTAATTAATTAATGATAATTTTATTAATAAATAAGTAAATAAATTTAGTTAAAATTTCAAATAATAACAATTAATTCATACATCGATATGTCAACTTTGTTATAAACTTCATGTTTTAAAGCAATTATAATGATAAATTTATAAGGATAATTTTTGTGTATTTTGTTCCCATTGATAAATATTAGAAAATAGCAATAATTACATAATTAATTAAATATTTATTTTACAAAACAATTATTCAAAAAGTATTCATACTAACCACAGTATTAAAAATAAGTCATTTATTTATAAAGTAATAGTTACTAATTTATAAGAAAAATATTATTATATTTTAAATTTTGTATTAACATGTAAATTATAATAAAAATTATTTTATTATAAATTCCAAACCATGCACGTTATATAAACTTAGATTTAATACGTCCATTTTCATTAAAAAAATGTCTATTTCTCTAAATCCATAATTTTTTTAAACTCATTTTCTTGTGAAAATGTAATATCATGTTATCGTAGTTCAATAAAGACATAATATTTATAAAATTAATTAAACTATTCTTGTTAGTTTATTTTGAAGTTAATAGCTTTTAAGATAATATTATTTAAAATAGTTTAACTTTATAACCATATGTATTAGTTAAATATAGAAAGTTAAATTCATTAGTAATTTTGACGATAAGCTATAAATAACTTTAGTTAACACTTAGCACAGCAAGTTATAAATAATTAAATAAATAATTGATAACATTTTTTATGGTTAATTTTATGAACAATGAAATATTGATTCTATAAATAATTATTGGAAGAAAATTGAGTGTACATATGTATTACAAATATTTTATTTATTATTAAAATAATACTCTCTAATTTATTAATAAAAGTTACATTTTAAATGTAATTTAATATATAGTGTTTTATTACTTTAATTAAATCATTAATATATAAAAATTAAATACACTTTTAATAAACTAATGTTTAACAAATTAGAATTCAAACACATTCCTAACAAACTCAGACTTAACACAATCAAAACATTGATTTAACGAACTCATACATAGCAGACATTCTTTTTATATCATCCAAACACAAATTTAACAACTCCATACTTAACAAGTTAAGGCTTAATAAACCCTGTTGGATTTTATAGTAAAATTTTGTGAAAGAAAGTGTTGATTTGAAACATCAAAAAAATGAATTGATGTTTCATTTATATTGTTGTTAATTGACTTGAAATTCAAAGATTTCAAAATGGTTTGAAACATCAAAAAATGTTGATGTTTCTTTTACAAATTCAACTTAAAAGTTAAATTTGTGAGTTATGTTTAAATTTTTACAAGTAACTACACAATTGAGCTACTTTTTTATGTATGTTTCATATTGTTTATATTAATTTTATTTTTGGAGAGTTACTAAGTTGCCTATAAATAGCAACTTGTTTCTTCATTTGGAGTATCTCATTCCAATTGAAGAGTTATTCTCTCATCTCTTTATTCTTTTTAATCTCGAGTCAAGTTGAGAGCAAGTATCCAAGAGTTCTGCAAGATCTGAGTAGTTCAAGGTTGTTGTTCTATCAGAGTTAGTCGTTGTATCATGATGAGACTATCGTTGTAGCTTGCTTGCAACATGTGCAGAGCGAATAATTGTTGTTCACATGAGATTTCAACAAGGAAATTTAATACGTGTAAATGAACTTAATTTGTATTGATTTGTGTATAATGGAGTATAATCTCTAATATATGATCCTCTGATTATTTCTCTCGTTGCATACCTGACTTAAGGGTTGGAACGCTTGTTCTTAAGGTTGAATCGTCAACTTTGAACTTGTGGAAAAGTCTTCAGCTTTGAGCTTGTTGAAGGTCTTCGGCCTGTAGCTTGTAGAAGGTATTCGACTTGTAGCATGTTGATCTTCTTTAATGATCGACTTCTGGCTTTTAGATCTAGTTGATGGTCGACATCTAGCTTGTTGATTGTTGGATGATAGGCTTCTTGCTTATTAATCTACTTGATGATCGGTCGGCCTCTGGATTGTTAATCATTGGATGATTGGCTTATTGCTTGTTGATCTTCCTGGATCGTTCTTGATCTTCAAGAAGTGTTCTTTGTTCAGAAGGTATTTGATCTTCAGGAGCTTTTAGAGACTTCACAGCTTTGTTTCTGAATTCTCTCCGAGCTTCTTCAGTTATGAACCTTTGAAATGAAGGAGGAAGCTCTCTATTTATAGAGTTCCTCAAGGGCTCTAGGTGGGCTTGGACTTATTGGACTGGACCCAATTGATTTTGGGCCAACCACTTGGATTGGGCTTGATTGACTTTGGGCCAACCCTTTTAGACTAGGCCTGGTTGACTTTGGGCTAGCCCTTTTGGACTGGATCTGGTTGACTTTGGGCCTAGCCCCTGGATCGAGCCTAGTTGAATTTGGGTCAGCCCTTTTGGACTGAGCTTGGACTTTGCTAATTGGGGCATTCAATTTGGGCTTTTGTCTTCCAATTTTCAAATAACCCAATTGTGTACTTGGATTTGCCATAATTTAATTTAGGAATCTCTGCAAATATAATTAATCCCTAATTAAATATAATTTCATCATCAATGTTAGGTAATGACGTGGCAATTTTGGGTTGGTCGAAATTTCTATTCCAACAATTGTCTTCAAGACAGCGCTCTGTAATAATTATCTCGACTATTTATTATCCTTTATTCTTGAGTTTTAAAATTGAAATTGTTGTTACATACAATGTATGTATTATTATTTATACTGTAATTGTTTGTTGCCAGTTAATTTGTAATCCAATTTGCTAGTGTTACTGAGTTCTTATACACAATGAATTATTATTTCCAACATAAACAAACCTTCCAAACTTGCGAACCAAACAACCTCTAAAATCGTTATTTTTGTTAGCTCTAAAATCACTAAATATTAAACCAAGAATGATATGTGAAAAATGGTAACTTTTATAAAACGGATTGTCAAAAAAAAAAAAAAAATTTATAAAATGGTAACTTTTATGAGGTCAAAGTCATTGATGTGCTAACATTTTAACAAGTCAGTAAGTACTAAAGTATTTTTAACTCAATTAATAAAGTGTATATTGGCATTATCTCATCATTTTATCAATTAACTTTAACGTTAAAGAACATCTTTAAAGTCAGTAAGTCCATCCAAAAAGATCAACAAGCCAAATGGCTGATCAAATAATATCAACAAGTCAAAGACCGAAGTTTACATACTTGTGAGAGATAATCTGATGATAAACATTGGAGATTGTAAGGGTTGATATGTTTGCACATGTATTGTTGCTTACGTGAACATATTTGAACATATATGTGAAAATAAAATAAATAAAGACACGTGCACACATATCATTTTTCGTCTATGAATTTAACAAAAAAAACCTTCAAATATCGTTTTGAAACAAAATTCAAACTTCAATGGTTAAAATGAAACATTTCCAAGTTTGGGGGTATAATTGAAACTAACCTAATAGATCACGAGTATTTTTAATAATTTAACCTAAAAATAATGTAGGGTTCATTAAATAAATATTTATAAAGACAAAATTATAGTGTGAACGAAGAGAGTATGAGCACTACAATTGTTTTCTTATCAAATAATGTTGATGAGGCTAACAATTAATGAATGAGAGTGATATCCATAATAAAAAAAAAAATATCGTTCATGCCTATGTGGCACGACGAACAGATTATGTGGCATAATATGCCAACTAAAGCGTGTGAGTCGAGCAAGGTAAAGGGAACTCATGGCTTAGAGAAACATAAGACTCGTTTGATAACGTTCATGTTTCCTATCTTTTGTTCATGTTTCTCATTTTTCAAAAAAAAACAGACATGTTTGATAAACCATCATGTTTTTTGTTTCTAATTTTTTTTAGAAACGTTTCTAAAAAAATGGCAGATTTTGAGAAACTTAAAAAAGTAGTTTCTCAAATTTTGTTTCTGTTTTTTTTTTTTCATGTTTCATGCATGTATTCCTATTTCTCTTTTTGCCCATCTCTCATCTCTTTCTTCTTTCTCTCTCTTCTATTCTATTTTTTTTTCTTTTAATAGTTTTTAATCTTTTTGTTTTTTTTTCTTTTTTATTTTCAATTTTTTTTTATTTATTTCTTTCTATTCTTCTCTCTATTTCATCATAATATTTTTTTTCTTTTAATTGTTCATTATTTTTTTTCTTTTTTCCTTTTTCATTTTCTCTTTTCGTTTATGTTTTTCTTTTCTCTCTTATTTTCTTATTTTCTTTTCCTCTACATTAACGAGCTTATAGTTATTATTTTCTATTTAATTATGTATTATTTTTCCTTTTGATACGATTTTATTTTTTTTTTATTAAATAAATAAACTAATAATTTTTTCATGTTTACCATTAAATGTAAAAAAATAAATACATTCTCTCTCTTTTTCTTATTTTACCTGTGTGTATTATTGGCTAATGCATTTTTAAAAAAGAAATAAAAAAAATGTTTATTATTAAATTAAAGAAATGTGGGTATGTTCGATTGTCTAACTTAGACAATTTAAAAATTCGTCTAATCGAACTAACTCTTATAAGTCAAAATCGTTAAAGGTGAATTGATTGAAGTGAGAAATAACATTGCAAATCAAATTTGAACAACATTTGAAGGATAATATTTATTATTATTATTATTATTATTAATTAGGTGTTGGGCCTTAATAAAATACTATAACCTTTTTATAATTATTTTTATATTTACTTTAATGTATGTTATATGTTTTATTATAGTATATGTACTAAATTTTATTTTTACCAAAAAACAAGAAACAAGAAACATAAATAGTTATCAAACATGTTTATGTTTTTAGTTTTTAAGAAACAGAAACAAGAAACGAGAAACAAAAACAGAAAACAATAAACGAGAAACGAGAACGTTATCAAACGGGGCCATAACTTTTCATTTCTTCTGGTGGACTAATTCGTAGTGGAACCTTAAATTTAGTACCCTTCAATTGCCATCTACACCTGATCTTAATTAATTTACTCAATGGCTGCATAAGTGGTTTCTTTTTTTAAATGACATCATTATTAAATTGATAAAGTTAAAAACAAAAATTCACATATTATCGACTAAAATATTAGTAGTTAATTTTTTAAAAATTCAGGAATTAAATAAAACACAATTCTTAAAGTTTAAAAGACCAAATTGATTATTTAATCAAAATACGAAAGCATCAAAGACTAAAGCAGAAAAAGTACTTAAAGAAAAACAATATTTAAAGACAACTAAATCAAAAGCAAAGCAAAAGAAAAACACCTGGTTCAAAGAATTTAAAAAAAAAAAAAAAAAAAAAAAGACCACGTGGCAAACGGAGAGGTAAGTGAGCAGAGTAAAGTCGTACACTCAGGCGTATCATATCCGGCCACTTCCTTTCGTTTCTCATACTTTTTTTTCTTTCTCAATTTCAGAAGTTCATTTCGGCATCTATCGCTCTCCAAATCTCTTACAAAAAGAAAAGCGAATTCGAGTTCAACGCCGGAGTTCTACTCTTTCAGGTAACTGTTTGATGACGAAATTCCGAAAACATCTCCATGTTCGATCCATTTTTTCGTGTTTTGCAGTTGAATTTTCTTTTGATTTTCACTTTTGTCATCGTCTTGGTTGAGGCTATCGTTGTAGCCTGGATTTGTTTTTACTGTATTTTGTTGCTTTGTCATGGTTTTCTTCGGAATAGATAGTAACTGAGCGGTTGCACATTGTTTAGAATCGCGCTATGGCTCTCGTTTCACAGACTGGTTCGGCTCGCCGGATTGGTGCAGAGAGTGTACGATGCAGAGGAGGAAATATGGCTTACAATTTGTCGACTCATATGGAGTCGTTGAAGATGAAGGAGAATCCTATTGGTTCGTCTTCTATGTCGTGTAGTTCTGGTAATATCACGCATGGTTTGCATATAAACAGCGCGAGGATGGCGTCGAAGCGTGGCGGCAGGGTGATTGTTGCTGCGAGTCCTCCGACTGAGGACGCTACAGTGGCTACCGAGCCGTTGACAAAAGAGGATCTCGTGGCTTATTTAGCTTCTGGATGCAAGCCTAAGGAAAAATGGAGGTTAATATTTCATACGCTTTCCCGTATTTAAATCGGATGACTATCAGCCTGACTGAATCGATTGGCTTTCGTGTTATATTACTTTCCTCAGTATGCTTTTGGTTTGAGCTGCTTTGGTTGTTATTTACAAGTTACAACTAGCAAATTTGTTCAACTGAAATGGCCATGTGCTGTGCACAATTTCCAGCCAGTATGTTTCTTATATACGTACAAAGTCACAATTATAACAATTACATGAAGTATAGTATAGTTGTTTGCTTATTTTATGAATCGCGTGTTTGTTTGACTATAAACCTTCAGGTCTAATTTTCAGAAGGTTTGAGTTTTAGACACGCATCCGATTCGTATATTGTCACTCTCTTTCCGTGTATGATATACCCCCGTAATCTTTTATCCCTTTAATTGTATCTTTTAAGCCCATCAGTGAGATATTGTTATCCTTCTGTCAGGTTCCTGCATTTAACTTCTTCATGCCATTCACTGTAATCGGGGTGCATGGGTGTGCATGTTTTTTTGTTGTTTCTTCACTTTTTCTCCTGCTATTTGAAAGCACGATCATATTTACATCCATTTTTTTTTACAATTTGATCCTGGGTGCCCGGCAGAATTGGTACAGAACATGAGAAGTTTGGTTTTGAGATTGGAAGTTTACGTCCCATGAAGTATGAACAAATAGCTGGGTTGCTAAACGGGATTGCAGAGAGGTTTGACTGGGAAAAAATAATCGAAGGCGACAACATTATAGGGCTCCAGCAGGTAAATCACACCCCTGCCTGGAAATAATGGGAAAATAGCAACTTAGCATCTTTGCACCGCGTTTAACTTGTTTTGTACTGATATGTGACACAAAATTTTTACCTTAGTAAATGCTCTATTGATATCATTCTAGATGAATATTTCCATTTGCTTCCTTTGGATACATCTGAATAACCCAAGATTACTATGGACCAGGGAAAGCAAAGTATATCACTGGAGCCTGGTGGTCAATTTGAACTTAGTGGTGCCCCTCTTGAAACTTTGCATCAAACCTGTGCTGAAGTTAATTCACACCTTTACCAGGTCTGTGCTGTTTGTATGTTGGTCCTGCACGGGGTGCAGACATTTTCTGGTTATTCTCGATGCCTGTCCACATTTTATTTTTTTTCAAAAGTTCCAAGCATTCATCTATTAATTATTTACTTGATGCAGAAGGATTATAGAGAGTTGATGTTGATTTCAAATATCTAGTTGAGGTGTGTATTGGCTTTTTAATTGTCAATTATCTTACTATAGTTCTTTTCTTTAGGTGAAAGCTGTAGCTGAGGAAATGGGCATTGGATTTTTAGGAATTGGATTCCAGCCTAAATGGAGACGGGAAGACATACCTATAATGCCTAAGGTATTGTAAACTAAATCTAGTTTCTAATAAAAAAAATCCTCTTCAATTTTTGAAGATATTGTACATCATGTTTGGTGGTGGTGGTGGTGGTGGTTTTCTTTTTTTTTTTTGTTGGGGGGGGGGGGGGGGGGGTGGTGGAGAAAGAAGAGATGAATAAATATAGTAGCAATATGTCGTTGGCATTCAATTATTATATGTTGCATTTGACTTTGTTCCTTAACATGCCTATTCCACTAACTCTCTTACATTAATTGTTATTTGGTCTCAGGGTCGATACAAGATTATGAGGAATTACATGCCCAAAGTTGGTTCACTTGGACTGGATATGATGTTTAGGACATGCACTGTGCAGGTGAGACATAAACATAATTATTATAGGTATTTTGTTTCATTCAAATTTATCTCCTCTAAATTAGGTCAACAAGTCTACTTTTTCTAAATCAGATTAATTATTCAAGCATCTTTGTCTAATCATTCTTTTAGGTTAATCTAGATTTTGATTCCGAAGCTGACATGATCAGAAAGTTCCGAGCGGGTCTTGCTTTACAACCTGTGAGAAACCTTGTCTTTGGATTTTTTTTTTGTCTATCTGAAAGTTGTGTCTATTTAATGTGTCTAACTACCTGGATAAGTGAACAGATAGCAACTGCTCTGTTTGCCAATTCACCATTTACCGAAGGAAAGCCAAATGGTTATTTGAGCATGAGAAGGTTCTACCATTACCTATGCTCTTGTTGCTCTTCATAGAAATCTTCTTTCTCTCTCTTTCTCCCTCCCTCCCTCTCTCTCTCTCTCTCTCTCTCTCTATTTCTTTCTTTTTCTTTTGTAATCAATTGATTTTCTGTATTTGAACAGCCAGATCTGGACTGATACTGATAATGACCGCACTGGCATGCTTCCATTTGTTTTCGATGACTCCTTCGGGTAATCTGTCACTCCCATAACTGAGCTCTTTCATACGAGTATTTTTCTTTAAAAATATTTCATTTGCTTTCTTCTTCCTTAATGTATGTTGATGATTAAATTCAGCGTTTTCTTTTGTAATCTTCCTATGACGTACTTCAATAAGTTAATTATCTTCAAATAAAATTGCATAGCTATGTTCTACGTGGAAAGTGGAGACTGTTGTATTTGGAAAACCAATTGGTGGCTCATAGCATGCATCATAACTGAAGAATGTGCTCAACTTTTTGGTTTAAATATATTACAATAATTAATGTCTTCTGTTGCCTCTTCTTTGTTATCTCTAGCCTAAGGTTTTTATAACCAGTTCCCTTCTTCCTTGATGTCAATTAGAGAGCCTTTTTGTAATCTCGGTGATAGGGTATAATCTTCTCTTCCCCCATGTATTTTTCTCTATTTAATGAAAGTTTAATGTTTCTTATCCCCGGAAAAGAAGAATGACAGAAAGAGAAAACTCTGTTCCTCACTTTGGGCTTCCACTTGCTCTGATGGGATTGAAGTTCTTTTGTAGTTTGTCTTATTACTTCTCAGCCCCTTGGTGCCCTAGCATTCAACTTCTTGTAATCTTTCATTTTCAGTTTTCTTTTTTTTGGTGTGGCTGTTATTTAAACTTGGTATTGTCAAAATGCAGATTTGAGAAGTATGTTGATTATGCTCTTGATGTTCCAATGTATTTCATATATCGGAAAAAGAAGTATATTGACTGTTCTGGAATGTCCTTCAGGGTATGCATTTACCCTTCATAATCGTCCAATTGCAAAGCTTCCTGTCTATCTCTTCCTTTCTATTCATCTTAATTTTTATTTTGTAGTTATTCATGATCAAGACATTATTGGGTTGTCTTTCTACAGGACTTTATGGCAGGAAAGCTCCCTCCAGTTCCTGGAGAATTCCCTACCCTTACTGATTGGGAAAATCATTTGACTACAATATTTCCAGAGGTATCCTATGATCAATTTGCTCCAATATTATGCTTGTTATGACCTAATTCTATGATCTATTTTTCCCTTATTACTCAGGTCAGGCTGAAGAGATATTTGGAGATGAGGGGTAGTGATGGAGGCCCTTGGAGGAGATTATGTGCTCTGCCAGCATTTTGGGTAATCTTCATTATATAATCAAGCTATGTAGACCTCTTCTTAGACATGGATGTAATGTGTATCCTATTAAGTAAGATGCTTGCTTATAAATTTGGGGTTGTTCTTTTGTCTGGGGGACGGTTCCTTATTTCAACTTCTTTTAGTGTGTTTCTTGAACTCAACATCGCTCCATTAACACCTATTACTTCGATTTGTAACTTTTCTATGTATAGAATCAGATGTTTAGAGTACTGCTAATGTTATCTCTTCAAATGTCAGGTTGGTTTATTATATGACGAAGTTTCCCTGCAAAATATTTTAGACATAACAGCTGACTGGACACCCAAAGAAAGACAGATGTTGAGGAATAAGGTAATAGGATCTTAGGGGAAATTATTTTCTATTTAATTGCCAATTGCTACTTGTGAGAAGCAGGGGAGACTCTGGCTCCTTCATTCTGATTTTTGTAAATGGTTGAGACCATTGGATTTTTATGGAGGAAATGGATATTTCCCATAAGAGTAGTTGAAATTTCTGCTCAAGCGTTTGCAGAATCATCTCTCTTTCCCTCCTAAAATTTATTACCAAATTGCATGCCTGTTTCGTGTTTGTTTATGTTTTCATACAGTCTTCAGTGTGTGTGTGTGTGTTTTAAGCTATGAATCTTCAGTGTGTTCAACAACATGACAGGAGCCACGTATTATATGGCATCCTTATTTAGGGTCACCTATTGTTGTTCCTGTCTAACTGATGCAAGCTTGAAAGAGGTTTTTATTCTTTGTTATTTCCAAGATGCCTATGGCTGATGATACCTGAAGTCCATGGATGTTTTGCCTGTATTTTGTAGTTTATGTCAGCATTCTGGACTACTCTTTAGGCAAGGAATATTCTCATTTACGTAAGATTGGAACTAGGTTATGAAATTGAAATGTGTTGTAATAAATGCTTCATGCCTTAATATTGATGAATTTTTTATATTAGGTTCCAAAAACTGGTCTCAACACACCATTTCGTGATGGGTTGCTGAAGCACGTTGCTCAAGATATTGTTAAGTTAGCAAAGGTATGTCTAGCAAAATTATTCTCTCTTGTGAGTGCTGGTCTTATTATTGGCACCACTAATGTTGAGCCTGAAACAAAATTTTCCCCACTTCAGGATGGCTTAGAGAGAAGAGGTTTCAAGGAGTCTGGCTTCTTGAATGAGGTGGCTGAAGTAGCTAAAACAGGTGAGAACAATTTTTATGTTAATTTTTTTCAAAAAAGTATATACTCTCTCATTTTCCTTATTTCCTTGCTTTAAGAAACCAGAGTTCTATCTTTCAGTTGTCCGAGATCTTAGGGTCAAGCCCCAAAGTGGAGAATTTATTAATTTAAAACCATTGTTGTCTTTTGTAGCTAACTTTGGGAAGGTTAAACCTCTCTAAGGATTAGTGGGGTGGGTTATGAGCTATCTGAGTGGTCCCAATTATTAAAACAAAAATCCAAAATACTAATTTTGAGCATAATGCAGTCAAATATGTTCAATCCAGCCAATTGTCCCCAATATGATTTTATTCAATTCCTTGTTTCGCTTACACATTGGAGCCCTAAAATTCTGGATGGATTTAATCTCTATTACAGGTGTTACACCAGCTGAAAAGCTGTTAGAATTGTATAATGGAAAATGGGGACAAAATGTAGATCCAGTTTTCGAGGAGCTTCTATATTGAGCTGCATCTTCTCTAGTACTGTAACATTGCAATGGACCGCTGGTAGGTTGGTTGCCCAGTTAATGTGTAAGGCTCCCCCTAGTTTACCTACACATTTCAGTTTTAATAATTCTCATTCCTCTTTGAATTATTGAAATTGATACATGAACAACTTCTACACGTCCTTTCGGTGAACCGAAACTTCTCCTTAGCTTGGTGGAATTCATAGTTGTTGTATTTCTATGATGGCCTTCTTTTGATTGTGGTAAATTGTGAACCCACAAAAAAAACTAGAGGATGTTCATTGTAGAGAAGCATCAGCTTACTGAGCCATTTCTCTGTCATGTCCTTTGACAGTTAGCAATAAACCTTCTGTTCATCCTTAGATCTTTGAAGGAGGAAAAAAAAAAAAAAAACTCCCAACAGTTTTGATTTCTTGCTGATTGATGGTTACTGTTTTAGATCTTTTGGAAAATTAAAAGAAATGGACAAAAAGCAGGTGTAGATTCGTGTCGATTCAGTCATGTTTGGTAGATTCGTGTTGATTCCTTCATGTTTAATTTAGATTTGAACATCTTATTAATGTGTGAATCTTCTAATTAGCTGCTGCTTCACTCGAGTTATCAAATAGTGAAAAACACAATTTCCTCAAAATTTTAAGTGTTTAGTTTTTGATATTGTTACTAGTCATTTATTTGTTTTATTTTACTTTTTAAAATTATTCCAGAAGGTTATATTTCAATCCATGTTCTTGTACTTTTTAAATGTTTTGGTCATTGTATTTTTATTGTTTCAGTTTAGTTTTTGTATTAATTTAAGACGTATAAATTTAATTTCATATTAATTAGGATTTTGAATTTGGTCTTGGATGGTTGTCGCTGCACAAAGATTTGAAGCAGTTCCTTGTGAGTAATTCAGATCAATTTTCCATTATAAGTTAATTGGATGTTTTAAAGCTTAAATTGATAAGTACTATACAGGGACAAATAATTGAGATGAATGTATAGGGACTAAAATATTAACAATAATAAATATAGAAATGAATGTTATAGTCATAGATAAATCATTCAAAGTAGTTGTCATTTTAGATAAAAGTTAAACATTTAAAACTTAGATTTTAAAGCTTAGAAAATAAGGTAATGATGTCGTTTTTACTTTTCTGTTTTTAAAAATTATGCTGTGTCTTTTCACAACTTTTTGAAATGCTTTTACTTCTTCAACCGTCGAATTTTAAAGAAAAATAAGTTCCAGATGCACAAGTGGAAGCTTTTTTATTTTTCTTTTTTGACAAAAGTGGAAAATTAATAACTAAATAATTATTAAGAATGAATTCTTTATTCAAATAAAATCAAAATTGAAATAACTATGAAGCGAGCTTTTTATTAGCCAATCAAATGGTACACATTCTATCTTCCACCGATGCTCTAGCCCATCACTCGTTGTTTGTACAATGATAATTTGTCTTTTTCGTTTAAAAAATAAGTTTATAAACCTAAGAAGGAAATGTCGAAATTATCACCAAGTACTTGTTGACCTCTTAACATTGGATTCCAATTCATAGCAAGTAGCCACCTTCCATTTCTTGTGGGACATTGTGATACAACTTATTTAGAAAGCTGCACACAAGATGACAGACCATTTCCATCCATCCATTGTTTCAATAATTGAACACTCATCACTTCTATTCCCATAAGCAATTATGTAAATTAACCCTTCAATTTGAGAACTCTTTTATCTCATTATTTTGCATTCCCAACCTCCATATCATCTCCCATTCATAATAAATGCACCACCTTGTCTAAATTAATTGATTGAATAAATAATATAAGTACTTCTTCATTAATTTTCTGAGTGATTGTAGAGATAATTGTACAGTTGGGTAAATTTGAGGATGTATTCTCTTTGTTCTAACTCTAAGAAAAATTTAAATCTTTGCTCTTTTTCCATTCTCTAAGTTTATGGATTTTTTGAATTATAAAAGTAATTAATGATTTTTAAGAATATATAATTAAGAAAAGATTAAAATTTGGTTATTATAATTGTGTAGTTCAAGATGGGGGGGAGTTCAAGGTCAGTTAAAACTATGGTGAGGGTTAAGATGCAATCTCCATCCTTATCTTTGAAAATAAGCACGGAAAACTTCTGTATGTGTTCCCCACTCTACAAGATGGTCCACACATAGATCTTTTTCCATCTATAATGAAAGTTATATGACAAAATTTTAGTTTGAAAGTGTCATTCGATGTTTATATCTTCAAACCCCATTTGCAATATCAACAATGATATATGGCTATTCTATATAATTGTCATTGTTAAATTTGTTCCTAAGAAGCAACCTCCATTAAAAAAAACAACTACAAAAAAACTCCTAACATCTCTTATAAGTCAAAGGTTCAAATCTCTGTTCTCGTAATGTGGAAAAAATGACCATTAGAACAAACTGAACAAATCATTTTTAATTATTTTTTCTTGAGGCTTTCTCCATGAACCTATTTAAAGGTATAAGTTGTTAAGGGGTTGCATTTAGCCAATTAAAGTCGATCATAAAAGGATAACAAATCATGAAACTTCCAAATTCATTTGTATTTCAATTATTTTCTTAACCCTCTTTTATTGGCCATTTTAGTTTCAAAAGAATCAATTCATTTTATTCTTCAATTTCTGGGAGGAAATTATTAAAGTGGATTACAAATGTGGGTGATCAGTTAAGTCAAAATCCCACCAAATCCCACCAAATTAGGAACAAAAACATCAATTTTAAGGTGCAAATCCATTTCTAATGGCTAAAATGTCAAGCATCCCACCAAACCAACAATCTAAAACCCCATTTTTACTCCACTAATCTAATGTTTAATAACAATGAACAAGAATTAGAAATGGGTTTTAGATTGTTGAGGAGATAATAAAGACTTAAAATTACTAAAATTTCTACCCTAGCTCCCAAAACTCGTATCTCTCAACATCTCAAGTTCTTATCACCGAGATCAAGGCTTGAGAGTCATAATATCTATACTACTATAAAACATTTTAAATAGAGCTCAAAAGTAAATCTATACATACAAGCTTAAGCTTGAACTTAAAATTTAAAATGAACAACATATTATTGCAAAGACAATAAAGATTGTTGTCCTAAACAAGACTTGGTATTTATGAAAAACACATTTAACTTAGAATTTAATAATAATAATTTTTTTTTAAAAAAAATGCTGCCAGATTAGAGATATGGCTACCACCAGACACCGAGCAAGATATGAAAATATCTTTTGTAAACCCAATGATTTAGACAGGTAGGCATGAAGATAAGAGGATTGGATTAATTGGTCATTTAAGTTATGAATAGAGACACAAGAACTAGCACTCTCCTCTTCTTGTCACCTTCCTTGTCATCCAGCTCACAACTCCAATTTGGAATTTGACAGGTCTGTTTTCACTCATACATTCCCACATGAAATTATTAATTGAATCTTCTTCCATGTCTTTGATGCTGCAGTTTCACCATTCTTTTCCACCATTTTTTCCTTCAAGATAAAGAGTAGAAAACCCATTTCATTTCATCCCTAAAAAAACCCTTATATATCCCTCCCTCTTGCCATTCACCAGTGCAAGCAAACCCACAAAGCATCTGCCAGTTCCTTCTTGTTTTGCCCTGTTTTTTCCATCTTTTGGAGCTTGATCACAATACCCATTTGCCATTTCCTTTCAAAGATCATCTTTCTTAAAGATTTTGTTGAAAGTTCCTCTGAAAAATGAGAGAAATCCTCCATCTTCAAGCAGGACAGTGTGGAAACCAGATTGGGGCTAAGTTTTGGGAAGTTGTTTGTGATGAACATGGGATCAATCCCACCGGAAATTACACCGGAAGTAGTAACATTCAACTCGAAAGGGTTAACGTTTACTACAACGAAGCGAGCGGTGGCCGATACGTTCCGAGGGCTGTTTTGGTTGACCTTGAACCAGGAACCATGGACAGCCTCAGGACAGGTCCTTACGGGAATATATTTAGGCCCGATAACTTTGTTTTTGGGCAAAATGGAGCTGGAAACAACTGGGCTAAAGGCCATTACACAGAAGGAGCTGAACTGGTTGATTCTGTTCTTGATGTGGTTCGTAAAGAAGCTGAGAATTGTGACTGTTTACAAGGTATGACTATGATGTTTTTCTTTCTTGTTCTTCCTTTCTGGGGCCATTTGAATAGGAAGAAGTTAACAAATACTCATTAGAGAACGAAAGAATTTTGTTTGGTGTATGGAGATGAATGGAAATTATTGTGAATGAGCACTAGGATTTCTATAATCTAAAGCTGAATAGTGGGTGGTGTTCTAGTTAGAATACATATAAAGATTAAATATAACATCAACCTATCAATTTATTAGCCAACTTGAGCATGGCTCAACTGGCTAAAGCATATACACTTGACCTCCCCCCAGTTGCACATGTTGTTGAACTCAAATACAAAACGTATCAGTTTATTTTAGTAGTTTAACATAGAATCATGAGTGGGAAATCCCATATTTAATCCATATGTTATTTCCATTCTAATTAATAATGATAGTCACTTGTATTCGTGAAAGGTAAGTGTTTAACACTAAGATTTTTCCCTTATGGTAATCAAAATTCTGATCTTGGTTTGAATGTATGTTTGTGTGAACCAGGGTTTCAAGTTTGCCATTCACTTGGAGGAGGGACTGGATCTGGAATGGGAACCCTATTGATATCAAAGATCAGGGAAGAGTATCCTGACAGGATGATGTTAACTTTCTCTGTCTTCCCTTCACCTAAGGTCTCAGATACAGTGGTTGAGCCCTATAATGCCACTCTATCTGTGCACCAGTTGGTTGAAAATGCTGATGAGTGCATGGTCTTGGATAACGAAGCACTCTATGATATCTGTTTTAGGACCCTCAAGCTCACCAATCCAAGTTGTAAGTCTCTCTCAATATCACAACATCACAACCCTGTCTGAAGTAATACTACTTAAAATTTTGTCCTCTCACCATGATGTGAGTTTTTGGTGTCGAGAATGTGTATAAGAGATTAAATATACTTAACTCATCAACTTAAGCATTAGAGTCTAATGATGATAGTGTTAGGATATAGACTTTTGTGTTCAAACTGCTCCAATGTCCTTATCTTCATAATTAATATTGATAATCACTTGTTGGATCTCATGGTAATTTTTGAACCCACGAGTAAGAGAGTATTAAGAATATTTGTAAAAGATTAAATATATCTTCACCAATTAGATCAAGTATTTGGATTGATTGGTAATTTAATACTTCAAATGGATCTTTCAACTCTTTGTATGTTGTGTGTTTACAAACCAAGAGGACCAACTCTTGAATCAGCAAGTTGGTTGAGCTGTTGGAATTCTGGCGGAACATTGTTATGTAGCAATATACTTGAGATGTAATGGTTGTCTTATTTGGATTTTTGTGTGTTTTAGTTGGTGATCTCAACCACTTGATTTCTACAACCATGAGTGGAGTTACATGCTGCCTTCGCTTCCCCGGCCAGCTCAACTCCGACCTCCGAAAGCTAGCTGTGAACCTCATCCCTTTCCCACGCCTCCACTTCTTCATGGTTGGTTTTGCACCCTTGACTGCTCGTGGCTCACAGCAGTACCGTGCGCTCACCATCCCTGAGCTCACACAGCAAATGTGGGATGCCAAAAACATGATGTGTGCTGCTGATCCTCGCCATGGTCGATACCTAACTGCCTCAGCTTTGTTTCGTGGCAAGATGAGCACTAAGGAAGTTGATGAACAGATGATAAACGTACAGAACAAGAACTCATCCTACTTTGTTGAGTGGATTCCAAACAATGTTAAGTCAAGTGTTTGTGACATCCCACCAACTGGGTTGTCAATGTCTTCGACTTTCATGGGAAACTCGACCTCAATACAAGAGATGTTTCGGCGAGTCTCCGAACAATTCACGGTCATGTTCAGGAGGAAGGCATTTTTGCATTGGTACACAGGGGAGGGAATGGATGAGATGGAGTTCACAGAGGCTGAGAGTAATATGAATGATTTGGTATCAGAGTACCAGCAGTATCAAGATGCTGTGGCAGAGGATGAGGAGGAAGAGGATATGCTGGAGCGTGAATAAGAGTCAAATTGAATATATATCCTGCTGAATCTCTGTTTGAGTTGCCAAGTATATGGGCTTTGGGGTGAATAAGTTCTTGTTTGATAGTATGGTTTTGGTGTATTGATGTGCTAAATTTGTTGCATTAAATTATTGATATATGGCATGAGTTCTGTAAGTATGATGAAAACTTAAATGAAAGGTTTGAGATTCCTTGCTGTAAACAGTCTCTGTAATATGTATTTGCCTAAACATTTTAATGATAATTTCCGGTTATTTCCTTTGTAGGGTCAGTAGACTGGGTCGGAGATGCATTCCTATTTCCGACCTACAGAGGTTCTTACCTTAATCTCTATCCCATTTCTCGATTTGAAAAATTAAGATCAGATTTAGAGTAAAGTTTTTTTTTTTTAGTTCAAATCAACATGTGAGGGTGAGAATTTGAACATTTGACTTCTTGATCGATGATATTTGTCTTAATTAGTTGAGGCGATTTGGAGTAGAGTTAAGCAGCACAAAAATTATGAAAATCACAAAAACAGGCACGCAACTTGAAGTATTCAATTTTATTAGGAAAAAAAAAAAGTAATATCATGTAACTAGTGTCACCCTTAATCAACTCAACAATGGTGTTTCTACACAAATTATAAGCATTGAAAGTTGACAAAAGCATTCTCCATTTCGACCTCGAATGCAATTTAAATAGTGAATTCTTTACAGATAAATAATGTTCTGAAAGCAACATAATCAATCATATCTCAAGATGCTAGTATTAAAAAAAAAAGGCAAAAGAAAGGAACAAATGCAGGCAGACTACTGTAGTTTGAAGAAAGAGTTACCCAACACCCTCAGAAAACTCAGCAAACCAACCCATCCAGAAGTGATGTTAAAAAACCTTCAACGTGACAATATGAACCAATCATGGTGGGATAGAAGTACCTCCATTTCTCTCCATTCAATTTCTAGATGATGTCAATCCTTAGGTCACATTTTGCGATATGTACGAACTGCGATCTGTTCTCATCTTGAGAAGAACAGCAATTTCAATGGAGAGAATTTTGTCTATCAATTTGCTAATTGTCAGGTTGTTGCGTTCTTTTTACTTTCGAGGACAGAACCCTCCCGGAGCGCTATATGTGCCTCATTGTCCTTTCCAAGGGTGAAAAGCGCAGAAGCTTGCAGATAGGATGCAACATGCCAAAGAGGAGATATTACTTGGGCTTGCAGTGCATCATCAAGGGCTTCCTGTGGCATATTGCTGATCAGATAGGACAAACTCCGACGTGCAAATACCGTTGGAGAAACCATGGTCCCGACCTCTATGAACTGTAATGAAGTGTGGAATGGTCAATACAATAGCAAGTGCTCCAAGATAGGTGGAAACATAATCAAGAAACTGTCGAGACATAGATAAAATAATTTTACAAAAAATGTAAGATGCAATTCTATAAGGCTATCCCCACAGATTCTGTAAAGAAAACTTCCCTTTTCTCAATGATCCTTGTCCAAACAATATGACACCAACTTTATGTTATGGGTAACAATAGCAAGTCTTAGAGGACGTAACCTTGTGGAATATTGTAATATTTACCAACAATGGAAGGGCCATTTTAAAGAACTAATAATAACATGAGCAATTAAGAAGATTTAGACCTGAGTATAGCACTCAATTGCAGCTCTGAAATCCTTCTGCCGGAAAGCAACGTCGCCCTTTTTCTTTGAAGTCAACGTGTCCTGCATCTGGTTGGTCCACATCTGGAATGAAAGCTGCATACAAGACAGAGTCCACGGCAATTAACAGACAATTTACTGCATGCTAAGCAAATTTCAGACTGGGGTCACTCAGATGATCACTGAACAGATAATAAGACAATATGTAAAGATTCTTATAATTGGACTACATAGTCCCTACTTTGTAATGAGGACAAAAAGTGACGAAAGCTGAACCCCGACGTTAGCACTTCACAACTTAAGTGATGGAATCTAGCATTTGAGAACAATGCATAACATAGCCTTTCTTTCGATACAACTGCAGATTCACCCCCAATAGTTCAATAAAAATGATATATTTAACTATGTAGTTAGTTAGGCAGGAAAAAAACTACCCAGCCCTCCTCTTTTTCCCCAACACTTTGATGATGTGGAATCTTAAATGTATAGCATATCGCTCTTCTTTCGCAAATATACACCTTAGATTTGATATAATTACAAACCTTCGCTATAGTTTGATATCACATCAGCAATAGGGGCGTGTTTTACAAATAATTATATCTCATGGTAAAAAATATTCATTTTCAAACTTACAAGGGGGTGAATTTGCAATTGCATTAAACTACCAATGTTCAATTTGCATTTTATCACTGTTATTTAACAGACTTGGCCACATTAAATAACCACCAGGCAATTCAACTGGTATCTATGGAACTGAAAATTGATATTATCGGTTGGAAGTTATTCGTCAGAAACAAACCTCAGTTGCTGCACCCTCATCATCCTTGTACCCAATCTTTTCTAAGATTTCGTGTATGGCTGTCAAATCCATTCTTAAGCTAGCTTCACCAAGAGATGACAGATTCATAGCTGCAGTACCATGTGGTATTCCCATCAATGCATGAGAAGGAACCTGTCAAAGAAATTAACCATGAGCTCATTCTAACAAACAGTCAAAAAGCTACAAACTATTATATGTCTTCCAAGTTACAATGAGAGATTGTAACTTGGAAGACGCATATGTTCATATTTACAATAAGAGATTGATATGGGAGATACTCGAAACAATAAATGCAAGCACTCAAGCAATAGGTGGGTGGGCAACCTCAACATCTTTCTGAAGAGGAATCAATGCTGCAACTAATGATTTTGTATTAGGACGCTCTCTAGGTTCATACTGTAAACACCGTGAAGCAAGCCGCACTAGTTCGGTGCCCTCATCATTTGAAAATTGCCCTTCCAAACAAGAATCAGTAAGCATCTGTAGATTCCTGTCCCGTATGAGGTCTAGAGCCTGAGCGATCGTCCGAACGAATATTAGTTGTGAAAAATAAAAAACTCAATACCAAATTTATGGAAGACAAGGTACAGAGATAACAATAGAGATTTCAAAGAATAAATTTGTTGTTTTCTCTCCATACTAAACGTTGAAAGATCTTAAAAGATGTCGTGCCATAATAATACAGAAACAGCTTTTCCAGAAATAAGACACTTACGTGGCTTGGAGGAATATGTTTTCCACTTAGAAGGTCAAGCAAAAGAGTCCCAAAGCTGTATATGACACTTTCTGGAGTTATTCCGCCTAGAGAGAAAAATCATAAGTATATCAAAAGGCATGGGTACTCAATAAGTGTTTGCGTGGCAAACATGAGCATAACTCAACGGTTAAAGTATCTCTACTTCTTCTAAGAGGTTATAGGTTTGAATCCCCCCACCTTACATGTGACGTAGTATTCTCAAAAAATGTAAGTATGGACGTAGAATAAAGAGTATTGATGACACGTAAGAATTCCTCATGCAAACAAATCGGTAATGCAGAAATGATAACCATAAAGCACTAGAGATAAACAGCAGTCCTACGCGTCTTTCAAGCAAACAAAGAACAATAGCAGAAAATTGTCTCCCTTTCCTTGTGCATAAGATGATAAATATTACATAAATTAGATGTCAACTTATTTCTCGAGTGATATTCATGAAATAGCATTTGCATGCCGGCAAGACAAGAAATTAACCTGAGGGATAAACAGACAGATTAAGGATCCTTTTTTTTTTTTAGAAATCAGCTTAGTTCCTAAAGCAAGATGATGTCTCCAATAGATTTCATATCCACTGATAAGGCTTCACCAGAGTCACACAATGCATTACACAAGAAAGTTTTAATTCTGTAATCTGCACAAATTGGAGAGTTCAAGTTCAAGGACATTCCCCTCGAAGGTTAGGAAACACCTAACAATACATGGACTCTCGATAAAAATATGAGTATAGTTCTTTTTATCCATAAGTGTTTGAACCAATTTACAATCACCTCAACTAATTTCACAGACAACTACTTAACCCTACAACATTTGATTGTCAAGAAACTCATAGAATTGTAATATCCTAAGTAGGTGGCCACTATGAGATTTGAAGTTTGAACCTAATATATGAGAATAATTTCACATAGTATAATAAAAAGTCTATCCAGGTAGGGAGCATATACCTGTCCTTAAATATTCTGGGGGAGTAAATGCCAAATTTGTGCTGTAACTTCTCCCATCTCTACTATTTTTCATCAGACCGAAACATGAAAGTCGAGGGTTTCCTTCCTAAAAGAAGATATGCTTAGTGTGAACAATTTAGTCAAATCATAACATGAGGGTAGAAGATGTGGAACAAAGATAAAATGATACACACATCATCAAAAACAATTCTGTAAGCATTTAGATCGTGATAAAGTGCTCGCCCTTTGCTGGTGCAATATTCAAGAGCCTGTGCAAGATGTAGTGCCACCCTTAACCGCATTGACCACTTCATTGGTTGATTTTCCCCTGAACATCACATATACGAAATTTAGGAAACAATATGTGGCATATGACAATATAAAAGAAATGAATGAATACTAAAGCAACAAAGCATGCCAAAGGCCTAAAATATTCTCCCACACACGGGTTCACTTACAAACTCCTATCTAACTCCTGCATTACATCATTTATTTACATCACTCAGACTCATGCAATTCCTCCTAGTATAAGTGAACCAAATTCGAGGCCTATCCTTTCGATCAGACACTTAAAGTTAACGAACTTCTTTAACTATTATTTTGTGTGTTGTTGGGTGAGTTGGAGGGATGATTCTATGATTGTGTTCATAACATTGTTTTTTTGACAAACGAATTAAAATAAAGTAAGACTCAAAGCACCATGAAAGACAGCCACCTAACCCTACTAGGCTTGATTGCCACCTTGGCTTGAACCCATTCCTTCTAAGGCCTTTATTATTTACATGGCTTTTATTGACCACTAGGCTAACCCATTATGTTTTTTTTTTTAAATATTCTATATTAAATATCTTTCACCTTTTTTAAATACTCTATTTTTAAAATATTATTAAAATATGTAACTTTAAAATATATATATATATAAATTGGCATTTTATTTTTTAACATTCAATTTCGTCCATAACTTTTTTTTTTTTTTAATTTGAACCCTTTTTGTATTTTCATTTCTTAATTCCACCACTATGAATTAACAATATTTCAAAATTATGTCAACATATAGTTAATCGATTTGAGGAAAATTTTAATGGGTGGCAATTCACATTCCCATATTTGCTAAGATGGCATCATGATTATGATTTTGCAAATATGAAAAAAAAATTTATATTTTTCCGTGCACATATATAGACATTTTTACGTAATCCCCTTTGCACCCTCATATATCATTAATAAACCTATATCACTAATAGATCGATAACGTAAATCAATGATAATTGTCTATTAGTCTATTAGCATCTATCAATGATACACACGGGTAAAAAAGAAATTAGGTAAAAATGTATAAATAGGCGTGCGGAATTTAAAAAAAAATTGTTATATTTGCAAATGCATAGTGTTGTTGCTATATTTGCAATTAATTGAACTTGTTTTTCCATACATGCAAGTGTCCCTAAATTTTAATTGTCAAAATGTAGATACTTAATTGAAAAATATCAAAACATTGGAGATAAAATTAAAAATTGGTGACATTAAGGACAAAATAAAATATTTAACATATTATCACATTATGGAGATGGGGGAAGGATAGGCATACAAGAAGGTTCATGGGGATTGAACAAATAAACAATTAACACCCAGCACCTCAGAAAAAAAATGCCAAGCACTTAGATTGCATCTCCCATTAAGCAAAAGAAGCACAAATATATTCATAATGTACAGAAATTAATCGTGGCTTGAATGTGAAAAGAGAAATAATGTAGCTGATATCAAGTTCAAGTGTATCAAAAGAATGATAATTTCAATGAACTTACAATGAAACAAGTGCTTTGCTAATGTTTCGTTGGGCATAAATTCTGCAACAAGCAACCTCTCCTCACCCTCGAAGCAACAGCCAAGTAAATTTGCCAATCTTTGGTTCCGAAGCTGACCGACAGCCCTTGCTTCGTCCTAAAAATGTAAATGTTAAATATAAAACTCCATGTGAAGAAAAATGTTTTTACCAACCTTATGCTAACCGTTCAGACTTGCATAACACCAAAAAAGAAAAGGGCCAGTCAAATATAAAATACTAAATATACATTATAATCAACTGAATAAGTAATTGAACCAGGCCCTGGCAAAATAGAACATCGGGAGAGGAAATATTGAAGGGAAACAGCAATAGATCGTAGACTGACAGAAATTTCATCAAGATTTCTATCAAAATACTCAAGATGCAATATGTCAACACAAGATTCTTTTTGTTTATTTAAGAGACAGTCAAACAAAAAATCTAGGTAGATAAGACAGAGATTAAAAGTTAGGTCCCTTGACCTTTTGAACAAAATATCATAATAGAATATAATAAGCCCAAGATTGTAAATTGAAATGCCCCTAATGTATGTAGTTGGTTTCAATTAATGGAAATTGGAAGAAATTTTTGTAATCATCTAAAGAGTGGGTTGATATCTTGTTTCTCATATTCTTTCAGGAAAATGTTCACTATCTGCAAGAAGGGGTCATCCCTACCAAACTGGAAAGGGAACCCTAATCGAGACCTCTACGAAACGTGAAATGAATATGTTGAAATAATTTGAATGCATGATATGGCAATACAAAAATCCAAACTGGAAACTGTACTTACCAAAAATTGTCTAGCATCTGGCCAAGCTGACCTATTAAATCTTTTGACAGCAATTCGTCTCTGGTTATCAAGCTTCCCCTTGTAAACCACATTCGGAGCCTTTTCCCCATGTTCAGATACTATATTTTCAACAGCAAATCCAGATGTAGCTGTCCTCAATTGATCAATGTTGAACTCGCGAAATGCAGGCAGATCCAACTCGCTCTTCTCTTCGCTTTCTGAATATATAAAGAACGTGAAACATGAGCATTAGAATTCTCAAGAAGCTCTAAGATGCACAAACTTATTACCATTTTCTGGAACACGAGCAACTGGTTTGGTTTCCTCTGAACCAAAACAACAATCTGCAAACTTCGAACACTCGCAACCCATCTCAATCACCGATGACCACAGATGCAATGATTTCAGAGCTTTAGATTATACAATTGCTTGCAAAGCTCCTCTAGTCCATCCAACTTCACATGCCAATGAGCCAATCCAATAGAATCCCTTCCCCACTAATCCTGAAGAAGGCAAATTAGAACATAACCAAGTCAAATTCATCAACTCATTTTACACATAACCACACATTAGCTAATGATTCTGCTCTGAAAAGCTAAGCAGATGCATAAGAAGATAGCCAAATCGTATCTAACTGCAGAAAGAAAGTGCGAGCTAAACAAGAACGCAAACATCCGATTCAGAATTCACTTGAGCTTGGAAAATTCCGATAACAACACTTCGAAAACAGAAACAGATGCAAAAATAATCAAAAAAACAAGTCAAATCCAAGTCAATTGAGACGAAAATCACTCGAAGGAACCTATACCTTGGAAATTCCAATCTGGGTCAATTCGGTAGGATCCAAATTGAGCCACCACTCTAAAAAATTCTGAAAACACCCTTGATTCTCGTCAAAAAAAAACAAGCCAACCCCACTTGAATTAAATAGCAGAAACCGAAGCGTGCGTGCGTCCTAGAGCCAATCAACGAAATCCCTTTTTAATCATGCTAAAGCTCACAAAAAGCAAGACCAAAAGTGTTTTTTAGGAAAACGAGGTGAAATTAAAAAGAGGGTATAAGCTTCGAGAACCTGAATAAGCAAACTAAGCGATTCTTAACTACTTGTCGATTCAGTAGTAAAGAACCCCAAAAAGGAAAATTGAAGAGTGAAGAAGCAACGGTCTCAAGACAGTGCTATCGCTCTTCTGGAATTCATTTTTAGAGAAATTCATAAGAACTGAGTTGATGAAGGCGAAAGTTGGACAACAAAGGAGTCTGAATCAGAGAAAGACTTGAGTGCTTTCAGATTTGGATGAGGAAAATGATTATTAAAACTTTAATGTGTTTTTCGAAATTTTTTATGTATAAATTTTGATAAAAAAAAAAAAACAATTCCCATTGAAAACCAGTTCTACTCTGTCTTTTTCTCGTAGCGAGCGTGTGTTTGGTCGTCCAATTACCTATTTCCACCGACATGACCCCTTTTTTCTTGCTCTTTATTTATTAATAAATAAGAATAATATTTCCTTTTTCTGTTTCCTTATTTCTAAAGCCTCGCTCAGAGTGGCGGGAGGGAGAAAAAGAACAAATATGTGTCTTTAAATTAAAATGCAGTTTAAAAAAAAAAATCGACCCTTTTTGCTGACTTGTAACTTGTAAGCTGTATTTCGTAAAATGATTAGTGTGAATTATGTTATTAATAATTAAATCTTGACGTGAAATTAGATTCGATTTGATTTAATTGGTGGGATATAGATCACGATACCACTTTTTAAAGCCTTTTTTATGTGTTAATAACTATCTCTTGAATTACCCAAAAAAAAGTTTTTTTTTTTTGTCCAAGTTTATCCGTTTAACAATTTTTTTTTAGTAAAATTATTGTTTTTTATTCCAAATGTTTTAAAATATTATTTTTGTCTCTCAAAATTTCATAAGGTCCCAATTCAGTCCAATCTTATTAAAAATTAATGGTTGATTGTCGGGTACTTTGTAATTAATAACTTTATTTGATGGTGATATGAATATTTTTTGTCAGTCGATATAAAATCTCTTGAGCTGGCCTAATCGTAGTTGGAAAGTGGAAAAAAAAAAAAAAAAGTAAAAGACTGTACAAAATTTTCGAGGTCACCATATGTGACTAGAATATTGAGATTTTATGAACTTTTTTACAATCAAATACTGTAGAATCAAATAATTGTTTCGTAAAATTAATCAAAGTGATAGATCGAACTCCAAACACTTACATATGTGTATCGAATAACATTATTTGCCTACATATTGATCAATAATATATCTTATTGACTTTCTTTTATAATGTACTTTCGTTGGTTTATTTCTATTACGTTTAACATACAGCTGCACTCCACTTAAATTATTGAGTCATTGAAAAATACACCATGCCAAAAAGTCAGTAGGCTCCTACTAACCAGTATGTATGCAAGTTTATTCATTGGAAGAATATAAGACTTCTACATTAAAAGGAAAAAGAATGTGAGGAATCTTTAAAATGTCAAATAAAATCTTACTATACAGTTTAAATTGAGTATTATTCTTGATTGATGTGTTCACGTGATCACATAATTTTCTTTTAATAAAGTTATAGTACAAACAACTATAAAATTAATTAAAACTTGTGATTGATAAGCAAGATATCGATGTTTAACCACTCAGGTTATGTACAAGTAATTTTCCTTTAGACTTGTACGTGTAGTTGAATTTTATGCAGTTTTATTTATTACTAACATTAGCGATATTCATTTCCCTTGTCATTCCTACTCATTTTAAAACTTTTTTTTAACAACTCCTCTTGAAACTTTTTTTAACAACTCCTTTTAAAACATTTAAACTTTAAATACTAATTGGTATTTTTCTGTAAGTCAACACCATGAAAACAGCCTACATCACTTTCTCTGATAAGGTTTTGACTGTAATTACGGAATTTAAATTTTATTAAGCTACCAAAAAAAATCTCCAATAAAATTTAATTTGCTTTATATATATATACACACACACACGGTAGCGGATCTAGAATTTTATGTTAGGGCGCACACATTCATATAAAATTTAGTCTGTGAACTTTTAGATTTGGGTCTATATGGTATCTAAACTTTAAAAAACGTCTAGTACAATTTTGTATCCAATAAATTTTACATATTCAAAATGTATAAAAATAAATAAATGTTACGTTATAAATAAATTTTAATTTTGTATCTAATAGGTCCTATTGGATATTTTTTTAAATTAATATATTTACTAGTTGCAAAATTGAAAGTTCAAGTTTCAAATAGACACAAAATTAAATTTTATGCCTAATAAAATAGTTAATTTTTAAAACTTTTGAATATGTTTGAGACATATTAGATATAAAATTGAAACTTCATAGATTTATTACACATTTTTAAATGATTTATTAGATACAAAATTAAAAATTTAGAGAATTATTAGACACAAATTCAAGGATTCAAACACTGAACTTGTAATTTCTTCATATCAATAATTTTAAATGTATTGATATATCATATTTATATTAAGTACAACATCATAATAAATAATTATAAAATTACCCACCTAAATATATTATATATAAGCAAATAATGAAACTTGAAATATTTATAAAATATAATTAAGTTTCTTTATGCTATTAAATTGTATGAAATGTTTTATCTAAGATTTAAAAATATTTGTATATGTGAGAAAACCGAAAACATAATTAAAATATTTTAACCGCTTTCAATTGTAAACAAATTAAAATTATATATATATATATATATATATATATACATACATATACATATTGCAAAATTTAAAAAATGACAATAAAAGAGGAATCTACGCTTCTATGCAGCTTCAAACACACGACTTCCCAATGCTAAGCTCCCTTTTGTGCCCCCGACCAACGAGCTAATATAAAAACATGATTGTGTCTTCTCTTGCCCCAACGTAGATCTACTCCGGTGTATATATACATACACACAAAAATCTTAATTAATTTAACGGAGAGATGATAGGAGAGGGTATTCATTTTCTCACTGATTAAATTTGAAAGGACAAAATAAAATTACACTGAAAAATAAAAAATAAGGGGGTAAAATTACCGGTAAGAATTATAATATTAATGTTTATGAAAATATTGATGTCCTGATTTTATGAAGATGTCAATATTAATAGAAATAAAGAATTATAAAATTATATTTGAAAAGCAGTATCTATCTTTTTATTATTTATATTTTTTTGAAGGAGTTTTATTATTTATATTAATATTGAGTACATATTTCATATTTGTTATTTTTACAATATATCATAAATATTAAGTGATCTATATTATCAACGTTAAACACTTTAATTGATGAAAATATTAATGTGATGATAAATATCTCATATTAATACAATCAACTGTTATATGATATATAAGATTTAATGAGATTTTTTCTACTTTTCTCCGAACAACCTATAATTTAGGTGCGTCTTAATATTTTAAAGGGGACATATTATAATAACTCCATTTTTTTCTTTTTACTTAACTTGTGTTTCTTAATCCTATTATTCCCTGCAATAATTCAAATATCTACCAACAAATAGATTAGATGGGTGAATAAGGAAGACAACTCGTATCTTGTTGAAACGTTCAAGTCAATGTTTACCTAAAAAATGTGTTGACAATCTTTTGGTTTGAATTCATTCAATCTGACTACTGACTTCAAAAATAAAATAATAAAATTAAAACTTTGGTATGAAAACAAAAAATATAGATCCAAGCAATTATAGGAACAATAAAATTTATATTGTTGAGACCCAACACATTAATATACGAGAAATCTATATCTATAAATGAATAAATTTCTTTTTTATATTACGTGTTGTTTTTAAGTTTAGAAAATTATATGGATGTATCTCTTTTATTTTAATTAAGCTAATACATACTTACCATCCTCATTATTAAGTTCACTCAACATTTTATATTAAAAATTAAAATAATAGTAAATTTTAAATAAATCAATTGTATCTAAACTAACGTCAATTAGATATATTATACAACAAAAGAGTTATAGAAATGAAATAAATTTTGTTGCAAATCCAGAGTCTAACTCCTCAATGTTGTTGAATTCAAAGAATATATATATATAATTTTTGTTGAGTTCACTATTAGGATATGAATATATAATTTGTTATTATTATTATTTTTTTAGACAAGACAATATAATTTATTATTATTATTATTATTTTAGACAAAACAATATAATTTGTTATTATTAGGCGCTTTATAAATCAACAATAAATGTATGTTCCCCTAAAATATGTTTTTAGACGGCTAAATTGTTCCTACAAAAAAGACAAATAAATTGTTTTCTAAAACTTATTTCAGTAAACTTTTTGGGCAATGTGCGTATACTAAATGACAGTGTTAAAAATAAAAAAGAAAACAAAAAACCAACAAACAAAACAGACAATATGAATTCCGGAGGTTAAAAACAGAAATGATAACATTAACTGTAACGCACTGTGTTCTTAGCATTTAAACTTATTTGAAACAAAAATTAAAATGCAATCAGCTAGTATTTCAACTCTTTAATTTTACCCCCTTTATCGCCGTATTTGTTCCTGATTTATGCAGAAGGTCTCTCAGCCATGCTTTACAGGGAGGAGTCTCTTGACACCCTAGTGGGTTTTCGACTAAATTATCATTGCCCTTCTTTAACACATCTTTTTTTTTTTTTGCAGATGATAGCCTTATTTTTTGCAAAGCGAACAGAAGCAACTGCGAAGTGGTGAAAGGGATTCTCAAGGACTATGAATCAGCGTCTGGTCAAACTATTAACTTCAATAAATTCTCATTGATGGTCAGCAGGAACGTGGGCAGGGATGAAGCGTCCAATTTGAGTAGAATTCTTACGATGAAGCAGTCGAAGTCGCTGGGACAGTACCTGGGGATGCCCTCCCAAGTTGGGCGAGATAAAGGGAGAATTTTCAGGAAGATAAGAGACAAAGTGTGGAAAGTCTTACAAAATTGGAAGGGGAGATTTTTTTCGGTAGGTGGAAAAGAAGGGTTGATCAAGTCCATTGCCCAAGCTATCCCAACTTATACCATGAGTTGTTTCAGGCTGCCAGTCTCTATTTGTGATGACATAAATCGTCTGTGCGCTCGTTTCTGGTGGGGTTCGACCACGATAACAAGAAAGCACACTGGTTGAAATGGGAAAGACTGTGTGATAGGAAAGAGGAGGGTGGGCTAGGTTTCAGGGAGATAAAAGCCTTCAACCAGGCCATGCTCGCAAAGCAAAGTTGGAGAATCATTAGAAATTCGGACAGCCTTCTTGCAAAATTCCTTAGAGGAAGATATTTTAAAGATGGAGACTTTATTCATGCACCTCTAGGCCAGAACCCCTTTCTGACTTGGAGGAGTATTGTTTGGGGTAGAGAACTTTTCCTTAAAGGTTATAGGTGGAAAGTGAGCAACGGGCGTCATATTCAAATAGGGCGGGACACCTGGATTGATAGGGCAGGGTGTAGCAAACCTATCCTAATGAGAGACGGAATGAAGGAGGATTATGTAAGCACCCTGATTGAGGACACTGGAGGATGGAACGAAGCCTTAGTAAAAGAGACGTTCACACCTCTTGAGGCCGAAGACATTCTGAAGATGCCAATGGGGAGGTTTAGGGCGAGAGATGAAATTATTTGGTGGTGTGATAAAAAAGGAATCTTCTCTGTCAAAAGTGCTTACCATTTATACAACTATAAATTAAATTTGAACTAAAAGACTTGTTACAAATATACAACTATAAATTAAATTTGAAATCTTCATCACTTTTTTTTTCTTTTTTCTTTTTTTTTTTAAAGTTTAACTACACATGGAGTGAGGAGATTCAAACTTTCTAACCTATTTATCGAGGGTATATCCCTTAACCAGTTGAACAACTCTTAATCACCTCTAAACTTCGATAGTTGTTGTGATTATATATTTATTTAAGATTTATGAAATTATTGCAGTTAAACCTAACCACTTACAGAGTTTAACATGGTTTTTTTAGTTCAACAATTTATGTAGTGGGAATCAAACTTTTGACCTTAAGAAAAGTAATAGATATCTTATTTATTGAACTATATTCAGACTGAAAAAACGATAGGTTTTAGTTGTAACAATTTTGGTGACTTTGAATAAATAATTATTCAATTTGAAAATTTGAGAATTTGAGAGTGAAGTTGTAACAACCTACAATTTTAGGACTAGCTTTTGTAAATTTGTCATTAAAATAATATTAAATACACCATGAACTCATTACTCATTGGACAACACAAATAAAATATTTAGGGATGTGGATAGATGACCCATTCTTATACTATGGTTGATCATTTAAAGTAATCATTTAATTTGGGTCCCTTTAAGGGATTTAAAAGGCCAAGTAAAATGTAAGGTAGTGCCCTTATTTTTGTCTTATCTTTTTTCCTGGTCCTAGACTCCTAGTGTTGGACCTCAACAACGTGGGTTCCTCTCAACCTAATTCTTAATTACAGAGAAAAAGGAGTACTTAGATTCTTATAAATCTAACTCTGTCATAATAATGATTCAATTTTAAACAATAAAAATAGTTGGATTGTATTAAAGTTTTTAGTTCTATAACGTGGAATACCCCAACTTTTGACTTTTTGATTGAAGGTATATACTTTTAATCAGTTGAGTTATGTTCATAAAGATGGTTAAAAGTAGATATTTGAACTCATACAGTGACAATTGCATCTTGTAAATTTATAAAACCATTGCAATTTAATTATTTCATTTTTTTAAATTCAAATTTATTTATTTTTATCAATTCAACAACATTTGAGGTGGGAGATACGAACATCTGACCTTTTGATCGAGGGTACATGCCAATTATGTATTGTTGAGCTATGCTCACTTTAGTTATTCAAATTTAATTATGTCATTGGTAGGTTGAAAAATTACATGATATCATTTTTGAATTTGGAGGGATATTATAATCAAACATATTTTTACTTAATTGCTCCCTTTTGGTCCTTGAACTTTAAAAAGTGTCTAACAGATCCTTGAACTTTTAATTTTGTGCCAAGTTGGTCCCTAGACTTAAGATGTTTAATAGGACTTAAACTTTTAATTTTGTATCCAATAGGTCCCTAAATTTTAAATTTTGTGTCTAATAAGTCATTGACCTATTTGACATTTTTTAAAATCCATAGACTTGCTAGACACAAAATTGAAAGTTTAGGATATCATTAGACATAAAATTCAACTTTATATCTAATAAACCAGCTAATTTTTAAAAATTTCGAATGTGCCAAGGATTTAATACACTAGCTAATTTTTAAAAATTTTGAATATGTCGGAGATCTATCAAGTACAAAATTGAAAGTTTGTGGACTTATTAGACACAAATTTAAAAGTTCAAGAACTTATTATATACTTTTTAAAATTTATGGACCAAATAGGGGCTAATTTTTAAGATAATGTTGTTTAAATAAATAATGACACAATTAGGATAGTTTTGAAACTAATAATTTTTAAAATGTATAAAAAAAATGAAATTACAAATGTAGGGTAAAAAAGAAAAGAAATGTTTAAAATAGAGTACCTAAATCGTGTACCATGTACACGATTTACATGTCAGTGGAAATCGTGTACACCGTACACGTTTTACGTATATCTAATACTTGTTTCACTTAAAAATTCAAAACCATACTTTGGCTTGTTGGCTGTAGGAGGGGCACAATGAACGGCTGCAAATTCAAGGTCACGGGTTCAAATCCTTGTAAACGTGTCTTTTTAAATTTTTACCCTTTTTTTTTTATTTTTTTTTGCATATATATATATATATATATATATATATATATATATATATATATATATACCAAAAAAACGCCACTTTTTAACTTCATTTTTTTTCTATTACTCTTTTAGTTTAACTTCATTTTTTTATTATATATTTAATTTGCAATATACATATATAATATTATTTTAATTTTTAGTAAGTTGGGTATGGTTAGAGTTTAATTATTTGTTTTAATTTTACTCATATATATACAAAAAGAAATAAATCTTTAGTAAATATTTTAGAAAAATTAAATGCATAAAAAAACTTAATTCTATTTTTAAAATTCTTAAATATTTCAAGTTTCATTTTTTTATATATATATTTAGGTGGATAATTTTATAATGACCATATTTGTGTTATTATTTTTTTAATTTTCATTATTTAAAAAAAATCTAATTTAAGGGATAATTTTTAAGATAATGTTGTTTAAATAAATAATGATACAATTAAGGTAGTTTTGAAACTAATAATTTTTAAAATGTATAAAAAAAATAAAATTACAAATGTAGGGTAAAAAAGAAAAGAAATGTTTAAATTTACATATTTTAAAAAAACTACATATTATTATTATTTATTTTGAAATTCTGGATTCGCCACTCTGACGTGTACCATGTACACGATTTACATATTATTATTATTTATTTTGAGGCCATAAATATATTTTTTTTTCTCAAGAATCAAGAAATCCCACCACGATTTTTCGGGAAAATATGCAAACTTTCAATGCTGGATCTAAAAAAGTAATCTCTCCCACTTTCGATGATGGCTCACACTTATATTTATATATTAGATAGATAAATCATAATTAAAAAAAAAAAAAACTGCTATGGAAATCGTGTACATGGTACACGAGATCCATTTGAAAATCGTGTACCACGTACACGAGTTACCTGGCAGCCACATGGCGGCCACGCCATCGAATGGCGCCATGTGGCACAAAAATCGTGTACGGGGTACACGATTTTGCCTTTCCTCGTGTACATGGCCCTCGATTCATTTGGCTACTCGTGACCACGGGCTGCGACTTACATAAATCGTGACCCATGTACACGATTTATCTACCCTACATTTGACATTATTTTAAAACTTACCATTTTTGTGTTATTATTATTTTAATCTACATTATTTTTTAAAAAAATCCACCAAATAGATAGAAATTTAAAAGTTTAGGGACTAAACTTATTATTTAACTTTAAATCATGTGATCTAAATAGAAAAAGATATACTAATGTAGAGATGTTATTTTTTGCGCCCACATGACACTAAAAATTAGGCAGCCTACGGGCATGTCTCTCAAAAGTAGTTACCTTGTTTTTATTGATGAAGAATGCAATTTGAATTAAGTTAATAATTTAGAACTAATCATTTAATATAGGTGCCAATCATTTATCCTATGATCAATATTAATAACACTATACAATAATAACCAACAATTATTACAAGGATGGTACTAAATCAAGTTTGATGAATTGTGGAACCATGGGTGATTTTGGGTGATTTTTACTATTAGTAATCATGAAAAATAATTGTCGCATATAAAAAAAAACCAACAAATATTTTTATATTTTTTACATTGTTCTAAATAATAGAATATTCAAACAATGCTCTCTGTTGGATTAAACATTTGAGTAATCCTACGTTAATTTGAAGATCACGAAATTTTAACAATGAGTTTTGTGTATCTTATATTTTGTTTTATTTTTTATTTGTATGTTACAATTGCTTTTTTTTTTTTTTTTTTAAAAATTAGTTGTAGCATACATAATATAATGAGTAAAATTAAACTCAAACTACGGGTGGGTTGTGAGGAAGCCATAAAAAGAAAAGTTTCAAAATGAGACAAAAAAAACTAGCTTCGAGAGTAATCCATGAAACACAAAACCCAACTCGCTAGTTAGGTCGAATCTAACCTAAGTAATTAAGCCAGCCTGAATCCCTAACCTAGGTAGGAAAAGGAACTAGGCCTGAGCTTGGCCCCATCTACCATAGGCCTACGGTTGAGCCCAAGAGGACAACCCCTTTCGGGTTGAGCAGGTAATTTGGTTCAAGGACGGTTCAACCCTCGGTCTCGGTTGAGAAACACGATGACAAGGAGAAGAGCGACCATAAACTCTAGGTCAAGCCCCATATAAAGAAAAGAGTGACTTCAATTTTTACTATGCTAACACAAATCGTAGTCTAACTTAGATATCGGTGAGTGTTCAACGAGCGCCATATCAGCATACAATTTGATGCTTTTCAATTATTATTCATCTTTTCAGTACAAGTTAGACCATTCTCCTAAGCCAAATTCGCGCATCAACACGTCAAATACTATAATTATCCAAAAGACTATATCCATGTTTAATAATTTAATTCCCACCACTAAAATATTAATCACAGTACATCCTTATTTTTACTATAATAGAAAGTGGGATATTTGAAACATTTTTAGGGTAAAGTACCCTTTTGATTTATAGGATTTAAACTTAATTTCTATTTGATCATTGAATTGTCAAAACTAACACTTTTAGTTATTGATATGCAAATGTAGTTTCTATTTAATCATTGAGGATTCAAAATTGATATATTTGGTCCACGAGGTTTGAATTTAATTTTTAATTAATCCTCGAAGTTTGAAATTGGTAAATGGTCTCTAAGCAGACTTGACCATTAGTTGATATAACATAATGGTAATTTGACAGTTAAAGTATGTTGACTAGACTTTGCTAATGAGTATTTTTTAAACGAGTTGATTTTTTTTTTCAATTTTAATCTTTATTCTATATACTCATGGACCAATTTGAAACTCCAGGTACCAATTAGAAATAAAATTTAAATATCGAGGACCAAACACGTCACTTTTGAAACCTCAATGACCAAATAGAAACTAAATTCAAATCTCAAAGACCAAAAGTATTAGTTTTGAAAACGTAGAAACCAAATAAAAACTAAGTTAAACTCTCAAAGATCAAAAATGTATTTTACCATATTTTTAATACAATTGTCATTTAAATAATTTTAAAATTTAAAACCTGTCCTATAAGTTATTTATTCTACTAATTTTTTATTAAAATTCAAATAATATTGAAATCGGGCTGAAGAATCTCCCAAATCTTGCAAAAATATCCAAAAATCTCGTAATTTTCGTGATTTTCGCATTTTTCAAATTTTTGCAAAAATGCAATTGCATTCTGTTGCATTTTTCCAGATTTGCCAGAATTTTCCAAAAATGCAATTGCATTTCCATTATGGAATGCAATTGCATTTTGTGCTTATTTTTTAGACTTGTTTTTCAAAAAAAAAATGTAATTGCATTTCCAACATGGAATGCAATTGCATTTTTGTATTTGCTCAAAACCAACACAAAAAATATCAAATTAGTGTAATTTCCAACATCTTTTCAACTTCTTTCCTATTTTTCATTACTCCAATGAGCTTTTATGAATTCAACTAATAAACAATATTTTAAGCTTGCTCGTCATACAACAAGACACACAAAAATGACATGAAGAAACTAGTTTAGGATCAAATAATCCGCATAAATGAGAATTATCAATAGTGGAGTACAATCTTTAATATATGGTCCTCTGATTCTTTCTCTTGTATGTATACTTGACTCGAGGGCTAAACGCTTGTTCTCGAGGCTGAATTGTCAACTTTGAACTTGTACAAAAGTCTTCAACTTTGAGTTTGTTGAAGGTCTTTAGCTTGTAGCTTGTTGATGGCATTTAGCTTGTAGCTTATTGAAGGTCTGCAGCTTGTAGTTTATTGAAGATCTTCGGCTTGTAGCTTGTTAAGGTTCTTCGACTTGTAGCTTGTTAAGGTTCTTCAGCTTGTAGTTTGTTGAAGGTCTTCAGCTTGTAACTTGTTGAAGTTTTTCAACTTGTAGCTTCTTGAAGGTCTCCAGCTTGTAGCTTGCTGAAGGTATTCGACTTGTAGCTTGTTGCAGTTATTCAACCTGTAGCTTCTTCAAGGTCTTTAATTTGTAGCTTGCTGAAGTCCTTCAGCTTGTAGATTCTTGAAGGTCTTTAGCTTGTAACTTATTGAAGGTCTTTGACTTGTAGCTTGTTGATTTTTTTTGGCTTGTAGCTTCTTAAAGGTCTTCGATTTGTAGCTCCTTGAAGGTCTTCAACTTGTATCTTGTTGAAGGTCTTCATGAAGCTTTTAATCTTTGAAGTCTTAAGTTCTTCCATACGCTTTAGTTTCAGTCTTCAATATTCAAGAAGAGTAAATTTCGTTATTTAGAGTTCAATAAGATTTAAACTTTGTCTTCAGATCTGCAGTCTTCAATATTCAGGAAGAGTTTATTTCGTTATTAAGTCTTCAGGAATATTTAAACTATGTCTTCAAATCTTCAGTCTTTAATATTAAGGAAGAGTAAATTTCGTTCTTCAGTGTTCAATAAGATTTAAACTTTGTCTTTAGATATGCAGTCTTCAATATTCAGGAAGAGTTTATTTTGTTATTAAGTCTTTAGGAATATTTAAACAATGTCTTCATATCTTCAGTCTTCAATATTTAGGAAGAGTTCATTTCGTTTTTCAGTATTCAAGAAGATTTAAACTATGTCTTCAAATCTTCAGTCTTCAATCTTCAGGAAGATTTAAACTATGTCTTTAGTCATCTCTGAATTTTTGAACTCTGCAATATTCTTCATATCTAAATGTCTGGCCTTCTGCCCCCTAATAAAGGTAGCTCGTCTATTATAGAGTTTCTATGTGGGCTTGAGCTTAATTATATTTTGGGCCAAACTATTTAGACTATGATTTGTTTGTTTTGGGCCAAATTATAATTTAAATTTGGACCCAAAATTTCATATGATCTTGCTTGATCAAATGACTATGGTCAAGACACGTAACACATTATTTAAATGTTTTGTAAATTTTCGTCTTCAAATTTAATTTGGGAACATATTAATTTATAATTAGTCTCAAATTTAATAATATGTAATTTTGTCATTAATTTATAAATAATGATGTGGTGATTTATGTTTGGTCGAAATTTCTCATTCAACATATCAATCTAGAAAAATACATTTTACGAAAAAAAAACCTTAAAAAATTGTCGAAATTAAATTAAATTAAATGCCAACATCAACTTTTTGTTTTTTTTTTTTTGACGGCTCCAGCCTCCAACATCATATAAATATTCGATAATTGAATAAAAAAAAAACCAATCCGATTTGGCCATCGGGTCAAGTCTCTCGGCGAATTAAAAAGTCAAGAGTCCAATTACCATTCAAGCCATGCGATCAAGTTCGACACGTGTCCATCGCCGGAAAGCGGTCCACCACGCGCCGCCGCCCCCCCGGCCATCGTCTCTGAGAATTAACACGAGGCGAGTACGAGCACGTGCCCAACATGCGCGTGAGGTTGCGAACAAGAAAAAGCGCTGAAATACGCGGCCCAATAAATAAAGCCCAAAGAGAAACCAAAAAAAAGAAATACCATTTTCGTAATTTAGCAAAAGTCTAGACCCTAAAATCGCAATTTCAGTGGGCTTTTATAAACCCTTCACTTTTCCGTTTCCTTTCAACCAAATCTCCCACGAAACTATCTTCCCTCTACCCAAAGAAAAAGGTTCAGAGCAAGTCTTCTTCTCTTTTACACACTGAAAAACGAAGGTACTATCTCTGAAAAAACCTTGTTGCTTCATGTTTTTCCATGTCAAATAGTGTTAAACTGAGTTTTTTCATGTATGTTTTTTTTAGATATATGATTCTGTGTATATGAAGAACATTTGATACAAGTGTGGTTAGTTTTAATGGGGAAAGGAAGACCAAGAGCTGTGGAAAAGGGGGTCTTAGGGCAAAATTTGAGTGTATGTTCATCAGCATCATTGAATATACCATCTGGGCCTGTGTATTATCCAACTGAGGATGAATTTAGAGACCCATTGGAGTATATATATAAGATCAGGCCAGAGGCTGAGCCTTACGGTATTTGTAGGATAGTGCCTCCCAAGAACTGGAAACCTCCATTTGCATTGGGATTAGATTCTTTTACATTTCCCACGAAAACTCAGGCCATTCATCAATTGCAGGTTAGACCTGCTGCCTGTGATTCAGAGACTTTTGAGCTTGAATATAATAGGTTTTTGGACGATCATTTTGGCAAAAAGATGAAGAAGAAGGTGGTTTTTGAGGGAGAGGAGTTGGATTTGTGCAAGTTATTTAATGCAGTAAAGCGTTATGGTGGATATGACAAAGCTGTGAAGGAGAAGAGGTGGGGTGAGGTTTTTAGGTTTGTTAGATCAAGAAGGAAGATTTCGGAGTGTGCGAAGCATGTGCTGTGTCAATTGTACCGAGAACATTTATATGATTATGAGAACTATTATAATCAATTGAATAAGGATGTCACGAGGAGTTCAAAAAGGAAAATGCAAGATGAGAAGCCTAGCGAATGCCTGGCTGAATTTTCAACCTCTAAAAGGAGGCGGCAGAACACTGATGATGGTAGAGTCAAAGTCTCAAAGTTAAAAGATGAAGAAGATAACGATCAGATCTGTAAGCAATGTAAAAGTGGATTGCATGGTGAAGTGATGCTGCTATGCGATAGGTGTGACAAGGGGTGGCACATATATTGTCTCTCACCACCACTAAAGCAAGTCCCACCAGGGAACTGGTATTGTTTAGATTGCTTGAATTCAGAAAAGGACAGTTTTGGTTTTGTGCCTGGTAAATGCTTCTCCCTGGAAGCATTTAAACGTATGGATTGTAGGGCCAAGAAGAAATGGTTTGGCTCAGGGTCTGCTTCTAGAATGCACATTGAGAAGAAGTTTTGGGAAATTGTAGAAGGTGCCTTTGGTGAGGTTGAAGTTAAATATGGCAGTGATTTGGACACATCGGTTTATGGCAGTGGCTTTCCTCGTGAAAATGTTCAGAGACCAGAATCAATTGATGCTACAGTGTGGGATGAATATTGCAATAGTCCGTGGAATCTCAATAACTTGCCCAAATTGAAAGGGTCCATGCTTAGAGCCATTCGTCATAATATTACTGGTGTTATGGTGCCCTGGTTGTATATTGGGATGCTATTCTCATCGTTCTGCTGGCATTTTGAAGATCACTGTTTCTATTCAATGAATTATCTACACTGGTATGTACCTATTTCTACCCCCTCCCCCCCTCATATGCTCAGAATTTCAATTTGAGTGATCAATTCTTGCCAACATTTGTTCGTATATTTTATTTTCGCTTCCTATTACATAAGGTGCAGACGTTAATTTTAATTTTCAGGACGGAAACAATATACCTTCATTAGTTAAAAAAAAATTGGAGTATGTGGGGGACACACTGGTCCACACTTAAGTGTGCCAATATACTTGTCCTTGCATGCATTGAAATTTCTTGACGATATGTATCTGGGTCCGGGGGGGCTTCTATTTTACTTCTGAAAATAAACTTTAACGCAGGTTATGCAATTTTTCATTTTTCTTTCATGTGGCCAAATTTCCAGTTACTTTGATTTTACATTCACTTCCATGTCAACCCTTTATTTCTAACTATCATGATTTCTTGGGTGCTCATGGAGATGTTACAGAAAGATTGGTTGCTCTTGTGGATTATTATGATTGATCAAATGCATAGAAGTATGACGTACATTTTTACCCAAAAACTGGTTGTAGAAATGAGCTTCAGTTGCTTATTTCTCCATCAATGGAGAAAAACATGTTTCGTGTCCTGGTCTGTTCTTAGTTTCCTTCCATAATACTCAATATTTTCCATTCTTATATGATTCTATTTTGTCCTTTCTACATTTATTATCGGCCAAATATATGTATGGTCCTAATGTTTTGATGTTTTTTCATTGGTTCCTAATGTTTAAAACGTTTCAATTTAGTCCCTTATGTTTTAACCATTTTCAATTATACCCTCACAAGTCACCATTAGGGAATGCTAAAATTGGTTTGTGATAAATGTACATGACATGATACTTAGTGAGTTATTAGAAATTTAGAGGATGAATTTTATTCCCTAAATGAAGGAAATGAAAAACTTTTGCCAACTTTTTAAAAATTTGGAGGAGGAATTAGAATTTTTTTTTGCTTAAGTGACCAAATTTCTTCTCAAAATTTCTACAAACTCAATTAGTATCATACTATGTACTTTTATCACAAACCAATTTTAATATTACCCAGTAATGGGGTATAATTAAAAAATGTTAAAAAATGAGGGGTTAAATTGAAACTTTTTTAAACATTAGGGACCAAGTTGAAAAAACACCAAAATATTAGGGACTAAAACATGTATTTAGCCTTTATTATCTAGGTAAATGTTCAGGCGGGAAGTTTTAGTTTTCCGACTTGTAGATACTTTGTTTCTATGTACTGTATGCATTCTATATATGATTAGGATGTTTTTAGGTTAATTGTTTATTGGAGATTTACTTCGCACTTCTTTTGAGTTTTCAGGGGTGACCCAAAATGCTGGTATAGTGTACCTGGTAGTGAAGCTACTGCTTTTGAGAAGGTAATAATTAGATTCTTTTAGATTCACATGCATCTAGATTTTCTTGACCGGACATCCTCGTTTTGCATGCCTGTCATGGAATTCATGATTCATTTTTCCCCCTAATTGCTTGTTAGTTTACTAATCTGGTGCAACCTAGGTGGCTAAGGAGAGTTCTCCCCAAGAAGTTTATCAAAAAAATCTTTATTATCGATCAAATGTTATAGAATACAAGAGAGAAAGTCCCTATTTATAGAGAATTAAAAACAAACTAAGTATTTTTTTGACAATATATGGGATTCGAACCTTTGATCTCTTGATCGAGGGAATATGCTTTATGCCAGTTGAACTATGCTAAAATAAACTAAGTATTAAAAATACAAAAGGATACTAAAAGTGATTAATCAAGGAATTAACCAAGATCAATATCTAATTAACCACTAATCCTACTACATCATATTCTATCCCTAAGAAAAACTCATCCTCGAGTTTTAAAAAGAAAATGAAGATAGGAGGACAAAAACAAATTGCATGAATGAAATTAGTTGATGAGTTGGACTCATTCCTATGACGCTTCTTTCGATGATTTGAAAATTGTCTCCTGAAAATATTTTTTTCTTTGTCATCTTCAGAGCACTATTATTAACAAAATAATTCATAATCCCTTGAAAAAACTAATCTTCATTCACAAATCCATTCGGTTTGGGTATGGGGTGAATCAAATTTGTAAAAAGTATGGGCTTGGATGTGGGTCGAGTCACGCAAATCTTGGGGTAGAAAATGTCAAAATTGTCAAATGGGTTTTGGGTTGGGTCGTGCAGGCACTGAGCTATGTCTTCTTCCTCCTCTTTGCACGCGACAACACTTAACACCCGATTGCGGCTTCCATCTCCTTCGCTCGCATCATCTTCTTCGGGTGAGTACTCTAACCTTTGGCTTTCATCTTCACTTGTGTCTCACGATTCCCAACTTCACTCGTATGTCCTACTTCGTACGCGACTTCTTCTTCGCACACAATAATGCCTTCATCGTTTCTGTTTTAGATTTTTTTAAAATATAAATTTCCTTGAATTTCTTTCACACGATCCAAAAGTTTTGGCTTTGGGTGAATTCTTCTTCGCATCGAACTTGTCGATTTGTTGTAAATCGATCCAATGTGTGAGTTAATTCCCCCAAAATTCACTGAACACCAATCATCCCCTTCTTGGTTTCCTCCAAAGCTTCATGGTTGAGGTAGGAATTTAGATGTGTTCTTGAATAATTTTTCGCCTCCATTGGTAGTGATTCAAATTAGAAGGAAGATTTTCTAGCCTTGAAATTCGTTATGTAAAATTCCATTCTTTGACAATTCTTGCCAAATTCTTGAAATTTCTTCTCTAATCTTGAAAGAAGGGTACTCTAAAAGGTATCCCTTTTGTAAACAATTGTGCATTGTTGAGTAATGAGCACAACCCACAAAACTCCCTCTTACAAACTTCGTCAACAAGAGTTTCTCGATCTTCCACTAGTGACGACCAATGTTGGCCCATGCGATTGCTTTGATACCAAATTGGTGTAGCCTAGGTGACTAAGGAGAGTTCTCTCCAAGAAGTCTATCTAAGAATCTTTATTATCAATCAAATGTTAAGGAATACAAGAGAGAAATTCCCTATTTATAGTAAATTAAAAACAAACTAAGTACTAAAAATACAAAAAGATACTAAAAAGGGATTAACCAAGGAATTAATCAAGATTAATATCTAAATAACTACTAATCCTATTACATCTTAATCATGTCTTTATTTTCTTCTTTCCCTTCCGATAGGAACCCCTTTCTTTTTGTAATTTCATTTGATCAACGAAATATTTGTTTCCTATAAAAAAAAATTAATCTTTCCCTAGTATGTTGGAACTTTGCTATAGATTTATTTTTGTGTGCGGGGGCCAAGCCCCTTTGTGCTATTTCCGCAACTCTAATTTATCTGAGAAGAGGTTACACTCGGTTGCCTCTGTGTTGATTTCTTCTGAGCATTCTCTCTTGCTTTCTTTGGGCTTTCGTTGTACTTTTACTGAGTATGAGTGTTTGGAGGTGGTGGACCTTCTTTCTACTATTGTTGATCAGAGGGTTAGTTTAGGGAGAATGGATCTATGGGTTTGGGAGTCTTCGGAGGTTTTCTCCTGTCACTCGTTCTTTCTCATCCTTTGTTCCTCCTCTCCCTTTTAGGGGACCTCAATTTTTTCCTCTTTGAAAGGTTAAAATCCCTAAAAAAGTGAAATTCATTGCTTAGCAAGTCTTACATGGGAGAGTGAATGTTTGGAATTGTATCCAACGACATTCTGCCTTGGTGTTGCATCTGCATTGGTATGTCCTTTGCAGACAGTAAGAGAAGGATCTAGATCATCTTTTGTGGAGTTGCAAGTTTGCTTACTCCCTTTAGAGTCGGTGCTTTAGTTTGTTTGGGATTGCCGTGGTGCGTAATAGGGAGAGTCGCTTATTGATTGATGAGATCCTGATGAACTCTCCCTTTCGAGACAAGGGGAGAGTCTTGTGGCAGACTTGTTTTGCTATCTTGTGGAGAGTGTGGCTCGAGAGAAATAGTAGGATTTTTGGAGGGGTGGAGAGGTTTTTGAAGGAGGTGTGGGAGGTGGGGAGATTCAATGTGTCTTGTTAATTGAATTTTTTGTAAGTATTAGCTTGGTTGTATTCTTTTGGATTGGAGTCCTTTCCTGTAGTTGAGGACTCCTTTTGTGGGCTTGTTTTTTTGTATGCCTTTGTACATTTTTTCATTTCTCTCAATGAAAACTTGATTTCTTACCCAAAAAAAAAAAAACGTTGCTGTAGACTTGAATATCAATTATCATCATGTTTCTTTTAGTATCTGGGATTTGATGCCGTTTTGATGATTAATATTAGATGTGATGTTTTCTGTATTTCTTTATGTGAAGATAACATGTTGATTTATATGTCATCTACGTATGAATTAGATCTGTTTCATGTTTGGTTCACTTCTACTTCCTACTCTGTCTAGAATGATGGTTGTATTATGTTTGGGAAGCAAAGGCCGTTTACTGGATCTTTTTCTCTACAGACAGTTTCCTCATTTATGTCTCATATTCTCATTATGAACCTGTATCTCTATACCAATATGAGAGTCATTTGTTAATTATTCAGCAGTCTATTATTAGCAAAAATTTGAATTATAGAAAGCTCTTGAGGTACAGTCATTTTCTTTTCTTCTCTCTCTCCCTCTCTCTACTTCTGTAACGAAGCATTTTGTTTTATGTGCTTTGGTTAAACTGTACAGGTGTACATTTTTTAAATCTTTAAATATATTTTTTCCTTTTATAAATTTTAAAAAATTGATCCTTTGGCTTTGTCATGTTCATGCATTCTTTTGAAGTCTTTGGTTGGAACGCAACGCTTGCATCTTCATGGACAAGAATCATGATATCGGTTATTTTTATTGATTCTACTTCCCTTTTAGCTATTACTTGGAGCAAATTGTCTCCTCCTTTTTGTAATTGTAGTCTATCTACCATTGCTAACCAATGGAGGTGTTTTTTGTAATTGATATTCGATAGGAACTTCTTTTGTATCCCATTTCATCATATTAATGGATGGTTTTTGTTTCCTATAATTTATTTTTTAAAACTGCTAATCATCTTGCTCCGTAATCTTCTGTTAGTTATAGGATTTTTGTTTCCTATCAATTAAGATATATGTGAAATTAACCTATATCCTTCACATGATTGTAGGTTATGCGGAACAGCCTTCCTGATCTTTTTGATACACAACCTGATTTGCTTTTCCAACTTGTCACCATGTTGAATCCATCCGTCTTACAAGAAAATGGCGTACCTGTTTATACTGTACAGCAGGTCTGAAATTAAAAATGCAGTGTATATGTTCATGCATCTACACATTTAAAGTTGAATTGTTCTTGCATCTGTTACATTATTTGATATGATTTTATTCTTCTGTCCTTGGAATCACCTTTTCACATACTTAATTGGTTTCTTTATGTCATTTTTGACTTCTTTGCTTGCTGCCAGGAGCCTGGAAATTTCGTTGTGACCTTCCCTAGATCTTTCCATGGGGGTTTTAATCTTGGTATGCTTATCTAGTTTGATTTAATTAACTAAGACAATCTGATGACAAGTTCAGCAACTAATTTTAGGTTTATAAACTGTCTCCCTTAATTATTTTCAGGACTAAATTGTGCCGAGGCTGTAAATTTTGCTCCTGCTGACTGGATGCCTTATGGTGGGGTTGGAGAAGAACTGTATCAGTTTTATCACAAACCTGCTGTTTTTTCTCACGAGGAGCTTATCTGTGTGATAGCGAAGGTTGAAAATTTTGGACGTTTAAAGTTTTTTTTTCAAATCAAGTTATCTATCTTTATACTCAGTGAAGTTGTTTCTTATAAAAAAAAGTTATCTATCTATTTACTTTATGTAAGGAATTATCAATTTAATTGAATAAGGGACATCGTGAGATCCGACCTTATAAATTGACCTATTTTTATTTTTTTTAGATAGGAAATAATTTCATTGATTAAATGAAATAACACAAAAGGGGATAAACCTATCCAAGATAATTACAAAAAGATTCTCTAGCTAGACATAAGAGAACTTAAGCTGTAATTACAAAAGGGAGGAACTTTTTTGCACCAAAAAAAGGGCCAAAAAAAAATATCTTTCGACATAGCTTCTGTTCCTTTCCTTTTCTTGGAGATTCTGGCATTTCATTCACTCCAGAGGACCCAAATAAAAGCCCTGTCCAGCTTCAGCCAAAGAACTTTCTTGTCACCCTTGAAAGGATGATCCTTAAGCACTAAATTCAGCCAAACCTTCTCTGAGTGAGGGAGAGCCAAGGGCCAGTCGATGGCCTTTGGAAAAGACAATCAAATAGCTTGAGAAAAAGGGCAGTGCACAAAAAGATGCATTGGAGATTCATTTTCTGATTTGCAAAGGCAGCACCAGCTTGGGGAGAGAGCTATCGAGGGGCAACTTCGTTGAGTTGTTCATTTGTGTTGACGCAAGAATGACTAAGTCCCAAATATGGAATTTAACCTTCTTTCCAAATGTGGTCATAGAGCTTGTTTCTATCTGTAGGGCCATTGCCTTGCAAGGTTAAAATTAAAATGAAAGATAACATAAATTGACCTATTAATAAAACATATTTTAGAGAACCTGAAATTAAAATGAAAAATTGTAGTTATATTAGCTGTTTTGTCTGGAAGATGAAAGATAACACCCTCCTTTCTTTGGCATTTTTTGTATGTATAGTTAAGAACATGATGCAACGCTTGCTCTCAAAAGGCAGGTCCTAAGGTTGGGTCTAGAGGCTTTTGGGTGGGTGGGATTAGCCAAATGTCTTGGTTCGAACCTTCAAGTGAAATTTTTAATGAAATAAAACCTTTATTTTCTCCTATTGTTGATGATGGAGCATTACAAATTCTTCTTGTGGAGTAGTGGGTGGGGCTCGATACTACTAGTATAAAAGGTAGACCTTAACATGGCCTAAGACAGTGTTATGATGTGCGTCTTTTGCCTATCTAGAGAGTTTAGTTTTTTCCTCTTCTGTCTCTCTAATACTATGGAAGAAAATTGCTTGTATGCTTAAACTTGTTTGTTCCTTCTTCTTCTTCCTTTTTTTAATGCGAAATGAACATTTCATTAACAAAATGGGCAAACAAAAAAGGGAGATGAATTATATCCTTGGCTCACCAAAGGGATTACGAAAATGCTTCCCAATTGGCTAACATTTGCAACGAGCCGTAATTACAAATTTTTTTATTATGGAGCTCAAAGAAGAAGCAACCACTCTATGTCCTGTATTTTGACTCATGTCTTCCCCTTGAAAAACCTATTTGTTTCTTTCAAACCCCAACCTCCATAAGAGTGCTACCACCTCGTTAAACCACAAGGTGAAATCTTTGAGTTGAACAAGAGCATCTGTTGCATTTTTTAGAAAACACAAGTTAATATTGAAGATTTTGAAAAGCTTAGCCCAACCAAAAACAACATAACTACAATTAAAGAAGCACCATGCTGGTAAGCTTGGGTGTAAGGTGAAAAGTCTTCCCTTAATTATTTGAGTTTTCCTATTGGTGGAAAGTATGGGGCGTGGCTACGTGGGATTCTTTAGTGGAGAAGTTCAAAGTGAAAGTTGATAAATGGAGAGGTTTGTCTCTCTCGAAAGGTTGGTAGTTAACCCTTGGGCAGGCGGTGTCGAACAGTCTACCTTGTTATTCCTTTAGTTTATGGTGGTCTCGAGTTTGGTTCTTTTCGTCAAAAAACAATGCTGTCCTTATGAATTGGCTTTGGAGATTTACTCAAGAGGAAAATGCTTTTTTGGAGGAGAGTGATTTGTGCTATTTATGGGATTGGATCACCATGGCTGGAATACAAAGCTACCTAAGAAAAAATGGAGATAGAGGCTATGGTTTGGGATAATGAAGAATAAGAAGTAGTTCTTTAATTTTGTTGAATTCGTGGTGGGTATGGGGCCTCTCCTTATTCAGAATGTCGTTTCGGAGAGCCAAAAGTTGGAGAAATTTATGAGGGATTTTTTATGAGGAGGAAGTGGGTCACACATGGTTAGGTGAGAGATCATCTCAAGGCATTTGGAGAGCACTAGGAATTTGAGATGTCGTATTGAGACTATGCTAGCTAAGTGGTTGTAGTGTTTCTTCCTAGAGTTTGATACATTGTGGCATACGATGATAATGAGTAGGTACAATATGAACCTTTTTTAGTGGACTTGAGTTCCACAAAATTTCCTTAGCATTGCTTTAAGGTTTCCCTCTATTCTCACAATTTGTGAAGTGTTCTAACGGGGATGGTTCGAAAGTCCATTTTAGGGAGGATTGGTGGGTGGGTGACAGGTCCTTTGTGCGTGCTGTTCCCTCACTTGTACCACCTATCCTGTCTGATGAGAAATTGCATTCGATGGACTTGGTCTTGCCTTCTCTGGAAAGTCCCCCCTTCCGTGTCTTTTATTTCTTTGGGTCTTCGTCGTTCTCTGTCGGACAGGGAGGTGGAAAAAACATCAACTCCTCTTTCACTTCTAGGTGACATTCATGTCAATTTGGGGAGAAGGGATGTGCATGTTTGGACCTTAATACTTCAAAGGCTTTTCTTGTAGCTTCTTTTTCCACTGGTTATGTATCTTTTCTTCCCCTTTCCTCGAAGCCTTGACTTTCTCCTCTCTCTGTAAGGTTAAGTCCCCAAGGTGTGGCAGGTTCTACATGGGAAAGTAAATACCTTGGACTGCATTTAGAAGCATTCTTCCTTTTTGCTGGGGTTGCATGCTATTGGATATGCTAGCGTCGGAGGTTCTTGCTCATATGTTTTGGGGTCGCCAGTTTACGGAGACCGTGATGAGTGCTACATCTATAAGTAGTAAAAAAAAAAGTTTACGCAGACCGTGTGGAATTATTGTTGGGCCTCTTTCAGGGTCTATTTAATTCATGATAGTGCATGTGTTGTTCTTTGGTTGAGGAGGCTTTCTTGAATCTCCCCTTTTGGGATAAGGGCATATTTCGTTGGCAGGCTTCGATCTTTGCATTGTTGTGGGGTATTTGGCTGAGAGAAATAATAGGATTTTTAGGGGTTGAGAGATCCCAAATGAGGTTTGGGATAAATACCTCCGTGTGGATTTTAGACTCTCCGTAGTTTTGTAATTATTAGTTAGGTCTAATTTTTTTGAATTGGAGTTCGTTTCTTAGTTAGTGTTGGACTCTTCTTTTTCTTTTGGGGTTATTTTTTTTTTTTTTATGCCCTTGTATATTCTTTCATTTTTCTCGATCAAAGCTTGGTTTCTCATTAAAAGTAAATAAAGCAAGCACACCAGTTAGGACTTAGGAGAAAGAGTCAACATATGCATGTTTTTTTAGAACTCTACTCCCTTCTTCTTGAACCTTTTGCTTCCAAATTCTTTGGCGGTTGGCAAATATACGGAGGAAAGATGTGGGCCTAGTATAACAGGTGCTGGCTTAGAGATTTACAAGAAAACTATGTTTCAAATTCTCTTACTTGGATAATGGGAGGGATAGACTATGCATGTCTCTCACTTTAGTTTATTATTTTGGAAAGGTTAAGGAGTACCAGTACTCTGAATTTGTGGTTTCTTTCAATAATTTCGAGTAACAGTTCCCTTTTATCTAGTCATTTTTACACACAAACTCAGGACTATCATTAATTATTCAGTTCTCGCCTTTGTTGCATTTTCGTCCCAAATTCTTATATCATTTTTACTTTTTTGGGGGATGGAATTTATTGTGCATGAGCTTAGTGCTAAATTTTTTCTTAAACTGGTTATATTAACTTTTTGTGACTTGGCAACATTTTCGGACCTCCTTAATTGATACTTCTTAACTTGTTAGCCTCAGTATAACTATTTGTGAGGTTGAAGCTTAGTTTTGTGGATTCTATTTCATTGTCTCAATTTACTTTACTTTTTGCAGATGGGCTGTAGCGGCAGAGTTTCTCCTTACTTAAAAAAAGAGTTACTTAGGATATATTCTAAGGAGAAAAGTTGGAGAGAACATCTTTGGAAAAATGGTGTAATCAGATCTTCTCCGTTGCGTCCTCGAAAATGTCCTGAATATATTAGTGCTGAGGAGGTATCATATTATGATCTGATACTTGTGGTACTATCTTAAGAAGCTTGTTTCTGATAGACATTATGGTGTTGTTGCAGGATCCAACATGCATTATTTGTAAGAAGTACCTTTATCTTTCAGCTATAGGTTGCCGTTGTAGGAGATCTGCTTTTGTCTGTTTGGAGGTGTGTGGACTAATGAGCTTTTGATTTCAAAGTTTTATTGTTAGAGAATTTTATTTTGGAGGGTCTCCTGCCTTTTGGGTGTCTTTTGAAATCTATGCTCCCAGAAAGTTGTTGAAAATGACCCATCCTAGAAGCCCAATCAAGGAGTCTAACTTGTCCCAAGACAATGACCAAGTTCCCTTTCCTTTCTCTTTATTATACCTTTGTAAATATGCCTTTCTTATTCTTTATTTGTTTCCTTCTATTTCAGATTATTTTTTCCTCCTTTCTCTTATCTTTGTTACAGTTAACAAAGTTTCCATACTTGTTCATTCTCCCCTCTTTAAACCTAGGGCTATAACATTCAGTTGATTACGAAGTAAGAGTTGAATTTCTCTCATTGTAAAAAAATAAAAGTAGTAGGAAAAGAGTAGTATTTTGAACTTGTTATTTACTGCAAGGTCAAGTGGCTTCAAATGGCCAAATAGGAGGACACCGTAGAGGGGTAGCAACCTCAATTTCAAAGTTAAGGAGGTTCATTTTACTCAATACTTTGTTCTTATCTAAAAAAGTTTATACTATAGTCTATATCGTGTAAAGTTTAGTACTACTATTTGGCTTGGCAAGTTGTTGGGATTGATGTGTAGAGGATCTTGTGGCTATGTTGATATGACTATATGTTTCCTCCCTACTGGCAGCATTGGCAACACCTTTGTGAATGCAAGTACAGCAAGCGGCGCCTTCTTTATCGTTTTACACTTGCACAACTATATGATTTGATTGCTATAATTGATAGATGTGATTTTGTGGAGACAACTGAAAGTAAGGATTTGCCATGGACGGGCTTATACTTCACTGAACGATGCACTTTGACAAAAAAGGTTTAAATGTTCCTTTTATTTTATTTTTATAAATTGCTACATAATTGTGAATGCTTTAAGAAACATATTACCCTTCGCTTTCTTCCTTCATTTCCTTCTCTCGTCTTTATGTGTTCAGTTTTGATGTTTTAGCAATTTTAATCACGTTTCTTTTAAATATGGCTACTTTAAATATAGTTCAGAGTTATTCTTCTTATATGATTGAAAGTAAGTCCTTTAAGTTGTCATTAATTGAGGAGAGAGTTTTTTTGGGTGTTGATTTGGTTAAGTCAGGGAGCCATTGTTAATTCTCACTGTCTTTGGATCTTTCAAGTCTCATTTCAAATTTAGTATTGACTAAGTTTATGCAACATAAATGAGACTCACTCTTACTTGAGCTAAAAAAGAATGATAAAAAAAAGTAGGGGTGGTCGTCGGTTGGTCCAAAATTGATGTTGAAAATTGACCAGTTGGTTTCCATTTATGGAAACCGACAGTTTTTGTGCGGGGTATGTCACTGGCCGACCGACTAGTCAGTTCAAATGGTCAGTTTTTTTAAATAATGATTTTTTAAAATTTTTTTTTAAATTTCTAACGGGGAGTTAGGGTGGGTTGACGTCGGTTAGACAATCACGGCGGCGCTTCCAATGGATGAAGCAACGGTGACAAGAACACTACTGAAGCCTGAAACGAAACAAAACCACCATGACAAGAAAATGGCTGTGACAATGGCAATCGACACGACAAGGAAACGACGACATAACAAGTGAAGAAGATGAAGATTGAAGATGAGAAAATAAAGGAGAAAGGAAGACTTGAGAGAAGGGGTTGGAGGGAAGGAAGGAGAGAAAAGGGAAGAGATAGAGAGAGAAAAGAGGAAGGAAGAAAGAAAGTGAGGGAGAAGGCGAAGAGACTCAAAAAAAGGAGGAGAGATGGGAAGAAGTTAGGGTTTAATTGATGTGACTACTCCTTTCAAAAAAAAAAAAGAAAAAGAATTGATGTGATTGCTCTTTTTAGGAAAAAAAAGGACAAAAGAATTGATTTGAAAGCTTTTTTTAATGGGTTATTGTCAAAATATTAATGGTTGAGCAGAAAATTAAATGATGGTTTTTTTAAAAATGAGCTATTGTTTTTAAGAAGGGTTGGATGTTTTTTTTGGTTTGGTTTTGTTTTGTTTTTGTTTTTAAATAATATAAATAGGTCAGTCGGTTGGTCAAAAATTACATTTCCGGCAACATTGACCGACCGACTAGTCAGACGTTGATCGAAGCTCAGTTGAAACCGACTGACTGACGTTGGTTTCGGTCGGTGGTGTCGGTTTTTCGACATTTTGTGAACACCCCTAAAAAAAGTAGAGAAGTCTTTTTGATAGGGAAATGGAAGGGCTGGATTGGGTTGATAGAAATATTAGATGTGGTGCGATTGGGGAAGGTAAGAACAGAGTTTCGTGATCTCTCAAAATAGGGGGTTTGTTCTCTACAAAGTCGGTCTTTTTTAAGATGATGGAAACAATCCCTAAAGTGAAGTCTCCTTTTGTTGATGCTATATGGAAATTCAATGCTTTAAGAAAGTAAAGGTTTTTTTTTGTGTTCACTAGCCTATAGAGGTTTAAATACCCAAGACTGGTATCAAAGGAGATGTAAAACTTGGGCTTTGTCACCCTCAGTCTTTTGTCTTTGCCTTAGGAATGAAGAGAATTTGGACCATCTATTTCTCCATTGCTTTTTTGTTGTCAACGAGTGGAACTCTCTTGTGAACCTCTTCAGTGTGAGTGGTTGTTTGTCAAGAACTATTGACGGTTGGCTCCTTGAAGTTTTCTCTGGGTGGAAAATGTCCAAAAAGGGCAAGTATTTTGTGGAATTGTGCAGCTAGGATCTTGTTGTGGCACATTTGGTTGGAAAGGAATCAGAGGACCTTCGAAGATAAACCCTTTTCTTTTGAGTCTTTTTGTAGAAGTGTATAGCTTATCGCTTCTTGGTGGGGTTTTAGTCATAGAAAATTCTTTTGTAATTACAACCTTTCCACAATCTTTAACAATTGAAAAGCATTCTCTTAGGGCTCGTTTGATAATGTTCCTGTTTCCTGTTTCTTGTTTATGTTTCTCATTTTTCAAGAAACAGACATGTTTGATAAACCATCTTGTTTCTTGTTTCTAAATTTTTTAGAAACGTTTCTAAAAAAATGGCAGATTTTGAGAAACTTCAAAAAGTAGTTTCTCAAATTCTGTTTCTGTTTTTTTTTTTTTTTTTTTTTTTTTTCCAGGTTTCATGCATGTATTCCTATTTCTCTTTTTACCCATCTCTCTTCTTTCTCTCTTTTCCATTCTATTTTTTTTAAATACTTTTTAATCTTTTTGTTTTTTCTTCTTTTTTATTTTTATTTTTTGATTTATTTCTTTCTATTCGTTCTCTCTCTTTCATCATAATATTTTTTCTTTTAATAGTTCATTATTTTTTTTTCTTTTTTCCATTTTACTTTTCTCTTTTCGTTTATGTTTTTCTCTTCTCTCTTATTTTCTTATTTTCTTTTACTTTACATTAACGAGCTTATAGTTATTATTTTCTATTTAATTGTCTATTATTTTTTCTTTTGGTATGATTTTATTTTTTTATTAAATAAATAAACTAATAATGTATTTAATGTTTACTATTAAATGTAAAAAAATATATACATTTTTTTTTCTTTTGATTTTACTTGCGTATATTATTGGCTAATGCATTTTTTTAAAAGAATAAAAATAAAGTTTATTATTATATTAAAGAAATGTGGGTATGTTCGATTGTCTGACCTTAGACAATTTACAAACTCGTCTAATTGAACTAACTTTTGTAAGTCAAAATCGTTCAAGGTGAATTGATTGAAGTGAGAAATAACATTGCAAATCAAATTTGAACAACATTTGAAAGATAAAATTTATTATTATTATTATTAATTAGGTGTTGTGCCTTAATAAAATACTATAACCTTTTTATAATTGTTTTATGTTTATTTTAATGCATGTTATATGTTTTATTATAGTATATATACTAAAATTTATTTTTACCAAAAAAACAAGAAACAAGAAACAGAAATAGTTATCAAACATGTTTCTGTTTTTAGTTTTTAAGAAACAGAAACAAGAAACGAGAAACAGAAACAGGAAACAAGAAACGAGAAACGAGAACGTTATCAAATGGGGCCATAGCTTCTTTTGGGAGGGCGTTTCCTCTACTCTCGACCCCCAGGTTGTATTTCTCCGTTTCCTCTACTCTCGACCCCTAGGTTGTATTTCTCCCTTTATTTTCTTTTAATGCACTCTCATTTCTTATAAAAATAAAAAAAGCAAAGATTTTGAAGCTTCAATCTAATGGTAGAAAAGCCAACAAGAATGCCTAGAAGAAGGGCATGTGTAGAGACCTACATGTTTCTAGTTCCAAAATTGGATGTTGGAAGTGTAGGCATTGAGGTTCAACTACTTGAGTTAGGACAATTTTAGTTTCTTTACCATTGAGATTACTTGGATTTTAGAAAAAATGAAGGCTTTCTCTTAAAGCTAGATTTTGAGAAGGCTTATGACAAAGTCGATTGTTCTTACCTTGATGCTATTCTTGAACGCAAGGGTTTTGGTACAAAGTGGATAAGGTGGATGTGGGACTCACTGTAAGGTTCTTGATATTGCTAAAAGGGAGACTTGGGGGAAAAATTGAGGCAAAAAAAGGGTTAAGTTCGAAGAAGTAAGGACACGGACACGGGACACACGGCACGACATAGACACGACAATACGCCAATTTCTAAAAATGTAGGACATGGACATGTTGGGGACACGTTATTTAAATTTTTTTTAGGTTATAGTAATACTTCAAAATAAATTAACCATATAAATTGAACATATAATAAGAAGTTATCCAACAAAAAATTACCATACAAATTAGATTTAGAAGTAATTAAAAGCCCACTTAAAACAAAAATTTACAATACAAATAAGAAGTAATTAAAAGCCCACTTAAAACCCTAGACCCATTTTATTTTAATTACAAACCCTAAATTTTGTGACCTTCTCGATACTTTCTTCCTCCCCTCCACTTTCGATAAAATTTACAATCTTCCTTCCCGATACTTTCTTCCTTATCTCTTCGTTCTCCCTCTACTTTCGATAAATTTTGCTGCAGCACTGCCGTCGACCTCTGATCCACTTCGCCTCTTACCGCTGATCAACTTCACCTCCGACCGCCGTTGCTCAAAGGCTTATTTTATTTTCTTTTCCTTTATTCACGTTTTTTTAATGGTTACCGTTAGTAACAAAAGGTATGTTGGGTTTGCTTTTTTAGATGTATCTTCCCCATCTAGTAATTGCAGCGTGTCCAAGGTGTGTCTCTGCCATGTCGAAAACAAAAAAAATAATTAAAAAAAAAAAGACATGCAATTTCACGTGTCGGACACGTGTTTGGAGCTTGTCTGGACGTATCCGTGTCTGACATGGACACTTTGCCAAAACCAACGTGTCCGTGCTTCCTAGGTTAAGGCAAGGGGACCCTATCTCCCTCCCTTAGCCGAACCATTTGCTACTGTTGTGAATGGAGAAGTCTTCAAGGGGTAAAGGTGGGGCGCGATCAAGTGGAGATTACACATATACTTTTTGTTGATGTCACTCTCATGTTTTGCTTAAGGGAGGATGAGTACTTAGGCAATTGGTGGTCTTTCTTTTCCTTGTTTTTAAAGGGAGCCAGTCTTTCGTTGAACATGGATAAAACCTCGTTGATTGGCTTAAACATAAACAAGGACTTAGTTATTCTCCAAGCTGCTAAAGCGGCCTGCAAAGCTGAAGAGCTCCACATTACTTATTTGAGATTTCCCTTTAGAGGTAATCATAGAGTGACTTTCTTTTGGGATCCGATTGTGGACAAGTTCAGTGCTAAAGTTGATAAATGGAGAAATTTTTTTATGTCAAAACTCAAAAGGAGGTAGACTTACCCTAGCCCTCTCCATTTTAAACAGTCTATCAATATACTTATTTTCTATTTTTCAAAGCACTCAGCAAAGTCACCAAGGAGCTGGAAAGAATATTCCTAATTTTTTGTGGGGTGGAGGTCCTTATTGGCCAGGAAGTCATTTGGTCAAGTGGGAGTGGACTTCCCTCCCGTTGCAATATGGGGGATTAAGAGCCGGATCGTTCAAGCGAAGAAACAATGCCTTACTTTTGAAAGGGCTGTGGAGATTTATGCAAGAAGAAAAAGCCTTGTGGAGGAGTGATCTCTAGCATCGATGGTAGCAGCCCTCTAGGGTGGACAACCCTCCATCCAAAAGGAAAGGCCAAAGGTAGACTTTGGTTTGATATTGCAAAAACAACTTTCTGTTCTTTAAGTTTGTGACATTTAAAGTGAAGAACGACAGTGGAATTATATTCCGGAAAGATAAGTGGGTTGGGTCCTCTTCTTTGGAAGCTTCATTTCCTGACTTGTACAACATTTCTTTTAAAAAGGAGGCTACATTTGCGTTGTGTTGGAATGGGGATAGTAATGATTGGGATCTCGGTTTTGGAAGGAGAATCATGGACTGAGAATTCGATAGTTGGCTGAGGCTGGTGGCAATTATAGATGCAGTAAGGCTTGACGACAGGGTGGATAGTAGAGCACTTTGGTGACTTGATTCTTTAGGACGATTCACAACCAAATCTGCTTTCAGTTGGCTGAAACAAATCAGAATTTTTTTGAAACAAGAGACGAAACTTTTCATTAAGAGAATGAAAAGAGACTAATGCTCAAAAATACAAACTCCACATAGGAGAAAAAGAACAACAAATTAGAAATTAAAACCCATATGATTAATTTGATTAGGAAATTCAATATCCCCAAGAAAGTTAAGATTTTCCTTTGGAGTCTTTCTGATGTAGGACATCTAGGCTATTATTTTGGGCATTTCTTGTATTTTCCTTAGTTTCTTGAAGGTCTTGTTTAAGTGATCTTCTTTTTATCTATGGTAAATATTTTTACCGTTTGGTTATTTTTATGTTGTCCAGCTAGTTACCTTCTTTAGGTTCTGTTTTCCAGCCCTCCCACTTGTATAAATAGGGGGCTGCTGTCTTTGTTCTACATCTTTTGACAATCAATAATAAAATTCCTCCACACTTGTTTACATCACTTTCGTATAGAAGCCGAAGCCTTAACACACAAGACAAAATTCAATTGAAGTTCAATAGCTGGTATCTTTCCCATTCGGAGTGTAACCTCTGCCTAAGGAATGAAGAAAATCAGGATCACCTTTTCCTCAATTGCTCTTTCGCTACTGAAGGTGGAATTTCTTGCTGAAAGAATTTGGTTTTAATAGTTGTTTGCCTTTCTCCATAGTTGACTGGTTTAATGAGGCAATGAATGCCTAGGGGGTTAAAAGGTAGGGCAAGAGTTCTTTGGAGATGTGCATCCTGAGCCTTTGTGTGGGAAATTTGGAAGGAAAGAAACAGAAGATTTTTTGAATATAAGTCCACTGATTTTGAGAGCTTTTGTAATTATGTACGGTTCATTTATTTCATGTGGTGCCTAAGACACTAAGATTTTTTTTGTAATTACAGCCTAGCCCTAATTCTTCAAGATTGGAAGGCTGTTACTCATTGTTTTGTTGGGAGGGGGGGACCTTCTCATCCCCCCACCCTTAGGCTGTCCACTTTTTTTAATACAATCCCTTTGTTTCTTATCAAAAAAGAAAAAAAAAGAGATTACTTGGATTTCCTCAATGGATGGGTTGTCAGAGCATCTTGCTTAAGAATAGTCTTAAATCTTAATGAGTTTTGGGGTAGACTTGGCTTAGGCATTGTTCCACTCAAGGCTATCTTTTTGTTTTCTGTAATTTTGGTATAAGAGACCGAGAAAATATATATTAACACAAAAGAGGCAAGGAAACAACCTAGGGGAGGGGGGTGGAGGGGACCTTGCCCAAAGCAAATTAAATGAGACATTAGAGCCTTCCAATCATACATAATCATGAAAGACTATAATTACACTCTCAACCAAAAAGAGGAAAGTAGGTGGTAGTAGCAAAGTGTTAATATGTCAAAGTGGGGACTAGAAATTTGGAAAACCATATGTTGGAGTTGGGACTTGATGGTTACCCTGTGAAGGTTCTCTGGAATATTAGAGGGTCGTGGGAAAGGATAAAAGAAGGATTAGAGGTGTAAATGGTTCGGTTCAGCTCGGTTTGAGTGTTAAATCGAAACCGAACCGCCATAGTTAAATAACCGAACCACCCCAACCGATTAATCGACGGTTTAGTTGATTCGGTCTAGCCAGTTCCCCGTTTGGATAAAACTAGGCATGTGTTGGGCTAGGGTTAGTGAGTTAGAAATGGGCTTGCAGTGGCTGACATTGATTTAGGCCTCTGAGATTGCTGGATAAAAGGGTTGATATGTATATATAAATCAAAAAGTTGCATTCACGTGGATTGAACTCATGACCTTATGGTTATAAGCCATATATTCAAGCCAATTGCGCCAACAACGTTATTTGTTCTTTCATTCGTTTTTTAATATAAATATTATCAATTGGCTTGGTTTTTTCGGTTTAGCCTTGCAGAACCCAAAATCGATTGAAAATATTCGGTTTTCTTTATTTGCAAATTGGAAAAACCTAACCGAATCGGTTCCAACTTGAACTGATTGTGGTTTCAGTCGGTTTGAGCGTTTTTTTCGGCGTTTCGATTTTTTGTTACACCCCTGAGAAGGATGGTGAGAGACTTGTTAGTTTAGGTCAACATTTTGTTATTCGTCAAAAACTAAATGTTAGAGATTTTTCGGCCTCCTCCTTTCTCTCACCTTTGTCTTATTCATGCAAAATTGAACTCCAATGTTAAATCACCATTGAACCCAAAAGCTTAAGCTGATGGGTTATGGTAAATTTAATCATTTTTTATTAGATTAACACTTGTGAGCTTGAAATTTTGCATAATACCCAACAAGTGGAAATCAATATTAATTAGGAAGGAAATGAAATTACAGGGGTTCAAACACATGACCTCTTGCTTTGATACCAGCTAGAATTTTGGGAAGAAATAAAATTGTTATATTTCTTCTATATTTTGAATCAAATATAAGGCATTCTTTTATAGAAGAAAGATCATCTACCAATAAGGAAAAAAATATTACAAATATGACCTATAATACACAGCTAATATTACAAAAATATAAAGAAAATCCAACAAAAATTATTTAAGTAGTGTTTTCAGTGAATTCGTGCCTTTTTTTTTTTGTTTGTTCCATACAAGAATTAGTATAAATAAACTATAGGCTTATGAAATTCTTAAAATTGTGAGATACATTAACGTATACTCTCTGATTTCTATTGTGATAAAATTGGTCTATTTGAAAGCCTTAGAGAATTGTTTTGTATAAAACAAATTGAGGCGTGCAATGAACTATCTTGGTCATCTGTCTTAAGACAGCAAAATACTTAATGCATGTAGGTGAAAGGTGTTCGTGTCACCCTGACTCAACTTGCAGAAAAATGGTTACTGTATTCGAGTAAGATTCTTCAAGATCCATTCTCAAATGAGGCATATGAAAAGGCTTTGAGAGAAGCCGAGCAATTTCTTTGGGCTGGTCATGACATGGATCACGTATGTGATGTCCTTCATGGTTATTTTTTCTCAGACTTGCATGCAGCATATTGTGTAATTTACATTTGTCTTCATTGGACTATCCAATAGGTCCGTGATGTGGTAAGAAACTTGGATGAAACTCAAAAGTGGGTTCAAGGCATTGGAGATTCCCTTTCTAAAATTGAAGCGTGGTTGTGTGATCATTCTGGAAGTTTAGAGAAAATTTGCATGGATGATGTAAACGCTTTGTTGAGTCTACCCCCAATATCATGTAACCATCCTGGGTATTTTAAGTTGAAGGTTGGTACAATACTGCGTGGTTTGTTAGTTTATTCTTATGTGGCTCTTTGTCTGCTAATTGCTAATTTTGTCATAAAATTTTGATTATCTTACAGGATTATGTTGAAGAAGCAAAGATGTTGATACAAGATATTGATAATGCCTTATCAACATGTCCTAATGTAACTACTTTTGGGCTCCATATGCTTGATGTCTTCTTTTTTTTTTTTTTTTAACACGTGTAATTTAAAATTGTTTATGTAGCTTCTTTCTTTTTTGGATTGATTATCCCAATGTTTTTCCCTTCTTACTCCATAAATTTAACGAGCTTATTTTAAAAACTCTCACTTCAGGTTTCTGAATGGGAAATTTTGTACTCAAGAGTGTGTGCCTTTCCAATCCATATCAAAGAAAGTGAGAAGTTATCAGAAAAAATATCGATAGCAAAGGTACGATTTCCTTACATACAGTTCTATATATTTCGAATAGATCTCTTCTTTGCCCAAGATATTTAGGTATTTGCATTCTGTTTATAGAAGAGGACACCCTGCTTTGGCAAGTGAGAATGGGAACAAACTGAGAGGGTTTTAAACAACCTGGACAGCTGAAAAAATCGTGGGATAATTTTTTGTTGTTGTGCTGTTGGCTATATTTTGAAAATCCCCCCCCCCCCTCCCCCCTCAATATAAGAACACAATTGATTATAAACTTCATCAGTAGTTTCCTATTAAAAAAATTTAATCAGTTGTTTGGTAACAGAGGTTCAATAAGGAGGTCTTATCTCTCCTTTCCACCTTACTATTGTTCTAGATTCACTGAGAAAACGGATTGATAAGTTATGAAAGCCAATGACATCGAGGGTTTCAAGATTAGGTGGACCTTGACCATGCTTCTTATTTTCTGTGTTTTCTTTTTTCTCTCTCTTGAAATGAAAGGCTTTTTCATTGAGGTGAAAGGTTATCACCAATCAACTATCTACGTCCTATAGGAGGAAAAGACCATTCCAATTTGATTTAATTTTGAAGGGAGCTAACAAAAGGAATTGGAAAGCGTACACCAACTGGGGAATGAAATTTAGCTAGATCTATAGAACCTCTCCCTGACTCTTTTTTTTTCCCCCTTTGAATAGCCTTCTACTTCTTTCTATTCAAGTTCTCCAAAAATATTTTACTGAATTAAGGCACAAGGTCTTGCCTTTTTTGAATTTATGTTCACAAATCAAATTCTCAATATTTTCTTTGACAGAACCTACAAGCACCAAGTAGCTTTGAATGAGAAGAGGAAAAATCGGGCAGTGGAAAAAAATAAGTGATCTTAAGGTTGCTGCAATTGGACTAAGCATAGAGCAGCTGGAATTGTGACATTACATTTCAATTTCCTCTTGATAAATCGGTCTACTTCCACTTATAGAGTTTTAACATAACCTTTTCAATTATCGGACTCTAATACTCAATGCTCTTAGGATTACCGCCCAAGAGACCTGCCTCACCTCATGGGTGAAGAATCTAAGTCACTTCCTTCAACGTTACTTGTTGACCAATTGGGAAGTCCATTTGTAATTTTCATCCCCTTTTGGGTTGGACACTCAGTCCTTCATTGTTCATCAGTAGAATGTTTCTTGTACAAGATGTAACTACTTAGAAGAGCTTTAAGGGGGTGTTTGACGGGAAGGTTTGCAATCTTAAACTTGGGAATCTTAAACCTAAAAATTAAATTGGGGGGTTTAGAAAGTTTGGGTTTAAGAAAACTGTGTTTGGAGTGTAGGTTTAAGAAATAAAAAGTATGTATTTGGGATCCAAGTTTAAGAAGCATAAATTTGTAATGTAGATATAGAAATATTGAATTTGTGAAATTTTTAATTATATTTAATCAATGGTTAGATTTTAGATTATTTTAAAATTTTTATTTTAGTTATTTTAATATGGTTAAGTTAAAAATCAATTAATTTTCTTATTGTTCAAATATAATTAAATTCAAAATTAAAATTGTTTCTTATATTTTTGTTAGTTTAAATTGATTAATTTAATTATATAAAAAATGACTAAATTAAAAACAAAATACATTGGATAGTTTTTTTTTTCTTTTAAATTGACTACGTCAAAAATAAAAAAATATATTTTATTTTTATATGACTAGGTTGAAATTGACTATCATACATTTTTTTACCTTGAATACGACTAATTTGTAAATTAAATATTTTTTTTAATATAACTAATTTAAAATTAAATATTATTTATTTTACTAATTTTATTTTAGTAAGTGTGTAATTTAAATTCAACTCAATTTCAATTACTTTTCTAAAATTTTTTAAACCAATATTTGTTTCCGCCAATTTTGAACTTTACTAAAATTAGATTTTTTTTTTTTTTTTTTCATAATTTGATATTTTGATTTTACTAACTTAATATGCAAATGAACTATCTAATTCGTTATTCATTTTGTTTGTAGATAACTAAGTTAAATATAACAACATTCATTTAAAGGTACTGTTTTAATGTAAATTAGTTCATTTTTTATTACTCACCTCGCAGAGTTCAACTCAACCAATGAAAAAAGAAGGACTAATTTTATTATTATTTGCAACAAGTAGAAAAAGAAGAAAATAAATATTTTTTAATATGACAAGTTATCAATTATAAATTATTTATTTTACTAAGTTTCAAAATAAAATATCATATACTTTTGTTACTTTAACTAATTTGAAAATGATTTTGTTTTTTTACTTTCATGTGTTAACTTAAAATTAAATACTATTTTTTTTTTATTTTGATATTAGTAAGTTCAAAATAAACTAATGTTTTTATCTTAAACTCGGTTCTTGAAAATGATATATTTTTGGTCAAATTACATTTTTAATCTCTAAAGTTTTATTTTAATTAAATTGACTAATGGAAAAAATTAGAAAGTTGCATACAATGCATATGAAGCCATCGAGGGAGCCGTTGGTATAGGTGAAGATGAAAAGAAAGATAAGAGATGGATGAAGGAGGAAGAGGGAAGAAGAAAAAAAGGAAAAAGAGAAAGTATTTAGAAAACTAGACTAATAATAATAATAATAATAATAATTAAAAAGGAAAAAAAAGATAACCCATGGGTTTGAATAGTGTTTACTATTCAAACCCATGGGTTTTGGGTTAGGAAGCCAAGGCTTCCTAAACCCTTGCCCCAAACATGGGTTGCACTTAGGATGCCTAACCCATCCTAAAGTCAACCCATGAAACAAACAACCCCTAAGTTGTTAGATTTGGTTGTTGTTTACAGTTGATCGAACATCATTGTCAAGTTCTTGGTACATGCAACTTTTGCTAATTAGTATGATCAAGATGAACTTCTTTTTAGGATCATGCTTCTGTCTCCACTCAATTACGTTCTAATATGCTTCAATTGTCAATATTAGTCTTGCATAGAAAGTGTCAGAGAAATTTTGGAGAAACAGCCTGCTGCTTTTGAGGTTGAGATTCTTTACCAGTTGAAGTCTAAGGTGATTTGACCATTTATTAGTTGCTCTTGGTCTGGATGGGTTTCATATCTTTTCGTATTTATCAGCAAATTATATTTATCAAAATACCCGGTTTCATGTCAAGTAGATTTTGGAACTCGGAATCCTGCTTCCAGAGACAGAAACGGTACTGGATTTAATAAGGCAAGCTGAATTACATCGTTCTAGATGTGCAGAAATTATGAATGCTCCCATGAATTTGAAGGTTACCTTTGCTATTTGTCAGTCCCCTTTCCCCTCAATTTGGTATTTGGCTATTTAAGACATGAATATTTCTGAGTTATGCCTTGCAGACTGTCGAACTGTTCCTTCAAGAATCCAACGGTTTTGCTGTTAATATACCTGATCTGAAGCTTTTGAGACAGTATCATGATGATGCTGTTTCATGGAATGATCGTCTCAATGCTGTTTTGGTTAATGTTCATGAACGGGAGGATCAACATAATGTAATAGAAGAATTAAATTGCATTCTAAGAGATGGATTATCATTGAAAATAAAAGGTTTGTTTGCGTGCTAATTCTTTTATATCCATGATGTTTTCTGTTAGAAATACGATCCATTTTATAATTTTTAGCGAATGCTAATGTAGTTTATCTCTTATATCTTGAACTTTGGGGGGGGTGGGCTGAAACAGTTGATGATGTACCTTTAGTTGAGGTTGAGTTAAAGAAGGCTTCTGTCAGGGAAAAAGCTCAAAAGGTGATTCAGTGTTGCACTTATAATATTTGGCATGTGAAATTTTCTGTATTTAGGCGTTTGTAATCATTTACAGTTACTGTCTTCAATTTTACGATCATTTTCTTGAAGTTATGTTTTTTCCTCATGAATTTGATGGAACTTTGATGCAGTTATGCGATACCAAGGTTACTACAGAATTCATGCAGAAACTGATGAAGGAGGCTGTAGAGTACGTGTTATTGTAGAAGACATTTATTTTAATCAATAACATTAACTCGTTGGTTATGGCTATATATGACTGTAAATTCTTGAGTTCCCTCTTCTCCAGATTAGAACTTGATAAGGAAAGATTGTTTGCTGATATTCGTGGAGTTCTCGATTCAGCAATGAGTTGGGAGAAGAGAGCAATGGATTGTCTAGCGCATGGGGCCCAGTTATCTGATTTTGAAGAGATTATAAGGTTTCCAGTGTTTCTCTCATTAATAAATATAAACATAAGCTCTATTGGTTCGATATTCTTATGCAAACTATCACAAGTGTGAATTATGTGCATGTGTTAGGACTTCTGAAGATTTATGTGTTATTCTACCTTCTCTTCATGATGTCAAGAATGAAGTATGCTTGGCCAATTCCTGGTTAACTATTTCAAAGCCTTTCTTAGAATCTGTTCTCCCTATGTCATCTGCATCAAGCCCGCAGCTGAAAATTGAAACACTAAAGGTTTTTGTTATCTTTCATATATGGTATATATTTTTTTAGTACCTGGAGTCTGGACTTACATATTTGACCCACTCCAATTTTGCAGGAGTTGGTTTCTCAGTCAAAACTTCTTAAGGTCACTTTGGAAGAAAGTAGAATGCTTGCAACGGTTCTGAGAAACTGTGAGAAGTGGAAAGATGGAGCGAACTCTTTATTGCAAGATATTGATAATCTTTTGAATGCGAGTGATATAGGGGATGGGCTGAGCAATTGTCTTATTCCTAAGATCAAACAATTAATTGATAGAATCAATACTATTATTACATCCGGTTTCTCTCTTGGTTATGACTTCTGTGAGATCTCCAGGCTTCAAGTTGCTTGTTCTACACTCATCTGGTGCAATAAAGTTCTTTCCCTTTGCCATGTTATTCCTTCTTATCAGGTAGACTTGAAAGTTTGTCAAAGTATGTTATATTTCTTTTTTTATGATCTTGGATTTATTTTACTTTTCTTTTTGATGAGGAACACTTCTACGTGTGTTGAGGTAAAGAGTGTTGGATTGGACCTGCAATCCATTTGACTGAAAGGACTAGAATTTTGTTGCAGGATGTTGAGAGCTTGATGACGGTTGAAGAGGATAGTTCATGTTTATATGCCTCTGGTGTTATGTGGAGCTTGTTGATGGAAGGTGTCAAATGGCTGAAGCAAGTCTTAGAGGTGATTCCTGGAACGTACAATTCTAAACAAAGAAAGTTGAGTGATGCTGAGGAATTACTTTCCAACTTTCAGGTATCTTTACAGCCCAACATCTAAAATATAACGTTCTCTTAATTATGTTTTTAGACTCTTGATGGTTGTTCTGTTTTTAGAGGTTTGAATGTCTTCTACTTGCAGAGTATCAGAATCAAGTTCTCAGCCATGAATGGTCAACTTGTAAATGCTATTCAGAAGCACAAGTAATTTTTCTTGTTCCTTGACTTATTAATTTTTGTTTGTGTTGTATGTATGCATGTATCTTCCTACTTCTTGTAAAGCTTCTTTTTCTTGGCTTCTATCCTCTCCCTGCAAATCTGCAAGCATTGATAAGACTTCAGAATTGAAGTGCTCAAAATCCTGCATCAATAATTTTTTCTTCCTCTGAGACCCATCAGAAAGTGTTGGCGTTTTCTTTTGGATGTAGGCATTTTGCTGTAATTCGTTAAGTTACTTTGTTATAACTGTTCATTGACTTTTCATAAAAAAGATAATCGTTTCTGAAATTAACATGGATTCCAATATGTTAGTGACTGGGTGTATGTCTCTGATTGTTCAGTCGTAGCAGTACCTTAGATCTATTTTTACTTATATATGGCTATTGTTGATATGTGCTATCTATGGTATTCTCTCTGCACGTAGGTTGTGGCAGGAAGAAGTACGTCAATTTTCTATTATGAAGCGTGCTGAACGATCGTGGTCTCTGTTATTAAAGCTTAAGGTATGTGTGTTTTGCTTGATTCTTCTACAGGGATTAAGTAGATGGACATTATCATATTCTTTTAAACATTCAGGAAAAAGGAGACATCGTTGCCTTCAATTGTTCTGAGCTACATTTAATTTTATCCGAAGTTGCAATGATTGAAAAGTGGAAGAAACATATGGGGGAAATCATGCGAACATCTTTTGGGGATGAAAGTTCTTTGCTTGGTTGTCTACGAGAGGTTCTGACGAAATAATACTTCTTTTATTTCATTGAAAGCTGATAAGACATTTCTTTTGAATGAATTTCTAATATCATTATTATTTTTGGTTAGATCTAATATCATATTTGTTATGCAGATAAAGAAATCACTGGATAGATCCCTATACATATATGAGAAGTCGTTGCTCTACACTGATCAAAACTTATGTGTGTGTTGCTCTAGCGATTCACAGGATCAGCAGCTTTTGACTTGTTCAGTATGTAAAGAAGGGTAAGGTGACTTTTACTTTGCCAAAACGTCGGAACCCAAAATTTTGTACCTATTATTCTAGGTTAAATTTCAATTTCAGACCTGAACTTTCAGGTTTGTGTCAAATAGGTTCTTAAACTTTAAAAAATATCTAATAGGTTCTTGAATTCTCAACTTTGTGACTAATAAGTTTTTGAACATTAAAAAGTGTCTAATAAGTACCTAAAATTTTAATTTTGTGTCTAATAAATCTCCAAGCTTTCAATTTTGTGTCTAATAGGTCTTTGACCTATTCAACATTTTTTTTGGTAAGAAATCAAGCTTTCATTGAGAAAAATGAAAGAAAAACAAGGGCATATAAAAACAAGCCCAACAAAATGGGAGTCCTAGAACTAGCTACAGAAATGGACTCTAGTCCAACAAAATCAAACCAATATCATAATTACAAAAAAGGCATAGTGATCGAAGCCCACAAAGTTGCATTGAACCTACCCACCTCCCAAACCTCACCACACGGCCTCTCCACCTCCCTAAAAATCCTATTATTGCGCTCGAGCCAAATACCCTACAGAATGACATAGAAGCTAGCATGCCACAAGGCTTTTCCCTTCTCACCAAGGGCGAGCTTAGAAGCACCTCCTTCATTATAGCATAACAATCCCTATTCCAAGCCAAACATAATCCAAACGATTTCAGCCACCGCACCCAAAGAGATTGAGCAAATTGACAACCCCACAATAAGCAATGGAGATCCTCTTCCTAACTCCTTCAAAGAACACACCATTGTGGGAACAACATCAAGGAATAATGTTGTTGAACACACTCCAAAGTGTTGACTCTCCCAGGTAAAATTTGCCACACAAAAAAATTTACCTTCCTAGGGATTTTAACCTTCCAAAGCGAGGAGAAAGTAGACTGTATGGGGTGGGGAAAGGACAACCAACAAATGAAAAAAAGAACTACACGAGAAGCCCCTTGAAGCGTCAGGGGTCCAAAACCTAGTCCTTTCTCCCACGAATCACCTATTTATCTCGAAGAATAGAAAGAAGATCCACCACATCTAACACCTCTCTTCAGAAGGAGGGCAACAAAAACCCAAAGATAACGACGAGGAGGGATTAGAGAAAGGTAAAATGAAAGCCACATAATGCAGCTTCTTGCTCGAGATATGATATAACTGCGGGAACAACTCGCAGAGGGGTTCATCACCCACCCAACCATCCTCCTATAAATAAACACTTAGGGGGTGTTTGGCCCACTGACTTGAGTTGAGTTGGGTTTAAAACCCAACTTCTCCGTTTGGTCCATCAACAAATCAACTCTCCACAAAACAACTCAACCCCACCGTTTTGAGTAATTAACTCTCTACCATTTTGAGTAATTTCACATAGTTTCCATTCTACAAAGTGTTGTTTGTGAACTCTCCCCAACTCAACTCAACTCTGCCCAACTCAACTCAACTCTGCGCGCCAAACGCCCCCTTAGACTTATCCCCCACAGAACATCTAACAAAAGGAGAAAAAGAGGGAAGGCCAGAGGCAATAGCTTTCTAGAGGTTTATATCTTGCCTTTTGGCACCATCGACAGCCACCCACTCAAAAGAGTGCGGGCCATGCCTACTCATAATTACTTTGTGCCACAAAGCATCAGACTCCATGAAGAAACGCCACAACCATTTAGCCAGCAAAGCCTTGTTACGTAAACTCATGTTCCTAAGCCCTAAACCACCTAGCTCCACAAGCTTAACCACCATCTCCCGCTTAACCAGATGGGTCCCTCCCCCCTCCTTAACCCCTTTCCACAAGAAGTTTCTCATCACTCTCTCTAAACACTCATTAACCGCCACTGGAATTTTGAAGAGCGATAGATAATAACGGGGAATCCCACCCATAAGCTTAACCACCATCTCTCGCTTAACCAGATGGGTCCCTCCCCCCTCCTCAACCCCTTTCCACAAGAAGTTTCTCATCACTCTCTCTAAACACTCACTAATCGCCACTGGAATTTTGAAGAGCGATAGATAATAACTGGGAATCCCACCCAAAATGGATTGAATAAGAGTGAGCCTTCCTCCTTTAGAGAAGAAAGCCTTCCTCCAAGTGGACAACCATTTTGGAATCATATCCACAATCGAATTCCAAAAAACCTAGCTCTTTGGGTTGCTGCTCAGAGGTAGCCCAAGGTACGAAGAAGGGAGATGACTCGCCTGATGTCACGGTCGCAGCTCTTCAACCGTGCGGCACTTGCTCTAACTCGATGAGCAAGTCAGCCTTGCCCCAAAAATGGAAAGTTGCGGAATACTTCCGTATAGGGTCTAGCCTCCCCTCGGGTCCCGGGAGAAAATGTTTTAGAAAACCGGGAGAGAGAAAGTGTTTTGAAAGCTTTTGTGAAAACGTTTGTTCATATAATTGTTATAGGCAATAAGCGAGAGAAGGGTCAACAACGGCTTAGATTGCATATAACTCCGGGTAGGAAGGATGGACAACTAGTCATACCCCCCTATAGTACATTTTGAGATTTATGCCTTTGACAGGCTTGTACATGCAAAGTGGCGAGGAGTCATACAAGCCTAAAAATACAATGAAAGCTAACTATCAAGCAAAACTAAATACATAACATGAAAGCATGATAAAAAGGGGTTGAGATGGGCATGCGGCCACGGGCAACACGCCCTGGACAAGCATGACCGTGACACCTGACACCCCACCAAGGACGCCCAGGAACTTAACTTAGAAAGGCAACAATTAAAGCCTGTAACAAAACCTTTACTCCTATTAATCTTAAGGCTCGAAATTACTTCAAAGAAGGACAAAAAGCCGTTAGGATTCACAAAAGGAGCTTTCCTTCTCTGAACAAAAGAAGAGGGTGTCATCAACAAATTGAAGATGTGACAGATGAACTAACTCCTTACCCACCTTAAACCCCTCAACCACCCCTTTTTCCACACCTACCAACACAAGCCTGCTCAAAACATCTACCACTAGAACAAAAAGAAGGGCGAGAAAATTTGAAAGTTTAATGTTCTATTAGACACAAAATTCAATTTTATGTCTAATAGACTCGTTAATTTTTTAAAAGATTGAATCTACCAAAGACTTGTTAGACACAAAAGTGAAAATTGAATGACCTATTTGACATTTTTAAAAGTTCAGGGACCTATCAAACACAAAGTTGAAAGTTCAGAGATCCACTAGATTCGTTTTGAGGTTCAGGCACCTATTATACACACAAATGAAAGTTCAGGAACTAAACTTGTAATTTATACCATTATTCTACTTGCAAGAAATCCTCCAATAGAAACATGAAAACCCTAAAATATATAATAAGAGTGATCATATTTTATAACTTAGAACAAACTTGTGACAACTTTTACTCCATAATCAAATAGACTGCAACCGAAAGAAGTAGACCACACCAACTTTTATTTCTCTTTCCTCTAAGCTCGACTAGCACTCTCTTGCAAGGATGTTCAACACTTGTAGATTCCTTCTTGTTCAACTTATCACTTGGTTGGGCTTGTTTTTTTGACCCCTAGCTTTTTGCTTGTAGCCACTAACACTACCGTTCTAGTGGCACGGGCTCCTTTGAAGGCACCAAACCACTAAGTCAACACCCTTTCAATTTGTCTTTCAGCTTGCTTTCTTGAGCTTTCCATGGCACTTGGGCTTAGCATGAACCTTGCTTTTCTTTCTGGATGGCTAATCTTGTCATCTTGTCCTACTTGAGCTCTTATTTTGATTGGTTTTGAGTTGCTTACAGCATCTCTGAATTGAACTAACACTAGTGTTGCCCAAGAACGCCCAGTTATTCTCCATACTGCATGCTTCGCCAACACTACTCATTCAGGCTCTTTCTTTACTCTTGTCTTGCACAAACTGTCAAGCAAACCTTTTTTTACCTTGAAATTGACTATCTTTTTTTTTTTAGGTAAGAAATATCAAGGGGTATATGTTAGGTATCCACAAGTTAAACACCTGTTACAATTAGAAAATACACACAAACACAAATAGATCCAAGAACCAACACTATTCTATTGAGAGTTCTTCAAATGACAGTGGGTTATTTCAGCCGATAATATTAAGATAGCAAAATAACAGCAACCAAACAAAATATCCTCTAGCTACTCGAGAGAGCTGGTTCTCTCCACAAGATTACTCGTCCACAAAATGACCTACCTCCCCAAAGCACACAAACCCCTACATAAACCTCACTTTCCCAAATTGTACAGCACGCACTAACATGCCTCATGGTCCCCACCTCTTTAATTTCATCTGTCTCCCCAAATTACCCTTTCTAACATAAGTGTGAATAATGAGAGGTCTAACAATACCCCCGGGGTTAAAGACACCTTGTCCTCAAGGTGAAATTCAGGGAATTGGGACTTGATGAATGCGGTTGATTCCCACGATGCGTCACACGCCTCATGGCCTTCCCATTGAATCAACCACTCTTCTACCCCTTTGTTGTCATTCCAACACAATCCCTACACATCCACTAGTGTTACTTCCCATTCAAAATTCTCAGTAAACATTGGACGCTTTGACTGAACCACCACATGAACTCCTACTGCTTTTTTGAGTTGAGAAATATGAAAAACATCATGAATAGAGGAATATTGTGGTAAGTCTAACTTATACGCCACAATGCCATTCCTTTCGAGTATCTCATAAGGAATAAAGAACTTGGGTGCTAACTTCTCACAATGACGTTTTGCCACTGATTTCTGACGATACAGATGTAGTTTCAAGTAAACAAAATCACCAACTTGGAATTCCAAATTCCTTCGTTTCTTATCAGCTCGTTTCTTCATTTTTTCTTGCACCAACCTCAGATTTTCCTTGAAAGCCAACAGAGCATGATCTCGCTCAATCAATTGTTGTTCGAGTGTGTTGTTGGCAGCTTTTCTATCCCCATAAGAGATCAAAGGAGGAGGTTGCCTTCTGTAAACCACCATGAAAGGTGTTGTGTTGATTGAAGTGTGAAAGGTGGTGTTGTACCAGTACTCTACCCACTCTAACCACTGCTCCCATTTCTTGGGTTGTTCACTACAAAAACACCTTAGATAGTTTTCAACGCAACGATTTACCCTTTCGGTTTGACCGTCAGTTTATGGATGAAAAGACGTGCTCTTTTTCAGCTGAGTTCCTTGGAAATCTAACGAAAATTTTGTCACGATCCGAAACAATGGACCGAGGAAACCCATGAAGTCTAACCACTTCCTTTATGAACAAAGCAGCAAGTTCCTTGGCAGAGAAAGAATGTTTGAGAGCAATAAAATGTGCATACTTACTGAGTCGATCCACTATGACAAAAATGGTGTCAAAACTGTGTGACTTTGGCAATCCTTCAATAAGATCCATGATGATGTCCTCTGGCAATCCTTCAATAAGATCCATGATGATGTCCTCTCATATTCAATATGGTGGTGGCAGAGGTTGTAACAAACCTGCTGGGGTAACTGAATCAGCCTTGTTCCTTTGACAAATTGCACATTTCTTCATGTAAGCTTTGACATCTGCTTTCATTCCCCGCCAATACAGCTCCCCCTTGAGTCGTTTATAAGTTCTCAAAAAACCAAAGTGTCCTCTCAAGACAGAATCATGAAAAGTATTTAAAATCGTTGGGATTAAAGCATGCTGTTGTGAGATCACTAATCGGTCTTTGTATCTTAGTTGCCCTTGATGCACTGGAAATTTCAGGTGAGCTATGGGCTCCGCCTCGATGCCCTTTTGAATGTGTTGCAGCTCTACATCTGCCTCAACTTCTTGCTGGACTATTGTCATCAACGATCGAAGGAGCTGATATGGAAGCTAGCTCAACTGATGGTGGTCTCTTTGACAAAGCATTTGCAGCCTTATTGAAGAGTCTAGGATTATATTTGATCTCAAAGTCATACCCCAATAACTTGGTGAGCCATTTCTAGTATTCGGGTTGAACCTTTGTTTGCTCTGTTCTAGCAAATGACGGAGAGATCTCTGATCAGTTAGCATAGTAAATTTCTGTCCTAGTAGTAAGTAGTGTCTCCAGTTTTGGACTACCAAAACTATCGCCATTAATTCACGCTCATAAGTCGGCTTCAAACGAGCTTTATCCGACAAGGATTGAGTGAAATATGCAATGGGTTTTTGTTTCTGGGAGAGTACAGTCGTACCCCTATTCCTGATGCGTCCGTTTCTATCACAAAAGGAAGAGAAAAGTCAAGTAAGGCTAACGCTGGAAGTGTCACCATAGCCTGCTTATGAGCTTCAAACACTGCCGTTGCTTCCTCTGCCCAACCAAACGAATCTTTTCGTAACAATTGATTCAAGGGCATTGCTATCGTGCCATAATTCAGAACAAAACGTCTGTAGTACCCTGTTAAACCCATAAATCCTTGTAGCTCTTTCACGGTCTTAGGAATTGGCCATTCTATCATAGCTTTGATCTTGTTCAAGTCAGCCTCAACCCCTTTTGCAGAAACCCAATGTCCCAGGTATTCCACACGGTCTTGCGCAAACACGCACTTAGCACGATTTGCAAACAATGAGTTATTGCGTAGAATATTAAACACGACTCCCAGATGTTTTATATGAGTGTCATAATCTGGACTGTAAATAAGGATGTCATCGAAGAATACTAGCAAAAATCTTCTCAAAAAGGGTTAAAATACCTTATTCATGAGGGATTGGAAAGTGGTCGAAGCATTTGTGAGTTCAAATGACGTTACCAGGACTTCATAGTGGTCTTCATGAGTTCGAAACACTATTTTTGGAATATCTTTCTCATTCATACAGATTTGATGGTAGCTTGACTTGAGATCTAACTTCAAGTAGGTCTGGGACCCATGAAGCTCGTCTAATAACTCTTCAATCATTGGAATCGAGAATTTGTCCGAAATGGTCAGTTGGTTGAGTGCTCTATAATCCACACAAAACCTCCATCCCCCGTCCTTCTTGACTAGGAGAACTGAGCTCGAAAAAGGACTAGTACTTTGGCGTATGATCATCAAGGCTAACATTTCACTGATCAACCTCTCTATCTCTGATTTTTGCACATGAGCGTATCTATATGGTCGCACATTAACCGGTTGTGTCCCCTCGTTCAGTTCAATACAGTGATCAACCTTTCGTTTGGGTGGTAGTCCTTCCAGTAAACTTAAAACATCCTGATACTCTTCAAGCAAGTCTGACACTCCTCGAGTAAACTCACATTGCTTATCATCAGATTCATAATCGTTGTTCGATTCTTGTTCGTTCAGTTTCAATCCTCTTAATTCCACTAGAAATCCTTGGTCGTGATCCGTCCACGTTTGGCAAGCATCTTTAACGAAATCTCTACTTTAGTTAACGACGAATCTCCTCTTATGGTGACTTTGCTACCACCCACTTCAAATGTCATTGTTATGTTTGTTCAGTTGACTCCCATAAATCCCATGGTTTTGAGCCATTGCATTCCCAGAATGACATCCACTCCCCCCAAATCTATGGGTAAAAAATCCTCAACAACTGATAACTCTGGTAAATGTACCGCTACATCCTTGCAGACGCCTTTCTTTTTTCCGCTAACCCGTTTCCCATGACAATACCGTAGTTTGTTGTCTCTGTTTTTGCTAGGCTCAACTCATCCTCCAAACGCAGCAAAATGAAGTTGTGGGTGGCTCCACAATTAATCAATACTATTACTTCCTTGGTTCCCAGCCTTCCACAAACCTTCATAGTGCTCGAAGTTGAAAATCCGATCACCAATTTTAGATCAAGCTCAATGGCGTCTCCAACCTCTATGGTTTTTGCTTCTGCTTCTGTATCTTCTCCATTCTCTTCAGGCTCACCTTGTTGTCACTCCACTTCTCCAAACTCGCTTACCATCAACACTCTTTAACTTTCTGACCTCTCGATTCTTACAACGATGGTTGACTGTGTATTTTTCATCGCATCAAAAACATAAGCCTTTTTCTCGCTTGGCTTGGAACTCTGCATCAGACAAACATTTTGAAGGAGGATCTATTCGATATCGCGCCCCTTTTTCAGGAATGGTGACAGACCAAATCGGTGCGGAGGTACGATTCCCTGGTTTAGGGTTGTTACCTTTACTTGGGCTCGACATTTGGTTCTTACCTGCATATGCACTAGGCCCAGGACCCATGGTTTTGAGAGCTAATTTGATCGTCAAATCTCTATCTTCGATTAATTGGGCCTGCTTTATAATCTCTTCCAGCCCAATCGGTCGTCTACTCACCACTTCAGCCTTAATTGTTGGGCTAAGTCCGTCTTCAGTTAACGTTGGTAACAACGGCGCAGAATACGTCTCAAACTTCTTTCGAAATTCTGCCATTGTGCCTTTGCTTTTTTACAGACAGAAAACGAGCGCACAAGCTGCTCTCCTAAGATGGTCGATATCGATCAAATATTCTAATTTTAAAATCCTCCCACGAATCAATCTTCTTCAGGTTATACATCACTTATACCAATCAACGATGTCAGGATCAAAACTCACTATCGATACCCAAAATCTTCTCTGTCACTCAGCTGATGAACAACAAAGTACGTTTCTACTCTAAATAACCAAGAATCGGGGCTCTCACCGGAAAAGACCGACATCTCTTGCTTCTTGAACTTACTTTTAGCACTACTGACTTCGCCCTTCTTCTCCGCAAATAGATCTTCACCTCTGTTTTCTATTTTTTTTTCTTGCTTCCAAGCTTTCACCCTCTTTAGATTCCGGCGATGCCTAGTTTGTAATGGTAACGGACGATTGTCCCCTTCCAGAGTTATCCTCAGCTATCATCATCACCAATGCTTTCTGATTTTCTCTCATTTCAATTGACAGGCGTTCAAAGTTCTTTCCTAAACTCAGCAGCACCCCTTTTACTTCTGTCATCTCCATATCATTCACGTTGAGCCTTTCCTCGATCTGTAGTTGTGCCATCCTTATTGTTCTCCTTAGGATTTCAACATGCTCTGATACCAGTTTGTTAGGTATCCACAAGTTAAACACCTGTTACAATTAGAAAGTACACACAAAAACAAATAGATCCAAGAACCAACATTGTTCTATTGAGAGTTCTTCAATAGACAGTGGGTTATTTCTGCCGATAATATTAAGATAATAAAATAACAGTAACCAAACAGAATATCCTCCAGCTATTCGAGAGAGAAGGTTCTCTCCACAAGACTACTCTTGTCCACAAAATGACCTACCTCCCCACAAGCACACAAACCCCTACATAAACCTCACTTTCCCAAACCGTATAGCACACACTAACATGCCCCATGGTCCCCACCTCTCTAATTTCCTCTCTGTCTTCCCAAATTACTCTAACATAAGTGTGAATAATGGGAGGTCTAACAGTATATTCCACAAAAGAGAGGGAACAACCTAAGGGTTGGGAGTAGAGAGTATCCACCCACCACCTAAACAAAAACTACACCAAAAGAGCCTGCTTGGGGGAGAATGGGGCTTAAACCATCCTAACCCCCCATCTTCATGTGCTTTGCTTCTAACATTGATCCCACTCTGTCACACGACTTGGCCTATAAGAGAATCAAGGTGAAGCTAGCTTCACATGTCTGCTCTTGTACCACTCCCGTAGTTTGACTTACCACTTGAAAGCTAACATTGAGGAGTCAACACATGTAGCTAACTTCACATGCCTATGCTATTGCTGATGCTACTCCACTTGACTTCCAAGCGATGACATGCCACTTTTCTTCCTTCATTTTGTGATACGAGTACCATTAGGAATATTATTAAGTAGTAAGGGGATATTAATAATTAGTTAGGGAGTTTATTATGCTATTTGGTTATAAATAGAGGGATCGGGATGGAGGAAGTCAAGCAATTATTTAGTGACCTAGGACTTGAGTGAGAGTGCTCAAGAGAGGGAGGGTCCAAGTACCTCAAATTATTGGGTTTATCTTGTAGTTCTTTTATCTTTTACATTGCCATATATTTCGGGTTCTATCAATTTGGTGCATGAGGAATTAAAGTACACGTAGCTAGCTTTACATGACTACACTGACATTGCCCCACTTAGCTCCTTGACGTTGAAATACCTCTTGCTTTTCTTCTTGCATTTGGTCTTTGTCCCATTGCTTAAATCAGACCCATCACTGCCAACTCTTGCTGCGCTATTACCCACTGACATTATCTTGTTCATTAACCACTAGCGAGGGAGGCTACTAACGCTCATTTAACTTTTTCTAGTAGCTCTCTCATCATTCAGCCAATATACTGTTTTACTACTCATGGGGATATCATTGAAACGTTGTCTTTTAATGATTCTGATCATATCTCGAACCCTAAAGCCCTTGGGCACTTGAGCTTGGTTGCTTTTGTTGATGACCATGACTCCTTCAACTAGGTGCCAACTACTGACACCGATAAACTTGTTGGAGTTGTGCTTTTTATACCACCTACTACACTGCCCTCTATCATCCCAACACTCCAACGTATTGTGGAGCCTGCATGCGTGAATGAATGCATACATCCATCCTTTTTGCATCATGCACGTGTTCCTAATGCATGTGGCACTACATAGTTATTATTTTACTATTTGCCTGTGATTGATTTATTTATTAATTTTCTATAAGAACAATATGGTAACTAAACTTTATAGATGTTCTTGGAAACAGCTACCATTTGCAGTGCCTAGGGCAAACAAGAGAAAAAACAAGCAATACAGATGTCTTTATATGCCCTTATTGCTGTAGCTTACGGGGTGTATCAATTGATAAAAGTGGAGGTCCCTTGGTATGGCTTTCTCTCTCACTCTCTCTTTCTCTAAATTGTCTATAACATCCTTCGTTGCAAAGTCATTATATTTGTCTTGTATTTTTCTCGTTGCAGAGATTTGCAGCAAATCGTCCTGAACTAGAAATGCTCACTAAGCTCAAATCTGATACCGTGAATTTCTGTGTCTGGTAATCGCCTTTTTTCTCCTCGGTAACCAGCTTTTATAATGAGTTTTTTTTTAGTTGAATCCATATGTCATTGATCCAGCAGATTACCTCTAGTTTGTCTTTATTTATAATTTTTGTTGTAGTATAGGCGTGTTTTTTTTTTTAAAGTTAGTATTTTTTTTTTCTTTTTTTGAGTTCAATGACATGTGGGGGTGGAGGTGGATATTCGAACTTTTGACCGAGCTATGCTTAGGTTGAAACTATTTTGTTGCCAAATCTTTTAATAAATTGTTCTATGTTTTTCAATTTAAGAATGGTTTAGAAAGGTATTCTTATTTATTTCTTTTGCATATTAATTTAAAATTTTCATTTATATTAAGTTATAAACTTATACGGAGAAAAACGATAGTAGATGAAAAATTCACTGTCAAAATTTCAAAGAAAACATGTGAAGGCAGAAAGCAAAAAAATATTTGTTTTTATTCTTAGTTCTGAAAACTGTTATTAATGTTGATCTGCCAAACAAGTTTTTTAAGTAAAAAAACATGTTTTGCCTGAGAGCCAACCTCGAGCATTGTGTCGAATTACTCCCGGTGTATTTTAAGAAGTTCTACTTACGGTTCTCTACTTTATATTAGTCAATAAACAAAATGAAGACACAACACTCAATTTTTGGGAATTCAGATGAGGTGACACTTATATATATATTTAATGAATTATCAAACTTTCATTGAGAAAAAATGAAAGAATACAAGGATATACAAACAGAGAGTCCACAAAAATGGAGGCAAACTACAAAAATGGCCTCGCCTCCAATCAAGTAAAATAAGTCCTAACGGATACTTACAAAAAGTTTTCGCCATAGAAGCCCACAGAGAAACATGAAATCTCACAAAGGACTAAACCTCGCCTCTGAGCCTTTTAAAAATTCTATTGTTCCTCTCTTCCTAAAGGCCCCAAATATAAGTAGCTCAATTTTATTTCATTGATCTAGTACCTAGTTAGTTGGACGAATTGGAAATGAATGAGCAAATATAACTAGGGCTAAAATTAGGGTTGAAAAAATTACGATAAAAAAATTGAAAAATCAATTGGGTAGATAATCCTGCTGGATAGGTTAATTTTAACCCCAATTATATCTGCCCAATAAATTTCCTAAAATATTTTACCCTAATTTATGCCTTAACGGAAGTTCTAATTATATATGTCCATTTATTTTTAATTCATTGTACTAATATATGTCACCTCATCTAAAACTTAGAAAAGTAGAAGGTTGCATTTATGCCTTTTTCAATAATGTTAATTACACAAACCAAAGGTAAGCATAATTTAAAGTAAAGGAGCACAATTGAAATAATGAAAATATTTTAAAGTACTAGAAATAAGTGGACAAAATATCAAATTATAGGGACAAACTATGTAATTAAACCAATATTATCTGCAGGATGTAGAGTTGCTTCCTAAATTGATGCCCAGACAAAATTTGATTGAGATAATCCTTGATTGAGATAATGCTTGAAAAGTTTTGTTGCATCGGGGAAGAGGAATCCCCCTCCCAAGAAGCATTTTAACATTCGCATGGTTGTATCATAAGGAAACACGTAGAGAAACCTCTGTTTTCTTATAAATATATATACATATATATATCTATATATCTATATATCTATATATGTATCTATATATCTATGTATCTATATATATATATATATATATGTTAGAGTGTTGATATAATTAAATTCATAACCTATCAACTTAAGCTTTTGGATTGATTCGTGATTTAACATGGTATCAGAGTAGGAAGTCATATGTTTGAACCCTTGTGAAATCGTTTTCTCCCCGATTAATATTGATTTCCACTTGTTGGGTCTTTTACAAATTTCCAAGCCCACAAGTGAGGGAGAGTGTTAGAGTGTTGATATAATTAAATTTACCATAACCTAGCAGCTTAAGCTCTTGAATTGATTGGTGATTTAACATTTTTTTTTAAGGCAAAAATCAAGAGGATAAAAACCTCTTAAGTTTGAGAGCATAAATTTGTATAGCATATCAAATATGTGCAATTTAGGTCCTCTTATATATGAAAAAGACCTCTTACAAATATGTAAATAAATGAATACAATAAAGACAATATTTTACATTTAATATTTATACACGCATTCCTAAATAGTAGAAATTCCAACACTCTCCCTCAAGCTGGTTTAAATATGTCTTCCATAGCCAGCTTGTCAATCAATCTGTTGAATTGCTTCTTTAGAAGTCCTTTAGTTAGTATATCAGCAATTTGCTCTGATGTAGGAAGATAAGGAATGCATATTCTACCTACATCAATCTTCTCCTTAATAAAATGTTTATCAACCTTGATATGTTTTGTTCTATCATGTAGAATTGAATTATGAGCTATAGAGATGACAACTTTATTGTCACAATAAACCCGTATAGGTGTCTTCAGAGGAACCGTCAATTCTTCTAGTATCCTTTTGATCCATATCCCCTCACAAATTTCATGGGCTAAAGCTCTAAAGTCTGTTTTATTACTACTCCTAGCCACAACATTTTGTTTTTTACTCCAAGTAACCAGGTTCCCTCCAACAAAGGAACTACTAGAGGTGGATCTTCTATCTGTAGTACTTCCTGCTCAATCTGCATCAGTATAAACTTCTATTTGGAAATTATTATGCCTTTCGAATAAAATGCCTTTTCCAGGAGTCATTTTTAGATACCTCAAAATTCTATAGGCAACTTCAAAATGAGTCATTCCAGATGCATGCATAAACTGACTTACCATGCGTACGGCATATGCAATATCAGGATGCGTATGAGATAGATAAATTAATCTTCCAACAAGTCTTCGGTATTGTTCTCTCTCCTTTATTTCTTCTACTTTTGCTACTTGTAACTTCAAATTAGGTTCAATAGGAGTTTTTGCGATCTTCCAACCAAGGACGTACTTTCTTTGATTAACAAAGATACCCTTCTTCGATCTTGCAAACTCCATCCCTAGAAAATATTTCAATGATCCCAAGTCCTTGATTTGAAACTCACTTGCAAGATTTTTCTTGAGATCAGCCAGACCAGCTTCATCATCACCTGTGAGAATAATATCATCTACATAGACAATCAAAATTGAGATTTTATTATTCTCATAGTGTTTATAAAATATAGTATGATTTGCTTGACTCTGAAGAAATCTATAGTTAGACATAACTTTTGCAAAACGCTCAAACCAAGCTCTCGAAGACTGTTTAAGACCATAAAGGGATTTCTTTAATTTGCAAATTTTACTACATTCGAGTTTTTTTTCAAAACCTGGTGGTAAGCTCATAAAAACCTCCTCAAGATCGCCATTCAGAAAGGCATTTTTCACGTCCAGTTGGTAAAGTGGCCAATCTGAATTGATTGCAAGTGACAAAAGAACTCTAATAGAGTTAATTTTAGCAACAGGAGCAAACGTTTGCTGATAATCAATCCCATATGTTTGAGTGAAACCTTTAGCTACCAATCTGGCCTTATATCTCTCAATACTACCATCTGCATTACATTTTATGGTGAACACCCATTTACAGCCCACTGGTTTCTTATCTTTTGGCAACTCTACTATTTCCCAAGACTCATTTTGTTTTAGAGCATTCATCTCCTCCATAACTGCTACTTTCCAATTTGGATCTTCTAAGGCCTCATGTATATTCCTTGGAACAAACAAGTCATTTATCCTAGATGTGAAAGCTTTATGACTATTTGACAAATTTTGATATGACATGTAGTTTGCAATAGGATATTTGGTACAACTTCGAGTATCTTTTCTAATGGCTATGGGAACATCAAGATCAAACACAATTGGTGAAGTATTTTGAATAGTTGAAGAAGTAGGAATAGAAGAAGGATCACCAAGATTTTCAGTTTCATTCATCGGAGTCTCATATTGGCTTTGTGAAGGATCAATTATCTGGTCTTGGTTCTTTTGATTAAATTTTCTTCTAGTATAAAACTTAAACTCAGGAACTTGATAAGTAGGATCATTTTGTAGTATTTCTCCCCCTGATTGAAAAGTTTCTACACTTGGCATCGAAGGACTAGTAACATTAGGACAAACAAGACTAGGAAGAGGAGTAGAGATATCCCAAAAGTTATCTTCCAATTTTGGTTTCTCCCCCTGAAGAGAACTTTGGGTAAAGTATAGTTGATTTTCTACAAAAGACATTCATGCTCACAAAAAGTTTTTTTTGTCTGAGGATCAAAACATTTATAACCTTTTTGGCTTGAAGAATAACCCAAGAAAATACATTTAACAGCTCTATGATCAAGTTTTGACCGAAAGTGATTAGGTATGTGAACATAAGTAGTACACCCAGAAACTTTGAGAGGTAAATCAGAATATATGCGAGATGTAGGCAAAACAATTTTAAAGCAATCAATGGGAGTTTTAAAATTCAAGATCTTACTAGGCATTTTATTTATTAGGTAAGCAGAGAATTGCTTCATCCCATAAATATTTTGGAACATGCATGGAAAACATTATAGCACGAGCTACTTCAAGTTAATGGCCTCAACAGCGTGAGAGAAAGATAAGTAAGAACACTATATGATGATCTATCTCACCTTTGTGAATCCATTTTGGCCAAAGAAAACATAGAAAGAAAGAAAGAAAGCCAGCCATTCGGGGTAAGTGTTATTTGAATTGCTGGCCTTGGCGTGTCATTCTTTTTCTTTTTGTTTTAAGTGCCCACATTTTTTATAACTACAAATGCACCACCACTGCGGATCAGAAAAATTATTAAGCACAAAGTGAAAAGTCCTTTGTACTGATGATAAAATACTTGTTGCACTTATGACTTCAAACAAAACTGGTCTTCAAGAGCTTTGTGAGCCTCAAAGGCTCCCTTGGCTTGCTGGGATTCTCGCTAATTTACATTGCTTTGGCTGCTGAATTGAGTGCTAGCTACCCCATCATCTTCGTCGTCATCATCATTGTCCCGACCTCACTAGTCATCTGTAATATATCCATAGCCATAACCATGAACCCTTGTGTTAATTATGGTGATGGGGGAGAGTGTCGTCTTTCTGCCCTTTTTTTTTTAAATCTCTTATTGGGATTGGAATGGGATTAAGTTTTTAGATTTATGAACAAACTTCTTCGCTTGGCGTTTCTCGACATCGATTGTAATCTACCAACTATTTGTGTTAATACAAACAACTATTTTGTGTTAGTACAGGAAAAAAAATAAAAATGTTAGAGTGTTGATATAATTAAATTTATCATAACCTATCAGCTTAAGTTTTTGGATTGATTGGTGATTTAACATAGTATCAGAGCAGGAGGTCATGTGTTCGAACCCCTGTGAAGTCATTTTATCTCCAATTAATATTGATTTGCACTTGTTGGGCCTCTTACAAATTTCCAAGCCCACAAGTGAGGAGTGTTAGAGTGTTGATATAATTAAATTTACTATAACCTATCAGCTTAAGTTTTTGAATTGATTGATGATTTAACAATATATATATTTCAGGATGGAAGAGGAAGATGTATTAAAACAACTGATAGAGCAGGCTTTAGTATGCAAATCTCACTTGACAGAAGTCCTGGACTTTGCATCACGTTGTCTTGATAAAGATTTTGGTATTGCCTGCAAGAGATTAACTGTAGCTTTAAAGGTTGAGTGATTCTCTGTCCCCTTAGATTATTCATACTATTCAATATTTGTGATGTGAAGTTTCAAGATAGCATAGAAGAGTAGTAATACTTCCTCTATGTATATAGTATATCGGTGTAATTTTTAAAAATGATTGTAGTTCACTATGACAGGCTATGGACGTTGCAGGCATTAACGACCATGAAGGTAAGTGTGGTCTTGAGATGGAACTAGTGAGGAACTCGTGGAGATTCAGAGCCAAGGAAGCTCTTGAAGGTTCTGAAAAACCAACAATGCAACAGGTTCAGCAGCTTCTCGAAGAGGTGTTCCCAGTTGCCATGATTTACTGGAGTATTCTTAAATCTAAAAATTGTTGCAGTAGGCAAGTTTGGTGCTTTTAAATGACAATGCTTGTGATAAATTTAAGATTGCTAGATGGTAAGAAAATCTCTAAATACTCGAGTTAAAAAAATAGCGATTAGATTGAATATGAAAACAGTTGGAAAACAATATATAACGTGCTTGAGAACAAAATTTGGGGTTTTACGCTACAATTGATCTTTTAGCTAAAAGGCCAAGAAAGGTAATAGCAATTGAGATTTTAACACCGTTGGTGTAGTGTGAAGTTCCTTTTTGACTTATAGCGTTTTTGTAGGTACTTTTTAATTCAATAATACTATGCTTAAAAACACCCTAAATTTACATATGGTGGGGAAGATTAGTGCTGAGTCTTTTTAATGGACTTAGTGAGATGCTGTTAACGGCTCGACATTCTTTCTGTAGAACAGTAGAACTGTAGTCCCTAAGGGGACATCCGATAAAATTGGAACAGTCGAATTGTAGTTCATGCAGCTCTGATACCCATGATAAAATTGGAACAGTAGAATTGTAGTTCATGCAGCTCTGATACCCATGATAAAATTGGAACAGTAGAATTGTAGTTCATGCAGCTCTGATACCCATGCTTGGACATTTACACACGTGGCAAATGAAACGAATCTCAATGTGATCGACCTTGATTTTTAGCTTATTTTTCTCATCTTGATAATCTTTTGTTTGTTAGATTATAAGAAAAATAGGCCATCTATGCAATCTCTATTTTATTTTGGCAAAACTGGACAAGAGATAGTTATGGGAAAAAAAAAAGATTAAAAAGAAATAGTTTTGAATTATGCTGTGCATATATTATTGCATGTCAAGGTTATCTGTTATATAAATACTGACTTCAATAACACGTGACAGGGACCGGCTATAAGCATTCCACCTGAAGATGGCTATAGACAAAAACTTTTGGAAGTGAAGATTGTTTGCTCGAAGTGGAGAAGTGTTGCAAGGAAGGTCTGTGAAATGTTGATTGATATATGCTCTGTCCTCCCCCCCGCCACCACCACCTTGTCTTAGACTTTACCATGTTTTGTTTTCTACAGATTTCAGCCGACTGTGGAGCTCTTGAATTGGAGAAAGTTTTTGAATTGATCGTAGAGGGTGAAAATTTACCTGCATATCTCGAGAGGGAGCTTAAGGTATGAGCTGTTCATTCTGGCAACCACTTCTTCTTCGTCATATTTTTAAGGAGATAAAAAAAGAGAATATGTATCCCTTGGTCCTTAGTTCACTGAACCTTGTGGATGCAGTTATTAAGAAATCGAAGCATGCTTTATTGCATTTGTCGAAAGCCTAATGATCGTAGACCGATGCTTGCTTGTGATATTTGTGAAGAGTGGTATCACTTTGATTGTGTCAAGATAGAATCTACTCCGAAGATATACATCTGCCCTGCTTGCAAACCACAAGTAGACAATAAAATGTTGATTCAGCTATCAACAGAATATGAAAGGTAAGAGTTCTGGCCATGTCAAACTTCTTCCTCAATTTTGATTGCAAGTATGTATTCGATGTACTCTTGTTTTTGGTTATATCCCTGTTTGAAAAGCCTTGCTCTTTCCTTTTAAACTATGCTTTAGAGAGTATGAGGGAAATGTTTTAGCATTTCATGCCAATCTGAACAGTCTTGCCTGGCTCAATTCAACCATTTCCCTTTCTGAATTGATAGTAGTCGGTATTTTGGGGTCTGCAAATAATGTTTGTAGAAAATATGACTTTGTTGGTTTTATAATCCATGACTTTCAACAGTTCTATTGGCGCAAAATTTGTGGAGCCAAAAACCCCTTCTCCTCAACACGCAAAGTCAAGATCGAAACCAAAACCAAAAAAGACCAAGCAAAATTTAGTTCAAAGTGTGACGAATTGCTATAGAGAATTCAGGTGCTCAAGTGGAATCGAGCGCTTATGGTGGCGAAACAGGAAGCCTTTCAGGAGAGTAACCAGAAGGAGAGCAGAGTTTGGAAGTCTTTCTCCATTTTTCCTCATTGAACAATAATCAAGCATACATGGAGGTAGGTAGTTTAACCAACAGTCATTTAATTGATTCAATTGTTCATATGATCATTGCCTTTCAGCTCAATAATGTGAGGGAAAATTTTTAATATGTTGTTTCAGTTATTTTTTTTTCAGCTCCTTAGGCCCAGATGGGATATAGGTATGGTTGGTGAAAATAGTTTAGACATGTATCAAATAATTGAGTAATAATTTGTATATATTTGTTATTTTTTTTTATCAACACATGTCAGTCTAAGAAGGTTTATGTAATAAGCGAGTAGCTAAGGCATTTTTTTTCCTTTTTCTTTTTTCTTCTCTTTTAATTTTTTTTTTTCTATAATTTTAAAAAGTTGATTTTTTTGTTTGTTTAAACCGTATGTTTCATATTTATTTCGTTTTGTTCCCAAAATTTTAAATAATTTGTGTTAATCCCCCAAATTTTGAGTATTATAATCGAAATGTGGGGTTGCGATTCAAATAATTTTTTATTTTTTTTTATTTTTATAATTTATAGTTTTAGCTTGTACTTATAAACTTCACATAAAAATCATGTCTTTATCGTTTTTTTTTTTTTTGCTAAATAGTTTAATTAAAAAAAATTGATGACAGGGCTAAAATTGCCTTTTAACGTTTTAAGAACTAAATCAAAATGTCTAAAATTTGAGACAGAATGAAACTAGTGAAAATAAGATTTAGACAATTTTCTCTTTATACTCGTTTAATATTTTATTTTGAAATTAATTAGGCCGAGAATGTCCATATCTACAGGCTCTAGAAAACAGCCATCAATGAAGTTTAAGAATATTATCACCTATTCGATTCAGTATCAAATTTGACAAACTAAAAGTATAAAATTAAATTTGATTCATTCAGTTAAGTTGAATGCAAGGGGCGAATTTTTTTCAAATTATGAAAATTTTATTATCGTTTTTTTTTTTAAACTATGAAGCTGAAATGATATTTTATTTAGTAGTTCATTAATGTACATGAACAGACTTGTTAAATAGACACTTTTTGTACCCAAAAAAAAAAAACAGAGAAGAAAAGTGGCATTTTCTGTGTTAAGATCATTAAAGTAATGGGATTAATGTTATTATTTTTTGTTATATATATTTTTTTGACATCATTTGTTTCAATATGGTCCGGCTAAAATAACATTTTTGTATATATTTTATGACTGGTTATATTTTAGTTCACGTAGATTCAATAAATTTTAAAATTAGTCTCTACTCTGCTGATAGTTTATTGTTAATTTTTTCCACACAAAATGTTTTTATTAGTCTTCTCTTTTCTTAAATGTGTCTTTTCTTAAACGAAAATTATCATTATTATTTTACCAAGTTTGATCAAAATTAGGGCCGTTTTGGATTACCTTTTAATCTAAGTGTTTTATAAAAATCGTTTAGAATTAAAACACTCACATGTTTAGTTACATTTTTTAAAAAGTGTTTTAACACAAGTTTGTTTGGTTTGTTCTACACTCAAAATGCTTCTACTAATGTCAAATTACTATAAATGACGACTATTAAACACTATGAACTAATGAATTCAAATTTATATTTAAAACACTATGACCGGGTGACCACCATCGGAGGGGTCGTCGGAGATGGTCGCAGGAGGTGGTTGTTGGAGATATTCGTCGAGCATGGTCGCGCGGCAGTGGATGGTGGGTGGTGATAGTGTGAGGATATTTTGGTCATTTTCATATATTATGAAATTTTGGGAAAGAGTCCAAGTTAAACACTTAGGGGCTGCTTGGGGCGCTGAGTTGATTATAACAGTTTGTGGGTTATAATAGTCTGTGAAATTATATAATATTGTTTAAAATGCAAATTTGTTTAGTTTGGAGTTATAATAGTCTGTATTTGGAATGCAGCGTACTCTACATGTTATTATAACCAACGCCCCAAACAGCCTTTTAAAAACACTTTTTCTAAAATTTTGTTTTAAGTATTTCACTCAAAATAACTTATTTTTCAAATTCATTTTTTAAAAAGTTATTTTGAGGGATTGTCAAACGCTACCAATCTTAATAAAATCACTTTTTTTCAGAAAAATTAATCCAAATGGGGCCTTAATTTCAAACAAACAACCGAGGATTAATTTTAAAATTTATTAAAAATACATGAACTCAATTTTAACCAAAATAGTTATTAGAATCTGTAAAATAGCAATGACGTACAAGATATGGGCCCTGGTAAACCGATGGTAGGGCTTGATAATGGGCCTAATGGAATTTCAAGGGTTTCCCAAGGACCGATCCTGACCAAATCAAATTGGCATTTCTTCCAAAAATGAATTGCGTCGAGGTCTCGAATTCGGGCTTAATTCGTTGTGCTTCAATCTTCAAATCTGCAGGTAATCGTTAGAATCTTTGAATTCTATTGAGTTTTGAAGTTACAATGGATTGTGAATGAATTTGAATGTGCTATGTTAATTGCAGCACCGATTGTACGCTCTGGGCATCGAAGGCGCGAAGCTGAAAATGATTTGTACGAACCAGCTGCTGGATAACATGCTTCACTGAATTAGATAGTAGTACAAGATGAAGTACGTGAAGCCATTGAACTTGTTTCGTGATTTGTTGAAGAGAAATGCCCTTGAACGTGGCCGTTTTCTGGGTTTAGATGTTGGTGATAAGTATGTTGGTTTGGCCGTCTCTGACCCAGATAATAAAATCGCCTCACCTCTTAGGTATTTTGTTTGTCCGTTCATGGGATTGTGTTTGAGGATTGGCAGTTATGGGATTGAAGTTGAAGTTAATAGAACATGACCAGTATTAATTGTTCTTCGTTGCTGCAGTGTTTTACTCAGGAAGAAAACAAATATGCATTTGATGGCTCGGGATTTTCAGAGATTGGTGAGATTTTTTACTCTGTTTCTTTTATGTTTTTCCTTTCTATGAAGGTTTGTCGAATGTTATTTGATGCAATGCTAAATGATAAACAATGATTCAAGGGCGGTGCCATAAAATTCTGTAGGGAGAACTTGAATTTACTCGATCTTCAGTGAGTACCTTTTTCGGTTCAAATGGGATTTCTTATGATGACACTATGAATAGAATGTAGTTACATAGCTCTAGGTTTAAAATTTCGCTTTCAACGGAAATATCAAAGTCTCAATTTTATGGGAATGCGAGACAAGATTTGATTAAATAGTTCTAGAAAATTCATAAAAACAAAAAAATCAAAAAAATTATTTAAATTAATAAATAGACATTTATATTTTTTTAAAACAAGTTAAAATGCTTATTATTTTTACTATATTCACATAAGTGACATTTTATTGCTATTTTTTTTTTATGTTTCATCAAATTTTTTTGGGTGTAATAGAAATATCGATTTATCCCTTATGTCGATGTTGAATCCATAGACACGTGTGTCGACAGAAATTTAGTACGCTAGCTCTAACTTTACCTGTTTTTTCCCTCTTTTCCTGTGATGTGTTGCTGTGCAGAATATTTGTCTTTAAGTTTTGGTATATAATAGTGAATTGCCAATGCTATTCTTTTTTGCAATACTTCAGTCATTTCCATCCTGTGTATATTTACAGCTGCTTCTGGTTTTTATATGCAGATCTCTGAACTCTCTCTGGCGGGGTTCATTGTTGGATATCCTTTCGATGGACAACGACGCAACGCTGATGTGTGTTCTTTATCTCTTCAAATTCATCATGATTGACTCTCATCTCTACTTGACGCTATATTATTCTGTGCACAGGCTGTGCAAGTGAAGATCTTCATTGATGACCTTTGTAAAACTGGAAAACTTGAAGGCGTAAAATATACTTTTTGGGATGAGTGCTTTACATCAAAGGTTAGTGCATCTAGTTGTCAAGGTTATTGGTTTGGCAAGCCCTTCCTGTTAGTCTTGTGACTTATGTGACATGCCTTTCAATGTCTTTGTCGATTCAATGACTCAGTCATACAAGTGTGATTATGTTTGAATTGTCTATCTCACCTTTTTAAATCGTGGTATTGACTTGTGAATAGGCTGCTGCATTGCATTTCATTCAACATTGAATATTGAATTTTTTATTCTTGATCTCTATACACAGAATGTGGAACTTCTGATAAAGCCATTGAAACTGCCTCCTATTTTGTCAAAGACAATAATTGACAAGTTTGCTGCTGTTGGAATACTTCAGGTAATTTACAATTTTCTCTCTCTTTGGTTTAAGCTTTCTAGTATCTTGATAAGGATGGCAGGTAAAATACACATCCAATTTGCTCAATGTTAGAATTGTATCTTAAAATATCAATTAAAGCTTCAGTTCATTAACAATAAGGTGGTATGCCTCAGGGTTACTTGGATTATTTTAACAGTAGACCGGAATTGCAAGAGAGGTAGAGTAAGATGGATTATATGGGATCAGGTACTGGTTTGTTAATGAAGTTGCTTTCTTTGGAAATTGAAATTTCAAAATTTTTCTGAAATGTCTACAAAAACTTTTGAACTTTTAGAAATTTCAGCATAGTATTAAAAATTAACCTTTGATTGAAAAGTGTCCTTTTGTTCACACATTTTAAACGCGACTAAAATGACTTTTGAAAAACCAAATAGAATCTAAATTCAAATTTATAGGACCGAAAGTGATAGTTTTGAAAATTCAATGACCAAATAGAAACTAATTTCAAATTTCAAAGAGCCAAAGTGTTTTTTTTACTCTAGGTAAAATGTTGCTACAGTAGTCAGTCATATTTTCAATTTCTAAAGAACACTTCTTAAAAAACTTTGCCTTAAAAATTTAGCCATTATGCGATTTTCCCATTATTTGATAGGAATTTAACATTTTGACCATTATATGCAGACACTCGATTCTCCCAGATGGAACAATTTATTTTGAAGCTCAGTCCAAAAAGGGTCGCTGGATATTCTTTGATATTATCGTCAATTTTATCTTAAATGAGTGAATTTATCTGCTCAAAATCGACTAATAAGCTAATGGGGTCTCTCGCTTTGGAATTTTCCTTATGGGAATGAAGATCATGTGCTTGTTTCCTGTTTGTTTATTTCTAAATTATTATTAGTGACAACAATTATACCATATAGTTTGTCTATTTTACAAATCATGCTTTTATATTTTTAAAATTGATTCAATTGTCGGTATGTTCACTTATATGCAAATAATCTTTTTTGGTTAATATGCTTTGTATGTGGGACATTTTGAACGAGTTGTGTGCACTAGTTTAATTAGAATTGATGACGAAATTTTGAAGTTAAATGGGATTTTTTGGTTTCAAGATATGGGTATGATTTACAAAGGGTCCGTTTGATAATGTTTTTGTTCCTCGTTTCTCTTTTCTTATTTCTCGTTTCTATTTTTTTAAGAACTAGAAACAATAATAAGTTTGATAATCATTTATGTTTCTTATTTCTTAAAAAAAGAAACAGAAACAAAAATGTATTTGAAATTTTTTTCTTGTTTCTTGTTTTTTATTTCAAATAAAATTTAGTAGTTATATAGTATTAAAAAAACTTGTATAATATCCATTAAAACAAGCATAATATAATTATAATAAGTTTATAATGAAAAATTGAAAACAATAATAATGAAAAAGATGCATGTGTTTCTCGTTAATCAATAACACCTAACATATTAAATTATCGTCAATACATTGATATTTCCATTGAAATAGTAGGTAAATTTTTTCTATTCAAAATAATTGGTAAATTATGTTGTACAAATTTTTTAAAAAATAATTAACAAAATATCATTAATGTGAACATAATTGTTCATAAAAAACAATGTGACCCTAATATATTTTATAAAAATAATTTTAAACTTATTTAAAAAATGAAATGATTATTTATTAATTTAAATATTTTTTTTATGAATTTATCATTTTTTATATTTTTCCAACCATATCAACTGAAAGTCATAATAGAGCAGATTTTTTTTATTATAAAAATGGTAATTAAAGTCATATTAATGGACAATTAATGAGAGAATTATTTTTTAATATGAAAAAGTAGTAGTTTAAACAAAACAATGCATAATTTTAAAAAAGAAAAAAAAATCCTGTCAAGTGTTAATGCAGAGAGAGAGATTGGAGCTGGGAGTTGGTGAACCCAGGATAAAGAGTGAGTGTCAGATTGAAAGAGAGTATGGACATTGGAAAGCACATCAAAAACTCGTCTGTGAAGCTTGCAGAAACGGAATTTCAGAAACTATTTTTTTTTTTTTTGTAGTTGTTGTAGTTTCTACTCGAAGTTGAAAACATTTTCAAAAAAATAGAAATAATAAACGAAATGGATTATCAAACAAGTTTATTTTTAAAAAAATCAAAAAGAAAATTAAAAATAAGAAACGGAAACGTTATTAAACGAACTCAGATGAACAGTATTTTCTGATCACTCCAGGTTACTATTTGACATGGGTTTTAGTACATTAATTAATTAGACTAGGTTCGTTTTAATTGCAAATGTTTCTATTTCGGATGACTTTGGGTAAACTATACAGTTTAATTTGAATAATTCTAATTAATTAGTTAGGGTGGTTCATCCTGCCAATTTATTGAACTTTTAAGAATCGGTCCTTAAAAATCTACTTTATGGATTATTAAATTATGGTTAGATTATAATTTTAATTTCTGAATTTTAAGTTTGTATCTAATATCTTTAAATTTTAAAGAGTTTCTAATGAGTTTTTGAACTTTTAATTTCGTGTGTAATAGTTTTCTAAACTTTAAAAAGTGTCTGTTACGTTATTAAATGAATTTTGTGTCTAATAAGTTCTCAATTTTTCAATTTTGTGACTAATAGGTACTTGACCTATTTGATTTTTTTTTTTTTAATTCATGAATTTATTAGACATGAAATTAAATGCTTATGGTTTTAGTAGACAAAATTCAATTTTATGTTTAACATATCTATTGCTTTTTTAAGATTAAAAAACATTTTTGGTCTTTGAACTTTTATAAAAGTAACGTTAAGTTAATGCTCTTTTGTTTGTAATGATTTAGTCCCTATATTTTTAATTTTGTAAAAATTTAGCCCTTAAACTTTAGTATGTAACAATTTAATCATTGTATTTTAAGTACAATGACTAAATTATCACAAATTAAAGTTTAGTAACCAAAAGTTATTTTTAACCTTTTGTTAAATGTCAAATGTTTCAATGACTTAAACTTTAAGAATCTATTAGACACAAAATTGAAAGTTTAGGAATTTTATATGTATTTTTTTAAAGTTTATGGACCTATTAAATACAAGCTTAAAAGTTTATGCTATGTTTGATAACTATTTGGATTTTGGTTTTTGAAAATTATACTTGTTTTCTCACACTTTCTTTACAATGGTTTTCATATTTCTTAAATAAATATTTGAATTCTTAGCCAAATTCTAAAAGCAAAAACAAGTGTTTTAAAACTACTATTTTTAGTTTCAAAACTTGGCTTAGATTTTGAAAACATTTGTAAAAAGTAGATAACAAAACAAAGAAATTCATAGGTGCAAGTAGTGTTTATAAGCGTAATTTTCAAAAACTAAAATTCAATAACCAAACGATTATCAAACGGAGTCTTAGAGACTGAAGTTGTAATTTAACCCAATCAAAAAATAGTTATGAAATAAAAAAGAAATGTTTGCACCCTTGAAATAGTGATTGGTGAAACAAAATTTTAAGTAAATTTAAGGTTAAATTACAAGTTTAGTCTTGAATTTGTAGGTTTGTGTCTATTTGGTCCCTAAGCTTTCAATTTTGTATCTAATAAATCCCTGACATATTCAAAAAAAAATTAAAATAAACTAATCTATTAGATATAAAATTAAATTTAATGTCTAATAAAACCATAAACTTTCAATTTTATGTCGAGTAGGTTCGCAAAATTTAAACAACTTTGAATAGGTCAATGACCTATTAGACAAAAATTGAAAATTCAGACACCTATTGAACTATTTTTAAAGTTTATGGACTAAATATATAGATACAAATCTATAAATTCAGAGACATATTATAGATACTTTTTAAAGTTCGTGGACCAAATAGACAAAAACATAAAAGTTTAGGGACCAAATTTGTTATTTTTATTTTTTTGAGTTCAACAACATTTGAGGGTGAAAAGATTCGAATATTTGACCTCTTAATTGAAGGTATATATCAATTATCATTGAACGAAACTCACTTTGACACTAAACTTGTAATTTAAAGTAAATTTAAAGAATTCAAAATGCAAATTTCTTTCTAGAATGAATAGAACTTATTTGCTGACGGTCGAGCCAATAGATTGGTTTGCAATTCCTTTTTCCTTTGCTTTTTTTCTTTTTTGTTTTAAATATTTGTGATGAGATATCCAGCATAAGTTAACAACCTAGTAAAAAGAAAAAAAGTTCACGTACCACAGTAAAAATAGTAGAATATAAAATGTTATTTCGCATTTACCAATACCGATTTTGACAAAATAAGTTTTTTTTTTAATTTTTTTATTTATTAAATATAATAGCTAGTTGTGGTAAAACAAATGTTAAAATATCATTTTGGTTCCTATACTCTGGGCTTTGTACCATTTTGGTCTCTGTACTTTCAAATGTCTAATTTTAGTCTATGTACTTTCAATAAAGCTTAAAATTGGTCCCTATAACAAGTTTGAAGTTAATTTTTTTTAAATCAAAATTGGTTATATAATAATAATAATAATTTTAATACAAAAAAAGACACCATGTGAACATATTTTCAAAATTTATAGAGGAAAAAAGCTAATAGAGACTAACTTTTTTTAAGAAAAATTAACAATAAACTAATAGTAGAGACCAATTTTAAGCTTTATTGAAAATACAATGACTAAAATTGAACATTTAAAAGTACATGGACCAAAATAAAATAAAGTTTAAAATACAAGGACCAAAATGATATTTTAACCTAAAACAAATGAATTTAGTGAACATCTATTCAGTGTATTTATTTTATAAAACAAGTTTTGAATGTTATGATCCAAATAATGAAAATTTTTAAAAATGACATCTTTATATTCTCAATATTTTCAGATTTTAAAATTAAATTTTGAAATGTAGAATGACCCTAAGAAAAAAATAAAAACTTTGACTGATATACTATTGCATATTATAAATTATCGTTCTATTTAAATCAAAACATGTACGATACGATATAATATAATATTGTAAAACAATAAATATAAAATATATACAATAAAACATGTTAATAAATTTATTAATAATATATAACATTCCACTAAATATTTAGTTGATAGCTATCCCTATTTTTATTGTTTATGAAAATACTACTAAACACATTGAATAATTTTTTAAATTGAAATTCAATTTCTAAATATACGTACCAAACATATATTAAAAAAAAATTGAAACCACATAGAATATGAAGTCTATTTCTTATCGAATTTATAATTTTTAGATTTTTATTTTCAGATCACTAACTAAACATAATTAATTCATGAGATTCTACCTGATGTAAGGAGGGAATATTGAAGGTTAAACCTATAGTCACTTTCTCATTTTCCTCTTTTTTTTTTTCCATCCAAATTCCAAATTCCAAATTTTCATGAGAATGGCCATACAAAAACCAAAGCCACTCTAAACCTAAACCATCAAAAAGCATTTATTTATAACACTACAAGCAAAAATAGCCATACAAGGAAAGGAAACATAGCTGGGCTTAGCCTTTTTTTTTTTTTTTTTACCCTAAACCCAAAAATCAAAATAAAATGAAAAAAAAAAAAAGCAAAAAGAAAAGCAAAAGGAAAAAAGAAAAAAGGAAAAAGGAAAAAGAAACACTCTGATAAGTACAACCAATGGATTTGGTAATTTGGTGGGCCCCACTCTGTCTCTCCATTACACCTTTTTTTTTTTTTTTTTCCTCTACCTCTTCTTTGAAGCCTAGATACTTACACCCCCTTCCCCCCATCTGACTATTTTGTAATAATAAAGAATAAATAATTATAATAATTATAATTAATAAATAAATAAAAACTGATAAAGACAATGCCTTTACTCTCTCTCACTTCATAGTTACACAGTTCACTCACACTTGTACTGTTGTACACATAGGCATATTCAACTTTAATTCAAAAGCTCAAATTTTTCTATTCATTTTCCTCCCATTCCAGCCCTCCCCCCTCTTTGTCTTTTCTTTGTTTCCCTTTTCCTCCCTTCTTTTCCACCCCTCCTGCATTTTCCTTGTCAAAACCCTAGATTTTGAATCTAGGGTTTGATTTTTCTCTCACTCTCTTCTCCCTTTGATTCCACTCCTTGTTCAAGCTCCTCTCTTTTTGCTCCAATGTCTACTCTTCCTTCTAATTTCTCTGCATTTGTCATCTGAGAGTGACATTTCTCATCACTCCTCCTTTGTTGAGGTGAAACCCATTTCAGTTTCAGCTCCATTTTTTAGCTTTTCTTTTCTTTTTTTTTTTGTCACTCCGAGTTAAATTTTTGTTCTGGGTCTTTGCAGTTCTCCATCGCTTGTTAAACCCCTGCTAAACCCTTTTCTTTGATTCATCTGTTAGTGTTTTTGGAAGAGGGCTAAAAGGGGCTGCTCCGTTTTTCCCTCTCATGTTTTTTCTCTTCGTCTAGGAGTTTGAAAATTTCGACATTTTCCTTCACATGTTCTCTTCGAGTTCGAACGAGGGTATCTTGTGAAAACAACTCTTGATCAGAAAATGCCTGTTGGGTCTTGAACTTTTTGACTGGAACTCTGCACTCTTCTGTTATGGTTAGAGATTTGGGTTTGAAGTTTTCTGAAAACATTTTTGAAGAAAAGCATTTTCTTGGTTGTTAAGTCCATACAAGTCTTTCTTCTGCGAGGCTATTCTTGCAAGTAAATGAATGGATGGGAGGGAAGGCATGGCATTGTCTGGTGGCTCTGCTTCTTATTACATACACAGGGGAGGAGGGGTTGGTGGCTCTGGATCAGGGCTGCCATCGGCTGGATCACATGCCTCCCCTGTATTCCGGCCAATGGCTAACCAGGGTGTTTTGTCTCACTCAAATCTCAGAGGCAACTCAGTTGGATCAACGTATGCTGTTGATCCATCACATTCCAATTATCTTCGTGGGATAAGTATGAATATCTCACCTGGAGTGAACTCTGGTGAACCTGTAAAGAAGAAGAGGGGGAGGCCAAGGAAATATGCTCCCGATGGGCAGGTCTCATTGGGTCTGTCTCCCATGTCTGCTGGTTCTAAGCTCACTACAGGGTCGAATTCGTCGACCCCGAGACGACGAAGAGGGCGGCCGCCTGGTTCTGGAAGGAAACAACAATTAGCTCTCCTTGGTAGATTTACTTTCTTTCTCTGATTTGGTTTCATTGTGCATGTTGGATCAATTAGTTGAGCAGTTTATCTGTCACATCTTGGCCTTTGTTTAAAGCAAGTCATCATGTATTGTTGGTTTTTAGTTTATTGGTCTGCCAAAAGGTTTATATTATCTCTTAAACATGTCATCGCGTGTGAGGAGAAGGTTCTGGCCACGATTATTACTTCAACTTGGTTACATGCTATCTGTTTGTGTTGTTTACAATGGAAAATTTAGTGATTGCATTTACTTTCTGATGTTGCCTTGTTATTTTTTTCAATGCTGAGGTTTATGCATTTCTTGTCTTTTCTCAGGTGAGTGGATGAACAATTCAGCTGGACTAGCTTTTGCCCCACATGTCGTTCACGTTGGAGCTGGAGAAGTATGCTATGACCTTTTAATAGTTTAAACAACTAATTTCAAGTGCATCGTGTGTTCAGTTATAGCCTTTTTTAGAACTGTTCTTTTGTAAATATGATCCTCTGGAATTAGTCAATCTGATTTGTAATGGCGTAGTTTCAAGTGTTTTTTTTTAGATATTTAATTTGAATTCCTTGAAATATGCAGCCATGAAGATAGCGGAAAATGGTTATTCTGCCATGTAAAAGGAAATCCTTAGTTTTATTACCTTGCTTTTCTTTAGGTTGTGATATTTACAGGCGGGAACACTTCATGTTAAATCTCCCCTCTCCCCATTCCAAGAAAAAAGAAAGGAAATTAAGCATTTGAATTAATATCTTTGTTTGCAGGATATTGTGGCAAAAGTATTGTCATTTGCACAGCAGAGGCCAAGGGCTGTTTGCATCTTGTCAGGCAATGGTACTGTTTCTTCTGTAACACTACGTCAGCCTGCATCTACTGGCGTGAGCGTCACATATGAGGTTGAAGAATTATTTTATTTGATTTTACATATTCTCTTCATGAAAAATCACCTCACTTTGATTTCTCTTCCTCTGTTCAACAATAAATGAATCTTGCAATTTTTTTTAGAAGGTTTGAATATGAGATTACTTATTCTTTTGTACAAAATGTTTTGCCTGGAATCTCACCAATACATTACCTTTGTGCGTGGTTGCCTTTTGGAAATGATCTCCAACAAAGGCACTGTAGTTTTGTGACTTTTGTCATGTATCTTCAATCTACCATGGACTTGATTCTTGTTGTGTTTGAGAAAGCTTCAACCAGAGAATGATTTTCCAAAAAAGATCTAACACTACCTTTTGGCCAGGGTATCCTTGTAAAGTAGTGAAAATGTACTTACCCCACTTCTTGTTTAGGCTATGTCTAGTATAGTAGATCAACTTCCACAAAATTTTGTTATTGTTATCAACTAACTTGCCTTCTCTAACAAATTCTGAGGAGTGTTAGTTGGTTGATAACTTTTTATACCAAAGTTCTCATTGCAAAAAGCACCAGGAGGACACCAGTCATATGTTCTTAAACTGTGCATTTTCAAGTCCAGTGTATTGGAGACTTTGATCATCTGAAAAAGCTTTGAAATGCCTTTAGTCTTCTGTAGTTCAGCGGAAGAAGGTCTTTTGATCTGCCTGTTAGAGTTCACTTTAGAAAGAAAGCAAATATTCTTTGGACTTTTTGTATATTTCATCCCTATTAATGAAACATTTGTTTCTTTATAAAAAGATATCTTTGAACTGCCTTTTTATCTAACTTTTTCAACTTCGATATTCTTTTCTATATAATAGTGTGATAATGACATCAATTACAATAAGACCGAAAAACTTCCATTGAGGTGAATTCCCATAAAATAATGTAGAGAAATTGCAATTTCTGCCTTGAACCATAAGCATAGTATCTGAATTTTCTTGTCTGTAGTTCCATTAATTTGCCATTTTCCAAGGCCTCTTTGAAGCAAGTACCATCACGTTGGAATATGATTGGGGTCGAATAGTAAACAACCTTAAAATAAAGGAATAACTTTTTGAATGGATGGTTATACCTTTTGGGCTCATCAATGTATAAACCTCATCCAGAAACATTTCTTCATATGTATAAATGTTTCTATTTCTCTTTAACCAAATGTTCCATTATATAACCAAAAACTTGGCCTGCCAAAGAAATCTCTCCATCTCGAAAAGGAAGGTGAATAAAGATTTCTTCCATCATTGTCCGACCATTCTGAACATGAGCTAAGGCCAACTTGAACACCTGCAAGAATCTCTTCCATTTCTTTAGGGTGAAAGGAGACCTCCAAGGAATGTGGCACATATCCTCAAATGCTAACACACCATTGTAGCCAAAGCACAAGCAAGGAGGAGCTTTGTATAAAGTCAATGGTGTTCATTCTTTCGAAAAAATGACCACCTGTCAAGATTTTGGCCTTCTAGAGCTTTGAGAAGAAAGGAGACTCATGTTGAGTGTTGTGAAGTACAAGGTTCCAAAAGAGAAATGTAAAAGCTAATGAGTAAAATTTTTCAACCTTCGAAGTATTTCAACACTGAAATGACCACCCCCATAAACTCTCTTTTCAGTGACAAAGGGAAAATTATGTGGCAGGCCTTTTTTTTTTTTTTTTTTTTTTTTTTTTTTTTTTTTTTTTTTGGGCATTGCAGTAGGGTATTTGGCTTGAAAGAAATAGTTGTATCTTTAGAGGGTCTAAGAGGTCGGATGAGGAGCTTTGGACTTTTTTTTTTATGCCCTTGTACATCCTTTCATTTCTCTTAATTTCTCTTAATGAAAGTTCGGTTTCTTACCCAAAAAAAAGTCTTTAAGGGGAGGGAAAGGTCAGCTGTCTTGGGGGAGGAGTTTTGGGGTCGAGTAGGTTTTAATTACAACCTCTATGTGGGCTTTTGTTTCAAATTTGTAATTTTTTTTTTTTTGGGTAAGAAACAATTTCATCGATGTATGAAATTACAAAAGGGATGTGATATCCATGATGATTACAAGAGGCTTTCCCAGTTGTTTAGTATGGAAGTGTAAGAGTAGGAAGTAAAGAGATTAGACAATTTACACCAAGATATAGCATAATAAATAACAAGATCAAAGAACATCTCGAAAGGATTCTCTTTATCCAATAATACTCTTTGGTTTCTTTCTTTCCAAAGAACCTAGAAAAAAGCCCAAGCGATGTGTTTCCATAACAGAGTCTTTGTATTGTGATTATCAGTTAGGCATGATCCTTTTAAATTGGAGTCCCTCCTTGTAGTTTGAGGGATTTTTTTTTGTTGAGCTGTTTTTTTCATGCTCTTGTACATTCTTTCGTTCTTTTCAATGAAAGCTCAGTTTCTCATTCCAATAAATGAATAAATAAATAAAATTTTTAAAGTATTTACTGCCACATGACTATGTTTTTTAGCTTTGTACTTAGCAGGGAAAGCAGTAAAGTAGATAATAGAAAATAAGGCAATTATGTATTGGCATATGCCAAAAGAATTTTACGTTATGTACAAAATCTACATGGCTTTGGCCACTTTTTTACTGGAGATTTATTGAAAATCTCCTCTCCATAGTTGCATCAACAATTGAAAATCTAAAAGAAAGGAAAAATTTGCTGGCAAAACAGCAATCATGCAGCTTGGAGACCTTGAAACATTGAGTTTTGCAGCACTCATGTACTTTGCAGTCCCATGTTTGACCAAATGTTCATTGTTAAGGTAGACAATTTAGGATTGCAAATTGGAGGGTTCCTAAGCCAACCAATTTAATACTTAAGAGTGAAACATAAAACTGAAACTCACAAAAAGAGCTTTGAGAGAGTGGAATGCATTGCTCAATTTCTAAGGATTTGGTTTGTTTACCAATCATCAAGCATTGAGATATTTAAATTTTTTTCCAATGCAAGCCCAATGGGTAGATTCAATGCTGTCTTTTTTTTTTTTTTTGGGTAAGAAATTGAGCTTTTATTGAGTGAAATGAAAGAATATACTAGGGCATACAAAAAACAAGCCCAACAAAAAAAAAAAGAAGAGTTCCCCTTGACTATATAAAAGGACTCTAATCCAACCAAATAAAACCTATCTCATAATTAAAAAATGGTCATGTAACCAACGCCCACAAAAAGGCATTAAATTGAATAACCTTCCAAACTTCCTCACATAATCTCTCCACCTCTCTAAAGGTCTTGTTATTCTTTTCAAGCCAAATGCCCCACAGAATAACAAAGAATAGCAAAGAAATTAGCATGCTTCAACATTTTGCCCTTCTTCTAAAATGGAGAAAATAGAAGCATCTCGCCTACCATAGAGCAACAATCTCTACTTCGAGTTCAACATAAACCAAACGAGCTCATCCACTGACTCAGAGGGATTGAGCAGATTGGCAACCCAAAGCATATGGTCAAGGCCCTCCTCCTGCCTCCTACAAAGAATGCACCATTGCGGATACAACTCGAAGGAAGAGTGTTTTTGAACACGATCCATGGTATTGACTTTTCCATGTAAAACGTGTCACACAAAAAACTTGACCTTTAGGATTTTTACTTCCAAAGAGAGGAGAAAGCAAATGCAACTTGGGGAGGAGGATGATTCTATGTCATTTGTTACATTATGTGGAGTGATTAGTTCTTGGTGCCAGAGGGTGGGAGTGATCATTATATCTTTTTGATGCAAACAATAACACAGCCATTTTGTAGGCTAATAGTGATGTTGATAGGAATTTGAAACTTCCCTTTTGGTCTACATATTCAAAGCCTACCTCATATAGCTTATTTGACATGTCTTAATTTGTTAGGGAGGAAATGGATATTTGGTAAGAAAGGGGAAGAAATATAGGATACAATCTCCATTATATGGTCCTTGATATCCAATTATCTTGGAAAAGAAGGCTACACTCCCTCTCAGTGTCCTTATCAAAGACACTTGTTACAATCTTTTGTTTTGTGACAAGAACACATGGTTTTCCTTCCTCCTAGCATTCACAAATTTATAAGTGGTACAAATCTCCTTCACTCCACTCACTTTAGCCTTCTTCCTCCATTAAACTCCACTTTGAGGACTAATTCCTCTAATTGCTTCTTTTGTATTATAGAATTATGCTTATTATCCATCTCTTCCAATCTATCAACACCCAAAATATTCTGATCAAAGTCTCCCTCTTCGAAAATCTGAGATCCTATAAAACACTCACGTTCTTCACCATCACCACATTAGATTATTTCTCAAAGGATCCGATCTCCTATGAATTTAAAAAGTGTTCCGACCCATCTCCTTGAGTGTGCTACAAGACAGCCACATTTTCTCATGTTCTCAAGCACAGAAGGAGAATACCCTTGTGTGGAACTTATTTATGAATAACATCACATAAATAGAATCAGATTTAAATTCACATCTAATAATGTCTTTGTAGAATAATGAAACAATGTTGTTCACAGAACAATGGATATTTTCTGGTTAGATAAGATTATATAGCAATGTTCTTTTCATTGTTACAAAATATGTTTGGATTTTGTAGGGTCATTTCCAGATATTGTGCTTGTCTGGTTCTTACTTGGTAGCTGAAGATGGTGGTCCTCGAAATCGAACAGGCGGTATTAGTGTTTCTCTCTCTAGTCCTGATGGACATGTTATTGGTGGTGGCGTTGCTGTTCTTATGGCAGCTGGCCCTGTTCAGGTACTTCATCCCGTTGAATTATTAAGGCAGCATGGCCCTGCAAGCGAACTGGATTAGATTACATGTAGTAATTTGCATCTCTAAAATCCAAATGTGATGGAGAAGCCTCAAGTTTTTACTTTTTTCCATTGTTTTGAGTGAAGAAAGAAAAAGATTAGCATGTGTTTGATAGATGAGAAAACCTTGTCAGAAATTATCTTTAATTATCGAACTTATTCTCTTGCAGGTAGTTGTATGTAGTTTTGTTTATGGTGCAAAGATCAAGAACAAGCAGGTGGCTGGTCTGAAAAGCAATGATGATTCCGAGAATGATCACCATGATAATTTGGTTTCGCCGACGAGTGCCCCATCTGCCCAAACCTACAATCCCTCTGCAATTGGTGTTTGGCCTGGTTCCCGTTCGGTCGATGTGAGAAACCCCCATACTGGAATCGACTTGACGCGAGGATGATGAATATGTTGCAACAGACACATGTTGATTTTGTACATATGTGTTGTTGTAAATGAACCAAACCTTGTGAGGACTGTACCTTTTACCGAGTCGAGACTTCTTTTCGCAGCGGTTAACAGATTGATGCTAACATGGTATGTAGCAAGAGGCTTCATTTCAATTTTCTCAAGTCAATGTTGATTTTATTGGACAGAGTTTCTGGTTTTTGGAGGGTGAAATTGCAGGGCAGCTGTAGCAGGAGAAAGAAGCATGTTTGTCTTTGAGCAGGAATTTTCCATTTAATGAAATATTAGGGAGCTATAGGATATTATGTTGTGCTCTAAAATGTAATATTAAGTTATATATCAGAGTATCTCATTTCAATGGTGCTGGTGTTGGTTAGAATCAGAACTGGAATGGAATAGGAATTAGAATTTTGTTCAAAGACTTGTACTTTGATCCATTCAATATGTTTATGTGGAATTCTATAAATTACAGATTAATCATATATGATCTTCAATAATACATAACATGAATCTTGGAATTACAGACATTCCAACCATCCACTACAAGTTTTCAACTCAAAAATCAGCAATGTTGTAATAAGCACAACACCCGTTATGAATTCACCGTTGGGACAATTACAGATATCGATCTCCATTGAGCTACATTTCAGAGGCAGCAAGTGATACAGACATGAAAGCGGTATGTAAGTGCTCAAACTTGTATGATTCAGTGCTCATAAGATCACCAACAGCTTCTTGACATCATGCTGCAGCAGAATCAAGAGGTAGAAGTTATAAGGATTCTCCTTCCTGATAAAATCCAGGAGGGGGAAGCCAAGACTTTCTGATGTACAGAAAGTTGTCAGTAGCAATTTTACCTCAATGCTGAGGGGTGATGTTGTGGGGTAAAATCGATCAACTACTTGCCCATCCTTGTTAATCAGAAACTTGGCAAAATTCCACTGAATATCGTCCCCAAATATCCCCCATTTGCCCAATTTTAAAAACTTGTAGAGTGGAGCAGAATTGTTCCCATTTACTTCAATCTAATACAAGGAAAAATAGGGTGTTTTCAATGAGGGTAAAATGAAACCTACTCTAGAAAAAATATATAGACACAATACCATGTGAAAATTTTCAGTACTACGTGAGTACTTACTCTATTTGTTCACACCATAATTTTGTCTTTATAAATAGTTCTTTAATGTTGGTGGATTTCACCACTTTTAAAATAATGTTGACACAGATAGTAATCGAAAAGAGTATTCATACTCCTATAATACCTGAATTTTTTCCCAATACTATTATACTTGCCTTGTCAAAAATTGGAAATTCTGATTTGAAACGAGTGCAGACAAAATCTTTGATTTCATCATTACTTCCCGGTTCCTCATCGCCAAACTGATTACATGGAAATGCCAGTATTTCCAAACCTGCAATACCCTCAACCAAAAAGAAAAATAAACTACTAGAAGCCATCATTCTTGCAAGAAATGGAAACAGTCCACATAAGGCCAGCTATGCTAATGCTGAAGACAAGGTAATACTGTATTATGTTGATAGCTCTGATAACAGGAGAGTTCTAATAGGCCATGTTTTACTGCTGAGAAAGCACAAACATATACATGAGATACAGATACCACAAAACATGGACAGGGTAACACACGTTAATTTCTAAAAATTTTGGACAAGGGCACGGCAGGGACACGTTAAGAATAATACACATTTTTTAAATATATATTATTTTTATACATTTCAATGATTCTCATGCTAAAATTTTGCTTTAGTTTATGGAAAAATATTCAAAAGATATCCAAACTAACTGATCAATTTTCCAAATGAATTAACATCTTAACAAAAAGAAAAAATTTAAAGTTACCATTGCTTATGAATATATATTTCATTTTCTAAACACATGTCCGACACATGTTTATTGTGCTTACAAGTGTTCAACACGTGTCCAATAAGAGTCACATTCATATTCAATTTGTTCAATTAGTATCTGACATGTGTCTATTATGTTTAACAAGAGTCTGGCACATGTCCAACAAGTGTTGAGTATTGGACACTAGTATGTTACCCAAATTTTGTAGTTAACTCAATGATTCTCCTGCTAAAATTTTGCTTTAGTTTACGGCAAAATATTCAAAATATATCCAAACCAATTGATCAATTTTCTAAATGAATTAACATCTTAACAAAGAAAAAAAATTTAAAGTTACTGTTGCTTATGAATATATATATTTCATTCTCTAAACACATGTCCGACACATGTTTATTGTGCTTAACAAGTGTTCAACACGTGTCCAATAAGAGTCACTCATATTCAATTTGTTCAATTAGTATTTGACATGTGTCTATTATGTTTAACAAGAGTCTAGCACATGTCCAACAAGTGTTGAGTATTGGACACTAGTACGTTACCCAAATTTTGTAGTTTTCTTCTAAGTTAAACAAAAAAAGGGAAAGGAATAGGATTCTACGGAGAGAATTCTTCAATAAAAGAAAAAAAAAGCAAAAGCACCAAGAATATACTAAATAAGCGATGCATATTATTATCAACAGAAGGGTGATAAGGGTAACCTTGTTCCTTGTATTTCTCGTATAGTTGGTTCAACTCCAGATAATTCGAATTTGTCATCCCACTGTTGCAAGGGATAAAAAGAAACGCAAAAACACTCAAAACCATCAGGGAAAAGTGGTAAATAGTACGAGCAACCGAGGTCAATCTCCCACACATTGATATTAAACTATGTTACGCTTTGTAATGCCCAATGTAAGAACAAAAGAATTGTTTCAAATTAAAGATCATATTCATATGGGTGCATATATCGAAAGTGAAAGAAATAGAGAGTACCATTTGGAAGCAACATTGACAATGAGTAGGACTTTACCCTTGTATATGCTAAGGTTGACATCATTTCCCTTTGCATCCTGCAAAACAAGAGGAGAGACGTAAATGCCAAATGTATTGAAACAATACCAGAGAATATTCCTGAAATTGATGCTAAGATCAAAAGCAGTAAAGTTTTTCCTATGAATAAAACACAAAGGCGAAGAAGCTGGACTAGATATACCTACAAACTGAAACAAATCAAAACAACAATTAACTTCCAGTTCAAAAGATACATTCAGAGTTGACAAAAACCCCTTTCTTTCATATAGAACGACAATTCACACATTGAGCCCTGGTTTTGACCACAATTTCCCCCTCAATCCCCTCGATTCTTCTTTAATCAAATAAAACATCAGAATCACAACTTAATAAGTCCCTAATATCCACTCATCCTTTATAAGTATAAGCTCGCAAAGAAACTCTAAACACCATTTCCGCCGCAGATAAGTTCAGAACCGTTGGTTTGAATACCCTGCGAGTTCATGCGAAAATACAAGGAAGTTTTCTCCAACAAACATTCCAACAACAATAAGCACAGAAATAGAGATAAAATGGTGCAGAACACAAAAAACTGAAGAATTAGAAAACGAGAACAAACTTTGACAGTGAAGTCGTAAATGGATTCTGGGTGATTTGAAGCTTGGGTAGCCATTGTAAGATCAAAGATGAAGTTCAGCGAGCAACAGAGCAGAGCTTCAATCAAAAGCAAGGAATTAACAATTATCGAAGAGTGAACTGACAAGAACCATGGATTGACATTAGGATTAAAATATAGGTTGAATAGTGTTGGCTAAATTATAAAAAATACCCTTCATCTTTTTCATTTATTTTAAAAATAACTTATTTTTTCAAAAGATATATTATTAGTCTAGACCTTTCATAAACGCTTCAAAGCTATCAAATAGATAATCCTTTAGAACGTTTGACGATAAGTCGATATGTTTAAATGTTGTTCTTTCAAACATAATTCAGACAAACATTCTAGTCACTGACATGTCGTTTCATATGACTGTCATGTTGATTTTCTGTCCAACATTAATTTCTACTTTAATAGTAATTTTGAAACATTTATGAAAGGTCAAGGACGAAGTTAAGGGTATTTTTTATAATTTAGCTAATATTATTGTGATTGGTAAATTTTAATTCTTAATTTTTTAAATATTTTATAATAGTCTTATGTGTTTAGATTTTTTTAGTACGTGTTTAGATATTCATTGACCTAATGAATAGATATTTTGTTGAATTGAAAATTCAACTAGAACGTTTGCTTTGAATTTTTGAAAAATTAGTGTAGAGTGGAGTCAATAGAAAGAGTGAGTTTGTGAAAGCTAGAACAACAAAGAAAATGATTAAGGAAACTGATGAAGGAAGGGTTATAAAGTGCTAATTGAAAAGTTGGCTAAATATATGTTTTAGTTCCTAATGTTTGAATATTTTTTCAATTTAGTCCCTATTGATTAAAAAAAGTTCAATTAAGAGTCTTATGTTTTAATATCTTCAATTTAGTCTCTCACTGTTGGTGACTGATAAATTTGGCTGATGATAAACTTACACGAAATAATATTTAGTGAATTAACGAAATTTAGAGGAGAAAAAAAATATCATTTAAGAGGAAAAAACTCGAAATTTCTACCAATTTCTTAAAAATTTGAAGGAGGAATTAGAAACTTTTCCCTCTAAGTTACATTTTTTCTCTAAATTTTTGCCAATTTATTAATAGCCTTTTTCAAATGACTTTTTAAGTGCTTAAAAAATGATTTTTAAGTATTAAAAAAATATTTTCAAGTACTTCAAAAGTTATTTCAAACATGCCCAAAGTTACCATCTAAGTTTATCATTAATCAATTTTAACATTCACCAACAGTGAGAGATTAAATTAAAAAAAATTATTAAAACATAAGGGACTTAATTGAAAAACTTTAAACAATAGAAACCAAATTGAAAAAAAAAAAAACCTGAACATTAGAGACTAAAACTTACCCTTCTATGTTTTAACGTTTTTCAATTTTTTTCTTCACTATTGGTGAATGTTAAAGTTGATTGATAAGGAACTTACATGACATACTTGACCAAATTTTAAAAGAAAACTCAAAATTCTACCAAATTTTTTTTTATAAAATTAATGCAGAAATTAGAAACTTTCTTTTTTCGATGTCATTTTTAGTCCTCTAAATTTGTTTATGCCCACTATACTTTGGCTGAATCTAAACTTTTTTTTTAGTTCAACATATGGGGTTGAGAATTCAAACCTATAATCTATTGGTTGAGGGTCAAATTTATTTTAATCAGTTAAACTATGATCAAGTTTGTTATTTATTTATTCATTTGAGTTAATCCAATCAATCGTGGCACCTTGAACTACCACACTCTCTAATTGGCTGTAATGAATAAATGGATGTATACAAATATAATAATTGTTTTATCAATGTAGGGAACCAATTTAATTATGAGTTCTTTTCTCTCTCTCCTGACATTGGTCTAATAATGAGTTTACTACTAGTAATTAGTAGAATGGACCATAATATATTATTTAGTAGTGTATATAAATTATAGCACAACTTGGGTGCAATCCATTTGAATACAAAAAAAAAATTATTTTAAAAAAATGAAAATTGTAGTGTTGAAGTGAGATGCATAAGACTTAAATTTTTTCCTATAAACTAATAGCAAGCATGAAGAAGGGTGCTTGAACATAAAAAATAAATAAATAAAAGACTCACTAGTGGAGGTGCATGAAAAATGTTTTATAATGAATGTCTCTCTCATGAAGTTTTTCAAAATAATAATTAGAAAAAATATATAAAAGGGTTGGGTCACCATCAGAATTTATGTGTTAGTTTAATTTGATACACGTGGGTTTAAAAGTTTCAATTTAGTTTTTATGATTTGATTATATTTCTCTTTTTAAAACATTGGTCCATAGTTTCTCTCTTCTAAATCTAAAATAATATATCACATGTTTAAAATAAACGTGTGACACAAGAAAACTATCGATATTAAGAATGTGGGAGATTTAATGAAATTATAAGAACCAAAATAAAACTTCTAAAACTATGAAGACTAAGTTGAAAGAAGGAATAGTTTTTGTTAATATAAAATGAATAGTGTTGAAATTGTTTGATTGACGGTTTTAAACTAATCATTCGTCCCATAAACTTTTTTTTCATTTTTTTATCTTCCTATAATCGTACCAACATGTGTATGTGTATTCGCATGTGCGAAGTTGACGAGCATTAATCAATCTTATTAAGATTATATTAACTAATAAATATTCTCTTGTTAATATAAAATAAGACTAACAAATCGGAACCCACGTGAAAGCATCTAATAAAATATAATAAAATATCATTTTTTTCATTACACGACCATCAATTTGGTACTGCAACACGAACACCGACGGTCTCGTTTGGTAACCATTTGATTTTTAGTTTTTGGTTTTTGAAAATTAAGCCTATAAATAGTACTTTCACTTATGGCTTTCCATGTTTTCTTATCTATTTTAATATGTGTTTACAAAAACCAAGTTAGTTTTAAAAACTAAAAAAAATAGTTTTCAAAAACTTGTTTTTGTTTTTAGAATTTGGTTAAGAAATCAAGTGTTTTATTAAGAAATATGGAAACCATTATGGAAACTATTATAGAGAATATGAAACCATTGTAGAGAAATAATGAGAAAACAAGCATAATTTTCAAAAACCAAAAACTAAAAACCAAATGGTTATCAAACGGGGCCGACATAATCAAAATCTCCGCTCCAATTTCGTTAGAAAAGAAAGAGAGTTAATTTTAGAACAAAAGATGTTTTCAGAATTTCAAGCAAAAACTAGCTAATAAAAAAATCGTGGCCTTTTAGCAATCCTTGCTGTAAACAAGGAAATAAACGCAAAAAGACAAATCCTGTTTTGATATTTATCTAATCAATTTTCTTTTTCCAAAAATTACTTTAAATGTGCGGTAGAATAGAAATTGAAAAAGAATTAAAATCTGAATATCAAGGTTGGTAGATGAAAAGTTTGGAATTTCTACTTTAAATATTTTAAAAGATAAAAAGATCGAAAGATCAAATTTCTACTTTAATCACACAACAACTAGAACAATTATTTGAACCAAACTTTACACGCACAACTAGAACAGTTATTTGAACCAAACTAACCAAACTTTATTAAAGACTAGAATAAGCCCACATAAAGTTTGACACAATAAAGCTGAAATATTTCAAGACATTCGTAGATTCGAATCCCTAACACCATCCACATAGAGCTAAACTAAAACAATTATTTGAACCAAACTTTATTAAAGACTAGAATAAGCCCACGTGAAGTTTGACACAATAAAGCTGAAATTATTCACACAATAAAGCTGAAATATTTCAAGACATTCCTAGATTCGAATCCTAACACTACACACAAAGTTTGGCTAGATAATCACTCATTTAAATATTCGAATCTCTACCACCCCACAACTAAGAGGTCAAATTTATGTCAAGAACTCAATCAACAAATAAAAAAAAAAAAAAAAAAAGCAATAGAATGTAACTAATGTAGACATAATATTATTATTTTTATTACATGTTGACATAATATTAATAATGAGTATCTTTAACCTATTTAAAATGGTACAAAATACTCAGTTCAAATACTTTTTGAATTTTTTGTTTTTATAATTTTTATTGAAATATTAAACCGAAATTTCCATCTAACCCAGTGCATAAAACAGCAGCTACATTTGGGATCAATATCACCAGACCCATTGTCAAAGCTCGAGCAACTTATTACATAATTCTCAACTTACATTCATATAAATACATGGAACATTCAGAAACCCCAGGAATACACATCAGAGCAAATACACAGCAGCTTTATTCATGTTTCTAATAACACAAGCGAAAGAAAAGGCAGCCTTCAGATTTTTTAAGCAACTCCCAGCAGCTTCTTCACATCCTTCTGCAAAAACACAGCCAACCCCCCAGTTCAAATTGTGAGTTGATTGATTCATGACTAATTGCAATGGCGGACAAAAAAATGAATAGAGTACTCAAATAACTTGGTTTAACTTTCCTCTCTCAAATTTTCTTAGAAGATTATGTATATATTTTTTAAGTTAAAAAAAAGGGAGGATTCAAACTTCTGAACTCGACCGAGAACATATACCTTAATTAGTTGAGCTATACTCAAGTTTAAGAGTATATATATATATATATATATATATATAATTAGAAGGTAAAATTCGATCCCTTCACCCCTGCTGCGAAGAATTATTGGATTTACCTCAATGCTGAGTGGGGAAGTAGTTGGGGCGTAACGGTCGACCACGTTTCCATCTTTGTCTACCAAGAACTTGGAGAAGTTCCACTTAATGGCGTCTCCGAAGAGTCCACCTTTGCTTGACTTCAAGAACTTGTACACAGGAGCGGCATTGTTTCCATTCACGTCCACCTATTATGAACAAGAAAATGAGCTTGGTAATGCTCATCTTCACAGTCTTATATAGCCTCAAATGTGTATTAGCAAGCCTTTAGTATATATCTTACCTTGTCAAAAATGGGGTACTCAGCCTTAAAACGGGTGCAAGCAAACTGCACAATCTCTTCATTGGATCCTGGCTCCTGGCTCCCAAATTGGTTGCATGGAAATGCAAGAATCTCAAGTCCTGTAAATGGGATACGAGCGTAAATCGTAAATATGAACTTAGATGGAAAAGAAGGCGGATGAATTGAAGCAAAAGAGAGGAAGCATTGAAGGATGTTTAGAACAAACCTTGGCCCTTGTATTTTTCATACAGTTGACTCAGTTCAGTGTAATTCGAATTAGTCAAGCCACTGCAATGAATCAAAAACTGAACATAAAAAAGAAAGCAAAACGATGGAAAAATGGCTGCCCATGTATATAATATAGATAATTATGTATTTCCTAAATCTATAAATGATAGTTGAAATATATTCAATTTCAATTCTTGGAATCTAACATAGACACCACTCTATAAATCAAGGTCAGAGAGAATTTTCTCTTTTATATTTAAAGGTCATACCCAAAACTTTCCTAAATCTATAATGGCTCGTGAAGTTTGGAAAATATAAAGGACTGTTCATTCACATGATTAAGAATATCATCCTACCATCTTGACTAAATAGACAGCTTAAGGTATCTAAAAAAGCAGACAACTGACATGACACAAGATCATTATAGCTCAAAAACTTTCAAACAAAATTGTAAAACATCTTATGATTTTGGGACAGAGAAGGCATTAGAAAAATTTGTACGCTACCATTGTGAGGCAACATTGACAATCAAGAGGACCTTTCCTTTGTAAATGCTGAGGTCAACATCATTTCCCTTAGCATCCTGTAAACAGAGGCAAAAATAATTAAAAAAACGTTGAGTGGGGGTAGTTCAAAAAAGATGAATATAGCGTCATTGACAAGCAGTTCATATAAAAGTATCAGAAAACAAGCCAACAAATTGATTAGATGCCCAGGAAGCAAATCATGCAGAGCTTCACAGAAAGAGGGAATTCCCAACTTAATGACAGAGCCAATTGAAGCCCATTGATTCAACTGGCCATCAATAGGGTGTGGAAACAGCTGAATTGAAGGGAAAATCATAAACAGAAACGAAAAATTACCCATACTCCAACAAGCTACATACTAAATGAAATTGGTGCACAATTCTCTCAAAAGGGATGAAATTATTCGAAAATTTGATTAAGAGTACTCGCTCACGCTGATATGATTTGATTACAATTTACAACAATCTTACACCTCAAAGAAGTTTAGCAGCAAAAATTTTCAAGGAAAAGAAAACCCATTTCCCCTAAATTCCAATTTCTCAGGATTCACAATCAAAGTTTCAACTCGGCTCAACCCGATCTACAACCGAAACAAACTCACGAAAACATGCAAAATGAACAAGAATTCCAAACCTTAACGGTGAAGTCATGGACTGAGTTCTTGGACGGGGTGGCCATAGTATGATCCAAACGAATCGAAAACGAGCCGAGACGCAAAGAACCTGATTTAATCGGTGAAACGAAACGAGTTACCGAAGAACACTGCGAATTATGCAAAAGGGTTTGCTTCGAATCGGGCAAGATTCGGTTATTGAAAACCAGAGGTGAAGATAAAGATCGAACGCTGAAGAAATATCTTCTGAGAAGAGAGCGAATTGAGATGCAGAACATGAAGGTGAAAGAAGATGAACCAATGGGCCTAAATATATAATGGTAGCTAGCTGGGCCCACGGGCCTGTTTGAATCTAGAAGACGCGTTTGAAACGTGGCGCTTCAGATTCTTGCCACGTTGGGATTCTGCTGGCTGAGTTTCGGCCTCGGACAATAATGGACGGTTGATCTATTTATTATTTATTCTTTTTTTCCTTTTTTTTGAGCTAAGTTGAACTTGAAAAGTTTTAATTTTTTTTTTTTGAACGATCATATATATTAAAAACTCAACCACCAACATAAATACATCTAATCTACTCTCCTCAATTAAGAGAGAGCAGATCCACTCCGGGATACATTCATCCCACAAAGGGAGATTCACTCCCAATACAGAAACCCCATTTTGGTTTGGGGAAAAATCAACCCTAGCAGCTGTTCTGGCCAAAGCGTGGGCTACATAATTATTCCCTCTCGAGCATTTAACGAAGGAAACTGATTCCATCATCCCAGCAATAACTTCGATTTCTTCAATCAGGTTTTTAATTTCAGTGAGATCTTCCTCCTCTTTCTTCAGAAGCTTGATTATCTCTGAAGCGTCCAATTCTACAATAATTGCCGCATCCCTTGGCTTGATCCGGAGAATTGATTTTAAACCTTCCATCAACGCCTTTGCTTCTAGCAATTTCACAGCCAAGGCGTATTAATTCTCTGAGCTCCGATGCTAATTGGGGATCTTGTGGAGTCACGAACCACCCATCCAATTCCTCCTCTATTTTGGCCTTCAAACCACGAGGAGTCAGAGTTAATCTTCCAAGTGTTTTGCAGGGGAGGACTCCATAGGATCGGGCTCGGCGAGATCTCCATAGACAAATTTCGGTCAGATCTTCCTTCTTTTTCCATCGTTTCCAAAGCTATGTCTATGATTTTGGATAATTTGATGATAATTGATTTTGACCGTGCGTCCTTTAAACTGTTCCTATAAGACCAAATACACCAGAGAATAATAGCCACTCTCTCCGCATCCTGCTTTTTCAAATGTTTCACCACCCAATCCCAATAGGTTGCCGATTTCCAACCATTCCTGCTAAGGTGAAAGAAATTTGAGAGGTTGGGAATGTAGCTGGACCAAATATGTTTTGTAATTTTGCAATCCCACATAAGGTGGATGATGGATTCTTCTTTAGACCTGCACATTAAACAAAGAGGATTAGAGTCAATTCCTTTTTTCCTAATATTACACCTTGTAGGTAAAATGTCATGGAGAATTTTCCACACACAAATCTTTGTTTTAGGTAAAATTTTCAGATTCCAAAGGAAATGCCAACTGTCCTTTATCTTCTGTCCATCAGAGGGGGAGGCCAATACGCCATGCGAAAGTTGACATGCCAAATGGTAAGCACTTTTTACTGTGAAGACCCCCCTTTGAGTCATAATTCCACATGATATCGTCTTTTGTAATTAAACCTCCAGGAACCATATTTAGAATAATATCTTTATTGATGGGGTTGAAATTTTTCCTGATCATTGGCTCCTTCCAAGACCCTTGATTGTCTATAATTTCTTTTACATAGCCCCCTTTCAGCATGTCTTCCATCAAGATAGGGGTGCATCTTCCTTTGTTGTCCAACCAAGGGTCTTGGTCAATGTTGACGTATTTACCATTCCCAACTTTCCATCTATACCCATTTTTGAACAGGTCTCGGCCCCAAACGATACTTCTCCAAGTTAGTGAGAGATTATGACCAAGAGGAGCATCAAAAAAATTTCCATCTTTGAAATATTTGCCTCTGAGGGTTTTTGCTAGAAGACATTTTGGGTTTCTTAAAATACGCCATGCTTTGCTAGCATAGCTTGGTTGAACAAAGCTAAGTCTCTGAAACCCATTCCCCCATTCTCTTTGCTAGCACACATTCTTTTCCAACTCATCCAATGAGCTCTACTTTTTCCCTCAAAAGATCCCCACCAAAACCTTGCACACATTCTGTTCATCTCATCACACACACTTTTTGGAAGTCTATAACAGTTCATCGTGTAGTTCGGGATGGCTTGGACCACAGATTTTATCAAAATTTCTTTCCCTCCTACTGAAAACAGTTTTTCTTTCCAGTTTTGGAGGGCATTCCACACCCGCTCTTTAACCTTCTAAAACATCACTCTCTTGTTCCGCCCCGATTGGGAAAGCATCCCGAGGTAGTAACCTAGCGTTTTAGTTTGTGCAACCCTTAAGATATCACTTAAGTCCTAGGGGTGAAAAGTTTGTGCAGCCTCGATTGAAAAGTTTTAATTTAGTTCTCAATCTAACTTTTCAAAATAGAGGTGTAACTATAATGAACGGACAATAATGGACGGCTTGGAAGGGAGTTTTCACTAACTTAAATTGCTTTTTTTGTAGATCTAGTGTTAGGTAATTCGGAGGATGTGGCCCTTCCTCCTCTCTTACATTAATTCATTTGCTTTAGGCAGGTGTAGATGGTCATCATTAGAGTACTGGGACTGCTTAAGGCGGTTGATGTCAAAGAAGGAGCTGAGCGGAGTGGTGACTTTTCTGTGGAGCATGTGGTAGTTCAGGAACTCTATTCGCTTTGATAAAAAGTACCTTGATGAGAAGTCTCTTATGTTGGCCTTCAGGAGAGCTTTGGAGCCGGATCCTTTTAGATCTCTCTCGAGTCAGGTCGGTATCTCTTTGCCTAGCTCGTCTATTCATGGCCCTTATTCTCATTCTGTGGCTCTTCCTGATCGATTGAATACTCCTCTGCTTGTTCCGAGCCATTGGAAGCCTCCCCGTTTGGGTCGGTGGAAGCTAAATTCTGATGCATCCTGGTCGCCAAAATGGAACCGTGGAGGACTAGGGTGGTTAGTTAGAGATGAGTTTGGTTCTCCTTTAATCGGTGGATGTAAAGTCGTATCTTCCAACTGGCCGATCAAAGTTCTTGAAGCAGCTGTTGTGGTGGAGGGGCTTGAATGCCTTCTTTCTTTACAGCTTTCCTGTGGTCCCTTATGGAGGTGGAGTTGGATTCGACAGAGGTGGTTGATCTTTTGAACCAGGTTGAGTCTGATATGTTTAAAGTAGGATTGTTTATTAAAGAAGTGTTGTCTATTGCTTTTGTTGTTAATGTGGTTTCCTTTTGTAAAATTTCGAGAGAGGAGAACAAAGTGGCTCACGAGTTGGCAGCTTTGGCATATTCTTCTGGACTTTCTTTGGTCTGGAAAGAGGGTTTTCCAGCGACTGTATTATCCTCCATTCTCGAGATGGAGTAACGCTTTTGGTTTGTTCATGGTTTATTGCATTATTCAGGTTTCAAAAAAAAAAAGGTATAATTTTTTTTTAATTCAACGACATATGTAGATGAGATATTTGAATTTCTGACCTATGAATCGAAATGCCTTTAATTAGTTAACCAACATTCAGATTGGCGTGTAATTTCTTAACCGAGTGAACTATATCCTACTGGACTCTTTTAACCTTTGTTTTTATATTGTAAAATTGTGTCTTAAAATTTCATGTTTTGTTTTAAAATTACTACTAATAGCCCTTTTTTTTGTTCTATAATAGCCCATATTTAAAGATAATTTTTTTTTCTCGTTTTAAAATTTTAATTATGATTTTAATAATATTCGTTATATATTCTAATGTGATTCATTTAAATTCGGGTACATTAACATGTTTTCTCGATTAAGAGGTTCGAATCCCTCCATATATATATATATATATATATATATATATATATGTGCTTTTCATATATACATGTGCTTTTCATTTTTATAATTATTGTTGTTTTGATGGTATTAAATTTCCATTGACGTGTCGAGATTTCCATCAATATTTTCACATCTTCATGGGTTCGACATTGACGTATTGGTGAATCGATATTTCCATTATATCATAAAAAAATTTGATGAACATAAAAAAAAATAGCAAAAAAAGTCTTGATGTTAATATAATATAAATAATAAACATGTTAACTTATTTAAAAAAAAGTGTAAAACGTTTATTTATTAATTTGAATATTTTTCTAATTTTTATAATTTTTTAAGAATATCCATCGACATCGATATTTCTTTCAATATTTGCATCAAAATTTTCATAAAAAAATTGAGACGTCGACATTGATCAACATTTTAAACCTTCATGGAATCGAGTAGCTAATTTTGTTTGTCCTTTTTTTTTTTTTTTTGAAACTAACTAACTAATTTATTTTGTCCTTTTTTAAAAAAGTGCAAGTTTAATTTGTGGATAAAATGATGACAATAAAGACTAAGAGCAAGATTTGTGAATGAAATCAAGACTCGTTGTCCTTTTCTTTTCTTGAAAAAAGAAAACGCAATAAATGACTTTATTGAATTAAAAATTGGAGGATGCGTTCACATTGAAGGTGGCCGGCGGGGCTTAAAAAGTCAACAATTTGTAGTTTCTATCCAGAAGCTTTTATGGTTATGGTCATGAATGAGGTATTGCAATCAACTGCTATCAACAATTTGTAGTTTCTAACAAATCAAAGTATGATCTAGTTGGTTATGCAGATTCTGGTTATCTATCTGATCCACACAAAGCTAGATCTCAGACATGTTATCTATTCACATGTGGAGGAACTGCTATATCGTGGCGATCAGTGAAACAAACTATAACGGTCACTTCTTCAAATCATGCTGAAATCCTCGCTATTCATGAAGCAAGTCGAGAATGTGTATGGCTAAGATCGATGACACAACACATTCATGAGACATGTGGCTTGTCTTCAAGTAAACCTCTTTCAACGATGTTATACGAAGACAACACAGCATGTATAGCTCAAATCAAGGGAGGATATATCAAAGGAGATAGAACAAAGCATATCTCACCAAAGCTCTTCTATACTCATGATCTTGAAGAAAATGGTGATATCACTGTACAACAAATTTGTTCAAAAGATAACCTGGCTGACTTATTTACAAAGGCATTACCAACTGCAACCTTCGATAAATTAGTATATAGCATTGGAATGCGGCGACTCAAAGACTTTAAGTGATGTCTCCATGAGGGGGAGTGAATATATTATAGTAAACTATATAAAATATGTACTCTTTTTCCTTCACTAGGGTTTTTTTTCTCCCATTGGATTTTTCCCTAGTAAGGTTTTAACGAGGCATATTTTATAAATGGGCATTTAAGGGGGAGTATTGTAAATATGGCACATGTAAATGCCCATTCCACATGCCCACTTAATATCCATGCCAAGTGGCATTTTCTCCATAGCCAAAGTGTCTTCTATGTGTCCAACAAAGGCCATAGATTGGTGTCCATATGTACCACATCATGCTCTCCAAATTGCCTATAAATAGTGGTTTTTGGTGGATAAATAAAGATATAGATTTTTGGAAAATAAACCTCTCTAATTTTATTTGCTTTTAATTTGCCATAAATCCCTATTATTTGTTTATATTATATATATATACTCCACTTGTATTATTTGTTTATATTATATATATATACTCCACTTGTATTATTATTATTATTATTATTATTATTATTATTATATATTTTGGTAAAGTTTTGGTGCCCGATTTCGCCTCTCAATTTTACAACATAAATGACTTTATTGAATTAAGAATTGGAGGATGCGTTCACATTGAAGGTGGCCGGCTGGGCTTAAAAAGTCAACAATTTGTAGTTTCTATCCAGAAGCTTTTATGGTTATGGTCATGAATGAGGTATTGCAATCAACTCTCTCTCTCTCTCCACTTTATCCCAAAATTTGATATTTATTTTTAGGTTTAAATCCTCTTTGATTATTGAATTTTCAAGATCTCTATTATGATTTTGAAGTTTAAAATTTTTTCTATTTTAATTCATAAACGTTCAAAATATCTATTTTTGATCCCATTTAATAACTATTTGATTTTTTATTTTAGATTTTTAAAAATTAAATCTATAAATACTACTTTCACTTATGAGTTTTTTTGTTTTGTTATCTACTTTTTACACATATTTTCAAAAATTAAGCCAAATTTTAAAAATTTTAAAAATTAATTTTCACAAACTTATTTTTATTTTCAGCATATGGCTGAGAATTCATATATTTTTTTAAGAAAAGTGAAACTCATTGTAAAAAAATGATGAGAAAGCAAGCACAATTTTTACAAACAAAAAACTAAATAGTTATCAAACGGGACTTGGTTCTTGAAATTTAGAAAAATAACCATTTTGGTTTTTAATTTTATTTTTCTTCTAACAAATTGACAACATAGCTTTGAGTATGCATATTAATGTAAGCATTGTTGAATGAAAAATTTCAGCCAATTATAAATTGTCACATCGTTAATTTAAATTGATGAAAATTTTACATAATATTAATTTTGCGACTAATTACAAATTAACAAGGGTCTCTAAATTAAAATTTAAAGACAAAAAAAGCCCAAATCTAGATATTGTCATGTGTCTTCATTATGACCATTTGATCACACAAGATTCGTCTAGTCAAATTGGATCATATAGAAATTGAGTCCTAAATTAAATACGTGCAAAAGCTCATCGAATGACAATTAGGCCAAAAGCCCAAAGCTAATTGAGTCCAAGCCCACACAATGCCCATACAAAATTGGGATAACAAGATAGATGGCTAAATTTAAATGGTTGGTTTGAAAATTTGGCAAAGTGATTTTTTTATTGGATAAATGGTCAAACGATAATTGACAAATTAATTGAGATAATGAAATTGACTAACATACCCTCCTACCAAATCGAATAAACCAAATCCTAAAATCGGATAAACTAAATCCTAAAATTATGGCGTATTTAAAAACATATTAAAAAAGTAAATAAAAAACTCCTAAATCGATTTAATTGATTTCCTAAAATTATGGGATAATTAAAACTTATGTCTATCTAGAACCAGAAAATGAAAAAAAAAAAAAACCTTAAAATTGATTTTTTAAAAAAAAAAAACAAACTTTCAAATAATAAGAAGATTTAATCAAAGGTAATTAAATAACCAAATCCTACAATCTAAAATTATGGGATAATTAAAACTGAAGTACATCTAGAACCTGAAAAAAAAATCTACATCTAGAACCTGGAAAAAAAAATCTTTCTCCACAAAAATAATAATATTGTGTATTCAACATTGAGCCATGAAAATACTTGTACTTAAACAAGAAAAATCTTCGTGACATGAGGGACGATTGAGAACTCCTCGCAAACTAAGTGTATTTTTGTATAAATACACAGTATTTATATTTTCTCTTTAAGCATTTTTGCTTCCACATGGGGCCTAAAAGAATAACTATCGTTGTTTCATTGAATGAAGCTTTTGCCATGGAGCTTTGAGTACATATTGGTTTTGAAAGATTTTTTCTAGAAATTAGACCATCCTCACTTGCATTAATTCTACCATTGGCGTTAGTTTTGAGAAGATTAGTCAATCTTTCAACACTTCCAAATCTATCCAAACACTCAAAATTTTTCTCTCTCGCCATCTCGATTAGAACTCTCCAATAAAGGTTTGAAATGTGGTGATGCACGACAGTTTGTCGGAATCTGTACTATCATCATCATTAGACTCCATAGCCAAACATTCTATCAACTTCAACTATCTCATCGTTTTTTATGTACTCAATGTCATAGATGCAATTAGGGAAGGTTCAACGATGAAACTCATGACATACCTAAATTTGACAAATCTAAGGTAAACTATATAATATACCTAGATTTCTAATATCTGATGACTCAATATGCTAAGAAAAAACAATGGAGATAGATAGGGAATTCCGAAAGGGGAACAACTCTTCAGCCTGGATTCTCAAGTTCTCGAAAATTGCAGGACCAATAGCCAACAACAATGAAGTTGATGACATTAATTAGAAATTGGTCAAATCGAAAAAGGTGGTTATATTTAGGAATTAAAAGGATAAAAATCTCAATATTTTAAATTCGATTTCTGGTAAAATAGGATCATGTAACAAATCTAAAAGGATAATTCAAAGATAATTATAATTCAAAACTAAAAAAGATAATAGAAAGATAATTCTAAAATGAATATGAAAACTGAAAAAGTGGGGGATAGAGAATCCAATTACAGTTTCTGTGAAATAAGGAAAATCCAAGAGGGGCGTGTAGGGGTGTGCAAGAAAATGAGAAAACCAAACTGATCCAAACCGACTAGACCGACTAGTTTGGTTCAGTTATTTTGAAAAAAACAGTTTCCTCAATTTAAAATTTTAAAAAACTGCAATATTCGGCTCGGGTTATGGTTTGAATTTTTCCAAAACCAATAAAACCGAATTGAACCTAATGTAATAAAAAATAAAATAAATAAAAACTCTTAAAGTCTGCCCAATAAAGCCCAACACACATTTTAAAGAAACTCTAATTCTTAATTAATTTTAGCCACCTCTTTCTCTCTCCACTCTTCAAAATCATGTGATGTCTTTTCTTCTTTTCCTTAGTCTTTTCCTCTCTATTTGGAGCTCCTTAATTTGGCATAATTTGAAGTCAATTATAATTTGAAATCATTTCACACATTTTGAATGTCAAAAAAAGTGAGAGATTTGAAATTGTTGTGATTTGAAATCGCTTGTGATTTGAAATCTAGTTTTTTCTTTTATAAAAAAATTCTCATTCCAAATAGGTCGGATTTGACCAAATTTTAAGTTTCAAAAAATCTCTTTCCGATTTTACCTCATGCCTTACGATAATTTATTCACAATAGTTTTTCTCTATTCAACTTCAATAGTTTATTCTCTATTCAAACTCAACACCATTAAAGCAAACTCAATGTTAAGTTTCTATTTTGTTTTTCCATTATATTTTGCTATTTTTTAAAAAAATTAGAACAATAATTTCAATCTTTTCAATTTTTAACAAGTTTTCTTTTATAGACAAACAAATTAGAGGTGATTTTTTTTTTGTTTGGTTCATCTTCTTAATTTTTTTATTTATTTATTGATTTGATAAGAATAATATATATATTTTTTACTTTTTATATATTGATGCACTCGGTTTTTTTCCTCTACGTATATATTTTTTTTAGTTTTATATTTTCATACATTTTGTTGAAGAAGAAATCAACAAATTTTTTTTGGCTCTTTTGATTTTTTCTCCTCCATGAATAAATCAAATCTTTTTTCATGGATTTTGTTTAGATTCAACAAAATTCAATCTCTCTCTCTCTTTTCTTTTATTTAAATTAAGACATTTACAACCATTTTTTTAAATTTCACTTTTAACAATAATGATAACATTTATAAATTTGATTTAATAAGTTGATTTATTTTGATTAATGGTATATTTTCATGATTATATATATTTGATATTAAAATATTTTGTTATTAATTAAAATAATCCTTAGCAAAATCCATAAGGGCATAATAGTAAAATGTTATACTTTCTTTTCATTGCTCATGAGCATCTACACAAGAAATTTAAATTTTGGTGATATCAGATCAATTTGGTTTTAAAGAATTTGAAATCATTCCCATCTTTTAAAATTCTGAAATTTAAAATCATTTTTTACCATATCCATCCGCCAAATAGAGCATTCATCTTATTCTTTCTCTCATTTTTCTTTTTCCATCTTTCTCTCAATCATTTCATCATCTTCTCTCTTCTTTCTCTCACTTTTCTTTTCCCCCTCTCCTCTCTTCTAGTTTCTCACCTATCCCTCTCTCCTTCCGTTCGCCTTCTTCTTTCACATCTCACGATAGTGCATCGACGCATACCAATGGTAGCAACAGCAGTGGCACAACCACGAAAGTCTCTCATTCCTCTCTCTCATGCTCTCTTTTGCTTTCTCTTGTCAGTGGTGACACAACTTACAACCTTCCCACCATAGGTCGTCTTTCTTTCAAACGCTGCTCGATCTGCACTATATGTTTAAAAAAAAGGTTAAAAATTGAAACCGAATTGAGTAGACTGAAGCAAACTAGTTTGATTTTAAACCGAAATCAAATAGTACTTCAGTTTACTCGGTTTAACTACTTCAAAAACTGAAGGATTTAGTTCGGTCTTTGGTTTTGGGAAATACCAAACCGAACTGTACCATGCAAGATGTGGAAGAAAATGGTGTAAGTTGCGCTCTCCTAAATACTCGTTGACCATTTTTCATTAAAATTTAAAGTTAGCCATTTTACAGAATTAACGTGTATTTTTGGCCATCTAATCCATTTCCGTAGAAAACTTATAAATGAAGAAATATCCATCATTTCAAGGCATTCAAATATATAGAAGTCAAGAATTCAAAAGACTCCCAAAAGATTGAAAAATACCAAAAGACTTTTTGAAGACTTAAAACCTTTGAATATCAAAAGACTTTGAAGAGACTTGAATCTCTTTGAAGATTGGAAGACTTTAAAGACAAGTTGAATACAACAAGTCCAGGTCGATCAATTCTTCAAGAAGATTAAGAATTCAAGGATCGATTCAAGAATATCAACAAGTCCAGGTCAATCCAAGAAGATCAACAAGTCGAGGCCAATCCAAGAAGATCAATAAACCAAAGACCGAACCAAGAAGAACAACAAGTGTGAAGCTTAATTAAGATTTAACCTCGAGAACAAGCGTTCCAATCCTTGAGTTAAGTACACATTCAAAAGAAAGAATCAGAGGGCCATGCACTAGAGATTTTACCAATATTATTCAAAATCAATATAAACAAAGTTCACTTCCCCAAACAAAAACTCTATCACATTTATGATTTAACATGGTAATTCCACAATTGTTGAACTAAAAAAGAAGAACTCAAGAAAAAAAAGCCAAACGTGTCAAAGCATTATCAATCTTTTTTTCTTATAAGTTTTAAATTTCCACCTCTAAGTTGAATTTTAATATTCTAAAGAAAAATCAAGATAAAATCATTTTTGGTCCTAGAAATTTAGATTTAGTTTCTTTTTTGTCTTTGAATTTTCAAAACTAACACTTTTGATAATTGATATGCAAAATTATTTTCTATTTGGTCCTTGAGATATGAAAAAAATGACATGTTTAATCTCTGACATTTGAATTTCATTTTTAATTAGTTCATGAAGTTTGAAATGATATTTTAAATGATATTTTAGTAGAGTTGACTACTAACAGAATGATGACATGATAATTAAGGTCCGTTCGAGTTGTGATTCGTTTTCGTTTTTATATTTTTAAAAGAAAAAATACAAGGAAACCAATAAAAATAGATTTTGTATACTTATTTTAAAAAAGGACTCTGAAAACAAGCTGTTTTGAGATGGGAAAGGATGAATTGTAGTTTTCATTGGTTTTTTAATTTTGTTTTCGAAATTATGAAAACATAAGTCTAAGATACAGCCTTTGAAACACATGGGAAACCGCCTACGGAAACACGCTTCCGTCAATTCAATGTTATGATTTCTCATTTTTCTTCAAAACCCAGAAATCTCCAATCATAAATTCCTACATCTACAACTTATATCTTTTTACTAAATTTATTATTTATATTAATAATGAGATTGTAGTAATTAATAGAAAGGATGACTTTGTATAATTTTTTTTTATTAAGCTATAATAAATTATAACATTTATTTCTACATCATTTACTCACTAATATATATATACATCATTTACTCACTAATTAATATATATATAAAGCATTTATCAATCATCGTTAATGATAAATATTTATATTAAATTACCTCTTCAAAAAAATTTATATTAAATTAGTTTTTCTTAAATAATAGATTTTACTAAATACATATTAAGCTTTTTCTGCATTTTTAAATTTACAACCAAACACGATTTTCAAATTTAAAGTTTTTAGACTGAAATCAAACGTGTTTTTAGATAGAGTGAAAATAAGGAATTTGTTTTTGTTTTCTACTAAATTCTTTTTTTAAAAAAATAAATTTTCGGATCACGAACCAAGTGGGATCTAAATTATGCTAACTAAACGTTGTTGATATATATTTTCTAAATGAGTTGTTCTTCCTCTTTTATTTTTTATACTCAGAGTCTAATTAGAAATCAATTCAAATTTTGAGGACGGCTTAAAAATCAAATTTAAATTTCAAAGACCAAACATATCACTTTTGAAATCTTAAAGACAAATAAAAACTAGATTTAAATCTCACAAAAAAAAATGTTAGATTTGAAAACATGAGAACCAAATAAAAAAACTAAGTTTAAATCTCAAGGATAAAAAATCTATTTTATGTTAGACATTTTAATTGCCACCACTTTATTTTGTTAATAATAGTTGCAATTCTAGTTTACCAATGAACATTAAACTGTTTTGTTAATTACAGTTGCAATTCTACTTTATCAATGAACCTTAAACAAAGCTTTGCTTGATTTTTGTCTTTGGTACAGCTTCATTTTTTATGAACACCAATTAGTATACATCATTCAACCACTATTCCTTTCATTTGAATCTCAACTTCAACAAGCTTCTTAGGTCTCTGGTACTTCTTCAACATCAAAGAACTGCATACTACACTAACAGAAGAAGCTGCCATGGCGGCTCCGGCGATCCACGGTGGTAGCCGAAACCGAGTTGAAGGGAACAGGACGCCTGCGGCGATCGGAATAGCAAGAAGATTATAACCGAGAGCCCAAATGTAATTCAGGCGAATTCTAGCAAAGGTTTTTCTTGAAAGATGAATGGCAGTTATAACATCTTGCAAGTCATTTTTCATTAGAACAATGTCTGCTGCCTCAATGGCAATGTCTGTGCCAGCTCCGATCGCCATCCCGACGTCGGCTGCTACAAGGGCAGGCGAGTCGTTGATCCCATCTCCCACCATTGCCACCGTGTGTCCCGCCGTCTGATCATGTCAAAGCCAAAAGTCTAGTTTGTCATCTGATTTGCTAAGTAAGATCTTTAGTCCCAATTCTTTCTAATGTATAATGTGTGGTTTATGTTATGTTAAATTATATGTTTAGTCCTTGAACTTTTATGTTTGTGTTTGATAGGTCTCTCAACTTTAAAAAGTGTCTAATAAGTCTCTAAGTTTTAAAAATATCAAATAGGATCTAAAATTTCAATTTTGAATCTAATAGATTATTGACACATTCAACATTTTTTTAAAAAAATAATGAATCTATTAAACATAAAATTGAATTTGTGTCTAATAGAACATTAAACTTTCAATTTTGTGTTTAATAAATTTGTAAATTTTTTAAAATGCCAAATAGGTCGAAGACCTATTAGATACAAAATTGAAAGTTCAGAAACTTATTAGACACAAAATCGAAAGTTTCAAGATTTATTAGACACTTTTTAAAGTTCAAGACGTAGTAGACATTTGTAACTTTGTTTAACCTTCTGATTTCTTTGTTTTCATTTATTTCATTATAGTCCTTACAGTATATTTTCGATTTAACCTTCAACATTGATTATCCAGTCACATAGAAAGCTGCCAACTATAGAACTATACGACATATTAAAATGTCACATCGAGTTTAGGGTAATGCTATATCGATTTTTCAATACTATTTAACTAGAGACTAAAACAAAACATTCGAAACTAAAGCCTTAAAGAGAATTCAGATTGTACCTGAAGATTCTTCACTTCCTCTGCTTTCTGCTGAGGCTTGGCCTCTGCAATGACTGTTTCAATTCCAACTTCTTTGGCAATGGAATTTGCAGTCCCCCAATTGTCACCTGTTACCATGATGCTCTTCACTTCCATAGACTTAAGAATGGAGATGACTTCTTTGCCACCCGGTTTCAATGGATCGGACACCGCGATAACTCCCGACACCGTTCGATCGACAGCCACCAAAACCGCAGTTTGCGCCATACCTTCTGCATCGACGAGGAAGCTCTCCGCTTCCCCCGGAATTTCTATGTCATTGTTCATCATCAAGCTCTTGTTTCCAACCATTACTTTCTCGTTCCTTACAGTGGCTTCTACTCCATGGCCAGGAATGGATATGAATTCTTGAGCTTCTGGCCAAACGGGGTTCTGTTCTTCCTTGAATTGCTTAGCATATTCAACAATGGCCTTGGCTACTGGATGCTCACTGTTCACCTGATCAAGAAACGTCAAAGAAAAGACCAGTTGAGTTGGTGCCTTTTGCGAAATTCATTCTCGAAAGTTTCGAAATTATGAAGAGCTTTTCAATGGCGAAAACAAACCTCAGTTGCAGCAGTGAGTTCAAGCAATTCTTCAAGTACTACATTGTTCATAAGTTTTACATTTACAACAACTGGCTTTCCAATTGTTAGAGTTCCTGTCTTATCAAACACAATGCAGCTCACCTGCAAGGCATAAATAGATCAAAAGTATTATAACATTGCGAAAGTCGTTTTGACAACGACTCGTAAATTAGCACAACAGAATCACACGGTTTTCAGTTTGTTATAAGCTTGATAGAAAGGGTGTGTTCTTGATGTCATGGAGTTAAAAGAGAGATGTGAATATGTATGTACCTTATGTGCAAATTCTAATGCTTGACCGCCTTTGATTAGTACACCTTGAGATGCGCCGACACCAGTACCAACCATCACGGCAGTTGGGGTGGCGAGGCCGAGGGCACAAGGGCAAGCTATGACCATAACAGAAATCCCAAATTGGAGTGCAAGCTCAAAACTGTCCATTGAAGAAGGCAACCAGGACTTAGGATAGAGATGCAACTTTCCAGCTAAAAACCAGGCAATCCAAGTGAGAAAAGAGAGTAAAATTACCTGCAAAATTGTATAGAGAGAACTATTGTGATCAAAGGCAAGCATAAAACAATCAAAAGAAAGCCTAAAAACAGTAGACTAATTGGTACTATGGCACTTACCAGAGGCACAAAATACTTGGAGATGTGGTCTGCAAATTTCTGAATAGGAGCTTTCGCCAACTGAGACGATTCGACGAGTTGAACGATTTGCGCTAAAGAACTCTCCAATCCGACATGTGTTGCCTTTATATGCAACACCCCATTCTCATTCACAGTTCCTCCTATCACCTTGTCGCCCGTCCTTTTCACTACTGGTTTCGCTTCTCCGGTGATCATACTCTCATTGACATGACTTTCACCCCATATGACAAGACCATCGGAAGCTACTTTCGCACCTGGCGTAATCTTAATAACATCATTCTTTTGAATCAACTCACTACTAATTTCCACTTCGCCGATCACATTTCCGTGGCCATCTAGATTTAAGAGCGTTGCTGTCTCAGGCGCCAAGTGCTTAAGCTTGGCAATGGCCTCAGAGGTCTTTCCTTTGGCTAGAACCTCCAAATACTTACCAAGTAGAATGAATGTGATCAACATTGAACTAGTCTCAAAGAAATCAGTTCCATTGAAAGCAGGGGATGTAGCTGCTCTTAACACTATATAGACAGAATAGAAATAGGCTGCATTTGTTCCCAATGTAATCAATACATCCATGTTGGAAGAACCACGGCGCATCGCTTTGTACGATCCAACATAGAATCTTGAACCTATGATGAACTGCACTGGAGTCGACAAATTCCACCGGATAATATGTCCAACATTCATCATATTGACTACTTTGATATCTAAAGTCTGCTTGATCCCAGGTATATACATGAAGACCATGGATGTTAAGAAAACAGGAATAGAAAGAGCAGAGCTCCACAGAAAATACTTATAATGCTGTTTAATTTCTTTCTCCTTACGAGTTTCTTGTCCCGCATCTGCGGGATATATTGTTGCCTTGAAATGCTCGGATTTGATCGACTCGATGACTTCAATGAAAGTTCTAGGTCCTGTTATATCAGGCCTATAAGATATGGTAACTTTGCTCAATGCCATATCTATATTGATATCTTCGATTCCTGGGATTGATTCGAGCGATTCTTGAACTTTTTTCATGGAGTTTTCGTTATGCATACCATCAATCTTGAGCTCAATCTTGCTAATGTGTTCACCAATGGTTATAAGTAAGGCATCAAAACCAATATCTTGCATGGCTACAATGAACTGACTGGAGTTAACAACCTTTGGATCATAGAGGACTTCTGCTTCCTCTTTTAACAGAGCAATGTGAGCCTTTTGGACTCCATACATTTCTTCCAAAACTGACTCTACCATGGAAGAGCAAGAATTGCAGCCCATCCCATTTACTCGGATTCGACATACTTCTCTCGATCGATGATCAGTCCTGTCCTTTGATATCGTAGCTTGAAATCCAGCATTTTCAATTTCTTTAAGTATTGACTCTTCCTGTTACAAATATGATCAAAGAGAAACTGTTTAGTGATCTCAACAAGAATATGTAGAGAAAGATATTGATATGCTTGTTTTTTTCTTAACGACGGGAAGCAGAAACATCAAAGATTCAAAATCATTTCAAAAGTACTTTCTAACACAATGTAAGATAGTGTTGGATTCCATTAAATAATCTCTTGGATTATATTTTGTTTGTTGTTTTCTCTTTTTCCCTCTGTTTTTCTTCGTTCTTAGAAGAACAATGTGTTGTATAATTATTTATTAATTTCTTCCTTTTCTTCTTCTTCTTCTTTTTTTTAATAAGAAGATATGGAGGTGCATTCGATTGTTGTTACTTATTCCCTATTTTTCATTATCTTAAAAAAAAATAAAATTTTCACTTACATATTAAAATGAGTTTAGCACATATTATGTATTTTTAGGTATATGAATATGATGCTTATTAGGTCCATAATTAGCATTAATCCTGGCAATATTCTTGCCTTAATTGCTACAATTTATTGTAAATAATGTAGCCATATTTTGGCCATTGCTTATTAATTCATCATTCAAAATTTATCAAAATTATATAAAGTTTGTCAAAGTGAACTTACCTTAGCGATAATTGGCATGTACCCTCGACTAAGAGGTTAGAGGTTCAAATCCTCTCATCTCAAATGTTGTTGAATTCAAAAAAAAAAACATTGTATAATGTCTCCTCTGTACAACGAATGAAAGATATTTTTTTTTAACAATTTCTAGGGTTCTTCCTCATGGCATTAATATGAATTCATAAGCTCAGAATAAATAAATAATACTTCCATTAGTATTTATAAAGCTAAAAATAGTAAATGAATGACAAAAGTTCATAGTTCTTTTTTCGTTTCCAAACTTTCCACTCATGGTTTTAAGAAAATTTCTAATGCACAAATAAAAACAAATAAATAAAAATAATAGAAAACATTAAAAAAATTGCATTTTTCTTTTAAAAGATAGGAAAAAGAAAAAAAAATCAGAATAAAAAAATAGAATAAAGTTGTGCAAATTTATATTTATTTTCAAAATTTGTTGTTAAATTATATCTTTTAGTATGTCTATCTATGACTCTATTATATCTATTAAGTCTTCATATTTTTTAAGAACTAAAAATGAAGAATTATGTAGTTATTTTCATCTTCTCATTAAAATTTTTTAGATTCTTTTGATTTTGTTTGTACCTATAATGTATAAAGTCTACAAGTCAAAATGAGCATAACTCAACGGTAACTGAAATGTATTTTTTTTTTGGGTCGGAAGTTCAAATATTCATATCTCTACTTATTGTACTTAAAAAAAAGTCTATAATAAAAGATTTTATTTTATTGTTGTAAATCACATCAATATTTAAAATACATAAATTTAATTCAACATTATTTTTGTTGAAAAGCAAAATAAGGGTTAAAGCTATTCCCATTTTGGAATACGATCAATAATATGCCCTTTATTGGATTTTTATTTATTTATTATTTTTACTTCTTTTTGCGACAAATTACTTTTATCATATTTGACTTCTTATTACTTAACACTAAAGATAAAGATAGTTGCTAAACTTTATTTAAGAGATAAGTACGACAATGAACTTTAAAGACAAGTAAAAATCAAACTAAAACTAAAGATTAAAAAAAGAAAAAAAAAAAGCCTCCCCATCAGTTCTTAAAAGATAAAACTTTTTTATTTCTCATCAAATAAACAAATTTCAAAAAGTATATTTAATAGAAAAGGATCATAAAGAAGATTTAAATATTCTTTCAGTTCAAACAAACAAGAAATTACTGGCATAGGGTGCTTTTAACTAGTTGAACTTATTTGAGTTTGCAAAGAGGACGTTAAGTTTTTTTTTTCTTTTTTTTTTTTTTTAATGTTATTGCAACTATTAATTATAAAGATATCGGATAACTTTGGAAGGCAACATTCTAGGGTCATGCACCAAGTGTATCAAAAATTAAAGCATCGTTTGATAATCATTTAGGCCCCGTTTGATAACCATTTGATTTTTGAAAATTAAGTTTATAAATATTACTTTAGATTTTGTTGTTTTGTTATCTACTTTTTATTTATGTTTTCAAAAATCAAGCTAAGTTTTGAAAACTAAAAAAAAAAAAATAGTTTTTAAAATTTTATTTTTGTTTTTGGAATTTGAATAATAATTCAAATGTTTGGTTAGAAAAGATGAAATTAATAGTAGAGAATTGATGTGAAGACAAGTATAATTTTCAAAAACCAAAAATCAAATGGTTATTAGACGGAGCTTTGGTTTTTGGTTTTTGAAAATTAAGCTTGTCTTCTCATATTTTTTTAAAACTATTTTTTTTAGTTTTCAAAACTGGGCTTGGTTTTTGAAAACATTGGTAGAAAGTAGATAACAAACAAAGAAACTTATAGTTAGAAATAGTGTTTATAAACTTAATTTTCAAAAATCAAATGATGATCAAACGGGGCCTAAAACTTTATTTAATTTAATCTATAGCAATTTTTTGGGGAAAAAGAGTATTTTTTAACCAAAGTTTTATAATTTCAATCATTTGAATCTTCTTGTGGAATAAATTGTGAAATAATTCTATTAATTAACCCAAAAAAATTTAATTGAGTATAACTCAAGTTATCAAATACTAGTACCTCTAATTATACGTTCAAATTCCTTCTCACATTTATCATGTTAACATTCTTGAAATATTTTGTTATCTTTTGAGATCATAAACCAGCTGTTGTGGCAAAACAACACTATTATTTAGGTTATTTTTTTCTTTTCTTTTCTTTTCTTTTTGGCTTTAGCTTTGTCTAATTATTCTTATGGATAGATTTGGAGTGGTTTTATTAGATAATTCTTTTGTTGTGTTTTCTTTTACTTTATGATTTTAGACAATTTTCCAATTTGAGTTTTGAGGATTAATATTTGAAAGATATTCTTCGCTATCTAATAAAATGGGTGTCAATGATCTGAAACTGATAAAGAAGGATTGGCTTACGTCGATGAGATTGGGGAGATAGCGGATTTGAGCCCTATCGTTCAAGAAATCGACGGCGGCATCGAGAATGCCCGGAAGGTGTTTGATGGAGTTCTCTACTGAAACAGCGCAAGCAGAGCAACTCATGCCGGAAACACAGAGCACCGCCTTCGCCACCGCCGCCCCTGGTCTCGCCTCCGCCGCCGTCTCGTCGTCGTCAATAATCGCTGCATTATTCGCATTCTCCTGATTTGTTGCCGCCGGCGAGCGTTTCCGCCGCGGCAACTTCAGCATTTTGATCGGAATTGCAGCGGCGATTCGATTGAAATAATTTGTTCGAAGCTTTTGATTGCCGGCCGGAATGAATAAAAAAACTGCTGAAAGTTGAAGCACTTTCTCTCGGAGTTGCAGAGCTTTTTATTTGCGATTCAGAAAGTTAAAGAAACGGCATAACAGTACGTAACTTTTTGGCTAACAGCCTAACACTAACAATTGTTGTTTTATAATGCAAATTTTTTTTTCATTTTCTTTTATTATTATTATTATTATTTTGGAATAAATGAAAGAATCGTTGGTAGTGGGGTTTTAATGGGCACTTTACTTTATTTTTTTCTAAATGGAGAATGAGAATAGAATATAAATATGAATAATCAAAGTGACTGTAAATTTTTATTTTAAAATGCGAACAATTCAACTCAAATATTTTTATGGTTAGATTTAGTTGGATACATTAATTAAGAGTGAGTTTGACATACCCTTAATTTAAGCATTTTTTTTAATATTTTGAATAAATGTAGTTTTTTTTTTATTCAACTCAAAAAGAGGTAGTACATGTCAATTACAGAGGTAGTAGAGCGAATAATTGTCTTCAGGACAACGATTTGTAAGCGTGCCTCGATTACTTATTATATTTTATTATTCAGTTTTGAAATTGTTATTACATACAACGTCTGTATTATTGTTTACACTGTAATTGTTTATTGTCAGTTAAGTTGTAATCAAATTTTCTAGTGTTATGCATTTTTTATACACAACGAATTATTATTTCCAACAATCTGAAGACAATTAAGTAAACTAATGGCTGCAAACGCATCCACTAATGATACTGTTTCTACCATGATGAGATCAACCATCCTCAAAACTCATGTTGAAAAACCAGAGAAATTCAAGAGAGAAAACTTTAAAAGATGGCAACAGAAGATGATCTTTTATCTCACTACGATGAACCTTGCTCACATCTTGAAGGAAGAATGCCCAATTACCCCACTAGAAGTTGTCACTCATTAAACTAAAGCTGCCAAGAAAGCATGGATGCATTCAGACTTCTTATGCAACAATTATATACTTAGGGGCTGTTTGGGGCAAGGAGTTGCAGGGAGTAGGAGTTGGCAAGGAGTAGGAGTTAATATGTCTGAGTAGTTAGGGAGTCTGGGGAGTTAGGAAGTCTGTGTTTGGGGTGCAACGTTGTTTAGTCTGGAGTTAGGAATTCTGTGTTTGGGGTGCAACGTTGTTTAGTCTGGAGTTAGGAATTCTGTGTTTGGGGCAAGGAGTTGCAGGGAGTAAGAGTTCTGAAATCTGTGTTTGGTGTGCAGATTTATTAAATATAGAGTTATGAAGTCTTAGTTGATTTTAGCTTTTTTTTTGTACAAATTTTTTCTACAATTTCTCAAATTTTCATTATTAAGAATTTGTTCCCATGAATTCTAAGATTGAGATTTTTTCTTTTTATTAATTTATATATTTTTTACAAATTTCTTTAAAGAAATTTTTTTTGAACAAAATACCCCATTTTCTTTTTTCAAAATCTTTCACATTAATTATTCATTTGCCTTGGATAGTTTCAAATAAAAGAAATTCTTACAATAATTTTTAAATATTACATGTGATTTGGGAAGATTTCAATTCATTAATTTAAAGGGATTCAAATAAACTTGAAGATTTTTATGTTTTTATTCTCTCAATTCTAAAAATAATATAGATTTATTTCCGTCAATCCTAAAATTGAGATTTTAAATTATATGATTTATGAATATTTTATAATTTTAGTAAAGACTTGTATTCGTCAATTTTAAATTTTAATTTAAGATTTGTTTTTCAAGCTTAATAAAATAATTTTATTTATATAATTTAAGAATTTATTTTTCTAACTAGTCAATGTAATGGATTATTTAAAGTTTGATTAATTTGTAAATAATATATTCTTTGAAGTAAATATCAAATATTTATGCTATTTTAAAATAATTAAGTTCAAAATGAATATATATTTTTTAACACCATTCAAAATGAATATCATGTATAGTACTTTTGTTCAGATTACTATATATTTATGTTATTTATTGTAATAATTTTATTTTATTAAGTTTGGAAGGAGAAATTGTTTATCTTTTTACTTTGAATATGATTAATTTAAAAATCAAATTTTTTTAATACGTTAACCTTTTTACACACTAATTTCTTAAATAGTAATACGAGTTAGTTTAAAATATGTTTTTCTTATCTTCAAATCATAAAATTATATATATATTTTAGCTATTAATAAAAAAAAGCTAAAAAAAGATAAGATTGTTATTTGTTATAAGTAATTTTTGTTTAAACTGAAAAAAAAATTGTAGATAACATGTGGAAGAAGTGAGATAGAGAGGTTTTTATAAATAAAAAAAATGGTTATGTAGTACTCTAATTTACACTAAGAATTTTAATTTAAATAGTAGTATCATATCTAAAACATTCTTATATAATTTATATTTAAAAAATAAAATTATAGAATAAAAAGAAAAATATTTTTGTTAAAATTTTATTAAAATTATAGGATAAAAATAAAATTATTTTTTAATAATTAGTTATATTTAATTATTAATTAGTAATAATGACGAGAAATTTATATAAAAAAAAGAAAATTTTTTAAATTAAGAAATTAAAAAAATTTATGTAAAAAATAGAGAGAGAAATGAAAGGAGAGAAGAGAGAGGGGTATGAGTGAGGTAGGGGTGAGCAAAAAACTCCGAAAAACCAATCCGTCCTACCGAAACCGACCGAACCGAAGTCGGTCGGGCGGTTTAAAGAAGGCATTGGTCAGAGGTCGGTTTTGCAAAATGCAAAACCGACAAGTCGGTCGGTCGGTTTGGGGCTTAGGCCTAAATTGACCGACCGACCGAATTTTTAAATAATAATAATAATAATAATAATAATATTATTATTATTATTTATATTATATAATATAAATAATTATAAAATACAAAAACTGTAAAATTTTATATATATTATATATTATGAATAATAATAAAATAAAATTAATAAATAAAAATATATATAATATATATATATATATAAAAGTTAAAATAAATAAATATATTTAAAAAATATAAATATATTATATATATAAAACCGACCGAACCGACCGACCGAATCGAGGTCGGTTCGGTCGGTTTACGCTTTATGCAAAAAAAAAAAAATTTACCGCCCGACCGAACCGACATATGGTCGGTTCGGCGTCGGTTGGGGCGGAAAACCGACCCTGCCCGACCGATGCTCACCCCTAGAGTGAGGTGAGGTAAAAAAAATGAGATAGGAAAGTTGTGGGGAGTTGGAGGAGGAGTTTATAAGTTTGTGGGACCCACACTAAGGAGTTTGAGGGGGAGTTAATAAATTTGTGGGGCCCACAATAGGAGTGAAAATATCCTTAGGCCAAATAAAGAGTTGGGAACTCCTCCCAACTCCACTCCCCCCAACTCCTCAATCCAAACACCCCCTTAGTGGTCTTGAAGACACATTGTATAATGTCTATTGAAATGCCTACAATACTTCAAGGCAATTGTGGGAGGCATTAGACAAGAAGTATAAGTTGGAAGATGCTTATACTAAGAAATTCCTTGTAGGAAAATTCCTAGATTATAAGATGATTGATGCCAAATTGGTAGTCAATTAGATGGAAGAATTGCAAATTATCATTACTGATTTGCAAAGTGAATGATTGAACATTAGTGAACCATTCCAAATTGCTGTTGTGATTGAGAAGTTGCCTCCTTCTTGGAAGGACTTCAAATGCTATCTCAAACATAAGTAAAAGGAATTGTCCATGGAGAATCTTGTCGTTAAACTCTGCATAGAAGAGGATAATAGAAAAGGAGACAAAGCTCCAATAGAAGTTGAAGCCAAAGCTCATGTTGTTGAAGCTTCAAGGCGTCCCAAGAAGCAACAATCCAAGAAGAAAAATGTGAATCTTGGTCCAAGAAATGATGTCAACAAGCGTATTAGTAGAAACTATTGGGTTTGTGGTAAGAGTGGTCATGCGGCTGCAACTTGTCGACACAAAAAGGGACAAAGCTCAAACCATTAGGCCAATATTATGGAAAATGACGATCTAGTTGCTGTCATTTCTGAGATAAATATGGCTTCTGACACCAAAGGTTGGTGGATTGGTATCGATGCTACTAGGCACATTTGTAAGGACAAGTCATTGTTCACCTCATATGAGAAGCTAGATGGTAGCGATAAGTTATACATGAGAAATGCTTCAACTGCCTCTGTGGAAGGCAAAGGGAAGATCCTGTTGAAATGGACTTCTGGAAAGATACTTATCCTCAATGATGTGTGGCATGTGCCAGAGATTCGAAAGAATCTAGTATCAAGAACTCTACTTAATAAGAATGGGTTCAAGCTTGTATTTGAGTCAGATAAATTTATTATGACAAAAGAGGGTATGTATGTGGGAAAAAGGCTATCTAAATAATGGCATGTTTAAACTGAATGTATTGGCACAAATGTCCAAGAATAATAATAACAACTATTTTGCTTATATTGTTGAGTTGTGTGATGTATGACATTCTAGGCTGGGCATGTCAATGATCATTCTTTACATAGAATGGTAAATTTAGGACTATTGACTAATTTCAACATTGATAATAGAAACAAATGTGAAGTTTGTGTTGAATCAAAGTTTGCTAGAAAGTCATTTTCATATGTGGAAAGAAGTAATGAGGTTCTTGATTTAATCCACGGTGATGTATGTGAGATGAAAAATACCCCTACAAGAGGAGATAAGAAGTATTTTGTCACATTCATTGATGACTGTAGTAAATATTATTATGTATATTTATTACATAGTAAAGATGAAACCTTAGGGGGGTGTTTGGATTGAGGAGTTGGGGGGGAGTAAAGTTGGGAGGAGTTAATAACTCCCCCCAATTCCTTGTTTGGACCAAGGATAATTTTACTCTTATTGTGGATCCCACAGATTTATTAACTCCTTCTCCAACTCCCTATTGTGGGTCCCACAAACTTATTAACTCCTTCCCCAACTCCTCATTGTGGGCCCCACAACTTTCCTATCTCATTTTTTCTTCACCTCATCTCACTCATACCTCTCTCTTTTCTCCCCTCTCCTTTCTCTCTCTATTTTTTTACATTATTTTTTTTAATTTCTTAATTTGAAAAATTTTCTTTTTTTTATATAAATTTTCTCATCATTGTTACTAATTACTAATTAAATATAAACAATTATTTTTTTATTCTATAATTTTAATCAATTTTTTAACAAAAATATTTTTCTTTTTATTCTATAATTTTATTTTTTAAATATAAATTATATAAGAATGTTTTAGACATGATACTATTATTTAAATTGAAATTTTAATATAAATTAGAGTACTACATAACAATTTTTTTAATTGATAAAAATATTCCTATTTCACTTCCTCCATTTGTCATCTACAATTTTTTTTAAGTTTCAACTAAAATTACTTATAACAAATAACAATCTCATCTTTTTTAAGCTTTTTTTTTATTAATAGCTCAAAAATATATATAATTTTATGATTTGAAGATAAGAAAAACATATTTTAAACTAACCCATATTACATTTTAAAAAATTAGTATTAAAAAAGATTAACGTATTAAAAATTTTTGATTTTCAAACTAATCATATTCAAAGTAAAAAGATAAACAATTTCTCATTCCAAACTTAATAAAATAAAATTATTACAATAAATAACATAAATATATAGTATTTTGAACAAAAGTATGTATGATATTCATTTTGAATGATGTTAAAATATATATATATTCATTTTGAACTTAATTATTTTAAAATAGCATAAATATTTGATATTTTATTTTTAACTTAGTTATTTTAAAACTTCAAAGAATATATTATTTTCAAATTAATCAAACTTTAGATAATTCATTACATTGATTAGTTAGAAAAATAAAATCTTAAATTATGTAAAAAAATTATTTTATTAAGCTTGAAAAACAAATCTTAAATTAAAAATTTAAAATTGACGAAAACAAGTCTCTAATAAAATTGTAAAATATTCATAAAATAATATAATTTAAAATCTCAATTTTAGGATTGACGGAAACAAATCTATATTATTTCTAGAATTGAAAGAATAAAAACGTAAAAATCTTGAAGTTTATTTGAATCCCTTTAAATTAATGGATTGAAATATTTCCAAATCACATGTAATATTTTAAAAGGTATTGTAAGACTCCTTTATTTGAAAACTATCCAAGATAAATGAATAATTAATGTGAGATATATTGAAAAAAAGAATGTGGGTTATTTTGTTCAAAATTATTTTTTTTACTTTAAAGAAATTTGTAAAATATACATAAATTAATAAAAACAAAAAATCTCAATCTTAGAATTCATGGGAACAAATTCTTAATAATGAAATTTTGAGAAATTGTAGAAAAAAACTATATAAAATCAACTTAGACTTCAGAACTCCAGGTTTAACAAATCTGCACCACAAACACAGATTTCAGAACTCCTACTCCCTGCAACTGTTTGCCCCAAACACAGACTTCCTAACTCCAGACTAAACAACTCTGCACCCCAAACACATACTTTCTAACTCCCTAGACTTCCTAACTCCCCAGACTTCCTAACTCCCCAGACATATTAACTCCTACTCCCTGCAACTCCTTGCCCCAAACAGCCCCTAGATGTTTTTAAAGCATATAAGGCAGAAGTTGAAAATCAACTTGAGAAGAAAGTAAAGGTGCTTAGATCAGATAGAGGTGGTGAATATGAATCTTCATCACTATATGAATTTTGTGAAGTTAATGGTATAATCCATCAAACTACAGCACCTTATACACCACAACAAAATGGTGTAGCTGAAAGAAAGAATCGAACTTTAAAGGACATGGTTAATTGCATGTTAAATAGTTCAGGTTTACCCCATAATTTGTGGGGGAAAGCTTTGCTTACATCAAATTTTATTCTAAACAGAATTCCACATAAGAAGACTGATAAGTCGTCTTATGAAGTGTGGAATAAAAAATTACCCTCATATAAAATGTTGAAAGTGTGGGTGTTTGGCAAAGGTACAAGTTCCTTTACCAAAAAGGACCAAACTGGGACCTAAGACAATTGATTGTGTTTTTATAGGCTATGTAATGTATAGTGCTGCTTATAGATTCATGATAATTAAATCAGAAATACCTGATATCAACAATAATACTATTATTGAATCTATTGAAACTGAATTCTTTGAGGATATATTTCCTTTGAAAGAGGAAAGACACATAAGTAGTGGTGTCAAAAGGAATTATGAGGCTATCTCTTCGAAAGGTCAAGACGATCAGAAAACTGAGTCTGAACCTAGAAGAAGCAAAAGAGCTAAGAAAGCTACTTCTTTTGGACATGATTTTATAACTTATATGATTGAAGGTGAGCCTCAAACTTTTCAAGAAGTTGTGTCATCTCCGGATACACCTTATTGGAAGGAAGCTATCAATAATGAAATAGAATCCATTTTTCAAAACAATACTTGGGTATTGGTTGATTTACCTGATGGAAGTAAACCAATTGGAAGTAAATGGATTTTTAAAAGAAAGCTAAAGGTTGATGACACTATTGATAAATACAAAACCCATTTAGTAGCTAAAGGCTTTCGTCGAAAAGAAGGGCTAGATTTCTTTGATACATATTCTCCAGTGACGAGGATTACATCTATAAGGATGTTAATCGTAATAGCAGCTTTACAAAATTTGGAAATACACCAAATGGATGTAAAAACTGCATTTTTAAATAGAGATTTAGTTGAAGAAATATATATGGAACAACCTGAAGGGTTTGTTGTAAAGGGACTTGAAGATAAAGTTTGCAAACTGGTTAAGTCTCTTTATGGGTTGAAACAAGCACCTAAACAATGACATGAAAAGTTTGATCACACTATGTTATTGAATGGATTCAAGATAAATGGGTGTGATAAATGTATCTATGTTAAAACCATAGATCAACATTGTGTCATTATTTGCTTGTATGTGGATGATATGTTGATAATGGGCACAAATAGAAGTGTCATTGATTCCACTAAAAAGATGTTGAAATCCAACTTTGATATGAAAGACTTTGGTCTTGTTGATGTTATACTTGAAATTCGTATAACAAGAAATTCAAGTAGATACGTACTTTCTCAATTTCACTATATAGAGAAAGTGTTGAGAAAATTTGATCAATTTGAGAGTAAACCAGCCATTACTCCATTTAATCCAAATAGTAAGTTAAAAAAGAACAATGATGAAGGTGTGTCTTCTCTAGAATACTCTAGAGTTGTTGGTAGTTTAATGTACATAATGAATTGTACAATACCTGATATTGTCTATTTAGTAGGAATGTTAACTAGATACACCAGCAATCCTGGACACGATCATTGGAATGCTTTAGTCAGAGTTCTAAGGGACTTGAAGTGCACTATAGACTATGGATTGTATTATACGAGGGATCCACATGTACTGGAAGGATTTAATGATGTTAATTGAATTTCTGATAGCATGGAGACTAAATCAACCAGTGGGTATATATTTACCTTAGGTGGAGCAGCTGTATCATGAAAATATTCAAAACAGACGTGTATAACACGTTCTACCATGGAATCAGAGTTTATAGCTCTTAATAAAGCTTGAGAAGAAGGTGAATGACTTAGAAATTTTCTTGAAAATATTCCATTAAGGTCAAAGCCTGTAAGCGCAATATGTATTTATTGTGACAGTTTGACAGCCTCTTTGAGGGCCAAGAATAATGTCTACAATGGGAAGTCGCGACATATAAGACGTAGACATAATTCAATAAGACAATTGCTCTCTAATGGAATTATTTCCATTGATTATGTAAAATCAAAAGAGAATATTGCAGATCCTTTAACGAAATGATTGTCAAGAGAGCAAGTAACATATACATCGAGGGAAATGGGGCTAAAGCATATGAAATAAATTATTTGATGGTAACCTAACCTAGTTGACTGGAGATCCCAAGATCTAGGTTCAATAAGTAAACTGGTTGGATAATTTATAGTTGACACACTAAGAAACTTATAATTTCTTCCCATTTCTATGATGTTGTAGAGTGTGTGATCTGTTGATGCTAAGGTCATGCTGATATCTTGTTTACAAGAGGAGTAATGATAGAATACTTTTAATCAATATTACCTATATGAGAATAGAAGTGGGGTTGCTTTTATGAGGACTTTTAAAATGGCTTATGTTCTTAAAGCTCTCATGAATTTGAGATTTTATCCAAGACCAAAATGGACACAAACGTATAGAACTCAACGATACAAGATGAGTTATGTGTGATGTCTGTTGTCTCAATTTACCAATGAGAATGATAGTTCCAGAGCTGGTCTCACTATTTCTTCGGTAAGTTTGATGGATATTCACTAAGGAAGGTTCAAGTCCAAAAGATACCTATCCTGATGCATAGCTTATTTGTTTGCTCTCAACGATTTTGTTTTGATTTTCAAACTTTCTTTCATGTGAGGGATTGTTGAATTTTATAGTAAAATTTTGTGAAAGAAAATATTGGTTTGAAACATAAAAAATGAATTGATGTTTCATTTATGTTGTTGTTACTTGACTTGAAATTCAAAGGTTTCAAAATGATTTGAAACATCAAAATGTGTTGATGTTTCTTTTACAAATTTAACTTAAAAATTAAATTTGTGAATTATGTCTGAATTTTTACAAGTAACTACACAATTGAGTTACTTTTTATGTATGTTTCATATTGTTTATATTAATTTTATTTTTGGAGAGTTACTAACTTGCTAGCCTATAAATAGCAACTTGTTCTCTTCATTTGAAGTATCTCATTCCATTTTGGAGTATCTCATTCCAATTGAAGAGTTTTTCTCTCCTCTCTTTCTTCTCTTTAATCTTGAGTCAAGTTGAGAACAAGTATCCAAGAGTTCTACCAGATTCGAGTAGTTCAAAGTTGCTGTTCTACTGGAGTTAGTCATTGTATCTTGTTGAGACGATCGTTGTAGCCTACTTGCAACCCGTGTAGAGCGAATAATTGTTTTCAGGATAGCGCTTTGTAAGTGTGCCTCGACTACTTATTATCTTTTATTCTTGAGTTTTGAAATTGTTATTACATACAGTGTCTGTATTATTGTTTACACTGTAATTGTTTGTTGCCAATTAAGTTGTAATCAAATTTGTTAGTGTTACTCAGTTTTTATACACAACGAATTATTATTTCCAACATTAAATTGGGTTAAAAAAACTTTTTTGACCCAATTTATGCATACTTCAAATTATGTGAAACTCTTTTTTAGGTTTAAATTTTATTTTTGAATTTTCACTTCTATTTTTTATATTTTAAAATAATTTATCTTAGTTCATATATATATATATATGATTCTTGTTACTAAAATTTCATATTGCATTTAATATAATTTTAGATCACAGTTTCAAATTCGATGATAGAATTAATATATTTGACATAAAGTTCTTTATGGTGGGTGTCCCTATAATAATTTGTTAAGATGTTATAGAAGTTTAAAGATAAAATTGTTTTTAGAAAATACAAGCTCAACATGATATACAATTTTATCAATTACATTGAGTAATATCTTAGTTGTCAAACTTTATATGTGATTTTTAATTTGTAAGAATGTAAAATAGTTTTTTTTTTTATTTAAAGTCAATTGTATGGCATATATTGATATTAAATAAATCAATGGCTAACAATAATATATTGTTAATTTACTTACATTAAATTTTAATTCATATGTGTTTGGAGAGTCATATTATGTTTAAGTGACTACGTGAAAAGTGTTCATGTTGCACCTCTTTTTTGCGTAAAAAATTAATTAAAAACTTAACTTATTTTTAATATATCAATAAATAATTATCTTTACTTCAACTACATTTTAAATACTTCAAATTATTAATTCGTCCTATAGATCGATTTTTCATGCTTATTTAGACATTTGATATAGGAAATATTTATCTGTAGGTAAAACACTTATTGCCTTTTTTGAGATAGAAAGTTGAATCACCACCTCCATAAAAAGATAAATAAAATATTTTTTTTGTGGAAGGAAAATTAAAAGAAATGATATTATTGTTTTTTTTTCAAATGACATTATATTCTTTAAAAATACAATATCAAATTATAAATATCACTTAATAGTTCTAAATAACTTATTTAATTATCCTCAATATGATTTTTTTTTTTTAAAATCCTCAATATGAATGTTTTCATTAATTAAAAAATATTTTTTAATGATTGTTGAACATATGTTAAACAATAAGTTGTCAAACATATCACATATCAATTCTTTTTTTTTTCTTTTTGAGGATCACATATCAATTTAATTATTTATATAATTCTTATCATTAAAAATATTAATTATTCAATAACTCATATACTTCATTGAATTGAAAAGAAATTCAATATTTATTGTAAATGATTCAACAATTACTTACTGGATGCTACATTTTTAAAATAAAAATAAAAATAAAAGTGTTGTTTTTTTTAGTTCAACAACAAGATGTGAGGGGAGAATTCAAATATTTGACCTCTTGGTCAAATGTATATATTTGAGTAATTGAGCTATATTCAAGTTGGCAAATTGTTGATATTTTTAACTATATTATTAAATTGTGTTTTTAAATATAATTTTCCTATGCATATTTTCTATTCTATATATTAAAATTTATTGACTTTATTACTTTTAAATAATAACACCTTCAAGCTCAATTTTGGCCGTTGATTTGTAGAAAAACCATCCAATAATATTTTTCATAAGCGATATTTTATACACTCTACAAATGAAATTACTGTTAAATAGTATTTTCCTAGTAGTTTTTATAATTATAATTAAAAACCAATAATTATTGATTTCATTACTATATGGATAGAATTCATTACTTTAATATTTAAGTTAGTACTTAGACCGATGTAGCATCGAGTTGAGCAAAAGTGAGATCACAAATCTATGCATGAGGTTTTTTTTTTTTTTTTTTTTTTTTGAGTACAATAGGGATTGAGGGGATTCGAAACACAGACCTCGTGGTCGTTAACATATTCAATATGCCAGTTGAGCTATGCTCTCTTTGGCATGAGATTGGTTTCACTATTTATATATAAGGAGTGCCATAGGGACCACCCATATCGTTTGTCTATAAATTGGTTTTTGGAAGACCTTTTTCTCACCATAAATTAAGAATTTAAACATTTTAGCAGTAAATATAGATACTAGCATATTATGAACTTTATTAAATAATAATTAATAGTATTTATAAACGAGGCTAAAAATTGTCAAAGTGAATGTAGCTCAGTGATAATTGACATGTAACATTGACTAAGAAGTTAGAGGTTATAATCCCAACTCCAAATGTTGTAGAACTAAAATAAAAAAAAAAATACAAGGCTGAAAATTAATTTTCAGTAACGAACTCTATTGCTTTGTTAAATTAAATTAAAAGTAACGTACATGAAAATATTAAATTACATTAATTATCTATATTTATTAATTATGTTATTATTTAATAAAATATAGGTTTTATTTCAAAACCAACAAATTGGATCTAGCTTTCATGAAAGCTAATTATTTTACTTACTTTTTTCATTACTTGAACTTAATTGAGAAAAAAAGTTTAGAGATGATATTTTAGTTGTTTGATTCATGTTAGTTTCTAAAATTTTAAACTGAGAATTTTTAGGAAGGTTAAAAGCACTTCTCTCTCAAAATTGTCTTATTAAAAATGACATAAAATTGGTTTAAAAAAAATATAAAAATATTTGTTTTATGAGAAAGAACATGTGTATAGTATCTTTTAACTCAAGTGCTTGACCAAAAAGCATGTCAAAAACACTAAAAAATATGTAAAATTATAGATTAAATGAATTGTTATTAAGCGCTTTTTATCAAAATACTCATAATTATAACCTTTTTTTTTCTTTCTTGAAACACTTATTTAAGAAATACTCTCAAATGCACCTTATGGTTTAATCCTAGTTTTTTTTCATAAAAAAAAATATATTGGTCCTTTGCTATTAATATTTTTGTAGACTTATTTAAAATAAATCCAACATTTGATTTATTTTTGAAGCTAAGCAAGTCATATACCAAAGTTTCAAAACAGATTCATATATTAAATCATTAATGAAAATTTATTAAAATACAAATACTAAAATATTTTTTTTTGTTTGTAAATTATAAGAATTCAGTGACTAAAATAGGATTCAAATCAAAAGGGGTAAATAATTTCCAAAATTCTTGAGAGGCATAATGCAAGTTTCAAAATTAATTATATTATAAATTTCAAGTTGGTTTTTTTCCTACCAAAAAATAGTCGGTTAAAAAAAAAACCAAGTTGCTTGCTTCTATTGAACAAGGGATAATGTGCTTTAGGAAAGTGAAGATACATTATAATAAATAAATAAATAAATGAATGAGTGGGAGCTTTGATGGATGCATTAAACCATTATATATGCAAATCCACTTTCTATCCTTCCAAGAAAGTGATTTTTCTTTTTGGAATAAATAAATTAAAAATAAAAAACCCAAACAAAGCCCACCCAATATTCCCTTTATTATTCAAAAAAAAAAAAAAAAATCCCTTATGAGAAACTCCACTCTCAGTCTATCACCCAATTGCTTTCCACAAGTTTATGATATGTAAAAATAGGCACTCTCTCTCACAATACATGCTTAAAAAGTTATCACACAAGAGTGAAAAGTTAGAAGATTATTCTATAATTTCTCTAACTAAGAGCAAAAGTTTAAAAATGAAATAGCTTTTTATCTTAAAGTCATGAAATTTCAACATCGTTCATGTTGTAATGGCCAGAGTCAAAATGATAAAAAGAGGAGTAAGCTGAAATGTGACATGTATCCATTAACATAATGTTGTTTTTCTAGTGAAATGATTACAACCACAAATGAAAAATAGGTCTTCTTTTAACTAATATGTTTCCGAATCTAAGATGAGTCACTATCTCATCATTTGATAGGAAACAGAAAGAATGATAGAATGTATAATATTATATTAGGAGCCATACCCTTATATTTATAGTGTTGGTTCTAAAGATCGATAGAAAATGTATTATTAGGGACCATATACTCTTATATTCATAGAGTATTGATCTTAAATTAGAGTTCTCATGATCTTTGTAGGATTTGGTATATGTTTAACTGACCATACTTCTTAATGGAAATTTTTTTAGAGGCTTACAAATTTAGACTACCCAATTAATATATCTATTTAAATTTTTTAACAGTGCAATAATAGTTATCTAATTGACTTTTAATTATAAATAAATGTACATTTAAAGAACTTTACTCTCATTGATTATTTATGCCACAATAGTTGATTTTCAATTTGGGTTAACCCTCTGTGCTTGCTTAATTGCTAAACGCCAATACTTTGGAGGAATATATATATTTCTTACACTATTCCTCATCTACATATGGTTGGAAAAAATATGTCAACTTAGTGTAGCTTGGCTTAGTTTATTTTATTTTTTATGAATATCCTTTTTCATTTTTAAAAAAATCGCTATTATACAAAATTTCACTCTGACTTGGGATAGTATTTAAACTCTCTTCAATGGTGAGAGTCATGCTTCCAACCATATTATTAAGACTTTGTTTTTTCTTTTTCAGTTCAATAAATTTGATGGTGTGAGATCGAACCTCCACTAAACCATACTCGATTTGCTATTATTAAGATTTTGTTTATTTTACAATCTTCTATCTAATACAAGCACATACTATGCCACTTTGAGATAATTTTGAGCACAAAAGGCATACTCTCCTTAAAATATTGTGTCTATGTATTCTCATATCTTCAAAAAAATCTCATTATATGTCTTAACTTTAATTTGAATTATATTTCCATCTAGTCTACATCATTAATGTTATTAACGAAACACTAACATGATAATTTTTTTTAGTTCAAAACCATTACCGGGGTGGGGATGAAACCATCGAATTTTGGAATGGTAATTTGTACCTTATCGACTGAATTTTGCTTGAATTTTCCTAAAACGACGTATCTATTATTATATATTCAACTATTTGTCACACCATGCCTATTTAGCAAAAATATGTAATAGGTATTGAATGTCAATAATTGTCATTAATAATAATATTAACAATAATAAATAAGAAGAGCTTTAAAAAGTTTTTTTGGCTGTAATATAGTTATTTGGTCTATTAGCTACCTACTTATCCCAATGAGTTAGAAAAGAGACAAAATCGAAATTAGGTATTCTTATCATTCATATATATAAGGTATAAAATAAATATTATACAAAAAAACATAAAGGTTACAAATAATTTTTAAAAAGGGTAGAAAAAAAATAGAAAATAGAAATTAAAACCAATTGACTGAATGTCATTTTCCAAAAAGCAGTTAATTCTTTTGTTGGCTTTTGCAAAGTGCTTCACCATATTTAATAAAGGTTCAGGTTTCAATCAGCTTTAATTGAATAATCCAAATTGCATTATAAGTTGGTTTTTGGTCCTTAGTTTGTGACTTATCACTTAATAATTTTAACGAACTTTTGAACAAATTACTTTAAGATTATTGGAAATGTGGGGTTGTGGTGGAGCTGGAGGCCATGTTATATGCACCATTTTAAATCATGACCATGATATAAAATGCAATATTTTTGTCAAAGTTTTATTATTTTTTTATTATATGTTTCAATAAAATTATATGATGTTGATATTTATTATGATTAGGTATATTCGTTTTTGTTGGGTTCTGTCTCATGTTCGACCTCTCTTAGAAGAGGAGAATGATCTTTTGATTAGATCTTACCATTTGTCAATAAAATATATTATCACTCTCCAAGAGAGGTGATTCTTTTTCCTTTTTAGAATATAACATTGTAAATATTAGAGTGTGGATTCTGACATTAATCTTGGTAAGTTGAGAGATCCAATAATTCATCTTTATGCAACTCGCATCTCTAATTTGAAAAAAAAAAAAACAAAAAAACAAACATTCGAATGGGTGAGTATATTAGGATTTATAACTTAAAGCCTCGTAATTAATTATTTATTTAATAATTAATAATTATTTTAATTATTTTATTTACAATATAATATTATCTATTATATGAAAAATTCAAGATTATTAGTGTAATCTTGAATAGTATGTGGTTGACATACAGTAAGATCATATCCAAGAAATAACTTAAAAAGTCATAGTATATGGATAAGGTTGATTGTCTTATCTTGGTTACACTATTGATACGACCCACTTTGCAATAGTTACAAATGATTTGATTCAAATCGTTCATATGAAGACATGTGAGTAAAGGTACCTTATACAATGAGTTTGTATAAAACTGGACCACGAAATATTTAATCTTTTTATAAATCCATTAATTGAGAAGATTAATATTTCATCAAGATGATCATATGCGACTCGATCTTAGTCCTGAGTGAGTTATCATAACTCTTGTCCGTGAGGACTTGTCCTTTGATTTGCATGAGCGAGAGTGGCTTTTGTAGCTAATTCAATAAGCCTACCATTTTGAGGACTTGACCAAATAGAGAGCTGGAAACATAATCTCACAAGATGAAATTCACTCCTTCTCATATATGGTAAGTAGATGAGTAGTTCCTTTAAGTGTTGATTTCGGGACTTGAACAATAGGGCCCCACCTTCTCACTGGTCCAAAAGAGACTTAGTTTATTGTTAAATCATAAACAAATTGTTCATTAGAGGATCAATGGTACTTAAGATGCAAGATGTAATTACAGGGGGTAAAATGGACTTTTGACGCAGCTGTAATTATAAACAACTCGTGAATGATCGACTTGCATATAGTGATTATATCCATAGACACAACTTGTCCTACAGTACATAAGAGTGCAATTCTAGGTCTATAGTGGAGTGACCGTAGAGTTAATGAATGAAAATTGATTAATTAAAGAGTTTAATTAATTAATTTTGTATAATTGGAGTGTATAATATGTAGGCCCATAAGATCTCTTTGCTAGCTCACAGTAACACTAAAAAATCAATTTAGTTGAAAGAAAATTTTGAAATGTTCAATATATTAGATATTTAATATATTAGATATTAAATATAAAAGATGAAAATATATTTATTGTATTTGATGAATTAAATATTAAAATAATTAATGTATATTAGATACATTAAAGAAAAGATATTTATAAAATTTGAATAAGATTCAAATAAAGAAATACATATCGTAGGAGAATTTAAAAGATTTGAATAAGATTCAAATAGATTAAATATATGTATTTTAATATATTAGATATTCAAATATATATTATTAAATTATGACAAAGATTTATCCAAGATTTTTATAAATAGGACATTTGAGTTGAGCCATTTATAACACGTATCTCATAGAATTAGAGAATTCTTTATAGACTCTTTCCTCTCCAATCCCCTGTGACTTTTTCCTCTCCAATCTCTTGTAGATTTTCTTTCAAAAGACTCCCACAAGCCTTGATCATGTGTTCGAGTTATAGCCATGAAGACTTTGTGGAGGAGATAAAGACCCACCTGAAATATCTCAATATTATCTCAAAGGTATGTTTTGTTTAGCCTAAAATTGTATTTTAGTTTAATTCTAAATAAATCAAATGCGATCCAATGCTTTCGTTGTGGGTTTAATTCGATTATTCCCTTAAGAGTAAAAATTGGTACATGTGAATTACGTTATACATGTCTTATGTATATTCATTTCATTAAATTTAGGAGAAATTACAAAAATCATCCCTAAATTATAGGAGTTGTACAATCACACCTTCGTACTTTCAATTTCATCAATTACTCTTTGAACTTACAAACTTTTACAATTAAATTTTTAAGATTGGAAATTGCACAAACCACCTCTAAATTATAATAATTGTTATAATGGTTGCTATAGTTATTTTACAATATTAAAAGGTTTAAATGCAACAATTTTATTAGTTTAAGGGTCTGCTATTTTCAAATTGGGAGAAGCATATAGTTTGAAAATATTTTAAAATCATGTAGTATCAATTTTCTACCAACCAAATAACCAATATTCTAATATCATGTCAGGTAAGATCATTTTTCTTTTTTTGTCCTTTTTAACTTTCAACCCTCGTTATGGATCTTCCATTGTATCAAGGTTTAATAATTGTTTCCTTTTAAGTAAAATCTATTTTTAAAATTTATTTTCTTTGCATTCATTTGGATCTCATTCGATCTCTCAACTAAGTTTTCTTTTTTACAAATATATGTAGGTATGTATAAGTATATATATGTGTGTAAAGAAAAGGAAAAAAAATACTATTTAGAGACTTGTTCTATTTTAGTTCATGTACTTTTAAATGTTTAAATTTAGACCCGTACTTTTAATAAATCTTAAAATCAATCCCTACTCTCAATATTATCAACTTTATCAAAAAAAAATCTATCAAATTTAGAAATATATTAAAATTGTGTCTTTTTTTTAAAAATAGAAATTATTATTATTATTTTATTGAGTTTGATAAAAATTAATTTTAAATTAACAACATCACTAATTTTAAGATTTATTGAAAATACATTGACTAAATTTGAAACATTATTTTATAGTATAAGGACTAAAATGGAACAAGATTTAAAATATAACAACAAAATGTTATTTTAACCCAAAAAAAATTATTTGCAATTTCCTCCATTTTTATTACTTTATATCATTTTAGAAAGATAATATTATTTTATTTTTCATCTATAGTGAAACTTGCATATTGATCATTGTTTTTATATTTTTTTGGGTATGAAATGGTTGGACAATTATAGTAGGTACATATTATGTTAAGTTTGTGATGGAATTAGGTTCTAATAAAGCAATACATATTAGTTATTTACTAAGCCACTTGGCCTAATTACAACCTTTTTAAAGTTAAGATTTAAATTTTGGATTGAAATCAACTTGGCCAATCAACATTTCAATTTATATAATTATTGCAATATATGATTCTTTTTACTAATATTCAATTTGAGTCTAACTCAATGGATAAGGCAACTATTACTTTTGCTAAAGTTTGAAGAAATTCAATTTTCATTGAACTCAAAAAGAAAAAAAGACATATTATAAATTTAAAATAAACTAATAGTATGAACAAAAGTTTCGAATGATTATCGTCCCAAAACTTTTATCTATTTTTTTTTATTTTTAGTTCTTAAATTCTTATTATTTTATTTTCTGTCCTTAAATTTTTATCATTTTTATTTTTAGTCTTTGAACTCTTGAAATTACAATTTTAATCTTTTAACTTTTATTAAATTTTATGTATAGTCCCACCTGTAAAAATCTATTTTAAGGTAATTAATAACACATAATGTAGTATTTTTTAATTATTTCTATTTCCAATCGGTCACTTTTATGCAAAAATAAGGACTACATGTAGAGTTTAGTGAAAGTTTTGAGGATCAAAATTGAAGTTTTAAAATTAATAGGACATAGTAGAAAATGGTTATAGATTAAAGTCAAAATTTTAAAGATTTAGGGACTTAAAACAAAAAATGAGAAAGTTTAAAGATTAAAAATCATATTAACTTTTTTTCTCTATAAATTTGTGATTAAGAAAGAAATTAATATCCAAGACCTATAAATTATGATATGACATATTTAACGCATTAAATTCTCTTTAATTAATTATATTATTATTTTAAAATTTAGAAGAGAAGACGTTAAAATCTATCCTTTAACTTTAAAAAAGAAGAATAATTCACATCAAAGTGACTTGTGAACTTGGCTAGCCTTTACAGAAGCTTCTTCTACCTTCTAAGTGAGAAGACCAATTTTCATGCCATTATCTTTTCCTTTTTCTTTTGTTGGTGGTGGTCCAAAATTATTTAGTAATAATTTTTTGAAATAAATGTGAATAAAATTATCATAAAAGGAAAATTAAAAGTTTCACACATTCAATTAAATATTAAAAGATCGTATTGTGTAAAGATATAGATAAATAAAATCTATCTCATAGAGCACAGTCGAATTAGTTAAGGTACTAGCAACATTTCTTATAGATTCAAGCTTCAAATCTCTATCCTAACATTTATAATGTTATATTCTAAAAAAATCCAATTATAATGAGGTAAGGTTAGAAATAACTTACATCGTTTAAATCCTTTTTATTGAAAAACTTAAACTTAGACTTATTTTAAGTTAGAGGTAGGAATCTTGTTTTATTAAGATATTAATTTTTTAAACCACCAAGAGTTTGTATAATTTGTTAAAGACATTTTATTTTTAATAATGTAATAAGTATCTTAACATAATATATATTTTTTTAACTCGTTAATAATATCTCAATTGATAAAGTTCAACTGATTTACAGTTTCATCCACAGTTTGATTTTCTGTCTATTTTCACTCGTTGATCATCCTATGCCTGTCCAATAAAAAAGTTGATATAAACAATAAAAAAGTTGATCATAATCTTCGTATTTTAAGCAATTTGCAATTATACCGTGCCATTTTTCTAAATGGAGAATCTAGTTTCCCATATATGGAAAATTGGAAATATGCTGGTCTCTCTAAAGTTTCTAGGTCATATCATCTTCTTTTGTGAACAAGATGGTGATATTATCTTCTAAAAAAGGGAGCCAATGTCCCTGTCCATTAAAAAATAGATAGAAATGTTGTCCTACCTTTATGTGATGGACCAATAAAATAAGTAGCTCATTGCCAAATAATGCCACAATTTCAAAATATCCAAACTATGAGGATCTATAGAAAAAGTTAGAGATTTAGTTGCAAATTATCTGAAATATGGAGGTCTCAAAATATTTCACACACAATGTTGATGTTAAAAACTGAAATTATTACTAACCTACACAAAGTTTGACGAGTTAAGACATTAGTCAAAGTGAGTATAGCTCAGCGCGCGGTAATTGATATGTACTACATATCTTGAGATTGGAGATTCAAATCTCCATTCCCCCAAACTTGTTGTACTAAAAAAAAAAACTTAGTTAAAGCATTATATTATTGATCAAAAGGACAGAGTTTTGAATTCCTACTCCCATGGATAGAACTCAAAAAATATAAAAATATTATGATGCTCAACATTGTAAGCATGGATAATTTATTTGATAAGGGCTCTTTAAGGGGTCGTTTGGTTCGCAGGTTTGGGTGATTTGTTAAACCTGAGTTTATTAAGTCCGGGGTTGTTAAGTCTGTGTTTAGATGGTATAGAAATTAGGTTTGTTAAGTTTGGGTTTGTTAAACCAGTATTTGATGGTGTTAAGTCTAGGTTTGTTAAGTCTGTGTTTGAATTCTAATGTGTTAAACCTGAGTTTATTAAAAATGTATTTGGTTGGTAAATTTAAAATTTGTAATAAATAATATAAATTATTTAATTAAAGTAATAAAAGCTATATATTAAATTATATTTAAAAGGTAACGTTTATTATGAAATTAGAGAGTATTATTTTAATAATAAATAAAATATTTTTAATACATTTGTTTACTCAATTTTCTTCCAATAATTATTTTATAGAATAAATATTTAATTGTTCATGAAAATATTTTTAGACTATTTATCAAAGTGTGAACAAATATAAACAAATTTTTTTATGCAAATATATCCAACATAAAATTAACCATAAAGAAAATGTTATCAATTGTTTATTTAATGATGTATAACTTGTTGTGATAACATAAGTTATTTACTACTTATCATCAAAATTATTATTAAACTTAACTTTCTATATTAACTAATGCATAAGATTATAAAGTTAAAGTATTTTAAATAATATTATTTTAAAACTATTAACTTCGAGATACACTAACTAAAATAGTTTTATTAATTAATTTTACAAATATTAGGTCTTTAATTGATTATAATAACATGTTTTTTACATTTTCACAAGAAAGACAAATAAACAAAGTAAAACATTATAAAAGAATTATCCAATTCCATATAAAATATTGTTTTGATTACATTCAAAACCCATGATAAATAGAATCTAACAAAATTTCCTACGAGTGAATATTTCATGTTTAATCACGGGCTTAATTCAAATGCTATTTCGATCCTTCCTATTTTGTTTTGAACTTTAAATTTTGAAATATTATATATGTTTTGGACTCATAATTTTCAAATATTGTGATTTTTTTTTTCTATTTCAATTAATTAAATGTTTCGATAAGGTGAAAATATATTATTACTAGAGAGAGTATTTGTTTAGTAGATCACTATCATCATTTAGTTAATAAATTTAACTACAATAACAAGATAGAATCATAATTTAAAGTTCATTTTTATAGTTGAAATAAAGTTTGGAAACTACGGAAACAAAAATATCAGTTGATGACACTATAAAAGTGCTACTTTATAAGCTTATTTCATGCTAGTTTAGTTGCCCTCACTCGTTTATTTGTCTATTTTGTAGGGATTGAGTGCAATTCAGAGCTGTTTGGAAGACTTTGGATGAATTGGGCTTAAAAGAAAGCTAATCGAGTCTATTTTGAGCATTCGAACTGAAAAGATATGCTATTCAAACCAAGGGAACTAAGAGCAGAGCGTCTAGACGTTGTTTTGGGCATCAAGACGTTGCTGCATTGTCAAATAAAGCTTGAAGATCTACAAACGCTATTCCTAGCGTCTAGACGCTGGCCAAATTGAGGATGTAAGGCTTGCTCGATGCTACGGTGAGGCTACCGTCGACACTGGTAGCGTCGAGACGCTACTTGAAGCGTCTAGACACTACCCAAATATTGTCAAATTTGTTCCTTATTTGCGAAGGTAACGTCTCAACGTTGTCCTTAGCGTCTAGACGTTGTCCTGCCTTATTTAAACAACTTTTCACTTTAGGGTTAAGCATCTTTTGGCCTCTTGACCTACGTTTTTAGAGAGCTTTTTAGACTTTTTTTTTCCTTTTCTCTTTAGACGATTATTGTATCAAATCGAACTATGTTGAACTTGAAGAATTTTATAACAATGCTTGGCTAAACCTCGCGTTTCTAATTCAGAGGTCGGTTGCAGTCAATTGCAATGTTGTGAGGCTCGAACTTTAATGTAGTTTTCTTATAATTGCATGTGTTCTTTGATTCCTGTATTTATTTTATGAGCATGTATTTTTTATTGAATTGACTCCTCAATCACTTTATATGCTTGATTGTTATTCATGATACACGATATGTAATTGTCGTGTTGATTGAATCTTGTAGCGCTAGGATTATTACATGTGTGTGTTTTATGAGTTTCCATAATTGCATAACTTGCATATTTAATTCTAGGAAATAATGAGCATCTTGGTTATGTTGAAGTTATTTTATCTAATTGAGTTGTCTTGGTCTTTCCAAAGTGATTAATGCTTTTGTCTAAATAATTTGGAACGGTTTTGTGCCAAATTATTTAGGTTATTAGCATTAACTTTGACGTTTGTTAGAGTTAATGAGTTTAGGAGATTTGTTACTTTTTGGGGTTTCCTAATAAGTTTACCAAGTTTGCCTGCATAATTAAGTTAAAACGTTTTGTATGCATGTGGTTAATTTTGCAATTGGATAAATCTGTACATTTGAATTGGATTTTGGTAAGATTTGATCTATTTTTATTTTTATTTGCTTATATTTTATTTTATTTGAAAAACTCAAAACCCACATTTTTATTTGTTTTCTCCTTTGCAAATTTAACTTGAAAAATTAATATTTGATTCTCTCAGATTGCTCCGGTCCACTCAATGTTACAAGTAGCTTAGGATCAGTTTATAAATTCTAATTTGACGAGTTCTCGACAAGCTCACTTCAATCAAAGCTGAAGAACCCAATTTGTGATTAAACTTAATAACAATTAGAATAGTTTCGTATATACTTCTCCTCAAAAGTAAATATCAAAGTTACCCCAACAATAACATTATTTTCATCGCTACCCCTTCCACCATCCAACGGTATAACAAAATTTTATCAAATAAAAGAAAAGTAATGTTTACCCATTTACATTCATGAACGGTAAAACATTTGAAGAAAAGAAGGGTAAATATATACGAGTGTCCTAATCTTTTAAAAATTTACTCGCAATGTAATAAAATTCTCGATTAAATGATTTCATAAAAAAATTGTTAATAAAATGTTGATGTATCATTAAATTATTATATTTGAATACATAGATATACTACTCGGATGCTACATGCCACAAAGCTCAACTTGGTCTATTAACATGCAATATGTCTTCAATGACACTTACAAGTGCGGATATAGCTAGAACTTTCAATTTTTACCCTAAACTTTCAATTTCATCAAATTGCACCCCAAACTTAAATTAGTGTTGCAACCTTAATTCTAAACTTTAAAAAGTGTTGCAATTTTAACCCTCTAATAAGTTTTCGTTTGAAAGATCATTAAAAAAAATATATTCTCATATGCATTCAATGAATTCTAAAACATATGTATGATATAAAATTGGTAAGATTTCAAAGAAAACAACATTAGAGCTAAATTTTTGTTGAAATTTGTAGATTTTGGTAAGGTTATTCAATGGTCAATTTTTGCATTGATCAAATTTAATTTTGTGCAAAGCTTGATTTTACTGAAATTAGTGAGTTTTATGGAGATTTTAACATTGCTTGTTAAAATTAGTGGGTGAACTAGTGAAAAAGGAATAGAGAGTAAACATTGCAACACTTGTCTAAGTTTAGGGTCCAATTTAATGAAATCAAAAGTTCAGTGTGAAAATTGATACAAACTTAACAAGTTTACTGGTGAAAGTTGAGTTTTTCCAATATTTTAACCCTAAAATCTGGCTAAGCTTTGGGCAGTGGGTTAAGTCATTGGGCTAGGCTAACTTTTTTTATTTTAGATTTTTTATTTGATTCTGACATTTTTGTTCTCAAGTGCCAAATCATAGATCGGGTTAAAAATCTTGAGTTCTTTGAAAATGCTAAACTATACATAATTGTAGGGGAAAATTAGAGCTAAAACTTTAAAATCTTAGTTTTCTAATATAATATTTTCTTAGGCTTTGGGACATGTTGCTTAGCCACAATTGTAGGATTTGAGGATCCAACAATCGATATTTGAGATAATAATTGATATTTTATCCACTGAGCTATGCTCGAATTGGCGTAGACTCAATTTTATTTTATGACCTAAAATATACTTTTTTGTATATTAAAATATTCCTGTACCAAGGGACACGTAATTTGCTCCTTTTTTTTTCTGCTTCCACCAGCCTCTAATATATTCTTCTAAAATTATTTTAGACAGTTTTGTAAATATTTATGGTTAGCTATAAAGCCCAAAAAGAATGGGCTAATATTGGAAACACATTCCCTAATTAGCCCAAAACTAGAGCCAATGGACCAAAAGGCCAATAAAAATATATAGGCCCTAATTTTCCTTCCATAAAACCCTAAATTTCCGTTCACCCTAAAACCCTACCAATTTTCAATTTCTTCTCATGGCTTCGCCGGATTCTGTTACTCCCTCTTCCAGAGTTCGTCGGGAAACGGCGGAGAAAGCCGTCGAGTCTCTCCTTCAATGGCGAAGTTCCAAGCAAGAGAAGCCCCAGCTCTTCGACCAGGAAGATTTTCTATACCTCGTCGTAACTCTCAAGAAAATCCCTACAAAAGGTCGCACAAACCCTTACAAAATCCCTCTTCCCCATTCCCTTCATTCTGAATCCTCTGAACTCTGCCTCATAATCGACGACAGAACCAAGTCTAATCTCACCAAAGATGACGCCAGGAAGAAAATCCAGTCGGAAAATATCCCAATTTCGAAGGTCATCAAGTTGTCGAAGCTTAAATCCGATTACCGCCCCTTTGAAGCTAAACGGAAGCTCTGTGATTCGTACGATATGTTTTTCGCCGACGATCGGGTTATTCCGCTGCTGCCGAGTCTGTTGGGGAAGCACTTTTTCAAGAAGAAGAAGATTCCGGTGCCGTTGAATTTGAGGCATAAGAATTGGAAAGAACAGATCGAGAAGAGCTGTTCGTCGGCTTTGTTGTATTTGAGGACAGGGACTTGTAGTGTGGTGAAAGTGGCGAAGACTTCAATGGAAGTTGAAGAGATTGTGAATAATGTGATTGCGGCCATTGATGGGATTGCAGAGATTGTGCCTAAAAAATGGAGTAATGTGCGGTCGTTTCATTTGAAGGTCCTCGAATCTATTGCATTGCCAATTTACCAAACAGTGCCGGAGTTGAAAATGAAGATTGAGGCTGCCTTGAAGGGGAAAGAAGAGGAAATAGAAGAAGAAGAAGATTCAGGTAAGAGTCCTACTCCTGTAAAGGTTGCTAACAAAAAAGAGAAAAAGTTGAGCAAGAAGAAGGGGAGGATACATGAAGTTCGCTATATGGATAGTAATGGCGGAGAGTTGTCTGAAGAAGATGAACTGGATAGTGATCTTGACGAAGACATGCGTAGTGTTGAGGTTAGTGAGAAAATCAAAAAGGGTAGTGATGAATTGAAGGGTAAGAAACGGAGTAGAGTAAACAAAGTGAAAGAAGATCTTCAAAATGAGTTGAATGTTGAGAAAACATTGAAGAAATCAATTGGTGTGAAGAAGAAGGATAGTGTCAAACAAAAAAAAGATGAGATAACTGCGAAGAAGAAGAATGGGGATGAAGAGTCTGCTGGGAAGAAGGTAAACAAGATTGGGGTTTCAAAATCGAAAGGTGCTGATGGAACAAAGGTGAAGACAAAGAAGTTGAAAGCAGCGAAGTGAAGCTTGAGGAGCTCTGAAAAGGGATCTTTCTCTTCTTCATGAGATTTCTCCCTATCCAAGTATGCTTATACATCCCGAATTTAAGTGGCAACTTTTGAGTATCTCTAATCATTTTCCATTTTTTCATTAGGTTTGGAAAATGAACTGATTGATTTATATGTCTAATGTCTGTTCTTACTTAAAGAAATTCTAAAAAGCTTGATGTTTGCTCTTTTCCTGTGATAAAATACTTGCCTTTTCTTTACAATTAGATTTCACCATTGATTGAATCAGATATGATTACCTAGTAACCTTAGCCTTAAGGCAACTTGATTACACAACAAAATTAGCAAAGTCTTGGAGTTGGTTATGGAGATTGTCATGTTGCAATGTCAAAAAGTAGAGAGGAAAGTAAGGTGAGGATGCCTGGTTAGACAAAGTGTAGAAAAGAAATCAGTCACCACTCAAGGACACAGAGGCCATTCTAGTGATGATATACATTCTTGCAAAGAAGCAGGGAGGGGAAGAGTGGTGAAATGGGTAGAGCTAGAAAGAAACAAGCCACCACTCAAGGGCATAGAAGCCATTCTAGTGAGGATAAGAGTAAGACATATAGGCCTAAGTGGGTTGATTTGGGTTGAGGATAAGAGTAAGCATAAGGACTAAAATGGTATTTTAACCTAGTTTTTTCCCTCCCAAAATTAATTTAAATCAACCAACAGAGAGATGCATAGAAATGGTCAATGGGAGTGAAACCTTGTACCTGGGGTATCTCCATCACCTTGATATCAACGTGCTGCAGTGACTGATTTACTAATTGTAGAAAAATTTATGATACCACCAGCAACAAAACAAATCTACCCTCACTTTCCTTCACAACCCATGTTTTCACTCCCCCAACAAATCAAGAAGGAAAAAGAGAGAGAGGAACAAGGAGGCAGATTAGCCCTCCAAACACCAAAAGCCCTGTTCAACCTGAAGAAACCTGCAAGAAGAAGTTGATTTTTGGTTTTGGAATAATAAGTTTAGCTTCCCATGTCTTCTTCTTTATCTGCAGGGACGCTGGTCTCTTTTCTCTCCTCCTCCTGGTTTAAACCCGACCCGTTTGAAATTTATACCCATGGGTTTTAAGTCGACAAACCACGTTTCTAATTTTTCACTCATTCTTTCACTTTGGCATATATAACTTATTATTATTATTATTATTATTATTATTATTATTTGCCATGATAATGAAGGTTAACACCAAACTAACTGCAACCTAAGGGCAGGAACTGTGTTCAAAGTATGAGGACTGAATTAGGATGTTCTAAAAGTACAACGGCCAAAATGGAATAAGCAAACTAGTGGTTAAGAAGAGCCATGTAAATAATAAAGGATTTAGAGAGAATGAATTTATGTCATGGTAGTCACTTAAGGCCTGTTTGGAGTGCTAGGTTTTAATAGTTTGTGAAATTAGATAACTCTGCATCCCAAATACAGACTATTATAATTCATACTAAATAACTTTGCATCTTAAACACATACTATATAACTTCACAAACTATTATAATCTATTTAGCATCTTAAACAGTCCCTTATAAATTATAAAGACTAAAATAGTATTTTAAGTTAAAAAAATATATATAATAGATCAAAATAATATTGAATGGAGAATTTTGTTCGGCCTGTCACAAAACAACATAATATTGAATGGAGAATTTTGTTCGGCCGATCACAAAACAACATTGCTTAGCATGGTTGCAATTTGTAATATTAGTCCTTGAATTTTTCTTAAAAAAATAGTGGGGAATTAACAATTCTTACCTTGAGTTTGTCAAACGGATCAACTTTCACCATAGACTATCAATGTTATCAAATTGAATCTTAAACTTAGGCATGTCTGCAATTTTTACTCTAGGTTTACTTTTTGCTAAATTCATCTCAAATTTTAACAAAAAGTAAAGGAAAAATCTTTCAAAACTTTACTAATTTCAATAAAAATCAAGCTTCTTACAAAACTAAGCATAATTAATAAACAAGATCAAACTCACAACTTTTAAGCTTCATTAATTTTGCATTAGACCTATGTTTTATATTCATTAAATGCACATGATGAATCTTTTCATTAACAATTTTTTGAATGAAAGTCTATTAGAGGGTCAAATTTGTGACACTTATTTAAGTTTAAGGTTAACATGGCAACACTTGTTAAAGTTTAAAGTGCAATTGGATGAAATTGATATAATATGGACCAATATTCAACTAGATCCAGCTAGTAAAGCTCATAAGTTGGACTGTGAGCCTGGTAAATTTTAAAAAAATCGATTTTTTTTTCAAGAAAGTAATGATTGATAAGTGTTCCAAGTTTGATTTTTTTTGAAGATTATTCTTTAGTTGGTCAAATTTCTTAATTAATTGCCAACTTGAAGTCTATCAAAAGACCACAAAGTTAGAGGTTTGAACTATCACTTCTACATGTGGTTCAACTCTAAAAAAAATAGATCTTGATTAATAATCTGAAAATTTGTACATATGCTAAACAAACTTACATATGTTATTAATTTCAACTTCGTTTGATAATCATTTAGGCTTTGTTTGATAACTATTTGATTTTTAGTTTTTGATTTTTGAAAATTAAGTCTATAAATACTACTTTCATTTATGAGTTTTCTCGTTCTGTTATCTTTTTTTTATATATGTTTTCAAAAACCAATCCAAGTTTGAAAAACTAAAAAAAAAAAAAGTTTTCAAAAACTTGTTTTTGTTTTGGGAATTTGGCTAAAAATTCAAATGTTTTTTTTAATAAAAGATGACACTCATAGTAGAAAAATGATGAGAAAATAAGTACAATTTTCAAAAAATAAATGTTATCAAACGTGGTCTTAGTTTTTGATTTTTGGTTTTTGAAAATTAAGTCTATAAATATTACTTCCATCTAATCCTTGTTTTGTTGTCTACTTTTGACCTATGTTTTGAAAAATCAAGCCAAGTTTTGAAAACTCAAAAAAGTAATTTTAAAAAACTTATTTTGGTTTTTGGAATTTGGCTAAGAATTCAAATATTTTCTTAAAAAAAATGATATTCATTGTAGAAGAATGTTAAGAAAAGAAGCACAATTTTATAAAATCAAATAGTTATCAAACCGACTCAATTCTATCTCACTAATGGCTATAATAAATATTTATGTGGCCTTGTAAATGAAGCGACTCATCCATTTTCGTAATTCTTTTCCTCCCTTTTATTTGATCTTGCTTTTAATTAGGAAACTTTTTAAAAAATTTCAAAATTATCTTTTGTTTAAATAGTGCCCAAAATCCCATCCAACCTACTTTGACCTTCATGATTTTTCTTCACTCTACAAACATTCATCTTCATCACTAGCAAACATTGTATATTAAGTCGAACATCTGTTTGTCGCAACTAACACTTTTGAATTTCTAATAACTAGAGGATCAACATCCTCTCAATATATCACACTCATTCCAAATTAATTCAAAATAGAATGTCAACACGAGCGTAGCTCAACTGGTTAATGTATATATGTCTTCGACCATATAGAGTACCCACACTACTCCTATATTTTTATTTTCTCTAAAGTTTTTCAGCATTTTAAAATTTTGAACTAAACTCTCATATCTTTTTAAGTCAACACCACAACTAGGAATTATCAATTTGTCACAACTTCTTAGGCTACTTCTTAGCTTTTTAAACATGTACCACAACTACCATAACACATTAGATAAAACATTAACAACCATTTCAAAGATCGACAGTTCGGTTTTCTATTCCACAATTATTGAACTCAAGATCTACCAGTCATAACTTTAGTAGCATAACAAACTTGAATAAGTAGAAATTTGATGAACCTGGTTATTGAAGAACTAAAGAACAAGAATAGGTGGGATTCTCTATAAATGAGAAAAGATCAAGAGAACTCCATTTGAGAGAGATAGAAATGAAGAAATGAAGTTAATCATTGCATGTTGCTTGGACAATTGTTGTTGTCTTTTAGCAATATTGAGTTTGCCTTCACATAAAGTTCTTTTTATAATGTCTCAATTATGCTACCATCTTTTCTTTTTCTTTTATTAAAAAATAATTCAAATCTTTATTCAAATTAGAAGTTCCAAAAAGCTTCAAGTCATTATCTTCTAGAAATCAGGTATTTCTCAATTAAATTAATACTTAAACCTTTTTGGTTTCACTTGGTCACCATTTTAATGAGAAACAATCATAATTATACCTCCCTCTACCTTTCTATTTAAATCTTTATGATTTCATTTCGTCCCACTTTTTTAAAAGAAAACAATTTTGAATATGATTTAATTTTGTCCCTCCTTTTTATAGAAAACAAATTTGAATATGCTTTACGAATCCGGGCGTAGCTTATTTCACTGAGGCATTATATTATATCTCACACTATTTTAGTTATTTCTTTACAAAATTATGTTTAAAAGAATTTTTAAAATCCACCAAATATGACTCTCAAACTCCACAATAATTATACAATAAAGAAAAAACCTTTAGTCGTTTTCTAGAGGTTAATTCAATTATTGTGTGTGAGAGAAAGACAGAGAGGGCCGCCCCATAAAATGAGAGAAGGCAAAATAATAATAATAATAATAATAAGACAAGACTAAATTGAATTAGAACTTTAGATTCATTTAATCAAAAAAAAAACTTTGGATTCCCAAATCACCCCTTTATTCAAAACTGGATGGCCGACCAATTTATTTACAAATTCATTGCACTTTTTCGTCCACTTATTTTGAAATTTGATTCTCTTTCCTTTCTCAGTCTTTTAAAATTAATATAGTTAATTTGTTTTAAATTTTAAATTTTACTTAATTTTCAATCATACAATAATGGAAAGAGGAGCATTGCCACAAGTGATTATTATTCTTCCCTCTATATGAAGAAACTGGAATCAATGCTCTATGGTGTTTGGAATTTCATACTTAATTAGGGGTGTCTTAAAAATTGGACTTAGTATTTTCTTTTTTATATAACAACTTAGCTTTCAGTATGTATATTAGGATGTTAATATATATGAGTATGATTTCAAGCCAATTAAGTTGAGAAAAACATTGGAAGAAGCGGATTTAAGGTAGAAAAGTAACATAGCAAGGACCAAAATGATTATTTTTTGAAAGTTTATAAACTAAAATAGACATTTTAAAATTTTAGGGACCAAAATGGAACAAGGTTGTTGAAAGTTTAGGGATCAAAATAGAACAAACTTGAAAGTTCAGAATTTCAGAGACTAAAATGAGATTTTTTCTTGGAAAATGCAACTTAGACTTTTTTTTTTTTAGTTCAACAACATGTGAGGGTAGAGATTCGAATCTCTTGATTGAGAGTATATATTTTAACTAATTGAACTATGTTTAAGTTAACCTTAGTTTTCTTCTAATGAAAATTGAGAAGTTGGAAATTTACCTTTTTATAAAGGACGAAGATTGTAAGGTGTTGACTTGGTAAGATTCGAACCTCTTGGTTGAGAGTATATGCCTTAACTAATTGAGCTATGTTCAAGTTAACCTTGGCTTCCTTCTATTTAGAAGTTGGGAATATACGTTTTTATAAAGGAAGGAGATTGTAAGGTGTTGACTTGGTAAAGTTCACCTCTTTTTATTTTCTCATATCAATGTTCATATCAATGTTCACATCAATGTTTAAAGCTAAAGTTGACCCATGACCTTTGAGGCTAGAGAAAGGATATCATTATTCACATACAATTTTATATTAAATTTTAGATTGAGGAGGAAGAGATAGGGTAATTGTTGGCAATGGCCCAAAATATTTTGAGCCTTACATAAATGATCCCACTTCGAAAACATCGTTTTTATGGTCTATTCTGGTGTCATTCTCAACGAAACTGGTGATCGAGAAATGATAAATTACCACAATTATCCTTTGTTAATTTAAAAATTAGTAAAAAATTGCTTCGCTTAACTTCTTCATCCATGGCTGCTCCATCTTCCCCAATCTCCACCGCCATGGAGGCAACACCACCAATGTTCTCAAATCGACCAAAATCACGTTCTAATTGAAATCTACAAAACGACAATAAAAAATTAAAAAAAAAAAAAAATCAACATAGCTTCATTGGAGAATTATTCACCGTAATGTTCTCAAATCGACCAAAATCAGGTTCTTTAGTTTCCTTCATTTGTTGACAAACTAAAAATATGCTTCTTCTTCGGCGAAGCCATGGCGTCGATGATCTTGATTTCAACTCCTGGCGAGGAAGATGTCACCATTGGAGAATTATTCTCTGCTGATACCATTAAAATTGATTTCGAACCCTAATTTTTTCGATTAAAAAAATTATAGTCTGTGAAAAAAAATGAAAATTCATAAAAACTATTTCTTAGAAGATGAGTCAATTGTCTAATGCCCAAAATTGTTTTGGCCATTTCCAACAATTACAAATCCTATTGGAGATTGGCTTCATTATTAAATGACTTTTGAAGATTTCTCTCCTACTTCTGCGTGTTTAGAAGGTTTTTTTATTAGTAGAATCTTAAATTGTGTCATTAAAGAATAAATCAGCAATTTTGGCTCCTTTTGTACCTAACTAGACGAGGTTCATCGTAATTTATCTATATTTCTTTTCAAAATTAAAAATAACATGAAAAAAAAAAAAAAAAAAAAAAACTATTACAGCCACAGAGACTTGTCTGGTTCAAACCACCTATATTTATATGCCTTCTACTTTATCCTCAACCGCTTAACTATGTAGTTTATTTAACCAGAAAATCAATGCCAACAACTTTTGTGAAAGAAAAAAAATATATATTTTTATTAGATTCGATGCTGACTTATCTACGTCATTTCTCAACCTCTTTGTTTTTAATATTCAATTTATAATATTTAAACTGGAAAAAAAAAACGAATTTTAACTCATAAAATTTATGTTGGTTTGCCTACTCACTAGCAAAGTGTAGTATTTGATGTAAAATTTTATCCATTCAGAGTTCAGACCCTCCTCTAAAATTATTTACAATATTACAATGCTCAAGTTAATTCAAAATTTATTGTTAAAAAAATAATTTTTATGATCTTCTTCTTCCTATTTTAATCTATATTAATGAGATCTATGATTCTATCTTTGAGTTCAAGATTTTCTTTTTTTTTTTTTTTTGAACGAGGTCAAAATAATATTAAAATAGAAGAGTTATTGTCAAAGCAATTCTTTTATAAGTGTGTAAGAATATATTATTAATAAAATTAACTACATGTTGATAATTTAAAAGTTCCTTTCTAAAATCGATTTGATTCAAATGAAAAACATTAATGAATTTTCATAGTTATGGTATATAACCATAACATAAATAATAAACATACCACGAATGATATGTATTAAATAAAAAAATCAGGAAGATTTCTTTTAAAAAAAAAAACATGAGGATTATTTTCAAGTTAAGGAAAAAAAAAGGTTTAGTTGGTTATTTTGTTGTTGTTCTTCTTCTTTAAATAGTTATTCTGTTCTTCTAATTTATCTCAATGCATCACCTATTATAAAAAAAATAATAATTATTATTTCCGTTGTAAATTAGAAATTTATAAATCACATAGGTTGTTTTAGTTCAAATTTATAAACAATATTACTAATAAATCAATGTAAAATAATAATTTCAACAAAGTTTCTTCCTTTCACAACAAAAATTCTACAAAGACATTTAAATAACTAGTCTTTTAAAAAAGCAATAATATAAGTATATTCCCGTGGATCTCAGAAATATCCATTTGTTTTTTTCAAGAATAAGCGAATTTGTTGTTACTCATTCTAAAAGTAACGAATTTGTGAATATGGAAAGGTTTTCATTAAGAATGAGACAGGGTATTGAAGACGAAATTTTCAAACACAGGTCAAGTCTCAATTTAATTGTCCCAAGTCCAAGACAGGGGAGTATACTACGGGACAAGGTAATATGCAATTAAGGTTGTGAAATCGACTTTAGACTCAAGTGAAGTTTGTCATTAGTTATCATGCATATTCAAATACATAGTCTAGACATTTAAACCTCAAAACATTCAATTATCAGTTATTTGTCAATCTGAGCATAGTTTAGTAGATAAGGCATGCATCAATTACCATCTTAGAGGTTGATGGTTCAATCTCTCGCTCCACAAATGTTTATGAACTAAAAAAAAGTATTTGGTGTGCATTTGTTTGGTGATTTGAAAATAGAAATTTAAAAACTAGAGATTCAATGGAATATTTCATGTTTTCGTATATTTGTGTTTGGTGACAAATTTAGAAATTGGATTCCAATTTAAACAATAGTTCAAAATGTGTTTGATAATATATTTATAAACTATAAAATTAGTTATAGTTACCAACTAAATATTAGGTTGAATATAAACTATTATTAATTAATTTACAAACAGGTTTTATGTTATAAATGTTGTATAACTATTATTTTACAATATCATATAATTTATAATATATTATATTATACATATTTAGTTTAACAAAAATAAATTAAGCTTATGACATGAAATATAATATTTATTAGAGTTTTTATATAATTCTACATTTTAAAATTTCAAATACAAAATTTGGACTACTTTCATAACTTTTACTGTGTGGATCACATTGTTCGAAGAAAACAATTTCCAAAAACATAAATACGTAAATGCTAAAATCAATGAATCCGAAAACGTAAAATCAAATCAAAATTACCTACCAATCGATTTAACGGGGCTTGGCTTAGTTGTCCATTTATATGTGAGCATTGAGCAATGCTTAGGTGCTGCCTGGGCTGCACCCAGCTCCTGCATCCCAATCACGTGACTCATTCTTATGGTGCCACGTGGTTTTTTTTTTCTTTTTTTTTTTTTTTTTACATTTGCTCACATCTCTTTTTCTAAGTTTTTTTCCCCTTTCTTTCATTCTTTTCTTTTTCATTTTTTTAGAAACTTTCTTTTCATTTGATAACATTTATTTTTTTTCTTTTTACAAACTCTTTTTCAATATCAATTTATTTTTAAAATTATATATTTTTTATTTTTATTATCTTTTTTCATCTATACAATACCATTTATTTTCAATTAATCAATTGAAAATTGAGAGTTTATAATAATAATGTGAGAAATACGCTTCATAACCTAAAACTAACGACAATTTCATAATCAATTTAATTTTTTTGTTTTATAATTTTGTATTTATCTTCTTATTTTCTTTTCTCATCTCCACAATATCATTTATTTCCTACTAATCAATTGAAAATTTAGAGTTAAAAATAGTAAAAAGAGAATACATTTCATAACCTAACATAATATTTTTATACATATAATTTTGTTTGACAATATAAATTTCATTTTTTTCATTTTATTTTAAACTCTCAATTTTCAATTGATGAGTTGAAAATATTATATAATTCCATTTATTTTCATAAATAAATAATTGGGCGAGATTTCTCTAAAATTGGAATCATTTAATTGAATCTCTAGCATCAATAATTCTTGTGGTGTAGATGATTTCTCTGAAATTGAATCTCAATTGTGATTTTCATTGATTGTTCTCATCATCCACCTTTTACTAATTCATTTGATTAAGAAGAATGGACAAAATACAAGAAGATAAATAAAAATTATACAACAAAAAAAAAAACAAAATTGATTATGAGATATGTTATGAAGCATATTTCTCCCATTATTATTGTAAACTTTCAATCTTCAATTGATTAATTAAAAATAAATGATATTCTATAGATGAAAAAAGAGAATAAAAATATATAATTTTAAAAATAAATTAATATTGTCAAAAGAGTTTGTAAAAAGAAAGAAAAAACAAAAGAAATGTTATCAAATGAACAGAAAATTTCTATAAAAAAATGAAAAAGAAAAGAATGAAAGAAAGGGGAAAAAAACTTAGAAAAAGAGACAAATGTTAAAAAAAAAAAAAAAAAAAAAAAAAAAAGATTGTCACATGGCACCGTAAGAATGAGCTATGTGGCTGGGCTGCAGGGGCTCGATGCAGCCCATGAAACACCTAAGCATTACTTTAAGCAAATTGAATAAAAATATGCAGGAAAGTATTATTCTTTCTCCAAAGAGTCCCCTTTCAAATCACAATTCAAAAAATCCAAAATAGTTTTGAAAAATGAATTTTCTAGGAAAATCAGGAATTTGAGAAGTCAAATTCAGTTTTGGCCACTGATACGTGGGATAAAATTGTGCAGTTTCAACCTCCACGAGTCCAACCTTTCAACCTTCAAAATCCTATATTAATCTTTTCACTCGCTCTTGGAAAATACCCAGTAGCTTTCAATTCATACAGATTTCCGGACAAACTTCCAAGTTTCTTTTTTATTGTTTTGGTTTTTTTTCATCTTGAAAATCCAACTTCTCAGTTCCTCAATTTTGAAGCATTTTGATTCTGAAATAACAGAGAGAGAGAGGAATGGAGAACAGTACCTTGACTGGCTTGTTGAAGAAGGCAGCTTCTGAATTTCCTCACCGGCGGACTCTCTCAGTCGCCGGAAAGTTCGACCTGACACATGAGCGCTTGCAGGAGCTCATCGAACATGCCGCCTCTCGCTTGGTGGATGCCGGTGTTAAAGCCGGCGATGTGGTCGCGCTCACCTTCCCCAATACTGTTGAGGTTCGTCTGCGATGTATTCCATTTTCTCTGTTACTTTTTGTGATTCTCTCTATCTCCTTTCAATTCTGATTTCGAAATCAGAATTGAAAGGGAGTGTGTGGGATTATTCTCATTGATTCACCTGCTTCCGTGAGAATTGAAAGGGAGTGTGTGGGATTATTCTCATTGATTCACCTGCTTCCGTGAGAAATGATGATTATACATTTTTTTTTTGTGAGAAACAGTACCCAAAAAAAAAGGGTGCGTACCGTATACAGAGTGTCGATTGAGCAATTTTAACGCCTTTCTTTTGTGATTTGATTCATGAGGAATCAAAATTTACAGGCAGCGAGGACTATTCTCATTGATTCACCTTCTTATGTGAGAAACTGATGATTAGGTGTATTTTCTTGCAGTTTGTGATCATGTTTTGGGCCGTAATCCGCTGCCGAGCCACCGCTGCACCATTGAATCCGGCTTACACAGCTGAGGAGTTCGAGTTTTATTTATCGGACTCGGAATCGAAGCTTCTCCTAACATCGAAAGAAGGAATTCCATCGGCACAAACCGCCGCATCGAAGCTCAATATTCCTCAAGTAAAAGCGAGCCTGTCGAGCAGCGATGAGTTTCTCGATCTCTTTCCGTCCACAAACAAACCGAAGTCGAATGTAGCGGAGATCGTTAACGATCCGTCCGACGCCGCACTCTTCCTCCACACCTCCGGCACCACCAGCCGGCCGAAGGGCGTGCCACTGACTCAACAAAACCTCGCCGCCTCTGTTCAGAACATCAAATCGGTGTACAAGCTCTCGGGGTCCGACTCAACCGTACTCGTTCTTCCGTTGTTTCACGTTCACGGATTAATGGCGGGATTACTATCATCGCTGATCTCTGGAGCCGCTGTGACTCTTCCAGCCGCCGGACGTTTCTCTGCTTCAACGTTTTGGTCCGATATGGTCGCCTACAACGCGACGTGGTACACGGCGGTCCCTACGATTCACCAAATCATACTCGACCGCCATTTCAGTAAGCCAGAACCGTCGTATCCGAAGCTCCGGTTTATTCGGAGCTGCAGCGCGTCGCTTGCACCTTCGATTTTGGAACGATTAGAAAAATCATTCGGAGCTCCGGTTCTCGAGTCTTACGCGATGACCGAAGCGTCGCATCTAATGGCGTCCAATCCGTTGCCGGAGGACGGCGTGCACAAAGCCGGATCGGTAGGGAAGCCGATCGGTCAAGAAATGGCGATTCTGGACGAGAACGGCGTGCTGCAACCGGAAGGTGTTAAAGGAGAAGTGTGTATTAGGGGACCAAATGTGACGAAGGGATACAAGAACAATCCGGACGCTAACAAGGCCGCCTTCTCGTTCGGATGGTTCCACACCGGCGATATCGGCTTCTTCGACTCCGACGGATACTTGCATCTCGTCGGCCGAATCAAAGAGCTCATTAACCGTGGAGGTACAAAACTCAACTCAGAAATCAGATTCGAACTCCAAAAAATAAACAAATCGCCATTCAACAATTTCAAATTCAACATGAGAATTGCATCAACGAAACAACTAATCTGATCCGATTTTCACCGCCTTGTTTCAGGTGAGAAGATTTCTCCGATTGAAGTAGACGCCGTGCTTCTCTCCCACGCCGACATTGCTCAGGCCGTCGCCTTCGGAGTTCCCGACGAAAAATACGGCGAAGAGGTAAGAAAAACGTACCGTTGATCCTCTAATCAATCGATTCGATCCATTTACTGACGATTTCCATTCTAAATTCTAATCGACGTTTCGGCAGATCAATTGCGCGGTAATTCCGAGGGAGGGAAGTTCGATCGACGAAGCGGAGGTGCTGCGATTTTGCAAGAAAAACCTTGCGTCCTTCAAGGTTCCGAAGAAGGTGTTCATGACCGATTCTCTGCCAAAAACTGCTAGCGGAAAGATTCAACGCCGATTCGTGGCAGAGCATTTTCTTGCCGCTAAAGCTTGATCCGATTGAATTTGAGCATTCGTTTTTCAAGGATTGGGAATACTTTTTTTGCCATTAATGGTCTGTTGGAGAGTTCGACGAGGTTTGAACGAATGTCGAATCATGTGAAGAAGTGGACTGATCCACAATAATGATGTGTTATCGTTGTGGGAACTGAGAAATGGGTGAAAATAATATAGTTTTTTTAAATATTTGGAAAATTATGGAAGGCGAAGGTCTGTAATTTTGTGGCTGAAAGCCTCAGATATATAAATAAATTTGTGAAAAGATATTCGCATTTAAATTCTTGAGATAAGATTTTTTTTTTTTTTTTGTTCATTGAGATAAGAATAATTTTGTCTGAATGTATGCGAGAACTGAAGTTTGAAGATTAAAATATTGGCCATGCTTTGATATATCAATTGATATTACTGTAAATCGAAAACTTCGAGATGGATAGGAGGATTTAATTAAGGGCACAACTTGGGTGCCTGGGCATTGCACTTTACAACCATAGGAAAAAAAAAATTATTTTTTATATTTTTTTTTATTTTTTTTTAAAAATCTATGTCTATAAATGGGGCAAGATTTGGGTGCAGCCAAATCTCAAGTTTTTCCTTTAATTAATATATTTGATATCTCTTACAAATACTCATAAAATAAAATAAAAAATATGTTAAAATACCATTTTGGTCCCTATACTTTATGCTTTGTTTCATTTTGATCATGTACTTTCATATGTCCAATTTTAGTCCCGTTAATTTCAATAAAGCTTAAAATTGGTCCTATGATAAGTTTGAAGTTAATTTTTATCAAAATTAGTTAAATAATAATAATAATTTTAATACAAGAAAAGACAATATGTGAACATATTTTCAAAATTTATAGAGCAAAAGCTAATAGAGACTACTTTTTTTAAGAAAAATTAACAATAAACTAATAGTAGGGACCAATTTTAAACTTTATTGAAAGTACATGGACTAAAATTGAACATTTGAAAGTACATGGACCAAAATGGAACAAAGCCCAAAATATAGGGACCAAAATAGTATTTTAACCTAAAAAATATCATCAATTAATCACCAATATAAATATAATAATAAGATTTATAACTTATTTAGGGAGGGCACATAATTTAATTATTAATTTTTATAATTTTTATATGTCTTTTATATTTACAAGAATATCTTCGATATCAATGTATTCGAAGAATTGAAATCTCAATATCGATATCAACATTGATCTTTTAATTCATAGTTTGATAATAAAATATCAATGTTTCTTTTAAAGTAAAGAGGTTATGTCAAATGTAATGGCAATTGTGGTTGTTAAAATATTTGCTGGAAAAAATCAATAAATTAGTGAAGCAAGTTACATTAGAGTATTTAAATTATTGTAATTTAGCTACAATAACAAAGCAAACATATTAGGTCAATTGTTTTTGTATTGATATTTAATATCTAAATTTGTATGCGATAACCATTTAAAATTTGACTTATATTACAAACTGTTATATTTACTCTAAATCATTTGATAAAATATTGCAAAACAATGTTATTAAAAATTGGATCAATCACAATTTCGTTATACTTTTGAAAAAAAAATTATAAGAAAGACATATAAGGTAAGCAGTAGTTCTGTACTTAAATTTGTATATTGTAAAAAATATTGTTAAAATTTAATAAGATTTCTTACCATTAAGAATTGATTAGGGATAAAATGTGTTTATAAATAACAAAGAATAAATTGTTACATAATAAAAATTGACACTTAAGGCTTGTTTAGGGCGCTAAGTGAGTTATAATAATATGTGGAATTAAAATAATTTTGCACCCCAAACACAGACTAAAATAATCTAGACTAAACAATTCTGCATCCTAAACACATATTATATAACTCCACAGACTATTATAACACACAAATTAGTATAACCCAAACTATTATAACCTACTCAATGCCTCAAAGTTCCAAACAACCCCTTAATTTTGATGGAAGTTTTAACTTTAAAGATTAAAGGCTTGTTTGAATTACCTTTTAATTTAAGTGTTTTTTAAAAATGCATTTTCTTTTAAGCATTTTTTATAAAAACCGTTTGGGTCAATTAAAACACTTATATGTTTGGTTACACTTAAAATGCTTATACTAATGTCAAATTACTATAAATGGCGATTATTAAACACTATGAACTAATAAGTTTAAATTTGTATTTAAAACATTATGATCGACCAACTAATACTGGCTACTGCCGAAGTGATAGTCGGAGTGGTCGCCGGAGATGGTTGCACGAAATGATCATCGGAGGTAGTCGAAAAGGGTTGCCGAGTGGACGGCGACTGTGGTGTGTGTGCTTGCCGGCGGTAAGAGGGATAGTGTGAGGGTATTTTGGTCATTTTAATATATCATAAAAATTTGGGAGGAATTTCAAGTTAAACGTCTAAAAACCCTTTTTCAAAAATTTGGTTTCAAGTGTTTCATCCAAAATAAATTATTTTTAAAATTTATTTTTTAAAAAGTCATTTTGAGTGGATACCAAATACTTCAAATTTTGCTAAAATGATTTTTTTTTTCAAAAATAAACACTTAAAAAAGGCAATCCAAATAAGTCCTAAATTGTTAGAAATGTTAAAGTGCATGAATTAAATTGTTAGAATTAAATGGTTAGAAAATTAAAAATATATGGACTTAATTGTTATTCCACGAAAGTTCGGTGATTAAATTGGTTTTTTACCCGAGATTGAATTAAATTGTTACTCATTTCCTACGAAAAATTGAATGCATTGTCCACTTGGCATTGGGCGGCTTGCTATGTTGGGAAAATTGGTTCCCAACTTTTTGTAGCCAATGACAAAAGAATGAATTGATATTTTCCTTACATCATAAAAAATGCCAACAAACTTATAACCAAAATAAATAGATTTATTTTTTTTATTAAAATAATATTTTGGTTGTTGCTTTGGAATTTATTCTATTTTAGTCCTTCTACTTAATATTTGATCAACTTTCAATAAATCTTAGAATTAGTCCTAATGTTAGTTTAATGTTAACTTTTCTTTAAAAAAAAGTCTCTTTCTAACCTTTCATCTACAAATTCTATAAAAATATTTAGATCGTGTTTTTTTTTTTAATGGAAATTATTATTGTGATTTTATCAATTTTGATAGAACTAACTTCAAGATTTATTGAAAGTCCAAATACTAAATTTGGACATTTTAAAATACATGAACTAAAATAGAATATGAAAAAAAAATACAATTTTAGTCCATGAGGTTTGGGTTTGATTGCATTTGGGTAGGGATGTCCATTTAACCCGCGGGGCCGGGGCCCCGCGGGGACCCGCCCAGAACGGGGCGGGGAATCCCTGATTACACGGGGAATGGGGGAGGGAGCGGGAAAGTTTTTTTTCCCCGTTGGCTAAACGGGGACGGGGACGGGGAATATATTCCCCGCCCCGATTCCCCGCCCCGATTCCCCGATTAATAATATATATATATATATATATATATATATATATATATTATTACCTAAAAATAGAAGTTTTTTTTTAAAAAAAAACTATAGTAGGAATTAGTTTAAGACTATTTCGTTATTAAAAAAAAATAAATAAATTCTATGTTGTAATATTGAAATTTGAATTTTTAGAAATTAAGTTGTTTCGACATTATAGTATTTTTACTTATGGTATATTATTATTTTTATTATGAAATTTTATAACATTTACTTTAAATAGAATTATATTGAAAATTATTCATTTAGAAATAATTTTTATTATGGTTGAGAATAAATTAAAAAAAAAAAAAAAAAAGAACGGGGAAAAATTCCCCGCGGGGAACCCGATCCCCGCGAAATTAAACGGGGAATTTCGAGGGGACGGGGAATGAAATGGGGGGCGGGGACGGGGACGGGGAATCCATTCCCCGGCCCCGACCCGCCCCGTGGACATCTCTACATTTGGGTCTATGAGTTTTCAAACTCAACAAATATACCTCTAAGGTTTGCATTTAGTTTCATTTTGGTTTATCCGTTAGCTTTTCCGTTAATTACTAGCAATTTTATTATTATTTTTTATTATTTCCTTTTTTAATTAAAAATAATAATTTTCTTTTTCTTTTTCACTCTCTTTCTTCTCCCTCCTCCCCTCCTCCGATCCCATGTTGCCGACGCCGTCCATCACCTTTCTCCCTTTTTTCCCCTTCTCTTTTCTTCTTCTTCTCTTTCTCATTTATCCTCCTTTCTCCCCTTCTTCCCCTTGCTTTCAAAAAAAGAAATTGTAAATTTGGGTTCATTCTAGATCTGAAAATGAAGGAAAATTTTCCTTGGTTTTATTTTATTTTTAAAGTATGGAGAAGAAGGGGAGAAAAGAGGAGAGAGAAAGGAAAAAAGAAGAAGAATGAAAGGAGAGGGAAGAAGAAGAGAAGGAGAAAAGAGAAGAAGAAGAAAAAAGGGCAAACACCAGGCGGCAGCGGCGGCATGGGAGGAGGGAGAAGGATGGGAGGTGGAGGGAGAAAGAAAAGGGAGGAGGGAGAACGAAGAGAGAAAAAGAAAAATAAAAAAAAATGTTTTTTTAATAAAAAATAGGAAATAATAAAAAAAAAACATTTTTTAATAAAAACTGTTAGAATTAATGGAAAAGTTGGCAGAGGGACCAGAATGAAACTACATGCAAACTTTATAAGTATACTTGTTGAGTTTAAAAACTGGAGACCTAAATATAACCAAACTTAAACCTTAAAGATTAAGGGGCTGTTTGGCGCGCTGGTTTGGAATCAGAAACCCTGGGGTTCTGGAACCCTGGGGTTTCTTGGCTGGAATCAGAAACCCTGGGGTTTCTGATTCCTGTGTTTGGGGTGCAGGGTTGTGTTGGGCTGATTTGCTGAAACCTGTATTTGGGGTGCAGGGTTGGGTTAGGCTGGATTTGTTTAGTTTGTTTTTTTTTTTTTTATAATTTTTCAAACTGTTTGTTATTTTAAAAAAAAATCTTACACTGTTTTTTTTCCTACTCCATTTTTTTAACTTCATAAAATAAAGACTCAAAGTACATAAATTAAAATAATATTTTAATCTTATATTTTTATATTTATGGATGTCTATATCGACTTATGTGTACCTTGACTAATTAATTTAATGGGACAAAGTCAAAGTTCTTTGGATTCTTTTTATATGACCCCAAACTGACATGAAAACATATCAATTTCTCCAAATATAATTAAAAAATTTATAAATTATAATATCTATGAGTTTTTTTTTTCAGGATATTTTTATTTCAATATTGATATGATGTCGACAATTAAAAAAAATGAAATCTCAACATTTTCATTGATACTTATGTTTAAACCCTTGTTCGTAAGTCACAAGATTGATATGGAAACGCTACCAAATGGAGGTGATAGAGTTCAATGCAAAACTCAAACAAATAATTAAGTCAAAATAAGCATAACTCAACGATAATTGATATATACTCTCGATCAAGAGGTTAGAGGTTCAAATCCTCCATCCTTAAATGTTGTTGAATTCAAAAAAAAAAAAAAACTACTACTAAGATCATTTAGGCTATGTTTGAAAACTATTTGATTTTTGGTTTTGTTTTTTAAAAATTAAGTCTATAAATACTACTTCCACCTATGAGTTTTCTTTCTTTACTATCTACTTTTTACATATATTTTCAAAAACCAAGTCAATTTTTGAAAACTAAAAATAAAAAAAAAGTAGTTTCCAAAAACTTGTTTTTGTTTTTGAATTTTGGCTAAAAATTCAAATATTTTCTTGAGAGAAAATGAAGCTCATTGTAGAGAAATTAAGAAAAAAACAAACTTAATTATCAAGAACCAAAAACTAAAAATTAAATGGTTATTAAACGAGGCTTTAACCATTAAAAGGTTAAGTTATAAAATTTGTCCTCTTGCTTCACAGATTTTTTTTAAAAAAAAAGTGCTTGGATCATGTTTTTTTTTTTTTTTTTGAAACAAAGCATTTAATAAAACCAGAAGTTAGTTACACTTGTCCTCATTAAGCAAAGAGGATATCCACAAGGGGAAGGAGCCCTTCCAAAAAAACCCCTCCTCTTCCCGATCAGAGATGGGGGAGGGAGGGTAGCAATACAAAGAAGAGAAATCGAGCAAAAAAGGCGCCCTTACTAGGTGATGGGCTACCCAATTGCATGAGTGAGGGCATTACGAAGGAAATGGCTCCCCACTTCTCTACTACAACTTTAATCTCCTCTAGGAGATTTTTGATTTCTGAAAGATCCATCCCTTGGTCGTTAAGACCCGTGATCACCTCCAAGCAGTCTGATTCAATGATAATGGGCGGAATCCGGCTAGCAGCCAAATGATGAAGAGAATTTAGTCCCTTCAGAATTGCTTTTCCTTCCAATGTTTTAATTGGCCATTATATTGTTGGTTAAAGGGGATAGATCCAGCGCAAATAGGAGATCCCCGGGAATCATGAACCACCCACCCCAATCCTCCCGCCTTCTGTAGATCATTCCATGCAGCGTCTGCATTCAGTTTCCAGTGGTTGTTAGGAGGGGGCTGCCATTTTTCATGAGTCACGCGGTTCTTCTGTCTCGCCAGAATAAGGTATAGCTTTTGGGTAAGTTTACTCTTTGCCAAGCTTTTCTCAATTGAGCAAATTAAAGGCTTTAGATCTGGAGGTTGTGATTTTTGTGTACCATGTAGTCTCTTGTGAAGGAGTCTATATCAGATTAGCGGAAGCGATTTATGGATCTAAGCACTCTAATTAGATTAATTTTGCAAAATAAAACACATGCTCAAGCAGAAAACAGAGGATAGAAAAACAACCTTTGTAGCTCGAAATTCTCCTCAACCGTGGGCAAATTCTGATCACGAACACTTCGTGGACCACCATAAGTGTCTTCCCTACTATCCTCAGGCCTTGGAACAGGTTGTGGGACCTTTCCTTGAGAGAAATTGGAAGAAATGTGAGAATGGTTCAAAACCGAGAAACAGAAACTTTTTCTGAAAAAAAAATCCCCACTCTTTTATCTTTCTCCTCTATCTAAATAGATCATTTTGCTTCTCAAGCAAGTGGAGTTATGACATCAAAGAGATGAGAATGACTTTAATGTAGGAGGTGAGTCATAGAGTGAAGGAGAAGCTCAACACTCTTATTGGACCAACATGAAAGTAAGTGGAAGTGGATAGAACTTCCCATTATCACTCTCTAATTTTTAATTCATAATTAAAAATTAATTTAATTTAATTTAATTAATTAATTATTTAATTTAATATCAAATATCAAATTAAATAATTTGGACCAATTGCGATTTCTCAAATCGTATGTTCGAATATGAATCCCTATTCATATTCTAAACCGAAACAATATTTAAATCATATTTAAATATGTCCTCCATTAATTTATCATAATTTAATTCATAATTAAACTATGAAACGTTAAGTATATCACATATAATTAACGTTATCTCCCAAATCCGGAATTTGAACAATTCAAATTCTTTTCTCTCAAAATGTTACAAGGCTAAGTCCGAGCTAGTAAGGGGACCTTATGGACCTACAGATCATGAGCTCCAACGATTCAAGATTAACTAGCCAAACTCTTTAGCCGAGCTAATCAACATTCGTTAACCACCGGGTCACTCCACTATAGCCCAGTGGCTGCACTCTCCTCACTGTAGATATATTTCTGTCCACTCAATATAACCATGATTAGTAAGTCGATCCTTCACAGGTCGTTCGTAATTACAGCTGGGTCAAAAGAACCGTTTTACCCCTGTAATTACATCTTTGTTCCTTAAGTCCCACTGATCCTCTAATGAACAATTGGTTTGTGGTCTAACCAGCAAACTGAATCCCTCTCAGGCCAATGAGAGGGTGGGCCCATTGTTCAAGACCTGGAGTCAGCACTTAAGGGAACAACCTCTCTACTAATCCCTAAAATGGGTAGGAGTGAATTCCATCTTGCCGGACTATGTCCCCAGCTATCTACCCGGTCTTATCCCTGAAATGGGAGGCATATTGAGTCGGCAAACTCGGGCCACTCTCACCCATGCAAATCTAAGGATAATCCCAAATAAACAGGAGTTCATAGCGCGCTCAGGATTAAGATCGAGTTACCTAGGTCATTGTATGAAAATAGTCAGTTAAGACAGTAAACGGTGTTAACAAGTCTAAGTGACTATCTCGCGGTCCGGTCTTATGCAAACTCATTGCATAGGACGCCCCCACTCACATGTCTGCACATGAACGATTCAGGATCACATCGTTAGTACTATACTAAGTGGGCCGCGTCCATAGTGTCCCCAGGATAAGGTACCCAACCCTATCCCTATACTATAGACCATTCTGGCTATAACTTGAACTGGATCCACTTTTATGTCACACATATAGTTCAAGTATACATCCTATAGCCAAGGGTTCTTCGTTTATTGGATTAGGGTTATGACATGAGCAATTCACTTTATTCAATAACAACTTTACTGAATAAACCTCATTAACAACTTTATTACAAAATAGAATATATATTCAGTTTACAAAACACGAGTTTTAGGACATTAAACCCAACATCTTGTTCCTGAAAATCCATACATTCTAGATTAGTAAGGCAGCTGTTGTGAGATCGTCTTTTGAAAGCCCATTAGCGAGGTAGATCCAGTAATCCTCAGAGCTCCACACTTTCATTCCCATAATAAATGTTAATCCATATACTTTTGAAACTTTTATCTCATTCCACACACACATTTGTTAAATCATCTTATAAATAATTATGGTGTGTTTCGTTGGTGATTTGAAAATAGAAAATTAGAAGCAATGGATTCAATGAAAATAGAGTTATATTTCATGTTTTCAAATATGTGTTTAGTAGCAAATTTTGAAATTGAATTCCAATTTAAACAATTTTGTTTGATAATATATTTATAAACTATAAACCTAGTCGTAGGTACCAACTAAATATTAAGTTAAATACAAATTATTATTAATTAATTTATGAACATATTTTATGTTCTAAATTTTGTATAATTATTATTTTATAAAATCATATAATTTATAATATATTATATTATACATATTTTAATTTAACAAAAATGAATTAACTTTATAACACAAAATACTATATTTATTAAAGTCTTTACCTCTTTAAAAATAATTATCTTTATTTTAAAATTTCAAATTCAAAATCTAGATTTACTAAAAAAACATAAAATTGTTGTTTTTAGAATTTATACTATTTGGATAACAAAATCGGAAAACAATTTTCAAAAATATATTTGTCAAACTCATATTCGTTGGATCCAGTGAATCCAAAGACATAAAATAAAATTCATATTGCGTATTGCCTACCAAACAGACCCTAATATTATTGTCGATGTGATCATAACTTAATGGATAAAATACTTATTACTTTTTTTTTTACAATATATCAGGTGGAAGATTCGAACCTCTAATCTCTTGGTAGAGAATACATACTTATTACCTACCCTTAATAGTTAAAAGTTTAATCTCCATCCATCTCCACATTTTTTTAGTTCAACAATTGTAGGTGGGAGTTGAATCATTCCATCAAGAAAAATATACATGTCAATTATCACTAAATTATAAGCTTACTTTGACATTCCATCTCCACATTTGCTGAACTAAGATAAGTCGATATTATTAATGAGTAACACCAATTTTGATGAAAAATTAACTTATACTCCTCCTGTGGACCTCGCTTGGCTTGGTAGATAAGAAATGATTAAATAAATATAACCACCAAATTAAATGTCATTCTTATCATTATGACTTTTTTTTAGAAAATAATTATGACATTTAATGTTTTATAAAAATAAAAAAAAAGTGGGCATTTAATGCTATTTAGTTATTATAACTCATGCATTAATTGATATCCAAAAACTAATATATATATTTTTTATGACAACCTAATACTTTTAATTGATTAAAGCTATTTTAACTAAATAAATCTATTAATATTTTTAGTATTAATATATATATATATATATATATATATATATGTGTGTGTGTGTGTGTGTGTGTGTGTGTGTGTGTGTGTGTGTGAGGTTTTATCATTAAAAAAAATAGTCTCTATACTTTAATCCTTATACTCTTTATCATTGGTTTGAAATTAATTTTTATTTGAGTTGGACAAAATAATAATAATAATTTTCATTAAAATAAGGTAATGTGAATAAATTTACCAATTTTTTAGACAAAAAACTTATAAAGATTAAATTATTTTAGCAAAAGTTAACCATAAATAAATAGTAGAGACTAATTTTAAGTTTATTGAAAGTAATGAGACTGAATTTAGACATTTAAAAATACTGAGATTAAAACGAAATAAGTTCAAAAATACATAAAACAAAATGGTATATTAACCTAATTTTAAATAGATAATTACATGCAGACTCCAATATTTTTGTCAAAGTATTTGACATTTAATTCTTTGCATAAAATTCATATATTTAGTATTTGACTTAAACTTTTTTTTAGTACAACAAATATGGGGTATGAGGATTTGAACTTCAAATCTCAAGGAAAATGAGTAGATGTTAATTACCGATAAACTATACTCATGTTGGCCTATTATTTGACCTAAACTTAAACCTAAACAAATGTTAAGCTAATTAGTAAATTTTGTACCTAAATTTTGGAGGTGTGTATTTAGTATTTAAAATTTAAATATGTTACATCTCTAAATTTTGATGGAAGTATCTATTTAGTTTCTAAATTTTGATGGAAGTATCTATTTAGTTTCTAAATTTTGGCTCAAAATATATTTTGTCTATATGTCTCATCGAATTTTTAGATCTCTCACTCACTCTTATTTTCCAAAACCCAATTCTACAAAGGAAATTTAGTGAAGTACATTGGACACAGTCTCAAATGTTGTATATAATTTTTCCACTAACTTAGAGTAGCTAGCGAAGAGAAATTATTGGAGGAAGCCACCTCATTGTGGCTAGGATTGGCAACATGGGTGAGGCGGAGATAGGGGGCATTTCCCATTTTGTCATCATCCCCACCCCGTCCCTCCTAGATGGGAGCGGGGATGGGGCAGGAATTCTCCGATTAGGAAACGGGTTGCCGTTGGGACCCATCTCCACGATAATAGTAATTGTAAAAGAAAAAAAAAAAGAAAAAGAAAGCAAAACATAATAGTACACTTGTGTCAATGTTTTCTTTTGAAATTTATGTTTTTTTAAATATAAAATATTATTAATGATATAATATAATAAATTATTAATAATATTATTATATAAATAATATATATTTTAAAATAAATATAAAAAAAATTAAATTGGGGCGAGTTTGGGTTCGGGGGATGGGGTTGGTATCCCCTCCCGTCCCTGATCGCAGACCTAATTTTAATCCCCAATTTGACCTCCGTCTCTAGTAAAATTGGGGATTCCCCGACCTGTGGGAAATTTTGCCATATCTAATTGTGGCTCTCCTCCAAAATTCTGTCATGTGTCTTTTTCTTTTTATTTTATTTTATTTTATTTTTAATTTCTTATAACTGTATCTTCTCTCTTATTTTTTTTTCTTTTTAGTTTTATTTTCCATTTATGATTTCTCTTCCACAATTTTAGAAAAGCTATTTATTTTAATTAATTTTATTTTATTTCTCTCTTTTTTCAAATTGGTTCTAATGTTTTTTTTTTCAAATTGATATTAACATTAATTTAACATCTCTTATACCTTTTTAATTTTAGTAATCCAAATGAAAAATATTTTCTCTCCTCTAGGTGGGGGCAAGGAGATTCCTGCTCTCGAGGGTGTAATTATTATGTGCAACCAAGTATTATACAATTTTTATTATCCTTTTTGAAGATGAGATTTTTTTCCTTGGAAATGAATAGGAGAGAGGAGAGAGAAACTACTCATTAATAACTTTCTAGTTAATGTATAAATTAATTTAAATTACTTTTTCTATAAGCTAAACCTAAAATAAATACAGACATTTAACTCATAGATATTAATTATTATGAATATTCAAATACAAATATTTATTTTCCTAAATATTTATATTCTAGATTTTTAACTCTCAAATATTTAATATCCATATCCATCATATAATATTGACGATCCAAACACGTGAGAGGCTTGAATTGATAAGTTTAGAAAACCTCCACATTGGCATTGGGAAGCCAGCCACTCTAACCTTTTTGTTGGAAACTAGTTCCTGAACTTCTTGTGACCAATAGCAAAAGTCATGAGTAAAATATCTCATCGCACGATTGATATATCTCGTAGGCTAAATATATGTTTTTGTCTCGAAAGAGTATTCTTTTAATTTAGTTTCTATTATTCAAAAAGTTTAAATTTAACCTTTTATAATTTAACATGTTTTAAATTAGCCATTCATTATTGATGAATATAAAATTGAATGATAATAAATTTACCTAGCATAATACAAAATAATGATTAAATTGACAAAAAATTAGAAAGAAAAAATGTCATCTAAGAAAAAAAAAGTTTCTACTTTCTCTTCTTTCAAGTTTCTATTTTCTTCTCTTATATAATTTTCTTCTCCTCTAAATTTATGCCAATTCACTAAGCATTATGCTATGTGGGTTTATTATCATCCAATTTCAATATTCACTAGTGGTAAGAGACTAAATTGAAAAAATACCCAAACATTATAAGCTAAAACATATATTTAGCTCATGTGGTATTTTGAACAGAATGATTGAACACTACTATAAGTAGCAATTGACATTTTATTATACTGATGGAGTGTAGTTCAATTGGTCAAAGTATTATTTACATCCTTAAAGGATAAAGACTCAAATTTCTTTTTTCTGTTTATTAAACTAAACAAAATTACTCTTTCATAATCTCACGACGGTCACTAATTAATTTCATGGATTAGTCATATTCCTACCTCATCAATTAAAATTACTCTTTTATAATCTCATGACGGTCACTAATTAATTTCATGGATTAGTCATATTCCTAGCTCATCAATGGTTAGGAAACATATTTCAATATCCTAGTTAAGTGATCACACTGAACTATTTTTTTTTTTCAATTTTTCAAATGTCCCAAAGCTAGTATAAAAAGATATCTATTTTCCAAACAAGCGCCTAATAAAAATTTTATAACTTATCTTCTCAAAAAAAAAAAAAAATTATAACTTATATGATATATATTTAAAATTTTCATGATCTCTATCAATATTGATATTTTATTGAAAATTCTATAAACTTTAAGTCTCAGCATGGACCATTTGAATTATGATTAATTACACTTTTGAAATGCTTAATTAAAAAAGCATGTACCATTCAACAAGCATATCGTCTCTTTCGAAACGGCATCGTTTGAGCGCGCTTGGCTCGGAGCGGGGAGCGGAAGGCAGCCGCCAGCCGGAACGGAGAAAGCGAGAAAAGGCAACCACAACGCTGCAAGATAAATTGTTTGCTTTCTATCAAACGGAACACAATTCTTTGTCAGTGCTCAAAATATAGTAAGTTCGTACAACTTCTCTGGATTTATGTTCTTAATTTTTTGTTCTAAATTACAGAATTTTGAAGTAAACAGAGTGCCTGGTAATTTCGTATGAACTTATTCCCAGATTGAAATGGGATGCGTTTCATAATTGCTTCCAGTTTGTTTTTTATTTTTTATTTTTACTTTAGAAGAAATGGAATCCAAATTTTATCTTGGATATTAAAATTTCAGCAGATGGTTAGGCTTTCTTCGTTTGGTTTGTTTGGTTGAAGATTACAATAAGGTGGCCTATTGAAGTTGGAAAGTTTAGTTTTGTGTAGCTGTGCGTTGGAACGGTGTTGATTAATGAGTTATAGTAACTTGAGTTTATGTAAATTCATGTTTGTTTTATAAGTTTATAATTTGTAAAAGAAAATATTTAGACTGAGAGATTGAGATATGGAGTGTTAGAGTTTAGATAGTTAGTCTAGCTCCATGTAGCACATAAAACGAACAAACCTATATTTGGGATTAGTATATTCCATTCAATAAATAAAAACTTAATTTACATCTCTTAGTCTAGACTATACTATATAAATTTGATCTATGAGCCAAATGCTCCTTAGAGTTTTCTTTTTGTACCTAAACTGCTATAGGCAACTCAAGTGGCCTATGGAAGTTGGAAAGTTTAGTTTTGTGTTGCATGTGTTGGAATTGCGTTGAATGTAAACTCATGTTTGTTTTATGAGTTTGTAATTTATATAAGTAAATATTTAGCTCAAATGCAGTAATGTTAGGCGGTTGTTCCATGAGAATAGAGACACTCATGGATATAAAAAAAAGTAATAAATATTTGGTTTAAGAGATATAGATAGATAGTCTAGCTTCATGTAGCTCATGGAACTAACAAACCTATATTTGGGATAAGTAAATCCCATGTACTAAATGAAAACTGACTTTAGTAATCTTGAGTCTAGACTAAATCTAATCTATGAGCCAAATGCTCCAAAGAGTTTTCTTTTCGTATGTAAAAAGCTTTAGGCAACTCAAAATGTCCTTGGAAAATGCATTCATTATCATCAGAAGTGTCGAGCCAAAATTTGTATTCATAAAGTCAATTCAGTTGCTGGGTCATTGGTCAAACGAAATCACTTTGCCTTAAAATGGAGAGCCATTTTCTTTTGTAAACTTAGGAAAATCATCAACTATGCTGCTAAGGTGCATTGTTGTTTTTTGAACCATAATTTTTTGTCAACTGACAATTGTGCTTGCTTTTGCTCTCAGGGTAGAAGCTTATTGCAGAATTTCTTTCACCTGTGCTGTTTCTTGCTGGTAAAATGAACATGGAGAGTCAAAACAAGAAGAAAGAATATGCTGCTGATATTTCCTCCATAAAGGAGGCCCGGATACGAATCCAACCTTTCGCCCATCAAACCCCTGTTTTGTCTTCTGAGACTATTAATGCAGGTTCAGGAAAACAGCTTTTCTTCAAATGTGAATGTTTCCAGAAGGGGTGAGCAGCTTAACCAATGGTAAAAGATTATAAGTGTTCTGATTCAAATGGTATGTGGTCTTTGAAATAGAATTTTAAAATTTATTTTCAGTTTCAGCATAGCTTGCTCTTGAAATGTATTAAATAATATGTTATTTTGTTGCTTAGCCGAAAGCCATCTTTTGCAGATAAAGGATGGCAGGAAAGAATCCATCTTTTGAAGAGACAACCTTACTTAATTAGATTATTAGTTGATATATATAGTATGTAAATTTGATTATTACGAAGTTCATATAAAAAGCTCTTCTTGCCTACAGCTGTTTGGTCTTTTTGCTAAGAGCATTCTTTGTGCATGGGAATTTTAATTTCTTCAAATATTTTTGAAAAAAAAGGTAAGTCTGTTTTTTATTTGTTTGAAATAATCACTTCAAGGATAAGTTAGAAACTGTTAAGGAAGAAAATGTCAAAGGTCTTGATAGGTTGTCATGTCAACTCTTAGTAGAACTATAAACTACCATATTTTTCAAATAAATTTCAATAGTATCACAATTTTGAAATAAGTTTGGAAGAATTTAGTACTTAGAGAAGAAAATTCATGGTTCCCAATGGAAATCTAACATGTATCACTTTCTCATATGGCTGTCCAGTGGAGCTTTTAAATTCAGAGGTGCCTGCAATGCTATATATTCACTTGATCATGACCAAGCTGCTAAAGGGGTTGTGACACACAGCAGGTCCACTCTGGACTAAACAATATACTTCTTTGAAGCTTTTTGAGAATATTCAACTGATACTGATACTGCTCTCCAAAATTAGTGGCAACCATGCTGCAGCTTTGTCTTTGGCTGCAAAACTGCGAGGGATCCCTGCATATATAGTTATACCAGAAAATGCTCCAAAATGTAAAGTTGAAAATGTGATACGTTATGGTGGTCAGGTTATTTGGAGCGAAGCCACAATACTGTCGAGAGAGACAATTGCCACGAAGGTTGTGCAAGAAACTGGTGCGCTTCTTATACACCCGTATAATGATGGGCGCATAATAAGGTAAATGTTGTCTTGTTTTGTTCAACTGGCTTTTGAAATTAATGATAATTTAAAAGTGTATTAGATCAAGAGATTTTGAGTCCAAATTTCTAGAATGTCACGCACTCGTTATTTCACATTGATAGTCTATGTATTGGGTCTTATAAATCAAGATTAATATCTGATCTCACATGTGAAGGGAGTGTTCAAAGAATAAACTAAGAAAGTTAAATTTATGCAAACCTTTCTGCCTAACTCTTCAATTTAGCAATTATTTAACATTTTTATACCATATACAAGGCATGACGTGCATAGCTGGTGAAACATTTGCATTTTTTCCTTTCAACTCCCAAGCACCCCATTGGTGTTCAAGGGTAGAGAGGGGGGAACTGCGATATCAGAATGCCGATGAAGTTAAATAAACATAATCTATGTTTACTCTTATCTTTACTCTCAATGAAGTTAAATAAACATAATCTATGTTGGTTGACTTTGGATCCATTGTTTTGTTACAAAACTAGTGTTCATGAAAAGAATTTGGTTTTACTCTACTGAAATGGGTGAGTTCTGGTATGTTGAATTGTTCTTGCAGCGGGCAAGGTACTATCTCGTTGGAGCTTCTAGAACAAGTCCCACAAATAGACACTTTAATCGTTCCCATAAGTGGTTCGTTTGATTGGATCTTCTTATTCCTTTCGTCATTTATTTTGTGCACTGTCTTAGTTGATAGGCTCATGGGACTGGGACTAGTATCTTTCTGAAACCTCTCACCATGAAAATGTAGGTGGTGGTTTAATATCAGGAATTTCAGTGGCTGCAAAAGCCATCAATCCTGCCATTCGGATTTTTGCTGCAGAACCCAAGGGAGCTAATGATGCAGCCTTGTCAAAAGCAGCTGGTAAGATAGTAACACTGGTAGAGACCAACACTATTGCCGATGGTCTTCGAGCTTTTCTTGGCGACCTTACTTGGTAATACAAATTTTGTGTTATTGAAATTTTCATTAGCCTTAGGAAATGTTTGACTTATGGGTTAGATTTGTGTAACTCAAAGCTAAGAAAGTCAAGTCTATGTTTGACATGTAGGTCGGTTTATGTTAGAGTCTGCTTCGATTTAAGACAATCAAGTTACAATATATTCTTGCTTAGTGACTAAGTTTTATCATTAATACAACGATCCCTACCCTTTGCACGTTTTCTTTTGTAAACATTAATGACCATTGGCTGATTGGTTTGCGAACCTTGTGGTAATATAAACTCAGGCCTTTGAAACCCATCTTTTATATGATAAACTAGTTTTTACAAATCATAAACTCAAGAACCAAATATAGGTTCACAAACTCAGATTTATTTTATATAATCCCAACACAGGCTACATAAATCCAAGCTTCCCAACCCAAAACTCATTGAAGTTGTGAGCCTATGACGTTAATGTTTTAGCTAATGCGTCATTTAGATGGAATTACTGGTGTATATAGCTTTCATTGTAAATATAAAAATGCAGTTCTTGTCATGTCATATGATTCAACTTTCCTTGATTGGTTAAAAACTGATAAAAATCTCTTCCCTTTCTATTGATTTCATTTACTCCTAGATAACTTCCATTCCTAATTGACCAATCAGGCCGATAGTACGAGATTTGGTCGATGATATAATAACTGTGGAGGATGCGGAGATAGTTGAAGCAATGAGACTTTGTTTTGAAGTATTGAAAGTTGTTGTGGAACCTAGTGGGGCAATAGGCCTTGCTGCTGTTCTCTCTGATAGTTTCAAGCAAAACCCTTCATGGAAGGACTGCAACCGCATTGGCATTATACTTTCTGGAGGTAATGTTGACCTTGGCATGCTATGGAATTCATACGGAAAATGAAGCTCGATTCTCGATTCGCTTCTGCTTTTTCTGTGAGCCATCCATTTGATTCCATTCCTTGGAGACTTGATTTCAATCATTGCTTGATGATGTGAAGTAAATGTTGTCTATTTGCTTCCAGGAAGTTGCAAATTTTGTGTGTTTACACTGTTGCTTTCTTTGATGGATTGGTTCTATGATGGAATATGAAGTGTGACTTGCAACAATATGGACTTAAAATTACCTCAATTTCATGAAGAAATCAATTGGGTAAACTGGTAATCTAATCTTTTCAAGTGTCATGATAGATTTCATGCCATCTAATGATATGAATGGAGAAAAATACACTTTTGGACTACCTTGAAATTTGGAGGAGTCTGATTTAGCCCCTAAATTATCTTCTTTTAAAGACTTTTGAAGTTTAAAAAATAGTATTAAGTTGAATATATGATGTTAATTAAATTGATTGCTTTCGAATATTACATCATGGACAAGTGCCGGAGGTATATATACTTAACCCGTAAGTCAAGTTAATCTAATTTCAATGTAACTATCTCAATTTAAATACTATTTTATATGTGTACTTGATTTAAATTATTGAATTTTTTAATACAAAATTTTAATTGATGTGTAAACTCGCTTAATAGGTCTATGACTTTTACAAAATGTTTAAGAGGTCTCTGAACTTTCGATGTTGTATCTTATAATTTTATGAACTTAAAAAAAAAAAAGTCTAATAGGTTCTTGAAATTTCAAAGAAAAAAGATATCTAATGGATCTTTAATTTATTAACAATTTTTAAAGTCAAGAAATTTATTGGACACAATTAAAAATTCAAGAATTTATTAGACACTTTCTAAAATTTAAGAATCTTTTAAATACTATTGAAAGTCAGTGGACCTATTATATTAGATATTTTTTTAAATTTAAAGACTTTTAGACACAACTATCAAAATTTTATAATGCAACCTGCATGTAATTAATAATTATTTAAAAAAATAGAGTGAGATATTTATGTAAATTTTATAATAATACGACATGTATTTGTAAATTTATAATTAGTTATATTATCAAGAATGGTTTGGTATTCATTTTACTTTTAGTTTTTTTTTTTAAATTAAGTTTGTTTACTTTTATTTTAAATTTTATTTATAAAAATTTTAAGCAAAATTTAAAAAAAAAATTATTTTAAAATTTGGGTAATTAATTTAAGAAAAATCTAATTATACCAAATGGAAGTCAATCTTTGAAGATCTAATTGAGAATTTTTAATCCATTAAGAATAAATTTAAAAATTTAAAATTAAAACAAAAAGATAAATTTAAAATTTTTTTAGTTCAACAGCATGTAGGAATGAGCTTAGCTCAATGATAATTGACAAGTACCCTCAACCAAGAGGTTAGAGGTTCGAATTTCCCTACCTTAAATGTTGTTGAACTAAAAAAAAAAAAACATGTAGAAGTGGATATTCAAAGTTTCAAATCTCTTACTTTTTAGTCAAAGATATGTCTTTATTAACCTATGCCTTCTTTTTTTTCTTTTTGGACTTAAAAAAGATATATCATTACGAAATATAAGGAAATGTCCCTTGGGCTACATCAAGTTTTGACTCATTTGCTATTAAGATTCTACGCCAAGATGAAAAATGTGGAGTCCATAAAGCTGCATGTTCTAATCAACCATGGCGAGCTAAAATATCAGAAATAATGTTCCTCCCTCTAGGAATATGAGAAAAAAAAATACTATGAAATTTAGAACAAATTTTATAAATGTTATGTACTATTGTTGCTACCTCTTTGTAGATATCAATATGACTACCAATCATATTGATGTTCAATTGTGAGTCTGAACAAATATTCAACCTTTTAATATTCATTCTAGTAGCTAACCAAAGTCCTTTGAGTATTGCATAAGCCTCTACACATAAGGGAGATTGAAGTTTGATATGGAAATTTTGGTAACGCCATAATTATGCAACCATCCAAATTTTTTACTATCATCTCGATCCCTGTAAGTTGATTCCTCTCCTGCCAAGAAGCAACCACTGAAATTGTCCAAATCTGGCTTTCTTCTATACTAGAAACTTCCTGAATTCGTCTGTCGAGGTTTACTCATACCCCGATAAACCTCCTAAATATATCCAAAAATTCATTCACATTTTAAATCCACCATAGGGATGGATTTGTCATGCATTAGATTATTTCGATCATTCCAAATAGCCCAAGCTCCAATATAGAGAATATCAAAATCTGAATCAGAAAGAACATTAGCAACATGCATCCAAATATCCTGAATATGTAGAGAAGAAAAGTACCTTTGCCAAAATGAAGGTAAAATACCTCTCCAAATACTCTTGGCTCGTTTACAGATAAATAAATAGTGAATCGTTGATTCTTTATATTTTCTGCAACATAGAGAAACTACAGATCCTCCAATTTTCTTAAGATGCAGCGTCTCCATTGTAAGTAAGCATTCATGATAACTTCGCCATACAAAATGCTTAAACTTTGATGGAACACGAGCATTCCAAACTTTCTTCCACCATTGTTTATCCATGTTATCACTGAACGAGCCTTCCTCTTGACATACGAAAGACGAGCCTTATAACCACTAGCTTATGCCTTCACCAGCTTTGCTATGCTCAAGTTAAATAAATACATAAAATATTATGAATAAAGAAAATTCATCAAGCTAAAAGTAATTTTGAGTTAATTTCTTTTCCTTTTCCTTTTCCAATACTAGTTTTTTTACCACGTGCATTGCACGTGTAATCAAAATAGTATGAATTAAATTGAATTTACAATGAATTTAACTAATTAATTTTTTTTATGCATTCTTCTATTAGTTTTGTTTTTTCTATTTCTATTATGATTTTATATTTTTTAATGTGACTAATTTGAATATAATATAATATTTATATTATATCATATTATATTATTTCTATTATAATATAATTTTTCATATAATATAACTTGATTTTAATATAATATAATTTTTTATTAAGTTTTTTTTTTAATTTTTATTTCTATTATTATTATTATTATTTATAATATAATATATACGTTTTGTAATAATATATTTTGTTTAATTTATGCAATAGTTGTTAATGCAATTTTATAACGATTATTTTTTTATTTAAATTTGGCATACAATTATTGAAAAAGAATTAATTAAAAAATACACACATATATATGTGACATATCATAGCTAATGTAGTAACAATAATTATGCTAAATAATACAAAAATACATTTTAAACAAATTAGTTTACAAAGCCAAAACTTCCTCATAGACAATGTTTTTAGTCAAATTGTCATTTTGCACTAAATCAAGTGAGGACCAATGAGCTACGTAAATAAAAAAAAAAATGTCATTCAGTATAGATGTGAATTTTTTTTTCTTTTTGAAATATTTTTTTAAGAAAGCAAGAAACTTTTTAAAATTAATAAGTATCCTCTTAAAATTAAAAGAGTATTTTCTAAAATTAAAGTGTTTACATTATTGCTAAAATTTTAAAATCAAAAGTAATATTTTAAAAATCAAACACAAAAATAAACTAACCCCTAATTCAAAACTCAAAATAATAATTTAGTTAAAAATAAATTAAAACAATGAGTAAAAAAATATGTAAAAGAAAAAACGCGGGCTAACGAAATTTAAATTAAAAAAGAAAGAAAGAAAGATATACCTTATTAAAAATTGGATGAGATTGATATTTTAGATCTGAAAAAAAAAATAAGCATAAAAAACACAACATGAGTGGTATAAACTAACATAATTTTGTGTAAAAAACCATGAAAGAAAACGAAAAAAGCTTGGCCTAATTTAAATTTATAAAAAAGAAAAAAGAAAAAAAAGAAAGATACCTGATCAAAAAATGGAGGAGATGGATATTTTAAATTTGAAAAAAAAGAACATCAACAACATAACATGATGAAAAATTGGAGGAGATTATTATTTTAGATCTAGGAAAAAAAATTGGAGGACATGTGAAATTTCTAGAAGAAATTTAAATTCAAATTCTAATTTGATTTGATTTTGAATCAAATTATATATCTTATCAAATTAAGAATAAAAATTAATTCAAATTATTTTCAAATTTTGAATAAAAAAACGTGAAAGAAAAAAGAGTTAATTCAATTAAATTAGATATCTCATTAAAAGAGTAGGGTAGAAATTGATTCAAATTATTTTTTAATAAAAAGATGTGAAAGAAAAATAAATAATTCAATCAAATTAGATATCCTATCTAATGAGTATGAATTGATTCAAATTATTTTTGAATAAAAAAACGTGAAAGAAAAAAATTAATTCAAATTCTAATTAGATATCCAATCAAATGAGTAAGAATTGATTCAAATTATTTTTGAATAAAAAACATGAGAGATAAAATAACTAATTAAATCCAATTGGATATGCTATCAAATATTAAATTAAGAATAACAATTAATTCAAATTATTTTTGAATTTTGAATAAAAAAGCATGAAAGAAACAAAAATTAATTCAAATTCTATTTTAATCAAATTTGAAATTAAATCAGATTATGATGATTTGATTGATGTAATTAAGTAAAATTTAAAGAAATATTTTGGTCTAAGAATATTTTTCAGAAACTCTTGTTTTGGTCTAAAAATGTTTTTTCAGAAACTCTTACTTTTTAATTTATTATAGATTATAGATATACATTATAGATATTGATTTAGATTAATCAATAATTAATCAATTTGAAATTAAATCAACTATTCAAATTATCAAATCGGATTAGGATAATTTGGATCGAACTAGGATGATTTGATTAAAGTTATGATTTGAAATTAAATCAGATATTTATTTTGAGTCAAATTATCAAATCGGATTTGGATGATTTGATTAATGTAACTAACTAATTAACTAAAATTTAAAAGGGTATTGTGATCTAAAAATGTTTTTAAAAAACCCTTGCTTTTTAATAGATTATAGAATTATAGATTATAGATATTACTAATATTATTAGTATTATATTATAGATATATATTTTTTAATTTTTAAACTAAAATAATTGAATACACAAAAATGTAATTAATTGGAGGTACCTGATTTTTTTAAGCCAAAAACTTAATTTGAAAAATAGATAGAATTTTGGAAAAAAAATAAAAAAAGGTTGGAAAAAAAATAAAGAGAAAAAAATGTAGCAATATGATGTCCAAAAGTCATGCCATAAACTTAATTTGAAAAAGAGACCAAGTTCTGAAAAAAAAAAATCGAATAAAAAAAAAAGGGAAAAATACGTGTTTGATAAAAATTTTGAGATGACTACTTTTAGACCTGAAAAAAATAGTTATTACTAAAAACTAAACATCGTATGAAAGAATAAGATAATTGGATGCAAAAAAAGTTAGAATAATTTGTGTAGATATCGTATTTGGTCCGACCAAGTTTTATTTTTTATTTTTTTAAAGATTTTGTAGTTTATATATATATAGATGTTTGTTTGTGTGTTTTTATGTTATTTGAGTTTATTAGTTTTGGATTTGAGTTGATTTTATTTTATTGTATCTTCCTTTTAGATTTATTTATTTATTATCATTTTTTTTCTTTTCCTATTATTATGATTATTATTTTCTTATTCATTTTACTTTTTCTCCTTTCGTGAGTTTCTCACAAACGCTATTTTTGGATCAAAGAACTGCACGTCCTTTATGCTTCTCGCGCAAATGTTATACCTTGAACTGAAGAACTGCACACTCACTACTTTTCATTTTACTTCAAAAAACAATATATATATATATATATATATATATATATATATGAACTCTAGTTTTAAAAAAAAAAAGAACTATAAGAACTCCAGTTTAAAAAAAAAAGAAATATAAGAACTTTAGTTTAAAAAAAAAACTATAAGAATTAAATGAAAAAAACGTACATGAAGAAGAAATCCAGTTTAAAAAAAAAAAGGAATATAAGAACTTCAGTTCAAAAAAAAAAAACTAAATGAAAAGAACGTACCTGAAGAAGAACTCCAGTTTAAAAAAAAAAAGAACTATAAGAACTAAATGAAAAAAGCGTAGCTGAAGAATTGAGTATAAAAATTGTGTATGATAATTTGATACAATTTATAGAAGCAAATTTGATTTGATTTTGAATCAAATTGCTTATCAAATTAAGAATATTGATTCAAATTCATCAATTTGAAATTAAATCAAATATTCATTTTGATTCAAATTATCAAATTGGATTAGGACCATTTGATTAATGTAATTAACTAAAATTTAAAAGGGTATTTTAGTCTAAAAATATTTTTCGAAAACTTACTTTTACTTACTTTTTAATATACTAGTGTTTTACCACGTGCATTGCACATGCATTTTTTAAATTTTTAAATATTTAAAATTTTATATAATTTGAATATAATATTATTCAATACAATTATTTTTTTAATGATGACAATAAGATTTGACTTATTGACTCGTGGGAAAAGTTTTAACATCTGCAATATTTATTTTAATTAATTAAAGTATGAATATCAAATGAAAATTTTATGGAGATGATTTGTTTATCATTGTAGTTTTATTTTTTTATAAGAATTTTTTCATCTTCAAATGTAGATGTTTTTTTAAATTGAAATTACTTAAGTTAAAAATGTGTCGAGTGAAATGTTATTATTATAATAATGATCACATTTGAAATTAATTAGAAATGTAGTTTTAGTTGGGGTTTTAATGATTTTTTTAGTTGGTGGAATGTTTTTATTTCATTATTTTGAGAAAAATACTTTTATTTCATTTATCGTACTCTTTTGAATTTATTTTGTTGTATATATTTTTTGTGTTTTTTTAATACTAATTTTAATACATAGAAATAAATTTATTAGTTAGTGTTCAAATAATAATTTGTGTATAATAACATGTTTTTGTTTAATTAATTAATGCAATTGTTAAGAAAGTTATGCAATATTTATTTGTTTATATCAAACAAAATTTTAAAAGATTGCAATATTTATTACGGTATTTTTGAAAATTTTTATTACGGTATTTTTGTGTATAATAACAGGTTGTATCAATATTTATTTATTTGATTTTGAATATTTTTTAATACAGTATTTTTGAAATTTTTTAAAAAGATATAGTATGTTGGTTAATAAAAATTTTCATTTGTACATCTTAAAATTTTGTCTCGAAAGAAATTAACTTTTACCTCAAATTATGTTGAGTTGTACCAAATTTTACCATAAACTTTCAATTTTGTTAAATTGTATTTCAAACTTAGATATGTGTTGCAATCTTAACCTTAAACTTTAAACAATGTTATAATCTTAACCTTAAATTTTAAAAAGTGTTGCATTGTTACTATCTAGTAAGTTTTCGTTCATTATCTTTGAAAACATTATTAGTTTAGAAAAACAACCTTTGTTAAATTTTGGTTGAAATTTGTGAGTTTCAATAGCTAATTTGTGCATTTAACTAACTTAATTTTGTGAAAAGATTTTATTTTATTGAAATCAGTGAGTTTATGAAAATTATATATATAGTTAAAATTAATAGGTGAATTAGCAGAAATTGAACTAAAAATTGCAACACGTATCTAAAATTGAGAGTCTAATTTGATAGAATTAAAAATTTTGAGTGAAAATGGATACAATTTGATAAGTTTGATCAATTATAATATTATCAAGTGTATAAAACTAATTCAAACCAATAAACTAAATTGGATTAATTGAGGAAGTTTGGTCATTTAATCATGTATTCAAACTAAAGCGAATCATTTAAAATTTTTATGTTGAATCGTATTGAATAGTCAAACTAATTATTTTTATTATATTAAATACAAATGTAGGTTTGGAAATTTAGTAAATTTTAATGCTGCGTTTTTAGAAAATAAAGAAAAATGTATAGGTACCACACAACACAATCAAGGACATTTTTATTAAATAAATAAAATTTAAATGGCAAATTTGTAATTCAGGTGGATGTCTTCAAAGCCCTAACGAACCCTTCTCTCAATTCTTCATCCCTGTTTCGTTGTCGCCGCCGGTGCTGCAACTTTTCTTTGCTTTGGTCAATTTTCTCCGCCCCCAATTTGTTCGTCTGTTGCCATTGCTGCCATATTGTTGTTTTCTGCCGCTTTTTTCTCCACCATCGTTTAGTTTTTGTTGTCGTCACCATTCTGCTCTGCGTCGTTAGACTCCTCTGCAACAACTTTAAGCTTTCTCCTCTTAATTCGAGACTTGTTCCAATTTTTCTAGGATTTTAGGGATTCAATCAGTATTAGAACCCATCACTTTTTGCAGCCATGGAGAGCCCTTCTCCAGCTTCATGCTGGAGCAATGTCGTGAAATCTCGACCAGCTCCGAAGCCTCAGCATCAGACTCCGACCTCCACCGTCCAAGTATTCGCCGATAGCTGCAAGTCCAGTAAAGGCGTTGCTGTTGCTGTCGTTGACGCCAACGCCATCATTCAAGGGGGAGAGAAGCTCTCCACCTGCGCGGATAAATTTGTTTCGGTTCCTGAGGTCTTGGATGAGGTTCGCGATCCCGTGTCTCGCCACAGGCTCGCCTTCGTCCCCTTCACTCTCGAATCCATGGATCCCTCCCCTGAAGCTCTCAGTAAAGGTACAATTTTGAATTCTATTCCCTATCTGTTTCTACACGTTAATTGTGTTGTTAGTTAAAACTTGAAACGGTTGTTGTTTATGAGGACTGCTCTGATGTAGGGTTTAAGCTATACTGCTATTAGAGTGAGTTTGGGATGGTTTTTCTGAGAGTAGTAGTGGTTTTTGAAGTGAAGTCCTTTTGAAAGAATATAATGATTAAGTGCTTCAGAGTACTTTTTTAAGTGTTCTTAAAATTGTCAAAATCATTTTGACTAAATACCAAGAAAAGAATTTGAGAATTACTTTTCATTGGTTAAAAATATTTTATACCCTTTCATCATCGTTCATGAATTCCTTTGTTTAAAGCTACTACAGTGCCTTCTATCATCTATGTGACTACAATGTTAAAAATTAAAATGTCCTTCCCACTTTCTAAACTATTTTAGCTATAAGTACTCAATATTTCAGAAAGAAGGATCCACTTCAAGGCTTTCGATGATAATAAGAGTTATGAGTTATTAAATTTTCAACTTAGGACTTACCCGGGGCATGGGAGAGTATCCCCAAATATATTGAACGTTTACCACCACCCCTTGAATGAGAAGGATAATGATTCAGCGGTACTTGTAACTCTGGCCTTATTGGAAAGAAATGTGAAGCATGCAAATTATAGTCTAGCAAGGTGGTAGCCTTTTTAACTGGTTTTTTCCCAGTTGAGTACTAGATACTGACTCGCGTATTATTGTACCTTGTGCATTCCTTGTATCCACCGTTCTTATGCATTTTCTGTTGAATCTTACAGTAATCAAGTTTGCAAGGGCAACTGGGGACTTACAGACGCTTTCAGATGTTGATATTAAACTTATTGCCCTCACTTACACGTTGGAGACTCAGATCCATGGGACCAAACATCTCCGTGAGTGTCCTCCCCCTGTCCACGTGGTTAATACGAAGAGGTTACCTGAGAAAGACATGCCTGGGTGGGGCTCTAACGTTCCTAATCTAGAAGAATGGGAAGCATTAGAGCAAGATGCTGATGTTCCGTCCAATTCCACATCAAAGATCCTTCCTTTGCAGGATTTAAACCTGAACATCATCCCTTCAGATGGCCAATCTGAAGATCTTTCATTAGAGCACAAGGATGAGAATACCTCTGAGCATCAAGATGAAACTGAGAGTGGTTCAAGAAGATCAAGGAGATATCCTCCGAAGAAAAAGGAAATTAACATCGAAGGGAAGAAGATGGTGGCTGATGGAATTGATGCATCTCAGGGACAATATGATGATAATGAGGGTGACTGGACTCCTGCTGTCAGTCGCAGTACTCAGAGAAGATATCTTAGGAGGAAAGCCAGACGTGATTATTATGAGTCCTTAGCTGAAAAGGATGGTCAGCAAGATGTTGAAACCATAGATGGTGACATCCAAGTGGAAACTAATGGATCAGGTCAATCACAGGATCAAATCTCTGAACTGTCAAATACTGGAAATGGAAATGATAGTCAGGTAGCTGAAGGAACAAACAATAATGAAAACCTCTCAGTAATTTTGAAGCAGATGAGGCTAGAAGAAGATTCATTAAATGCTCTTCATGTGGAAGGGCTTGACGCTTCAACAAAAGAAGAGTTTGACATAAGTGAAGGGGAGGATGTTGTAGCTCTTGAGGCTGTTGAGGGTATGAACGATACAGCAAAGGATGAGATGGAACATTTAGAATACTTAAGTCAGACTAATGAAAGTGTAGACACATCAAATGTAGATGATGTTAGTAGTGATCAAAGTTGGATGCTGAGATCCTTGTCTGAATCAAGCGTGGCTTGTGTAACTGGTGACTTTGCAATGCAGAATGTTCTTTTGCAAATGGGTTTACGTTTGTTGGCTCCAGGAGGAATGCAGATCCGCCAACTACATAGGTATTTAATGGGTGATTTGATATTATGTGTTCCTTAAAAGTTTGTTAACTCACAAAGTACTAATTGTTTTTAATCAAATACTTGAGTAGTTTGTTTGAGATGAAGTCATCATGTAATGCAATTATGTACTCAAATCTTCATGACGTGTCACTCAGGTGGATTTTGAAATGTCACGCCTGCTACAATGTCACAGCTGAAATTGGAAAGATCTTTTGTCCAAAGTGTGGAAATGGTGGAACTTTGCGCAAGGTAGCTGTTACAGTTGGCGAGAACGGAGTTGTGTTAGCTGCCCGTAAGCCACGAATTACTCTGCGAGGCACAAAAGTGGGTATCTCTGATTGTGTTGTCCATCAGAACAATACCTAATTTCATTCTCACTTTTAATTGTATTTCTCCATGGTCATTGAGTTTGGGAATACTAACTTCAATATTTACTCATGAACACTATGATAATCAGTGTCTTGTTTGATATTTGAGATCTCTTCACCCACTAAGACGTTGATGATGCATGATTTTAATTTACATATTTTTAAATTTTGAGGCTTTGCTAACCATCTTGAAAGTGCCTTTTCCTTTTATGTACAGTTTTCACTTCCTCTACCGCAAGGTGGAAGGGATGCCATTACCAAGAATCTTGTTTTACGTGAAGATCAACTACCGCAGAAGTTTCTTCATCCCAAGACCAAGAAGAAAGTCAATAAACAGGTTATTTTCGATCGAAATTGCCTTGTTTTTATCTTTATCCAGTCTGTTGTTTTGTTTTATTTATGATTGGATTTCGTTAAGTTTTCACCTGACCTTCCTGACCAAGTAATCTCCATTTTTTATCTTCAGGGAGATGATTTCTTTGCCGTGGATGATTTCTTCAGCCACCATAATACTGATAAGAGGGCTCCTTTGCAGCCTCCCGTAAGGCAGGCTTTGGCAGTCTTTAGTGGGAAGAGAAATCCGAACGATAACCATTACTCTCGATCTAGGCATAAATAGACCATTCTTTATGGATTTGATTTTTCATTACCTGTTTTCAGAGTTGCAAATTTTGATGAATATCTTGTGTGATTGAGTTAATGTATTCAAAGTTCAGCTTACATGAGTGCAATTTTGTCCTTAATTTTCTTCGAAAAACTTCTTCGGTCTGATTTTATTTATTTCCTCCTGACTTGACACCTTCAGAGTGCTCAGTTTTGATATGTAATTTCAACCATGTTTCCAGTGGATAAGTCACTTAATTTCATATACCGTTAATGATGAGTAATTGTGTCATTTTTTTTTTACGTTATCAACATCTGCAATGGAGGTAGATGCAGCATTCATATGATGTAAAGTTGAGAAATGTAAAGAGCAAGAAAAACAGAAACAGCAGAGAACAAATTTGTTCAACTTCATAGTTGATTTGTGATTAAATGAAGCTACTGTGATATTGGAATACGTTTGATGCTTGGAGTTATACAACCTGCTCTAGGATTGAACATGTACAAGGAATTTAGAAACTTAAAGGAGCAAAAAGAAATAAAAGAAATAGGAAAGGTTAAAAAGGGAAAAGGAGAGTATTACAACTTTTGTATATGTCAATTTGTATGTGTACCTTCACTTCTTCTATGAGAGTGCAAGCTCTGCCCATGCCAAAGAAGATGCCTTAAACTCAATGGCAACAGAGGTGTCAATTCTAGTTTCTAACATGGTGCAGAGTTCCTTCATGGACAGCAGTTTGGTCGGCTGCTGATGGATGCAGAGGTTCACCACCTCACATACTACCTCGAGGTCTTCGTATCTAAAATGCT